>CP060572.1:2538026-3807039 GCA_014334815.1 Pyrenophora teres f. maculata | reverse complement strand
TCTTAAACTCCTCTATAGTGTATCCTATCTAAAAAAGCTTTTTATAGACTTTTAGCATATTTCCTAGGACTATTTTAAGCGGTAGCTTAACTTTAGTATCTAGAATCTACTAAATAACTTTCTAAGCGTCTAGGGCTAGCTTTTCTACTATATAGTACTTTTTTGCCTATCTTTCTTTAGGCTCTAGGTAAGTATCCTTTAATATTTTATTCGGCTTAGAATCCCTTAGAGTATTAAGCATATCTATATCTACTAATCCTAGCGTATTTATAAATTATATAGTACGATCCTTACTTAGACTTTAGTCTATAAAGTAATTATTATCCTAGTTCTTATACCCTCTAAGATATAGGATGTGTTTACTACTAGGCTTCTTAAAAATAGTTTTCTAAGTATTCTTCTAAATCTTTCCTAGGTTATAGCTAGCTAAAGGTTTCTTATCTAGGTCGCTTCGCGTAATAGTAGCTAATACTACTATACTATAGTTATACTAGTTAGCTCTATATAGCGTGAAACTCTTTTCTAAGTTAGATTTACTAAAGATAGTAGAAAAGTTCTAGAATTAGTTATAGTCTTTAGATAGGATTGCTCTAGTATTATTAGAGATAATCTAGATAGAAATTACGTTATTCTTAATAGGTCTAGCTTCCTAAACTTTACTTAGAAAAGGTAGAGTAAACATAAGTAGGTCGATATCCTACTTAATCTAGCGTCGTTTAATCTTAGAAGCTATCAAATCTTTCTATAAGTAGGGCTCTAAGTTTATAACTCTTTCTTATAAGTAATCTAGAGTGCTCTAGTTAAGGACTAATTAATTATTAAGATAGTACTAACCCTTATTAATATAGGCTCGGAGAGTTAGGTAATTCTTTTTCTAATAGTTTATCTTATTATAAACCTAGTAGAGAAGTTCTACCTCTAATCCTTACTTATATTAGTTGCTTTAGTTACTATAACCTATTCTTTCTTAATAGTTCTAGAAGTTATTACTATAGTTCTAATAGCTATTCTAGTCCTAGGTTAGCTATATATAACTCTGCTAATATTAGCGCTATAGTTACTAACCGCTATTTAGGCTACTATACTAGTAGCTTTAGTTATAAACTATACCGCTAGCTTAAGGCATATAGCTACGTAATACCGCTGCATACTTATTAGTCTACTTATTAACCTCTCTCTAGATAACCTAATTAGTTATTAACTCCGCTTCTTAAAGTATTTATTAAAAGTTCTAGAGTTCTAATTCTAGCTAAGCCTTATTTAGCTTAAGCTAAAGCATCTTATCTACTAGGCTATTAACCTTATTCTTAGTTAGCGTTAATCTAGGCGGAAGTTGTTTCTAAGTAGGCTTTAGGGCGTAATCCTTAAAAGAAACACTTAACGTTTAAGGCTTAAAGACTATTATCTATTAAGAAGCTAGTTATTACTTATAAGCTACTTTCTAAGACACTTTTACTGCAGCTAGGTTAAATTCTACCTCTAGAGTAAACTTCTTTACTACTTTCTTTAGGTTAAGTATTCTAGTATCTTTTTTTATCTCTAATCGCTTTAAAAGGTAGTTAGAGATCTTTTTATAGTTAAAAGATAAGAGCTCGTCTATATAAAGCTAGAACCTTTCTAGAACCTTTATTACCTATCTAAGTAGAAGTTCTTTTATAAGATAGAATCCTCTTCTACTTTCTTTAATTATAGTAGCTTTAATATAGTGCCTACTTTAGATATAGAACTCTTATAGATACTCTATAGTACTAAGCTCTATTTAGCCTAACACTCCTTAAGCTAGTACTTAAAGTACTCTATTCTAACTTCCTATTAGTATCTATTATTAGTGCAAAACCGTTTCTTAAGTACCTTTTAGAGGTCTTTCTAGCTTTCTATTCGTTAAGCTTCTTTAAACTTTTCTATTAACTAGATAATCTTCTTCTATTTATAGCTATAGTACGCTAAAAGCCTCTTAAGTATTATTTTAGGCGTAAACTTATAGTAATAGGCTATCTCTTTATAGCGCTCTATAAATAGAGTAACATTATTACTATTAAATATTAGGATACTATTAGCTAAGTAAGGCGGCAGCTATAAAGTATATACTAGTGTAGCGCTCCTACTCGCTATACTTACTATTATCTAAAGAACCTTCGCTATATCTAACTTATATCGCTTCTACGCTATTAAAGGCTAGTACGATTCGCTAGGCGTTAGGACTTATTACAATACTAAAGACTCTAGTAGATAGATAATTAGAGGTACTCCTACTATTTAGATGTTATTATCTAGTATATTTATAGCTACTCTCTTATCTTTCTAAGGCGTTATTAGTAGTAGTATCTCTAGACTAAAGGAGAGAAACTCTACTATATCTAACTATCTTTTAGATAGGTCTAGTGTTACCTATCTTCTAGTCTTTTTACTTAACCCTTTACTACTACTCTAACTATTACTTATACGCGTAAAGATATATACTAAGCTTATATAAAAGATTAGCGTAATAATTATATAAGTTATAATAATTAATATTACTATTATTATACTAAGTGCTATTTAGTGGCGCTCCTTCCTTAGGAGCGTAATTTTAAGCCCTTTTATCTAGTCGCTTACTAACTTCTCTTTAGAAATCTCGAAACTCTCTAGTTTCTCCTAATAGTTTATAATATTCGCTACTCTACTATTACTATCTAATAGAGTGCCTTTCTAACTACTTATTATAGTTCTCTAATTTACTTTTAGCCGTGCTCTAGCGATTATACGCCTAAATCTAGCTCTCGCGCTTACGTAAGCCTTATTTAGCTACCTTCTTATTCTCTACCACTTTTTCTATATTATTTAGGGGTTTTCTATATGCCCCCGCGTTCTAATATCCTATTATCTTACCTCTTTCTAAGTTACTATTCTAGGCTATTCTACGCCTTATAGTATTCTAATTCCTAGTATCTAATTACCTTTTAGATCCTTTATAACTCTTTTACTTTACTCGCTTCTTTCTTCTAAGCTTTACTTACTTAGCTTAGATATCCGTGTTATGAAACTCTTTTAGCTCTTTCTAGTCTACTCCTATATTCTTATATTCTTTCTATTCTTAAACTTTCTAGATATTACTATAAAAAGCTTATTAGATAATGTATAATAGTAGCGCTTAGCTCTCCTAAGAGTAAGCTAGGAGTTTAAGTTATAAATTAGTTACTATATATAGTAAAGCGAATGCCTATAGGAACGTGTGCTTAATGTAAGTATTAGAAATTATATTAGGTAGTATATATATATATTATGTCTATCTAAGTAATATTCGTCGCGCCCTAGTATCTCTATATCTAAGCGTCCTTTGGCTTCTATTATCTCTATTTCCTCTACTATAATAGAGACCTTATAGAGGTAGAAGATAGACTTATTATAGGACTAATATATACTTCTAGCGTTACTAGTACTTATAGTAAGACTTTTTTTATATATAAGTAGAGTAAAGGCTCTACTTATAACTATACCTAAGCCGTCTATAAGGTACTTTTAGCGTATTATAAGAAACTTATTAAGTTCTACGTTCTTATAGGCCCTACGCTCCTCCGCTAGTAGTAGAAACTTAATAGCAAGCACGCGTATATAGTATATAACTCTAGCTACTATATATAAATATTACTTAGTATTATATAACTATTATTATCTATATTAATACTAAGTATAGCTAGAAAGTATATAAACGTATAGTAAAATAGAGTAGTATCTATTTCTAGAATATAAAGATTATAAGCGTCTATAGTAATAAGTCTATTTAGTAGTTAGAGTCCCTTTTGTCGCTACTATCTAATAAAGTCTATAGCTTAAGTACGCGTTCCCTCTATAGTCTCTACTAATAAAAGAGTTTACAAGTATTCTTTATTAGATTAGGTAGGTAGTAAGTAGTAAATCTACTAGGTCTACTCTCTACTCTATTCTTACCCTCGTTCTTATACTTCTTCTCCTCCTCTTCGCTATCTCTACTACTATTACTACTACCTATAGGCCTAGGCTTCTTATCTATGCGCTCCTTGTTAGTAATAATATATAAAAAGTAAATTATAAACTTAGCTATATATCTTATATATATAGCTTAGCTCTCTAGGTTCTATAGGCGGCCTATAGTCTACTTATAGATATTATTTATTTAGGCGCTCTAGAGCTAACGTTGCGTCTCGCGTAGTAGTATTACTAAGCTTACTATACTACGCTTAATTAGCTAATTAATAAGCTAGATAGCGTACTTTAGTTTAGGCTTATCTCTATTTAGCATATAAAGTTAGTAGGTAAAATAGGTATAGTTACGGCCTACTAGATATAGTAGCTAGCCTATTAGATTAAACTAGGCTATTTAGTCTATCTTAGCTACGTCCGCCTATACTAGCTACGCCGCGGCTATATTAGCCTTTTATATCTTAGCCTAGCTAGCTAACTAGGCCTATACTACTTAGTCTATAGAGGGATTAGGCACCTATACCTATCTATTATCGATTTAGATAAAAAAGTAGTAGTAGAGGGTAAGCTTCTAGAAAAACGTCTATACTAAGATAGGCGTATATAGGCTATCCTTACTACTCTAGCTAAGCTAATACTAAGTCTTATAATACTTATATATAGTATCTATATATATAGTAATAAAGTCGTAATTTCTCTTAATATAGAGAAGGCTATCTAGTAGCGCTCTAAGCGCCTTAATTAGAGGCCTCTAGAACGTAGAGTAGATAATAGCGTCTATAGTCTACGCCTATACTTACTACTTATACTTAGCTACTAGCTAGGACTAGACATTTATATAGATACTATATTTATTACGTAGATAGGTATCTAGGCTCTAGAGCGCCGTAGCGTACTATATATAGATAAGGGTATTATATTTAGGTAGGTAATAGATCTTATCACGAATAGATTCTACTAGGTTAGGCGTAGAAGCTAGCTAGGCTTTAGCTAGGGAAGAAGTAGTTTATACGCGCTAGGTAATCTCTATAGTAGGTAGGACTATAAAAAAAAGAAGAAAGAAGAATCTATACGCGTTAGAACGTAAGCCTAGCTATTTAGCCTTCTACTCTAACTATATAGCTATGTAACTACTATACTACTAAACTACCTATAATATTAGTATCGCCTACGCTATTTTTATAACTATAGTTATTATAGTTATTATCGCGTATTAGTATTAAAAATATTTTTAGGTTACCTAAGCTACTCTATAAGTAGTTTCCGTACGTACTTCTAACGCAGGCGTACTACGACCTACTTATAATAGCTTTAGTAACTTTACCTCTAAAGACTATTATATCTAGCCTTAGTATATTTACTAGATAGTTAGTATTAAAGAAGTTAGATTACCTATCTATTCTTATCGCTTACTTAGCTATAGCGATAGTATAGCTTCTACGTAAATTTATTAGAACTATAGCTATAGTAGATAATATATAGCACTAACTTCTATAGAAAGCTATTTATCTAAAGAACCTAATACTACTATCTATCTAGGTACTATCTCTATTAATATAAAAGCGTCTAGCTTTAAGTACGTAGGATAGCTCTAAAGCTAGTCTTAAAGCTAGTAGTTCTAGCCTAAAGCGCGCCTATATAGAGGTAGATAGCGATAATAATAGCGTAAGGTAAAAGAACTAAGTCCTACTACTAGCTCCCCTACTAGCCCGCTTAACTATATATATCTTAAATAATAACTATTAGGTAGAGAGGATTTATAATAAGTAATGCGAGTTATTACGAGCTAAGGCTCTATAGAATATAAGGCTCTACGCGCTATTATCTAAAGCTAACGCAGCTAAGTAGATTATATATTATTTTCTCTCTCTATAGAATACTTTTAATACATTATAAATTCTAGGCTAGACTATAGCTAGTAGTAGCGACTTCTATATAACAGCGCGCTATCTATACTAAACTATAGCGATAATACTCTAGAGCGCGCATTAGCTTAGTAATAATAAGGCTAAGACCTATACTATTTAGTTCTTATATAACTAGTAATAGATAGAGTATCTACTTAGAGTAAACCTAATACGCGTCTTAGTAGTAGCTAGACCCGCTTTATAGGCGAGCTAGGCCTTATCTTTCTTTTATCTTATATAGGATACAGTTACGTAGAGTAAGATAGTAGTAGTAATAGTAGGTATTATCTATTAATAGAGTATAGCGTAAATTAGCCTTATATACTAGCGCACTATAGAGAAGCTATAAGGTAGTAATACTAGTAGGTAGGGTAATCTCTATAGCTAGGTAAAGTAGTAGCTCTAAAAGAAGTAGCTACCTACTATAATTTTTAACACGTTTAATACGCGGCTTAAGTAGGCACGTTAGTAGTATAAGGCTACTAAGATACTTAGGTAGAGCTCTCTACTATTTCTTAAGAGCGACGTTGTTACAGCGAACTAAGTAGAGTAAATATTATATATCTCTAAATAGTCTCTATAGCTTTAACTAGTATAGCGCGTTAACTTTTCTATCTAGTAGCTTATCTATAATATTAATATATTTCTAGGCTCTAATAGCCTTTAAGGTAGTCCTATTTCTAATATATAGTTAGTAGAGGCTAAGGTAAGTAAGGCGCTCTAAATCTACAAAGTACCCGACTCGCAGGATAGTAGTAAGAATAAAGAGGGCGATAACGAGAATAAGAATAATAAGAATAACTATTAGAGCGATAGTAAGGACTAGAAGAGTAAGAGTAATAAAGCGCGAGTAGCACTATATATCCGCAGTATTACTAACTTATAAGATAATAGTAGGGTAATTAAAAACGTAGGTAAGCCTAAGAATAATAGCGATAAGAGCGAGAGTAAGAGTAAGAGCGATAATAAGAGTATTAAGAAAGATTAGAAGAATACTAATAAGTTATAAGGTAGCTAGTCTATATATAGTTCTAGACCTATTAGACCTAGAACTTAAATAAGTTAGTAAGTAACTATAGCTAGCGCTATAGTTCTATAGCTAATAATTATAGAGAAAGAAAGTAGATAGTAGATAAGTATTAGATTTATTCTTAGAGATATAGTATATTCTACTCCTTCTTATTAGATAAATCTATATCTAGATCGCTAGCCTTCTTAGCCTACTAATAGTTATATATAATACTCTAGGCTATATAACTACTATATATCGGCGCCTCTAGTTCTAGATACTTTAGTAAATTATTAGCGCTAATAGTATAATATTTACCTTAGAATAGGCTACTATCTAAGTTAATACACTTATTATACGGCGCATCTTACCTAATATAATAGCTACTCTTACTCTAGGTTATAAGGAGACTAGTAAGGGCGGTAATATTAATAGTATCTATAGTAATTAGGTCCTAGGCTACCTAGTTTAGGTTAAGTAGGTTACTAAAGGTAGTAGAGTTCTCTAGATTAAGCTTACTATCGTCGTGCGTATCTACTAAGTTATTAGCTTCTATCTTAACGTTCTTATCGCTAAGGAACGCAGATAATAGCTAAGGTAGTAACTTTTAATTAGTAGTATAGCCCGCCTTAAATATAATAGCGCAGCCTTTATTTAATATACGTTAGTAATAGATAAAGCGCTTTACTATAGACCTATTAGTATTAATAGCTATAAGGTCTTAGATAGCTACTTATAGAACTAGATAAAGCGAGCTAGAGACTTATTATAGTAGAAGAAACTCTTAATGCGTCTATTACTAGGTAGGTAGATAGAAGTTAAGCTTAATATAATTATAATAAGTATATGCGATAATAGAAAGAGAGTTAAGAAGAATAAAGGGAGATATTAGATCTATATAGTAAGTATGCCTACCTAGCCTTACCTTTACTTTAAGCTTTACTGCGAGCTTACCGCCTATTATAGCTAGCTTTACTTAGCTTTACTATAAGCTTACCGCGACGCTACTGCCTATTATAGATAGTAGCTTTATAGTTACTATTACTATTACCTTTATAGCTAGCGTCGCAGCTAGCGTCGTAGTTACTATTATAGTTACTATTATAGCTAGTAGCTTTATAGTTACTATTACTATTACTTTATAGCTAGTAGCTTTATAGTTACTATTACTATTATCTTTATAGCTAGTATCGCAGCTAGTATTATAGCTAGCGTTATAGTTACTATTATAACTAGTAGCTTATAGTTACTATTACTATTACCTTTATAGCTAGCTTTATAGCTAACTTTACTATAAGCTTACTATAATGTTACTGCCCTTTATAGCTAGTAGCTTTATAGTTACTATTATAGCTAGCTTTATAGCTAACTTTACTATAAGCTTACTATAATATTACTACCTATTATAGGTAGTAGCTTTATAGTAGTAGCTTTATAGCTAGCTTACTATAAATTACTATCTATTATAAGTAGTAGCTTTATAGGTAGTAGCTTTATAGCTAGCTCTACCTACTACGACGTTACCGCTCTTTATAGCTAGTAGCTTTATAGCTAGCTCTATCTACTATAACGTTACTACTTTTTATAGCTAGCTTTATAGCTAGCTTTATAGCTAGCTTTACTATAAGCTTACTATAAGCGACTAGACTAGCCTACTAACTACCTATATTTACTTCCTCTCTACCTCTCTTCTCTTTCTCTTCTATACTATAACTACTACACTACTACGCTACTACTACTATAGACGCCCCTCTTATCCTATATATAATAACCTTACTTAGTTCTCTTAATATTATTAGTCTTAGTCTTACTTTTAAGCCTATTAAGACTACTAGCCTTAGCATATATATATATTAAAATTTATTCTTTATAGATACTAACGCTCTACTTAGAGTACTATTACTAAGCTAACTAAGGACGACCTTTACTTACTACCTACTCTACCCTCCTTTAAGCTCGATAACGAACCTAATAAGTATAACGCTAGCTATCTTTACTTCTTCTTTACTAAAAACGCTCTTAGCACTAAACTTATAAGCGACTATAAGAGTAGTATAAAGGTAGAAGTAATAGAGAATAGCTATTAAGTTTAGGCGTATACTAGCGTCTCCGCTAGTATAGTTCTCTATAATAGTAATAAAGTCTTTATTACCTTCTTAAAGAAGCTAAAGAAGGCTAGTTAAGACGTTAAGGTACTTACTACGCTAGATAATATCGCTAAGTAGGCCGCTCTAATCGCTAACTACTCTAATAATATTACTAAGTAGGTGTTTATCTATAACGCCTTAGTTAAGAAACTTAAGTTAGAGACTAGTTAATAGTAAGCGGTAGGCTTAGAGGTATATATAGGTATAAGAATCTATATAACTACTTAATTAAATATAGTAATTATACTATATACCTTCCTTCTATTCTTCTAGCATAGTAACTAGCTTCTTAGAGTAACTAATAATAACGCGCTTACTAATACTAATAATAAGGTTAAGAAGAGCTTTAAGGATACTATAGAAGATATACTAGTATTAACCTTACTATCGCTAGCTAGTAAGTAGGCTATTATCGCGCGTAAGTTACTACTAAACTCGCCTATAATTAAGTATTAACCCTACTATATTAGGCACTAAATTAAACCTTATCGCTATTGTATTAATAAAGATAAGCGCTCTTAGTAGATAGAGTTATTAGCTATCTTTTAAGAGCAGCAGCGTAACTTTCGTAAGCGGATTAACTACGAGAATAGCGCCTAAGGCCGCTAGATAACCTTATTATTATAGTTAATTGCATAATACTTAAGATCTAAAAGATGCCTTCTATTACGCGTAATTGCTAAGCGCTTATAGGAGTTATTATTATTAGTTTAATAGGTAAGTAGATAGCTAATAATACTATTAAGGTAGTAAGTATACCTATATCTATATAGCTTACTAGAAGCCTAGCGTCTTATCTATTTACTTATAACTAGTAGCTATAAAGCTTAGTAGATAATATATAGTAAGCTATCTTTTTATATTAGCGTCGCCTCTATAAGCGATAGCACGTTATAGCTATTACTACTATATTATACCTACTATAATCCTTAGCTTAGAGATAGCGAGGCTATAGATCTACTAAGTCTAGAGCGCGTCTACTATAATTAATTACTACCTTAGAGTTAGTAGGGCTGCAAATCTACTAAGTCTAAGGCGTACCTATCTATAATCGATTGTTAGTTTAGGGCTTATAAAATCTAGAGTATACCTACCTATAATCGATTACTAGCGTAAAGATAGTAAAGTAGTAACTCTATAAGATCTAGGGCGCGATCGCTATCTTAGAGTTAGTAGGGTAGCATTACTCTAAGATAGGTTTTACCTAACGTTATAAAATAGGTAGAAGTGTATATAGAAAATATTAAGAGGTTCTCTACGCTAATTCTTAGAGTCGTGCTAAAATACTTAGATATCTACTTATCTATTCTACCTATTAAACGCTATAATAATAGAGAAAAGAAATTAACTTTATAATAGCTAGTATACCTAATAAGTAAGCCTTTACTTTTATAGTATATCTTACTTAGATAAACCTATAAGAGCGCGCCTACTACGATTACCTTCTTAGAGATAGTAAGGCTGTAGATCTACTAAGTCTAAGGCGTATCTACCGCGATTAATTACTAGTTTAGAGTTAGTAGGGTAGCGGCTCTATAAGATCTAGGGTACGCCTACCTATAATTAATTACTAGCGTAAGTATAGTAAGGTAGTAGATCTACGAGATCTAAGATACGCCTACTCTAAGCTACCTTAGAGTTAGTAGGGCTATAGCTCTATAAGATCTAAAGTATATCTACTCTAAGCTATTTTAGAGTTAGTGTAATTACTACCTTAGAGTTAGTAGAGCTATAGATCTAATAGGTCTAGAGCGTACCTACTCTAAGCTATCTTAGGTTTAGTAGAGCTACGGCTCTAATAGGTCTAAAGCGTACCTACTATAATTAATTACTAGCTTAGAGTTAGCTACTAGAGGTATAATAATCTCTATAGATTATACCTATAGATTATACTAAAATATTACCTAATTAGAATTAATGCTAAGGAGACTATACCTAATTAGGTATAGATTATATATAATCTATTAGGTTATATATTTAGAGACTCTTATAGTAGTAAGCGCGTTATAAACACTAGTAACTAGAGTCTTACCTAGTACTACTAGCCTATAGCTAGGTTTCTACTCGCTAAGGTAGTATATAGCTAATAAGACTACTACGCTTATATTATATATTCTAATACTAATATCTATAAGCTTATGCTTAAAACACTAGTAGTAGATAAAGAATATATAGGTTAGATCTTTAAGACGAGCGACGCGATAGCTATAGTAATAGATCTAACTCTACTTATATTAGTGTATTATAATAGGCTTTATATATAGCTTAAGGCGACTCTAATCTATACTATTATAATTATCTTTAAGATAGGCGTTAAAAGCCTTATCTATAGCGTTATTAGCAGCTTTAGAAAATAGAGTAAGCGTAGCTTACTTACTACCCTTAGTAGGCGCGACGATAGCGTCTTTAGGCTGCGACTCGCGTAATCGCGACTTAAAAGTATATATATATAGAGGCAGCGGAGATAGAGTAGATAGCTAAGATTAATATAACTACGAGTTAATCGCGATAGGCTAGCTTATAGTGCCGCGCGCGCGCTTTCTAGGTAAGGGAGCGCTATTAGAGACGCGTTTTTTAGGCGGCATAAGGGCGATAATAAGGTAAGGTATATAGTAATAGACTTATAACACTAAAAGTATATAGTATTATAGATAATAGAGATAGAGATAGAGTATACTATATAAGACGACGCGCTAGCTGCTAGTTATATAGAGCTATTAGATATTACTTAATATTATACAGCGTAACTAAAATACTAAAAAAAGCTTAGTATAGAGCTTTTATAGCTATCTAAGCTACCTTATAGGCTATCTTATTACTAAAATCTACTATATACTTAAGGTAATTAAGCTATTAATCTAAATTAAGCTTATAGAAAAGCTTAGCTAGATTAATTATATTTTTATATAAAGTTTAGCTAGATTAATTAAATTAGCTTAGTATTAATCTTCTAATTAAGCTATTAAGCTAGCTTAATTAATCTTAGGTATAGCTACGTATAGTACTTAAGTATAAATATAAGACGTTACGTAAAGAAAAGAAGTAGAGAGTTCTACTAGAGAAAGATATATAGTAGAAGGAAGCTTATATAATATTATATAGATATCGAGGTAGTAGTATATTATTAAGAATAGTATATTACGCTATTGCGATAGGAGCGTATAGATTAAGAGTAGGAGCGTATAGGTTAGAGGTAGAAGTATTAAGAAGACTATAGTAGTTACTATAATACTTAAGTACTATATATAGCACATAAATTAAACTTCTTTATAAGTTCTAAGATTACTACTTATTATATCTTATAATATTAAACGTATTTAATCCCGTTAGTTATTATAATAGGTAATATCTATTTAGTTAATTTGTAGCTTTACTAAATAGTAACTAGTAGTAGATAGTATAAATATACTACTACTTACGCTAGATACCTTCTTACTCTTACTACGCCTCTCTCTACCCTCGCTAAAGAAGTTAGGTATATACCGCAAATCTATTACGCGCTCTACTAGAATAGAATAATCCTCCTCTTATACTCTCTTAATAACTATAGCGCTTCTCTTCTACGTAAACGCTACTATTACTCTATCTAGCTTATCTAAACTTAACTCTTTAATTCTTTTCTATATCGCTAGCCTAGAAGGTATCTTTTACTTCTATACTAGTACGAACCCCTTTATACCTGCGCTCGTCCGCCTAGCGATCTAGTACTCCGCCGTCTTATCTACGCTCTATATACCTAGTCCTTACTACTTATATACCTTTATAAGTGCTATTATCTCTTAAGCTTAGTTATACCTACCTACTTAGCTAGATTATCGATGCGCCTAGTATACGAGATCGTTGACTGTTCTAGGCGGTTTGTTAAATAGTAAGTAGACTAGGCTAGAGTCTATAAATATAGCTAAAAACTATATTATTCTACTCTATAAGCTTTTAGAGTAGCTTTCTTTCGTTAATATAATTAGCGACTTATTTAATAGGTAGGGTAGTATCTAATACGTTAGCTAGACGAGATAGAAGAACTTATCTAGCTACCTACTCGCCCTTCTATAGCCTAGCTAGCTCTCTATAAATTTAAAACTCTTTTATAGAATAAGATAATAGAGTCTAGCCCTCTATTCTTAGCGCTCTTAGTTATTATTCTAAAGAAAGAGAAAGTCTAGCAGCTAATCTAGCTTACTAAAGCGTATCTTATTACTAGTAATAATATATAGCGGCGCAACTACGCCTTTATTAGTAAATATACGTTTTATTTCTTTATAGTAGAACGCTACGTTGCTATTCTACTTTAGTATAGCGGCTAATAGCTCTAGGCGTCTTTTATAGGCGGCGAGTATAGTCGTCTAGATATTAGTATCGAACTACTCTAAGTAAAGAACGTATAGATACTCTAGCTACTTTTTAAGTAGCTAAGAGTACTACTAGATATTATACTACTAGTACTAGCCTATCGCTTAGTTAAACTAGATAAATATATTCTATAGGTCCTTAACTACTCTCTACCTACGCTTATACTTAGTATATATTAGTAGGTTTCTAACGAGTATATTATTGCTATAGAGCTACGCGAGCCGCCTAGTTACTTAGCTAAACTTAGGTAGAAACTAGCCTAAACTATACCTCTCTATAGTCTCTTATATCTTAAGCCTCTCTTTTACTATAATATCTTATCTATATATCTACTTCTAGTAATCCTTATATAGCAGTAACTCTCTTGCTAGTAAGCTACTACTATAGTAGAAGTAAAGCGCTCGTAGCGTAATTACTATAACTATAGTCTTAGATAGCGAGTAGGTTCTAGCTATATACGCGAGAGTGTGCTTAAATAGAAAATAGTACTTATTAATCTAAGCGTAAAGAAAGCTAAATAGCTCTAGCGAGAGGATAATATAGTAAGAGAGGAGCTAGTTAGCGTTATCGATACTATTATTATAGAAATTCTACTTACGCTATTACTTATAGATATTATCTATTATAGTAAGAGAACTCTATACTCCTCTTAGATCTTATAAGATTTCCGCTAGTTATCTTAGAGGTTAGAAAATATACAGCCCTTACTATATAGGTAGGCGCCCTTATAGATGTTCTCTAAGAAGGCTACGTTTCTACCTTACTACTATAGTAATTAGATATAGCTAGAATCTAGCGCTAGATTCTCTAGCGCCTAGTTATTAAATACGTATACCTTAGAATTATTAAACGGCGTTTTAATATTACTATAAAACTATAAATAAACTAACCTATCTATATTCTCCTACCTACGCAGTATACTAGTTAGTGTCTAGCCTATTAAGTCTCTTATCGTAGCCTATAGGTAGGTTATTACGCGAGGACTCTTTCTTACGCGATTACTATTTTCTAGTAGCTTTACGCGTATATAGGCGTATAACTCTAGGTAGTACTACTTCTAGAGATAGGTCTCTACCTTAAATCTATCTAGAATAGCTTTATATAGGTAAGCGTAGTCCTTAGATATAATTATCTTAGTAATATCTATAAAGGTCCTGTCTTAGCTATAGAACTATAGGTAAGTAGCCTCTACCTAAGTATTCTCCTAGCGCTTATATATAGTAGTTAGGTTATTTATTATATATACTAGCTTAGTATTCTTTATATATATAAATAGAGTAGCGTTATTAAAGCGATCTAAACTAGGGTTTTTAGCAATCTAGTCGAGGATAGCGGTCTATAGTAGATTAAGGTACTAATACTATAGCCTATACTCTAATAGCTACTCTTACGCGCTCTCTTTTTACTTCGACTTTTTTACTAACGCTATAGTAACGCCTTTACTAGCGTTATTCTTAGAGATAGGAAGGTATAATACTAGAGTTAAGTTATTTACTATCTTACCTATAGCTAGAAGTAGCATAGCGTCTAGCTAAAGCTACTAGTCTTACTTACTTAGGTAGGTAGTATATTTGTACTAGCTTTTAAGGTAGAGCTCTAAGAAAAAAATAATAGTTATAAGAACTTAGTACTATCTATAACTAAGCTAAAGTAGTAATAAAGAATCTTATATAGTAGTAAGGTTCTTATTACTAGATTACTGCGACTATTATACGCTAATACTATTAGACTAAAATATATATCCGCGTCTAGGTTTAGGATAGGATACGCCTAAGAATACTAGTTAATACTATTCTAGGTAAACGCTAAGCTACTAGAAAAGTAGTAGATACTATCTACGTTAAATCTAACCTTAGTAGTACATTCTTTTCTACTACTATTATAGTGCTATTATAGGTATAGGTTATAGAGTAGCTTCTTATCTAAGGTACTAATATTTTTAGAGAAAGCTCTAGGACTCGTGCTCTTAAACGTAGCCTTTAGGTCTACCTCTTTAGGTAGAGTAGAAGGTTCTATTAGCTTTAGATTACTAAGGATATTAGATAGAGGCGTTCCCCTATTATATACTCTACGAAGTAGGCGTATAATCTTTTTAAATAACGAGTATATAGAGTAGATATTAGGGCGCTAATAGTATTCTTTATAATATTAGTCTACTTCTATATACTCTTTATAGGTATAGCCTTAAAAGTTCTGTAACTACTTAGCGAGTTTATAGGCGGTTTACTTAGTAGATAGTATAGGTAGGCTACTTACTTTAGATGTCGACCGCGTCTATAATGCTACTTAGGCGGCGGCTAAGCTAGGTATATTACTAGAATAGATAAAGAGTAAAAGTAATATAGCGGCTAGTACTTCTTAGGTAGCTAGCTAAGAAATACTATTACTATTAGATAGTTATAGTAGGCGAGGTATGCTACTAGTAGAGGATAGAGGTAGTAGTAGAAGAGTACTATAGCTAGGAATTAGTTGCGCTAGCTATAGCGCTTAGCTACTCTTAGATAATTATCTAGGTATACGTTTAACCTAAAATAGTAGTATATTACTCTAGACTAAGAAGGTCTTATATTAGCTACTTAACTAAGTAAAAGAGATACTACGCTAGCTAGGCGTTTATAGGCTATCTAAAGCCTCTACTTAAGTATTAGTAGCTTTTACTAAAGAGAGTATTAATACGTAGCTAACGCTATAAGCTAGCTCCTTAGTAATAGGTGTAATAGAAGATTACTATAGATTAATATTTTTAATAGCGTAACTATACGTACTATTATTCTCTAGTCCTACTAGCTTTTCTATATTTCCTAAGTACTCTAGAATTCTATTAGCGCTTATATTCTACGCCGTTCTAGCCTATATCTTAAGTAAAATCCTAGTAGCCTTTATATCGCTATTCTATATCTATTATAGTATACGTTATTTATACTTAATACTCTTATTTATCTATTCCCTATCGCTCACTCTAAGCTAGCTAATAACTACTATAGCCTCTACCTTAGCTACTACTAATAATATAAGAGAAGAGAGTTATCTATATTTATCTTCGCCTTCTAATAGTTCGTCGGGGAGAGTAAAAGCGTTATAAGGAATAGAAATATTAGCGCTAATTTAAAGACTAATATCTAGGTAGGTAGTAGTTAGAGCGCCTAGGATCGTAGGTGTATAGGTAATAAATTTAGGGGGAGCCTAAGCTTAGCGTTAGCGTTAGTATCGCTATTAGCGAAGCTATCTTATAGCTTCTATCGCCTCCTCTTTAGTCTAGTACTTTCTAGGCCGACTACGTAGCATAATAGGCTATATAATAAGACTACTAAGAGGTTTTATATCTATAGTTTAGTATCTTTATATTATTACTAATATAATTATTTTAGGATTAGCGTATTATAGATTTATTATTTAGGATTAGCGTATTATAGATTTATTTATTTCTAGTTTAGCGCTATTACTTCGCACGCCTTACTAAATTCGGTTTCTACTGTATAACTGCACTACTTTTAACCCTAATAACTTTATAACTACAGCTCTAATTAAAAATCGGAAGAGTATATATTACTTATATATATAAACTCTATCATTTAACATCTTAAAATAAAATAAAAATTTCTCGAAATTTCCTAACCTTATTAATGTATTCTACCTTTATTACGCATCTATAGCTCTAAGCTACTATTAGAACTAACTTCTCTAGAGAAGAAGAGTATTAAACGTATTCTTACTCTTAGTATCGCTATTATTACTATTATCTTCTTCTAAATTACGCTTAGACCTATTCTTAAAGAATATAGTAAGAATAATAGGCGGAATAGTAGGCCTACTAGCTAAACACAAAGAATAGTAAATAGTCTAATTAAGCTTTTTAGCGAAGTCGTCGGCAATCTTAGTAGTAGGTATAATAAAGATAGCGAGAAGCGTAATAGGCAAATAGTAGTTAGAACGTATCTTAGCTAAGATAAAAGAGTATATACAGGTAGTAAAGATAAAGCGAAGTAGGTAAGTATAGAGAGCTACTTAGAAAGAAGAAGGTTTAGATAAGAAGTAGAATAACGTGTAGCTAGGAAGAAAGAGATAATATAGGCTATTATTATTAATTAGGTAGTAAATAAGCGTTTATAGTAAATACTAGCTTAACTAGGTAGTAAAGTAACCTTAGAAAGTAGGGTATTAATAACTAATAATAAGAGCGGTCGGCCGCGGTAAAATAAGATAAGAGTAGTATATAAAGCGAGAATAGGACTATAAAGCTAAGAAGCTATTAAAAGCTCTATAGAAAGCGTTAGTTAAGTTAATTAGGTAGTCTAGATATAGGAAAGAATAGTAGTATAAGTCTAAGTAATACTTAGAGTTACTAGCTCTAAAAACCTAGCTAATAAAATATTAAGCTAGTTAGACTATAATTAGAAGACTCTAGAGACCTCTTAGGTAGGTATAAGATAAGCGCTAGATAAGAAAGACTTAAGATATTCTTAGATAGCTATTAGCTACCTAATATAATAGAAACTAAAGGGACTTAAAACAAGAATAGAAAAAGGAGGAATAAGTATTAGATAGTAGCTAGACGCTTTTTATTTATTTAGATAAAATTAATTAGGGAGGCGCTTAAGAGCTAAGAGATTTTTAGAGAGGTGTAGATATCTAGAGGAGATATATAGTTTATTAGTACCTAGTCTAGAAAGCCTTTAGCTAAGATAAAGGAAGAGGAGGCCTTTCTTTCTAAGTAAGAGAGGGATATAGTAGAGAAAATAGAGATAATAGAAGCTAAAGAACGCTTAGATATAGAGATACTAGGGCGCGATAAATATTACTTAGAGATAAAGAAGATATAGATATACTATCTAATATAATTTCTAATATCTATTAAGTATACGTTTCTATAGGCATTCGCTCTACTACACTATAGCTTATATAGTATACTATTCCTCTATTAAAGTTTCTCTCTTATACTCTTTATTAAAGTACTTATAAACGTTAGTAGGTAGTAAGGTAAATTTATAAAGCGTATAGAAGATAATTTTATTTACTTTATTAAAGATTATATAGTTAGGTATATTAGGTATAGTAGTAGTAATAGTCTAAAGTAAAAATAAGCTATATAGTTATAACTTAGTGCTCTATAATATTTCTTTTAGCTAGGATTATAGCTAAAAAGAAGTTATAGTATAACTAAAAGGCTACGTTATATATTATATAAGAGAGGGATATAAGATAAAGCCAAAGTTAGACTACTAAATAGACGCGATAACTAACACTATAATAATATAGCGCCTAGAAAGATACTAGGTATTAAGCTATAGCTACTTAATAATATAAGTAACCTAACAGACGCTATAAGAGGCGCGTATAACTATCTAAATATATACACGCCTATATATATAATAATAGTAGAGAACAGTAGTAATACGATAGCCTTTATTACTATATTACTAGATATAGCGCTAAGGTAGATATATAGATTCGTATATAAGAAGAACCTTATCGCCTTTATTAGCTACGTATACGATAGCCCTATAGAAGAGATTGTAGACACTAAGGTAGAATAGGATAATAAAGATAACAATAATAAGAGAGGAGAGAGAAGAAACAAAGAGGATATATAAAGAGCTAGAGGAGAAGGCTATTATAAAAGAACGCGAGATAGAGATAGTATATTAATACGCTAAGTAAATAAAAGACTAAAGGACTAACTATAAGAAGCTATACTATATACTATCGCAAGTACCTAAAAGCTAAATATAGCAAAGGAGAATTAGATTACTATAAGTAAGAAAGAGGAACGCTATAGAGCGTTTACGCAACATTTACTAAGCGCTAGTATAAGTATAATTACTAGTATAATTATAAAGGTAGCTATAGTAGGAATAGTAAAATATATAAAGGACTAGAAAATAGTACTTTAAGCTTAGAGAGAGTAATATAGTAAAAAAGAGACGCTATTCTTAAATTCTATATAGAACCTACTAGTAATTATAGAATAGAATTTAGGCTTAGATATAAGCGTAGACTTATATAGTATCTAGCTCTATAATACCTAACTTTAACTTTCTTAGCGCTAAGGTTAGAACATATTAATTAAAATTATAAGCCGCGTAGAGATAAGTATATTTAGAAAACTATATATATTAGTAAGAAGGATAAGAGCGAAGGGAATAGTAGAAGAGATACGTTAATAATAGTTAATAGCCGTAATATTAATAGAGTACGAGGCTTTAGAGAGAATAATGCGAAAGAGAAAGGCTAGCTTAGAATAGAGAAGAGGATACGCTATAGTTATAAAGAAACTACTATTTAAATAATACTATATAAGTAAAGATAGTAGTAGGATAATAAAAGCTAATAACCTATCTACGTAAAAAGAGTTTAGTAAAGACTTAGAGGTAGAGAAAAGATAGTATACGCTTCGCGATAAATTTAGGATTAGGATCTTTAGCCTACTACTTAGGAGTCTAGTAGTAAATAGCTATATTAAGTCTAGTCTAAGCGTAGCTTAATTTGTATAATAGATAGAGATACTTATATAATATAATAAGAACGTGCTAGGGCTAGCGAAAGTTATTATACCTATCTATACTACTTACGTAACGTAGTAGGAACTACTAGATAGGTTATTATTAGAAGATATAGTAGATACGGAGCTAGATTTATACGACCCCTTATTACTACTTATAGAAATTAAAAGTATAAGAGATATTAAAGACGTAATAAATAGCGATTCTTAGGCTACAATAATTTAAAATTCGTAGCTAAGTATATTTATAGTAGATATATAGCTAGAAGAAGGATATTAAGAAAAATATACGTAGTAATCTATTTAAGTATACGAAGAATAGTATAATATATAAGATAACTTACTCTTATTAGAGCATCGTACTATAGTATAATATACGCTATCTAAATTATATACTATACCTAGTTACTTACTATAATATACTAATATACTAGTAAAGTATCATCTTCTCTACTTATCGTGCGCGTATATATAAAGAGTATATAGTAAATAATTAATAAGCTATATACCTTTTTTTGTTAAGATTATTAAGCTCTTCCTTAAATATATAATATATAAATAATGTTTAAATAGCTTCTTCTATATTATATCGCACTTATTAGTAATACTATACTAGAATAACCTCTATTCTCGCTCTAGAATTATGTCTCTTTCTATATCTTCTTTATTATAGTTATTATTTATTTTGAAATTATATAAAATTATAGGACGAGCTAAGAAGAACTTATAAGAGAGTACCTTAATATTATTATATACTTAAGAAAACTCTATATATTATAGCAACTATTGCTAGTTAGAGGAGTAAACTAGATTTTACTTCTCTATATAAGTAGTATATAACGTTAATTTAAGGGCGAAGCCTATATAGTATAGGCACTTATATAGGGGTATAGAGGAAATATTTTAAAGAACCCCCTTTATAGGTATTATACTTGTTAGGTCTAGGTTTTAATTTATGTTCTAAGATAAAATATTATCTAAATATATATCTAAGGTTTAAATAACTAAATATATATCTAATATTTAAATATTTTAACCTAGATCTAGAGTTAAAATAGGATTTTAACCTAGATCTAAGGCTAAAATAGAATTTTAACCTAGATCTAGGGCTAAAATAGAGTAATCTAAAATATATAGTATTATAGACTATATAGGGGTATAAGAGAAAGTTTCTATAATACCTTCTCTCTAAAGTCTAACTAACGCTTATATCTTTATCTTCTATACTTATTATCCTCGCTCCTAGACTAATTATCCTTACTTCTAAACTAATTATCTTTACTTTTAGACTAATTATTCTTACTTCTAGACTAGTTATCCTTACTTCTAGACTAGTTATCCTTATATCTAGACTAATTATCTTTACTTCTAGACTAGTTATTCTTACTTCTAGACTAGCTATTCTTATATCTATACTAATTATTCTTACTTCTAGACTAGTTATTCTACTTCTAGACTAGTTATTCTTACTTTTAGATAGTTATTCTTATATCTAGACTAATTATCCTTACTTCTAGACTAATTATTCTTACTTTTAGACTAGTTATTCTTACTTCTAGACTAGTTATCTTTATATCTAACTAATTATTCTTACTTTAGACTAGTTATCCTTACTTCTAAACTAGTTATTTTACTTTAGACTAGTTATTCTTACTTCTAGACTAGTTATTCTTACGTCTAGACTAATTATCTTTACTTCTAGACTAGTTATTCTTACTTCTAGACTAGTTATCTTTACTTCTAGACTAGTTATTCTTATATCTAGACTAATTATCTTATGTCTAGATAATTATCTTTACTTCTAGACTAGTTATCCTTACTTTTAGTCTAGTTATTCTTACGTCTAGACTAATTATTCTTATTTCTAAACTAGTTATCCTTACTTCTAAACTAGTTATCCTTACTTCTAGACTAGTTATTCTTATATCTAGACTAATTATCCTTACTTTTAGACTAGTTATCCTTACTTCTAGACTAGTTATCTTAGTATTAGTCTTATTAGTATATATACTAAGAGTATTATATAATACTCTAACTTATTATAGATTAGTATATATTCTACTAGTTATCTCTACTAGCCTTTTTAGAATTAGCTTAGTTAGGCATAGGCTAGAAATTGTAAGATAATAGGTTCTTATCCTTAAACCTAACTTAGTTAGAGATATTAGAGCGCGATAAATATTACTTAGATAAAATATATATATACTACTTAATATAATTTCTAATAACTTATATTAAGTATACGTTTCTATAGGTATTTACTCTACTCTAGTAGTAGTAATAAAGTTAGTATTAGTAAATATAATAGTAAGGTTTAGAGGTTAGAGTTAGTAAATATAATAGCTCTAGAGTAAGATTTAGAGGTAAGTATATATTCTCTTTATAGTAATAGCTTAAAATTATTTTCTAGTTAGTTAATAGCTTAAAATTTCTCTTTTTAGAATAATACTAACGTAAGTATATACTTTATATGCTAGTATACTTCGCATATATAAGAATATAGAGCTAGACCGCTACGCTAATATAGTCTAAAAAGAGAAGAATAACTAAGTAGTAGTTCTTAGTCTAGCTTAGTATATATAGTAGAGATAGTAAAGACTAGCTACTAAGCGCTATTAGACTAGACCTAGTCTAGTCTATTAGTCTAGTAAGTACTAGTTCTTATACTATTCCCTCCTTTAAAGAAGAATAATCTAGTCCTCTAGATAGAGTAATAAACTATAAATCTCTAAATTATATTATAGTAGAGGAAATAGGGATAATAGAAGCCGAAGGACGCTTAGATATAGGGATACTAGAGCGCAATAAATATTACTTAGATAGATATATATATATATATACTACCTAATATAATTTCTAATACTTATATCGAGTACACGTTTCTATAGGCATTCGCTCTACTATATATAGCGACTAATTTACGACTTAAACTCCTAGCTTACCCTTAGGAGAGCTAAGCGCTACTATTACGCATTATCTAATAAGCTTTCGTAATAGTAATATTTAGAAAGTTTAAGAATAGAAAGAATATAAGAATATAGAAGTAGACTAAGAAGAGCTAAAAGAGTTTCGTAACATAGATATCTAAGCTAAGTAAGCAAGGCTTAGAAGAAAGAAGTAAGTAAAGTAAAAGAGTTATAAGGGATCTAAAAAGTAATTAGATACTAAGAATTAGAATGCTGTAAGGCGTAGAACAGCCTAGAATAGTAATCTAGAAAGAGGTAAGATAATAGAATATTAGAACGCGGGGGCATATAGGAAACCTCTAAACAATATAGAAAAAGTAGTAAAGAATAAGAAGATAGCTAAATAGAGCTTATATAAGCGCGAGAGCTAGATTTAGGCGTATAATCGCTAGAGTATAGCTAAAAGTAAATTAGAGAACTATAATAAGTAGTTAGAAAGGCACTCTATTAGATAGTAATAGTAAAGTAGTAAATATTATAAACTATTAGAAGAAACTAGAGAGTTTTAAGGTTTCTAAAGAGAAGTTAGTAAGCAACTAGATAAAAGGGCTTAAAATTACGCTCCTAAGGAAGGAGCGCCACTAAATAGTACTTAGTATAATAATAGTAATATTAATTATTATAACTTATATAATTATTACGCTAATCTTTTATATAAGCTTAGTACGTATCTTTACGCGTATAAGTAATAGTTAGAGTAGTAGTAAAGAGTTAAGTAAGAAGACTAGAAGATAGGTAACACTAGACCTATCTAAAAGATAGTTAGACGTAGTAGAGTTTCTCTCCTTTAGTCTAGGGATACTACTACTAATAACGCCTTAGAAAGATAAGAGAGTAGCTATAAATATACTAGACGATAATATCTAAATAGTAGGAGTGCCCTTAATTATCTATCCGCTAGAGTCCTTAGTATTATAATAAGTCCTAACGCCTAGCGAATCGTACTAGCCTTTAATAGCGTAGAAGCGATATAAGTTAGATATAGCGAAAGTTCTTTAGATAATAGTAGGTATAGCGAGTAGGAGCGCTATATTAGTATATACTTTATAGCTGCCGCCTTACCTAGCTAATAGTATTCTAACGTTTAATAGTAATAATATTACTCTATTTATAGAGCGCTATAAAGAGATAGCTTATTACTATAAGTTTACGCTTAAAATAATACTTAAAAGGCTTTTAGCGCACTATAGCTATAAATAGAAGAAGATTATCTAGTTAATAAAAGAGTTTAAAGAAGCCTAACGAATAGAAAGCTAGAAAGACCTCTAAAAGGCACTTAAGAAATAGTTTTACACTAATAATAGGTACTAATAGGAAGTTAGAATAGAGTACTTTAAGCACTAGCTTAAGGAGTATTAGGCCCGAATAGAGCTTAGTACTATAGAGTATCTATAAGAGTTCTATATCTAAAGTAGGCGCTATATTAAAGCTACTATAATTAAAGAAAGTAGAAGAATTTCTATCTTATAAAAGGACTTCTACTTAGATAGGTAATAAAGGTCCTAGAAAGGTTCTAGCTTTATATAGACAAGCCTTTATCTTTTAACTATAAAAAGATCTCTAACTACCTTTTAAAGCGATTAGAGATAGAGAAAGATACTAGAATACTTAATCTAAAGAAAGTAGTAAAGGAGTTTACTCTAAAGGTAGAATTTAACCTAGCTATAGCAAAAGCGTCTTAGAAAGCAGCTTATAAGTAATAACTAGCTCCTTAATAAATAATAGTCTTTAAGCCTTAAACGTTAAGTATTCCTCTTAAGAATTACGCCCCAAAGCCTACTTAGAAATAACTTCCGCCTAGATTAACGCTAACTAAGAATAAGGTTAATAGCTTAGTAGATAAGATACTTTAGCTTAAGCTAAATAAAGCTTAGCTAGAATTAGAACCCTAGAACTTTTAATAGACACCTTAAGAAGTAGAGTTAATAACTAATTAGGTTATCTAGAGAGAGGTTAATAAGCAGACTAATAAGCGTGCGGTAGTATTACGTAGCTATATACCTTAAGCTAGCGGTGTAGTTTATAACTAAAGCTACTAGTATAGTAGCCTAAATAGCGGTTAGTAACTATAGCGCTAATATTAGTAAAGTTATATATAGCTAACCTAAGACTAGAATAGCTATTAGAACTATAGTAATAACTCTTAGAACTATTAAAAAAGAATAGGTTATAGTAACTAAAGTAACTAATATAGGCAAAGATTAGAGGCAGGACTTCTCTACTAGGTTTATAACAAGATAGACTATTAGAAAAAGAATTACCCGACTCTCCGAGCCTATATTAATAAGGGTTAGTACTATCTTAATAACTAATTAGTCCTTAACTAGGGCACTCTAAATTACCTATAAGGAAGAGTTATAAACTTAGAGCCCTGTTTATAGAAGAATTTAATAGCTTCTAAGATTAAATAACGCTAGATTAAGTAGGATATTAACCTACTTACGTTTACCCTACCTTTTCTAAGCAAGATTTAGGAAGCTAGACCTATTAAGAACAACGCGATTTCTATCTAGATTATCTCTAATAATACTAGAGTAATCCTATCTAAAGACTACGACTAATTCTAGAACCTTTCTACTATCCTTAGTAAATCTAACTTAGAAAAGAGTTTTACGCTGTATAGAGCTAACTAGTGTAACTATAGCATAGTAGTATTAGCTACTATTACGCGAAGCGACCTAAGTAAGAAACCTCTAGCTAGCTATAACTTAGAAAAGATTTAGAAGAATACTTAGAAAACTATTCTTAAGAAGCTTAGTAGTAAATATATCCTATACCTTAGGGGGTATAAGAACTAGGATAATAATTACTTTATAGACTAAAGTCTAAGCAAAGATTATACTATATAATTTATAAATACGCTAGAACTAGTAGATATAAATATACTTAATACTCTAAGGGATTCTAAGCTAAATAAAATTCTAAAGAATACTTACCTAGAGCCTAGAGAAAGATAGGCAAAAAAGCACTATATAGTAGAAAAGCTAGCCCTAGACGCTTAGAAGGTTATTTAGTAAATTCTAGATACTAAAGTTAAGCTACTACTTAAAATAGTCCTAGGAAATATGCTAGAAGTCTATAAAAAGCTTTTTTAGATAGGATATACTATAGAGGAGTTTAAGAAGATTAAAGTTAACTTAGTAGCTTAGGCACTAGTAAGCGAGGACGAAGATAACTTAGAAGAGAATCTTAGGCCTAAAATCTAAGTTAATTTACTATTATTAGGATAGCTACTAAACTATATGCTAGTAGAGGCCTTAGCAGAGAAGGTTATGTAATACTACTATATTAACACTAAGTATTAGACGGACGCTTAATTAGTTATATATAGTAAATATATCCTAGAAGAAGACTATAAAGTAGGCTTAGTAGAAAGAGATATAAATAATAATTAGCGAGAATACGACTAATTAGCTAGTATTAAACACCTACGAAGGGACTGCTCTAAAGTTCTAATTAATATTTAAGGTAATATATTTCTCTCTTTATTAGATTCTAGAGTAAAGCTTAACACGATAAAGAAAGTAATAGCGGAGAAAGTAAGTCTCCTAATTACCTCTCTACTAAAAAGTATACTATTAGCGCGCATAGTATCTACTAATAGTACTATATAAAGCTTTATAGGTATTATATAGAGTGTGCCTATATATATTAGGCGGATTAAAGTTCGAACTAATTTCTTTATAGTAGAGAGTTATACAAACTCTATTATATTAGGTAATCCTTTTCTAACTAACGCTCGCGCGAGGCTTAAGTATATAACTAATAGGCTTACTTACTACTATATCTTTAGCGAAGATAGAGAGTTTAATATAAGATTTATATATATAAGAAGTAATTGGATTTATACGCTAGAAGTATATATAGGACCTACGTTAGAAAACTTCTAGGGAGTGTAATCGCTAGCGCAATACTCCCTTATTATAAGATAGAATAGCTAGCTAAGAATAGATTATATAGAGGAGTAAACTTAGTTAGGATATAGATAGAGTAAGAAAGCCTAACTAAAAACCTATAAGAGATACGACTAGTAATAGAGTAGCTAAGGAAGGTTTAACTAGATAAGAGACTAATACCTATAGAAAATAGATATTTTATTTAGAAATCGAGCTTCTTAGAAAAGGGGCTAAATAGGTGCATTATAGTAAGGGATAAAGATAGACTATTTATATTATTAAATAACTTTACTAAGGAGCTATTAGAAGAGATTCTCTTAGAAGTTATAAAGCTAATAAAGAAACATAAGTATAAAGAAAGAGATATAGAGTTAGTATAGAAGGACTAGCTAAAAGATACTTAAAGATAGAAAGGAGGCCTTATAGTAGAAGTAATGTTAATACTTCTAACTAGCCTAAAGAGTTATTAGAAGGATAAATTAGCGCTTAAGGTGAATAGTATATATAAACGTAAAGAGTAGAAGATAGAGCCTATTAATAACTTAGGCTAAACTCTAAAGGAGGTTAAAGGGCGATTAGATTAGAAGGAAAGAGCTAAGGCAAAGTAGATCCTAAATTATAATAGTAATAGAGTACCTTTTAACTAATACTTTAAACTCTAGTATACTTTATTCCTAAAAAGCACTTAGATTACCCTAAAATAGCTAGTAGAAATAAAGATATTACTAGATCTCTAGCTAAGGGAAAGAGAGATATTAGAGGAACTACTCTATAAAAGAGAGTTAGCCCTCGCCTAGAACTTTAGAGAATTAGAAAGAGTTAGCTAAGAAGTAATTCTGCTAGTTATTATTAATACTATTCTATATAAGGCGTAGCGAGCGGACTAGTTTCCTATTCTAAGGAAGCTTTAGGAGGTAGTTATTAAGATAATCTAAGACTAGATTAATAGGGGCACGCTAGAGCTTTATAAGAGCTAGTATTATAACTCTTAGTTTTAGTAGTAAAGAAGGATAAGGGCTATTAGCTAATTAATAACGCTTAAAAGATTAATAGTATAATAATCTAAGACGCTAATCTACTACCTAACTCTAATAAGTTCTTAGAAGAGTTTACTAGCTATACTATTATACGCTTATAGATTTCTTCTTAGAATATAACTAAGTAGAGCTTTATAAGAACTTAAGAGATATTATAGCTTTCTTAACGCTACTTAGACTTGTTTAGTAGTATACTTTGCTAATAGGCACTACTAATTCGATTACAGAGTTCGTGCGCGTAATAACTAAAATCTACTAGGATTATATCCTAAACTACTATATACCTTACCTAGATAACGTTTACGTTAAAGGACCTAAGATAATATATAATAAGAAAGAAATTAAGCTAGGTATCTACTAATATATCGCTAAACACCTCTTAAATATAGATTAGGTCTTTATAGATATAGAGAGGCTAGAGCAACTATCTTAGAGTATAAATCTAATTTCTACTATGCTTTAATAATTATTATTAGGTATAGGATTAATTAAAATAGTAGGCACCTAGATATAAAAAAGGTTAAGAAGATTCTTACCTAGCTAAAACTAATAAACTAAAAAGACGTCTAAATATTTATTAGAGTCTACGTTTATTATAGAATCTAGATTATTAGCTTTACTATAGTCGCAGAACTATTATTTCTTCTACTTAGGAAGAATACCCTTTTCTATTAGAAATCTGAGTAGTATTTAGCTATAGCTTCTCTTAAGGAGAGTCTATATATAGCGCTTATACTTATCTTAATTAACTATAGCGAACCTTTCTAAGCGATATTTATAGTAGTAAATAAATTAAAGAAAAGATAGGGTGCTATCCTTATATAGCTTAATACGCTTAGACGCTAACACCTAATTAGATATAAAAGTAGAGTCTAGTTAATATTAGAAAGAAATTAGGACTTAGGTAAATATAAGTATAAAGCGTTGCTATTAACGCTAAAGAAGTTTCGCTTCTACTTATATAGAGTAAGATTTATAGTAGAAATAGATACTAAGATACTTATAGTATAGCTTTAGCGTAGCGTAATAGACCTACTAAGAGTACTTATTACGAGATAGCTCGCTCTTTTAAACCTCTAAGATTTTAACATTATCTATATACTAGAAAAAAAGAATATAGTAGCTAATACTCTTTTGCGTAGGCCTAAGCTAGAGGGATAGAAACTACTAGAAGAACTAGAAGAGGATATAAAGACTTTATTAATATATACTTAAATACTACTTAGCTTATTCTAGAGAAGATCTATAAGATAACTCTAGCGCTTCTATATAGCTACTACTTAGTAGACCTATTCTTTAGTGCTAAGCTATTAGACGATAGCTATTTAGAAGAATCTTAGTAACTTATAGTATAGATTCTTTTTAGAAAACGCCTAGAGAACCTTAATAGGTTAGAATTGCGTAAGTTTAAATATAAGGCGTTATAAATAACTATTAGAGAATAATATCTCTTTATACTACTAAGTAGGGGAAGGCCCTTACGCCGAGTTATAGATAACTCTAAATAGTAATAAGAGATTATTAGAGAACTACACGATAACTTAGGGTATAGAGGTAAAGAAAGTATATAGTATAAAGTTTAGACGCGCTATTACTAGAAAGAGTAATATAAATAAGTTAAGAAGTACGTTTAATCTTATTCTAAATACTAATTATATATATTAGTAATAGTATAAGAAGCTTTATAGCTTATAGAACTACCTTCTATTCTTTTAGATAGATTACGATTAATATTATATATATACTACTAGGACTAAATAGCTATAAGTACCTAATAGTCGCTTAGGACTACGCGTCTAGTTAGCTAAAAGCTAAAGCGCTAGCAAAAAATAATTTAAAAGCTGTTTAGAAGTTCCTAATTAATAATATATTTAGTAGATAGAGACTACTACTAAAAATATTAGCTAACGGTAGACTAGAGAACAAGGGACTAGTTAAGAACCTATAGTAGTAATAGGGTATTAATAGAGTTATTTCGAGTGCTTATTATCTATAAAGGTAAGGCCTAATCGAGCGAGGCTATACTCTTATAGTAGCGGCACTAAAGAAGCTTTAGAGAAACTAGGTAGATAACCTAGCTAATATGCTTTAGGCTAACTAAATAACTATTAAACGATCTACGTAAGAGACACTAGCGTACTTAGTATTAGGCTAGGAATATATTCTTCTAGTAGAGCTTTTAATCCCTATATAGTAAATATTACTATAGTTAGAAGTTAAAGATACTCTAATACTACTTATAATAAGGGCTTAGTAATTCTAAAGAAGAGATAAGAGGTTCTAGGAGGCTATTAATAGAATAGTGTAGCTTAGATAGGAAAATAAAGACTACTTTAATAACGCGAAGGTTCTTTAGAAAGAACTATTAGCTGTTAGAGACTTTATATTACTACGCGACTCCTTTTATAAGACTAATAGATTAATACTTACTAAATTTCTCCCTAAATAGACTAGTCTATTTTGTATTATAAAAACCTATTAGAAAGGATAGTATAATCTAGAAGAACTAAATAGAACCCTATTCTATAGTTATACGCTAGGTAATAGGCTAAAGCGTTTTATTTAGCGTATTATAATAGAGCTATAAATAACTAAACTAAAAAAGGGTAAAAGGCCGCTAAATAGCTATTAGAAGAGATTATAGATAGTAATAAGAATATATAAGATATAGATATAAGAGATCTTAAGTAATAAGTACTAAAATATAGTTAGAACGCCTCTATTAGAGAAGGTAGCTAAGTAGGAAAAGAGAAACGCTATAATCTTAGATACTTAAATATAGCTTAGCTAGATAGCTAGCTTTAGAATACGTAAGAAGATAAAGATATTATAAGAGTACTATAAAAGATAAGAAAGGCCGTAGTAGTAGTACTAAGAACGAGAGAAGAGTTTAATACGTTTAAATATCGCGCATTCCTATAGTTATTAATAGTAGGTAGGATAGATATAGGGCGCGAAAGGAGCTTAGATAATACCTTAGACTAAAATAGACGGATAACTAAAGACCTAAAGAAGGAAACTAAGTACCGCTTTTATAAGAAGATATAAAGAGATAAAGACTACTATAAAGCCTAGATATCTCTAAGATATAGATTATATCTAAGAGCTATCTAGTAAGTATTTAAGTATAATAAAAGAAGAGGGGTCTATCTTCTCTAAGTAGAGGAGGAGTGTAGTATATAAAAAAGGCTTAGATAAGACTTTAGAAAATACTTAATAAGAGTATAAATAGAATAGAAAGTTAAGATAAGTTATTTATTAAAGATACTATATACTATATAAAAGGCGCTTAGATAGCTACTTAAATAAAAGAAGGAATAGCTATAAGACTAACCTAGAGATACTTTTATAAATAACTAGGTCTAAGAGACTAGCTATAGTGCGTATCTATAGCTTTAAGCTACTATTAGAACTAACTTCTCTAAAAGAGAAGAGTATTAAATATATTCTTACTCTTAGTATCGCTATTATTACTATTATCTTCTTCTAAATTACGCTTAGACCTATCCTTAGAGAATATAGTAAGAATAATAGGTAAAATAGTAGGCCTACTAGCTAAACGCGAAGAATAGTAAATAGTCTAATTAAGCTTCTTAGCGAAGTCGTTAGTAACCTTAGTAGTAGGTATAATAGAGATAGCGAGGAGCGTAATAGACGAATAGTAGTTAGAACGTGTCTTAGCTAAGGTAAAGAAGTATATATAGGCGGCGAAGATAAAGCTAAGTAGGCGAGTATAGAGAGCTACTTAGAAAGAAGAAGGTTTAGGTAAAAGGTAAGATAACGTGTAGCTAGGAAGAAAGAGACGATATAGGCTATTATTATTAATTAGGTAGTAAATAAGTATTTATAGTAAATACTAGCTTAACTAGGTAGCAAAGCAACCTTAGAAAGCGGGGTATTAATAACTAATAATAAGAGTAGTTAGCCACGGCAGAATAATATAAAAATAATATATAAAGTAAAAGTAAAACTATAAGGCTAAGAAGCTATTAGAAGCTCTATAAAAGTAAGTAGTCTAGAAGTATATCCTCTTTACTACTAGCTATCTAGAGACGGCCTAGTAAATAAGGCAAAGCTAAGTACTTATTATAAAGAGCGTTAGTTAAGTTAATTAAGCGGCCTAGATATAGAAAAGAATAGTAGTATAAGTCTAAATAACGCTTAGAGTTACTAGCTCTAAAGACCTAACTAATAAAATATTAAGCTAGTTAGACTATAATAGAAAGACCTTAGAGACCTCTTAGGTAGGTATAGAACGAGCGCTAGATAGAAGAGCTAATAAATTCTAAATACTATATAAATAGTATTTAGAATTTAAGAAGTTCTTAGAGACATATCTTAGACAAGATTTAGATAAGTATACTAAAGATCTCTAAACACTAGATAAATACTGTCTAGAATCTAAGTATCTATTAGTAGATATTAGTAGATATTAGTTAGATAATAGCTACTAAAAGAGACTAAAGGGCTACTAAATTAATAAAAGAAGAGACTTAAGACATCCTTAGACAGCTATTAGCTATCTAAATATAATAGAAACTAAGAGGACTTAAAAATAAAAATAGAAAAAGAAGGAATAAGTATTAGATAGTAGCTAGACGCTTTTTATTTATTTAGACAAAATTAATTAGAGAGGCGCTTAAGGGCTAAGAGAGTTTTAGAGAGGTAGTAGATATCTAGAGGAGATGCGTAGTTTATTAGTATCTAGTCTAGAGAGCCTTTAGCTAAGATAAAGGAAGAGAAGGCTTTTCTTTCTAAGTAAGAAAGAGATATAGTAGAGAAAATAGAGATAATAGAAGCTAAAGAACGCTCGGATATAGAGATACTAGAGCGCGATAAATATTACTTAGATAGACACAACATATATATACACTACCTAATATAATTTCTAATACTTATATCAAGTACACGTTCCTATAGGTATTCGCTCTACTACAATATATACTAGCCTTAAGTAGTAACGTCTAGTTACTATTTAAGCTTAATAATCTCTTTAAGTCTTTATAAGTCTCTATAAGTCCTTTAGGTAGATTACGCGCTAAACCTAATATAGTCTAATATAATCTAATAAAGTCTCTAAATAGGCCGTAAATAACTAGATTACTTTACTATACCTATTAAGAAGATATAAGGCTATTACTATAAGAATATAGAGCTAGACCGCTATACTAATATAGCCTAAAAAGAGAAGGATAACTAAGTAGTAGTTCTTAGTCTAGCTTAGTATATATAGTAGAGATAGTAAGAGCTAGCTACTAGGCGCTATTAGACTAGATCTAGTCTAGTCTATTAGTCTAGTAAGTACTAGTCCTTATACTATCCCCTCTTTTAAAGAAGAATAATCTAGTTCTCTAGATAGAGTAATAAACTATAAATCTCTAAGTTATATATACTAGCCTTAAGTAGTAATATCTAGTTACTATCTAAGCCTAATAGTCTCTTTAAGTCTTTATAAGTCTCTATAAGTCCTTTAGGCGGGTTACGCGCTAAATCTAATATAGTCTAATATAATCTAATAAAGTCTCTAAATAAACTATAAATAACTAGATTACTTTACTATATCTATTAGAGAGATATAAGGCTATTACGTAGGTAAAGGCTATTATATAGTAGACCTCTCTAAGTATAATAAAGAGCTTAGCTTTCTAAATTCGAAACTTATAAAAATTAAACCTAGAGTTACTTAGTTATCGTATAAGAATATAGAGCTAGACCGCTACGCTAATATAGCCTAAAAAGAGAAGAATAACTAAGTAGTAGTCCTTAGTCTAGCTTAGTATATATATAGAGATAGTAAGGGCTAGCTACTAAGCGCTATTAGATAAGACTAGAGAGACTCTAGTCTAGTCTATTAGTCTAGTAAGCACTAGTCCTTACAGCGTGCCACCTAAAATCCCTAATAAAATCTAAAATTATAGAGGTCTAGATCTCGAGATCTACTTAATAGAATTATTTAAAAATCTAATAGATTTATTTTATAGCTATATATATTAGGAAGCTAGAATTGCTGAGCTCTAGCTAGCTTAGTTATATAGATACTAGAAAGTAGCCCGTGCGAGAGAGTTTTCTCTTAATAAATTTCTATTTTATAGAGATAATAACTTAAGATTCTAGAATATTATATTTATTTAGGTATAGCTTTAATATTACATTTTTAGAAATTCTATTAAGTAGATCTCTAGATTTAGACCCCTGTAATTTTGGATTTTCTTAGGGATTTTGGGTGGCACGCGAAGCATGCTGGCACGCGAAGCATGCACCTACGTTATAGAGAGACATAATAGTAGCATTATCTAATAGTAATATATAGTAGAGTTATAAGAATTAAGGACGTAATATATATACTCCTTTATATATATTTAGCATAGTGTAGCTATTTAATACTCTAGTATCTCTATACTACTCGTCGTAATATTCTTAGTAGTTGGATTTTGATTTTCTCTATGTCCCCGCCGTTTTGGACCGAACCTGACCCGACCTTAGGGTATAATAGGTTAATTTAGAATGCTTCGACAGATGATCCTTGCTCTTGATATTACGTTTTGTATCAGCGCCCAAAAGATCTAGTTACATTGCATTAATGTTTGCCTGTTTATGCTCTGCCTCCTCGAGCACACGCGCTACGTCCGTGAAGCCCTCCTTTTCTGCCCAGTAACGTGGCGTTCGACCTTTGCTGTCCAACTTCAGGGAGTCGGCGCCCATCTTCAACAAGTACTCCACAACGTCCTTCTTACCAAACTCTGCAGCTCGATGAAGTGGTGTTCCAAGGCCAAATGGCTTGCGCTCGATATATGTTTCGAGCTCCGTTTCGTACTTGATCTCGTTGATTGATGCACCTTTCTCTACAATCTTGCACACCACCTCTAGAGCGTCAGATTTGTCCCTTAGAACAGCATAATGGAGGAGTTGTCCACAGTGTGGGTTTGCTCCTCGTTCGAAAAGAGCGTCGATAGTTTCGAGGGGAGCAGCAAGCATGGCGTAGGATGTAGGTGTAAAGTCCCAATCGCAGCGGCTATTTGGATTGGCACCATGGTCAAGCAACCACATAACCATCTCCTTATCAGAGGTACACAGAGGAATACTAGATGTGTGTAAGTAAAGGTTGAGACTATTAAAGATTTGCAATACCTTAACACGGAGGGCTCATTTCGGCCCATTGGCTGGTTAATATCCCATCCACGTTGAAGGAATAATTCCAGTACCTTGAACGCTCGACTACGCACAGCAACCTCAACTGGAAGATCGCCATTCGCAACGTTCTCGTCCAACAGAAACTGAACCATTTCTATGTTCTGTTGCCGAATCGCCTCAGCTAATGAACGATATAGCCATGCTGGATGCGGTTGCTCAACAAATGCCGCCTCAGGGTTGTGGAGAAGCTGCCTGGCCTGTTCTTTAAGAGTATCAAGGTCTCCGTCACAGGCAGCGCGATAGCAGATATCTACTTGTTCAGGCCTTGGCCTTGTATAGTAGGGAGGTTCGGGTCCAAGGGACGGGGGAAGCTGGGGAGATTGCATTTTACAAAATTGAAGAAGTATTATTATAGCGCGAGGAAGGCCAGAGCTGCCCAGTCACCCTATAAGTAGGAGAAAAGCGGGGTAATGTTCTTTGCCGCTGCACTAGTCACTAGTCCCACTTTGAGGCGCATCGCTCAGCCTACCGTGCCAGACGGCGTAACGCCCCGCCCTCTCAGGCGTGGTCGTTGGTGGGGCGGATCGGGAGTGACGCCGTTCGGCACGGTACACAACACTGGCTCCAAGCAATGATCTACGGATGGCTAAAATCTAAAATTAAACCTCGCAGACGCCCATTTTGTGAAGTTGAGGGACGATGTGACGCGATGCACGCTGGAATTATCAGGAACTACATAACTGTGCCCCCTGCGCTACTCTCAAAATGATGTTCGAGTGAAAATTTTCATTAGATTTTCATTTCGGGTTTAATTTGTTCACACCCCTGCCGCCACTATGTAATGTTCACTGATCCATGTTGCAGACTCCGCAACAAACAAACATGAATCAAATATTTGATTTGTTTGTTTGGTAACTACCAAATAAACAAATTAAACATAGGTAGCTTTTTTTACTAAATAAATAAGCATAAAGATTGTAATATTTATAAATATTTGTAAGTATTTAGTATTTTGTTAGGCTAAGTTTTTATAGTTTATTAGGTTATAAGCGCGTTAATTTTAGTATTTTAGTGTTCTAAATAAGCTATCTAAACTCGCCCCTAATAACGCTAGCGTATATTATTAACTTTAGCCTGGCTAGCGCGCGTAATTTTATAATAATTAAAGTATTACGACGCCTACTATTATGCCCTCTAAAGCTTCTAAGAAGCGCGCGCGTTTATTAAACGTTCTTATAACCTTAACGAAGTAATTAAGAATTTTAGTAACCCCGCTACTACTTATAATACCTTTATAAGCTTAGGAGAGGTAGTAGCTTAAGTTATAACTTTAAGAATTACTATCTATGCCTACTAAAGGTAGCTACGCTAGCACTAGCTCTATAGTAATAATAATAGAGATAGCTAAAGATAGCTATATTAATAATAGTAGTAATAACTTTAATAAGCTTAATTAGAAGTAGCTTAGAGGTTACTATATTAAGCCTTTAAAGCAACCTAGGAGAATATAAAGCTAGGTATATATATATAGATACCGCGTCGTGCGTATAGATTAGCCTACACGCCCGCTTTAGGTATATAAATACTACTATATATATAAGGTACTATCTATTATTATTAACTACTTAAAAGCTATATCTTCCGCTACTGCCTACCTCGCCTAGCCTATTAAAGGCTATAGCCTTTACTATATAGGCTTAATTACTATACTAAAACGCCTAATTAGATAGCTCTTACTACGCGAGGCGATTAATAGTAGCTTTAAAATATTATAATCTATAGCTAATGTAATAAGTAACTTTAATATATAGTGCTTCTACTACGCGTTAGTATTATAGCTCCTTAATAATAACTTATAAATAGAGATTATTAGTAGAGCTTTAATACGTAAGCTTTTTAGAGAAGTAAGTATAGAGGTAGAGAGCGCGTTATAGCGATCTCTATATAGTATTATAACTTACGCGATATAGCTATTCTACGCTATATAGCTATAGATTATTAACGCCTTATCTAGCGCTACTAGTAAAATATATATAAGCTTTAATAGCTAGATAATAAAGAGAGGAGCGTAGAGCTTTTTTAGAATTATTACTTACTTTACTATAGCGTTAGGTAAGATCTATAACCTACCTATTACTCTACTATAGCTTAATAGTACCTATACTAGTAAAGTAATTACTATAGCTATTATTATAATACTATAGGTATATAGGATTATGTTAGATACGCTAGGTTACTTTATACTTAATAATACTAGTAATAATAATACTATAATCGCGGCTATAGCGCGCGAGTTTAGAGACTTTAACCTAATATAGCGACGCCTCTGCTATAGCCCTTATACTATTAACCTTATTAGGTAGGCTCTATTATTTAGCAATAATAAGGACGCGTATAATAACGCTACTAAATATATTATTAATAAGGAGGCGTTTATAGTAGCGTAGCGTAAGTATAGCGCTCTTAGTACACTCCTCTTTATAATTATATATATTAAAATACTATAGTAATACGCGTTATTTACTAAGTACTTAGAGACCTCTAATAATAACCTCCTCGCTACTACGCGCGTTAAGATACTATAACTAATTAAGCTAGTTATTACGCGCTAGAACTTATACTATAGCGCTCTTAAGTAGGTAACCTATCTTAAGGGCGGCTTTAATCTCTATATTAAGAAATATATAAGCCGCGTTACCTATAAAGAGTAGTATAGCACCTAGAGTAACGCTTTAGTGTAGATAAGGTTAGATAGGCTTTAGGTAGTAGATTAGGTAGTTATTACTAAGTACTAATAATACCTTAAACTACTAAAAATTACTATAAAATAGCTAAAAGGCTATAGTAAATACTATAGTAGTAGCTTTAGAGCTATTTACGAGGTCTTACCTATATTTAAGTATCTACTTAATTAGCTTAAAAAGCTAGCTAAGCTATACGCTAACGTAGTATTTAACGCATATAAAGAGGCGCCTAAAGATTACCTTTATATTAACCTACGCAACGCTTAGGTAAAGGCTAAGGAGTATTACTATAAGCTTAACAACTTACTAGTATATTACACTGCTACTTATCTCTATCTATACTATAAATACTACTACGAGAACTTATAAGAGTATAAAGATAGATAGCTACGTACTATAAACGCTAGATTTTAAGAGTTATAGCGGTTATATAAGAAGGTACTACTAAGTCCTCTACTATAACTAGCTTATATAGGCGCAATTAACAACGTAATTAAAGCCCTTACCGCGCGTCGTAACTATACAAGGAGAGATAGTAGTAATAAGTATAATCGCTAGCTAGAAGAGGAGCTAAGTTAGAGTACTACAACGTATTATAATAATAGCAACGTAGTCTAATATTAGATAATAATAGCGCTAAAATACCTCTAATTAAGCTATTTTACTATTAATATACTAACTATCCTAGTATTAAGCTATAAGTATAAGCGACTATTTAGTAAGCTTAGTAATCTACTAGAGCTAAAACGTCGCGCTATTAGTAGTAAGCTACTCGCTGCCTTATAGCTTATACGCTCTTAGACCTAGGCTAGATATACTTATAACGCTAAGCGTAGCGATAATAATAGCAGCGACAGCGCTATTAGCGACGACGAGCTCGCCCGCAAATATAGTATATAAAACTAGGTAGAGGACAATTAGAGCGACGCATAAGGCGTCTAGCAGCCGCCTATAATACTAAAAACAAACGCTAAGACTTTTATATAATACTAAATATTTATAAATTAATTAAATATATAGCTTTAAAATACTAATTAAATAATTAAATACAGCGTGGTTGCTAAGCCTTTACTAAACAATCAAATACAGTAGGCGATATTTGATTGATTTGTTTGTTGCGGAGTCTGCCATGTTGAGGCACATCGAGTAGTTCCTGCCTCACCTAGGCGCAGAAGTAATGGATTTCGCGGCACAGCAGTCCGTATCTATAAAACTCACGTTATGTCGCTTTAGATAGGCACTACTTCTTACTCCTCTTACACGCAAACTAAGCAGCATCTCTTTGATACGCACAATGGCCACCCTGGGCGAGAGTCGATTCCGAGAAGCTGTTAGGACGGCACAGGCAAAAGAAGTTCGTATGAATGCTTTTGATATAGTAGTTTTTTCACAAATCTCTTCGATCGGAACGGATGGTCTTGGGTCATGCTCTGTCGTTCTTATTGTTTCTCCGTATGTGGCAATCCTCGGACACGTCGCACCTTAACTAGATAATGCTGACGGTAACGACCCCTACGCTGGCGACAATTATGTATAGCTTTTTATGGACCGCCTTACAGAGTACTACGTCTAATGTCGAAACTTCTTCCCTAATAGCCTATGTTCTTGGGTTGTCTGCGCGGTGTTTGGTAGACATGGCAACAATCCGGCCAGCCGGCTAGCCGCCCTTCGGCCGGCTGGATACCTATTTTAGGAGGCCTCTGGCTGGCTGGCTGGCTTAATTAGCTATAGGGCGTCGGCTAGCTTAATATAGCTGTGTTAGCTAGTTGCCTAATTAGGAAAGTTATATAGGAAAGTTAGAGTTATATTTCTTAGCTAATAGCCTATATTACTATACCGTATTTAGTGTCTAACTGCTCCTTAGTAATAGCCTTCTTATTTACCTTATTATTACTACTAATACTAGCTCTTCTCTATCTTCTATTACACTATATTACTACTAAAAGCTTAGGTAAGATACCTTATTAGTAAGGCTCTAGTAGGTTGCTAAGCTTACTAAAAACGTATTTATACTTATAGCTTAAGGCTAAGATAGAGAGTATATTAAGTGTAAGTTTACTAAGGTTAGAGTAGTAATCGCGCAGCTCTACCTAGTATTTTATAAGGTTTATTACGTACTTACTATTCTTTATAGTATATAGCTCGCAGCGCTTTTACTATTTAAACTTATTCTCCTTATTACTACCTACGCTAGCTAGGTTAATAATACTATTAATTACGTTGTTAATATTATTAGCGAATATTCGTGTGCGTATACGCGGCCTCGCTAAGCCTTTATACTTAGCCTATAGGGCCTAGAAATTACGATTATTTAACTCTAGCTATACGGGCTCCTAAATAGTATTATAGTAGTTCTTAAGTTATAAGTAGAGAATCGTAGTAGTATAGTAAGCTAGTAATAAGTTAAGCCTATTATAGTAGTCGCGCGCCTTAATAATAGCGGCTTAGAGGTTAATTAAAAGGTAGTCTTTAGGCGCCTTATTATAATAGTAATACTTAACGTCCTCGTAGCTTTAGAGTCGTAATTTTAGTACTCTAAGTAAGTAATTAAATATAAGAATAATCTTAGTAATAGAGCTAAATCTACTAGATACTTTACTAACTTTTTTATTATTCTTATTACTATTTTACCTGCGTTCTTTAAGGCGTTTTATATACTCCTTTAGCGGCCTAAGAATATCTATATACTTATTAACTACTTACTAATTAGTAGCGCTAAAGCTGTCTAATCTTATCTATATAGGCGTATTAGGTAGCTAGTTATTATAACTTTAAGCGTAAGTGTCTTTATTTTTAATATAATTAATATAGCTATTTGCGTATATACTTACTACTACCTATAGTTTAATAGCGCGCTTAAAGTATAAGTAGTATAAGTTCTAGCGTATAATAACTAGCTTAATAGACTTAAGTATCTCTTACTTATTAGTAGGTAGCTCGTATTAAGCTAAGCGTTAAAAATCTTTAAAAAGCTTATACTACTATAGTATTTTAATAAAGGTAATAACGCTAAGAAGTATACCTAATAGCCTATCGCGTCGCTAGTTCTTTATAAGCTACGTCTCCTCTACTATATTAGATATAGCGTAATTATTATTAAAGGCCTCTACTTTCTTACTCTAAAGGAGCACCTAGCTAATAAAGTTAAGCGTATAAGGCCTATAGTAAAGGCGATAGTAAATAGTATTAAAGCTCTACTTAGGCGATCGCGCGATAGCTTTAATAGCTATATTGTTATTACTTATATTATTAAGAATAAAGTACCTAATATTACGTATACTTATGCTAAAGTTCTATAGGATTATTAGTACTACCTTAGCTATCTTCTCGCCTAAGTAGGCGCCTATAAGCTAAGGCAGCGTAATAAGTAAGTTGTAAAGCCTACTATTAGCTCTAACGTAATAGGCGATAATACTAAGAAAGCCTTTCTTACCGCCCTTTATCGTCTATCTATTAAAGCTTAGGTATACTTTACTTATTACGTATAACAGCTCTATAATAACTAGTAGCTTAAGATAATTATATAGGTATATAACGTAGCGCGAGACGCTATAATAAGACGCTTATAAAGTGTCTTTAGCTAATAGGTTAGTAAGGCGTATAAAGCGTTAAAAAGCTAGCTTTTTAAATTTAGAGAGTAAGTAATTATTCTTAATAAGCTAGCTAATAGCTACGAGCCTAAAGCGGTAAATATTAAAGCTACTAAGCTTATTTATAACTACCTATAAGATAGGCTTACTACTAGCTATTAGGACGTTATAAATAGTACTTTCTAGCTTTACTTTTAGTATCGTGCCTAGCTTAAAGATATTATAGCTAGGCTTATCCTTCTCTAGGTAACGCTTAGCAGTAGAAATTAAGCTTATTATATAATAGACTCTACGGCTAATAAATTAGTATTAGTAATAGTAGTAGCATATCTAATAGATACGACTTAGGTCGCTGCGCGCGGTAATATAATAGCTATAGTAATAGACCTAGCTTTTCTTATACTTATAGCTCTTTAGAGGCAGCTAGTACTTCTTTAAGTAATTCTAATTAATACTATTATATTTATCTATAAGGTAGGCGTTAAAAGCTTCTACTTCTTTATTCTTATTCTTATCCTTATGTTAGATTAAAGCACTATAGTAGAAGAGAGTAGTATATAGATACTAGAGGCGCTAGTACGACCTAGTAACTATAATAGCTAATTAGAGCACAGAGGCTCTTAGTACCCTCTAGGTATACCTAGCGCGACATAGACACGTAGATAGAATATATAATATTAATATTATTAATTATTACCTTTTATTTAGAGTTCTATTAATAGTAAATATCTAATAATTAAGAGTCTTACTATCTTTACCTACCTACTAAAATAACTACCTTAACTACACGCGACGCGATAGTTATCCTACAAGACTATATAGACTACGTGTCCTAGGTCTTATAGATCTAGGCGTAATATATTACGTATAACCTCTAGGATAAAGTTAACCTAGTATAAGATACTTAGTATTAGTAAGAACTAAAAGAATTTAGGGTTCCTTAGCTTATAAATTACCTATCTATAGTAGGAATTAGTATACTAGAGCGAGTTACTAAATTAACCCCCGCAGGGTAGAGAAACTATAGAGAGGATATAGACTACTATAAACTATATATAGAATAGTATAAGAATAATAGAAATTAATATAATAAGAAGTAGTTAAATATCCTTCTAATTATACGCCTAATTTAGTTAATAGTTACGCTTTACCTCTATTAAACCTGCTACCTCCTAGGCGAGCTACTATACACTTAGCTAATAAACCTTAAGTATACTATTAGACTTAGCGACCTCTAAGAGATAGAGTAAGTAAGAGACTACTATTTAGTAGCCCTTAAACTAATAAGGACTCTAAGCTAATAAAATACCTAGCTTATAGAATATAATTAAGCCGCTATAGAAGCTAAAAGAAATAAGGTTCTAGAGACTAGCCTAGTTAACGTTATTATAAAAGACTTTATAGTCTCTATCTATAAGATAGCCCCTATATAAACTATAAATTTTAAGATAATAAAAGGTTAAAGCAAGAAAAACCTATAAGGAGATAATAAGTTATTTCTAAAAGTATATAATAATATACTATTCTCTTAGAGTAGAAAAGTATAAAGCGGCTTTTATAGCTTATAATAATAGTATATCTAATATAACTCTTAGTAGAGGACTATAGCTACTACCTAGGACGCTACGTAGTAGAGGTACTATATAACCTACTAATTTAAATCTAAGAGATACCTTATTAATTCTAGGGAATCCCTTATAAATAAAGTATTAGGGCTATCCTTATTAATAATAAGCCTTATAAGCTATAAGGTAGCCTATATAGAAGTAAACCTTAGCATAAAGTAAAGGAGCTATCTCTAGATAAAAATACCTAGTATATTATTAGTATTACGAACTTAGAGTATATTACTACGTTAACCTAGACCTAGCTCTAAAATAATAGACACTAAATAAAGCTATAAGTAAACTAGTATAGTTTAAATATAAAAATAATCTAACACTGTAAAAGCTAATTTAAGGATAAAGTAGATCTTAAACCTATATACTAGCTATTAAGTAATTATATACTCTTAAAGTTAATTAGTTACCCTTTAAATAACTAGAAGGCTAGAAGATTATAGATATAGACGCTATCTTTACTACTCTCTCGCTAAGTAAGATAACTAACTATATATACTCTCTCTTATAGTCCTTTATCCTTAACTCTAGCGCGACCTACTATATTATAAATAACCTAGACTATATCTATAACTACTACTTACTATTATTAGGCGACTATATCTAGGCTAGTAGTACAAGGATCTAAATATAAGGATATAGTATAATAGATATTACGCTATAATACTAGAAGGGGACAACGTTAATAGTACTATATAATATAGTAATTTGCCTAGAGATTATATATAACCTAGTGTCTTTCTAGCTACTATAGTAGAAGGGAATCTAGTAGAATACTAGATTAAACCTAATAAATTTACGTAGACTAAATAATTAACGTATTAGTAACCTATTAGAAACCTATAGCTAGTAGGTACTAGAGTATAACTCTCTACTCTAGGCCTTAGTCTATATACATAGAATTACTACCCGTATAAAGCGAGAACTAAGGAAAGCCTTAGTAATACTATAGTATAAGAGACTTAGCTACCTAAGACTAGTAGTAATTAAATATCTAGTATAGTAGTCTAAGGGGGTATAAATTTAAGAGGTAATAATAGTATAGTATAACTCCTATAGAAGAGTAAAGTTAAGAAGATAAGTTAGACGCTTACTACGAACTAACAACAAAGGACTAAGAGAGTAACTAGCGATTAATTTCTATATATATAAGTACTAGACTATAATAAAAGAGAAAAGCTAAATACTTATTACTAATTACTTCTTTAGCCTCTAGTAGGACCTATACTTTATAGATAACTATATAGCTAAGTTAATTATATAGCTACTTATAATCTTTTTTCTATTTCTAAAGAACTACTATAACATCTTAGTTAAAACTATCGAATTAGATAATAAGATTACTATAGTAAAACTAGACGTTGAACGCTAGCTAGTAATATAAAGTATTAAGATTAAGCCCTCTACTCTAGATATATAGGCTTAGAATAGTAGAGCTAAGCGCTTAGAGAGTGTAAATAAGAAGAAAGTACGCGTAATACGCCTTAACGCTAATCTCTCTTAGAAACTATAGCTAGAAATCTTTTAAGCTATAGTATACCTATATAATAGAACTCTAAACTATAATAACTACTAGAAGATACTATATAAAGTCTTCTTTATAAAAGTAGTATTTAGTAATAGAATAGTTACCTCTCTATAAAAGCTAAACTTTATATACCTAAAAGTATATAGCTATAAGGCCTTTATAATAATAAATAATACCTATAGAGGGAAGTTACGCCTCTAGCGCCTTAACCTAAAGGTATAGATTAGATACTTAGTTAGATACTAGTCTACTAATATCTACTAGATTTAGATACCTTTACTCGCTAAAGTAATTAGTATAAGAGATATCGCTTTTAACAAGAACTTAGTATTTAATAGTAAGATTAAAGACCTAATAAAGAGTCTTATATATAGTATGCTAGAGGAGATAGTAATATATATCTAGACTATTAAGCTACTAGCCCTAATATAGTAACTAGAAATAAAGTCTTTCTTTAAAAATAGTACTCTAGAAGAATTAGGCGACTAAGAAGATAAAGGCGAGTAAAGTAACCCGCTAGGATACTACTAAGGGAGGAAGATCTAGAATAGCTATCTAACTCTCTTAATAATACTACTACCTATAGCGCTACTTACGCGGCTAATAACTAGAATACTACTAGATAAGAAGAACTAATAGAGAACGCCTAAGACTACTCTATAGATAGTAGCGTTTATAGTAGGTACTTAAGTAGGAAAGGTTATAGAGTACTATAAAGTAGAGGTAGATAAAGTAGTAATTAAGAGGCTACTCGCTAAAGGCGTAAAGCCCTATTATAATTAACTACTACCTCTACTAATATACTAGACTAAGCTTAAGAACTATCTAATAGGAGATATATTTAAGAAAGCTAAATAGACCTATCTTACTAGCTACTACTAGATAAATTTATAGTTAGAAATACTTATAAAGAAGACTAAGTAGTTAGAATAGTAGATCCTAGACTATATATAGGTATATACCTATAAATTTAATAAGCACTACTAACTACTTAAATATAAGGCGCGACTAGTTATTAGAGGTAACTAGTAGCGTAATATTATAGCGTAAGATATATATATAGTAACTTTTACTAGTAGGTCCTTCTAAATACTAATAGTAATTATAGTAAAATATAACCTAGAACTTAAGTAGTATAATATAATAAATACTTTTATATATACTACTATTAACTAGAAGATATTTATAAGGATACTACGTAGCTATTAGAAGCTAGGCACTATCCTTAGATTAAATAAAGCACTCTATAGGCTATATATCTCGCTACTTCTCTAGTAGAGAGAGTTTATAAGTACTCTTAAAGCACTTAGGTTCTAGAAAGTTCCCTATAAACTTTACTATCTTATTAAAGATAGTATTATTATATTCTTCTATATAGATAATATTATTCTTATATACTATAAGAATATAGAGAACTAAGTATAGTAGGCTATTAAGCGTCTTTAAAATAAGTACCTCTTTACTAGTAGAAATAACTTTTAGTAGTTCTTAGGCGTTAAGATTATTAGAAACTAAGAGTTAAGAACTATTTAACTATTCTAGGTAGCCTATATAGATAAGATTAGTAGACTAGCTAACTATACTAATATTAGATATAACACGCCTATAGCGACAGCTAAGCTACTACTTTAAGATAGCTTAGTATCTCTATTAGAGATTAATAAGTACTAGCGTAAGATAGAATTACTCCTCTTTATAGCTATAACTACTAGACTAGATATCGCCTTTATAACCTTATAACTCGCCTGCTTCTTATTAAACCTAAGATAAGAGTATTATAATACTATAGATAGAGTCTTACTATACTTACTTATAATAAAGTATCTAGTACTCTAGCTTAGAGATAGCGTAGGCTTATAAATAGCTAGTAACGCCTTTTTTACTAATAATACTCTAGATAGGAAGAGCTCTTAGGGCTATATAATTAAGCTCTTTAATAGGCTTATTATATAGAAGGTAAATAAATAAGATATAGTTACTACTTCTATAATAAAAGCTAAGCTCCTCGCCTTATTATAAGTTATAAAGGAAGCCCTATTTATCTCTAAACTACTAAAGGAGCTAAGTATATAGCTAAAGAATCCTATAGTTACTATCTAATATAATAATAAGTAGATAATCTACCTAGTTATAGAAGAGATCTCTAAGCTTTAAACTAAGCTTAGGTATATTAATATTTATAACTACTAGATTAGATAGGAGGTCTCTATAGGTAGAATATTAATTAAGTATATACTTACTATAGATATAATAGCGGATAGTCTTACTAAGGCGCTACTACTAAATAAGTAGCTAGAGTTTCTCTAGTAGTTAGGTCTTGTCCCTACTAAGATAATTATAGCACGAAACTAGGTACTACTTAAGGAAATCTAAGAGAAACTTAAGAGCCTTATAGTCTAACCTACTATATAACTATAAGTCTAGCTTATAGGCGTTAAACACCTCTAAGCTAAAGGGGTATATTAGATTAAAGCACTATAGTAGAAGAGGGTAGCGTATAGATGCTAGGGGCGCTAGTATAACCTAGTAACTATAATAGCTAATTAGAGCATAGAGGCTCTTAGTACCCCCTAGGTACACCTAGCGCGATATAGACATGTAGACAGAATACACAATATTATTAATATTATTAATTATTACCTTTTATCCAGAGTTCTATTAACAGTGAACATCTAATATCTTATTATCTTTAGGTACCTTAGAAGCTATAGCAGTAGCATGCTCGCTGCCTTTAGGCGGCGCGATAATAGAGTCTTTAGCGCGGGACTCTTAAATACGCGCTTTAAATATAGGTACCTATAACTTGCTTATAAAGGCTTAAAGGGCGTTTATAATAGGCGAAGGAGGGGAAGAAGATAGAGTAGGTGCTTAAGAGTTAATAGGAATTAGCTAACTAGCGGTGCCTTTAGCGCGTTTCTTTAGGCGAGATAACGCGTTAGAAGAGGCGCGTTTTATTAATTTTTTAGCAACGATAGGCATAAAGATAATAGTAAGTACGTAGTAATAGAATAGTAAGAAATTTAAGTATATAGGTAGTAGATTAATAGAGTCGAAAGTATTGTATATATAGGAAGACGTGTTAAGGTAGGTAATTACCTAAGCTACCTATAACTATAAAGTAGTTATAACACTAAAAAAGTATCGTAAGATAGCTTTTACTATAAAATTAATAGCCTTAACGCCCACCTATTCCTATATATAAAAGTACCTAGCTAACCTAGCTAAATACGGCTTTTGCTACTCCTCCAGCCGGCTAGATACCTATTTTTCGCGCCCTTCGGCCGGCTGGCTAGGTACCTATATTAATAAGGCTAGCCTTCAAGCCATACGGCCAGCCGTATCGTTGACAAGTCTGGTGTTTGGCAACAGTGTTGCACTCCCTGACCAGCAAAACATCATGGAGATGAAGCTACGCGCCGTGGGCTTGAATGTGGATACATCTAAAACATATCGCGTTCCGACCTTGAGAGACAATCAAGACCGAGGTTCTGTTTTTGTGGATGCTACAGGCAGTACTATTCAAGTGTATGTGGAGGATAGGGTGGTCCAAGTGATACAGAAGGTATCTGCGTCTGCTACAGCCCAATCTTACGCGATGTCTTCCTCGAATACCCCTTTGACGACTTTGCCCTCGACGACTACGGTGCCCCAGCAGCAGACTCAGCAAATTCCATCTACTTGGATCTGGAGTCCCCAATACAACCGTTATTACAGGATGATTGGAACTGCGGTCGAGTGGGCTCCTTCTTCATAGTCATGCTTAGTTGGAGATGCTTCAAAAAGCCTAACACTATCAACAGTGAATATTTGACAGTAGTATGCTGTAAACTATGTTTACGCAACCTACTCCTATTATCTGGCGAGGGACTCTATCTCAACTGTCATCACGAAGGGAGCAGGTAGCACGAGGAAGATTGAGGAAGGTAAATTCTTATTGCTTGTCGTCCGAAGGGTGGATGATGCCATGTTACCTATCCTCGCGCAGTGCCTTTTATAAAAGGCTTCGATAACTAAGCTATGTGTTCAGTGCCGAAGCACTTACCATGGCACACTACTCCTACTCACCCTCATGAAAGACCATCTTAAAGTCGTTCGCGTTCGCCTCCGTGGCCTCTTCCTCTGTACCATCTGCATTAATATACGACTTTATCTTTGCAGTAGCATACCCTTCAAGCAATGCCAGCGATCCTGGAATAGCGCAATACCGGATTATGTCGCCAGGTCCTAGCTGATGAGTTGTCCCAACTTGGTTAGAATTGACATTTCGCTGAATGAGCAGGTCATTCAAGTAGATGTACGCCTGATTGACTTGCGTCTGTAGCCCAGTAGTACCAACAAACCGGGCAAAGAATTCGTAAGTGGCTGAGCGTCCGCCGTTGGATTTGTACGAAATCCTGTTGGAGCAATACTTTGTGTAGCTTTCACCTGTCTGCCGGCTACCAATGGCCCATTTTACCAGGTTCTGGCTGGGGCGACATTCCACGTCCAAACCAAGTAACCCGTTCCAGAGCCTAACATCTTCGCGCTGCTCGCATAGCGTTCCAATAGGGCAAAAACTCTGGATCCAAGACTCCGGCCCGCCATGCGGCTTTGAACAATAGACACTGAAACTTCTGTCTAGATTCCAGTTGCAGATAGCCGCGGTAGGCTTAACAATTCCTTCGGATGCGTGGACGTTTCTTTGACACCAGTTTTCATCGTTGGCGATTAACCGTTTGAAGATGTTGGCGGTGACGGGCGCTGGTGTAAAGCTGTCAATGTTGCGAGGAGGTATAGCATCGGCTAGGGCGGAGAACATCGCCACATGGATAAAAACGGCTTTATTCATCATGATTGCTGGAATAACAACGGATATAGATGTAATTGTGAATTCGTGTCAATAGCCTTCGAAGAAAAGCTGCAAGTAATATTAGAAACATGTATAGTAGTGTAGTATTAGTAGAAAGTCTGGAAGTACTCACAACCACTGAAAAACAATGTTAAGAGACTCTTGTTGAACGTTGTTTACGCACAAACAGCGCGGTATGTAGATAAGTCTCTGTAGTGCGATATTGGCTAGTAGCTAGAGCATAGATATGCTCGATTCTACTAATTAGGTAATGTAAGAGCCGCACTCGTATCAAAACAAAGATTTGGTGGAATTACAAAGTAATTGCAGTGCAGAGCTTGTAAGAAGCTCTGCGGAGAATAAGTACAGGTGGGGGGAGGCACCTTCTCGTATCCTTCCAGCGCTCGACGGTGTATCGCTTCGGCCTCCTCGTACTCTCCCTGGCTTTCCAACACCAACCCGAGCTCGCTAACGCTGGTGAGCAGTCTGGGTGCTTACGCCCAAGCACCTGCTCGTATCCTTCCAGCGCTCAACGGTGTATCGCTTCGACCTCCTCGTACTCTCCCTGGCTTTCCAATACCAACCCGAGCTCGCTAACGCTGGTGAGCGGTCTGGGTGCTCTCGCCCAAGCACCTGCTCGTATCTTTCCAGCGCTCAACGGTGCATCGCTTCGGCCTCCTCGTACTCTCCGTACTCTCCCTGGCTTTCCAACACCAACCCGAGCTCGCTGGCGCTGGTGGGCGTGTCTGGGTGAGCTGCACAAGCCGGTGCATCGCCAATGCCTGCTCCCCGACCTCGGCCCTCACAAACGAGAAGCTGAGCAGCGGCGCTAGAGCGTCCTCAAAGTCCAGCTGGCGAGTGGCGCTTGCAGCAGCCAGCGCGGAATCCCTTGCTTGTCAAACATGCTCGCCAGCGAAGCAGATGGGCCGCCTGCGGCTCCGTCGCCTGGATGTTCTGGTTGGCCTCGCTCTCGCGGAACAGGTCGAGGTAGGTAGCTATCGTCGTTGCAGACGCTCTCGTCTTGATGTACGTCGCAGCGTGTGTGATGGCAAGCGGTATGCGCTCTAGCGCGTGGACGAGCGCCTTGGCGTCTGCTCGACTGGCCTCGTCAAACGGCACCCTGGTGTGGAGCAGTTGTAGCGCGTCCTCTTCGCCCATCAGCTCTACCTCGACGACGCCGCCGTGTCCGCCAACAAGGTTGGTGGCTGCAACATTGTTCCTAGACGTAATCAGGATCGTCCCGTGCGCGTGCTGAGGAAGGAAGCTTTCGAGCCGCCCGCTGTGGTCTGCCGCGTCGACCGCCTGTGCAATCCGATATCGGATCTGACATTCGAATCGCTCTCCCTAAGATACTCCCGTGGAGACGATATCTACACTATGAGTACCAACTCCGAATAACTCCAACAGCGACACGATGCCTCTGCCGCTTTTGGAGTCTAGATATTTAGCTTGGGTGTCCTGGTTGTGATGCCCACCGCGGAATGGCGAGTCGTGATAGGTCGGCTCACCCAACCGCTCCACCCCCACCATAACTTCGCATCCCCTTCCCGAAACATTACATACATAGTAGGTACTTACAGTACACCCTGAGCACGCGCATTGCTATCTTCCACCAGTGTCTACAGTCCTTCTCTGCCGATGCGTAGAATCCATCGCTGCGCACATGCCCAGGGAGCTTCGCCAGACCCATCGTTTCGTTACGTGAACTTAGCGAGACCTTGCATGACAGTCAGCTGAGGGAAGCTTACAATCTCTCCAATCGCCGTGACAAGCTTCTCAACGCGTCGGCTCCGGAGCGTTGTGGGTGGAAGACTCCAGATGGCCCTGCACTTCTCAATGTGTACGCTGCGTAGACATTCGCGCTTCGTTGATATTGGGTGAGATGCGCCACCAGCTCATCAGGCGCGTGATAGGTCAGGGTTCTTCAGCTGAACATTGTACTATATTGGCTTTACCGGTAGCTGTCCCTCGCCTCCTCATCGAACTACGAGTTCAACGTCGACTCCAGAGCTCCTGGGAACGGGACATATAATTCCACAAGAGTTCCATATCTGCCGCACATCATTCCTGAATCCGCCCGACTTCCCAAGTCTACCATGTACCGTGCTCCACCTGGGTTCCCTGCGCCACCACAGCAGCCATCACCTCCACCGTCATCAGGCTGGACTGAGCACCTGTTCTACACAAATGGGAAGGGCACACCGGCTTTTGAAGAGCTGATGAAGCAGTTCTTTGCTAAGCTCGATCCCAAAGGGACCGGGTATATCACACCAGAAGCCTTCTCGAGCTTTCTGGAAGCGTCGCTCGTCAAGGATTCGGACAACATCTGTACGTTAACGTTTCCCAAAGCAGAGCGTACAGCCTTGATAGACTTGGGACGCAGGCGATTGCTAATCGTTTCGCATTTTAACGCACAGGGAAGAGGAGTCTTATCAATGGTGGCATGTTTGCAAAAGAGGACATGGCCGACTTCGAGCTGAAAGCGGCGATGGAAGGCTTCTTCTTCGACCACAAGATCGTGGTGCGCAACCCAGCTGCTGCTCAACTACCATACGGCGGTATGCCTCTACTGAGCCTAGCCGGTTTCATCGACTTCATGTCGGTCGAATACGCGGCAGACCCAGATGACACATTCGTCGTGCCCGGGTTGAACAACGCTTTGCGCGTTTACAACATCTGGCCGGAGCGTGGGCCCTTGCCACGATACGTGTTCCCTCCTAGACGGCCAGCGGAAATACAACAGCGTCTCGACCAAGCAGGTCAGCGTTGTGCGACAAATGCGCAGCAGAAGCTCAGGGCGAACCAAGCACGGCTGCAGATGAAGTTGCAAGGTCAACAGGACGCTATTGATTTGATTGACGAGACTCAGAGGTACTACCGGTACTATTAAACACTGAGTAGAGCCCGCAAGACCACAAAGCAATTCATCTTGATTAAGTCGTGATACACATTTTATCCGCACTTCGCTGTGACCTTTCCTATACATGCTAACCTATGAGACAACGTCTCAACTCGTTTACCAATTTGAACATTGAGCACCTCTGATAATCTAACGTCCTTACACAAGTATAAGGGGCTCGAAGACTAGTGAAGCCTCTATCCATCTTTTTACATAGATCCTGCCGATAGAAATCCGCTTATAAGTCTTTGATCGTACGCTCTTGTCGTCTCTTGGAGCTATCATCATTACCTACAGGAAGGGCGGGTGTTTTCTATTGTGGAGCCAATCGTTGTTGACATCGCGATAACCAAGTCCTGCAAGATAGTAAGTATAAGCTTGGTCATAAAGTCAAAGGTGCTCTCCAAGCCCTATAGAGTGATAGTTGCGACCCCAGTTTAGTTTCAGAGAGCGGAAGTCCGCGTGCTCGGGACATTCGAGGATGTGTTTTACATTATCGGGAATATCCTCCAAGATAACCTAGCAACAATGTAGTGTTCTAGAGCGTGATCTAATGGTTCTCGCCTTTGTTCGTCCTGCGCCTCGCGTATTCCCAGAGCTCTTTCAGCAGCGGTATACGAGTAACCATCTTGGGATTCTTGTTATAGTCACATACCGCCTGGTTAACATCACTAGCATAGCTCACACTAGCTAGGCTATGTGTTGCACCCTCACTACTTGCAGCGACAAGGGTGAGATTGGTAAAGTAGTAGTTATCCGGCAGACTTGTCATTAAGCAAACGCGTTTGAATAGTTTGTTTGATTTGCTTGACTATAAGCAAATTAAACAAACCAAACGCTGCCTATAGAAATATACAAATAAATTAAACGTATAATTAAAATTTATTTAGTTTGTTTAACTATTTAACTAATATTATATAGCGAGCTATTCTATAGATAATATCCTAAGGTGCTTTAAGATTAACTTTAATAATATTTTTAAGATAGTAGAGGTAGCAATTTCGTAATAGTTTTCTTATATTATATCTAGCTTAGTATTATATAACTATATAAGCGTACTAGCTATTAATAACTACTATCTTATATTCTATCTCCTATCTTCTATATTGCTATTAGCTATCTTTTATAGCTATACTACTATCTCTATAGTATATTTTAGTATTTCTTATTACCTAATACTAAAAATACTACTTTATAACCTAAAACGCGCTACTAAGGGCACCTTTAGTCCCTATAGCCCCTATAAGCGCGCTAAAATAGCTAAAAGTAGTATATTATAGTCTATTTTAATAGATAATTTATAGCCTAAGCTATCTATCTATACTTTACTATATAAAGCCTTAGCTACTATAGTAAGCTAGGCTACTAAAAACGCGCTATTTAAGTTATAGTTACGCGACGCTATACTAGAAGCTACTATATAACTACTAGCTAAGAGTAGTAGAGCTACTATAGAGGCTATAAGTAAGGCTATTAAAGGTAGAAATAATACTAGCTTTAATAATAAGTTTATAAATAACTTTAATAGTATTAATTAAAAGCGTTTACCGCGTTTTATAAAGCCGCTATATATATTAAAGTATAATAAAAGTTAGGTATATTAGTATAGTTACTATATTACCTCTCTTTATAAGCCTTATTATATATTCTTTATTTATAAATACTACTATTATTATAAGATCTTTTACGCCTATCTAGAGGTTATAAAGTTAACTAGTAATATTATTAACTACTTTGCGTAGAAGCTACTTAGCTATAGCTATAATTATAAAAGTAAACTAAATTTAATTATACTACTATAAGGCTAAACAACGCTTAAAATAATAACTAAAGATAGTATTAATATACTTTAAGGCGTTGCTAATAAGCTTAGAAACTTTAATATATAGTACTTTTAATACGCTACTATTATATAGCTTATTAATAATAACTACTCTCTCTATAAGTTTAAAACGCCTATATTTAAGTAGATAATAGAGTTTACTAACCTAAAAGTAACTAACGCGCTATAAGTAAGTTATAATAGTATAGCTAGCTTTATAATAAGGCTATATTACTATATAGAGCTATAGGTTATTTAGATACTTTTATTAGCTATTAGTAAAATCTATATAAGCTTTATAGCTAGATAATAAAAAGTAGTAAGTATAGCTTCTTTAGAGTTATTACTTATTTTACTAACGCTAATAGTACTATTAAAGATTTACTTATTATACTACCTTAGCTTATAGGCGCCTATATAGGCGAAAGAATAGCTAAAGTTATTAGTAATATAATTAATATCTTAGTATAATATATAGCTAGCTTAGGTACTTTATACTTAATAATATATACGCTAATAATACTACTATTACTAAACTTACTTAATACTTTAAATTTATAGTAAGCTATTACTACCTCTACTATAGCCTTTATATACTTAACTTAGTTAAATAGATAATTATCTTTAGCTTTAATAAAAACGCGTATAATAATAATTAGAATAAGTATAAAATAGAGGTAGCCTACTTATAAGAATAGTAGTAGTAAGGTCTACTTAGTATACTAATTAATATTTAACTATATCTAAATACTATAATAATATAAATTTTTTACTAATTACTAGCGCTATATTAACACTAAAGCTCCTAACTAAAAGTAAAAAATACTTAAGTTAGTAAAGCTAGTTATTACACGCTAAAATAGCTTTTATAATACTTTTATACGCGCTATAAAACTCTATAATACTATTAATAAGTACGCCTAAAGCTATATTAAAAGGATAATAGGTACTAACGCGTACGTGCGTAGCTATAATAATAAGCTTACTAAAGTACTAGCTTAGATAAAATCTAATAGGCTTATAGCTAATAATTAAGTAATAATAACTTAGTATATATTAGTATTAGAGCTACTAAAAAAGGTAATAAAATAGCTTAAAGCTTATAGTAAAGCTAGCTGTTTTAGCGTAATATATAAGGTTATACCTATTTTTAAAGCTATACTTACTATATATAAGTAGCTACTTAAAAACTATAAAAGTATTAACTATAATACTAATAGCGCGCTAGAAGATTACTTTCTTATTAACTTACGCGTAGCTTAGGTAAAGCTTAACGCGTATTATACTAAGCTTAATAAATTACTTATATACTTTACTACTACTTACCTCTACTTATACTATAAGAACTACTATAAGAATAGCTAGCGTAATAAACTAAGCTAGCTTAAAGTAAATAACGCTAAGTTAAAATAACTTTAGGCGTTCTATAAGCTATAAATATAGCGCTAAAGTTACTTACTAGTATAGCTCTTAAGTAGTATTAATAATACTATTAATATGCTTATTAATATAGAGCCTTATAGTATTATTAAGGTAATAGAGATAGATAAGCTAAAGTATTAGTAATAGTTTAAACTCTACTAAACGTAAGAGTAGTTTAAATAAGGTAGTAATCTATTAGCTATTAGATAAGCTTACGCCTAAAGTATTCTAACTTAGCGCGTATAGTAATTAATATATTAATAATACTAGCCTTAAGTTATAAGTACGAGTAGCTATTTAGTAAGCTTAGTAATTTATTAGAGCTAAAGTAACGTAAAATTAGGTTATAACTACTTATAGTAATATAGTATATATAAAGCTAGCGCGACGCTAGCTTTAAGCCTCTATCTAATTATAACTTAAGTAATATAACTAACACTAAAGTAGCTATAATATATAAAATATATAAGTAGGATAGCAAAGCTTAGTAATATATATAATATACAATTAGATTAGCACTTAAATAGTATTAAATTTATTAAACTTTTATAAACGGCCTCCTAAAATACTATTAAACTAAATAACTTAAATATAATCTTAAGTTTTATATAAATAAATTAAATTAGCGTCTAAAGTTTGTTTGATTTGCTTAATGACAAGTCTGGTTATCCGCCATCTGCTACAGCTGGTTCGATAGCACCTCAACCTTATCGTCCTGAATCTTGCATAATCTATGTATCTATAGATAACCGGTAATGAAGTCTCTGGCGTACTAGTATAGCGTCCGTAATTGTACAAGGCAAGTTGGTGTCCCTAAGGACTCCCGGCCGCGATAGGGCACCGGCATTAGATCGTGGGCATCGTACATAGTCGTGCGGGTCGGATTCCTATACATACGATAAGCCCAGGTACTGAGACTTAGGTGACCTCTGGACAACACAGCCTGACGACACATCGATGACCCGCAACTCGCGCAGTTCCCGGGGCACCAAAGAGATAGGAATTTTACTAACTACAGGCTCAGGAACTTTATGAAGCCAATCCTGCAACCAATCCCAGTCAAGATACGGTGGGACCCATAATCTATCCCTTCGTGAAGATTCCGGCCTGAATTCCAGTACCAGTGACAATATCTGACCCGGGACCTCTTTTTCCTAGGCAGAAGAAGAAAGGCCCGTAGTCGATGTCCCACAATTTATGCTGAACTTTTGTCCTGTCTGGCAGTTCTTGCCCTTCGTCTTCGGGCGTCTCGTTTTCCTCCCTAGCCCTGGCATCCATTCTCTGGCTAAGCCTAGCATCGACTGTATCCCAGAAAGTGCACAGATCGTAATGATCCAGGATCTTCCTGCTTGATCGCAGTAAAAAAGTCGAACCCAACTTTAGAGAAGGCGAACAACAAACAAGGAGTTGCAAACGCAGGTGCGGACAGGGATCGCAAATTTGAATCCGGGCCTCGAGATTTTCCTTGTCGCAGTGGTCACAAGGTTCATGGAAGATACCTTGCTAATTCGTGTAGTCATGTTCGTATCGTTCGTGGGTGGAGGTTCGAAAAGCGACGACCTGTGCGGCACAAAGATCCCAGGCACTTTCGGGATTGAGCTTAGATGACCCTTGGGCTCTTGATGATCGTCGCGATACAAACCTTGAGCTCTAGCAGCCCCAACGCGACATTTTTCTTTGCGAAAGTATTGTTAAAGAAGCAGAACTCAAAATATGATTGGGGCACGTGGTGGTATACGTAAGTCGCGAGCAATGAACATTCACAGTGCTTACATGGACAATGCGTCGCTGATCGGGTAGGATGTCACCATGTCGATCATAGAGTGCTGCGTTGCGCTCAGCTCAACCACAACGCCATTCAGAACTGTATTAAAGGAGTTTGTGAATCCGAGTTCAGTAGCTGTTTCGGCCTCGAACTTTCAGATGCTAGGCAGGCATGTCGAATCGCTGTGATGATGAAAGACAAAGGATCTTCACGCCATGTACCGTACTTATGGATACGGCTTTGGCCAACAAGTTGATCGCCTGGCTAAGCCACAGGTCTACGTAAGCCCACTCGCCCCGCTAAGCAAATCGCGCATCGCCGAACTCCTAACAGTAATAAAACGCATGTCCCCCAAATAAGCTTACGAGTTTTGTGATGGGCTGGGGCCCAGTTGGTGAATCCTCGATGATATCTTGGTCACGTCATCGAACACAACTCTAGTACACCTATACGATAGCACCCTAAGTGTAGCCTCGTAAATTTTACCTAGCTCTGTCGTGTAATGGACTAGACACCCTTTAACAGAGCCTCTTAGTGATATCTTGGTGCACGATCGCAAAATCCGGGTGTAGGTCATAGCACCTACCGCACTCAGACACCGTGCGTAGACTTGACGCTGATCTGTATTACTCTTGGCGTAGCTCTCTCTTGAGCTTAGCTTCATGCAGTTGGATCCGTATTAATCTGGTTAGGGCCGATCAATCCATAAATAGATCGCAAGATATAAGTATATATACCCCTCTCTGTTCATATGAGGATTGCAATCAAACTACAAGCAAAATCAAATATCTTTTACTTGATACACGTTAACCTCGCAACACCTATACTTCAAAACATCTATTCATCAAGCCTATACATACCAACCTCAAGATGAAGTTATCTCTAGTCATGATCGCAGTTATGACGAGCGCCGTGTCCGCCAGAGAATATTATAACATCGATTTTACGCCTTGCCAAGGAGCTGTCGACCCAAAGCCCCGGTCAATCACTATCGATCGCTCCACGTTGACGGATATTGGTCGAATTATACAAGGGCCTGCCTGCCAATTTACCCTTACTCGTATATCACCAGGTGCACTCGGAAGCTATCTTAGTTGTATGACATACTCAGACGGAAATGATGGTTCTTCATATCTCTTCAAAGATGGAACAAGGAAAACCGAGATAGGAATACCTGTTGGCTCAGAGCCATTTAAGGGCATCGAATGTCAGTCATTACGATAATAGTGTTACATGGGGTCAGGCTATGGTGGAGTCGGTAGGGATAGACGGACCCGAAGGATGCTCAGACAGGGGAAACCGCATAGAATTACGAAAGATTGTAACTGCGTGAGGTGGTGGATTAGCAATTGTATTGTTATCTGTTGTTGTATTCTCTGTGTACAAGAGCGCTCAGCTTAGTAACAAGTGTTTCAATCTATTTGAAGTTTCCGCGACTTGAAAAAGAGAAACCATATAGAGATCACTACACAGGTTGACACTCTCTATGTTATATACAAGATGCGGTAAAGCGAGATTTTATAAGACTCGGGCTTGGCAGCCTAAGCTCCGGTCCACGATAAAGATTCAGTACCGAAACAAAACACACACAACTATGATAACGCGACCCGCGACTATGCTATCATACTATGACCAGAAAACGCGTATGTTTCGGCCTTTTGCCGTCCGCCGCCCTCCCACTCAGCCTCGGCCCATGCAGCCTAACTCATGGGTTCAGGGCTAGTTAATCCTCCCCCAAGAGTGGCCGAGTTTTATGATGTCGGGACCGATCTGCGCATATACTTCACTGCCGGAGGGGAGTGACTCCATCACTCTCACGTTATGCGATGGCCTGGATGATCGGCACGCTGTGACAACGCTTGAGAAATAGGCGTCGGGAATGTAGGTGTTGGACTGTAGCTACTTTATGACTACAAGAGCCGCTGTCGCGTAGGAGAAACACCTGTCACGTTTGCTCTAGATGACTTCGGTTTGAACACTCGCTAGTAAGGGCCTATTAGGCAGTGCCTCTAGATCGGCATTCATCTCGGGGGAGGTAAAATCTGAGGGACATGGCATATAAGGGCTTTGGAACTGCGCCCAGGCACCCGCATTGACATAGTCCTTACAACTTTAGAGTGGCTTTATTTTCTGCGGCTTATTATACTTTGGCGTTGTTAGACGCTATACTAGAGGTAGGGTCATAGTCCCTGCTTATAGTGTAGCACGTCCTGTTGCAACGGTGCTTTGAGGTAAGCCGATTCCGCTAAGGTCTATATCGTAAATCTACCCTCAAAACCTCTAACCTTCATTTTCAAGTTTTGAAATTCCTTCATGTCCCTCCGAGAACATTGGAGATATGCTATCGCATGCAAATAGGGGGGTACAAGCACAAGTTCGATAGCCCTATCAGCAGAACGACAGACAACACTTCCAACACCGCGCAACCCAGGGTCGGAGGCTATTATATTAAAGAACAACAAGTGTGGAACAAAGTGCGTAGAGCTCAGCTTTGCGCAGTGACGCTGGCCTGATGCTGAAGGTCCAGACGAAAAGGTGTCCCGCTACACAGGATGTCCCGCCACGCAGAGATGGACGTTACATGTGTTTGCTTGTCTATACATTATCTAGAATGTCTCGGGTATGACTTCACATACAATATATAATTGTCCATCAAGTTATAAAACAAATTACCTAGTGCCTTAACGCTACGCCAATAGCGGAAGAAGCAGCCGAATTTCTCAACACGAAAGCGTACTATGGGATAGAATTTCTGTAGTGAGGAAGATTGGGGTGTGTTTAGGATATATTGCTACGGATCTGACTATAGAGTGATGAATCACAAAATGGACCAGATATTTAACGAAAACATAGCTTAAAACCAATCCTAGCGGCTAGTTCATAGTCTTGCAGATTGCCAGTGCACCTGGGCTCACTTAAAATCACAGGCTACCATGCCGTCGGAACAAAAATCGACCCAAAAACGCCCTCGACCGTGGTAGAACGCGGGGCAATCTTTTTGGCCTGCACAGCAATTGGAATTCCCTTCAACTCCGTTATTGTCTTTTCCATAAAAGTAACACCCGTGGTCTTGTGCCATAGCTAGCGGGGCTAGTGCGAAGGCAGTGAACATGAACTGCAATAGCAGCATATTTGCGAAGACTATAATATTAGCTGAATTTATAATGAAGGGCAATCGTTTAACTTACTTGATAGCTTAGCAGGAGTTACGAAATTGGTGATTGGTAATGTTGAAGAGATGTGTATGTAGTGTGGTTGAGAAGTAGTTGAGAAGTTGTACTGAGGTGATATTGAGGTGGTAGTTCTTTGGATGAGAAGAATGTGAGTTACAGTGGACACGGTCAGTTTAAATAGTTGCAACAGCAACTTAATAAGCATTTGGACTCATGTTGACCCCTTTTCAATAACTTCCAAGCTTCAATCGTAAGACCTGCGATCGGCGCATAGTAACCAAAGAGAGATTAACTAGGCTGTACATAGTTAAAGGGGTAATCGGGTTACGCGTACACGCTGCAATTTCCCAGCTTACTGCCGATATGGCTGCGTTGCCTTTTCGCGAGGGGAGCCGGCAACGAAACCTCATCGGCAGTAATGAGGCAAAGTGCCAAACAAACAATGATTGATTCGTTGTGAGCGTGCAGAAACTTCCCGGCTTACTGCCGGTTGAGCTCTGTTGGTTTCTTTGAGAGATTGCTAGCACGGACTTTAAGAAAGGCCCTTGCTATGCGAAGTCAGATGTTGCCGGTAAAGCCGAAGCACTCATTCTCGGTAACGGAGCCGGCAATACTTCAAGGGGCTACATTCAGGGCTAAGCTGTTCATCTAAGAGTTCTCTTTACTATACTCGTTCGCGTCGACCTTGTATGCAGCGAATTCCCTCGCGGGCACCCCATTCACAAACATAATGTCCAGCTCTTCGTAGGTTCGCCCCTTCATCTCTGGTAACCGAAAAAACGTCCACACAAAGAAGACAAACGCGCCGCCACCCCAGAAGAAACCAGTCTTCCCCTTCCAATCGCCCGCGGTCGGGTTCAACATGTACGGGTTGATGACGTTTGTGATGATTTGTGCAATGTAATACGAAATGCGCGAGAGACACACACTCTTGCTACGCAGGCGCGTGGACGACACCTCTCCGATGATAGCGTAGCAGATGGGGCCGACGGTTGCGTAGTAGAGGAAGAGCCACATGAGCATCATGGCAGCTTGTGCATAGTTGCCAGCCGAGGAGTTGCCAGCGCCAGAACTGATGATTCCGACGATGAAGAGAATGGCGGCAAGGCCGCCGAGTCCCCAAAGGTAAAGCCTGCGACGGCCTACGTACGTCATGAGGATCCAGGACAAGATGGTGCCGACGCAGGCCATGCCGAGCCCGCCCACGGTCATCTTGAACGAGATGGTGTTTGGTAAACCGGCTTGGATAAAGAAGTAGGTTGGCGTGCCGCCCATGGCCGAGCCGCAGAACGGCTGGGCTGCAAAAGCCATGCATGCAATCTCAGTACGACGACGGTCAATTCCCTTGAAGCATTGCAGATAGGAAGTATCCTCCTCGATGGCCTTCTCTAGTGCATTGGTACGGACCATCATAGCGACCTTTTGCTTGACAAGGTGGCGTTGCGAAGAAGATGAGAGTCGCATAATCATCTTCTCGGCCATATCAAGCTTGTTGAGGCGGACGTAGTGCCACGGAGACTCAGGCGCCATGAACAGGATAGCGAACAGCGGAATAGGCCAGGCCCATTGCATTGCGAATGGAATCCGGTAAGCCCATTGAGTGGAGTTATCGGAGAAAGCCGATTGAACACCGGCAGAGATGAGTTGACCAAATGCCCAGCAAAGATTGACGTAGACGCTGAGGTATCCTCGCAAAGCGGTCGGACATACCTCACTGGCGTAGGCGGGTGCCATGGTAGCGAAAACACCCCACGGTATGCCGCAGAGAAACTGGCCAACAAGTAGAACGGGGGCGTTGGGTGCAAAGAAAGAGATGGCTATGAAGGCGCAGATGGCGGTGAGCGATACCATCAGAACCGGACGGTAGCCGTGTCGGTGGATGAAGTAGCCATTCGCAAATGCCCCGATGATTGTGCCACAACTCACGGCATTGCTGAGGCCGTTCTGCCAGGATGCAGAGATTTCGTAGGTCCCGGTACGTTCGTTGAACTCGCCGAACTTGCGAGAAAAGGCTGGCTGGGCAAAGAAGGAATACATGAGGACGATGTCGTAGCCTTCCATGATGATGCAGGTAGAAAGTAACACGGACCAGAGCACAGCTTGAGGGTAACGGCGAATGCCCTGCATCAACGTTGTCTGATGCTCATCATTGGTAGCCTCGTTGGCCTGCTCAATGAGTTCGCGATGTTCGATTGCGCCTGACTTCTCCATTGTGTCTGCCATGGTCGGGCTCGCCAATGTGTACACCAGGTGCTCAGGTGCACTCAAGTCGAAGTGAGAAGATGCGGCCTCTGGTTTTCAGAGGATGGCTTGGGGGGAAAGTGGATTCATAATTCAGGGGAACTGTGGTGGTATTCATAGTCGAGCTATACGAGCGAAAACAGCCACTGAGCGGGTGGGAAGCATGGATCGTATCTACCCCAGGTTTTTCCCGCCGGAGTGGTCATCACAACAACCCCGAATTCACTTGGCCGGAAACTACCATCCCCATGGGGTATCTGGGGTTCGTGGACCGTGCAATACATGCAGCCCTACCAAAACCATGTCCCGCTGATGGAGTTGTATGTGTGCTAAGTTGCCCCCACCGGAGTTTGTGCGGGGTGTACCCAGTTTCCTGTTGAGGGCCGGAGGCGCAATAGCTTATTTCTGGAACGATTCCGAGCTACATCCGTGGGAATTTGGTACGAAATGTGCAATCGACAGGACATTTGCGTATGCAGTTTAGCATTGATGAAGTTACGATGTGCCCAAGTGCTAACTACCGTAGAGTAGCCCCACCGGAGGAGGATTGCGGGGTGCGTCTGATCTAGTGCTAGCGTCATTCCCCGCACACCGGCGCTAATTGTCCCGAGAAAACAACGATCCCGCATGGTGCGTGCGTCGGAGCGCCATTCCCTAAAGACACCAAGGGAATGCAACTTTGACCGTTACACCCTCCCTGACATCACATTCCCTGGCGGATCCGGAGAATGTCACCTGGCACTGCAACGCTGCGACCAATGATTTGACCGCAAGTGGTAGCAACCAACAACAGCGGGGGCTGCAGCTATTCTTCTTTCCGGCTCCTTCTGCGTGATCAACTATGCCTTGATAAAGTCTATCACATCTTGATTGCAATTCGTCCGTAGTATGAAAGCCGACATATAATCCAACGGGACGGTCAAGTTGCAGCAGAGTAGCAATTCCAGATCACGGTGCGCCGGAGAGAAGACTGAGCAGTCTTGTGTAAGATCGTTCAATGCCCCACATGCTGTTTGTGTTGTGAGAAGCGCTGTAGAAGAATAAGCAGGATAAGCAGCTTACCTTGAGTGTTTTGCTAGCAATAAGGCGCCCTCTTTCGCAATCCGCGTTGGTGCGTCTGTAGCTTCTAGACTTCCGACATTAGCAATGTAAGCTGACATCTTGTGTCCAACCTGCACGTATGTCTGAACCAATTCATCGTCCAACGGTCGGTCGAGGTGAAGAAAAGAAGGATCAGGTGCGTCTTGGGACTCTGGATCAATAGCCTCGACAGCACCCGGGACCTTCATACAGGCACAAAATGCCCAGAGTATCAATGTTGCAATGTATACCGCATAGGGTTCGAGAGGGCTCCCAGAGCTATATCTTCGTACATGCCAGAAAAGTGCGCCACAATGCACCAAAGCCAGTCTCGCTTTGCAATGGTCTTGGACTGCCCATTGCATGACTTTGAACCGGGCTGTGGCCAGTTCCTGCCCGTGATTTTCCCCGCTAGCAACGTACCCGTCCGGCGCATATGCAGCCGCAAAAATCTGTACGGAATCCACAGGAACTAAGATTAGAAGACGAGCCAGATGTAGCTGTAAGATGATATGATTTTCGAATCCCCCATTTCGTGCAGTCGTGCCATTCGCAGGCCAATGCAAAATGTCCAGGCAATCACAGGCGCTATTTCGCCACTTGGACGCTAACTGCGTCCTTGGCAACCATTCTTGATGCACAGACGGCAATCCAAGGTGCTCTTGTGGTAACGCCGTTGGTGTCCAGGAGTTAAGTCGAATGCGATCTCTCGTCAAGATATCTTTGGTATTCTGGCAAATGGCGCTGATGAGTAGCCCCGTGCTGAAGGTGCCAAGGTGGGGTGGCAGCTTTTTTTCGACGTAGAGTATCTCGAGAGCTTTTGCAAGTGTCATATTGGTGAGAGTTCTGCGACCCTGTTGCATCGAACTCGTTTGTTCCCAAGTATCCTCATGACATGGCAAAACTGCATCAATGTCGTCAAGTCGCATGAGTGGTTTGGCCTGGAACTCGTATACGAATAAGGTATCAAGAGTCTGCTACATTCAGCCAATTGCCAACAAAGAATCGATACAAGTTAAATACCCATATCATCATTCCCGTGCGAACCCTGGACTCTTTTGCTAACCATGCACTGTCGATGTGGTCGGGTCCAGACCTTGTCAAATTGATCAAGCTTCCAAATCTTGTGGTGTTCGCGAGAAGCTCCATTGTATGACAAGCCTCTACCAGATAGTGTCGATTTACAAACGCCTGCTCCATCGCAAGCTTCTTTCCACTATGCAGTAAGCAAACAATATTTAAGATGCCGGCTTGTATCATAGACAGTTTAGGACAAACAATGTTAGACGTGGTGCAGCCCGGGATATAATCTGCGTCTGCGTCATTTACTTCGTCTACACTCTCCAAGCCATACTTGTAGCGGGTAAGAATGAGATTCAACAGCCGATGAAGGGATGCTTTGAGCTGTGAGTTTGGCGAGTGGTACATGTACTTCGAGCCTACGACTGCCACAGCAAGTAATAGATGCCAGTTGTTAGATGCATCGTGTGCAAACGACGATCTCCGCAAGAAGGGAAACACCGGATGGAACTTTTCGAAATAATGACCCACGCAGATGCAGATCTGGATTTGTGTAGGCAGGTCCGACGGCTCAATTTCTACCAAACCGCTATTTCTCTCTGTGGCGATGCCGTCCAAGAGTGATCGATAAGCTTCGGGTGGGCAGAGTGAAATGGCTTCAAAAATCTCATCCGGCGTGTTTGGTATGTTGGCTTCGGCTTCGTGCAGTTGAGTGGATTCGCTGGAGTTTGAGTCCTGGGTCTTGCCACCAAAAGGCGCCCTCGCGCCTGTTCCGTCGACGTAGTATCTGTTCCTGGATGCCTTTGATGGAAACATAGAGGCAGCATTCCATGTACTGGGGGTTGTGTTCAAGTTGGTAAGGTTTGTATGTAGTGGGGGTTGTATTGTCACTGTCGCCTCCTGTTCGGGTGTTGTAAGAGCGGCAGGACACGCCCATTGCTCGACGTTGTCATGAGTACCGTTGGCCAGGTTCATGAGAAATGCATCCATATCAGCAGGGTCTCTATATTGGGGAGACAGCCAGTTAGTATCTAACAGACCCAAGCCAGGCGGAGCCATATTGTCTATACTGGCTGCATATCCGCCGTTGGTCGACCACGCCCAGGCGGCCGCATTGGTGGCCTCCAACGCGCCTGCGAGACTAGCTGGCACAGAGTCGTGATTGCTGCCGTTACTATTCTCGTCTATCTGTAGCCTATTTGCTTCAAAGGGCATTGGTGAAGCGGCCTCGCTAGCATTCATAGAGGCGTTTCCTTGCGCGCGACGCCCAAGGGGATACTGGCAATCCGAGTTCCGTTGAGAGCACCTACGACACGGCTGGCCGCGCGAACATCGCACGCGATCTGATGCGCATTGCAAACAAGCGCGCGAGTTCAGAAGTGGTGCCGCGATATTTTCTCGCTCCCTGTGTGCAGCTACATGGCGGTGGAGCGCATCCCGGCGTGAGAAAGACTTCTGGCAAGAGGGGCAAGCGTACGGTCTTTCTCGGGTGTGAATCCTCATGTGGCGTGTGAGGTGGTCTTGCTTGCCGAAGCTTCGATCACATATGGAGCATACAGCCAGCTCGTGTATGCTTGGAGAAGACATTCTCGGATAGTGAAAGATATGGAATCTGAAGAACGAAACACGCCGTCTAGCCCTGGAGTTGCAGTGGCCTAAGCGGCAGCGACTGGGGCTGTCATGCGTCACTAGCGGCTTGATGCTTCCTAGCCGATCACGAATGCGGGGCATTAGCGCAAAAGGCTGATGGTCCGGGCCACAGGCTCTCGGCGCCTCCTTTTCTCTTTATTATGGTGATGCATCAAGGATAAAAACGAATCCAAGCAGATTGAGACTATCTACATGACAAACAGATCATGGTACTACCAGAATGCCTTCTCTAATGTTTTCCCCTTGCTCACAAGTCGGAAAGGAAGCTTCTCTCATCAGACGCGTTCGAAGACGGGCATGAGTTCTATCGGGCTCTCTACCTCGACCGACTCTCCGCCACCCCATGTTTGCTTACTCCAAAAGCATCTCCATTGCTGTCCACTAGGCAAGGGCGGCAGGTAAGCCGCTTTCTTCCGCTGACCCGCAGCCAAGATTGGGCATATCAAGTACTTCTCGCCATACATGTACTGGTCGTCAACCTCCCAGCACTTCTCATCATGTGGAAACTCGTAGAACAGAGTTCGCATGACCGGAGAGCCTTGAAGATGCGCTTCTTCCATGAGTTTCCGCGTATAAGCACGTAGCTCCTCGCGGATCAACATGTACTTCTTGCAGATTTCATAGACAGCCGGACCGTATGACCAAACTTCATTATCTGCGCCGCTTCGACAACCGGGGCTGTCAGGGGTTTTTGATTGGCGTGGCTCTCGATCGCCGTGCAGTCGCATGACCGGACAGAAGGTTCCCCACTGAAACCAGCGCACGAACAGCTCTCGGAACTCCTCGTCGTTTGGATTCCCTCCATGAAAGCCCCCAATGTCGGTTGTCCACCAGGGCATGCCAGAGAGACCCATATTCAGACCGGCAGCCAACTGGTCGCGGAAGCTAGACCATGACGAGGAGATATCGCCACTCCACACGAGTGCTCCGTATCTCTGGCTGCCAGCCCAAGCGCATCGAACAAGGTTGACAATGTTTTCTTGGCCCTCTTTTGCCATGCCCTCATAGAATGTACGAGCATACTCTCTAGGGAAGATATTGCCTAACCCGATGCGTCAGCATACATTCCACGTGCACCTTTTCAGAGATTGCGTATACGTACCGATTGAAACGTTGGGGCCCAGATGGTAGCGGTAGTTGTCAAAGTCGTAGTGCCGATACTCAGGTTCAGCTTCGTCCAGCCAAAATACCTTGATACCTTTCTTGTAGTAGTTGTCCTTTGCTTTGTTCCAAACGTAATCACGTGAGGCTGGGTTCGTTGGGTCAAAGTGGATAGTCTGTCCTTGGAAGGTCATTGCTGTTCGTACTCCGCGCTCCGTCCTGATGAGTAGGCCCTTCTCAACCATTTCCTCGTAGTTTTCCGAACGCCTGTCCACGGTCGGCCAGATTGATACCATGAGCTCGATCTTGAGTTGCTTCAACTCCTCGACCATTGCATCTGGTCGATCAGAGTCAGTGGGCATATAGAAACAAGATACAACGTCATCTTACCTGGGTCGGGCCAGTACTTCTCATCAAACTTCCAGTCACCTTGCATTGTCCAGTGGAAGAAGTCGATGACGATGAGATCTATGGGCAACTCTCGACGTCTGTATTCCCGTGCCACCTGCAGAAGCTCTTCTTGCGTTTGGTAACGGAGTTTGCACTGCCAAAATCCCAACCCATACTCTGGCATCATCGGGACCTGGAAGATACTATCGTTAGTATAATAATCATAAAACGAAGAATGAGGTTTGGCTTGCCTTTCCCAGTAGCTTCGGCGTATATGATTGAACAATCTGAGCAGGCGTGTCGCTCGCTACAACCCAATAGTCAAGGGACTTTGTGGACTGCGCTTCAAAACTCATGACGTTCTTCCCAAAGATGGCAGTGCCAATGGATGGATTGTTCCACAGGATTCCATATCCGCGCGAGGACACTGCAAAGGGTACGCTAGCCTGAGAATTGCGATGCGCGAGCTCGAGCTGAGTGCCTTTGATGTCCAGATATGGCTGTTGGTACTGACCCATGCCATATATCTTCTCTTTTGAATCTAGACTCTCGAAACGGGCAGTGAGATGGTAGTCTCCGCCAATGATAGGCTTGAACTCGCGAGCCTCGACCTCCAAAGCACTACACTTTGGATCTAGGATGTCGCGCCGATCACGTGCGTACTCCTCTAAGAGAAGCTTCCCGCTGGCATTGTCGAACATCATGATCTTGCCTCGCTGGGAGACTACAACCTTGATTGCGCCATTGACTAGGGTAGCCGACTTGTCGCTGACCTGGATCTTGGCACCGGTACTGGGCTGAGGTAAGAGGGCCCAATCTTCTTGCGGCATGGCTGACATCTTAGTGGCGCGGACGCGGACCGCATTGAGGCCCCATGGCTCGATCCAAAGCTGTTCGGCGTCGTAGGTGAAAACCAGTCGATTCTCGCTGGATGCAAACATGGTGGCAACTTTGTAGCTCCCGCAATAATGTTTCGAGTAGGGTCTCGCTACTGGACCTGGGATATGAAGTTCCTTGACAGAGGCGTTCTCGTGTTATATAGTCGCGGTCGAACACATCATGACAGGCCAAGGCGTGCTCGAGAGGGGACAACTTGACAGAATACCGGAGCTTTTCCCGATGCGAATGGCTTCTGAGGGTGCGGGAGTCGTGCGCCCGCCCCATCGGGACCCCCACCGGGATCGTCGGCTGACTCGGCACTAACAGCCGACCACATGGGCATGATTCTTACTGCTTCGAGAACGCGCGTACTTAGCCGTAGAAGCCTCTTGCATGGCCCTGACGTGTGGAGTATCAATGTCATGTGCAAGTTGGAGAGAGCTCCATAGGCTGGGACAAGGGCAGTGAGCTTGCGCAAGAATACAAATATGGTCAGTCATGGCCTCCCTGTCTAGATTAGGACATAGACTTTCTCGTTAGCGCTCCATGTCCAAGGTAATTTTGACGACACTGCATCTGCCATGCGTGCGAGAGCAATACATCTTCTACAGTAGCCTTTTGTTGTACAAGAACAATCATAAGAACTAGTGTAGTAAGACTGTACTAAGATAAGTTATAGTAAAGGGAGCGTGGCATCTATGTTTATTCTTAGCTTTTATAGGAATTACATCAATAAACCATATTACGACATCGCTTTAAGCTACGAGTTCTCTTCGATCACAAATTTGCTCCGTCGTTGTTCCAAATCTTCTGGATGCGGTAATTTTAGTACCTCGGGTCGACTATATCATAGTACCAGAGGCGAGAGTGAAAAAGCTCGGTAGAGCTCCCGTCAAAGTCTCGTAACCGATGGATAGTATCAAACTCGACTACGCTTCATACTACATACCAACTACCGCTTCACGGTACTAATATCGGCCGCTACGAGAATTGTAAAATACAAGCTGAAAAGCAGAGTGAATACTCGGGTTGCTGCCTAGTCTCGACCGTTTGATCCAGCCTTCACTTACAGGCCGCGCTTGGCCGTGCAGCTATAGAACCGCAAAGAAATTGGTCGCGACTACCACAACCCTTCTCCACCTCGCCTCAACCCTGAACGCGCAACCCTAAGCGCGCAGCCTGCACGAGAAGCGCTAACCAGATCCACATCAATCTCCAATGTCGCAAAATCACCCAGATGGTCCGCCAGCGCCTATGTCTTGTACAGATGAGAAGGTCGCCCTGGAACTCCGCATTGCTGAGCTTGAGCGCGAAAAGGCCCATCTCATAGACCGGGCATCGAGCGCTGAGACGAGCCTGACTGAAGCTAACACACGCGCCGTGGCTGCCCGTCAATATGCCGCCACATGCGAAGCTCAAATGAAAGCAGCAACTACTCGCGCCCAGGCTCGCTACACCGACAAGTTGCTCGCCAACAACGAGTCTAGGAACCTTCGGAAAGTGATCGAGACGCAGAAGTTCAACCTCCGCGACTACCACATCAAGTCCGGTAGAACCTTCCAGTACCTAACGTCCAGGATTGCAGAACTTGAGGCCAAGGGAGGAGCTGGCAGGTTGTCTGAACACCTGGTAGAGATGCAGAAGTTCCGAGCAGATCTTGAAGGGTTGCGTAATGAACTTTCGGCAGCTCTGACAGAACATTCGAGACATAAAGCAGAGTGGAAGCAGAGGGCTAATCAGCTAAACGCTGTTGTTATAAAGTTGAATAAGGAGCTTGTCGCTGAGCAAGCAAAGGTTGCGGCGACCGCCGAAGGAGTCACGGCTCGCATTGAAGCCTGCAAGGCTGAAATGTCGCAAGTCGCAAGTACCACCGAAACACAGTGGCTCGCAAAGGAACAGAATATGATCGATCACAATAACCATCTAAAACGTCAGCTGAATGAAGCGCACAAGCAGATACAGCTACAACATCAGCAGCTACAGATGGCTATAGGCTTTCGCAGCAATCAGCAGAATCCTCGGGGGAGCCCACAGGGCCCACAGAACTCTCTTCAGCAGTCCTTCAACTCCAACAAGCGCAGGAGGTACGATTCTATCAGGTAAGTGGTCTGAAGTGCAGTTTGGGTTGGGTCTAGCTAACGTAGTTAGTACTGCCGATGTCCCCACACAGAACCTTCAGCATGCACGCACTCAGCCCCTGCTCTCGAACAAGAACAACGACTCCATCAATCCGAACGGTGAGTTTACCATGCAGGGTCACCATTACATCATGTCACCGCATGGAACCCATAGACGCCAGGTGTCGCAGCTGTCAAATGGCTCTTCAGGACCAATGACACCCATGCAACGTTTCCGCCAAGGGCATAACAGTAGCTCCACGGGATCCTCGGTTGGTCATGATAGTGGTTCGCCTGGACTTCTTCAGCCACAGCAGCAGCAACTTCACGTTGATTACATATCGCATCCAGAGCACAGCCAGCTCCTACAGGATGTACAGTCGAGCAACCCAAGAGATCAGTATCCGAATCAGGCAGAATTCCATGACCAAGTCCAGAACACCATGCGCATAGAAGCACAGGATTGGACTATGGCGCGGCTCTTGATGGATGATGTTCCACAAACCCACCAATCATATGGTGTAGACATTAACGTTATGGACGCCACTTTACAATTTCAACAACAAGAGATGCTTGGCGATGAGCACAGCATGCAAGACTTCAATCAGTTTGCCACATCTGAGTCTCTCATCTCCACTTCTCACGACACGCAAGACACGCAAGACATGCAAGACATGCAAGATATGCAGTCCCGACAGCAGCAGGCTCCGGTGACCCCCGAGGTAGCCCAGTCCGCCCTCAACATTACAGCGTCTTCTCGATCCACGCCCGCCCCCAAGACAGCCACGAGACCTAGGGGACCGCCACCCATTAAGCCTGCGAAAGTTCCTTGTGTCAACTGCTACAAGCATTGGTGGGATACTGAATGTGACGAGGGCGAGCCATGCGCAAACTGCGCGGTGGAGAGCGTCGAGTGCGTCCGTCAGCGCTGCTACTATTTCGCCGCCGGCACATGCTCTAGGGGTTTCAGGTGTCCCAACGTACATCAGGGTGACCAGCGCTACCACGATGATAGGTTTCTCGTCGATCAGACAAAGGCGGGTAGGCGACCCGGACGCCTTGGCAAGAGCACCGAGGCCGAGGTGGCCCGGTTCTGAGGTAGTAAGCCGAGCATAGTTTGGACTGGTTGTTTACCTCTTTTGTACTACGATGAAGGGTAGACTGGCGCGGAGTTGTCTTTTGAGACAAGCACAGGGCATCTCGGTGCGGCGTGTATGTTTGCGGCACTCCTGGGTTTGCCGTTTGTATCTTGCTTGAACTGTGGTGCAACTAATCCGCGTCCACTCCAATTAACATCAACAGTATGGGCAGGCAGGCTTTTAGGAATACAATGGATTCCGTCACATAACATTGCGTGCACTCTATATCGAAGATTGGTTCTAGTAAAGGTCTCTATCTGGCTGTATCTTATAGTGTTCTTTAACATTGTTTTCCATGTCCAAATCTCACTCAATCTATTGTGGCACTTGACTTAACGTCATGTCAAAGTTACGCCCGCCTCTTCCAAAACTAATGCTTGCGACCATCACTCAATGTTTGGACATGTACGTACAGCCAGCCCAGCGAGCTCTCTGGGCCATACGCTTGAGCCACTAGTTGGGCCAAGCTTCTGGCTTAGCTCGCGCCTGTATACATATAGAGAGATCTCTCCACCAAGCTCTTGCTCACTACTAATTAAATATCATTCTACTTTGTTCGTTGCAAAGATAGTGATATTCGACACCTTTGCCGTGTCAACACTCAAGTCTAAACAGTAAAACATTTATACTAGGAATCCATTCTCAGCGCATAGACTGCAATGTAAAAAGCTGGTTGGAAGTTATTTATTCCAAGTACCCTATATCTAATCTCCTCTTATATTTGTAGCTTACAATAGTTATACTTGGGCCTTATAACGCAGCTTCTTCCAAAGCCATAAATTTCTTCTACTAACCTTCTCTCCTTGTACAGCCTCTGCTTTTTTTTTCTCTCTCGGCGCCAATGTATACCTTTTCGTTTGCAATTACCCCGAACCGGAAGGCGAGGCGGTATTTATCCAAGATCGACGAGTAATCTACAACGTCAAATTGTGCTGTCGATCGATCGGTAGCGCTCGTTTGACTTGCTGTTCTTTCGTCACACCGCCGTAACGCCGTATGCGAGGTACGTAAGCCCCGTGCTTGCGTACCATCTCGTACATGCTACACATCGTATTCGGCCTCCTATGATGCCGTCATAGGTCTTGGACAATATGTAGACATATTAGCACGCCCTTTTTACATTGCTAGGATTGTGATCTACGATAGAAAATTGCCAGGCATCTATCTTGATAGTCATCCCATGTATGCAATTAGTTGTTTTTTTCCCACAGCGCTACACAAACGTCTAGGCACCAATCGCCTTGTTCCAGCGCCGCCAGTGCCTAGAAATAGTGCCAAGGTAGCACTGGGAAAATCTTATCCTAGAAAGGCTCAAAGTTGGGACTAACGAGTTCCGAGCAAGCCCGCTCTGACTACACACCGTATTACCCCCGATTTTACCCCAATGAGTTCTATTTTGGTCTTGTAAGCCAGTATCGATGTCACTGTTGGGATCGATCTAAACCAAGGACCTTTCTACCCAAATATGTATAAATACAGCTCCCCCTCATCGTGTTGGTCAGAGTTACTCTTACACCAACGCTTGGACCTACAGAAACTCATTCAGCTCTCCTACGTCCTGCAATATGAAGCTATCTACTACATTTATTACTTCTGTTCTGCTTCTTGCTGCCGAGCAAGCATTCGCAACTACATATCCAGATGGCACAGAACGGTCACGAGGTAACGTCTCTCTGCGCCCCTAAAACAGAGTCTTAATCTCTTAAAATTTCCCCTCCCCACTATACTCACACAACAACACAGTGTGGTCCTGCTGCGGGGCGCCGGCTCAAGGACCAGACGGAGCACCACTTGGCTGGTGTGAGAGCATAGGCGGACATATGGGCTGTGTAAGTAAATATAGTTTTTATTAATAACCTATTCTTCTTAATAAACCCCTATAGCTATTATACATAACTAATTAGAAATAAATTAGTGTACCGATCCGCTAGGGGCGTGGACCTGCCCAGATGGGTTTCCAAACTACCTCGAGACGGTTTACTACGGCGATCAGGTTTCGGCGAATGAACCTCCGAATTATCGATCTACGTGCCACACCGGCAATAATCAGGGCGTAAGGGCTTGCGTTGTAAAGGGGCCTTGGCAAACACCGACGCCAAAACCAAACCCAAACCCAAACCCACCTCAGCCTTCAAACAGGCCGAGGGCGAGGGGGCTGGGGAGGGCTGAGTAGATGGCGGGATTCTGGTAAAGCGACATGTAGCTTCGCTTAGGGGCTTGGTACACGATTTCTTGCCTGACGCTCACCAGGTGAAGTGAAATCGCCTCCATCGCGTCAGTGCCTAGTTACTTCCGACTTGTCGTGTCGCTTCATGTACGCGGCTTACTCCCTCGTAATACATAATCTACTATCTGCATCCCTTTCTCTTTCTCTTGTCTATTAGTTCGATCAACCTTTGGGCGTCGGGCCCGTGGTATATACTCGGCATGGCCACACTGATCGAAGGACTTGCTGGCTTCCGATAGGGTAACTTACTAGCAAGTTACGCTCCCAATTCTAAGCCTCAATATCGACGTCAATGACAACCAACCGGCTTCTTCGATGGACCAAGCAGCTACTCGGTGTGATTAATTCTTCAGTCGTCTCTACTAGGGGCGGCTGTCGACTTGACGTGCTCACAGGCCACCTTTTGTCTCCCTTGAACTCTCTGACCTTGTTCAAGAGTCGGATTGGTATGGAAGAGCACGGCAATAGGTTCAATGTAAGATATCGCTTCGAGGAGAACTACAGCCAGATGCGCACGAAAAAAAGGCCGTATAGATTCTGGGAGACACGTCTACTAAGAGGACTTGCACGCTGTTTAAAACTCGATTCGCCGATGGAAGCATGCTGAAATACACCACACATGCTATTCGAACTTCTATCATACAACCCGACTCAGAGTTGACATTGACGCAAGGTGTGGCTTTCTCCGAGGACACCCGACAACGGCGTACATAAGCGAGTGCGAGTAAGAGACAGGGGGACAGGGGCGAGATCAAGCGCGATCTCAGGCATCGATCTCACTCGGACGGGCTGAACGGGACTTTGACTATTTGGCTCTGCGCTGCAAGCTCCCAGGATATAAGTACTACTCCGCGATAGAACGGCGAGGTCGGGCTGACACGGGAAGTTGTTGCGGGCTTGCCCAGTTAGCCCTCTAGTTGCAACCAACCTAGCTAGGCCTTAAGCAAACTTGTACCTACTATCGCGTGGGCGTAAACCTTTAAACAAGTTATTACAGTGAACACAGCTTCTGTTACTTACTTATGATGCGGGTGTGCCTCGACATTTGTGCCACCCGCGAGCGATAAGGTGATAGGCGTCGAGTGGTGGCGTCGACTGCCCAGGTGGGGGCGGGGGGCGCACTAGACGGAATCCAGCCTAGCCAGCCACAGACTCAGGGTTTTCACCACCCTGCCCACCGTGCACCCACCTGCACCCACCCACCCCACAACCTGCCGAGTTACCAAGCTCCGCTTAGCTACAGCTTGCGTAGTCTTGTTTGGAGGCCCTCGTCCCAATCCAACCACTCGAGCCCTACTTTTCTGCCGAGCGTCCGTGTTACGGACGGAGATGCACATCTCTCTCTGTCTCTCCCAGTCTTCTTCGCGGCAAATACTGGCGGGGCCTGGGCTTTTTTTTCCTCTTCCCCTCATGCCTGTACGAAAAGATGCAAAACCATGTTGTTTTGTTATCTCCGGGTTCCGACCAGGAATTGCTAGGGTACGACTAACTAAGTAAGCGACTAATGGCGCGTACGTATAGAAAGGCTTTTACCCGCGCCCGTTGTTGGAGGTGGTGGACGTCTTTCATTGCTTCTTCCAAATAATTCTCGTGCCATGGCTTCAAATGAGCCGGGCCTTGCGCCTCTGAGTGCGCCCGCTTTCGACCCCACCAAAGGCGCCGTCGATGTTCCGGTTGAAGATACGCCGGTCGCACCCGATCAGTTTGACGAGCGGTTCGAGACGTCGAGATGGGAGCTGTGGGCGTATTACTGGTATGCGACGACCAATGTTTTTGCCATCTGGTGCAATTCATCAATCGTACCCCCCGAGGCTAACCCAGCATTCCAATAGCTACTATGTCGGTGATAACGGACTCACGCTTTTCAACTTCGGACCCACAGCCTTCCAAAACCTCATGTACTTGGCAGCAGGCGATTCCGAGATACTTCATTTCATGGGCCGGGGCCGGACAGTCAACTCGATTGTTCTTCTCTGCAACGGCATCAGCTTTGCCATTCAAATCGTCGTCTTCCTCGTCCTGGGCTCCTTTGCAGACTTCGGGTCATGGCGGCCCAACATCTTAATAGCACTGTCAATGATCGCGTACGGAATCGGCTTTGGGTGGCTGGGCGTCCATACCCCGGACAACTGGCACGCCGGCGTTGGGCTGTATATCGTCGGCCTCATCGCATACCAAACCACAATCACCTTCTGGACCGCCGCGTTCCCGGGCCTGGCGCGCAACACGCGAGAACTGCGCACCAAGGCCGAAGAATTCGCCCAGGGAACCATTACTCGCGAAGAGTACGACTTTGTGGACATGATGAAGCGAAACGAGATATCCAACACGGCCTTTTATGTGCAATCCGTCTTCGAGATACTCATCTTGGCCGTCATCGTGGGCATCATGTTTGCCCTCAAAGTCAACGACAGCGCAGCGAATAACGAATGGGGTCTCTCGGTACTCATCGCATTCGCAACCGGTGTCTGGGTCCTATGCGCACTCCCATGGTTCGTACTGGAGAAGCGGCGGCCGGGCCAAGATGCCGGAAAGACAAACATTGTCATGGCCGGTATCAAACAGCTCGGCTACGCCATCACGCAGATCTGGCAGCTCCGCCAGAGTCTAGCCTACCTCGTTGGCTACTTCCTGCTCGGCGACAGCCTCAACACGACCGTCACCGTCATCGGCACGCTGCAAAACGAAATCGTCGCTTACAACAGCCTGCAACTCACCTACCTCCTCATCGTCGGCATCGCCGCCCAGGCACTCGGCATCGCCGCCTTTTGGCGCCTCCAGAAGCACTACGGCCTCGCCACAAAGACCATGTTCATGGCCGTGGCCGTGTGCATCGTCCTGCTCGACGCCTGGGGCATGGTCGGCATCTGGACCCCCAAATTCGGCTTCCACAACAAGTGGGAGGTGTGGGTGTACCAGGTCTTCTACGGCCTGCTCGTCTGCCCCTGGTACAGCTACTCGCAAACCATGATTTCAGAAGTAACGCCCCGCGGCAAGGAGTTTTTGTTCTTCGCCCTCTTCTCCATTGTCGGCAAGACGAGTGCCTTTATCGGGCCCATTGTGAGCTCGGCCATTATCGACGATACGGGGAATAATAGCAGTCCGTTTTACTTCTTATTCCCGCTGAGTCTGGCGAGTTGCCTGTTTTTGTACTTTTTTGTCGATGTCGAGAAGAGCAGGATTGAGCAGGAGGTGTTTTTGGACAGGGAGAAGAAGACAAAGGCCATTGAGGGCGACGATGAGGGTACGCATAGACTCACTTGAGGAGCTGCTCGGAAACAGACATATTAGAGTTGATTTGAGAGTCGTTCTTCTTACATGTACATCCCAAAAAACAAAAACACCCTCCGGTAATGGTTGAGTAGATGCCAAACGCTAAACTCCCGGCTTCCTACAAAACGCCTCTGGAATGAGAAGAGAGTACAAAGAATACCAGTCATCCCTGTATGCTTGGAAAAAAATAAAAGAGAAGGGGAATCATTGATAATAGAAAGATATAACACCGTGCAAACCAAAAACTCATAACTGACATGATGCATACCCTCATGCAATCTTTAAACGCCTTCTCCTGCAACCCGATCTGGCATAGCCATGGAATATGGCGATGACAAGGCGCAAATATGCGCTTGCACATGTCCAAGAAAAAGGACAATACTAGCCATCATCTTCAGGGAAATGCGGGGTCAAACTCGGTGGTGTCTAGCCCCCAAATCTCGACGTGTTTGACACTCTCCCTAGTCACCTGCTCGACGTTCCTGATTGGCCCCGTTCTTTTTGCCATGATGCTATTCTCGTTGCCATTGGTCACGACGTCCTTCTTGGGCGGGAAGTAGATGCCGCCTAGCTTGAACACAAGGTCATCTCCAATTCCTATATACTCGAGGTTCTTGTATTCCGGCTTCCAAAACTCGGTTGCAATGGCGAACATGTGGAGGTCGGGGTCGTTGATGTCGAGCCTGTTGTCAGTTTCGTGGCCTGGGCGGAGCAGGAGACGGATAGCGCGTAGCTTTGGTAAGCACACCATGATCTTGCGTAATGATTCGGTTGAGGGGACCGCGCAGGCGTAACCAAACTGTTCTAGTTGGGGCAAAGACTTGGCTAGTTGGAAAAGTGCATCATCGGAAAGTATCCAGAGTTCGGAAAGTAGGAGATGGCGCAGGGTGCGGTGGCTGGATTGGATGGCGGCGATGTATTCGCTTCCAAGGTCTCGATACACTCTGTCGACAATGGTGATGGGGGTCCCATTTGTGCTCGCGGGTGCGCAGGGCGTATTAGTCAACGGGGTCGAGGGTGTGCCGACAGTGCTGTCGGATGTGGATGAACCCTTGGTTGTTCGTTTACTCACAATGTAGAAGCGCTCCATGCCTTGGATCTGGGCTAAAACCTGGACGCCCTCCCTTTCAAAATGATCGATTCGTGTCATCTTTAGATTAGGCGGGGTTTTATGAGCGTTGTGTACTCTCCATGAATCGTCGGTGAATACTGTCATGGGATCAGAATTACCCATGGAGTTGATGATGGTGGTCTCTATCAAAGCCTCATTTGCCAAGACAGCGTTGAGGTCGGTGCTGGAGAAGCGGGTATATAGGTTGTAAATGGCCAAGCGTTTGATGGGAATGGCGTAATTGGAAGCTACGCATCGGCCAAAGATGGACATGAGGTTGACCGACTCCTCTCCCGCAGCGCGCATACGCGGACTCCAGTGAAGTTTTAGGTTCTCAAGCTTCTTGGAGCCATAGATGAGGAGCGATATGTCGTCGGGATAGCACAGCGGATCAATGTCGTAGACAACCAGGGTGGTCAGGTTCGGCAGCGGTGAGATGATGGTCGTCGGGCGCGGGGTCCTCCGTGTTTGGCAGCGAATTGTCAGCGAGGAAAGCAAAGTCCGGGCCACGAGGCCCTGGTAGACTGTGCATAAGGGGGGACTATTGAGCTCCCAGCTGAGCACGTTAGCAACGACGTCAAATGCTAGTGGCTCAAAACATACGCAAAGGTCTTGAGGTTCTTCATCTTGTCCAGCGCAGCACGCAATACAATCTGCAGCACCATGCTGTTGTCCGGCACCCGGCCATGCTTGTAGTCGTCTATATCGTGCTCTCGCCATTCGCCCCGGAGGCGAAATGACTGAATGTAGTCGCCAAAATTGCGCGATACCAGCGTATTCAGCCCTATGGCGAAGGGGCTGCCGCTGCCATAACCCTCGGGCCGGCCATCGATGTAGCGTATCTCCGAGTAAGAGCGCAGCGTGACATGCTCATACAAACGCGGGAGCATCATATAATACAAGAGGCGCGACGTGCGCGTAATGCGCGCGATATCACCGACATCGTCGACCTGTGCCTGCTGTCAACAGAGCTCCGTGAGATGATTGTTCCGCGCTTCCACCACGCAGGCAGCAAAGACACGTACATATGAGAGGATCAGGTGGATGAGATGTAACGGAAGCTCCTTTGCATGTGTAAGGTCTGCATGCGATCGCGCGGGGCTCGTGAACCAGGCATGTACCGGCACCGTCAAGGGAGTGTCTTCTACAAAGGCCGCTTGGCCGGAGGCTTGCGCGCGTGTCGAGGGGTGGGCAGGTTGCGGCATGAGGCTGGAATGGGGCAATGCATATGTAAGACGACGAGCAGAGCATCACCGTGTAGCCATTCCTTGGTTGTCACCATCCACGGTTTTTTGCTCACTCGCGGCGGGCAAGGCGGCCGTTGTACCCCGGATGCTCGACTCGCTAGCCGCAATCTCCGCCCCGAGCGTATTAGTCCGGCTAACGAGCGTCTAGTCACATGCTTGCACATGACCGCAAGACGGTCCTTTTTGCCCTTGGGCCTGCGCACGACTTCGCCAACATGCCTTCATTGGTATTCTCATATCGCCAATCGACGCCACATCGTGTGATGCAGTCCTCACCCCGGACCAAACAACCATGGACGTCTGCCCTCATACTTTGCACCTGGGAAGTGAAAGGGCACCTCGACCGTCCCTTCAAACACGCTCATCGGTGGTACTGCGTCAGCTTTCAAGTCGACCTGTTCCAACTTGTCATCTGGCACCGGCACCATCACACCACATTCCCAATTTCTCACACTCAGCGCTCCCACCTTCCCGCTCTTCAGCACCTTTTGCCCGCCCCATGCTGATTCGGATATGTTGGCTGAACCGACGTAAACCCATGCGAATGGTTTTCCATTTGTCCTGCGACCACGCGCAAACAAGAGTTTGTTGTGGGATAGCATACCACGCCGCGTCGAGACATAATCTCGTAGACACTCTTTTGGAAATGTTGACGCGTTGTAGTACTTCCTGCTCAATGATATGATGTTGGCACAGTCAGGACCTCCTGTACTCTTCTCCACAGTGTCGTTTGTGGGAAAGTATATCCGAATGTGATCGCGCACGTCAGGCACTACTGCATTGTCTTTTGTGAAGCTCTTCCCGCGTGCTGCAAGGTGGATGCGGGATAGGAACGTGTCGTTGATAGCGCCAAGGGAAGAAGCTGCGTAGTCGAGCTCGAGGTGTTCGACGTCGTCATACTGTAACTCTCGTACAGCATTCGCAAGCCCAGGGAGACCCGTCGGCCGCTCTAATTCTTCCTTGTGTGAACCGCCACTGTGTCATGTTAGAGAGTATCAGTAGAGCAGACCTTGGTCGGCTTACATTGAATGAACAAAAGCCAAATGCTTCGTATCCGCAAAGTTGAATTTCAGCACACCTTCCGTCACTTTGGATCCAACTTCTTGTGCTTTTAGGAAGAAGACCAAATCTTGGCCAAAGGGTGGCAAGTCCTCCACCTTGCCAACACCATCATCACTCCTGCGAGGCAGGTCGATCAAAAATACAGAATTCTCCATGACGCCGGGCTGCCAATCGTTCCCGACCTCTCCCCAATCAGTCGGTGTCATGTTCGCAGTCGGTATTGCAATACGTAGCTTCTCCTTCCCAAACAGCAGCATGAACTTGCTGTGCATGCTCACAATCATACCATCCATGGGCGGAAAGTGAAGCCTCATATTGGGAACACGACTTTCCGCCCATTCCTGGAGCAGCTTTTCCCGAATATCTTCGCCTCTGAATTTGGCATACATCAACCAGATTTGTTTAACCTTTGTTGGATCAAGCTTTTCGTACATCCAACTGGAATCATACTGGTACGAGCAGATAACAGCGATGTTGACATGTGGAGCTTCCAAAAGTTCATCAATGGTGATGTCGTTGGTCCTTGGATACTTTGATGCAAACGTGCGCTTGATGACCCCTTTGGGATATTGCAATATTGGTCCTTTCGACGGCGCAGTTGCTGGTGGGGAACGGGTTACCTGCTTCGAAGGTCGCTCCGGCGATGCATTGCGCTTTCGCTTACCAAGCCGCGCGAGGCGCTCCTGTTCCATGGCTTTACGATCTATGCCCATGAAGCCTGACGCTGTGCTGACGGTTGCGGGTGTGATAGTCCCACTAGCGGGCTGCTGCGCAACGTTAGGCTTTTCGTCCTCCTGCATTGATAGGGCGATCGCACGTCGGAGATCTTCGTCGACATCTTCTTCATCGTCGGTGTCAGAAGAGAGGTCGATGGCCTCGACGATGCCAGATGCTGGAGGGTTCTCCGTTGTACCGGCTGTATCCTCTTGTAGCGACATTGCCATCGCCAGCTTGAGATCCTCATCATCAGACGACATGGTGCACTCATTGACCAAAAATTTGTCGATGTTGCGGGGGTGTAAGGGTAAACAAGATTCGGGAGGCAAGCCCATGTTAGCCTTGACGCGCTTCACGTGAGCACGTGGCGCGGTCTTGGCATGCGCAATACGCATGCGTCTATCCGACAACCCAATTTTACAGCTGAGGTATCCTGCCATCGCTGTGAAAATAACCTCTCACGGAAACTTTCTCAGCTGGATTATCATTGATCACTCTCTCTTGCCCGTCGCTACTTTGTCCTTTCGGAACGCGTTCCGAAGCACTACCAGATAACCCAGATCAGCCACTAGCCAAGTCACCAGCATCAAGACGGCCAGCGGGTGAACAACGTATCCGTTCGCTTCCGGCCATACCCACCAGCAGTACCCAAAGTTCATGTTCAAGCCCGCAAGACTGCCAATGAACCTTGTTGCCCAGATGCTGTACGACGATCCACGGCTACTTCCTCTGACGACGATCTGTGCTAGCGACATGATGCTTAGTACAACCTGCCCCACCAAGGAAGTCCAGAACCCAAGCTCATTCACGTCAACGCCCTTTGTGCCGCGATATATCTTTCCAACTTTGGGGTTTACGGGGTTTTCGGGGTCAAGCCACCAAGCGCTGATGGCGTACAACCCAAGCCAACACCAGACGAGCATGACGAAGAAAATCTTGCCAATGTTCCTGCCGACGACCGGCGCATGTTTCCACTCCGTTGCACCGTATTTGACTGTTGTGTAGACGAGTGCGAGATCAATCAGCATCCACAAACCGAAGATGGCCCTACTCCCAGCCTCCTCTGTCACAAATGCCGCAAACACAATCTCCCAAGCAAAATTGAATGCGAGCGCGAACAAGGGCATCGTATACGTTTTGTCGCGAATCGACTGGCGGGCTATGAGGACATAGCAAACGGTGTAGCCAAGTCCGCCGATTCCAAGCAGCACATCGCACACTTGAAAAATACTGGGGTCGACGTGCGGGGGTAGAAGACTGTTTCGGGACATGTTGATGTTGCGGTGAGTCGAATCTTGCTTTTCAATCGGAGAAAGGAGGAAAAGATGTTGGAACCGCAGGGTGTAGCAGTTTCGGGACTGGTCATGGACAGGTCCGCGCGGAGCATTGGCGTTTAACGTCATTGCCGTCAATCTTGGCAAACTATGGTCCGTCAGCCCTAAACTACATCCATCTCAGGTCAGCGACATGCTCCGACCGTATATCGTATAGCTATGTTTGGTCCGGATTGAAGACAGACCGGGCAGTCCTGAGTCATGGAGCGGGGCTAAGACTGTTCACATTGCAGAAGGTTTGTCTAAGAGGTGACTACTCAATTTACGTCACAACCCTCAGGTCTTAACCCCCGTGAAGCGTAGAAACGAACATGATATGATCGCCCTTTTGCACTTGATACTTGTCTTCACCTTCTAGCTCCCAGTCTGCTTCGTTGATGAGGACTAGTATTCCTGGTCGCCTGATACGTCTGTTAGCACACGTGCATGACCACAAGGTGGAAGCCTTACACCGTGTCGTCCAAAACAAACAATTCTTTTCTGGGGTCCTTCATAATATGATCGCAGAGATATCTGACGAGGAAGGCGACTGTAGCTGGCTCGCCAGATTCGTCTCTGGTTGGTAGGGAAAGGTCGTACTTTTTCTGGTTGGCGAAGAGAATCTCTAAGCCCCCGCTGTGAAGATTCAGCCGAATATTTTCACTTTGCATCCCAAGAACACATACCTAAACTCGATCGTTATGGGAATAGTAGCATTGTCCGACATTTCAGATATCGATTTCGACTGAAACAAACCGGTCGATGGATTAATGATGCTCGTTTGGGTGAGGGCTGGTTGCATCTGCCATGCTGAAGGCCATGGGTCTACTCCCGCTGCTAAGCGAGACTAGCGCCAAAGAAATCCTGAGAGCGGGATGGATGACTAGATGCAGTATGCGCGCATGAACAACACCTTCCACTAAACATGAATGTAACCTCGGAATTCATCTCGATAGGTGGCAACAGGAACCCTGCGGCTGCTGACTGGGACGAGGCCGGTCTGCAAGTGCTGGCTTTTGGTGCTGACAATTGCGTTGCGCTCTGGGACCCCCAGGTGAGTTTTGGTCGGCCAATGACATATCTATTCACTCACCAAAAAATAGGACACAAAACTTCGCGGAGTCCAAGCCATCTTGAACGGGCATACAAAGGCTGTTAATGCTGTCAAGTTTTTTCCCACACAATCACCGCAGGTTTCGGTCTTACTCAGTGGGGCTGCCGACAACACCATTCGCATATGGCGAGGCCGACGGGATGAAGGGTTCGAGTGTGTGAAGACTATAGCTGAACACTCGCAACCTGTAACACGAATTGCTGTACTTTCGGGATCAGATAGCTTCGCCACTGGATCTTCCGATGGAACAGTGAAGATCTGGAAACTGATCCACGACGCCGACTTTGCCTCGATCGATGCCGAACTCGTACAGACGATTGTTCTTTCTCCCAAGTACTTTCCCTTGAATCTAGCACTTGCGCAACTAGATGACGTCTCTACTGTGCTGGCTGTCGCGGGTACTCGAAGCACCATTCAAATCTTTGTGTCTCAAGACTCTCAGTTTCAACTATCAGCAACCCTCACTGGTCACGAAGGATGGATCCGCGCTCTTGCTTTCACCAGGGAGACGTCGGATCCTAACAGCGACCTGCTGTTAGCATCTGCTAGTCAAGACAAGTACATTCGTCTTTGGCGACTCCATCGAGGCGATGAACTCCCTGCTGCCAGCGGAGCCCTCAACGACCCAGCTCTAGGAGGCCTAGGCAAGTCGTTATCGAACAAGGCACATTGGATCAGCTCGGTTACATCCAAGTACTCGATCACTTTTGAAGCATTGCTCCTGGGACATGAAGATTGGATATACCAGGCCGCATGGCGACATCGCGACGGGAAACTACAGCTCCTCACGACTTCCGAAGACAACTCCCTTGCGATATGGGAGTCTGATCCCAACTCCGGCGTATGGGTATGTATCACACGGCTGGGCGAGATTAGTGCGCAGAAGGGATCTACAAGTGCTACCGGTAGCGCGGGAGGATTCTGGATAGGTCTATGGTCACCAGATGGCAACACGGTAGTATCATTGGGGCGCACGGGTAGCTGGCGCAAATGGGCATACTCCGCAACAGAAGACATGTGGACGCAGCAAGTGGCCATCACAGGTCACGTAAGAGAAACCAAAGGTGTATCCTGGTCCAGAGACGGTGCATATCTCCTCACCACCAGCTCAGACCAGACCTCACGACTGTACTCGCAGTGGAAACGAGACTCTGGCGCAAGCACATCCTGGCACGAGTTCTCGCGTCCCCAAATTCACGGCTACGACCTCAACTGCGTAGACGCAATCTCAAACACGCAATTCATCTCCGGCGCAGACGAAAAGCTCCTCCGCGTCTTCGACGAACCAAGGGGCGTTGCAGAAATGCTCGATAAACTCTGCGACATCCAGACCACAACCACCAACACCAACCTGCCCGACGCAGCCAACATACCCGTCCTCGGCCTCTCCAACAAAGCCATCGTCGCCGTAGCCGACGCCGACGCCGACGCCGCTGCGCTCGAAAACGGCGACTCCCCAGACAACGACGCCAACACCATGGACCCGTCGAGCACAATCCGCAAATCAACCCTCGACTTCGCCCACCCCCCGTTCGAAGACCACCTCGCCCGCCACCTCCTCTGGCCCGAGACGGAAAAACTCTACGGCCACGGCTACGAAATCTCCGCCGTGGCCGTAAGTCGCGACGGCACCCTCGTCGCTACCGCCTGCCGCGCTAGTTCAATCGACCACGCCGTTATCCGCCTGTACGACACGACGCACTGGCTCGAAATCAAACCGCCGCTAAAAGCCCACTCGCTTACCGTTACCGCGCTCCAGTTCTCGCAAGATGACCGCTACTTGCTCAGCGTAGGTAGGGACAGACAGTGGGTTCTCTGGGAGAAGAAGAAAACCACCACCGCTGCTGCCGCTGAGCCCGGGGTCTACGCACTCCAGTATTCGAATCCAAAGGGCCATTCGAGGATGATTCTCGGTGCCGCGTGGACGCCGCATCACACACCCACGTTTCTGACTGCCGGCCGCGATAAAAAGGTGCATATCTGGCAGGTTGGCGACGGCGGCGTCGAGCTCAAGGCGAGTGTTACTGCCGCTGCTGCTGTTACGGCCGTGGCGTGTGCGAGTGCTGTGGTGGACGGGGAGATTTTGTTTGCATATGGCCTGGAGAATGGGGGGGTTGGCATTGCAAAGGCAAAGGTGGATGTGCTGCATCAGGTCGAGGTTGTCATGCTTTCGCCAACCATGACGCCGGCGAAGACGGTTAATCAGATTGCTTGGAGGCCTGGTAGGGTGGGGGAGGGCGCGGCGCGGCAGTTTGCTGTTGCGAGCGATGATTCTTCTGTGAGGGTTTACAATGTCTAGGTCGAAGTGGGCATGGTGGATGGTAGGTAGATTCTCATGTTGTGGATGTGTGGAATTGGCTTGTAGATGAAGATATATTGGTAGACCATTCAACCCGCTTTGGGAGATCGTGCTTTGTGTAAGATTATTTAAATCCCACGACTTAATCAAGCTAACATTAGTTGTAAAAGGGGGTATATCGCAAACATGAACTCGCCATCACAAAAGCCACTTTCTTCATGCATACCGCGGTCCAGCACCCTTCTCATTACTCGGTCCCACAGCACCAACACCGCCGCCATTCATCCCCGGATGTCTCATCGCCACAGGCATCTGATACTGCCCCGGCACCATACCCATCTGCGGCTGCTGACCTGCAAACAGCTGCTGCTGCGGATACACGGCCTGCATCGGAAACTGCATACCCTGAACGTGTGCAAACGCGTGAGCAGGCGGCGGCGGCACAATGGCCCCATTCTCAATCATCTTCTGCACGATGCCGGCCGCCAATTTTTCCGCGTCTCTAGCCACGTTGGTCCTGCGATGATGGTGGGTATCGATGCACGCCCAAACGAACAGGACAAAGTGCAGGACGAGGCCGAAGAATTGGCATACGACTGCGGTGAGTTGGACGTTGGCGCGATGGGGCTTCTCGGCCCATATCTTGTTGACATAGGCGTCTTGTTCTTGACAGCTGGTGAAGTGGTGTTCAGAGAACAAGCTACGCGATGAGCTGGTGCAGTCGCGGGGCGCGGTGATGTAACTATTGTCTTGTTCCCAGACCCAGGTGTTGTTGGCAGCAAGGACGTAGTCGCCGCCGGTGTTGGAGCTGTAGCTGTAGTCGTACATCCAGCTGTCCGGGCCGCCGTAGACGCCCCAGTCGAGGGTAGAGCGGAGAGCGAGGAGAGCGAACATGGCGGTTATGATGAAGGAGAGCCAGAGGATGAGGTCGATAGAGACGCGTACGCCGGGGTGGACGGGACGTTTGCGTACGAGGAATACGAGCGTGCAGATGAAGACCCAGATTATGGAGACGGTCCAGGTTACTAGGCTGGGCCATACGGACCAGTAGGATTCGGAGCTGTAGTAGGATCCGTCGAGGGGACGGGAGCTCATGATCCATGCGAAGCAGCCGATACCGATTATGCCTGTTATAACGAGAATGGCTTGGAGGCCGAACTTGAACTTCCAGTCTCGGTCGCTGGCATTGAGCTGGCCATTGTAGGAGAGGCGTTCTTCGGCCGTCGCGTTTGGTGCCGTCATCGGCGCCGTAGTGGGAGCACCCGGCGCAGGGTTGGTCGCGTCGTGGGCTGTAGCATGGGTCGAATCATTTGCAGTCGTTGGTCGTGAAAAAGATCGTGTTGGACCCGAGGATACAGGCGCTTCAGGAGACGATACAGTCTCGTGTGCTACCTGTGGCACACCTGCAATGTTTGATGTAGACATTATTAAGGATTAAGTAACAATTAAACGAATGTACACTTGTAGCGACTGGATGCGCAAAACAATGCGCAAAGACAAGGGATAGAAATGAAGCATTTAGAAGAAAGAAAGGAAAGAGCAGGCAACAGTGGACCAAACTCGCGTCGTGGCGTCCAGACCGTGCCGCACTGGCTGGTTGCCTGATTCTAGTCGCATTGAAGTCTTAATTTAGGCTCACGATGCAGCGGAACGTCTGTTTAGCCGAGAGAAAGCGACGCAGCAACTTCTTTAGCGCGCCGTTATGATAAGCTTAATCAGGCATCGCTTTCTTTTTCTTCATGCTGTGACGGTGCTCTCCTACGTAATAAGACAACAAGCACTTTCGCTTCCACGAGGTTGCCTGTAAAAGAGGACCCGTCATCGCTTATCAAGCGATGTGTCGCCTCGTATACATGTATCGAAAAAGCGATGTTGATAGGAATGGAAGTGTGATATGACACCCTCCCTTGATTGTTACGTATTATCAAAGCACAGCTCATCGCATTTGGTAATCATCCAGTGCCATACCCTTGGCGATCTTCTTGATCAGCGCCTTCTTGAGGAATTGCTCGCGGGCAAGACTCCTGGTTTGCTATGCTTGTGTTAGTCTGCAGTAACAATTACATGTTGTAACTCCATCTTACCTTGACAAAGACATCTGTACTAATCCGCCCCTTATCCAAGGCTCGACCCAGCACAAACAGTGCATCTGAGATACCTCTCTCCTCCGCAGCAAGGGTGTATAGCTGCCCTCCAACCACGGTAGGTGCTACTAGCACATCATCCACATCGGGCGCCTTCCTTCTTCTAGCATCCTCCATGACTCGATCGGCCTCGATCATGGCACCTTTTAGCACTTGCTCATTGGAAGCAAGCGCTGCGTCAAGCTGCTGAAGTTCGCCCAATTCGGCCTGTAATCTGGAGTATGCGTTTTGCAGAGCTGCTTGTTGCGCGCGGAGTGGTGCTACTGCGGCTGTGTTGGATGCTACTGTTTGTCGGATCTGCGATACAAGCGTTTGGCTAAGGGCTTGGAGAAGTGCATCCTTTTCAGGGTTTGGTGGCACAGGAGGCACAGGCAATGGGATCTGGTTGCCTGATTGGGATGGTAATGTAACCTCAAGCGAGTCATCGAGAAGGTCCACTGGAGGCTTCGGGGCTGGTGGTGCTTGCTGTTGCAGTGGTTGTGAATATTGTTGATATTGAGCATGTTGCTGTGGTGTGTAGCCTTGAGGCGGCTGCTGATACTGCTGGTGTGGTGGCGGGGGACCACTGTATTGTGGTTGCTGGGGAGCTGGTGGCCCTTGTTGCTGTTGTACATGTTGAAATCCAGGTGGCTGTGGAGGAGCCGATTTCTGGAATCCCGCTCGGTGGCCATCGGTCACTATAGGACTTACGGGATTGCCAAAGTCGACAGTTTGTTGGGGGTAACCTTGTGCTTGTGAGGGTTGATGCATTGATACTGGTGTTGCTGGGTTTATGTCGTAGCCCCCTTGGCGATTGGGCGCATATTGTTGCCCTGGAGGCTGCTGTTGCCACTGTGGCGGCGCATCGTATGTATTTCTCTGCGGCTGTTGGAATGGTTGTGGCGGTGGAGGATGAGGCGGTAGAGGAGGCGGTTGCGAATACCTATCGTGTGGCGGTTGCGGTGTATGCCGGCTCTGTTCATGCGGTTTCGGCGGCTTCGGTGGGGGTGCTGGTGGTTGGCCTGGATGGGCTGGCGAGGGTGATGCGCCAGAGGCACTATGCACCGAACGTCGCCATTCCTCAGGCGGTGGAGGTATTGGTGGGGGTGCCTGTTGCGCAGGCGCATTATATTGCGGCTGCTGTTGTCTTGATCGCACTGGCGGTTCCTTTGCGAAGACACCCCGTAGTACTGCTAGGAAGTCAAAGAGAGTAGACTTGTCCCAGTATTTTGCCCATTGCGCCAGATATGGATGATAGACTCGGCCGTCGGTGCTCACATGCTGACCGGGCCTCAATACCATGTCATGCGATGGCGTCACATATACAATTGGCGGTTCTCGAGGGTAGGCATGAGGCACCCATATCGCTACCGGGAAGCCATACGTTGCGCCACGAAACGTGACAGGTAGTGTGCCTGTAAGGAGGAGAAGGAGAGCTGAGGCGCCATTTTCGTATGCTGATATGGTAAGTATGTGCGCTCATGATGCGAAGATATAATCGTACTGTAAAGCTCCGTTTTCGGGCTGAGTGAAGCATGCGCCGAGAGTGTTTCGGCAGCGTCATGGTAGGTGCGATTTACATCAGTGTATTCCTGCTATCACATTAGCGCATGCAATTCGTGGCCAGGATCGAGGTTATTACGTTTAGGAGAACGCTGTACAGCCAATTCAGTACTTTCTCAGGAACGGCCTGTGACATCGCAACGTGGAGGTGGGGGATGAAGCTCCGAGGTGCTTCAAAGCTAGCACCACCCCCTCAACACCTTGGCAGAAGGCGCAAAGCGTCATGTCTGTGGCCAACTGCTTTTTCGTTACGGAAATATCGTCACCATATCTTACGCCTATCTTGTGTCTGAGGTAATCAATTCACCCTCATTCAGTCACAACCAATTGTTGGCAATATGCATCGCATTATCAAATTTGTATTTGTTGCTCAACACTATTCATTCATAGAGCTATCCTATATAATACAGTGAATGGTAGTCGTGTTTCTCATAGCCGCTGCAGCGAGTGTGGGCACAAATTTTGCCAAAAAGAGGTACGCCGTCATAATATACAAGGTTCTGTCAGGGGTATCAAAGCAAATATCGCACTCAATGCTGGCTCCACTCAATCGTGTTGAGGTCAACACCCTCTTGCACGAGCTCCCAGAGCGGGCTGAGCTCTCGCAGGAACGTCACTCGCTCCTTTACCGCCTTGAGCACGTAGTCGATCTCCGAGTCTGTGGTGAAGCGACCGATACCGAAGCGGATACTGCTGTGTGCACTTTCGTCACTGCTGCCCAGCGCTCGAAGGACGTAGCTGGGTTCGAGCGACGCCGATGTGCAAGCGCTGCCAGAGGAGAGGGCGATATCCTTAAGCGCCATGAGAAGCGACTCACCCTCAACATAGGCAAAGGATACGTTCACACATCCAGGGTAGTGACGCTCCCGATCGCCGTTCAATGTTGTATGTTCGAGCGACAAGAGGCCTTCAAGAAGACGATTTGACAACGCGGAAATGCGCTTGGTGTCATACTAGATATTGTCAGTGCTGTTCAAGCCAAACAATCATGTAACCAAGACAATATAACAAAATCTCATAACCCCTGCACATTTGTCAACATGGCGCGTCGACGGCCAGAGGCCGCCTAACACTCTGAAAGCCATGCATGTATAGAGCAAATAATCATCGTGAAGCTGGAAGAAAGACGAGCTTGTACGTACCTCCATCTCCTCTTTGCATATCCGTGCAGCCTCTCCCATGCCGATGGCGAGAGGAGGTGCTAGCGTGCCACTGCGCAGTCCTCGCTCTTGGCCACCGCCACTGATGATGGGGTCAAGTCTGACCCTGGGCCTACGTCGTACGTAACATGCACCGATGCCCTTGGGTCCGTAAATCTTGTGGCCGGATATCGACATCAAGTCGACGTTCATCTTGTTGACATCGATGGGGATCTTGCCGACAGCCTGCGCCGCATCAGTGTGGAAGAAGATCTTCTTGGATCGGCAAAGAGCTCCAATCTCCTCAATAGGCTGGACGACACCAATCTCGTTGTTGACGGTCATGATGCTGACAATTGCAGTATCTGGACGCATTGCAGCCTCGAGCTGTGCCATGTCGACAAGGCCGTTGTTTCCTACTGGCAGGTAAGTGACGGAGAAGCCCTCATCTTGCAAATGTCTACAGCTGTCAAGTACACACTTGTGCTCGGTCTGTGCGGTGATGATGTGCTTCTTCTTGCCTCCACGTCCGAAGAAGCGTGCTACACCTTTGATACTCATGTTGTTGCTCTCGGTCGCCCCGCTGGTGAAGATGATCTCCTTTGGGTCTGCACCGATGAGGTCGGCAATGTGTTGGCGGGCATCCTCTACGGCTTTGTCGGTTTCCCACCCATAGGCGTGGGTTCGCGAATGGGGGTTGCCGTACATGCCGGTCATGAAAGGCATCATCTTGTCTACTACGCGCGGGTCCATGGGCGTTGTAGCTTGCATGTCTAGGTAGATGGGGCGTGAGCCCTGGTCCATGACGGTGGCCTGCTTGAGTATGCCTGGAAGCTGTCAGCATAGTTTGAACGTGAGGGGCGAAAATCAAAACTTACCGGCAGTGGGACTCAGCATCGCCTCTGCACCCATGCCTGTTGTTGGCATGGTTGCCTTCTCTATTGCCTTTTCGCCTGACTGCTTGAGAAAGGATTTTTGGTCTTTTCTAATGGCCTGATCCATAGCTGTGTCGACTGTCGCCATCGACGGCTTCGACTCTGAGACATAGTGGCGGCGGACATTAGAGAGACGAGCAAACGCAGACGACGGATATCGACGAGAGGCAATGCGCAGGGCCTGCCTCGCGACTGTGGGTGCAATACTCGACATGTTTGTGATGGAAGAGGAAGTGTAAGAGGAGAGAAAATCACTTTGCCCCCTCCCGAGGTCTGAAAGCTTGAGGTCAGAGCTTTTAGTGCGCGCAGGGTCGCTGACTAACCATGCTCGCCGTGCGCCTCACCATGGTAAGCATCGCTCTTTGTTTGCAACTTGCGCACTTATTGTAGTCATAGTTGACCAGAATGCTGCGGAAAATCACCTGATTGACGGCCTGGTTCCATCTTCACAGCCGACCGCGCCATTTTTTGCACGGGTCGTGACCAAATTCGTCGTCGTCCGTCTCGGGCATTCACTTCTGACTTGGCGAGCCGGAGATCCGGCCGTGGCGCAGTTCCTACAAAGACGTCATCCCCGAACTCTAGCCACCATCACACGCATTGGAACCCACGTCTTTAGGCGCCTGCTTGCTGGCGAATCTGCACAATTCCACCCCTCCCCCCTTTAATCCTAACTGCGCATCAATTCCCGAGCAGCCTCTAGACGTCGAACATCATCACCCCGCCATGAGTTGGAAAGGCCTAACAAAGAGCGTCACTCGGGTATGGCATGCATCCTTATGCGCCGCCTTGGGCGTCAAGACTTGACTGACAGAATGGACAGGCGCCGCAGACGTTCAAGGCAAAGTTCAACCTCGTACGTCTCCCGCAGACGCCCTACGACTTCTGGCGCACTGTGCGCCTTGTTCCGGTCGTGTGCAACACTTGCTGATTTAGGCCATGCGCAGGGTGAAATCACAAAGGACCCCATCTACATCGATGCCGAGCGACGCTTCCAAGAGTTGGAAAAGGAGACGAAGAAGTTGCATGATGAATCCAAAAAGTATGCGCCCGTTCCGACACATCTCGAGGCAGCACTCAGCTCACATGTGACAGATACTTTGAAGCCATAAATGGTGCGTAGATCCGACGCTCTTTTGCGCAGAGCCCCGCCTAACACACTTCCCAGGCATGCTCAACCACCAGATGGAGTTTTCCAAAGCAATCGCCGAAATCTACAAGCCCATCTCCGGACGAATGTCGGACCCCGATTCCTTCCACGACGAGGGCAATACTGCAGGCATAGAAGCATGCGAGCAATACGAGTCGGTCGTCAAGGAGCTACAGGAAACACTCAAGCCCGAACTGGAGATGATAGAGTCGCGGGTTATTCGCCCGGCAGACGAACTGCTAGTCATTATCAAGGCGGTACGGAAGATTGCCGCGAAGCGCGACCACAAGCAACTCGACTACGATAGGCATCGGGCTGCATACAAGAAATTAGAAGAAAAGAAGGACAAGACACTCAAGGACGAAAAAGCAATGTACAAGGCCGAAAACGACGTAGAACAGGCGACACAAGATTACAACTACTTCAACGATCTACTCAAGGACGAGCTACCGAAGCTCTTCACTCTGGAACGAGAGTTTATCAAGCCTCTTTTCCAATCCTTCTACTACATGCAGCTGAACGTTTTCTACACGCTACACGAGCGCATGCAACGGCTCGACATTGGCTACTTTGACCTAACACTCGACATCGAGGCCGCCTACCAGAAGAAGCGCGGAGACACGCAAGAGGGGGCAGAGAAGTTATCCATTGTCAAGTTCAAGACAACCGGCGGGGCCCGTGTAGCGGGCGCACGACCAGGCCAGTCAAAGTACGCCGTAAAAGCACTCGAAGCAAAGGGCGGCCGAACTTCAATATCCGAAGAAACGGAAACCCCACCACCACCATACAGTCCTGGCGCTGCTGGAGGAGCTGTTGGAGACGTCAAATCGCCTGCGCTATCAGGGGGCTCATGGGGCTCTGTCGCCAAAGCCAAGGGTGCTGCGCCGCCGCCGCCAAAACCAAAGCCATCACGTCTCAGTGGCGTACCCGCACACGAAACCGTCACGGCGCTTTACGATTACGAGGCACAAGCAGAGGGCGACTTGAGTTTCCTTACCGGCGACGTCATCGAGATTGTCTCAAGAACACAAAATGACAACGAATGGTGGATCGGCAAGGTTAGGGGGAAGCAGGGACAATTCCCAGGTATGAATCCACACGTCCTCCGTTCCGATATGTTTTTCACTAACCACGCCAAAGGAAACTACGTCAAGCTGAACCAATAGTCGACGCTCAGCCTGTCATGTCCTACAATGCGACTCCGGGGTCGCACATGCTGAAAACGCATGCGTGATGCACTTCCGTTTTCATCGACACTACTTGGTGAAGCCGAGATGATTACGCACACCAGCTCTTGCACTTACTTCTGGGTCTCAGGTCGTTTGACCTTTTGTATGCTAGGTTTGAGCTTGTTTGCAGCGCTTCCGGTAGCTTTTACATTTGTTCAAACTAATCTTCAATTCTACATCTATTAAACTGATGCCCCCTATTCTCGTCCATGCATGTAACATCGTGTTGACCAACTCCGTTGTGTCATGCATCCCGCCATTCCGTAGGAGTTTGGTTCGCGGCGGCTATGCAGGGTCGGGTTCAGCTCAGGGCGGAGAGTTAGGTCTATATATATAGTCTTGCTCCCACGTAATAGTCGCTCACATGTACGTACAGAGGAGTTTTTTTTTAAATGCTTGATCCTGTCAACCTGAATCCCAGCTGTGGTGCTTGGCCGCACGCAGTCGATACAGAGGCCGTTTCTTTTGGGAAGATCGCATAGCTTTGCAACACGCATTACTCTGTAAGTAGGTTGGAGATGCCAAGGATAACTACAGGGTGTTCCTTGAGAGGGCGGTCCGAACATGTTCCTGAAATATGGCGATGCGTCTTTGAGAATGATGGAACAGACTCTGATCTTCTTGCTGTGTGGGCCGACGACAAAGAGTACGTTGCCATCTGTAGCAATGTCTGTTCGCGCCATCGCCGAGTCATTGCTGCTCTCGGTGGCTTTCATGGTCCTTGCAGGATGCGCCCAAAACGATGGGCAATGTTAGTGTGTACTCGGAACAACCACAAGCTTATAATCGTTTTGGTCTGTGTAGACTAAGCTCCTAAATTACTCCCTTGATACCCCGCTCCTGCCAAGGAGTAGTTATCATGCCATACAGATACCAATATATGACTTACCCCGCACCAACATCTCACATGCTTGACACAAGCTTGTCTACATAACTACTTCGCTCCTAGGGCAAATGCATGATAATCTTGAACTATTTCTCCACTCCCTCTTCGTATCTATACTAGTGTGTAACAACACAACCCGTATACTCAGTATGAAAGATATGGAAATCGAAATCGCAATCATAAACACCACGGAGCAAATCGGTTTCGTACTCGACTGGCTCGTCTCCCGCCATGCACATCCAGTTCCCTCCTCGCCAATCATGTACGTAGACCTCGAAGGCGTCAACCTCTGCCGCGAGGGTTCCATCTCCATCTTCACCCTGCTAGTCGATATTGGCATCGCAAACCGGGGCGTCTTTCTAATCGACGTACATACGCTAGGCGCACAAGCATTCAACACGCCCGGCGCCAAAAAGACGACGCTAAAAGACATGCTTGAAGACGAAAAGATTCCAAAAGTCTTCTTCGACGTCCGCAACGATTCAGATGCGCTGTTTGCGCATTTCGGCGTGGCGTTGCAGGGCATCGAGGACGTGCAGCTAATGGAGAGTGCGACGAGGAAGACGACGGCATCTCGAAAGTATTTAAACGGCCTGGCCAAGTGCGTGGAGAACAAGTTGCCCACACTCCACGGTGGCGGCGGACTAGCCAGCTGGAAGCTGGCCAAGGACAAGGGCGAGCGCCTGTTCAAGGCTGAACACGGCGGCTCGTATGAGGTGTTCAACCAGCGTCCAATCCCAGACGATATCATATCCTACTGTGTCGGAGACGTCCGGCACCTCCCTGAGTTGCGGGATACGTTTTACCGGCAGCAGACCCATCAGTGGCGAAAGCTGGTCGGCGAAGAGGCTAAGAAGCGCGTTGCGATATCTCAGCGATCGGACTACCAGCCTCACAGTCCACAGAAGGCGTTGGCTCCGTGGACAAAAGAACAGAACATGATTTTGGATCGGTGGTACTATGTGCCTCCTCCTCATAATGACTTCAAGGATTTCTTCGATGAGTCCGCCGACCTGTATGACGATTGGGAGGATGACTATCCGATGAGCTGTAGGGACATTATTGACACTCGCGACTATGATTATTACTATTCAGACTGAGTCTCCTGAACTGATTGCTAAGGGTTAGATACTTGGGTCTTGTGTTGGCGTTCTTTTTGTTTGACAACGTATTTCGGTACTACGTGTATATTGGGCTGAAATGTTTTAATCGCCGTGTTCTTATTACGATGCACATGCTTGGCGTACCAAGCTGAAGAACCATCGATTATCTGTTTTTGATCAGACCTTTGCTGAGCCTTTTCCATACCTGCCTCTTATTGATGCATTCGAATGTAGAAATTTCAACTTTGTTCGTCGCTGAGGCTGTATGAAGAAAAGAAACATCTCATTCACGGGACTTATAAATACAACATAGTGGTATCGATGCTTAGTAGCAAACTTTCACAACGCAGTACTCGTAATATATAGACTGCTGGTGGGAGATCGCTAAGGTAGGTGTCAGAGTTGAGCCTACGTATAATTGCCATCGTACACGGGGTATCGGTAAACCTTGAACCGTGCTAAAATACATAGACTCAACATCCTCCACCCTTCAATGAGAACCCTAACAAAGGGAAAGAAAAAAGGTCCAGACCAGATGACGTGCTTCATACACAAATATCATCTTCCGGCAACGCACTACGTACAACGTGCGCTGGCTGGGGTGCTTCAAGCCCGTAGAGCTGCACCCCCTGACCTTCATCATCTGCAGGCGGCTCAGAGGGAGGTTGATTAGCAACATTTATCCATGCATCGAACGACGTCCCAAGAAACCAACTGGCCGCCAGAGAAACGTTGAAACAACAATCTGAGTAGGAGTTTAGCCCAACTCTTTGTGAAGCCAGGTATCTCACGACCAAACTCCTCGAGAAAGAAAAAGAGCGCAAAAAAAAAAACACAAGCTAAACGCCTGGTCCCACCCCGCAAGCGTCTGTGATACGCAGGCAAAGTACCGACACGACGATTGGAGAAAATATTCCAAACCCGCTGCGCGCGCATAATAGTCTCTCACGGCCGGCCCGTCCCCAACCACGAAGAAACGAATACAAAGCACAATAGCCATCGTCCTCGCCAAGACAAATCCAGTAGCAAGACGTCAAGTCCCGGAGAAAAACCCCAGCACCACAACCCCTTCACGGACGAGTGACGCAAACAAACAGGACAAAAAAGACGAAACCCGACGTTCCCCCTGTCTTCCGCACTGGCGACGTAGGTAGACATGGTTCTACTGTACACTGTAGGATACCGTGTAGTACACACCGCCGACACAGAAGCCGCGAGGGTGAGATAGAACGCGACTGGGATGGATTTTAGACCGGGGAAACGAACCCTTTGTCGGGTTCATGTTAAGCGCCGCCGGATTCGTGTACAGCAAGGACCCGACAAAATGGATGTTGGTGCTGTGATCATGTCCAAGGATGGGGTATCCATGGGGTCATGATGCAGGCTGCCCAGGGCCACTGATCACATCTGGTCCTAGGGAATACAGCTACTTCATATGCGGGACGAAACGTGGTCGTTTGGTAGAAATACATTACTGTGACAATGTATGCGGCCTTGGGGTAGTCGGGGCAGTAGAAGCCATCGGCTGTGTTTACAAGAACGGGGTAGGTTGAGTGTGATGTTGAGGTGCACACGAAACGGGATGTGGGTATATGATGCCATGGAAATGTAGCGACGTGTAGACCTTGGTAGCGTAGATGTTGTCTTGGACGGACGGTCGATCAAGGGGGAGGGGGGACATTCATGGGAAAGTTGGCGAGGTGGATGGTGCAAGAGTAGAGAAGAGTAAATCTCACGACACCGCGCCTCGCCGTGGGATACTCTATTAGGTAGACACCCATGTGTCTCATCCTTGTTGAGATGATCCAGGCAGTTGGCCTATAGGTACCGGTACGCGTCCGAGCATTCTGTGGCACTTCAAAGGTGGCGGAGCAGCCCGCATACCGAGCCATGTAGTTTCAGGGAAATGTACGTGCGACACATTGCGACGATAAGAATACATCGCCACGACTTGCAAACGAGGAGATCAAGTAACAGAATGAAGAAATTGGTGAGGCGGGGCAGGAACCAGGACAGCGAGTACAACCGCGCTGCATTACTGCGTAAAAACGCTGACTAGGCAGGCGCAGCTACAAACTACGCATCTGCACCGCCACGCATCAAATACCGTAGACACGACAACATCTTGTCATTCGTTTTCTACTACGTCTTACTACACAGGACATCCTAACCTAACCTAACCCAACCTACCTCTGCGTGTATACAGCTCTATATCTATTTCTCTCTCTCTAAAAAAACGCTATAATAATTATCAAGAAACAGCGTTTGAAAAAAAGGGTGTATATACACATATATTTATTTGCAAAAAAAAAACACCCACGGATACAATTAACCGGCACGAAAACACGTCTAACCCGTTTCCCTCCCCCTCTCCCTCTCTGCATCTGCACCGCTCCGCTCGCCCAATAGCTCCTGCCCGCCGCCACCTCTCCTCCGCAAGCGAAACCACTCCCCCACGCCGCCACTCCCACCTTCGCCAGCGTCATCCGCCTCCCCCTTGCCCACAACAACGAGCTGATCGTCTTTCCTCTTGACGATCCAATCGACGCTCAAATCGCTCTTTTGCGGCCCCTCCTGCGGCAGTCCCTTGAACAAGCCCTCACTAGGCGGGGAGTGGTAGCCCAGGATGAACAGCACCAGCGGCTCGCAGAGATCGGTGATGAGGCGGACGCGCAGTGAGAAGCAGAGATAGACGAAGATGAAGAGGTTGATGAGGAGAGTGAGACACAAGACTACGAGAAGCGCTTTTTGATACGCGTTTTCGCCGCCCGACATGTATTGGGCGACGCGTACGGAAGCGTTGAAGTGTTGGAATTTTTTGCCTGGGCCGGGCGGCTCGGCCCATAAGGGTTGGAAGGGGAAGTTCTGCGTGAGATCAAGCACGGTGCATGTCATCATGCTTAGTAGTGCTTCGGCAGGGCTGGGCAACGTCTTGTTCAGTTTAGGCTCGGTAAGTTGGAGTTGTGTGAGGATGCGGGCGGTGGAGGCGTCGCCGTCGAAGACGCCATTGTTGAGGCTGAGGGAATTGAGGAGGTAGTAGCCCAAGTCACGCCAGCCGATGAGGGCGAGGCGGTCGCCGTTGGAGCGGATGGGTGCGATGGTGGCGTCTTTGCTGCGGGTACCATTTTCGGAGTCGCAGACAGCTTCGAGACTTTGGCCGTTGGACGAAGCGTTGTAATGTGTGGTGCAGGATGTGGTGATGCCGGCTTTCATCGAGCAGAGGAAGTAGTCGGATGTTGTGTTGTCCGGGGCCTTGCCGAGGATGTAGACTTCTGGTCTGTCGCCTAGCTCGTAGGGAACTTGAGTGTGGTTTGCAATCTGTCTTGTTAGTCTCATCTCGCTTCGATCGTGGTGGAGGTGCTTACTGTGTTTGCTGCTTTCGGATATTTGAGGAAGACTGGTGTGTTAGTATACGTCATCGTCAAAGGTGAGAAATGCTTACTTGGTCGAGCACGCGAATGATCGACATCCTCATCCTTCCAGCCAAATATATCGTCAAGCACTGTCTTGTTATTCGTATTGGTCCCCTCGGGAAAACCTAGGACAGGCCACCAATTCACCGCCTTTGACCGATCGTCCATGGGAATTCTATTGGGCCAGGTTTCGTAGATGATCGGAGCAAGCTCGTCCTCTTTGGCATTAGCACACAAGACATTGAGGGCAAAGCTTGCGACGGATGCGTGAATCGAGTAAGAGCCACCATTATGGAGATCCTGATGTTTGTTAGCACAGTACCTCTACACCATGATAATACTTACCTCTGGCTGAAGTAGGTCATTTTGAGTGTTGCGAGCTGCTGATGGAACTCCCCGATGAGGAACAGCTATGGTGATGTTGTTGATTATCCTCCCAGCCTTCTTAGAGTCGGCCTCGATGTCGTGATTGTCCAGCCAAGTAGTAGTAACAGTGATATTATTGTCAAGGGCTGCGCCAATTGGTAGACGTTCCGTTATATTCTCAGACATCCAAGGCGGGCGATCTTGGCGAACCGCATTATCATCCCAAGCGGACATGTAACGGACAAAGTTACGACCACATAGTGACGACCACTTTACGGCTAAACATGTACTACCGCCCCACTGCGTGTCACCCACGTCAGGCCATTCTGTAAGACATGTTTCATTGGCTTTGAGTGTGCTAGAGAAATCGCCTGCAACTTCACCGGCGAGGACAGTATGTTCCCAAGGCGGTAGGCGGAGTTGCGGCTGGACTGCTTGCGTGTTAGCGATTCGCAGGGGCTGTTGCGAGAATGGCATATAGTCGGCGTACCAAGTGCACCCGCAGCAGTAGTGTATAGTAACGATAAGATGGCTATAACAAAAGAAAGTATGCCCAGCACGCTAAGACCAGCAAATCTGAACGTGTTGAACTGACTGAGAAGCGAGCCAGGCTGACTTTGAACGTGTTAGCTTGGTTGATTACCGGCGACGGTTGGTATTGCTGACTCACAGGATCCATGTCCGCATCGATACACTAGCCAGACTGATGCCTTTCTGCTGAACGGCCCGTCTCGACAAGACCTGGCCAATAAAGGCCAAGCTGACCATGACGAACGTCAGTTCGACTGTTTTGGCAATAAAAGCAGTCAGGAGAGCGGCCGAGGACGGGGAAAAGCGTCCCCGTGCCGATACGATATGACCATACTTTGGTTGGAGCAGGGCGACGACGAAGAATAAGCCAGATAATAAAGTTGAGTATATGGAGGCGACTAAGAGGCCAATTGAGTAGGCGTTGCGTCGTGGCGTAAGCAGGCCTTGGGTATACACAAGAGGCAGCATGCTACTCGAGCTATCTAGTACATCTAAGTATTTCCACCGACCGGCTATTGTATCAAGATCTTACGTTTGGAAGCAGCGGATATGCTTGCGCGCCCATCCAACGACGGGCGCAGAAAGGGGTTTTGAACTGGCTCGTTGGCCATGACTGAGCACTCGGGACTGGCCCACAGGTTCTACAACAGTCCAATATATAACAGGTCAATGCGAATCGAAGATAAGCGAAGGATAGCCTTCCCCAGCGCGGTGGCGTGGGTCGTAGAGGCGGTGCGGTGAGGAACAGATTGTGTTTATTTTAGTGCGGTTTCAAGCGTGCACTGCGCCGGGGCGCCCCGCGTCAGCACCCCGGGAGATCACATGCGCGAGAGTGGGTGAAGGGGGAATTGCGAAATGCATGCCACGTAAATTCCATTATTTTTGGTCCAACATGTGCTTGAACTTTTCAATCTGCAGTGATGTCAGTTGGAGTGGCAAATGTGGGCGAGGTAATTTTCAGAATGACCCACCTTTGTGCTTAGATATTTCTCTACCTCTTCGCTCTTGATGCCTTTCAAGCCGCCCGTCTTCCATGCTATGGGAACCATGGCTACGCGTTCCTTTACGACGACTTCTCTATTTGGGCCTTCGACGGCATGGACCTTGTCAGGGTTGTTGGTCAACAGCCGTATGCCTCGGTCGCCGTCCAAGCCCAAATCCATGAGCATGGCGGTAGCCAAGCCATAGCTGCGGGCATCTGCAGGATGCCTTAACATGATGTTTGCCTCATAAGTGTCGTTGCCGAGATCCTGCAGGTTGTATGCCTTTAGCTTTTCGCCTAACCCGATTCCACGGCCTTCCTGTCGGAGGTAGATGATGGCTCCGCCCGAAGGAGACAGGGCGGGGTCGGCCATAAGCCGGGCGGCCTCGTCCAGCTGCTCTCCGCAGTCGCAGCGCGCCGACCAGACGGTTTCACCTGTGTAGCACTCGGAGTGTATTCGGACGAGGGGAAGGTCCGACGGTGAAATTGGCTGCACATCTCCGTTTTCCGACGACGACGCGGACGAAGGTGACAGCAGCCCATTGCTCTGGCTCACGTGCGCGGGGTCGGACGAAGATTGGCGTTTAGCGGGCACGCCTTCTGCCCGCTTAAGTTGTTCGATGCGCGAGCTGGTTCTTCCCGGGTATAGGCGTCCGACGTATGCGCCCCTGGTCATGCGATCCAGCTCCGTTTCGCCTGGTCTCTCTGCATCCAGCGACCGCGAGCGAATGTGACCGCCAAAGACAATTGCAAGGTGCTCCTTGGTATCCACATTGTTCCTGTATACGTGCAGCCACATCTCGTGCCCAGTAGTCGTCGGTATACGCGCGCGTACTTCGCATTCAACTATGGGGAGTTTTGGCAATAGGTCGGGTCGCGGCGTGTCGGAGCGCAACGAGGTGTCGACTGGTATGGAGCGAGGCGGTTGTGGATGCGATGGCGTCGACATGCCCGGTGTCGCAGGAGGAGTGAAGGCGGGCGATATAATCGAGGGCGGTGGTCCGTTGCGCGCATCGTCGCCTTCATGTTCAGGCGTCTCTGCGTTGAGCGCCGGTGTCTGGAAGTCGAAGCCATCTCGTGCAGCGCTCGAGAGGTGGGGTGAGAAATGCGGCGGAAACTCTGTCATGACTTTTGGAGGGATACAGAACAGAGAGTGAAGGAGAAAGCAGGTGAGATGAAAAACCACAGACGCATGGGAAAGTAGAAATTGGAGAGGTAATGGGCGTCCTCTGTGGGGTCGACTCACTTATGACATATCCGAAGCCGCCCGGGTTGTCGTTCTTTCGGAACCGCGCCGGCAGCTGAGCCGCGGCAAGTCTGATAGTGTCAGCACCCTTCCCCGGTCTTAGTAAGCCCGAATATCAGTGCAGTGCAGTAATGCTCCGAGCAACAATCGAGCAAAACCCATGGGCCCCAGTAGCATGCATCATCCTAGCATCCCGACATTCCGACAAATATATATATAGATTCAATTTATATGTTCAAAACACCAGTGCTCCGCCGTTTCAACTATAAAAAGACCCTTCAACCTACTATGTACATAGTACAATCTGACCATCCAGCACTTGGCTCAGTCCACGCGACGCTCCCTACCCCAGACTTCATCTGCATTCTTCTTGCCTTTGGTCTCTGGCACGTACCATGAGATGAATGCAAAGAAGAATGCCGACAGAGCAGCAAAGATGAAATAGACTTTACCGTGGAGCTTCGCGCTCGCGAGTGGGAAGAATTGCGCAACAATAAAAGTAGCGATCCAGTTGGCCCCGAGCGCAATGCTCTGAGTCGCATCAACAGCATCGGGCCCTACGAGCTCACTCGCCAGTATAAAGGGCACCGGTCCCAGACCAACGGCGAAGCCGGATACAAAGAGCAAAACTGCAACAGCCGACAGCACGGGGATTGCCTTGATAATTCCGATAGCAAGCAGAAGCGAGCTCGTGCCCATGATGGCAAGGGAGCTGAGGAGGCAGACCTTGCGACCCAGCTTATCGGCCAAGGGCGCGCAGCTAGCCGTGACGATGATGTTTAGCGCTGAGACGGCAAGGTTGAGCAGAGCAGAGTTTGACTCGAGCAGGCCGGCCAAGAGCGATACGCCGTACATGACAATGCTGTTGATGCCGCTGAATTGCTGAGCCAACATGACCATGACTACGGCAATGGCAGCCTTTTGGTAGTCGGCATGGCGGAAGACCTGCATTATGCTCAAAGTCTCATCTTTGCCAGACTGTTTGGGCGTGCCATTGGCGGAACCGTCCTGGCCGCTCAATAGTGTCTGCTCTTCTTCTGTGTTGATGTTAGTATGTGGTTGGAAAGAAACGTCTTGTGGCGCCATTTACCGTTGACATCAGCCGAGCCAGACAGTCCCCAATCATTCACTTCCTCCTCGATGTTCACACCTTCTCCTCGGATCTTGCGCAGTGTCTTCTTAGCCAGCGACACGTTGCCCTGTTCCGCAATGTACTTGGGACTCTCGACAGACAGCAGCAGCCCTACACCCTGTGCTGCGCCAATAACACCCCCAATAGCCAAGATGAGCCTCCAGTACGAGTCGTGGCTCAAGAAGTATCCCAGCAACTGTGTGATCAAGATGCCGACGTTGCATCCGATTTGGGTGAAGGCGCCGAAGAAGCCCTTCTCGCCCGGGGGCGCGATTTCCGAAATGTAGAGAGGCACGATGACGACCGAAGCTCCAGCGCCCACTCCCGAGAGCAGCCGTCCAAACGCCATGACGCCGATGTTCAAGCTCAGGGCCTCGAAGATGGGGCCCACGGCGAAGAAGACGGTCGACATCTGCATGGCCCGGAGCCTTCCGTACCTTCCGGCCAACGGTCCAGCCGAAAGGGCGCCTATGAGACCTCCGAGTGTGTATAGCGAGCCTACAATGCCCCATTCCGTGGGCGTCATCTCGATACATTGCGGGAGGCCCAGACCCGTGACAGCCATCCTAATGGACTTTTTCTTACAGCGAATGACATCCTCGGGTGCATTCAACTCAGACTACGCGTGTTAGCTACGAGCTGCAGGGTAGTGTAAAGGAGTGAGTGAGGATGAGGTACCAGATGGAAGCCGAAGAGCAACGGACCGAGGGTGGCGACGGAGAGGATGTAGACAAAGTAGCCCGTGAGGCTGCTGAACCACGAGCGGGGATCCATGGTGTAGCTCTGCTGTTGCTGTTGGGATTATGGAGCTCGAAGCTTGAAGCTCGAGGCTCGACGTGTTGCTGCGACGGAGCGTCGTGTCAGCCCGCGCCAGTGCTTGGCTAAACATTCCATGACATGGCCATCACATGTCAGCGATAAGCGCTTTGTGGCCTGTTGGACGGCGTCGCATCGGAAATACAAGTTTTGAGCTTCGTGCATGTCGCGTCTGGCAGCGCTTGTACGGTAGACGAGCATGATGCCCAGTCCAACATTTCCAAGACTGAGGCTCTGCGGGGAGCTCTTGATAGCATCTGGGGCGTGCAGCGAAGCCCTCGCAGTTTACTCCCACAGCTTATCGCGCCAAAATTCGAAGCGCGCATCCGTCAGCTTCTTACAGTACACATGCTGTGCATCTCCAACGGTCCACGCTCACCATCTGCGTAACAGAGCCGGAGAAGCGCCGACAGCGCGTTGGCCCAACCCGCGGCGTGGAGACGTTCGCTAGACGGTAGACGAGAGGCAGAAGTGTGGACGGATGCCTCGCAAAGCATGAGCCAGCCCTCCGATTCCCCACCTGTCTCCGCCCGAGCCGCATCGCCAGATAGCGCTGCGGCTGGCCCCAACGGTACGTACGTACTTACATACTTACGTTTGGACGCGCCCGGCATCTGCTGGAAACGCGCAGTCTCGTGTCTTTATCCCTCTCAACCTCCACCCCCCACCTCGGCGGGGTCCTGTTTCGCTTCATTTGCTTCATTTGCACATGTGGCGTCCCCCCTAGTCCATCATCAGCGCTTGCCAGCCATCTTGTAACCACATCACGCCATCTCGGCTTCCCTCCTATACACAATACCATCATTGCCAATACCACGTCTGCCATCATCTTTTTCCATTACTAAGCCTGCTATTCACCAGACCCGTCGGAGCCTGCTGATGCCATGTTCACCGGATACAACAATAAGAAGCGAGTGACGGAACGCTACAAGATTGTCGGTTTCATCAGCAGCGGTACCTATGGACGTGTGTACAAGGCTGAAGGCAAAAATGGCCGCACGGGCGAATTTGCCATCAAAAAGTAGGCCAGACCAGAATCTCGCCAGCGTACATGCTATGCTAACACCACTCACTAGATTCAAACCGGACAAGGAGGGCGAACTGCAATACTCTGGCATCTCTCAGTCGGCCATACGAGAAATGGCCCTGTGCACGGAGCTTGCACATCCAAATGTGGTGCATACAGTAGAAATTATCCTCGAAGACAAATGCATCTACATCGTCTTCGAGTATGCCGAACACGACTTGCTTCAAATCATCCACCACCACAACCAACCTCAGCGCCAAGCAATACCCGCACGAACCATCAAATCTATCTTGTATCAGCTCTTGCAAGGACTTGTTTACCTACATAGGAACTGGGTCATGCATCGCGATCTAAAGCCCGCCAACATCATGGTCACTAGTGCTGGCAAAGTGAAGATTGGCGATCTGGGTCTCGCTCGTCTGTTCTACAAACCGCTACAGTCTCTGTTTTCCGGCGATAAGGTCGTGGTGACAATATGGTATCGGGCACCTGAGCTCCTCCTTGGCAGTCGCCATTATACTCCGGCTGTGGATCTATGGGCTGTCGGCTGCATCTTTGCAGAATTGCTGTCTTTACGGCCCATCTTCAAAGGCGAAGAAGCAAAGATGGACAGCAAAAAGACGGTGCCCTTCCAACGTAATCAGATGCAAAAGATTGTCGAGATCATGGGCATGCCGAGTAAGGATCGATGGCCACTCTTGACTTCGATGCCCGAGCACCCTCAGCTCTCCTCTCTCGTGTCTGGAAACTCTGCACGTTTTCCGCGCCCCCAAGGCGGCGATGGACTAGAACGATGGTATCACCAGACTCTCACCAACAACCAATACCCACTCAGTGCCGGGCCAGAAACTCCCGGTCAGGAAGGCCTCTCCCTGCTCAAGCAGCTTCTTGAGTATGATCCACAGAAACGGCTTACGGCGGAGAAGGCTCTGTTACATCCCTACTTTACCGTCCACGGCAAGCCAGCAGAAAGCTGCTTTGAAGACTCGAAAATCAAGTATCCGGTCAGAAGGGTCAGTCAAGAAGACAATGACATGCGCACTTCCAGCCTACCGGGCACCAAGAGGAGTGCATTGCCAGACGACTCGCTCATTGGACGCCCCACCAAGCGTCTTAAAGAGGCATGAGGAGACTCGACATAAGCTCGCCGTGATGTGTACGTAATCTCCATAGATCATGGCTGCAGGTTCCCGTTTGCATGTAGCATTACAGTGTTTACGGCAAACCTATCCCCCGGTTGTCGGCAAAGTGCGACTTGGGCGGACCGATGAGTGACGACCTTGGCGGCGTAAGTGGCTTTGTACGAGTCGCAATCTTACACAGGCGTCGCTTGGGGAATCTTGGGGTGATGTCGACCCGTAGCTTGGGGTGCACCAACACGAAGGGATGCTGATGCTGTATCATCTGTACGTAACCTTCTGGAGGGGTAATGTGTCTTGATACGATGCAGGGGCAACGCGTCCAAGGTCCGGCCCTAGGCTACACGCAGCTTGCATCTTGGTCTTGTAAGTTCCATGTTGCGCGACCCTTTACTTACAAGACATGTACGCCGCGTTGCGTTTCTCGTCCTCAACCACACACTCCTGACTATAATCAAACAAGACACGGGCCAGGACAGGATGGATGAGACAAATTGTCAGCCACATAATAGTAGCGTATTGTATGTATACTGCGGTAAGACTACCTGTCAGAAGAACAAGCAGATACAAGTGCAACGTTCCCCCAACCCTAACAGTGCCTTTGACATGACCTAGAGCTGGCTGGCTGAGACCAGATAGACCATGGTCACGCTCGAGTGCTTGTGATTAAACTAAAGGGTGGCCTTGTATACGGACTGCAATCCGGTATTGTCCATTATTTCTCATGGCCTCGTAACCCACACAGGGGGGAGAACCAGGAGGGATTTGCAAAGTGAAGATTCGTTGGGGCCCCGCTGTGTTCAGCTATCGCATAGGCCTTCCCGCATGTTTGTGTCTCTTCTAAACTTCACATGTCTTCTTTGTGCGTTGGTTTAGCTCTTGGTGGCATTGCAGCTAGTGCAGTGGACTCCACGAGGTCACGGTAGAGGGGCTGCGGCATGTGAGCAGTGGGCACGCTTCATGTTCGTGGCGAGTACTCGGTGAAACGTTCGAGTAAGTGCATAATAGGGTAGTGGCAGGAGGAGATTTGGCTAACGAGAGAGAGAAGGCTTATTGCGTGGCCATCGGGCGTCGATGAAGCGCAATCAACTGTGCCACCACCCGCCAGGCCCGGCTGACCTTGTACAAACGGCCGCTACGTAGGCCAGCTGGCCGACCAATGGTTGAATTTTGTCTCATTTGAGCCTGGCATCTCCTTCTGCATGCGGTTACCTGGGGTGGTTTGTTTGCGGGGCTAGCAAGTGAAGGCAGGAGCGCCCCGTCAACACCACGCCATTGTTGACCCCAGCTCATTACGGACCCTGACCATATAAACCCACGCTGCTTCACTTGTCTCCTTCTCACCACTCTCTCAACCAGACTCGCTCCTTACTACTGTCATTCATTTACGTCAACCCTGTGAAATATAAATTGCATCAACAACCCTCTCAACTTGTACTCTACGATAACCTAGGCCCTACATACCGCGCTTGAACATCGTTCGGAACCCACCATGAAGATCTTCCCTAAGCTTGCGGCCCTGATGGCGGCTACCGCAGTTGCAGCTCCAGCCTACGACATAAAGGTTCGCGACCTCGTTGCCGACGACGCTCCCCAGCCCAACGACCAGAACTTCATCAGCGCCGTGATGCGAGCCCACTGGTATTGGCGCACCTTGCACTGCGCACAGCCGCTCGTCTGGGACAGCGACCTTGCCAACGCAGCAAAGGCGGATATCGCAGAGTGCACCAAGGACCCCGAGCACGTAAGTGGCAAGGAATATGACAGACAGTAGCATATCTAACATGGGCAGAAACGCGCCGGCAGCAACCTTTCGTCGGTCAATCCCGTACCCGAAAACTATGAAGCTTGGGTTGAGTTCGCCCGCACTGCTGTCCATGGCTGGCACGAGGAAGAGACCAAGTATCCCTACAACAACCCACACTTCGACGACTCATGGGGCCACTTTACTCAGATGGTGTGGCGCAACACTACCCGCATTGGTTGCGCACTGGGACATTGCCCGACTACGGTTAACTACCCAGGTCGTCTCTACTGCTGTAAGTGAGAAAGAGCACAGAGTGGAAAGGGGTTACTGACACATACAGACTACTCGTTCTTTGGCAATAATGTTGCGACGGGCCAGTTCGAAGCGCAGGTTTGGGCTCCCGTTTGTCACGATCCAGATGCTGCCTCGGTGACGGCGCGCGACGATGTCCATTTCGACTGGACCCGCTGAGACGCTCCCGCTTCACCGTGGCACGAACTTGGCGTGACGCCTGCGTAACGGCGGTGGCTGTGACATGTTTCCTCAAGATGTTTGGCGCTTTATTCTCTCAGCCAAGCTTCTTTGCATATGGCGTCCAGGTTGGGAGATTTACTGCGTTTGCTCCATTTAACCTGCTGGGTGTTTCCTGTTTCTTCTACCTCTCTTGGCTTATCGACTATGCATGACTAGTAGCCTGTCTGAGACATGAGAAAGACACAGTCATGTTCCCAAGACATTCACGATAGGAAACACGAAACAATGAATTCAATGTAGTATATAGTGATTAGGAGCGTCGCTGTTCCAATCCTACAACTCACCAAAAGTTCATGTCCTGATTATCTCATCTTTTCTACCCTAAGCGCTACAGCCGCCTCTCTTTTCCCAAACAGCCTCACGTGTACAGTCTACAACAACGTCGCCAATATGGAGGCACCCAACACGGACGCCCTCATGGTCGCCATCCTGGAAAAAGCTGGCAGGTTATGGCCAGGCAACAACGACTTCCATTTTGAGCTTTACAAAGGCCAAGGGGAAACATGGGCCTAATCTGAAAATCCAGAGAATCTGGGAAACTTACGTGGGAGGTTCTGATCAAGATGGGACCCGAGTCACGGAGGAGTGCGGCTCGAGATCTTGGTGAGTTTTGTTTGCGCGAGGACATGGAGAGGTATATGGCTTCTGGCCGTAGGTATAGACTAACTTGACGCTAGTGTATGAAAGGAAAACCTTGGAAGGGAACACTAAAATAGAAGTTTGCGCCCTGCGCTAATACAAGCAAGTACCGTATGTACCTACCTACCCAAAAGACGGGAAAAGCAAGCTGCAGCTACTTATGTCATGACTCTACCGTAGAAGAGGTATTTGACATGGAGTGACAGCTAGTGCGGCTCTACCTACCTAATGGTTGGCATCCCAAGACGCCGGACGGGCATTCCCGCCATGGCCAAAGCAACAAATCGGCCCTACTTACTACGATTACCATACCATCAGCGCACCAAAACTCCATCATCGGGACCCTGGAAATCTCTTTCCTTTCAAAAACAACCATCCCACCCACCCTGCATTCTCGCAACATGTCCTTGTACCGTACCTACAGTCTCTGCCCGCAAGCGTTCGATGACATGGCCGCCGTCATCCCTGCGCGGGTGCGCCAGTTGCGCTATTGACATCATTTCACGCCACCAGAGAGCCTCGACCCGCGACCATGCAAAACATCAGTCTTTCAAGGAACAGGAACCCCCACTAAAGAGGCGTCTGGCGTCGTCGTCGTGCTTTTTGCTCGCCTCCTCCGCCACCCGCACCAGCGCGTGCTGCGTGTTGTCGGACCCAGGTCCGCGTGCTTTTTACACGAGCCGCACGTCGTCGTCGTCGCTGCACACCCCTCGTGCTCGTGGGTTTTGCGCGTGCCGCAACCAAACAAGTCGTCGGCTTTTTGTTTAAGTTTCCGGCCTTTTTCCTCTGGTTTCCGCGAGTTTCGACAAAGAGGCTAGGGTGATCGACAATACTTTGCTGCAAGCCAACTACTACCGACGACTGTCTGTGGATACTACCGACTGCTTCCGTCTATCCTTTTTTTGCCTATTGTAACGAGGGAATATGCTGCAGGAGCAGGATCGTGGAGTGCGGGACGAGGCCAGAGATGCGTCGCCTAGGCTGCCAGTCTCGCTATCGGGAGAGATCAATGCAGCCACACGGTAAGCCAGCCAGCACTCACCCTGCAGCCCCGCTTCAGAGCGGCAGACCAGAATGGAGAGTAAAACATGCTGATTACAACGACTACAGAGCCCTACACACAAATCTTAATCGTTTAATAACTTCGCGACTTCCACTCGCCCTTCCGCCATATACAAACGACCCCGCCTTCTACGCCACCGGACTCGTCCACTTTGCGCACATCTTTCTAACCTTTGAGTCGCTATGGGCTGACCTCTTGCGCGACCATGGTACTCATCCCGCAAACACCGACGCTGCAGCAGCCATGGACCCAGAAACCGCCACCCCCTTCTCGCCATTACTGTCTTACCTCCTCGTGAATCCATACGACTCGCCCTCGCTCTTCACATCCACCCTCGGCGCACCAACACCGCCCTCGCCGCAACTCACCGCTTTCCTCCAATCCCTCCGACCAAAAGGACTAATACGTTCTGGGCGTCTGAAAAGAGACCTGGAATATCTCCTAGCCGTCCACCCCACCGACCTCGAAGTCCTCCTAGCCAAATACCCCGGCGAAAAAGTCGCTGATTTCTGCACACACATCCGCAAGAGCGTCAACGAAAAACCATGGACCCTCGTCGCCTACGCATGGTGTTTCTATATGGCAATCTTCTCCGGTGGCCGCTGGATACGCGGCGGACTACTCAAAGCACCGCCTGGTTTCTGGCCCGCTGACCACAATGGTCAAGAGCCCGACTTGCAAGATCGCGGCTTGTCGTTTTGGCATTTCCCCGGTTCCCTGGACGGAGAAGATATCAAAGCAGAGTTCAAAGCTAGATTAGCGGATGCAGAGGGTCTTTTTACCCCGGACGAACGCGTCGACATGATCGAGGAAGCAAAGCACATTTTCCGCCTCTGCGCCACGCTCGTGGATGAGCTGGATGACATGGTCGGTACGGATATGCAGACGGCGCAACAACATGTGTTTCAACATCACGGGCAGCACCCGCCTGACTCGTCGCCTGTACCCCAGTCTGAGAAACAAGATCTCATGGGCGTCAGTCAGGTGCTGGGTATGCGCGTCGCGCCCTTGAGCAAATCAAGTGATGCATTTACGTTATTCTTCAAGAGACCAGAGGTCACGGGCACCATTGTTGCCGTTGGCGGCTGTCTGGCTTGCGTTGCACTTTTTAGACTACAGTAACATTTTCTAAGCGGGACGCCTTTGTATTTTCTACCTTTTTTGCCTTGAGTCATGCATGCAATCCCTGAGCGGTTTATCCTTTTTTTTGCATTGTTTTTTCTTCTTATCATAGTTTTTTTTTTGGATATCATCAAGTGGAGTTGTTCTTTCCTCGTACGGGGTTTGTTGTGATGACTGGTATTTCTGCTTCTTCTTCTTCTTCTTTTTTTCCCTCGTCATTCTTGCTTTCTTTACGGAGCAGGGCTGGAGAAGGATTTTTAGACCAAGGGTGTTTGGTTTAGTTTGGTTTGGTTTGGTTTATAGGCATCATGTTGTAATTTACCGATCACGATGATGAGGGAGAAAAGGCGTATAAATACATAGATTCTTCCACCCACCCACCTACCCCCCCCCCTCCCTTTTTGGACAGTGTAGCTAGATAGATAGATGGGGTACTAAATTTTTTTTATGTAATAGCGAATAGATGGTTGGTTGTTTTGTTTAATCTGGTGTTGTTGGCGTCTGTTTACTGCCCCGATCTTGGAGAAATACCCTAGGAATGTGACGACGGTATTTGGTAGGTGATGATACGCTGCTTGTTAGGAATTTTCTTTTCTTTTCTTTTTTCTACGTATTCTTTTTGGGGGTAGAGAGATTGATTCGTGATGGTTGTGATAGGACGGGTTTGAGGTGTTGGGGCTGTGTCTGGGGTGTTGTGGTGATGAGTAGATGTGGTTGGGGGGTTGGGGGAGTGGGGGAGTGGGTCCGGGGTTGAGGTGTGCTGTGGGGGGTTTGTTTGTTTTGGTGAAGATGGTGAAGGTGGTAGAAAGGGGGGGGGTTTGAACTTTAGTAGTAGGTAGGTATAAAGGGTAAGAAAGATTTGTAAGTATTAGATTTGTTTGTGTGGTTATGTGGGTTCAAAGCTTAGTTAGGCAAGAGTGAAATAGCTCCGTAGAGCACTCGTCAACATTGTATACGCGGACATGCTTAACGCATTTCGCATACAACATGGAGGGTGTCGACCTGCGCAGTAATCTCCACATAGCCTTCTCTTTTCCCACTCGCGGAAACCTGAAATGAATAATCCGACACGTTTTACGCCTGAGAATCCCAAGCCCCCCAGAGTGATTCATCACCCGCATTTCCAACCCCCATCAACTCTATCCATGGCAAGTAGTCCAGCATTTGACAACTTCGTATCCAACCTCCCTGCAGCAGTAGTTTCGCACGAGAGCGTATTCGTACTTGACTGTGCCCCCCCTGCACCCTGTGCCATCTTCCGCAGTACATCTTCCGCTAAATAGAGGAATTTTAGTTAGTAAGACAGGCAAATGTGTATACCGTGGGGTCATAGAAAGGAGACGTACGAGCCCAGAGGACAAACTGAGCATCCGGCTGAGACGAGCGATGCCGCACACAGCAAGATGGAGAGGTGGGTGAAGATGTACATGACAGTATTGTTTGTAAACGTATAATTATGAGGGATGTTTGAATTTGCTGGATTGTCATCTTTCCATCGACTGATCGATGCATCATCTAATATACTTCTGACACCGTCTGCTGTGGAGAGAAAAACTAATACCAGTGGGCATAATATGTCGGCGAGAAAGTAAGCCCTGATACTGTATGCGAACACCCAACCCCCACACTGACGCTCGTAACCGTACCGCACGGTATACATACTGCGCCTCGTTACATTTCAACTTACGTAGGACGGGAAATTAACAAGGTTTGTAAGGTGCGGGTCTACAACTAGACCTTGCATGCAACTACCAGTACTTACACTCGCCGTCCACTCCGCCAAAAGGCTGGCACAAGAACAACAAAGCTGCGTCTTGTCTTGCGTGGTTGATACATAAGGTCGCCACCGCCATACCAAGCAATGTGCAATTCAATGTTGCGACCATAAGCTTCACAGCTTGCCGCGCTCAAAACAAGACGGCCACCGCAACCTGCATTGTGAGGTGCATACCACCGACATTCTACCGACATACCACCGAAGATCCTCAGTCTGGCCCTCGTCCATGACGAGCGTCTTATCGGTAGCGGATTCCCTTTTTTATATATCTTCTCACATGAAAAAAGTAAAAAGACGTCTCTAGAATAGAGAAAGTTCTTCTCTTTATAAGGTATCATTGAGGGTGGGGGGTGGGGGGTTAAAAAAATCGTCATAGTGTTACAGGTAAAAGAAGGTTGAAATCTTCATCTACCACCCCTGTAATTTTCCATCTTGCGTGATACGACGGAGTACATACCGCAAGGCTCATGCTGTGCGTGCTTACGAGCTTTGTTCAGCAAGTTGCGGATATCCCTTGTTCGGTAGATTATGCTGTCAGACAAAGATGCGTCCCTGTGTGCCGAGGCACACTGTGTCGCGAGAACCTGTTTGCACTTTGGACCCCTCGCCATGTCTTATCACCAGGCGTACAAAGTCGTAGTAAGTCTATAGTATTTTACACCTGTTTTTTTTCTTCGATTACGAGCCTCTTGCGCTTGTTGTGGAGGGGTGGGTTGTAGGTACGCTGGCGAATGGGTTGGGCTTGTTAGCGTTGGGTTGGAAGGCTTGGTATATTGTAACGTAACAACGTATAGACATCAAGTATACACTCGACTCCCACACTCAACTCATCAGCTCAAGTTATTAGATTCATTGAAAACACACAGAAAAGTCAACCCATGATACCCTGGCTGCACCCACCAGGAGACCAACTCAACCCTTTCGGGCGAGTCAAAGTCATTAACCGGTGGATGCAACCCCCCGTTTCTATCCATTAATCATACACGCAAACCGCCCGTTCAAAGCATGATATACAAGAAGTGATGATGTAGAGCCCTGGCTGCATCCACCAGGAGACCAACTCAACCCTTGCGGGTGAGTCAAAGTCATCAACCGGTAGGTGCAGCCTCCCGTTTCTATCCATTAATCATACACGCAAACCGCCAGTTCAAACCATAATATACAAAAGGTGATGCCGTAGAACCCTGGCTGCACCCACCAGGAGACCAACTCAACCCTTGCGGGTGAGTCAAAGTCATCAACCGGTGGATGCAGCCCGCCGTTCTCATCTCAACACCTCACCCCAGCACCTCATCCCAGCACCCAAACCCTTTCCACCTAATGTAGAGGATCAAAAGGGTTGAAGGGGGTCACAGCCACCTTCTTCCCAAACCTCCGCTTCCACCCCGCCTTCACCCTCGCCCACCTCGACATACCCTTCTTCTTCACCTCGTCAAATGTCGACTGGGATTGGTGGATCTCCTTGAGTCGCGCCGCCTCCTCGGCCTCGAAGACGCGCATACGCACCTCGAGGGCCTCACGCACGTGGTGCCGAGCAGGAGGGCTAGCGACGAACTTGTCGTTGTCTGGATGCAGGAGAAGAACCTCTGGGATCTTGGAGATGGCAAGACCGGAATCGATGATTCGGTGGTAGAGGAACTTCTCGAGGTCTTCGGCACACCAGGACGGCTGCGCGGGGATGCCAACGAAGGTGGCGCGGATAGCGCGGATGATACCGTAGTCCGTGATCTGGCTGGCTTCATATTGAGCGAGGAGGTTGCAGACGTACTGCCCGCGCTGGAGGAGGCGTGTCTCGCGGTCGGACCAGAGGCGCTTGTAGTCGGTGAGGTTAGGGGGAAGGAGCCAACCCTCTTGGGTGAGCTGGTAGGCTTGGAAGAACTCGTTGAGCTTGGAGCGGGCGTTGGGGAAGAAGTAGCCTTTCCAGAACTTCTGCTTGTAGACGGCAGCTTCGACGAGAATGCGTAGATATGGGTATAGGTCTTGCTGTGTCTCGGGTTCTGTGTAACGGGTAGTGTTGGACGAGATGGTGCGCATGGGTGGCCGAGGAATGTCAAAGATGGAGACGGCATTGGCGTTGCGGTCTTTGTATTTGCTACCAGGTGTATGGATGTAGTGTGCACCCTTGTCAAACTCCTCGAGGGTGACACCGATATTGGCGATGGTCTTGGCCTCTGCCCTAGTGAAGATGCCTTCTTCACCAAGACTATCCATGTAGACCTCAAAGTACTCGGGCTTCAGGATGTGTGCGCGCTCATGCGGCAACAGTTGTGCTACGATCAACTCATGGTCTTCTTCGTTCAAGAGACGGCGCTCAACAAGCTTGACGTTGTTGATCGTAGCGTTGTAACGGACGACCCAGAGGCGCTCAACAGAACCTAGAGGCATCTGACTCGCGAGGATACTGACGCCGTGGACGTTGAAGGTGACATCGGGTATCTCGCCTGCACTATGGCGTTGTTGCAGCCTCAAGTGAGCGTTGATCTGCTCGATGATGGCGACATTGCTAGGACAGCCATTGGCGGCAAAGAAGACTAAGTCCTTCATAGCTTGGCGGCGCTGTAGAGCTTGAATAGCCTCGTTGGCGGTAGTCGATTGTGCTTTAGGCTGTACAAAGGCGGATACGTTGCTAGGAACGTGAACCGGAGCAGAACTAGCCCTCTGATTTGCCATCTTGTTGATGATATCCAAAGGCTTCATTCGCTTGCCAGTGTTTGCCTGCGGTTTGATGGCAGCATGACGTTGGCTAAGGAGCTTCTCTGCGGCGCGCATACCAGCCAAAGCAGTTTCCAGCTCAGCATTATGTGCACCGAGATTGTTGTCGACCTCCTCACTCGCGTCGGACTGGACATCGACACTTGTCGTGAAATCAGTGGTGTTTGTGACACTGCTTTGAGCGTTGATAGTGGTGTGAGCAATATCCGCTGCATGTATGTTCATCGAAGTCTTGGCAACGGCCTCGACACGCTCGTTAGCAGACATGGATGACTCGGAGCGCACAGTCGCAGGTGGCGTCAAGGAACCAATGGTCGGCTTGCTTGAAGGAAGCATACTAAAAGCCCTAGTAGCCTCTGACTCAACCATGGTGGCATCTGCGGTAGATGGCGGCGTGTAAGGGTCGATAGTCTGCAGTTCTGAGGTTAGCGACGTCATTGAATCTGTTCATAGCACTGACCTTTTGCTTGACCGAATCAAAGCGATAGGGCTTCTTGAGAGTGGTTGCGTGGGTAGCAGAAGATGTCGAAGAAGGGATCGCACTTGTATCAGAAGTAGAGCTCGGGGGAGCGCTGGTGCTGTAGTGCTGTTCGCCGAGACCAGTCGCAACATGCTCGGGCCGTTCGCGCTTGTAGACCATCTGCAGGCTGCTGGAGACGACCGCTTCTGGCGTGATCTCGTTGTTGCTGTCAATGGGGTAACTGTTGTTGGGGCTCTTGTTGACTTTGTTGTCCTTGACGCCGCGAGACGACATCGCTGACAGGAGTCGCTTGTAACCCACCATAGCGAATGTGTAGATGTAAGTAATTGGTATTGAGAGTGCTTTCGGATACTGTGATTATAGCCAATACAGAAGTCACTTTGCCGTTGTGCCAAAAGCTGTGTATCAGTTGTGTTGTGGGGCGAATGCTTTAGAGGTGTTTGTGGGCAATAAGTATTGTCAACACCGCCAAGCATTCGCGATCGGGACACACGGCGCCGAAGAGGGGCTGAGAGCATTCCGTTTGCTGTGGCGAAGAGTGAAAGAGAGTCGAGTGGGGTGCACTCCCGTGACTCGACCAGCCAACACCGCGCAGAAGAGACTGCACATGTGCAAGGCAGCAGTGCAGGTACAATGCAGATGCAAGCATTGTACGATATTCTATTGTAGTTAACAAACCTCTCTATGCCGATGCCACAAGATGTTGATGTCCAAGACGCATGAGATGTAAACATGTCCTTGTCGCGGCACCCGTGATAGCTCTCCGGAGATGACCCAGGTCCAGCCTGCGGGCTTTAGAGATTGTGCGATATAAATATTGAAATGATTGCGCGTACCGTAAAGTGAAGAAACCTTGGTAAAGATATATCCACCTCTCTAAGCTCTTCGGCGTGACTGTCACCTCACTACGTTGTTTTCCGAAGCAGCGATCGTTCATTTCTGGGAGCAGTTTTTTTTTGACATCTTCAGGAAAAGAGAGAAGACTTGTATAACATGAAACTGTTTGCAATAAATTGTGGAAAGTGACATGAAAAAGGCATAAAAATCTTCTCATTACATTGTGAACAGTGACATGAAAAAGGCAAATGAGTATCAAAACATAGCCCGTTCACGTAGAAATAGAGGTGACGAAGAGGACCTAGACGCCATGCTTACCAAAATACTGAAAAACGAGATGTGCTAAGGACCATGAGTTACGAGACTTGGCCCAAAGTTTGCTATATCCGTCCCACCGACAACTTCTGCCTACCAGAAGGTTGTTCGAAAACATGCAGCTTATACAAACCTTCTCAGTATCATGAACAAAAGTGCGGCCACTACACCGTAGATGCAGGTATCGATCCAAGCCAGATCTGAACTGCGTTGGGCGACCTGGTTAGGTGCGGGTACCGTCCGAGTAGGTCTCACCATAGGTGCAACAGGTACAGGACGCGCTGCATCCGCGATAGGAGTCGCTGTCGCTGCTTCCGAACCTGACGGAGAAGCAGCAGGCTTCGCTTGGATAGGGCTTTCGGTTGCCCGTCCCTTGCCCTTGTCTACCTTGTCGTCCGCATTTCCCCCCTTCCCGAGCTCATCTCGATAAGCGAGTCGCAGCTCCTCGGGAACTTCTTCGTCCTTCCGCTTGCCCTCCTTCTCCTCGATCTCCTTGACCATCTCCTCGCGTTCCTGCATGATTTCCGTGTTACTCTTTCCACACCCCGCACATTTCCACGCGCCACTTTCCTTGGCCATGCGCTCTCGTGCGTCCTTGCTGCACTCGATGCCGCCGAGCTGGCCCTTTGCATCGGTGTCCATGAAACTTCTAATCGCAACGAGGGCCGTGCGCACACCCCACGCTGGCTGCCACGTCTCCTCATGATGGCCAGATATACTGAGACAGATCTCGCGATTGACTTCGAAGCGGCCGGTGGGTGTAAGGAAACGGAATGAGGGCGGTCTGAGTGGATACGAAGACGGAAGGACTATCCGGCCGTGATAGATGCCGCCAGCATATGGGGACGGCTCGGGCGGGCCGCGGATAGTGAAGTGCCATTCGAAGAGGTTCGTTTCCAGCGGCTCGGCGTGGTAGTCTGAGGAGGGTGATGTTGATAGCTCGGAGGCTTCTTTTACTGTAGCCCGTTAGCTGCGGCACTCACCGGAACAAGGACCAGCTTACATATGCGCTTGATTGTAGGGTTCTTCGTGTTGAACTGGCCGCGGGTGGACATGTTCGCGGCTACAACAGTTTCTGAGGTTGGGGTATGGAGAGATTCTGGCAGGTTATAAGTCAAGTGAGTGAGCGTCAGGTTTGCATGAGTTAGTTTGGCGATGCGACGGAGTGAATGTTTCGTGTCGCAACCGCTCCAAATGCAACGTGTAAGACTGTGAATACGGCGGCGGCCGTGGTAAGCGCCGCCCGCCGCATCTATCGATAAGCGCGACCCACCGTCTCGTGCATCGGGGGGGGTGAGTGAATCCATTGCTCATCAAACTGATCTTTGATCACATTCAGTCATGATCCATATACGTCTGAGCCTATGCAGGCCTTGAAGTTGTTACTGAAGCAAGCCAACTGGGGTTGATGGCAGCCTGAGCGCACGTGCTAGGCACTCATCAGCGCTCCACTGGTCCGTGCGTCATGGCCGCTCTTTCGTGGCGGCTGGCAAATCAAGAGTCGAATTGCTTGAGACGATAGCGAAGAGAATCTAATTGTGATATTGATTGCGAAGATCGTACCAGCAGTACATATTTTCGCTGGGCATCTTGATCGTGATGGGTCGCCAGGCCCACAGTGTCCCTCCCTAAGACATTTCTACGCACCCTCTAGCTTCCACTTTTCACGCCCGTCGCAGTACTTGACTACTGTATACTCCGCATTCATCGTTTAAATCTGTCTGATAGCTTCGCGCACAAAGATGATCGGCGAGGAATCCGCATCCTAGATCCATCTTCATGATGTCCTGATCCTCAAGCATTTCCCAGACAAGGATCTTCCTTCACTGGCTGAAGATGAACCCGCCTATATCGAATATTGCCGAGCTGCAGCAGATCGTGAAAGACGAGATATTGCACCTCCTCGAGTACCATTGGCCTTCACCGCCACCTCGTTCCTGCGAAAACCTTAAAGCTGGAATGGAGACAAAGCGCTGCGAGCGATCAGCTCATTTCTGATTCTGTACGCATCTCCTCCGATAGAGATTGATATACAGGTACGAGGCGCCCAGAAAGATCGTGTTTTGCATGACACAACTCATGCGACCCATCGCGCCCTGCTGGTAACTGAGTTGCTAAAAATCATCATCCGATGTGCGCCACCGAAGACTCAGTTTGTTGCGCGCAATGTCAATACCAAATGGCGAAAGATAATCGACCATATCCTGGAGTTCTCATATCGCCCGCCTGGGCCTTGCAAACTGTCACGTGCACATCACATGATTATCACTAGCTTAGCCTATATAGGTAGTCCATACCGGGTAACGGACCCGGCATACGAATGAATGATATACAAACTACAATACCCTTCCACAAACCAGTTAAATACTGCGACCATATCAATGCAAGAGTCTCCGTCTTGCAGCCATCCGACACAGAATTAACCGAAGCTGAGCAGCAAGCACCTAGGCTCTCACAAATGTTACCTCCTGAACCTGGCTGCATTCTATACACTGCGCTAATAACCCAAGCTCAGTCTGGATCGCCAATCAGTACGAGGACTATCAAGCCATGCATGAATGGATGTGGAGAGTTCAGGCGTCCATCCCAAGTAATGTCGTACGGCGATGGGTCTGTCAAACTTGAGTGAAAACCAACTCTCATAACTCACGAAGAGCGGCCTGCTTCCAGGCAGGTATGCGAGTGTGTTATGAATAGCTATTTTAGAAGTGACCTGCTCTCTGCAGCATTTTACAAATTACATCGAGGGTGTCGATCCTTGTCTTGTATGTATAGCCGTCTCTTATTAACTCGCGGAAAACTTCAACTGAAACCTGATACGTGCCTTGCGAAAAGGTATTATAGTTTAGTATTACCTCTAAGATATACTATGATGCTTTGACGATGTCATCGGCGATCTTCTCAGCCAGGGCGTAGATCAACGCCTGGGGATGCCCCGGGGGAAGCAACGCAAGTGAACTAGCATCTACAACCCTCAGACCCTTGACTCCAATTACTCTCGCCTTGTTATCTACCACAGCGGTCGGATCATCAATACGTCCCATCCGCGCAGTGCACGACGCGTGCATGACTGCCATGACGCTCGTTCGAATATTGCCTAGAATTTGCTCGTCCGTCTCCACATCCAAGCCCGGCCAGAACTCGGCGTCACTCGCGCGGACGCCTCGGATCGCCTCAGTGTTGAAAACATCGCGCGTGCGCCTGTACATGGCTACGGCGACCTCGACATCGCCCGGGTGGGTCAGCCAGTTTGGATTGACCAAAGGACTGTCTGCGGGAGAGGCACTGGCAAGCATAACATCGCCTCGGGATAGCGGAGCGGCCAACGCAGCGAGGATAGACGCATACATCTTTCCGTCCTTTGGCTGATCGAGCCAGGGGATATTGAAACGGCCAATATGGGCTGCAGCCGGGAAATATTCGATATGAGGCCAGTCGTCTGGAAACTGGAGTAGCTGGTCCCAAGTTGACTGGCTCAGATTTGCGCTGCTGGGCATGCGCTCCCATGCTAGGAACTCTGCGACGTTGGTCGTCAACGGCCCAGTACGCGATAGCAAATATTTGGCGATAGATGCGGCAAGCGTGATAGGATCTCCGATGACCTTGTTCAGGGTGTCGAACTTCATTTCGTATGTTGGTCCAAAAAGGGCATGGTCGGTCATGTTTTGCCCTACACCGGGGCGGTCCGCTAGTACGTCGATACCATGTTCACTAAGGTGTTTCGCAGGGCCGATACCAGACAGCATGAGTAGCTGCGGCGTATGTATGGCGCCTGCCGAAAGTATTACTTCCTTCTTGGCAGTAATCGTGTATTTCAGAAGTCCAGCTGCGGCGACTTCAACGCCTGTGGCCGTTTTGTCATTGTCGAAAAGTACCTTGTTGACTCGTGATCCCAGATACACAGTGAGTTTACTCATTTTCGCGTCTCTTGCTGCATATAGGAATTCAGCCGAGCTAGACCGGACCTGGCCTCGCGGTTCTATTGTCGTTTGCGCGTAATGGTATCCGTTCAGGACGCCTTGATTGAATTTGTCCGTCAATTTCAACCCGAGGGCCTCGAAGCCCTTGGCGGCCCAAGTGGACCACACGGGTGTCCAGTTGGGGTAAGTCACCTGAATTGGCGAACTTGAAGATGCGCTAAAGTCATCCTCCACATAGGCCGTGGTTGCGTTGGCAAGGCGTGTCTTTGTGTTCGGTGGGGTGAAAGTAAAGCTTTTCTTGAAGTAGGGGAGAAACTGGTCGAACGAGTAGCTCTCGTCCCCAACGGCCTTTGCCCAGGCATCCAGAGCCCCTCGGTTTGGGCGGTGATGGATCATGAAGTTCAGACCAGAAGATCCGCCAAGACACTTGCCTTGCGCATAATGCATCTCGCGGCCCCCTGCGCCAGCTTGCGGGACTGTCCTCAAGCCATAGTCAACGGTTGGGATGCTGTCAGCTGGGTTTGACCCTACACCGATAATGTCGCCAAGGGGTGCAGGACCAACAATAGGCTTGCCCAATTCATACGACCCTCCCGCCTCGACGACTGCGACTGTAAAGCCAGCTTCAGCTAGACGGTAGGCAATAGTGTTGCCACCTGTGCCACCGCCAACTACCACATAGTCGTAAGACTGCTTAACACCGAGCTTGCCTGTGAGACTTCCTAGGGACGTCTGAGTGAGACCGCCTAGGGTGGTCCATACGCTGTCAAGGATGGGTTCCAATATCGAATCTAGTAGCGGCAACGCGAGAACGGAAGGAAGTAGAACCAGCTTCGAAAGGTGCATCTTCGAAGATAGAATGCAGAGCCTCTAAATTGGGTCTCTTTTGTGTAAAAGTATGAAACCGAACACAATAGTGTTTTCAGGCTGGAATCAATAGATACTGTCTGGACCAAAGGAAGGCTGAACCTTTTATCTCTTACTTCAGCTTTGATGCACGTCGTTGCATCCACTTAACTGAATTATGCTGGAGTAGAATTCTAGAAATTCCTTCGCGTAAATCTTACGTTTTGAGAGAATTCAAAGAAGAGTTTTTCTCGTAGATCGCAAGTTGAACTGAGCTAATAGAGTTACCGTTTGCCCCCCAAGTATCTTAAATTGAGTGGCCTGTATGCCAGGCTGAGAATCACGAGCAACGTATCGGAGAACTTTCTCTATTTGGAATAGACTCGCCAACATTTCCCTACCGTATCTTAGATCGAGTGGGCCCTACGCAAGCCTCAAAAGACTAGTAACCTATTAAAGAACTTCTATTGTTCGTATTTTCAGGACCCGTGTCGAGGTTGAGGGGACTGCGGAACAGGCTGCCGAGGTACTAGCAAGGTATCTCCACGAGGTGCACGTGCAAATTAGTACACATAGCTTTCATCCTCGGTCCACAGGTTGCCGATAAACCTTTAGTGGTTTAGTCTACCCCACAGTCCTAATTGCGATCGTCGGGTGCATAGCCTACAACTTGGCTACCACATGGTCCGAGACACAGGGCATGTGGTGCTAAAAGCATAAATAACCAGAACGTGTACTACTTAGCAGAGGTTAATCCTGAAAGACAAAAACCGCCTAGAAGAGATTCAGCGAAGCCGAGACCCTGCCCTCGACAGCCCGGTCGCTGCCTATACTAGTTGCTCGTGAGCGGCATCGTTACCTTTCCGGATCAATTGCGACCATGAGGTACGGCATTGCATATCTGCTCTTGCAGCTGGTAGCGCTGTCTACTGCACAGTGGGACAATAACTCGACAGCTCCAATCGAGCTCGCGCCTGCACCATGGACACTCAAAGGCACCGTCTACACCGTCACATTTGTTCCCCTTTCGAACAAATTGCCAACCAAGGCATTCGCGCCTCTAGAGCGGCAGTACGCGTCGGCTGTAGAGGGCAAGTACATTGGGAATACTTGGCCAGATACAGATCATCCGCTACACCGATAGTCCTGTCGGTCCATACGACGAGCTTCTGATTGTTCCGGGGTTTCTTCAAGTACAACTACACAGACGCTTCCGGAAAGAAGGAGGAGAAGAAGAACGTCCGAGTTAGTAGGATATACGTCAGCCAAAAGTATACGTGTTGGAATGGCAGAACGAGTACGCAATTTCTCTTTACCTACCCATTCATTCTTCTTGAATGCAATTTCCCCTAAACGGCACTTTTTACTAACGTGGAAGCAGACTGGAATATTCCTAAGCACCTAGCTCGATTCGATTGGGTCGAAAAGGGCAACGGCGAAACAACCGTCAAGGTCTACCCACACGATACCACGGGCGACCTCTCCGAGTCTAAGCCAGCAGAGAAGCCTTGGTTCCAGGCTACGTTCAAGCCAAACCTACCAATCGGCATACCGTTTAGCACTGATTTGTACGGCCTTCTTGGTGTCAACACAACGCTGGCCCAGCCGCCACTGCCATCCGGCAACGGCAGCTATGACGAGCTTCCAGGAACAGACCACTGGGCCGCCACCGTGCCGAATCAAGTAACTAACCGCGCTACGCTTGGAATAGTTGACATGAAGCAAGGGGATGGTGACGTCGAAGAGGGCCGCAGCACAAATGCTGTGGGTGATGAGTATTTCCCAAACTTCTGGCCTGGTATTCCACGCCTGAATGTGGCGTCGAAGCTTGAGGACGCTACTGTTACTTTTAGTGCACCTGAAATTTGGAAAAACTAGATACATTATCTAGTGAACGCGTCGTTAGGCTCAAAAAGTATTTCCTGACGTTCTTCCAACTTTCCATATTTCCAAAAAGTTATCTGATCTATATATTTTTGGGGGTTTCATTTCTCAACGGCAGGCTTGCTCCTGCAACTTTACAAAGAAAACACGATCTAAACTGCGACGCACATTTGACCATGATCATTAACAAACCACTATCATGCCTTAACCATTTGCTGTGTGGTCTGAATATCCTTGTTTAGTTTCTGCAGTCAGTGCTCGGCAGCCCATCTCCATCCCTGTCTCATGATTATATCCAGAGAATGCACCATGCCTGATCGGTACATACCTTCTCCTTTCTAGGTGCCCATATACCTCAGCATACTGTATAGAAAATATGAAATTTCCTGATACCTCGCAGTTCTCATGCATCTGATGCGCGATAGTACAGAGCTGCGAGACTGGACAGTAATACGTGCCAGTGCGTTCATCTATTGCTAGAAATGTTAAATCTACCCGGCGTTTACCAGCTTCATTACTGCACGTCAATCATCGTTGGAAGTTATCCATGGGCTTCACCGTAATCATGTGCCGCGGTCTCCAACTCCGCAGTGCCCTGTCTGTTCTGAACGGGAGGGAATACGTGGCATATTGACTGTAAAATGGAAAGAATTGCCTGAGCAATAGGACCTGGGCACATTTCAATCGTATTTTTGGTAGCTCTGTCAATTCAATGCTAAGAGGCTTCATCATGCACATCACCGCCGTGGATATTATGATAAAATTACTCTGTACAGGATGACTCCTCAACCTCATTACCGAACCCAGCATTGAAAGCACGCATCTGCGCAGCCCAGCGATCTTCTATCCATGGTTGCGAGTATGCCATTCTGGTAAACATCCCATCCTGCACGTATTTTTCTGGGGTAGATGTATTTGCAAACCAACACAAAGGAGCCGTCTCAAGTGCAACATTATGGCACGAGAAATGACCGGATTTAGGATAGTGTGAGACATGTTCGAAGTTTCACCCCGCCCAAAGATAGTATACATTCCTGGGAGAAAGCGGCAGAACAAAGAAGCGAGAACAAAGAAGCGAGGAAGATTGTTCCGCAAGCGGAAACTGTTGAAAGATCAACGTCCCTGCTTCTCTGTATTCGACGGGTATAACAAAGAATGCGCTATTACGAAAACAGCCAGAGTTAAGCAGCTACATGGTGTTACCAATTCTTGGACCTAAGAATAGCGATTCATGTGTTGATGAAAGATAACACTATGTATGGGAATTGATAATTATAATAGCAGCTAATCTGGTACTCTGGATCAAAGGATCATAGTCATATTCATCTTACTTCTCAATCGAGGCCCTCGTACCGTGATCTGTCGGCCTGTTTTTTCATGGGCTTGCCCGCTTACCTTAGCTTAAATTACCACAACCGTCAAGTAGCCTTAGTACAACTTAACGGCTTCTAATTTCGATGTCCATCCTGGTGGTCCTATTGCTGGATATTATGCGCATATTCCTAAGAAGCGGAGATCTAACAAAAGCAGAAGAATAGTGGCTGACGATACGGAAGACACCACAGTAACCTGTGGATTCATAATCTAGATTCCAGAAGTGCTCCGTAATCGTCGTGTTGTTCCTGGAGGATGGTATCGTCTCGCAGCCTTGGAAGAATATCAACGCTGCGCGGTTCATAGTTAGTCGAATGTTCACGAGTTGAAGGGCGATGCTAACATGAAGCTACAGCATTTTTCATGAACCCTGGGCTCAACAATCCTATAAAATCTCAATACGCGGGATACTGTGAGAAGCAGACAATAGCCCCAACCGATAAAATTCGCCCCGTGCAAACATGCCGAGACGTGCTTGGCGAAGAAGCCCACCAGCTGGGCTTCTGTGGTATATGCGCCCGATTTGTTCAGATACACAGAACCATGGACGAGAGCACGCTACTTGCCACGATTCCAGCAAAATCACTGGAGACACTTATAGTCCCAGATAAGTATAACTTTCTGAATTGGGCACGAACGGAGAACCCTCACAGCGCAATTGTGGAGCAAGAGCTTACAGAGGAGTTCACCCATGAAGGCTTTCCCTCGCTGAAGGAAAAGTTCTTTGAAAAAAGAGTGATCATAAAGGACACTCACATACAATTCTGCCAGTCTTGTTAAACTCATATGGTTAGGCCTGACGGGGCCACACGACCCCCGCTCCACAGCCTGGCGAATGGAACGTGGGTTCGACATTTCCCTTTCGAACTCACAATTGCCGATCAGATGTGCATCGTCCCGATACGCTGCTTGTAGAGTATGAAAACACTCACTGCCGTGCCAAATTTTGGTAGCGAGGATCAACACAATTCACGCCAAAGGGGCGTTTCCGGTCACTGGCTTTGTTTCCCCCAGCAGATAGAAGACCTGATGCATCACCTTGACGATCTGACGTTACCCCTTTCCGTGGATAGTCTTGGAAAGTTGCTACAGCTGCAGGTGAGCTTCGTCAGCTACCACGGCCTGAATGATTTCCGGAGGATTGGAGATGAGAACAGGGCACCAGAATTTATGGTGGATCCAGTCAAGTTGAAGGATGCGTTCGACTGGCTGAAGATACACTATTACCTTTACCGGGACAATGAGATGGTCATTTAAAAACGCCAGGGAATACAAGGCAGGTGAAATACCTGGATCCATCCCAATCATCGATACCAGGCCGACCGAGGAGACTGGTACATCAGAAAACACGAGTATGCCACCCAAAGCTGGTGCAAGACAGCCGGACGCTGTCATTGAGGGTGAGCAGGCCTCAGCACTGCAGCCGGAATATTCAGTCGACGCTTACCATCCGATGGGTGCAAACCACGGCCAATATCGGAGTGCGGTGGTGGACATGCAGGGCCGGGGAATCTATGCTGCAGATAAGGAACTGGCAGCACTGGAAAAGTTGAGACGACGTAGGTCATAAGTCCGGCATATGACTTCAATACCGATTTACTAACTACTGCACACAGCTGATGTCTTGGTGAGTCGAGGCCAAGATCTTTGTAAATAATGGGCTGCTGAACACGCCTTAATGGCACTCCCCACTCGTTTTCCATAGGGTGTCGGTGGCTTCAAACCACCGGATTGGGTAAGAAACTATGGTACGGAATACTTTGATCCCAAAACACCAAGAGAACAGAAACATACTCAGGGACTGAATTTTCGAGATCATATCAAGCTGCTTTTGGAACGAGGATCGGGACACAATATCCAGCACGAGATCATGAGGCACTGAGGTGCTGGCTTTGCAAACCATGAGTTGTTTGTCCCCCTTGTCTCAAATATGCTTCTTCGAGCGGAGATTAGAAAGCAAACATACATCAGATGCAAGACCAATTGGGGAACCAGAGCTGCTATCAATGCCGCAAAGCTCTCATTGGAAAAGATTGAGGAAGTAATGCGTCGGGCACGACTGGGATTGAAGATCAATGACGGGTGGGAAACCAATCTCCAGGGCCTGATTGATCAAGTCAGAACGGTCACAGGGGACGTCGCTGGTACGGCTTCGGCTTGTCAAAATGATCGCAGACAGCTATTTGCGACTAATTTTCAGTTTGGAACCCCTCACATATGGGGTACACTCAATCATGCTGAAACCGAAAACCGCCTTACACTCAAGCTATGCGGTATCGAAATCGACCTGGATGAGGTACGAAATGAAGACCTGAAGATATCCTATGTGGGCCGGGCGAGGATCACAGCCAATAATCCCGTAGCGTGCGCCACGTATTTTGACAAAGTCTGCACCACTCTATTCAAAGTCATTATGGGGGACGGCGAGAAGAAACCTGGCCTTTTGGAAAGGCAAAGGCATACTACGGCACCGTTCAGACCAACCAGCACGGCGGAATCCATCTCCACTACCAATTATGGCTTGCAGATATGCCAGAGAATGCTGACCTTCGAGAGCAACTGAGCGGCACGTCAGAGAATGCCAAGAGACTAGAGACTGCAATGCGGGAGTATATCGATGACGTGTTCCATAACAATATTCCAGGATATCTACCAGATCCAGAAGTGAAGCAAGATTTGAGATTACGGTTTGCGAGGAAGAAGGCCGACAACATCTGTTTTGAGCCACCTCCCAAGGTCCCAGCGGACCTTTCTTCGCATGTAGAATCCCTCAAATGGCCAACTGAGGAAATCACGACAGCCCAGGAAGGTCCTGAATCCCATCTAACTGGAGAGGATGCTGGCTCAGAAGCAACCCAAGAGAACCCAGGGCCAGAATCAACTCCAGAAGATGCAGAGCTAGAGCGGTTTCAAGCTTTGTTCGATCAATATCTCAAGAAAATCCAAAAAGATGCGGCAACGCTGACAGATCGCACTCAAATGCATCTGTGCGGCGTCATGCGCAAATGCTCGAATGATAGAAAAAACTGCCAATATCGGTTCCCGAAGCCTCTCCAAGAGGTGACAGAAGTTTTGGACGGGGTCATCACGCTCATGAGGAACTGCGCAATTATGAACACCTTCTCGACACTGCTCCTAAGCCAATTTCGCTGCAACATAGACCTTCAGCCACTCTTCCTTAGCGACCCAAATACTTTGTCCATTTACTATATGACATAATACATGACGAAATCCTTTGCCAACATGCTGTTGTATCAGCAAATGGCACTTGCTGCCCAGAAGGCGCATGAGACATGGCACAATGCAGAAAATAGGTCCCAATTCGACGTCGGTAAATGGCTGCTCAGGTCTATGAGCCAAAGGCTCGAGAATCAACAAGGTAAGTACCATATTTGTTGATCTAGGCTCAACTGACCGTTCTAGTCGTATCATATAACGCACTCGTACAAAAACTTTTGGACAAGAAGGACCATTACGCATCACACAGATACAAAAAGATTAATCTTGGCGTTTTCGAAGGCTATGTGAAGGTTCTCGAGAGGACTATGGCCGAGGAAGCCGAGGTGCCAGATTTCCAGGCAGCACTCAACATAGAGAACGAGTTCGAGGAACATGTGACGTTGAACAGCGGAGAGGGCCAGAACGGACCAGTCGGAATCATCAGCAGTGTCGTCAACGACTATGTGAACCGAGGCGCTCCTCTTGAGGAACTTTCTCTCTTCCAAGTTACAGCCTCCTTTGAAAGACAGAAAATCAACACGAACACAGATTTTCTAGCGGCAGAGACAAGAGGTGGTCCTAAAGCCTTGGTGCGATGCATCTTCACTGACAATCATCCCCAAGCCGATACACACTGGTTCCTCGAGGTACCATATCGAATTCCCGTGTCAATTTGCGCCGTCTTTCCGGACCGTACATCGGAAGATCCAAAGGACCAAGAAAGACTTGCTCGCCTGATATTATTGTACTTGAAGCCCTGGCGTAATCTGGCAGACCTCAAATCCGCGACACAAAGCTGGCAAGAAGCATTGGTCGAATATGAGGCCGGAGACAGTCCTTGGACAAAGGAAGCCAATCTGATTATCAAACGCATACAGGAACGCAGAGAGATGGATCGTCGCGCAAGAGATCAGCACACAGAGCGAACACGACTGTTGAAGGATCGAGACCGACCTGATGGACCGCCGGTAGATCCAACACAGGATGGCGTCGCCCTTGCAGTCGACATTGAAGAGTTGAGCAATCAAGCCGAGCTTGAGATGAACGCCGAGGCTATCGATAAAACCTTGACAAAGCCAAATTTGTGGAGCACTGATGCGGAAAACCTTCTGAAAAAAGCCCTCTATACAGCACCAAAGCCAATCAAACCATTCAAAGGCACTTTTAAGAGGTGTATAGCGGAGGGACTTGATGAAAAGTGGACGCAAGAGCGACATGAACTGATCGCAAAAAGCAGAACTGCTTTGGAAGAAAACGCAGCATCGCTGAGAGAAAAGAAGTTAGAGTCTAAGCAACCCGAATAAAGCAGCGAAAGCGGCGACCCCAGATTCGGTATGTCTGTAGCAGAGCGTGCTTTCTACGAGTTTCTCGTCATCCGTACGAGTATGAAACTCAATGAGAAGCAGACTTATGTGTTCTTCCTCGCCGTCGACTCTTGGCTTAAACAGCTTGATGGCAGTAGCGACTACGCAGGCAGGCGTGTCTTTACCACTGGCTCTGGTGGGTGTGGCAAAAGCTATATCATTGCCGCTATACAACAGTGGTACGAAAAAATGGAAGAGCCGGAAAAACTCGTCACAGCCGCGTTTACAGGCACTGCTGCCTGCGTTATAAACGGTTGCACAATTCATAGCTATTTTGCGATGCCACGGCGGCAAATGGCAGGAGAAAGGGGCAAGCGAAAAGAAAAGCAGAAAGGGCTGCTTGTCGAGCGAGCGGATAATGGAACCCAAATGGGCCAACTTACGATGCGTAATCCTGGACGAGTGTTCCTTTATTTCTCAAAGTGACTTTTGTGCCATCAACACACGGCTTACTCGCGCAAATCCAGCTGCGATGAGGGCGGGCCAGGTTTTCGGCAACAAGGACATTTTTGTGTTTGGAGACCTCTTCCAGCTCAAGAGCGTTAGCGGTACTCCAATCTACAAGAAAAAAAGGGTTCAAGACTTTGAAAAAAAATCAGAAACCACTATTCCATGAGCGACATAGTATGCTCTCGCGGCCCATGGGACCATTTCGGTCACGTTGTCATTCTAACAGAAAACCTTCGGCAAAAGGAAGATTTATCCGGCTTTATGGACGCTTTGGAGGCGATTCGAAAGCATGAAGTCACCGATGCGCACTACGATCTGCTTTTTGAGCATTCGCTCGACAAGATGTACAAGACCAAAGACGGCGATCTACTTACAACAAAAAGCCAAGAAGAAATCGAAACCGAGTTTGCTGCTGTGGCCGAGAGATTCAAGGGCGCGGTCGTGATTGTACAGAGGCATGCTCTTCGCCACTCGATCAACCAGGATCGAGCCAAGGCTACGGCCAAAGCCAATGAGGTGACACTCTATCGGTATCAGTGCAAATATTTAGGCACTGATGAGAAAGCTCCACCGACACTTAAGCAGCTAAAGATCATTAATGAGCTAGGTACAAGTGATCACCAAAACCAAGATCAAGTACTGTATCTATACTTAAGTATGCCGGTTATGTTGACAAGGAACCAGTTCGTGCAACAGGGTGTTACCAATGGTGCAATGGGTACCGTAAGATCGATTGGCCTCGGCAAACGCGACCGAGAAGCAATGCGCGCTTTTGGATCCCATCCGCCACAAGAGTACGAACTCAAGGATATACCAGAATACGTGATTGTAGAACTTCCCCCGGAGTTTTCGAAGCGAATGGTGCGGTCCGATTATCTTCCTGAGAACTGCGTTGCAGTTACTCCTATCAAAGACAGACTGTACTTGAAGGGCGAATCCGGCGGCTGGCCGTACGAACAGCTACCGTTGATACCAGCATATGCCTTGACACATTACAAGTGCCAAGGGCACACTTTCACTCAAATCTGGGTGGATGTGGCAAGCCCCCCAAGCGGGAGTTCAATTTCTCAGGGAGCCGCGTATGTCATGTTGTCTCGTGTAAAGTCGATAGAAGGCCTGATGATACTGCGAATTGCTGCCAAAGGGGTCCGTGAGTTCAATACAGGATCTCTAGCGGAATTGGATGAAGAGATGGAAAGGCTGACGGATTAGCAGTCATAACAAAGCCGTACGTGGAAGCTGTAAGTTCGCTGATTCATCGATGTTCAAAGTCAGAACTGATCACATACAGGCAATAGTTGCGAGATCGAAAGGCCTAAGTGCAAGAATCCGTAGGATGCCGCAATATCAACATTTTTTGGGATTTGCTGAGTCCAGATGTGAGTGCAGATGCTTGGACCGACTTCAGCACCCCGGGACAGAAAAAGCGAGCCTGGATTGACCAAGGCTTTCCGAAATATCTAGTATTCCTGGAACATACCGGTAGTGATTCTGAATCGACAGTAGACCAAGTCTTCGGGTTGGTGAGGACTTCTATGCCAGGTGCGAAAGCGAGTGGTACCGCCACTTCATGATGGATTAGAACGAGATTGTGTTGGTAGTATGTGGAGAAAGGTTGTCTCAGGGTAGCGAGTAAAAGGTAGAACTCAAGAACCTAAATTGGGATCTCGAATACGCAGAGCACAAGCGACTACTCAATTTTAATGTTGCCGAGGTACAAACGTTGTTTACAGGAGTTCGCACACCTACGAATGCTTGAAAAAGTCTGTATTTGCCTTGGTAGTTGTTTGAATAGACTGCGACAAGATTAGCTAGCGCATTTCCTTGGCTGCGTGTGGCATCAATATAATAATGACCATACATCGCGCTGCCTTCTTCTAGAGCCATCTTACTTAACTTGCCCTTTTTTTACGTCATATCACCCGACCAAACACAAACAACAGACTGATTCGCGCAGTGGACAGATTTCAGTCCCTTCTCATTCACAATCTTGGTCTTCACTGATTATCTATGTGCCATTATATGTCGCGCGCTTGGTACGCCAGGTGGCCGCTCGCTTCCATCGCTGCATGAACTTGTGCGCAGCCACCTGATACACATACGATGTGCAGCCAGCCCTCTGCGCTATTGATCCCAGGAAGTTTCAGCTTAATCCGCTTATCAAAATTGCTTCGCCTTGCAATATGCGAACTGAGAAGGGCTGGGTCCATTTCGCGGTGCGCAAGGGCTAGTGCAACACGTACATGCGCTGGAATGCTGCTGTACCACTAATCTGGGAGGGTATAGCCAGCTCCCTCAAGAGTGCTTTACTAGCCCCTACTAATTTCAAGACTACCCCGAACAGACTTGTGAGTAATCCTCGAAGCTCATATCGACCTCGGAACCCACCAAACAGCTGGTTTCTACACCAGTACAGCACTGGGGAGACATGGTAGAACTCGTCCCTTCGAATGACGCAGTCGACAACGACAAAGGACGGCGCATCAAAGCGGTTCATATGATCGCCACGCACCAAAGTTTCTATGTTGGCGACCCCGAATCAACAGCAAATAGCCCGGTCCCTCAACCCTCCCAATAATACCGAAACGATTCATTTTGATCTACATCAGACACCTCCAAAGGCCGGCGGACCAATATACTAAGCTTTCAAGCTACCGGAGATCATCGAGGCAATCCCCCGGCAGGCGGCGCCAGCAGTACAAGCGGCATGAACTATAAATCACACTTGGCGCGATACGGCGAAAGCTTTTCATGCAACCATATCATCTATATCGCTGAGGTGTTTCTTTGTATCGCGGTTAGGATATGGGTACAGACAACGTGTACGTAACACCGTCCGTCACAATCGGAGAGTTCCGAAGTTGAAAGGATAGCCCTTACTCTTTCGCAATCGCCACATGACGATACTGACGACTTCTTTTTCTTGACCAGGACTATGCCATCCCGTCACTATCGCCACGAGCATCCGACGCTATCAATATGTCGCATTAATCCTGTTTTGACGAGACAACGATGATCGAACGTGCGGCAAACGGGCTCGACCTAAGTCAATTCAAAACCAACCCCTACCTCATATTACTATCGGTTAGTCGGGCTGAGTTATGGCTATGTAGATGCGAGATAAATCCGAAGCCTAGTCTCAAGACGGCACGAGATACAGGAGAGCAGAAGCACTTCGTACCTGGTGGCCCATTTCACAAGTATGTGTTGTTCTTTGAATAGCAGGAACGTAAGGGAAACATGCATTTTCCACGACGCCTTCGTACTTTCTGTGGCGGCAATTATAAACAGGTATGGAGAATCGGTTGGAAAGAAGATGCCATAGCGTACTAGCGATCCATCAACTCCCACAGCCGACCTATCATTGAATTAATCTACAAGGACTCAGAGACCATCGAACTACTGTCCAAAACATCTATTCTACTTTTTGTTATCAATACTACCGGGTCATTTGAACTGCTATTGAGTTTACCCGTCCCGCCGGCCTTAGTATGGCGTCTCCACCAATGTAAGATTTTCCCCATCAACGAATCTGAGATTCCTCGCTGATAAAAATGGTATCGATGAGATAACTAAGAGATCTCTGGCAGTGGTTTTGCATGGAGCTCGAGGCGGGAATGCAAGCGGGATGTGAGGGCCTTGCCGCGAAAGATCCCAAGCTCGTGATCGATTGCACGTACTTGCGCTCTTACAGCTCGAAGGCATGCGTTGGCGTCATTGCTGGCCGTGAGGTACGCTTCATGCTTTCTGCAAAGACAGGATGACCCACACGTAGTCTCTTCGTTGTGTTGGGCAGCCCAGGCTGTGTAACGCTGCAGCCATGCAGTATGGTCCCAGCATCTGTCGAGGCTTTTGACAAGTGCATGAAATGGCGCTCCGGGGAGCGTCGAAGTATACATCCTGGCCGCCATATTCGTCTTGTTTCCGGCGGAGCTTTCGAGCAGCATGATCAGTTGTGGGTTTGGCCCGACGTCCATACAGGCCCAGAATTTGTCTTCCTTCACCATAGACTTCCAGGGACGGAAATTCATAGTTTGCATGCTCGATAGAATGCCAGCCTTCCAGCGCGTGACGGCTTCGTCAAAACATCTTTGTATCCCATCCATCAGCATCCTGATCGTGATACCGGTGTCTCCCGTAATCCGTCCGATTCTCTCAAGGCGGTGTGACCTCCTCGGAGCGGAAGGTGTGTCAAGATATTCCCGGTACCAATCGTCATCATCTCGATTGATAATAACCACGTAAAACCCAAGAGCTTTACAGGGAGGCTCTGTCGCATACATGGAACCGACAGCATCCATGAATGCTTCTGACCGGGCCATGGGGCTCATGATGCCGCACCTCTCACCAGGCCGAAGCTCAATCACACAATGGTCTAAATGCTGCTTCATGCGGTCCGACAAGATTGCCACCAGATAAGGGTTGAAGTTGAACTGACTTAGACCTAGCAAACGCCGGTCCTGTTTTTGTTTGAAACTTTGCACATGTACGCGTGCAGGCTGCAAAGCGAGCCTCAATATGGTCACTGCAGCCTGTTCCGCGGGGGCAATGACTCCCATGGCCTGGTTTGGAATATTTAGACGAGTCTCGACCGGAGCGCTGGAGGCGGGTACCGAATCCAAGATATTTACTAATGGATCTAGGGCTGTAACACGAGGTACGAGGCTTTCTCTGAGCAGCAATTCCGCACTCTGCCTTGGTGTGCGAAGGCGCTTCTCGACACGATCACCGTACTGAACTGCGGCACAGGAAGGCTTTCTCCGACCTTCAAGGTAGAGTAAACCAATGATGATTTCGCGCCACTTATAAGACACAGCCATGGCTCGATATTGACACTCTGGATCTGAATAAAACAAGATGGCTTCCCAAAGTTCTGTAACACTCATAGTGCGGCCTTGAATCGTGTGGCTACAAGGATCTGGACTGGGATGAAGAACAGGGTGAGGTTGACTCGCCACCGGTAGACGTGGGCTCCATTTTCCGAGCTCTCCCTTTATCATGGTCTTCACCATTCGTATTCGACAATCATAAGGCTGCCTGAGGAAGAGCTTTCCTTCATCACTTCTTACTAAAACCGGTCCCCTATAATAAGGATGCGATTTCATAAGCACCATTTTTGGATTTGTCCCATGGACCAATTCCGCCCTCCGTATTTGAAAGATTTTCTCGACATCCGTATACATGACCGTGGTCCGGAGGTCGGGGATCGGTAATATCACTGGAATGCGGATAGTCCTGAAGGCGATGGTGAAAGAACTGGATTCGGAATATCTTCCGACAGCGGCCATATTGGTACGTGCTTGTGGACATAGTGTGACAAGGGCAACAAAATTGTATAGCAATGAGAGCCGCTCGTTTCCGAGTGAGGGATGGGAAACATCGACCCAGTTGCCCCTGATGATCGTGCTACCATCAAGCAACTTCTCTATGGAATGAGTGGTAAGCTTGAGTCCTAGAAACGTCGACGCATGCGATGCTGCTGAGGTATCTAGTGATGAGCCCCGGGGATCTAGAAACAGTTGGACCCGACTGCTTAGACGAGAAGGCAGCAGAAAAGTCGTATCACTTCGCATAGGTTCGAGAGCGTAGTCGCCAAGCTGTAGCCAAACACACGGATGCAAGGTTTTGCTTGTCTTCATAGCCAGAATTTTGCTGTATGCTGCTATTCGAGCTGCTGGTATGATATTCCCGTAATACCAACACAAGTTTGGCTATGCAGTTGACCGACGCGTTACCTCTGCGAAGGTATTCAAATTGAACACTAAGACCTCGGATGTGCGGAACAAAGGCAAGCACCCAGTGGATAGTATACTGAGTGGGCTGTTAGTCATTGCAATCGTCGCCTTTGGAATGTATCGTTGATGAAGCTGACCATGAAAGAAGGATCCCCTGGAACGCCGGAAATAATTTAGTATAGCCGAGCTTTGCGACCTTGCTATATGGGCGGCTACATTCCGACGCCACATAGCTTTATGACGCCACATCGGCATGAGACGTTTCTAGTAATCCCATAGTGTGCGCGCCTGCCTGGCCCCAACCCTACCTACCTACCTAGGTACCGGTAGGTACCTAGTTGTTTAAATGCATAACACGATGATCCAAAACGACCCCACTCTGTCTTTCTCTTGAACATGAGAGTTCTTCTAGATGTTCTAATCATCTGAGGGAAAACGTCATTCTTCGTGAGAAATGATGAACTAACCGCACCTGCGATAAGCGCAGGTATCACGAGTTCTGCACGAACAAAGCCCCACCCAGCCCTTACATCACTAGAAACACGTGCCGGAACAAGTTGTCCTTTGCGAAATCGGAATAATATCTGATTTGTTTGTGCAGTGATAAATGGGGCACCAGCAAGAAAATGCCCACGCAGGTGGCGTGAGTTTATTCCCAACACGAGCCTACACATGGACGAAACCGGCGAAGCAATAAAACTCGAGAATCCTCGGCACTGACCTAACTAGTGATGACCAGAGCAAGAAGGAAGACAAAGCTAAACTTTCACATGCAATTGAGCAATAGGTCTGTCTCTGAGAATGAAATATTTTTTTCGCAATCTTCTACATACCAGATTGTGCTTGGAGAGACGCCACAGCTACTGCATCCGCGGAGTACCTTTACTCTTACGTTTCTACACTGCCTTAGTCTTCTTAGCGCCCCTCGTCTGCGAAGTATGAGGATCCAGGGGCCGACTTGGTTGGGGGGATGGTTTAAAACGCTCATATCCGAGTGCTAAGAGAATTTCAGAGCGGAAGCCTGGGAGACTGGCATATTGGGAGACTGAGGCAGGAAGTTCCTGATACAACAGTACCTACAATTGTCATTCAATCGCACAAGCCATTGATCTCTGCTCGTCATCGTTGTCGAGCGTGGAAATTCTGCCCAGGAGGCACTATATTTAGTACTGAAACGCTTGCTATACATAAACGATAGGTATGGTGTTCTGTGGAGTTGGCATACGGTGCAAATAGAGGACTTCCTGCATCCTAATGACGAAACCCGGACCGATCCTGCATTTCCTGTATACCAAATGTATTCAACTGTGACCTTGTTGCATGTTCTGATATTCTTGTATTTTGACCAATCTTGCCTACAGGCATTCATGATTAATTTGCAATTTGAAATCCTTGCATCAACCTGCGGAACGGAAGCAAAGCGTCCAATCTCATTTCCGAGGATTTGCCCTACGAGTCCGCCTTAACTCCAGCATCCAGCTGTTCTTATTTTCCAATCGCGTTATGATCTGTGCTCGAGTTGGAGATGGAATGAGAAACGTCGTCATGGATACCCTCTATGACACCATCCTTGCTATCTCTTCTACAATTGCTCACGGAGTGGGACTGTCGTTGGGAGTCGTGCTCACGCTCCGGTAGGAAATTACTTCTACCGGGTCTATTACAGCCCCAGCTCATCTCACCATGAGCGTGCGGGCTATCCTTTTCTCCTAAAGGGACTATGTTGAACCGAGCATATACGACATATCGAATACTGTGATCCTGCCATAGGTCCTCTTCTGGTGCCCCGACTCGAAGTGCGTTTTGGTATCAGCGGCGACTATTATCTTATGTTCTAACTGCTGCCGAGAGTAACTATCTTGCAGGTACCGAAACAATGTAAATGGTGCGACGTTTCGTGGTTTTCGCGTCAGCTCTGTGTGCTGAGAATAGTGGCGTAACCGAGGTCTGTGCTAGCGCGAGTCATGTACTGTAGGCACCAACGATCACATTTCCCACCACACTTATATCTCTAAATGCTTGCACACGTGCACCCTCCGCGTTCTGGCAACATATAAGGTCTGAATTCTTGTGCGCATCAGACTACTGAATCATGGAAGCCAACGACACCCCTCTTTTCATTGACGACGTCGATTCTGCCGACCCCACCAAGCACCATCCTCACGATGTTTGATCCTCAAGCACTTCCCTGACACGGATTTCACCCAGACTCGAAGAACTTTACGTAGCAAAGCTCTTCTCTACGAAGAAATCGGACAAGAGCCTCCCCGAGTCCCTTGGCTTTTGCCGCCGCCTCGTCCGCGTGAAGAGTTGGAAGCGGGCATGTAAGAATGGAGAATTGCGGCTACGCAAATTATCGACAGACGCCTTGCTCTTTATGCCCCTGGGCCCATCAAGCAGCATGTACCGTCTACTAAACCTTCAGTTCCGCCTGCCAGTCATGATGGCGGTCCTCATCGTCTTTTAGGTATCAATGAACTCTTAGAGAACATTCTTCGCGAAGCTACACCAAGCACACAGTACACTGCCTGGAACATATCGAGAGTTTGGAGAGACATCGCGACGGTCGTACTTTGGAACCATTGCCGCACGCCGCATCCCTGTCCACTCGTTGAATATGGGTAGATCATCGAGCGAGGCCTTTCGTGGCTACAACCTTCGACGCACGAGTTCGACGAGCTACAAGATAAACTGGAAGGTGTGTCACGAGAAATGGAGGTTTCATCATCACGGCGATGGCCGAATCTCTGCGCCCCAGCACGTTTGACGCAAGCCGATAAGCTTCCGCCACCCACGTTTGATCTATATCACACACTTATTAGTAGAGCACTCCCGTTAAGCGTTTGGAGCGAAGAAAACAGGTGGCTCGACCTCAGCCAGTTCAAACTGAACCCTTGCTTTCGAGACCTCTTCGGGAACGACCTCCATCTCACGCTAGGTAGATGTGAAATCGATATACAGCCTTGGTTAGAGAAGTGCTTGAGTAACCCTATCTGGGGCATGCGGCCGGCGCTTCGAGAGCTAGTTGAACCTATGTTTCTGACCCAACCACCTTGCAAGGCTCTAGGCATTTACAGGGTCTCGTGGCGACCAAAGCCATTAGCCAGGGTGTGCCGTGCAGACGGAATCCGTATCGGAGATTTTTTAGCAGAAGTTAAACAGCATGTTACTTCGGTAATCGATCAATGGCGACTTGACGTTGGGTTGTTGCGACAGGGCCTGGTTGAGGTTCCATGGACCGAGTTTTCCAGTCCGGAGGCCAAGCGTGGTTGGTGGGACATACCGATGCTCCCCAGGCTTGTCTTGTTTCTCGAATCCGATGACTCTTCTGTGCCAACACTGGCGCAAAACCTGTTTCCCATTGGCGAAAATCTCATTGCTAAACATGAGCAGGAATGGTCATCGGACATAACGGCGCAAACACAGCATCTATCTTAATTATAGACAGCATGTAGCCTACCAATCTCTCAGCAAATCTATCCAATGAATAGTGCTATTTTCCTGGTCTTTGGCAGCTTTTTGCTCACTAACGGGGGTCAGTGCAAATTCGAAAAGACGTAGACAGTCATGATCTGTCAATGGGAAAGGCGATCATGCAATCGTGCAATAAACACATCTAATTTGAAGCTTTGCACAATGATAGCATGAACGTAACTCTGAATTCGAGGCAAGTAACCACATCCCGCTGGTAGTCTTACTGCGTCTAACTAACTGATAGTGGCTGAAGTCTTACTACAGCCCGCACTTTTGCAAACCATATCCTTACACAAAGTCGACACTTTCTTTATCGTACCAAATCGTTGATGTACTTCACACCTGCCTCCCGATCCTTGTCCGCCTCAATATAACTCACGTCTTTCCGAAAAACGAAGTTGGTCGCGTTGGTCGCATAGCTTGGCCACACAGGTGCTTGAGGGACTATGTCCTTGCATTAGCGCGCTATTATCGTATTTCATGTTAACCGTTCACTCACTTCCATGCCCATTCGGATCAAGATCATAGGCAAACGCCGTCCACATTCTCATGACGAGTTTCGACAGCGCAATATTCTCCGAACTGTTGCCCAGTGGGGTGAGCTGCTGCTCCTTGTTGCCGAAGACGAAGGGTATCTGCCGCAGTTGTTAGTCATGTTTCACCCCATAAATTTTAGGATATCGCGGTACTAACCTCTGAGAAGTGGTTGACACCAATGCTATCCGGCGTATTGTTGAACTTTGGCGCATCCCACCGATACGAATAAACACCGTCGACATGCTTGCTCATACTCTCCGCCAACAGCCTCCTCGGAGCATACATTGTCAAATCCGTCGCGATACTCTGATAGCGCTTGTATTGCAGACCATACTGCGGCCATGTTCTGTTTCCCCATCCGTACGGCTGACCGAGTGCAGGGTCATTTGGGTACAACTCCAGCAGCCTCTTTGCGACGGTCTCATTCACGTTCCAGCGCTTGGAGTGTACGAGTTCGTTGATGGCACCAGCATCGCTATTCACGCCGTTCACACCAAAGCCCTCGTCGGTATTGGTGCCGAGGATGAGCGGGATCTTGGCGAACTTCCCTTCTCTCAACGACTGCTGGCCATATCGTGGGATGAAGCTGCCGTCGATGACATGGAACCATTCGAGGCCCAAGTAGCCGTATGGCGCAATGGTTTCGTAAGGCACGTCGCGCATACATTGCAGCGTGTCTGTAGCATTTGCGCAGCCGACCAACTGGGCCAGATTATCGTACATGTGCTGGTACCAGTCCGTTCCGTTAAGAGGCGCACCGACAGCATTACCGCTTTCGAGAATAGCTGCACGAAAGAGCCCTTCGTTGTCGCCGTTGTATGCGGCAATGTGGTCGCCTACTGAGTATGCGCCTGCGGACTCGCCCCAGATTGTTACTTTTGTCGGGTCACCGCCAAAAGACGAGATATGCTTATGGACCCACTGCATGGCAAGTCGCTGATCTCGTAGACCCAGATTCTGAGAGCCCGCCTCCTCGACTTCTTTGCTGTAGAGAAAACCGAATGCGGCCATGCGGTAGTTGATGGATATGCCGATGACGGGCTTGTTGTTAAGTACCGATTGCTGGACAATGTAGCTCATGTTGTAACTATCTCCCATTAGTCCTGGAATCACAAGATGAGCTGGGAGACAGCAACTTACCGTGGATCACTGGTAGCACCCTGCTGCCATCCGCCGCCATAAATCCAAAGCAATACCGGCAGCCCAGTCTGGTTTGTCCTCGGCTTGACAACATTCAAGTTCAAGCAGTCCTCTCCGAGTTTCGTCAAGTTCCCAGCAACCAGCGTATTGGTGTCCCCACCGTAACCTGTGCAGTCCAAGCCGTAATGCGTAGCATCATGATGCGCCTCTGGTGCATCGGCGACTAGCTTAGCAGGAGCAAAGCGCACAGGCTGCGGCGCATACTTGACACCGAGAAAAAGATCTTGATCAAACTCGGCGAGATAGCGTCCTTGGTAAACACCAGCTTTGGAGTGGACGACGGGAGATGCGGCGAGGGTGGCTGTGGCAAAGGATGCGCACGCCAGGTACGGCCTGAGGAACTTCATTGTCGACAACGAATCACCAGTCGCAGGATCATCTTGCTCTCGCTGCGCATGCTTAGATATATGCTTGGTATCTACGCTATCCGTTTATTCTCTTGTCAAGAATTGTCCACGGAAGTTCCTCCTGAGCATCTGGGGCTTTCCACCAATAGACTCCGCAGCTGAACATCACCCTACCGTATATTCGGTAATCGACTGCCAATGGACTAGTTACAGGTTACACGGGAGGTCTAGTTGGCTGTCGATGCCTAGATTAAATCATCATACGAAATTAGCGATTGCTTCTTCACTCCTGCTCACACCTATATGCTAGCAGATTACACTTGAACAAAAGTACTGCATAAGTATTTGTACGACTGCTACAGTTCCTGCTCAAGCCACCGTTTTCTTTGACGAAAGCAACGTTTTAGCCGGCATCATGAATCATGACGTTTTCCCTCTTGCGGGCCGTCTCGTCAATCTGGGGGTATAGCAGTAGCTCCACTCTACCCCACATTGGAACCCGCATCCAATTCACGTCACGACTAGAACCTTTTTTTCTACGAACTTGGTAGGTGGGAAAACCGTCACAGCCTTGCTTGGCCTTTTTGCTTGGCTACGTTAGCAGCAAGTCATGGCAGGTTAGACGAGATTCCGGATGACTGAGCACAGGGATGCAAGGCAAGAGAAATGAAAAGAGGCGCAATGCCATTTCTAGCTAAGTGTCAAGTAGATATTCAATCCACCCCGCGCTCTCGCGCAGTAACTGTAACCCACATGTCTTCTTGGAGGAAGACTCCGTGGTAGTTTGCAGATGTCCAGGGTTTCTCTGGACACGCAAGGGCCCAGTCGAAATGCCGAAGAAACTAGACAGACACATCATCAGCAGCACCTATGCATCATGGAGAAGAAGCGACTAACCTCAAATATCACCTTTCTTGTCTCTAGCCATGCGATCGGCTTACCAAGACATTGGTACTTTCCAGACCCGAAAATCATCTCCGTCGTGCGCTTCATTGCAGCCACATGTTCCTGCTGCGAGCCGTCCGCGCTTTCGTCGAGCAGCCAGCGCTCCGGTCGGAAATAGTCTGCATCTTGGCCGAACAGCCCTTTGTCGTGTTGGAGACCGTAAACACTGTAACCGACGTTTGTGCCGCCTGGCAGGAAATGCTCCTTGCCTCCAATGACCACCGTGTCCCCGCCGGGCGGTACCTTTTTCGGCGCGATATCAGTAAGAGGAGGATGTATGCGGAACGCTTCGTACACCACGGCTGTCAGATACGGTAGACTTCTCAAAGTCTCGTCGGATACAATGTCTGGCGCTGGCGCTGCATGACCCGACGATGCGGCGGCATCAATTTCCACCTGAAGATTTCTGTATACCCGCTGGTGTGTCATCAGGTACAGCATAGTCGCTCGAATGGCAGTCGCAGTGGTATCCGATCCAGCCAGGATCTGGAGCACAGACTCAGTGACGAGGTCGTCCCTTGGTAGGCCGTGGCGGATGAAGGATGCGAGCATATCTGAGCGACCGTCGGTTGGCTTCTCAAGCCGCGAATCGATGAGCTCACGCGCTACGGCCATCATCTTTCCAAAGCCAGTCTTGTCTTTTTCCGAGGGTCCAACAAGGCGAGCAATGGGCGCCCAATGGAAGTATTGTGTTACTCCGAGACCACTTATGAGATTCATGACAAACATGCCATCTCGGCTTGAGCTGATGTAACCGTCGAGATCAGCGTCGGCTTCGAGGTCACCAAACGCCTTTCCGAATCCAATCTTACTGATAACGTCAAGGGTGAGGTACTGGATTTTCTTCGCAAGGTCCACAGGCTTATACTGAGCGGGGGTAGAGAGGTATCTTGACCTGATGAGTTCTAGAAATTGCCGTACGTGCTCGTCAATATCGGATTCCAGCGACAAATTCTCTTTGCCAGAATACTGCGATCCATATCAGTATATCAAGTGATGGCCATTTCTGCACGAAAGTACATACTCCAGAGGCCATCTGCTGGCGTCTCTTGGTGTGCTTGGCTTCGTCAAGTAGGCTAAAGACATGGTCTTTTCCAACCTCCATGCGTGTTGCAGCATAGTACCATGTCGACCGGGTATACGGTGAGCGTACTCCGCTCATGCGCGCCAGCACATCCGGCGACGACGTGATAAGCTCGTTGGGCCCGATCCTGGCGATGGGGCCTATCGCCCGCTGTTAACCAGAGACCAAGGGCAAATGTCGCGCGTAATTGACATTGCTTCTCGACAAAACTCTGCTCTACTTACCATATTGATCGGTGACTTGCTTGTACCAGACATGCGAACGTCGACTTAGGATTGCGCGGATATGCAGCACCTCGGACCATCCCGTGCTGAGAGGACCGGGGAACGCTTCAAGGCGGCGGTACTCGCGATGCTTCTTCACCACGTACCCTGCAAGCGCGACGGCCAACAGCAGCCATATCGCCGTGGACGGCTGCGCAAACAAAAACATTATCGATGCGCAATGAAACGATTACAGAAGCTGCGGGAGCTTGTGGGCCATGTGTTTGCTTTATCTAGCACCCCTCCTACTACCGTTACACCCCGCATGTTGACAGCAAGTCAGCCCTGCAGTTCTCCTACCGATGTACCCTTCGCTTGCATAGATGAAAAAAACAAATTCCTAACCATCGACCGAGGTGCTTAGCAGTAGACCCTATGGCTGATGATGGCGCACATCCCTTGCCTGCCAATTGGCACCTCGCGACGCAGCACATGCAACCTTCGCCCAGCTGCAGCAACCCTGCTAGAAGGTGCCTACCAAGACTGGACCAAGGCGTGTAAATCCCATATCACAAAATCGCAAAAGTCTCACACAGCAATCATGGGATTCTGCATCTTTCGTAACAAACTACCGTGCATCCACTGATAATCAAACGTGCCGTTAGGCAATGCCATGGCGAAGTGAAGAACCACGCGTTAGCCTACCAAGACCCTCCTTCCACTAAGCTTCTGGAAGACCGACCCATCAGATAAATTTCATCGACATCAATCCCGCTCGTGCGGAAAGCTCTCAAGATACTCTTCCAGAACCCCTACCACATCCGCCTGCGCATCTTTCAGCCTCTTCTCTCTCACCCCACTGACATCCCCTTTCTCCCTCTTCTTCTCCACACCCACCGCCCTCCGATGCGCACGACTCTTAACATGCAAACCCCAGTCATTCTCTGTAACAGCAACCGTGCCGCAAGTTTCGCAAATCTTCTTCTGCCACAGGTCCGGTCTCTGACCGAGGTCGTACTCGCGCTTCGGGGTTAGCATTTCTGCTGCGGCTGCGGAAAGCGACGAGGGTTCTGGAAGCGGCTGGTTGGCGAGGAAGTGCTGGGTGATGGTTGTAGCAGGGTCGATGACATTGGCGTTCCAGTTTGCGAGGTCGGAGCCGTCGACGAGGAAGGTTTGTTTTTGAGCCTGCGCTGAGTAGGGCGTTGAGAAGCTTGATGCGGATCCATTTGATCTGGCGGTTGGCGTATTGACGGGTTGCAGCTTGAGTTTTCTCAATGGCTGTTCTTTTGAGCTTTTCCAGCTCTGGTTCCGATGTCGAGGTTTTGGATTGTGCATCTTGGTATTCGAGAAACTCTTTGTATCCGATGGATACCCAGATACCGCGGGTTGGATCCAGGGTTGAACCGCTTACGGACTGATGATGTCTAGCAAAGCTGCTGAGTTCTTGGACTTCTGAGAGCAAGCCTCGTGCTATCATCTTGTCGACTCGTCCGTTGAGCCGCTCGTGCAGCACGTCCTTGTTTGCATGTACCCAGAACACCAGGGTGTTGAACCGAAGACTCGACTGAGCCGCTGCACCACCCCCAGCAGATGGCGAGATTTCGCGCTTCAATCTTTGCTCACTATACAGCTGGGACGCCGGCTTGCCTGTTCTGAGATAAATCTCAAGCGAGCGCTGGATCTTCCGCCGTTCATTAGGATGCCACCGATCAGCCATGACGGGGTCGACTTCCTTCAGCTTCGCGAGCAAAACATCCGTCGGCTCTTCCAACACAGGCAAACTCCCACTATCCTCATTCAGACTCAGCGCAGCTTCATCTGCAAGCGCATCTTGAAACAAGAGCGACTGTGTGTAATAATGAGTTCCACCAACGAGTATCGGCAGCTTCCCTCGACTTCGAATCTCGTCAATCTACAACACGTTAACACAGATTGCACCACTAACAGGGTTACCAACACACACAAAAAAACGCCATACATACGATACTCAAAGCCTCGCCGACAAACTTGCCCACAGTCCAAGTCTCCTCGTCAAGACCAATGCAGCCCAGAAGATGATGACGCACACCCTTGGCCTCGTCGTCCGTAATCTTATTCGTGATGACGGGCAGCCCGCGATACAGCTGCATAGCATCACCATTGACAATCTCGCCATTGAACTTGCGCGCAATATCAACCGCTAGCTACAACTCTAGTGATCAGCCGTTATCCCCACACCACACGACTCAAAAGAGGAAAGTGAGTTTAAAAAAAAAAGAAAAGAATTACATCCGACTTCCCCGTCCCCGTCGCACCGACAATGGTAACCAACGGCTTCAGCGACGCTCGCGCCATCGTACATGTCCTGGTTTTCCCAACGAGGCGTATCATGCGTTTGGGGGAACTGGGTGGGGGAGGGGGGGGACATAACTAACGCTGCGCCCCCGTCGGCCGGAAAATGCTGGTAAGCGCGAACGGCGGGATACGCTTTCCCCTGTTTGGTCTTAGCGTTCCATGTCTTTGTCCCCCCAACCAGCAAAACTCTACCCCAACCCGCCCCGCCTGTTGCCACGCAGAATACAAAAAAAAAACGGATAACGTTTTATCAAAGTTCCGTCGTGGGCATGACGACGTCCTCAACAGATTTGGGGCAAAGGGAAGAGGAAAAAAAGCAACGGCGTAACTTAATCACGCTCAGATTAAACATCCTACAGAGAACATTGATGCATGGGACAACTCTTTTTCTTTTGGCTTTTGTTTTGTTTTGTTGTAGGATCGGGATTTAAACTTTTTTGCCAAAAATGAAACAGCCAAGTCGTGATACTAATATCGCGTAGCGGGCGCCCCCCCTCCCCTCGGGTAATTTACTGTGAACGGGGACTCGATAGATCGTGTACCTGAGAATCGGTGGTTGTGGGCTGGGCTGGGGCTGGGGCTGGGCTGTAAAGGTTCATGTTGATAGCATCCAACTATCAGTGTCTCATCGTTTGCCGGTTCAAAAGACGACTTTCTTTATTTCATCTCCTCATCCCCCTCTCTCTCTCACATTGCTGCGCTCCTAACAATACCACCAAACGCCTCGAAATGCTTCCCATGGTCGAAACTCTGCTTGTGTGGTTTACGAAAGCTGTGCTTGTTCTTCTGTGCTACTTTGCTTTGATAGCCCTGGTCCTCACCTACGAGCAGTATCAAGGCCCGCCGTACACGAACATGGCGCACGCTACTAAGCGTATAAAATGTGCGTCTCTGAAAACCCTTCTTCTTCTCTTTTGCAGCCCGTTGGGCTAGGAAGAAGTCCTCCTAACAATCTTTTGTCGTATAGATCTAGCACAGCATCTGTGGCCGACGCATCCCACAGTTCAAGTCGTCACGCGCCCCGTCTACCTTGGTGTTTTCACGCTGCATCATGCCATGGTAATCCACGCCGACGCTTGGGGCAACAGTGAAACAGTTGCAACTGTCATTCCGTATCCTTCTCACCTTTCAGCACTAGGCTATGTAGAGATGAGTCTTCAGTACAAGTTAGAGGGGTGGGAGACGAGATACAGGTTGCGGGATGAAATGAACCAACTGTGTTATAGTTTACAATTTCACCTAGATGAGAAGCAAGAGAGAATATAAATGAGTTTGTAGTGGAGCATACGTGATATTGGTGAGAAGAGAGGTAGAGGTACACTGGCCAAGACAAGCGAGACGCACATTTACCTCTGCCTTTTGTCCACATTGAAGTTTTGAAAGGGGTATCATCGTTGAGTGCCACCCAAACGCCTGTTGAAACGCCGACGACGTGTGATGTTGAAGCGCGTCGTGTGTATGCTTTGGTAAGTCCGCGTCCTAGTTCTCGGCCCTCTTCTCGGCACCATAGCCACCCTTGCCATCCAGGCTCTGATAAGTCATGCCCTCACCCTTGCCATTTCTTGGTCCTCTCTCGTTCAGATCCTCTTGCAGCCATTTCAGTACTAATTCTCCCAATTGACTGTTTCCGGTGTACATCCTCTCGCTCTGCTCAACCTTGACGTCCATATCCTCGGTACTGCCCCACTTCTTGACCTTGCCCAGACTCATGTGGACAAGATGCGTCGGCCACGTAGCGAGGTTGTCCAGGATATGTGTCGCATATACGATGGTGCATGGGCGTTCCTGCGTCTCCTTCTTCAGGAAGTTGAGGAAGTTGCTGCGCGACAACAAGTCCAAATCGACGGTAATCTCATCCAGCAGCAGGATAGTCCATGGCCGTAGGAGGCCCATTGCTAGTTGCACTCGTCGCCTCTCGCCATCAGAGACGGCATGCATGCGCCAGCTCAAATCAATGTCCAGGATGCGTATGAGCTCGTCGCGGCGCTCGGTGTAGTAATCGCCGCCGATAGAGGAGAGGAGCGTGGGAACATCAATGTCTGTACGAACAATGGGGTTGAGCACCCATTCGAGGCCAAGATAGGTAACACCTTCGAGGCCCATCTTGAACGGGTCAACGCCCGCAATGTGGACGGTGCCAGAGGGTGCCATGCGCTTTCCAGAGAGGAGACGGAGCAGCGTAGTTTTACCCGCGCCGTTGGCTACCATTGTCAGCTACTGTACTATCTCATGTAATCTTGGTGTCGCATACCGCCGATCAAAAGGGTTCTGCTTCCCGGGGGAAGGTCCAGGAACACGTCCTTCAATCCATTCGAGCCGTCTGGAAAGAGATAGCTGAGGCTCTTAACATCGATTGATGGCGCAACATCTTTATTGGGGGTTGTTCCTGACATGGCCGTGTTGATTCGAATATGTAATAGCAACGGTTGCTATTGTTGGGATGAGGAGACTACATTTTGTAGACGGGTTGGGGTGGAGTCATCTCGACGGCCGCCGAGGGCTAGACGCTAGATGTGGGAGGTGATGCCATCATTCCACCGGACGTTTGCGCTAGACCGGGCTTGGAAGGCGTCATCGCACATCTTGCGGCCAGCCCATCATCTCGACCACGCTTCTGTGATTTTCAATTCATCAACCAAATTTCTCAGCTACCGAACACATGTGACCTATCAAGTCCTTAGCCGTAGCATTTAGTGAAGACACTGGCGTTCCGTAGATTTTGAAGATACAATTGCCCACAAAACCAAACCCATACCCTTCCGCAGCATCGTTATTGTATCTACTGAATGGGTACGAGTCAAACAGACATCTCACGGCATTCTCTCAGAGCATCCGGAAAAGGTGAATCATAAGTAGTATATGCTATTTTTGCATCACAAACCTAGGGCTTGGAAAAGACCAGGTATCCGCAACCCCAGCACATCCCATTAAGCACCAAGGATACAATGCTATACCTACATGCGGGTAACAGCCTAATTGAACGGATATGCGCATGAGTAATTAATAAGAAGCAGGGCTTCCATGATAAGTGCTCCCAGGTTAAAATAGCAACAAATGACAATGATCGCCTCGCTGTCGCTCTGCGCGAGCATAAAATTACCCAGGACGATGATCTCCCGCTTGGTCATGCCAAACAAGCGAGATGATGTTCAAGACATGCAAACGACCTGTATGCACCATTTACAAAGCAAGTCACCATCACATCTCGATCAGATCGTACAAATAGGACAGAAACTTTGGGAAAAGCAAAAAGATGGTATGTACAATAGCTAGGCAGATGCAAACGAGACGCAACCAACCTATACAAATATGTACAAAAAGAAGGTGTCTCATAGGACACACGAAGAAGACAACACGTTTCCGATATATACACCACTCTTATGGCTCAAAGACGCTACATCCATTCCAGCATTCTACCTCGTCGTCATGATGCTCGTATCACATGATAACCATCTAGAGAGAGACGCAGCCGTTGCTGGAGTCCTCGAGGAAGAGACCACCGTAGATCTGGCCCTCGTTGAGGTTGGGCTGCTGGTAGCCGGCGTTAGCGACGTCAGAGGTGCCGGTGGGCTTCTTCAATATGCCCAATTGGTATTGGCCGCCGCCAGCAAGGTTGACAGCAGTAGGACCGGCGACCTGCTTGAGCTGGTTCAAGCCGGTGCTGTAGTAGAAAGTGGCTTGGCTGAGAATGTTGTTAGTGTTTGATGCAATTTATTTTTTACAAACATGTTTAATAGACGACTTACTTGTTGACGAAGTCGAGCTTCGCAGCAAAGTTCTGCCATTGAGTAAAGTCAATGGGGACGGACCAGAGCGAGTTGCCGCTGCGGTCAAGAATCTTGAAGCTCTTCTTGTCGGCGTCACTCTTGCCAATCAGAGATCCGGTCTGGAATTGGATTTGGTTGTTGCTGTAGTCGGCCGCCTCGTGCCAGACATTGAGGTACTCGTGGGTCAAGTTCAATGGCTTAGCAGCGTCCTGCTTAACGCTCCAGTGCAGAGTCTTGACACCCTTGGCGCCCTCGCCGTCGGGGGCGTCCTTGAGGAATTGGAGACCGGCGCGGCGGAAGCCGAGTTGCTTCTGGAAAATGGACTTGTCGGAAATGGTGACCTCGACGGCCTTGTAGTTGCTACCATCGAAGCGCGAGGCCTCGTAGGGGAACTGTAGAATTTGGGACCATGTCAGGTTGTTGCCCTTGACGAAGCCGGCGTTGAAGATGGTGTTGGTGGACTGAACATCTAGGGCTGTAGGTGTGAGGTTCTTGGGAATGCGGCCGTCGAACACGATAGTGCACTTGGGGTCGACGCGGTTGTTCGTCCAGGGTGCAGCGAGAGCAGTGGAGGCCACGGCGACCACGGTAAGGATGGTATTGGTAAACATGTTTCAAGTGAAGGAAGACAAGATACAGTAGAGTGAAGGAATGGATGGATCTGAGGTGTGAGAAACATGTAGGGCTGATGGTGCCACAGACTTTATACAACATCTGAGGATGAGGCTGATGACTACTCTAGCCTAGTCTCGTGTCATCTTACCACCTCGCCGCCCCGGGAACTTGTGGTGCGTTTGTCTCGGGCTCTTTTCGTGGCCGAAATATAGGGTTTACCATGCCTTAATTTCGAACTTGCGCGAATGAACGTCGCGGGCGCCTATTGAAGAGAGCGGTAAACGACAGCTAGAAGCTTTCAACGTTTCCATATTGGGTCCGTCGACGTCAAGGTAGGGCCGTGTTAATATACAGGGACAAATTTGTCTTGTTTCAATGGGCTGGCCTGTAAGGAGGAATGCCAAGCTTCTGCTAGTACGCTCCCGGACGGTCCACCGGTTCCCGAATCCGGGATGGCAGCAACTTTACTCCGGGAAGATGCTCGTCTGTTGCAGCGGTAGTTGGATCGATTGAGATTGCATGATGGTAGAGATTAAGTGGGTGGGCATCTTCCCAATGCTTGTTGTTGCTTCGATGGGCGCCACGACAGCCCACGCGCCGCCTTTTTGCGATGGATTCATCGCGTCTTCTCAGCTCGAGAGTTGTGCAGTAGGGTCTTCACTCGCGCCGGACAAGAGCCGAAGACTGATCTTGGCTTGAGAGTGACCGAAAATCTCCGTCAAACGCACCATGGTAGTCAAGTTTCATCAGGCCCGCGAGTCCGACCGAGCCGTATGGTTGACAGGCAGCACAAGGCGCGACCGTATCGTGGAGATCTAGTTCTGGGGACCGTGTTCAATGCCGAGGGATGAGTACATGGCGTTCGAAACGGAATACGAGGTAGGCATGTGGCAGCTGTTGTGCAAAACTCACGAGAGCCAAGAAACATGGCCCGCGTCGTGGGCCATGGACGGGACTAGGCCGCTGGACAGGCTGAAGTCGAGTGCAAAAGTGGCGATCCGACGCGTACACAATTTCTTGCTTACTGCATAACTACATTCGACTTCATATATATTCCTTGGTGAAGAAGAATCGCAATTAACATAGCACCGAATAGGTCATGTGGCTTTCATGGAAATGGTAAAGCCGTGTGGGGAGATGAGTGCTATCATCGTATACAATTCTCACACCTGTCGGTGCTATACTATAGTACATAGTACGTCCATGGCTACCTTGTGTGGCTCCATGGCAATCTTCTTTACATGTTCGCCCGTGCAGCTCCGCCTTGATGTTCGCGTCAACGCTACCCAGCCACTACGTGATTCCCAAGACGCGGGGCCGCTGCTTCCCCCACCACGCTGCTCCCCATGCTTCACATATCCAAAGTGATGTGCCAACCCAGAACGCCATGCATGAATCTGCCAAAGCAACCGCAACGCCTTCCTATGTAGACCATCCGGTCCGACTCTTATACAATGTCCTCTGGCGTAGCGCCTACGCCGCCTGCGGTGTCAGCCATGTAGCCTCGATGCAGCCTTCGTAGAACTCTCTTTGTCCATTTTCTCCTTCGACGCCGAAGCCCATGCTGCGGAGCTTTCCAGTGTCCCAGCCGCTGACAAACTCGCCCTGTCCACCGTTCTCGCGGTCCACGGCGTCTCCGAGCTTGATGTAATCGGCATGACGACACACAGTCTGCGAGTATGACCATTGTAGGCAATTCGAGTCGGCGGCGCATTCAGACCCACATGAGCCAGCGTTGCGATGCGCAGGACGATCGTTGGGCACGGGGGCTGTGGAGAGGTTGTCCCACCATTCGCGGGACGGACCCTGGGCAAGGAAGCTGTGCGTGTAGGAGAGGAAGGAAGAGTATGTAAAGGGTTTCTGTGATTGATTCGTTAGCCCAAAGTCATCGCTAGTCAGCAACGTCAACTCACCGTGTTGTATGGCCGTGTGCGCTCCCACTTCCACAAGTCTTCCATCTGCTGGGGCTTGATCTGGTGCAACGTGAGCATCGGGACGCACCACTTGTCGCGTGTGGTAGTGACGTCTTTGAGCTTGTCGCTTGCAAAGGTTGGATACATGGCCTCGAGCTTGTGGCCGGTTGTATTTTGGATGGCATAGGCGAGGACAGCGTCACCGCGCTGATCTTCCTTGACCCAACTTTCGAACCTGATGCTGAGGCGGTTCTCGCGCGGGATCTCAGTAGAGCCAGGGCTCTTGGCGGGGATGAGCTGCTTAATCAGCCCTTGGGAGATGATGATGCCTGCACCGCCATAGGCGAAGTGGCGGCCCTCGGACCCCTTGTGCGCCTCGCCCATGTAATGTGGTTGTGCAGGGTCGAGCTGGCTGAGCAGGCGGAACAGTGTATCCCAGAACATGTAGACATCCGACTCGATAAAGACGAACCACTTGGCTGTCGGGTTTGTTATGTATGCCTTGTCCACCATGGGCAGGTACTTGAACCGGTCGAGCTTGAACGACCGTTGCTGTTCCTTTACCGTCTCGCCGCCTTCGTGTGCCTTCTTCTGGTCCAGGTAGGCCTGGAAGTCGGGGCTGTCCTTTGCATAGCTCTTGGGCAGCTCGGCCAGGATATCAATCACCTGTCGGTCCCCTAAGCGCTCTTCGCGGTCGCCTACGATGATCAGATTGGTGATGCAGCTCGACACGGTGCTGAGATGTGCTTTCGTCTCAGATGCGCCGTCAGAGGCCACCTTGAGCACCACCTGTACCTCCTGGAGCAGCTTCACGGGGAAGTTTTGGCAGTAGTCAAGCTCGATGGAATTGGCAGCCTTTGTTTCTAGCGGGGGGAAAAACGACTTGGTCTTCGCGTTATGTACGGGCGCCTGTGCGTGTGGTGGTTTTCGGTGCGATAGTGTATACGCGAAAAAGAACAAGAGAAGACCGGGAAAGACAAATCGCCATGGCCGTCGTGCCAACCGGCCAGCTAGCGTTTTCAGCATCTTTGCTGTCGCTGCGGCCCCAGGGGGGGAGGGGGACAAGTCGTCGCGGGGAAAAGAGGAAGCGCAGACTAAAAGAGCGAAACTAGAGCGCGAAACGAAGGTTGAATGGGCGGGCGACGTTGTCGTGGCACATTGGACGGCCCCCGAGAATGTCGTGGTTACGGTGGTAGTCGAGTTGGCGGCGATGATCGCGCATTGGCCGAGAGTCGTCGTCCTTGCTACGAGTCCAGCCCGGCTCCCTGAATCTGGCGCAAGGCACGCGAAGACACTAATGCAGAATACGGCAAGGTGGCCGCCGTCGCCTGCTCTCTCCTCATGTCGTTTGTCGACTGCAAACCTCTCTCTCCCCCGCTCGTCATCCATGACATGATGACTTATCCAATTTCTCTACTGATGATCATGCATCAGCTTAGCTCATCCTGCCGTTGCACCGCCGGTGCCATCCATTGCGGCTCCCTACACAACCTTGTCGCCGGTATCCGTCATGACAGCCGCTGAAGCCCGGAGGGACGGATATCGTGGGAAAGACAAAGTCTGCCTCTATCGATGCTCTTGATGAATACGCGCTATTGGTGTTGGACCAATGGCCATGTCGCTCCAAGAACACGTTGTACTCGGCTTCTTCCTCCACGTCGGACCAGTCAGGAAGTGCCTCGAACTCCTCATCGCTCATAGTCGAAAAGCTCGTCTCGTGAGTCGGGAGGCCAATTGACTGGAGAAAGAGATCGCACGAATCGACCGATTGTTGACTAAGAGACAAAGCTCGTCCCGAATCGCCACCAGCGCTGCTACCTCTACGTTCACGTGTCGAGTCATTGTCGACTTCGTCCGACATCGCCGTGTTGCCTCGCTTGACAAACGTTGGTGCAGTCGGCTGATAGCCAATCGTACGCAGTTCCTCTAGCGGAAGCTTTTTCGCGAAATCGAGCATGGCAACATTGGCTTGTAGGGCGGCGTGTGTGTTGAAAACCGTTTGCTGATCATGAACCGTCTCCTCCACGGGCCCATGGTGTTTAGCCAAGATCGCATTCAGCACTGAGCCCTTGGAGGGGATGCCCTTCTTTCGTGTGATCAATGGTTTATTCTCCTTTTCGAATCCACTGTAGGAAGGTTGGACAATGTCCACACTTGACGTTGCTGGCCAGGACCCTGCCGTGCTAGACTGTGAAGAACTGTTACTTGCTATGAACCTGAAAGCGACATTTTTGCGCGTACGGAGTGTATAAGCTGCCTGGCGTTACCCATCTCGAAGAGCTACTGTGAATCCGGTGTTACGATGGTAGCAGTGGTTGGGTGTGGCGGTTCAGTAAGCAAGTTGTGAGATAACGCTCGCAAACGATGTGGACTAGTCGCAAACTTTTTGGGGTTCTCAGTCACCGTGGCTAATATCGAACAGTGTGCGCTTTCACTAGCGAGCTATACTACAATACGATACCAGATTGGATGGTTTACAGCACAATAAGAGGAATTCGCTCTAAGTTTTACAGCACGCTTGTTCCTTATATTGTGGATCTGACTCGAGATGCGCTTAGTTGGCGATGGCAGAAGTGGAAACCACGAGACAAACTTTAGTTGACGAGCAGAGCAGCAACCTTGAGCAACACTGTGAAAATGTCTGGCTGTTGTTTAAGTCGACAACGCAGCAAACTTGTCAAGTCCATCATAATGGATCTGACGTCAGTCAGTCCGTCAGCCTCGAACAATTCCCCAAGATGTTAGTGATTTCGAATTTTCTCAAACAAGGTGCTTCCAATAGTGATTCTTTAGCCATGATCGTCCACTTCGCGCCAGCCATAAAGTGAAAGCATACATGAATCACTTTGCATGGACTCACGAACATGTCTAAACCTTTGTATAACCGTTTGATGATGTTATTTATTTATTTGTAGGAACTCGGTTCAATGTCATCCTCCAATTCCAGAGTATACACAGGTGTGACATCACATGATATTGACGAGAGCTCTACCGAGCTTTTTCGCTCTTACCTTACAGGTTTGACACTTTTTTCTAATCCCATGAATCACACAATCGAGAAGCCGAACGAGCTCGTACTCACAATGCACATGGCATATACGAGACTGTTAACATTGTGCGAGAGAACCGTCAACACGCATCTGTGAAGGAATACACGTTGTTCAGCAGCGATCGCCATGCGCTCGAGGATACCATGGATTACCAAACTATTTGCTTGTATGTGCCGAGGCTGACGGCTGTCGCCCTCTGTATCCTCCACGAATTGCAATCCTCAAGCCGTTAGCTGTCCGTTTGATCCGCTAGAGACGGCTGCAGGCTCCGTTATGACATGTTGAAGCGAGCCGCTCAAAGTCGATGCACTTTGGGCGCACGCACTAAATGTCTTTCCAGCCTCTCGTCAGCCTCTGCCTTGGAAAAGACAAGTGTTGCCAAACTGGCTCAAGCGACTTTGAGATGATGCAAAGAAAGGTAGACAGAGAATGCGTGCGCGGCATGTAGACTTGCAGAAGGTGTAATGGAAACTGATGACAGAGTCCGAAGAGTACGGACTAATCTAGCAGAATTATCTAGAAGAGGTCGCTAGGCTATCTTGGTCTTGGTGAGTAGATAACAAACTGCTGTGTATTCCGAACTGAAAGTCTGCACACATTTGTATGCACGTATAGAACAGGATATTATCAATTGCAACCTGCATCTATACAAACTGTTCTAAACCTCACCTAATAACCTTCTTTGTAGAGCAAACGCATCATAATGAGATAGTAGCATCAAGCCTGGAAACCGACTTGTTACCCTGGTCACATATATACCCGAATCCTGGAGGAAACATACATGACCCCTCAGTGCCTGGGCCGAGGCGACATATCCGGAGCACAGTTAGCGGCATGGAAGATCCATTCGTAGGGTACCAGAGAGCATCCGAGATAGCTCAGCCCGGGCAAATTGTAGCTTCATCTTCTGCTGATATTCTATGCGGAGTTTTATCTCCTGATCGTGTTTGAGACCCAGGGCGAGCCTCAACTCATCGCGCTCCTGCTCAATCTCCTCAGTTCTCTTTGCCGCCTGTACGGCTTCGCCAAAGAAGTGTGCGCTACGCTTATGGGCCTCTGTTGCAGCGAGCCGCAGAGAAGCATTAGAGTTGACCGCCCCTTCTAAGCGCTTGGAGAACATTTATTCTTTGCATTCGTCGAGGGATCGGTTCGCGTGAAGGATTTGAGAGCGCTGTTCGCGATTCTCTGCCTTCAGCTTATTGGTCTCCACCGATGCGGTTCTGAGTTGTTGGCGTAGTTGTCTGATCTCATATTGCTGCTGTCTTGTTGTTTGGACGGTGTATATGAGCGCTACGGTGGGCTGGCTAATAGTATCTTGGTTGGAGACGCTGCCTGCCATGACTGGAACGGGGGTTATGGGTACGTTTGCTGAGGCTATCTAGATGAAATTCGGAAGTGCAGTGAGAGAAAACCACGCTCCGAGAATATTGCGAGTGCTAGGGAGTGTATGCCTTTAGATTTCATACACCTTGGTACTTGCTTGCAAGTATCTCGTACTCTGACTGGTCTCCAGTTACGAGCTCTTTTTCATCGAACTATTGTCTTTATGACGATACCTGAGGAAGAAGTGAGGCGACCATGGCCACCAACGACATGTAAACGTAGAAGCTATACAAAACCTTGCAGCTTTTTTGGCTCTTGAAATTCTTGCATGTATAAAGCGTCATTCATGACTGGCAAAACACATTGATGTTACATCTGCTCCTTCTCCCCATCAACCCAAATATCCAACTTCTCATTGTAAAAGCACAAATGTCCCGCAATCGGCGCGCTCTCAGTCGTCGGATACCGGTAGTGCCATACCAGATCTCTGTAAACCCTCCCATTTACGGTGATGTTGTAATAATTAGCCTTGCCTTTGTACGGACACAGCGTTGCCGTGTCGCTAGGCGTCAAACACTCCCAGTTCACGCTGGTAGGGGGAACGTAGTATCTTGTCGGAAGCGTTGTTTCAAGCAGAAACAGGGCATTTGAAGATTCAGCCAGCGTGACACCGTCAATCGCTACCTTGACGCTGCGTGTAGAAGGCAGGATATCAATGCGCTTATACGGATCCTTCGGATGACAGTAAATCGGCATGTCCTCTTCAAACCACTGATCCACGGCTCCAAAGTCGACTTTAACAAAGTCTCTCAGCACACCAGTGTTGAAGATGATGACGCGGTTACTGCTGCGGTTGCCGACGGTCAGTTTGGCGAGATGAGCACCGCCGTCCGTACCGTCGACAGGCGCGGCTTTGCATATCTCGGCATCACGGGTGAAGCTCGAGAGAGGCACGTAGAATCTTGGTATTCATCAGTCTAGGCAGACGCGAATGTGGTGGGTGGACGCCATGTACTGCGGGTAGCGCGGCTCGTATTCCCACACATGGTATGCTTTTGTGGTATCAAAGGCATATTTTCCATTAAACAGCGCGCGCACACGGCGCGAGGTATGCTCGAATTTGTAAGGGCCGTGAGCTAGCAGTTTCTGCGCCAGCTTCACGAGACTGTGGTGTATTTAGAAAGTGGTAAAGATGTGTGTGTGTGTGTAACTAGCAACGTACTCGCTAGTGCCCGTCATGTTGTGCGTTTTCTTTCGGCTTGCTCTGGACTGGAAAAAAGCGTTATGGTTGCGGTGGTGCTTGAGGAACCATGTGTGTGGTTGGTTTAGTGTGAGATGAGATGACGTCTTCAATCGTGTCCGCAGGCGTCCGCTGGCGGAACCGAGCGGGGAACCCGAGCCATCGGATTCTACATGCGGCGGCAAGCGATGTATCTGCTTCTTTGCAATTAGACGTGCGTTGGGGTAAAGCACTTATAACGCACACGTTTTTCGGCTACTTGATGTACCGTAATTGACCTTCACACTTTGATCGTTGTTGTTCAAAAAGGAGGTCCCGTCGGATGGCAAGCGCACTCTTGCGCAGCGTCGCAACACTCAACACGATACAGCTCACGATTCAATGATATACCCTGCATCGAATTTTCGTTTAAGGGTCTATCCAAAATGACCATTGCGCAGTCCGTGACTTCCACAAGGAATCAAGCAAGGTTCTTCTACAGGGAAGATGCTATGTAACAAAGCAACAGATAGATCAGGGTGTGAGGGTGGCAATGTCAATAGACATTCTAGATAAGAAGAGAGAAGCAGAATAGAACACACGATAAAGTATCTATCGCTGTTTGTAGAGTGTCGCAAAAGATGTCCAATTGTACTCCATATCTCGATCGATCTCGAATCGGACAGCCGACCATCTTGATCAAATCTAGAACACCAAAGATGGATTCATACATGCGCATCGAGATCATCTGGCTGCAACTCTGTATGAATGGGACTATGACGGAAGTGCAGTGCTATTGCGAACTACCAGATCAGACTCGATTATGACGTCTTGTGGTCTACCAAAAAGATTAGGGGGGTGTTCGATACGCGAAGCTACTGCGCTGTGCCAGTCCGGAACTGGCGGCACCTTATCTACTCTTTTTTCGGTAAGCGGAAGCATGCAATCCAGCTCGACTTTCTCTAGTTATGCGCCGCCCTCAAACATGGCACGGTCTTTGGGCGTGATGTTGTGATTTAGTGTGGCGATTTGAGTGTCCGCTGAAGCAAAGATGCTGTCATCTTCCGTAACCTCCTCGTACAGGACAGATGACGTCTGGTGCCAGAGACATTCTAGCGCTCGTGGACGGATCGGAGAATGCTAGTCGACGTTGAGATGGTCGCCATAGTATGGATTTGTTGGCTTCGGCATGCTTTTTTGCTTGGTTGAAAGTCATCGACATGAAAAATGCGCCTGTGGGGAAGAGATGGTTGATCGCCGCTAAAGACTATCGGTATGCCTAGCTAACATGCATCGGTAGGCCGTATCCTGGCTATCACCTACGTCGAAACGCGGTTGTCTTGGTAGATACTGATCACAGTTTAGGGGGGCGGGGCGCTCCCTCTACCGGTATAGACCTCGGAAAAGTTGAGACGACGTCTCGCTTCAATGATGTGGCGCACTTTCATAGTCACAGATAGAGTTCAAAATCTACGACCGTTGGCTATTGTTGGCTGTGACTCGTCGACTGCTTGCTTTGTGCTGGCCTTCCCAGCAGAGGCTGTGGTGATGACTCCGGTCGGTCGGTTAACTACCTAGCGAGGAGGCGCTCATGACAAGGGTATAGCACGCTCCCTCCAACGTTTCTCAGGAGAGAAGCAGAACCTAGTCATGCGCAGCTCGGTTCAATATTGCCTTGAGTCCAATACTCGGGTATCGAGTAACGCTCTCAGCGGCCATAGGAGGGCACTAACCGCTTTGGGATGTGGCGTGTAAAGACGAAACAAGTCGTGGCGGACTGACAAAGCGACGGCTTGGCAGGGGATCCGAGAGATTGCAATGACGGTGCAGTGACAGCGCAAGGGGACGGAGAGAAAAGCATAGCAAAACCCTGCGTTCTCATGTTGGCGGCTGGATCAGATGCTGTGTTACCAGAGCGCGCATGTGTTGAAGCTGTTGAGATGTGGTGCCGCCATCCTCTTGTGGGTCTAGTCATTTCTTGGTAAGGTTATTTCCGCTGTAAGCAGTCCGCTTGAATACCAACACGGGTTAACACACCACATGTGGAAAACCCTGTATGCGCTACGCCCCACCGCATTGGGGATGTTCCATGTCTGCGATATAGTTGCGAGATACCTTCATAGCCTGGCAAAGGACTCAGCTGGCCAGCTATGTGCCGCTCCACGCAGAACCCCCAATCTGATCTCCGCAGACAGTTCAGAGTCTAGACTAAGCCCTAGGACATTATAGCACAGCGATGAAAAACATGGAAAAGAGAACGGCCTGGCTTCTAACCGCTTAGTGGTCTGTGTTAAGCATGACATATCTGGACGCCCCGCTCGGCTCCTGCAGCCATCAGCGAACCTTCTTTTCCCGACCCCGCTGAGGGTTGCTTCTGCACGACACGCTCCATGCCTCGATCAGGGCATAGCCAAGTACACCTGCTCAACTCTTCGGTGTGGCCAAGTATTGACTTCGTATTGTCAGTGTTACGAAAGACTCGGCAATCTCATGGCAGGCTGTGAAGCGTGGGCTAGTCCTTGGGTACGCCCCATGTATACGACTCGGTTAAGCGGACGCAGACATGCAACTCACGTCTTCGAGACTCCTTCGCATCGCGCTTTTGTCGATTACTTCGGAACCCATAATCTATCTGGTATCTGCTCGTCAACAATCCAAGTGGGTGATGCAAGGTCCAGTCCCTAGATATGCGCTGTGCTCCACAAACGCCTAGAAAACGCTCCACATGAAGAGAACGCTTGTGTTAGCCGCACACTATTTGGCCCATGCCATCTCAGCACAAGCTCCTCGACGATCAGCGCAGACCTAGACGACGGCTACCTAAAATAGAAGCTAGGCTCTCCCGGCACGCTTGTCTCGCGAGCACCTGCATGCCAAGCCCCGCTGCTCCTATCTCGGGCGTGTCATTACTGGCGCCACTGCGTCGGAGCCGGCGATATATGAATGGAACTTTTACCCTTACTTCGAGTCCCACGAGCTATCGCCTGTCCTTCGTCGCCCTCACCGTCAATCTGCAGGGTGTTGTGACTACTCGACCTTGGAAGTCTTAGACTTCTGTACATTCGCTTCATATCTGTCGCTCGCTTCCCGTAATATGTATATTTCTACTCTAATTGGCCTCGTGGCCGGGCTTGCCAGCCATGCTGTCAATGCAGCCTGCAATGCGCCTCTTACTATCGATGACTTTTCCAAATACTCTTCCAACCAGAACAGCTTGAACTCATGGACCAGCGGTATGTCCGATCACAATAAATTCTACAACAAGCCCTAACGATTCCAGATGACGCCAGCATGAGCAGCATTTCAGCCAGTAACGGCGTCCTTTCCTTCATACCAAAATCCGGTAACTCCTACTTTTACGAGACATTTGAATGCCAGGCCGCAAGCAACAATGGCTACAACTCCATCACCTTCCAGATCAAGGGACCTGCCGGCGGCTCTGCTACTCTCGAGATGCAGACCAAGACCAGCTGCTCGGCTACTTCGTACACGTCCAAGTACATCTCTCTGACTGGATTGACTGGCAACACCCAGACCATGACCATTCCGTTCTCTCAGTTTGGCGGCGCCAATGCCAACGCCATCACTGGCTTTGTCTGGGCTGGCTTCTCGTCCACCACCACGACATGGCAAATGAGCAAAGTTGCTTTTGGGTGCGGCAGCTCCGGTCCCATTACTTCAGCGTCTACCAAACCGGCAGCCACAACTACCCAGACCACCATGCAGACCAGCGCAGTTCCCACAGCAGCTCCTGGAACCTGCGCACCCTTGTTGATTGATGATTGGATCTCTCAGTCCCGTCTGCGATTCTTGTATTACAACGCCATGGGCTACCCTACCTCTGACGATGCCAGCATGAAAAGTGTCACAGTAGGAGTTCCTTCTGCCAACCGCGTTGAGTTCGTTCCCAATACCAACTCGTACTTCTACACGCAATTTCCCTGTGTCAACGCGAAGAACAAGTACACGGGTATTTCTCTTCGCATCAAGGCCCCCAGAGGAGCTTCTCTCTCCATTCAGCTCGATTCGTCTGACAGCTGCGACCCAAATAAGGCCAAGTCTACCTATGCGTCTGCTGCTGACCTCGGCTGGTCTTTTGATGGAACCGAGAAGCTGTACACCATTCCCTTTAGCAAGTTCGCTGGGCTCAACACCGAAAAGCTCGTTACCATCCTCTTCTCTGGCTTCTCTGGAACCACTTCCTTCGGACCCATGGCATTCTACTGCGGTAACTCTGGAGAGTACATTGCGACACCCCCGCCTGCTGACGGCGGCCCGACCGCTACCGTTCCTGCGCCCAGCAACCCTTCGGCTACCAACCTCGTAATTGACAGGTTCGCCAATGCAAACAGCAACGCCATGGGCAACTACCATGGTGGTGACGAAGGCATGTCTCTCAAGTATGCAAACAACAAGCTTACTATCACCTCACCCGATGCCGACTTTGCTTTCTACACGCAGGTTTCGCAAGGCTGCTCCGACTTTACCAAGTACAAGGGATCCTACCTTCACATTGCCTACACTGGGACTACTGCTTTTACTGTTGCTTTCCAACAACACAACAGCAAGTGTGACAGCAGCATTGCTCCCTTCCCTGAGACCTGGGACTCTGCTGAGGCCAGTCGGTATGCCAAGAACGGACACATTTACATTCCCATCAGCCATTTCAACATCAACCTCAGCCGCGTGGTGGGTTTCGCACTCAAAGGTTTCCACACCAAGGAGTCCGTTACTCTTTCCGTTATCGAAATTGTGTCTTCAGTTCCCGGGGGAACCACTATTCCCAACAAGGACGAGACTGGTGACCTAGTCTTTGCCTGCAAGCGCCCCAACTCTTTCGCCTTTGCCATTGACGACGGTCAGCCGGACCTCGCTCAGGAGGTTCTCAAGATCATCCGCGAGGAGAACATCAAGGTCACCTTCTTCACCGTCGGAGCACCCCTCCTCGATGCCTCGACCAACCTGACCAACGTGTACAAGGAGATGATGGCCGCCGGCCACCAGCTCGCGCTCCACTCTTTCACCCACCCTAAGATGGAGAGTCTGCCCGACTACGCATCCATCGACTGGGAGTACAACGAGGACATCAAGGCCATGAAGAGTCAATTCAACGGCTACACCTCAAAGTACTTCCGCCCTCCCTTTGGTACCGAAGGCGCCCGCATGCGCTCGCGTCTGACAAAGGCCGTCGGCAACTCTGCCAACATTGTGAACTGGAGCGTCGATGTCGAGGACTGGCTATGGGCTGAGACCAACACACCCGAGCAACAGAAGACTGCCTTCCAACGTGACGTCAACAAGGGCGGTAACCTCGTTGTGCTGCACTACTTGTACCCGAGCACCGTCAGCTACCTGAGGGAGTTCATTCAGATCGCAAAGGCCACTGGAAAGCAGCTCATGCGTGTGGACCAATGCATGATGGACCCGAACGCGCCTCCGCTATAAATGGGCTGTGTGAGGCTGTTGGTGAGGTTGTTGGGGATTATTAGAAAATAGCAAACGTTCTTGTACATATGTTCTATGATTCATGGATTTGAAAGCAGATTTGTTTATGCGTAATGCCGCTCTGGCTTTGATTCAAATGTCAATATCAACCCTCACCACCATGTCTTTTCTTGTGCTGTACGCGGATTTTGACTAAGTGATGTATGTTTTGCTTCGATACTTGCAAGTGATTCTCTAGCTGGTTAATTTATCACTGGGCCGTGAAAAACATATTATGGGAATGTTTTTTTGACGGATAACGAACTATTGACAGCACTCTTCCGAAGAGGGAAATATTCCCAGAACACAGCCCTACCACAGATATCTCTAAGATATTGTCCACGACTTCTTCCCACGACCATCTCACGACCAACAAATCAACTCTCCACCGCTGAAGCAGGCTGGCAGGACAGCTTCGCCTTGATCTTAGCGTATGGAACAACCCCAGCGAAACCATCCTCCTCATGCGCAAATGCGCAATACTGCCCCTCGCATTCCCCCCTCCCCATACTGCCTGCACACCACCCGCCTGCACCTATTCGCTGTTCCCCAAAGACCGCAATTCGGGGAACATGTACCGTTATCGCAGGGCATTGTCTTTCACATTTGCACTTTACGCGCACATCTATTCCACATATATGCAAGGCTAGGAACTAGAAAAAAAGATTACATATCTAGTATGTATGATTTCTGCAAGCGGGCCTACTGTCACCACGACAGGGGATCGGGATGGAGGTAGAGTGTACCGAGGTTGGTGTCACGTGATGTCTCATGGATTTTATGCGTGCGCCTGCATCTGGGGGGTGATCGGTACGATTCCTGGACGTGATTGCGTTCTGAGATGAGAGAAAAAAAATTGGCCGGGGACATGTTCCGAGTTTTTTCGATTTCACTCTTGCCTGAGTCTCTTCACTTAGTAGTGAGACGTTCACCGCCAGATTGTGAAGGCAACTTCCTATATATTCCGGTCCAATAGCTCCCTTCTTTTCTCCACCGCCGAGCAACTTTTCGGGTTACCCCAACACCCAGACGAACAAGTAAGTCTTCACGAGAGGCGTCGCGAACATGCGCTCGACCAGACGGTCTGGAATTCCAAGCCTGCAATAGCGCTATATGGACTGTCCTGGTCGTCACGCACAGACTACCTTTGCGAGCAGAAAAACCCGCGACACTCGGAATTACTTGGGTATTATTGTAGGTGATGGCATAGGCCGATTCCGGTCGTTGATCACCCCGCTTACCGGCATTGTGAGCGCGAGGCGTACTGCTGCCCTGGTTCGAAAGTTCCTAGAAAGTGTATGCCTTGGATACTGGAGTGTATCGGAAGACGCCTGTTTACTTGAGTGAATCTAGACAAGCTTCGCGAGGTAGTTGTGTTGGCCTTGTTTTCGCTCTCACTCTCTTACCAAGGTGGGTGCGTGACGAGCACGCCGATCGAGCTTGTCTCGACTTTTGATGCTTGGACTGTTCATTCTCGACTTCCACGGCGGCGCCTCTTGGGGTTCGGCGGCTACAATCCCTTATTCTTTTCTCATTTAGTGCTTTCAGCTATCTGACAGAGCCTTGAGGAAGAATTTTCGACGCCCCTGGGTGATGTGAAATAGTTGACACCCTGGTATACAAAATTTACTGTAGGCGTCAGTCACGCCTATTAGGATTTCAATAGCGAGGTTTGCCTATACTTTCGTTGTCGATTATTCATGTCACGTGGGTGGACGCGTAGAAGGTGACATGGCTATATCAGATCTAGATATGGGGTTGGAACAAGAGATCTGTGTACATTTATTGTCCAATGTACAGTCCCTGGTGGCTCACTCTGGCACCATGGTACAATCGACCCAAGGCACTTAAAACTACCGCCCCCAAAGACTTAAAGATATTACATCGATGCAGCAAACTCGCAATAGAAGAGAAATCCTAGCTTGTATTCTCTAGTGTCAACGGAAACTAGCCTACTTCATTGCCAAATCTATGTCCAGTTGTATACATACAGTGAACTTTATTTCCTCGCCGACCCACGCGTCTCCTCATATCAGCAACCTTGGTCCTCCGGATCCTTCTTCACCGCAGTCTCATTCATGATGCGCAACCGCTCCTCTTCCGCCTTTTTGGCGCGCTCTTGTATCGCCGGTATGTCTTCGGGGTGCAGATCAATCTGCTCCCTGATGGTGTTGATTTGACTTGAGATGGTGATGGCCTGGACTCTGTGCAGATTTGATACGGCGTCGAGCTGCTTTTGTAGTGCCGCTGATAGGGCTTCGGATTTAGCGAGCGCGTCCTTGAGAAGGGCGATTTCTTTGTCTTTGTCGTCTTGGGAAGACATGATGGTGCTGTGGGGGGTGTTAGTAGTGCAACAAAGTAAGTGAATACAGGAGAAACGTACCTTGTAGCTGACACGAGGGTTGCTGGATGAAATATCTGATAGCTTTGGGGTTTGTTGTAGTGTTTAGAAATACCCGAGCTTGCTTTGTAGTTGAGTGCAATGGAATAATGGCGGGCGCAAGTGTGGATACACAACGAGGGCTGGGTTCGTGTGAGAAACAGGTAGCTGGGAGCAAGTGGGTGCTTGTTTCTTCTCATGCGCAAACCAAGGCGGGCTAGGTGTTATCAATGAAGGAGCGTCCGGCGACAAGGTAAGGGCAACCACAGCTTTTCTCATAGACCAATTGCAACACGCGCCCTGTCAGTAACAACTCTGTGTAACTGTACAGGTGTAGTCTTGAAGCCCAACGCACGTGAGACAACTTGCCCGCCTGGCTGCCTGATCCGATAGGTTACAGCGGGGTGCAGGCCAATAGAGTCATATCTTGCGATACGATGAATTCTTTTCCGAGCCAAACAAAGCATTGTCACATCTATGGATGACAAAGAAATGCAGCGACTTGGAGGTAAGTAGGCAGAGAATATAAGTCAGCGCGGCGGACACGAGATTCTCGGTGGTGAGTCGGTCGACGTTGGCCTTTAACGCAGTTGCCGATGCCCACAAAGCCAAAAGGAACAAATACAATATCTCGTCGTCATGTTGTCGACATGGCCGTAGCTTTCTTTATCATTCCCTGAAACAAGACTGCCGCTGACGCGTGATGTACAGCCTGTCTACTACCCTTTAGTACAATCGCCATGCGTCCGCCTTTTAGCCAAGCTGTTGTTCTTAGTAGTTCGCGCAATTCAGTGTATTCCATTGTCAGAGAGGCGCGCGAAGGGTATTGCTAATGCACAATCTGCGTAGGGAGGTCGTCGATTCAGTCTCTGTCTTTTAAACAAACAGCGACGCAAGATCGTATCGGACGAAGTTTCGAAGAAACTCAATTTTTTTTGTATTGGCGTTCATTTTGATGGATCTAGCATACTGTAAGGGATTGCCGAATCGGGTGTTGAATAGGGCTGGTGATGAAAGAAACGGGCCTAGCGAACGTGGACCCCAACTACACCTCGTCATCTCACTTCGCCTCCGACATCATAAGAACAGCACAGTCTCCGATTTATCTCGGTGCTTCCACAACTATAACTTGGAAAGCGATTTTTGAATAGACATCTTCCTCGCCGCTACCGATTGCTACCGACTGCTACCGAAGTCGTCATGTCACCATTCAACTACACCAAAGTCAGCAGCGATAGCTCACAATTGGAATCGCTCGATCAGCAGCCCTCAAGAAAAAATTTAGATGAAGTATCCGGGTGGCGCAAGACAGTCGATAGTGTACAGTTTCTAAGATGGCCGGTGACTTTCTTTCTGCTCACAGTCATTCTCATCTGCGAACTCTCAATATTTCACCAACAATCCACCCCACTGAAGCTGGGCAGTGAGGTTAACGGTCTACTGCCGGAATGTAAGTTGACCGCGTAGATACAGCGTTCTTCACACATACGCATGAAGCTCATCCAACATACTAACCCACACCCAGTCACAACGCAGAAGAAAACATTCCACACAGACAAGAGATATGCATCCGACCACAGAACCGCGGCTTCTATAAACGTCACAAAGCATCAATGGATGGATCTCATACCCCGTAAGCCCTCATCTCTCCCACGCTCAACCCTCGCACAACCTAACACACCACAGGCGGCGGCGGTTTCCTCCAAATCCCAGACTACACCTCGCACGCTCTGCCTCCCCCCATGCACTTCTCCGCCGCTCCCGGAAAACAAGTCTACGCAATCGCAGTCTTCCACGAACTCCACTGCTTGATGCACCTATCTGGTTACATTGACAAACTCGTCATGCAGATCCGTAACAAGGACTTTGAGCTTGATGAAGAGGCTGTTTGGCATAACGACCACTGCTTCAATTATCTGCGCAATGCGCTGTTGTGCTGTGGTGATACTACGCTGGAAGGACAAGCGCAGACGCCGGAGTTGCAGGGTATGGCAGGAACAGACGGGACGGGGGCGGTGCATGTTTGTCGGAATTTTGATGAGATTATGGCGTTTGCGGAGAAGGTGAGACTTACCGATGCGAAGGAGCATTTTTAAGAGGTCGTGGTTTTGTTGGATGTGACGAACATGCACATCGTAAGAGTCTAATCCATAGTTATGATTCGATGACCATTTTCGGCCTCGGTTTCCTTGTAGCTTTCAAGCCACTCCTCAAATGTCTCCTTGATATTTCTTCGTGTGCAGCTCCCTGCCCCTCCTCGCTCTACGTGTCCAACTGACTTTCAATGTACATCTGTACCCCCTCAAGGTTTTCTTCGCGAAGTGGTTTCTTGTCTTTATGAGCGACGATGCAGATACCTGGCCTTTACCACTGTGAAGACGTAAATCCCTCTGCGTAACTGATGCAGAGCGAGGTGGCGATGGGACATTCTAGATCGGCTGGATTGTTCGACTTGTTACGAGGGGATAAGTGAAAAGCGGGATTTCTAGTATTACAGAAACTCCAAGAAGCCTTGTATTAAATATGGCATGGTCACTTGCAATATCAACATTCCATATACCTCCAGGCTCTATTCTGCACGCGATTTGGACAGCTTGTACAGGGCCGCCGGTGAAGCGAGAAGCCGATGTTTGTTTATTTTACGCGCCGCCTCACTCATGATATGGCAGTATATCGGATAGCAGAGATGACTTGTTGTGGAAGATGTGAGAGATGATGAGGTTTTGAAATGTTATGTCGTTGATGAGCAGAGCGGGGAATATGTGGAGATGCGGCCCACGTGCACCCATTCGAGACACTAGACTTAATATGGCAAGGCTTGAGGGCTGTCATCGCAGGTTGTGGACATCAATTTGCACAATTCTCCAAAGTATGCCATCACGATATCGACAAGACGGATAGTTGGAAGCCTCTCAAGCATGTATCAGGCACACCAAATCATCCAAATCACGACCAATGGAGGATGAAGAACACAGCCCTCTCCAGGAGCCACCAGCTAAGAAACAACGAAACTTGGCATGCCAGCGATGTCGCTCGCGCAAGCAAAAATGCGAAGACAATCGGCCATGCGGCAACTGTGTTCGAGGAGGCGAGGAGTGCCTGCCCACCCAACCGGCACCTCGACTGCACGTTGAAAGCGAATATGTGCGCGTCCTAGAGGAGCGCATTGCTGAGCTTGAATCTCTCGACCCTCAGCAAAGTCTCGACCATCTTGGGAGTGCGCACAGCAGAATTGATGGACTGGCAAGTGTTGAGACGCCGACGGCAAATGGTGAGATAGGAAATCGCGATACTCCAGGTGCAACTACTAGTCCTCCAATTCAACGGAAAGTAGTACCACGACAGCCATCTGCCCAATATACCTCGCTATCAGCCTACGCAACAGTCGCAGGTTTTGAAGAAGAGACCGATCTTAATCATTTCTACCTCGGATTACTAGCATCATCATCGGCTTCAGACGATTTTCAGAACGACTCTGTCCCATCAACCACAACGGTGGAAGATGCCCACGCACTTGCGGTCAATCTGCCTTTACACCATACAAATTCACTGCTTGAAGCTTATCGTGAGCGTGCTCAAGCACAGTACCCGTTCTTTCATTGGGATACGCTTCTTACTTGGCACTCGGAATGGAAGTATTCTCTGGCTTGCGATCTGAACAAGCGCGCGTGGCAAGGCTTCTTTGTCAATCTAGTATATGCGACGTCTTTGGTACTACAGCGCAAGTCACATGTGGCCACATTTGATATGCATGCCTTCTACAGAAGCGGATTGTCGCTACTTCCAGCTATACTGCGACAACCCGACAAGATCCTCCAAGTGCAGGCGTACCTCTTACTGTCCGTCTATGCGCTACATCAAAGCTCCACAGAGCGCATCATAACCCTTGCATCAACGACGATGCGACAATGTGTCCAGCAACAACTGCATCTTTCCGAGGTGGAGCCACAGCCTTTGGACGTTCATGCACGGCTCAGGATACAGGTCCGACGGCGCTGTTTTTGGTGTGCATATACACTTGATCGATTGGTCATGTCGGCTTTCGACCTGCCGCCGTCGGTGGCTGACCAGATGATCACAGTAAGGCCTTTTGCTAATATCGAAGATCGCGATTTGCTGGGAGCTGCTGCAGTCACCCCCGCAATGGTAGAGTTGGCCGATGACCCCAAATACACATGCATGTCTCCTGCGCTCCATATACTCCAGTGCAGGCGTATCCAGTCGGAGATCAGCGCCGTAACGCTTCGGTCAGACTACTATACTCAATTCGAAAGCACCTCTGAATGGAGAGTCCGCATCCTTGCCGAGTTGGAAAAGTTCAAGTCTCGCGTACAGAGATTCTCTGACCCCCAATCGAAAGGGTATACTTCGCAAAGATGGCAGGCCATGATATACCACTATACTCTACTCATGTTGTATCGACCTACGAAAACAAACGTACTCGAAACAGCTGGTGATTGGTCGGTGCAAGCAAGTACCCAAGCCTGCTTGATGTTCCGGAAGAGTCAGATTGACCGCCAGATTGCCCAGCCATGGCTAGCAGTGAGTATTGACAGACATAGCGCCAGTTCCAACTAACTGAAGCAGCTCATCGTTCAGTTCCAATCCGGCATCACACTTCTGTACTGTTTCTGGGCTACTGCGCCGGAACATAGGACCGAGAATTACAACTCACTCGATGTACCTGACGCGCTGCGCGCATGTTCCAATGTCCTAGCAATCATGGCGGATCGATGGGCAAAGGCGGATTGTTTGCGGGATGTGTTTGAACTCTTAGTGCGAGAGATTCCACTCGTTGACCATCCCAACAAGCCACCCGTTCGGCTGTCAGAGAAGGCTTCGTCGGCGATTCAACTACACCTGCCGCAAGTACGTGCGCTCGTGGTACACCGTCCAGTGTTACGTATGATTGAGGAAATGATATCCGAAGACTTCCCTCGCTCGTCCACACATGGTCGATCAGTAGCTGGTGTGCTCAGCCTGGCAGATCACGAAAATTCCATCCAGTTCGATCCGCAATCACAGATTGCCAACGACAACTTCCAGATGCCCTTTGCGTCGCAGCGCTCATTCGAGTATTTAGGCCCCGACGCGGAATTGGAAAGCTTACATGTCGATGGGCCACTATCATTTCCGGGCGTGTTTGACCTCGAAAGCTGGATATAGCAATACTGGAAAGAAGACTTGCACGGCTTCCCACGGTCTGTTCGCATCATTCCTTTGGTAAAAACTATGTTTCAGTCTCTCCCATGGCCGTTTCAACGCTGAAGGGAATTCTGCACTTTATATGACAGAATAATATTACGCAGACAATGTACAAATCTGGTCCTATTGGGGTGTATGATGTGCGAATACCAATATCGGCAGCCACACTTCAGTGGAGAGTTCCATTATACAATCGCTTCACTCGTAGATAAGTTCTGTCTCGCTCTATCCGCTTCAATGCAGCTGTTCATGTCTTTTCTTCTCTTGCACGATTCGAGTACAAAGGATGCAAAGACTATCAAAACAGCGGAACTGAACTAGTTATCCCAGCAGCAACTAACCGAGCATGCATTGCAGTTGTAGCCGTTTTTGACGTCACAATCGGTCTACGAAGATGTTAGGATCACCGATATCCTTCACACGATTTGGCCTGTACATACGCATTCTGAATTGTGACATTTCGCGGTTGCGGCTATATGATTATTCCTACATACATCTCTGATAAAACCAGTGGATGTACGATAATCACATACATTGTGTCGATTGGATATGCAGTGCTATACGTATAAGTTTATATAGATCATGGTGGATGGCAACACGTACGTGTCCGTTGCTGGAGCAAGTCGGAACTTCCACGCAATTATGTCCCGCGAGCGCGTACGAAGAAAGGAAGAGCGTTCCCAAGAGTTCGAACTTCATCTTCGGGTTGTTAGGATGATCGACAGGGATGGAAAAAGCTAAGTGAATTATATCGTGATTGTCGAGAAACGATGGGCCTCAATGAGAATATGGTGGCTGAGGCATTTATAATCAAGACTGAGGGACTGACTCACACCCGCTCAACCGCCCCATTTTCACTCGTGTCATCAGTACGAAGTTGTGTCATAGTACGGGAAAGGGGAATGTTGGGCGTTTACTAGCGGAATCAATTATACGATGTTGCAGAGCTGGCGGTGAGCGCTGACGGTGGAGCATGCTCGGCAGTTGAACTGTATTACTCCCCTCGAAAACATAAAAAAGTTGTATTATCTATGGTTAGTAAATATGAGTAGTGCATAAAAAATGGGGGTATAAGCACAAGGCGTTGCGATAGTACCACGGCAGCGAAAGTTTGGTGGAGAGTTCCATTACATAATCGTCTCACTCGTACATCAGCTGTTGACACGGCAAAGGTGTCGAATATTACTGTCGTTGCAACGAACAAAGTGGAATGATATTTGATTAGTACCGAGCAAGAGCTTGGTGGAGAGATCTCTATATACAGGTGCGAGCCAGGCGAGACGCTTGGCCCAACTAACTAGTGGCCCAAGCGTCTGGCCCAGAAAGCTCGCTGGGCTGGCTGTACGCACATGTCCAAACATCAGCTCTGTCTTTCTCCATCCGGTTCAATCCCGCTGTTCATGCCTTTTCTTCTCGTGCCCAATTTGATTAAGACTCAAAGCAGCATGTAATCTGGCAACGATTGCACTTGGAGCCAACACAGCCATCCTATGAAGGTATTAGAGGCATTGAGACCATTTCCACGGTTCGGTCAATACATACGCAGGATCCATCTCCACAATATGGTGTGACCACAGTGCCTGGAACGGGTTTGGGGGCAATATCAACACAGATTTGTTTAACTTGAAGATGTTTGTTGTGTGTTTGACGAGAGTTGCAATATTGTTGTGAGCTCACGCAGCCCTGTCCATGTAAGTCCATGTAGATCGGAGTAATCGGTAATACATACGGGTCCAGAGCAAGACTCGATATCTGCTACGCAAGGATACTGCGCATAGGAGAAACCAAAGAAGCACATTCCCAAGAGTAGCAGCTTCATTTTCCAAGTTGTTAAGATAACTGACGGGAGTAATAAGAGGTAGTGATGTATTTCGTGACTGCAGAGGTATGAAGAAGCTTGGTGGAGGAGGGTGATGTGAGCGATACAACAAAATAATACATCTGGTATGAGGGCGGATCAAGGTATTTATGATCAAGACTGAGAGATGGAACTCGCCCACCTTTGCCTCACCGCTTTCACTCTCATCATCAGTACGAATTTGTGTCATGAAGTACGAAATCATGCCATAAAGTACGAGAAAGGAGGTTGTTGTATGGTTACCAGCGGAACCAATCATGTAATGTTGTGGAGCTGACGCTGAGCGCTGATGCTAAGCACTGACAGTGGAGTTTACTCCGCAGTTGAACTGTGTTACTCCCCTCGAAAACATAAAAAAGTTGTACTATCTATTGTTAGTAAATATGAGTTTTGCATGAAATTTGGGGTCGGATATGGTCGATAGTGAGAGTGATGTTGCGACAATGTCGGTATATGCTTGAGCTCGAGTGGGAGTAATGTCGCAAAGATGTCGGTAGATAATTGAGCTCAAGTGGGAGAGACGCTTGAAGAGAGGCAGGCAGGCAGGCAGTATGTTCGACACTCAAAAGATGTGGACGAGGGAAAGGGTTACTTATACCCCAAAATTAAGAAAACCGACCTGGACAAATCAATCAGTAACGGGAGTATCCGAGCAGATCATCCATATAGAACCAAGACCACAATCTCCCCGGTGCACCGATCGCCAATCTGGAGTGTACAGTAAGCTCCCACGGCTCTATTATCGGGTATCCCCACCTGTTTCTCCTGAAATACAGTCAGCTAGGATACATACAAGGAAGGCATTGGCTCGGTGCTTTGTCGTGATGACAGCCATCTCCGCTTTGACCACGTTGTGCTCGTTCGCGGCGAAAATCCCACGAGCACGGTTATGTAAGCTGCGTATTACGATCCACAGGAGAAAGTGAGTCGAAAAAGCCTGGGTAGAGCATCAGGTAATCGAGTGTGGAAATGGGAGGGTGTTGAACTACATAGTTCTCCGTGTACTTGGATGTTTCATGCTCAACTTGTAGAAATCTTTCAACTGAAATTCTACAATATACGCACAACAAGCATGAACCTTCAACTCCTACATCCAACAAAAGTCGTAAAACGAGAATGAGCTCACTCGCTCAACAAATCCCCATGACCCCGTTTGGAACCTCAGACACCAGACCAGCACAGCAACGCCCACAAGTCAATCACAAACATGCTGGCACAAAAACGAAAAGAAAGAAAAACTCAAGTTTTCCACATCCTCCAGCGTTGGGGCCATTGAAACCGGTCTAAAGCGGTGTTTCTAAACCATGATTGAACCCAAAAGTATCATCATTTGCCCACCACCACCACCACCAACCAACGCCAAGTCCATGCATATTCATTCATCAATCGTACTTCAAACGCCCTTGTGTTTTTGCTGCCCGCTCTACTGTGTCGCGCACTGAGGACCAGCTTCTTCATCGTCGTCGTCTTCCCACTCACCGCCACCTGCGCGGGGATCTCCACTACCGGCACCAAAGTCCTCCATATCGGCATCCCATTCGACCTCCTCGACCTCCTCGACTTCCTCGTGCTTTTCTTCGGGCGTGTCGCTCTTTGGTAATGCATCTCGGACTTTTTGGACAGCGGCGTCGTTTTTGAGCCAGCCGTCTTCGGGGAACTCAACGTCGACGACGAGGTAGAGGTCGCCCCGTGCGTCGCTCTTCTTTATGGGCATACCTTCGCCTTCGATCTTGAGTATCTGGCCTGGACGTAGGACGTTGCCGTCTGGCTGCTGGACGTTGAGCTTGAGACCTCTGCCGTCGAGATGTGTGATGACGACGCGGTTGAAGCCTGTGAGGGCCTCGACTAAGCTGACTTTCAGTTCAGCCCTCAGATCTGCTCCAGCACGCTCAAAGACGTCATGTTGGGCCTCGGAAAGGGTAAAGATGATGTCGCCTGGTTCTTGGTCTGGAAGTTGATCTGCCTCGCCTGCTAGTACTATGCGCTCGCCTTGTCGGGCACCACGGGGGATGTAGAGTTCCAGGACGTTCTTTGTCTCGACGACCTTCTTGCCTTTGCACTTCTTGCAGCGTTGCTTCTCGGGAATGACCTGACCAGAACCCTCACAGTTACCACACGCGACGGTCTCTTGTGTAACGAGACCCGGTCCAACTTGGCGGAGAACTTGCTTGGCACCTGGATGTGTTAGTGTTGGGATTTGAAGTAGGCGACAATAAACATACCGCGTCCATTACAAACGGCACATGCGTTGCTCTTTGCGCCCTGTTTCCCACCGCTGCCCTTGCACAAGGAACAAATGATGTTCTTTGTGTTTGAAAACTTTGTGGTCTTGCCCTTGTACAGTTCTTCCAGAGTGACCTCGTATTCCTGCTCGACTGATCGTCCTTTGCGCGGTACATTTCGCCCACCTGGCATGCCGCCCATGCCTCCCATACCTGGCATACCCCCAAATCCACCCATGCCACCGAACATTTGCGCAAAGATGTCGTCCATGTCTGGTCCGCCGCCGCCCATGCCTCCGTTAGAGGGATCAAAGGCGGCCATGCCGTGGGTGTCGTACATGTTTCGCTTGTCATCGTCGGAGAGGATTTCGTAGGCTTGTTTCGCAGCCTTGAAGCGGATCTCGGCCTCTGCGCGGTCGTCTTCTGCGACCTTATCGGGGTGATGTGCTAGTGCGGCCTGATATATCTAAGTACAGTGATTGCGGACACTCTGCTGCATGCGAACCTTGTGGTATGCCTTTTTGATTTCGGTTTTGCTTGCGCCCTTCTCGATTTCGAGAACCTCTGTTATTCTTAGCATAAAGGCCGGGCCTGGTGAAGCGCATGCATACCGTAGAGGTCGATTTCCTCATCCACTGCGACTTTGTTAGCATGGCGTCATGATGTGGTAGATGGTGGTTACTTTTTGGTACGGGTAGACGGTAAACTTGAGGGTATTGGACAAAGTTGAATCTTCAACAAGTATATACAAGAAGGGTAGAGGAGGTGCGACAGGATATCAAGGCGACACAGGTGAGAGCAACAAACTTTGTCCAGGTTTGTCCCGCCGTTGTAAAGTTAAGATACCGCATACCGCCCGCACTAAGCCGGAGATCCCTGTCCGTCATTTTTGCAGTCGCGAATTGCAAGCTGCTGCAGCGCTGCGTCGCATCAACATGGCCATGTCTTTTTCCTTGCTCCGCCGCCCTCTGGTCTCCACCTACACCTGCCGCTCGTGTCTTTCCCGGCTTTCACGCGCATCACGATGTCCCATCTCGTTTGAGTCGGCCAAGGGCCAAAAACCTAACCCCGCCTTACCAACATTTGCCGCACGGACGCGCTTTGCGCCATCGCCAACGGGCTATCTGCACCTGGGCTCGTTGCGGACGGCACTCTTCAACTACCTACTCGCCAAAAGGACTGGAGGCCAATTTCTCTTGCGCATCGAGGATACAGACCAGAAGCGGACGGTACACGACGCCGAGCAGCGACTTTTTGACGACTTGCGATGGGCGGGGCTGCAATGGGATGAAGGGCCAGAAGTCGGAGGTCCATACGGGCCCTACAAGCAATCCGAGAGAAGCGCAATCTACAAAGAACACGCGCATACCCTGCTGGAATCGGGAAATGCATACCGCTGCTTCTGCTCGACCGAGCGCCTGAATGCCCTGGCCGAACACCGACACAAACTAGGCATTGCGACAGACTACGACCGCACATGCGCCATCATACCAAAGGAAGAGAGCGACGACCGCGCTTCAAAGGGTGAATCGCACACGATACGTCTCAAGGTTCCCGACCAGTACCCAGCCTACAAGGACCTCATCTACGGCACCTTCCGCCCGCTCAAACGACGCGGGCACGTCACCGAATCCGCCTATGAAGACCCCATCCTACTCAAGTCAGATGGCCTACCCACCTACCACCTCGCCAACGTCGTAGACGACCATCTCATGAGGATTACGCATGTCATCCGAGGCAGCGAATGGTGCCAGCACCCAAGCACATCGCCATGTACCAAGCCTTTGGCTGGACACCCCCCGAATTCGCCCACGTCGGCCTCCTCGTCGACGAAGCCGGCAACAAGCTCAGCAAGCGCAACTTCGACACGGACATTGCCGCCTTCCGCGAAATGGAAATCTTCCCCGAAACCCTCACAAACTTCGCCGCCCTACTCGGGTGGAGTCACCGAGAAAAAAAGGACATCATGGACCTGCAAACGCTCATCAAGAACTTTACGCTCAAATTCACAAAGGGAAACACGACGGTGACATTTGGCAAAATGCAATTCCTCCAGCGCAAACACGCCCTGCAGCGCGCGGAAAAGGGCGGACATCACCTAGACGAAATGGTAACCAACGTCGCAACTCTACTCACCTCGCCCGACTCCCCCTGCAAAGACTGGAAAGCCGTCGTCGGATCCCCCTCCCCAGACGACTACATCCGCTCCATCGTCGCCGTCGACGCGGAAAATTACACAAACGCAAACGAATTCCTATACAGAAACTCGTTCCTCTTCACCCCTCTGCGCCCTTTTGCAAACGCCCCGCCCATGACTACAACATCCAATGTCCCGCTGCGCGCGCACATACTGGGCCAGTTGCAGCAAGACGAGTGGAACAGGGAGAAGATTATGGACAAAATACATGACATGATTGACAAGGGGCCCGAGGACCAGAAACCAAAACCAAGGGATGTCTATCATTATTTGCGCAAGACGATTACGGGCCAGGACGAGGGAATGCGGATTTATGACGTCATGTTGATTCTGGGGCGGAGGGAGACGCTTGCTAGACTTGGAGTTGAGGTGTAGATGGCTGGCATGTGTATGATTAGTAGTACGTTGGTTTGGATTTGTGTAATTGTACGTACAAGATGAGAGCATGTTGATCATCAAAGTCTTTCGTTGAATTGCCATCTATCGTATCATGCGTGCTTTTGTGCAAGCACAGCGATATCATATCATGCTTATTCCATGTTTCTAACCCGGCATGCGCCCACGCCTAAACGCCCTGACATGCTCTTCCAATCATCATCACAGGTCATTACCCAAGTATCCTACGACGTCTCCATTTCCACCTCTGGGCTCTTGACTTGTTCGCCATTGCCATTGCCATTGCCATTGGCGAGGTTGAAAATAGTATCCTTGACCTTTGCTGCAAGAAGTCCCATGTCCTCTTCGCGCGCAATCTTGCTTCCAGCCGCGCCTAGCTTGGTCAACTGGTTCTTGGTGTCGTTGCCCGACGCATAGCCCGGTCCGCCCTTAAAACGCTTGCTATTGTTGTTCTCCTGCTGCATCTTGCGCGCCAGGTCCGAGATCTGCTTTGTACCGTATTCGCGGTTCGAGATGAGCGGAGATGACGACAACGTCTGGACCCAGTACTTGTTCCACAGTGCCTCGAGTAGCTTGGCATCAAGCGACGACTTGTAATGTGACACTTGAAGAGAATAGTAATGACTAGCATGTGCGCCAAAATCTTCAATCTTGCCAAGTGGAATCGTCTCGAAGCCGTCGCCGTCAGTACCACCCGTGTGCTTGGAGCCCCCAGCAGCCTTTTGCGTACTCTCAACATACTCGTCCTTGTACGTGCGGAAAGCGCCAATCTCAACCTTGCCCGCAGACACGGTTCGGTCGGGGTCGATGACGATGGCGCAGAAGGGGTCTTGGAACTGCTGCTGCGTCTTTTGTGTGTTGACATCGATACCGGACAGCCAGCAGCCATAGCCGGGATGTGAATGGTACCAACCCACGGCGTTCTCCATCTGGCCCTGCTCTCGCGCCCGCTGCAGGAACTCGACCATGTACTCGTTTGCTTCGTCTTGCGCATTCACTCGCGTCTCGGTGCCTTCGACGGGTAACCGGAAGGCGTCTGTCACGACAAAGGTGTGTGCTTCAATCTTGCCTAACATTAGGCCCATGACTTCAATGGAGCCGCCTGATCGCGCGTGCATGACCATCTTGAGGAGGGCAATGGCCGAGATGCGGACAGAAGTGAAGTAATGGGGGTCGGTTCGCCATGGGTGCGCTTCATTGATGGCTTTCTGCGCAGAGGCCGAGTAGTCATAGAGGGCATCTTTGCTGGGGTCGACAAGCTTGACGGCGTTCTCGAGCTCTGGCGTCCTTGTTAGCAGCGGCGGGGTATGCGGGGTGTGGCTTCCTCAAGCTGGATTCGTCCTTCCACTTACCCCATGTCTTGAGTGCGGTACCCATGGTTGAAGACTGGGTAGAGCTTCTTGGGCGAGTTTGGGTTCCGTAGCGGTAGTGGGAGGCGAGCTGTACTACACTATTGCGGGGAGCTCGCTAACGCCAAGACATGTGCAGGCACCAGCGGACACCACCCTAGGAAACAGTCAAGTGAGTGAATGCAATTGTAATTGCGCAGTGAAAGAGTAAGTAGCTCAGGGAATATCAGAGCTGTGCCAGGTGCGGGCATACTCAACAGACGTGTTTATTGATAAACTACCATGCCGCCTACTTCCTCCTCCGCGACTGATCCTCCCAGCCCGATCGCTCATTCATCTTCTTGGCTTCTTCCTCCATCTTCTTCATCCACCGCCTAGTGAGCTCGTCGTTCTCCTTTCGCAGCTTCTCTTTTTCCTGCTCCGCCATATTCAACTGCAGGTTCAGCGCCACCATCTCGTCATGCACCTCTTCAACAAGCCTGCCTTTGCCCTTGAGTTCCTCTGCCTTGTCCTTGCCCCGCCTTTCCAGTGCTGTCCTCATCTTCTCAAGCTGTTCTATGCGCTGCTTCTGCTGCGTGTCTGAGGCCTTGAGGGCGGAAAGTTGGGCGGATAGTGTGCTGAGCTGCGCTTCTAGGTCGCCGCGGGTGCGCTGTGTGGATGCGAGCTCGGCGCGCAGCTGTGCAACTGCAGCTGGAGGGGCATCATCTGTTGAAGCAGGGCCCTTTCCTTTTGATATGGCTGTCTTGGTTGATGCGCCGGCGGAGGGGTTGGGCTCGGTGGTAGGGGCATCATGGGTGAGAGTGGCAGTACGGTCGGCGAGCTTAGTGTCTATACTCGTTGAGTTTTCCCTTGTTATAGCGCGCGCCTCACGAGCCATGGTCACGTACAGGCGTTGATATAGTCCTCGTGCGCCTTCTCGCGCGCATCGCGTGCCTCGAGTGCAGTTAAATATTCAGCCAATGGGTTACTCATGGCGGCAGGAGAGGTTGCGAAAGGTTGAAAGAGAAGTGATTGGGCACTGTTAATATCATCGTGTTGTGCTACATGTCGTGGGCTGAACGGGGTCCGTCACCATGTAGGGTTGGGTGCAAGTGAGCTGGCGGGGCTCTGCGGCGTCTCGGGGGTCGTCGCTGCTCCGATTCGACCCCTGCTAGCGGGCAGCCACCCGAAAAGTTGCCCAGGTGGACGCCTTCCACTTCACACACTTCAACACTAGCGGGCGCGGGCGATCCAATTCACTACCAATTGCCCATGATGCCACCCTCACACATCTCAGGCACCTCGCGCGCCCTCTACCGTGTCTTCATCGCCCCTACGCTCCGTAGCACAACCTCAGTCCCGCTCATCTATGCTCCGGCTTTTGCACCACCAATCTCTACGCCCACTTCCATGGCCGTCTCCACGCCCAGCCTCACATCTCGGACATGCATCCGCACCGTCAAGTACACAAAAGACACACGCCGCCATGCCATCTCTGACCACTACGTCATCGACTCCGCCATTGACTCCGAGTACATCAACCTAGTCAACGAAAAGGGCGAATTCTTCCCTGGCGTCCCGCTCGTCGAGGCCCTCACAAGCTTCAATAAAGTGACACACCACCTCGTTGAAGTAGCCCCAGGAAAAGTGGACGAGCTCGATCGTCCAGATCCAAATCACCCACCCACATGCCGTATCATGACCAAGATTGAGCTCCGAGAGCAGCACCAGCGTAAGCTCGAGCTCATCCGTAAGCAAGAAAAAGGCGATTCTACCAAAACGGTCGAGCTCAACTGGGCTATTGCACAGGGTGATTTGGGCCACCGGTTGGAGCGAGTGAGAAAGTTTCTTAAGCAGGGGAGGAAAGTCGAGGTTACGCTCAAGGCTGAGGGCAGAAAGGGGTCCATCAAGAAGGCTACTCCTGAGGAAGCCGAGGCGGTTCTCCAGGCTGTTAGGGATGTTGTAGCCGAGTGCAAGGGTGCTTCGGAGATGAAGAGTGAAGGGACTGTTGGAGGTCTCATGTTGCTGGTTTTGAAGGGGAAAAAGATGGAAGGCGAGGACAAGAAAAGTAAGAAGAATAGACATGAAGAGACAGGGGTGGAAAGTACGGAAGAAGCCGAGCAAAAGGCGGCGTGAAGGACTATTGGACAGCCCAATGAGTTAGATACAACATTATCGTCACCCGCAATGCCGAGCCGCGGTTTACGACAAGATGAGGAAATTATAGTCAAAGGCACAGAGTGGAGAGCGATGCCGTGAGGAGCTCCTGGCCAATAACGGAGGTGGCATCATATGTAACAACACTTGTCATGACACATGAATATCATGCAGCTACAATGCATGAATCTATGTAAATATACTGTACAATAACATAGCACCAAGAACCTATAGTCTTCTTTCCTCCTTGCCTGGTCTTTCCTCTTTGCTTGGCTCAGCAACATGACCCTCGATATCAATCACTCTCTCTACTCCATCCGCCTCATCATTCACATCCTCCTCCCCCTCCTCCAACAAGGCATTTCCAGCCTCAATCTCCGCCCTCCTCGTCTCAAGCTCTTGCTCACGCGCTTCAACCTCCTGCTGCATCTTTTCGTGTCTCACAAAGTCGCCCTGCATACTAGCGACCGTGGCAAGCTGGTTTGACAACTCGACTCTTCCCTCGAGTGTTTGCAGTTCAATTTCATCGATGCTAGTCCTCTCGCGCCGAGCCTCCTCGAGCATTTCCTCAGCTCTGTCCGTTTCGCCCATGAGCTCGAGCGTGTCGCGAAGTTGCTCGAAGATTTGGGCGGCGAGAAGGGAGGCCTCGCCCAGGAGTTGCAGCTTCTGCAATTCGAGCTCGCGGACATCTACCAGATATTTCTCCGCCAGCAAGCGGTTCGTCTCGGCATTTTGGTCCACAAGATCGTTTTTTATGCTGATTTGGTGGTCTAGAGCCTTTACTCGGGGAAAGTCGTCAGTGTTTGTGTCTTGGATATAGTCGGTAAATGTGAGACCCGTCTTCTTTGCAAATTCAAGTTTCTTGGCTTCGGTAAGCAGTTCATAGGCTGAGAGTGTTATCTCAGTGCGCTTGGGTCCCTGCGGTAGGGATTCGGCGTATCCATAGCGTGCTGCCGCTGCGCTACCATAAACTTCGATGCGGGTGGCTTCTTTTTCTTCTGGTTTTGCAAGTGAAAGCTGGCGGAACTCTTCCCACCCAATGGTGGATTCGAGGTTGGATGGCGGTAATGAGCGAACAAGGCCCTTGTGCCATGGCTGGATCGCCTTGTGTGTGAGATCCTCTTCGTGAGAAAGGAGAATGTTGTGTAGAGCTTCACGCTCTATGATGACGCGCGACAGCTCCAGCAAATACTTGACGTCGACTTGGTCCCAAAGGATAGCCTGCTTGCGGCGGTCCATGTCTAGCAGTGCTTGTTCCAGCAGTGGGCGCTCCTCCAATGTTACCATTAGACTCCGGCCTCTGCCCCGCAACTTCTCGTGGTATCTGAAAATATCCGCTAGCAGCCTGGTCGATGGACTCTCCAGCTCCATGGCATTGTCGACAATGATGAGCTCGCCCTTGCGGAAACGATAGGAAAGCGCAGTCCGGAAAGCGAGGTCGTAGACCTTCTTGGGCAACTCTGACGAAAAGTCCCGCGGCTTGGGGCCAAATGCAACACCTCCGCCCCTCAACATAGGCGACATTCGGTCTCCCAATCGTGCATGACCCGTTCCCTTCTGCGGTCGGACTTTTCTTCGCGAACCGTGCACCTCATGTCTTGTCTTGGTCGAGGCGGTACCTAATCGAGTAGCATCACCTTCATACACGACGGCGCGATGCAAAATGTCTCGTCTTGTCGGAAGGTTGAGGTGGTTTGCAGGGTATTGTTCAAAGCGCAGCGGCTCAAGCGAGGGGAATTGGTGGATGGTTGCAAGCACGGTTTGGTGCTCAAATGGCGTGACGGGCACATATCCGGGAGCCGGCTTGATGGTTTTGATCCTAATATCAGAGACAGTGGCCTTGGAAGGTGCAGACGTTGTTATGGAGCGGGCGGTGGGAGTGCATAGAGATTTCTTGGGAGAGGTTAGCATGTCGCATGTCATCATGGTGGGGAAGCCTACGGCGCAGCGGACACATGGTCGATATCGCCGTATCGACAGCCTGGTCAATTGGCGTGTGACGCCCCGTATCGGCGTAGATATGGTGGTGGAAGCCATGCCGGTCGGGTGTCCAAAAAGTCGCTGTCGCAGGCGCGGAGTTGAAGGCGGAGGTCTGAAATTGGAAGCCGCGCGCTAGTGAGCATCACCACATTTTCCACCACCACCACCATCAGGACTGTCTTCTTGAACCGTGACGACACCAGCACTCCGCCATGGCCTCGACGCCGTCTATACGCCAATTCATTGCGTGTGTGCGATGCGTGCGCCAAATACCCAACGCCAATGGTACGCGCCGCCTGCTTTCGACGTCGGCGATAGCCCGTGAAGAAGTGCAGACGCAGCCCGCGAATGCGACTCCGCCGTCCCCACCGTCAAACCCCAAAGAGGGCGCCGCCCAGAATGCTGCTCCAGAGCAGGTCCCGGAATACATGCAGAAATGGGGCATACTAGACCCTCAGATGGTGGAGAACAAGAAGCAGGAACGTCGACTTCTGCGAAGAGAGCATGTGCAGCCTGTTGGATCTCGCCGTCGCCGTGCAGTCCTTCGTCGTTCGGCCATTCAAAAGGCCGTTGAGATTCCGTTTGAACAATTACCCTATCAATGTTTTCAGGAGGCTAGAAAGGTCTTGCTCGAGGATAGACAGGAGAAGATCAAGGAAATCGAGACACAGCAGCTGCGGATAAAGAACCTGATGGCCCAAGATGCTAGCCTGAGTGGGGGCGAAGCAGCCAAGAACCATAGGTTACGGAGTATGAGGAAACACTTGGACGAATTGATCGTTCTGGCCGACATCAACGACCCAGTGGTGAAGCGCAAGTTCGAGGATGGCTTGGGTAGGACATGTCACACCATTCTACTGCAATTGACTGACGACTGCAAGGCGACATGAACAAGCCCATCTACCGCTACCTAGCAGACAGGAAATGGCGGCAATACAAGCGTCTCGTGCTTGAGCAGCGCATCACCCAATTGGCAATCATTCCCGACCTTCTTCCGTCGTTGGATCTTGCGGCAGACATCGACCTTGGTTTCGGACGAAAAGATGTTGCACCCGGCGACTTTGTCGATTCTGCCATTTCGGAGAAGATGCCTCGCCTGAACGTCCAGACCTTCACGCCGGGAGAGAAGCTAGTCACAGTCGTCGTAGTGGATGCTGATGTACCGGTACAACAGAGCGACAGCTTTACCTACCGATGTCATCTTATTGCCTCAAACATTCCAATCTCGCCAACTAGCACATCCATACCACTCCAGCGCATAGCACAAGAAGACCAAAAGACGGAAGATCCAAGCGCTAAGAAGATTGCACTGCCGTGGGTTGCTCCCATCTCTCACAAGGGTGCACCATATCATCGTCTTGGCATATTTGTTTTTGAGCAAAACGATGCAAAGCCGTTGGATGTTACCAAGTTTGCCAACACCGAGCGCTTCGGATTCAAACTTCGAAGCTTTGCCGACAAGAACAAGCTCCACGCCATTACCGCTACGCTCTTTAGGACAAAATGGGACGACAGCATGGCCGGCGTTATGGAGCGTGCGGGTATGAAGGATCAAATCGACGTCGAGTTCAAGAGGAAGAGGGTGGAGCCGCTTCCATACAAGAGACGGACAGAGCGCATGCGGTGAGACCATGTAAAACTCCAATTGTATAGCAAATACGGGTGTAAGCTCCATGTACATTATGCGGTAGTGCCCAAGATCTCACCCATGGCAAGTGCATTCCAGCCAGACATCTGTGCCCAAGTCCGACTCGGCGACCAACTTCACAGTACTGCTCAATATAGCTGGGCGGGCTTGAATTTCTGTAATGGTTTCTTTTGCAAAGACGAGCATCGTTGGTTGAGGGTGGAATATCCCAGTACCCGCTATTGCTAGTGTTGATGTTCACTGGGATCGCTCCTTCCTAACCTCACAGTCTCAGTTCCCACCTTCCATACTAGTCGGTTGATGAAGCTTGTGCCTTGCCACATCAATTTTGCCTAGTTCTCGCCTCACATCTATCTGCTCCAGCCGTCGCTATCGAAGCCTAACCTGCCATTATTGTTGTCACCGTCACCTTCACCTTCTGCCCTTTCTTGCCGGCTCATCACTTCCTCGATATGCCCTCCAAAGCACCAAGTGAGCGTCACTACTCTTCGCCACCCCTGCCATCCGATGAGCAGGTTGCTCTTGCTCTTGCTATCATCCGGACTAAACCTGGGAATGTGCAAGTACGAGGTAAATAAAACAAGACCTGATTATTCACATCTGCTAAGCCTAGCAGATTATATACTACAGCTTCGAGCTCAAGTAAAGCTTGGTTTGGATCCAAGAGAGCGGGACGATCCCGGTCGTTATATTGATCATGTGACCTACTGGAAACACAGGTGCCTGCATGCCGAAGACGAGTGTGAGAATCTTCGAAACATCAATACAAAGCTTGGCCGATCCAACAAAATATCGGCCAGTTCTTATGCCACGGCACCAGACATTGACATGAGCATACACAATGGAGGAGAAAGATCCCCAAGTGTGCCATCGAATCGAAGTCCGACGCGGAAGAAGCAGACACAAAAGCGAGTTCAACGTCCCACAACTGCCGCCCAAGACACAATCGAAGACGACATGGACTTCCTGGAACTACTTGGAAGTGATGGCAGCCGGCTCACGGAAGCTTTATATACTGCATATTCCCTATGTCGCTCCAATGAAACTGATGAGCGGGCCCTGTGCTCCAACCTTGTCCGCATTGCCTCAGGCGTAGGCAAGGTTCTACACTTTGTTGCTCACAACCATGAGCACCTCTCTCGCCACGAAAGGAGGAATCCAGGGGCAAAGTCTCTAGATCAAGATAAATCTGATTTCGCCATCGCGCTTTCCGTTTGCGCCAGAGCCTTCATGTCGATTCTTGTTGGCATGGCCAAGCTGACAGAATCCAATCCAAGTACGCACCTATCAAGTCTGGTCGTTTGTGAATTGGTAGATATGTTCAAATCTGCCCTTCTCTCCATCGCATCCTCGGCTTGGCAGACGGCGCAAGACATCCCATCTCAACCGTCTCAGCCTAAGCGAAGTAAAGGAGATGCAACAACCAATCCCATCAAAGAATCGGTACCTGCTCGAGCAGTAGCCCATCTTCTCATAAGTTTTCTGGGGCTTCTGGAAAGATCGGATCCAATACATCAAAAGATCTTTGATGGCTTTGTGTTCGTTCTTTTTGAACGTGTGGGTAAGCGCCTGTATTACTGCACATTCGGACAGCACCGTAGTGCATCAATCGAAGCGAATATCTTACCGCCACCTGAACCAAAAGATGATATCGAGACGGCCAAGCGCAATGCGGAGACTCTCGCTATACGGCTAGAAGCGAAAGCGCTGGTGTTGATCCTCGAACGGGCCATGGGACTGGCTCCAAACCACATGAATCCGCAGAACACTCGCACGAGCCACACGAATCGCCCTGCCAGGACCTTGAGCCTGAAGAGCCCCGCAACTGCTTCTCGAGCGCGCTTGAGTTCGTTGGCAAAAGACCGCCTGCAGCGAACACTTGTAGCATGCATGTATGGCAACAAAGCCGATGACGAATTTCTGGATGTGTTGACAAAGCCAATACCAACAATGCGTCTGGCCTCAATGCAAAACGTTGCCAAGGTTGAGAATAAAGATGTGGAGGCATGGTATAGCGAGGAGGTTTGGCGGCTTGTGGGCTGGGATATTCTTGCGCGTGAGGATGGTTGGTGAAAAGGTTGGTCAAGTGGTAGAACTGAGGAGGGTCGTGTGTTACAGTCGTGATAGGGATGGCAATCAAGGAATTGTTCAGCTGTACCTGGAGATATTTCATATATGCTGAGCATTAATAGTATTGTTGAACTGTTGCGATGTCGATATCATATTGTGGTGAAGTAGAGATGACAAACTACGAGTCATTCGCGGCCATCTAACCGCTTATCAGCGGCTATCAAGTTCACTTCCGAACTCGGACATGCTATACGTAGTCGAGTACAATAGGGCGCAACAAACAATTCCTCTCTTACAGATAAAGAGAACCAAAAAGACAAATTTCGTGAAGCTGGCACTACAAAAATGCCACAAGCAATCCGTATCTGCATGCTAAACGCAGACGCCCCCGTCCCAGCCGTCGTCGCCAAAAACGACACCCCCACTTACGGCCGCATCTTCCACCACCTACTCTCCTCCGCCGCAGCCAACCTATCAAAAACCCCAGACTCCCCCCACCGATCCATAACAATCACATCCACGGATTTCAACGTCGTAAAAAATGAATACCCTTCTTCCTTAACCGACTTCGACGCCATCGTCATCTCCGGCTCTGCAAAGTCCGCCTACGATGACGTTCCCTGGATCCACAAACTAGCACGCTGGATCAAAGACACGTATGAAAACGAGCCTCGTGTCAAGATCTATGGGAGCTGCTTCGGGCACCAGATTGTGTGTCAGGCGTTGCTGCACCAGTACGGTGTTAGAGTCGAGAAAGACCTCCAGGGTTGGGAACTGGGTGTTGAAGAGATTACACTCGAGTCTGATTTCCTGCGGCGATTTCGCGGCGGGGAGACTGCGAGTGTGCGCGCTGAAGGGGGGAAAATGAGGTTGCAGTTCGTACATCACGATCATGTTGTTATACCAGACATTTCTGTCCTACCAACGTCTTGGACCGTGGTGGGTAGTACACGGCATTGTGCTGTGCAGGGACTGTACGAGGCTGGTCGCGTGTTTACGTTGCAAGGGCATTTTGAGTTTGACAGGTTTGTGAATGCGGAGACTGTAAAGTTCTTTTTTTCGGATTGGCAGCCGAAGGTGCTGGAGGAGGTGCTGGAGGCTGTTGATAGGGAAGACGATGCTGTGAGGGCGGCGGAGATGGTCGTGAGGTTTTTTCTAGAGGGTGGTGGGGGGGTTAGGAGGGGTAGATGTGTGGGTTCGGTGAGGGAGTAGGTTGGGCGTATGGAGGGTGGTTTTACTGGAGAGTATTAGAGTAGCCTATATCTTTACGTTTTTATGCACGTCATAATCGTTTTAGCCAGTTGGGAACAACTATAGTTAAATGCACAGGGAACGAGATTGCAGCGTCATTGTATCATGTTACGGCGGTGTGTCATGCAAAAAACCTGTGATGTCACGGAATCGCATCACCTCACCCCTTGTAGATGCGGACCGGCGAAGAGCAGTGTCTCACTTCTTCGGAAACATATTGATTTCAGCTGTTCCTGGGACTAAACACCCTGAAGGTAGTATGGCCAAGCTCCATCGATTGGTAGACGTGTAACATTCCACAGCTTGATGGGAAATGTTACAGCTGGTAACAATACGTCCTTTACTCGGATCAGCTTAGCGAAGAAAGTGCGATGGTGAACCAGAATCTCTCATAGCTGAATTCCGCCTTTAGAACACGCCATGCTTGCCTTCTCATCTAATCTCTGTAAAAGAGTCACGACCTCAATAGCAAAATTATCTTATCTCTATGCACCTTAGCCTACCTTAACCACTTCCGAGCCTCTACAACCTTCACTCTGTTCTTTTTACAATCTCGACTTAAGTGACACAACACTATACCAATGCCGGAAACTGATGTTAGCAATATAGCCCATCCACAATGGTGGAGAAATCCCGGCACCCGAAGGCATAGCTTCCTACTCCTCATGTGCTACTTGAGTAGAGTTGGTTGGGGTTGTTTTTTCTTCTTCTTGTTTTCCTATGTGCTGGGGACGTATGGACTTTCGTGAGAGAAAGTATGTGCCATTTTCGATGGGCAGCATGTCAATGAATCGGTTTTGCATACTATAGGTACGCGCTAGAATGAGACGGAACAGAGATGTCAAGTTGACGTAGTCTCGAGGTAGCTTTCTAGTATCAGGTCAAATAATTAAGTTGTATAATCACTCATGTGAATCCAATCGTAAAAATTACTACTTGATGGTTCATGATCTGGAAAGTGAGCAAAACCTTGGGCATTGTGAGGATTTGCGATCTGGAATTGGCGATGAATCATAGAGGTAATGGCTCTGTAGAGTTTGAAAATGGAAGTCGTGGGTCGCTTCTGCACCAGTGACCTTGCAGTGATTGTTTGACGCCAAGACCATAACACTGTGAATCTTGACTGCAACGCCCATCCCCTCGAATCTTTACCCTCAACCAGCGCGCATCGAACATGGAGAATCATAGGCATATTCTGTCACCAATGCCAGATATTGGCAGGGCTCCGTCAGCGCCACCGTATCCGCATCTCACCCGTCAACCTTCACCGCCTACAACAGCTGCTGATTTCCTCATTGTCGGCCTCTTTGCACTACGCCTAGCACGTCGTCTCATCGAGAGCCTTGATTATTACACGGAGCGCAACGCTGACGTTATCTGGCTTACCAGCTTCCTTGCGCCCTTTGATCAAGCGTATGCGCTGGCAAAAATTTCAGGTCCCCGGAAAGACGACTATGCTGCGACCTACCAGAATATAGTTAGGCGAATGAAGAGACAGCCAAAGTATCCTGTACGCTTTATGCAGATGAATCCAGATCCTTCAATGCGGCAAGGGCAGCGAGGCAATGATGCAGAAGGAGCGAGAGCACTGGATGACGGTGAGTAAGCTCGTGCTGAAGCTCTTCCTCAAACTAACGCATCTCAGTCGAGCGATTGGACATTATCGACTTTTGTGATGCAGCCGGCGAATGGGGATCCACCGTACCTATTCCAGCACAGGAAGCAGAAAGAATGATTGAGCTAGCGGACAGGAGAAAAATAGCTGATCTCGACAGTGTGCAATCGCGAGTCGGGAACCTGCAACAGCCACGGACTGAGAGGCACTTGCGCAATCAGCAGTCACCTCTGCAGCATGAATTGAGACAGCAACCTCAACAGGTTCGACATTCGCGGGTTGGGGATATGCAAGGGCTACAAACTGAAGGGCACCCGCGCACTCAGCGGTCACCTCTGCAGCGCGAAGTGAGGCAGCTATCTCAACAGCTTCAAAATTCGCGAATTGAGGATAGCTATCATTATCCAGAGACCAGACCGCCTTGCCGAGATGAGCATCTGCTTCAAGAGGATCGGAGGCCGTCTCCAGCGGTGAGAAGACGTCGACGAGTGTCCTTTGCAGATGAGCAGGAAGGCTTCAGGGTATTTAGTCGCCCGCCCGATTCTGATGCTGCATGTGCTAAACGGGCATAGGAACAATACCATTGAATGCATCGATGAAGTTGCGATAGAGCTTGACTTCCAACTGGATCGCATGCTGCCTGTTTGATGCATCCACACCTAGTGAAGACCATCACAACCTTCTCGCCCGTCTCGAAGCGCCAACACTTCTCCAGCCTTAACATCGGTTCCGTATCTCTAATTCTAGAATCCAACTTCCTGTGCTGTCGTTCATAACAAGGCGGGGACCCAACCAGGATTTGTTAATACAGAAGATTGGCACGGATTCCTTGTAAGCCTGGAGGCTAGAGCGTCTGGTTATGTCCTTGAAGTGTTACTGTAGAAGACATGCTGTTGATATCTCAATAGAACAGGGTGCGCCAACTGTCCTTGGGTTGATCTCTGAAGATATCCTCAACCACTAGTGCGTATAAGCTTCGGCATGTGCGCTCTTGTTGGAGTTGAATTTTTTCTCATCTGTTTGATGCCTTCGGCTTGCCTTGTGTGGAAGCAGCAGCCAAGCAGGCTTGTTCTCCCCCTCATCAAGTCGGAGTATATCATTCCTAGGCCCCTCCGTGCAGCCTACATGTAATACAATTGTTACCTGTTTAGTTTCAATGCACAATAACTCATTGTCCGCAGCAGTACCATAGTACCTTCTAGAGGCGATGTAAAACTTTCGCCCCTAATCACATATAAATATTACAGCTACAGCTTGGCCCCTATCCGACATTGAACGCCTTCCCGCTCCTTGATGGAAAGTGCGATCGAGCATCGCGAACACAGCACACGCCAAAGATCAAATGAGCGCTTCAGTAGTAAACACCATAGTAGCGCGGAAGTGTCACATCCAGCTGTAGAGCTACTTATATAGGATCCATTCAAAATAGTACCCTGCGTTTGTGAATGTCGTGAGGGAGCTGTCTACTGGCGCAGTGCGCTAGCACAGCGAGCTACGTCATTGACCCACCTCTAAAACGTTATCCCTAACCAGCGTGCTGGTTGCTCTAACCCAACTATAAGAAAAATAGATTCCCATCTTCACTTTAGCCCATAAAGCGTTTGCCGGGAGAGGCATACAACGTATATCCCAGTGTCTAGGATCGGTTAAATCTGCGAACAGTGATGGCGACATATAGACTTTACAAGAAACTTCACAAGCAACACTCATGTCTACATCTCTAACATGCCACCCAAACCTCCCAAACTCTATTCTCCATAGCCCAAACCTAGCGACCCTAACACAGCCCCTTCCCCCCTCCCCAATTGTACACACTCTGGACGTGAGGCTGACCTGACATAATCTGCTTGCGGCCCCACCTCCCACCACAAACAAACAAGTACCGCAGACCCACGCATACCCACATCGGAACGTCTCGGGTCGTCATCATCGCCATCTCGATATTGAAGAACATGTCCATTCGTGTCTTTGCAGCCTAACAAACAGATCCAACCAACCCCCCAAAAAAATGTCGTTTTCAGATGACGAGGACGATGAACATGATCTAGACACGTCGCCGGTTGAACGCACCACCAGTTACGAAGGCGAGGATACAAGCCCGACTACGGAAAGGGAGTTGAAAGGCTGGTTCGCTTATCCCATTGCTGCAGAAGTACGATTTTTTATTTCATCTTTTTTTTATCTATTTATTCTTTTACAGAAAGAATCGAATTCGTTTAACAAATTTACAGGTCTATGCCGTGGTCGCTGTCGGTATGTGTCTGTTTTGTCTTTTGTCTGTCCTTTTAGCATCACTCTCTCGCACATGAATACGGCTACACTCAAAGTCCCACCACAGTACTTACACCCACAAGGCGCCTTCCTCCCTGTTATCCTCGAGCAGCTAGCACGAGAAAACGGCGTCTTCTTCTCCGACCACTCGAAACCGTGTATCGACCATGGTGGCCCCGCATCCGAAGCAAATGCGCCAAAGAAGCAGGGCGAAGAGCAATGCATGGTGAGATATCTGGGTAAAGACATGTCGACGAGTAGTTTTGCCATGTACACTTTCTCCGCGGCTGTGCTGCTGCAAGCCCTTGTTTTGATATGTTTTAGCTCGTTTGCTGATCATGGTACGTATGCTCTCTCTCCATACACACACACATGTGGATTGGATTCTCACGTGTTTTGATAAAAAGGGCCGTATCGGAAAAGGATGTTGATGTTTACATCTTACACTGGCTCGCTGGCTAGCTGTCTCTTTATTTTTATTTCGCCGTCTCTATACTATCTCGCCCCTGTCCTCGTCATCGTCGGCGTCTCCAGCCTGGGCTGTTCCTTTGTCCTGCTAAACGCCTTTTTGCCATTGCTAGTAGCACATTACCCAGACAACTCCATAGGCAAGTCGTCGTCGTCGTCGTTGTCGGATTCCGCCTCGGACTTTGAGCTCGAAAGCTTGAACCCTGCAAACGGTCCCTCATCGATGCACCACCGATCGAATCCAGACAAGCTAGCGCGCGATCTCGAGCGCTCGGCGCAAATCAGCAGTAAAGGTGTAGGCTACGGATACATATCTGCAGTCTTCGTACAGGTCCTGAGTATCCTCATCATCTTCCTCTTCAGCAAGACTTCCCTTTCAAAAACCTCGCCTAGTCTCTCCATTCGCATCATCCTGTTCATGGTGGGCGTCTGGTGGGCCGTGTTTAGCATTCCAACACTTCTCTGGCTGCGCCCGCGTCCAGGTCCGCCGTTGCCCACACAAACACGCCCCGGTTTCGCAAGTACTACAGGCCGATGGTCGAGATTGCGCACGTTTTTGTTTTATACCTCGTTCTCGCTGAGAAGCTTCTACGGGACCTTGAAGAGGGCCGTCAGTCTAAGGCAAACGCTACTGTTTCTCGTCTCGTGGTTCCTCCTCTCCGACGCCGTGGCTACCATCTCCGGAACGGCGGTGCTCTTCGCAAGGACGGAATTGCACATGGGCACTATTGCCATTGCATTACTGTCTATTACTTCAATCGGCTCCGGCGTCGTAGGCGCATTTGCATGGCCAAAGATTCAGCGACGCTATTCTCTACAGCCGAAGACGATACTGCTGTGCTGTGTGGCGGGCATGGAAGTCATTCCTCTGTACGGCTTGCTTGGCTACATTCCGCTGTTCAAGAACATGGGGTTTATTGGGTTGCAAAAGGCTTGGGAGATTTACCCAATCGCTGTCGTGCATGGCATAGTCATGGGTGGTATATCGTCGTACGCGCGATCCGTCTACGCGCCCTTGATTCCAGAGGGAAGCGAGGCCGCCTTCTTTGCCCTGTTTGCTGTGACGGACAAAGGGAGTAGTGCGTTTGGACCGGCTTTGGTGGGCTGGATCGTCGATCAGGCAGGTACTATTCGACCGGCCTTTTTCTTTCTAGCCGTCCTGGTGGTGCTGCCCGCACCGTTGCTGTGGAGGTTGAATGTTGAGAAAGGGAGGGAGGATGCGAGGGCTATGGCAGAGGGTGATGGCAGGGGGCGAGGCACGTATGAGAGGGTTCAGGTTGAATGAGATCAAACCCCCAAGCTGGAATAGATGGGGTATGGATTCGTGTCTGTACGCCTGGAATGCTCCCCCCCCCCTCCTTTTGGGAAAAGTGTCGTACGCCGCCCAATGCTATCAACGCCAAAAATGAACACAAACAATGTTTTTCATGCTTGCTCAGATACTCTCGGCCGCTTGCCATCTCTGTCGTGCTCATCTCCGAACCGTTTCCGGTCTCCGAGCGGCTTCGCGTTTGCGCCTGTCGCTCCGTCTCCGTCACGCTCCCTCCCCCCATGAGCATCTGGCCTAAACCGTTCGTCGACGCCATAATCACCCCTATCTCTTCGCGGGCGGTCGTCACCAAAGTCACCCCACTTGCCCGTATCTTCGCTCTTCATGTCCTTGTACCGTGTCCGCCCCTTCTTGCCCAATTTGGTCATGTCGCGAATCTGCATGAATTCAGGCAACAATTCGCGATTGGTCTGGTCCTCGAAGCGAGCATTCATGAGGTTCCTGCGATCTACGCCGAGCTCCTTCAGCTCGTCTGTGAAGAAGGCGCCCTTGTGGAAGTACTTTTGCATGTATTGCATCTGGCCGCGGTCGCCCTTTTCTTCCTGCTGCTTTTCGATAAAGGCGCGGTCTTCGGCTTCTCGCTCGGCGGCAGAGAGGTTGCGACGGCGTTCAATCTCGGCGCGCTCGGCTTCAGCCTCTTCTATGGCCAGACGCTCCCGTTTGATGCGCTTGAGCTCGCGTAGCTTCCAGGCGGCATACTCTGCTTCGGGGTCTAGGCCGTCGGTGTCGTCAATAGCGTTGATGTCGGCATCCTCTACGTCGTCGTCCCAGTCCTTCTTCCCAGCCGCTTTTTCTGCAATGCGCTGCTCGACCTGCTCCTTGACAAGTGCCCGGTTTTGCTCCTGTCGTCTGGCTTCCTCCTCCGCCGCTATTTCCTCTGCCGATTTGACGGGTGCTGCGATTTTGTTGCGCTCGTTCTTCTTCAGAAACACGGGTCGCAGCAGCTTCTTTGGTGCCTCGTCTTCACTGCTGGATTCGTCCTCTTCGGAAGACTCTTCCTCACTACTCCCGCTACCACTCCCACTCTCGCTGCCATCTTCGCCGTCTCCCTCTTCGCTCTCCGTCTCAAACCCTTCCTCTAATGCTTTTCTTTCCGCCTCGGATTTTTCCCGCGACGCGAGTTTCGACTTGAGTGCTGCCTTGGGGAACGAGGACGCGATGGGCGCAGGCTTCGGTTTCGCAAAAGGCTTGGGCTTGGGCTGCTCCTCTTCTGATTCCGACTCTGAGCTGGAGCGCTCTTCAGCTTCCGCGACCCTGGGCTTTCCGGCGAATTGGCGCGTGCGCACCGGTTGCGCGGTGAGTTTCTTGGATTTGGGGGGCGGCATGGTGAGAGTTTGTCGAGTTGCGCAGACGAGAGAAGGTCCGACATTGGCCAGATGGTTGCGCTGCCGCGGCTCTTGTAAGCGGCTTGGCGTGCCCAAGTCACTCCAAGCCAACCTTGACTACATTCACTCTTACACCACCCACGTCCAAGTTCCATTCCTCTCTTGCATTCGTTGCCAAACTACTGTACTGCTGAACTGTCACCTGTGCAGCCAAGCCCTGCAAGCTTACATGTCCATGTCACTATGAAGATGCTCGTTTCGCCTCCAGGGTCCATGTTGGACGTAATCCCTTGGTAGTACAAACCTCCGAGACTCGGTTGCAAGATTGCGATGCGTCGCCCTAGACCTGGGTCAGAATTCGCTCGTGCTCATGTCCTCCAGATTACGCGTTCCAATACAATAAAGATGAGTGCTGCTCGTATTGGTCAGACCATTACCCCCACGCATACATGGGCCTGGACATGAAACAGTAAATCTGCTCCGAGAATATACGACAAGGCCGCTTTCTGAAAAGCATTAGCCTATAATTCCATCCGCTGTGTGTCACACACTTCACATACGATTAATAACAACACAATATGATCATGGATTAATGTAATTTGGTTTTGATTGACCGCCCATGTAGGGGGGCCATATACCGCTGATTCTCGCACTAGTGGCTTGTACACTACAAAGCCAATATAGCTTTTGATCACGGTCAAAACGCCCTTGATGCCAAAATTCATTCCGTCACATCTCGCCTGCCGACTAGGCACAGCATAACGTGAACAGTAACGCCTGTATATGCTAGCTTCCGTGGATAAAAAGGAAAAAAAAAGATCAACTCGATTGATCGTATAGCAGAAAGAAAATGTACCCCCCCGATGCAATGCACGCTCGAACGCAGCAAATAAGATATCCAGTGAAGTAAAAGTTGAGCAGCTGGATGCTGTTCAGAACTTGGAAAAGTGGATACATGAAGACGAGGTCATGGCCGTTTAGCGGAAAACAGGCTGTTGGGGGACGGGAAGTTGGTTGAACTGATTGGTCTCGGGCCATGCACTGCGATCCATGTACGGCAAGAGGCCAGAGCGGCGGTCTGTCATAGGTCTGCCGAGAGGCTGATATTGCATCTGGTCGTAACCAATGTTCCGTGCGGGATTGTGAATCGACGTAGATGGTGGTGGCACAAGCAATGTCTGCACACCCCTGACGGGTCGGTATGGAGATTGACGCTGGTTCAAGAAATGGGAGGGCGACAACTGCCTGGAATTGGATGTGGGAAACGAAGTGCTCACAGGCGAGGAACCAGCTGACTGAGGATACGGACTAGCTTGGCGAGAGGGATCAGTAGTCGGCGTGTAATTATGAGGGAAAGGAGGTGGGGCCGAGGTAGTCGGTGTGCTATTGGGCTGCTGCCACTGGACTGGAGGAGGGTATACCATGGCCATGGAGCGACTGCCTGCAACCGGAAGTGGAAGCTCCGACCAGTTCTTTGTCTGTGCAGGCTGCATTTGCTGTAAAGGAGGAGGTATGGAAAGGCTCGGGAGAGGCGGCAGGCGGTTAACGGACGGTGGTGGCTCAAAGGACCTATTGATGGGCGTTTGCAGGGTAGGAATCGGTGGTGCATTACTGTACGGACCGGGCGCGAATCCGTGAGCCTGTCGCTTGGCTGGTGGCTCGGCCGAGTAATCAGCGCTGCGTTTACGTTGAATGGGCCCGAGTTCAGGAAGAGCGCCAATCGGGGAAACCGTGGCTGATGTGGCCTGTGGTTGTAAAAGCGGGGTATTCGAAAAGGCCATATGGCTGGGCGAATACATCATGGATGTGGGCGGAGATGTCTGTTGCTGGGTCGGCGGCGACGGGACAAAGTTGGGGGGGACTCCAAGCATATGCTGGGACCCGACTGGGCTTATCGCACCGGAGGCGGGGATTTTAGAGGCTCGATCGAAAAAGGTGCCGAACTTGCCGAGGATGCCGTGCCACTCGTTCCATTTCTCCTTTGACGTGAATAGGCTGTAGCGCATATTACTGAGAAATTCAACCTCCATGATGTGCACCTCTTGTACCGAGATGCCCGAGACCTCGGCCCATGTCTTGTTCGTGTACGTGTTGTCATCGAGAAACTTGTTGCCAAGCATGAGAGCTACTGTTAGGAGACGATATTCACTGCCGGGCTTACCCTTGACTGTGGGGTTGGTCTGCTTCAGCCTGTAGATGAACAGCAATGCCAGGAGAATGACATTCTGAGCAACCTGTGTGGTGGTCAAGATGGTTGCTACCCATTTGCGGAATCCGGTTGTGGGATGTGCATCGGGAACAAGAGGCTGCAGGGCTTGACGCGGGGACGAGGTATCGACCACTTGCTGGAGTGTTGAGGCGCTCTCAAACCAGAAGAGACATGTCACCTAGCAAGTTAGTTACAGGCAGGTTACTGGGGATGGACAAGATTGTAAAACCCACCTCTGCAGCGAGTTGAGGAAGACCCTCTTGCGGTGTGCTAATGGTTGGCGGTATCCTAAGGTTGGGTGATATTGTCCACTTTTTCCGCGGTGTCTGTGCCATGTCTTGTGTTTGTGGTTGCTGCCTTGAGGGGCTAGGGCTTCTTGGGGCTGTGGCTGTGGCTGATCTCGAGTTTCCAATAGCAGGCAGTTGATAGCCGTATTGGTGACCGGAACCCTGGTTCGACGGCAGCGATACGACTCTTACTGCTGAGCCGGGGAGGTCGGGAGGGGTGAGAGGGGCTCTGGGGGCAGTGCGCAGCGAGTCCTGCTCATAGCCGTTGGATATCCTGGGATAAGGCAGCTGCATGGTGGTGTCGAGCTTGGAGGACGTGTGCGAGGTAGGAGCGAATAGGTTGAAGGGAGGCTCCCGCGGGATGGCGTGAGGCATTGGTGGGCGAGGGAGCTGTAGCTCGAGCATGTGGGCGGAGGGCGGAGGGCGTGAGAGAGAGAGCGAGAGAGAGAGAGAGCGAGTGAGCGAGAGAGAGAGAGAGAGAGGTGGACGACTCCGAGGGAGCAAGTGGAGAGATGGCGAGGAAGGCGACGACGTCAATGTGAGCGGGCGGTCATGGGCACGGTTGCCGTGATGAGGGTGGACCTAGCAGGTTTTGTTTGCACACGATTCACCTTGACTGCAAGCGCGGGAGGAGTGAGGGTGGTTTGGAAGCAAGGAGCAAGATATCGTCGACTAATGTCGAGGAAATATGTGTGATGAGCCAATGATGCAACCCTGGTTCCGGGACACGGCAACGACGCTTGCAACCAGACGGCTAGAAGAGGAGGGTTCGGCAAAGAAGGGTGCAGATGGAGACAATAAAGAGAAGGGCAGAGGCAGTGAGTGTCCTGGCCGGGTGCTGCTATGCCGGGAGCGGCCTGGTGGTGGGTGGGGAGTAGTGATTGTGACGGTAGGGAGGCGGATTGTCGGGGGCCCGCACGCTGGTTGCGCAGACATGGCTTGGGGCCGTTGGATTTGAATAAAACATAGGTAATTCACACACACGGAGTCGTGAAGGCTCGGAAGGTTCCAGGCAGGAGCGAGCAGGGTAGGAGGAACGCCCCAAGAGGCTGATCCAGGATCCAGAAGGAGAAGCCGCGCTCAGACGCTCTGACATCAACCGCGCCTGCTGGACTAGGATGTGCACGGACGCCAGCACAAAGCAACCGCGACCGGGGAGGCAGGAGCGACCGGACAGGTGCGCTTTGTCTATCACGCTTTGCTAGTTGCTAGGTGCAAAGTCGCAATTAGCCCGCGCGGCGTGGCTACTACTAGTCGTCTGCTACATAGCACCAGACAAACAAGCGGGCTCCGTGACCAGGCCGCGCCGCCCCAGGGCCAGCGACTCGATTTGATCGAGTGCTGTCGGGCCTGACTGACGTGATGCTGTGGGTGGCTGACTACCACGACGCTGCCGACGACCAAACCACACGATCGTCACAGCTTTCACGGCGGCGGCGGGCCCTGGGTACGCTGCACTTGCTAGTGCCGAGCAAGAGTCAGGCCGCTGGTGGATGTGGTAGTGGATGCGGTGGTGGTGGTAGTGGTGGTGGTGCTGCTGCGGTAATGAGAGAGAGAGAGGGCTGTTACCACGCTCAGCCAGTCAGTGTGGTGCTGTAATGAGTGCAGAGGGATGAACTGGTGGCTGCGCCGCGCCATGCCTACAGTACATACAGTACAGCCTCAGCAAGTCCCGACGACGGCCATTGGCTCCCTCAGCACGGCCATGGGCGCGCGTCGAGAGGGGGGGGGGGGGAGGGGGCTTCAGCCATCATCATTCACCCCCACCACACACGGCGTTCCCAATGCGCACAGTCTGCGACTGCGACAGTGGGACACCATTCCGGCCGCAAACGAAGAAACGATAGCGCTGGTGGGCCTCATCAATCCGCCCGTCTGTCTGTCTCTCTGTAGGTACACATGTGCCGGCAATTCGCTGCAGCCTACATGGTAGGCCTGGTCGTGGCCGGCGAGTGCAGAGATTGTGAGTGAGGTCCCTTACACCGGCCAAGACGGACCACCCACACACACACACACACACACACATACACACATCATACACGAATGGCAAAGACACAAGCAGCTTCCAGGCCGTGAGCATGAGCAGGAATTACCGAGAGCGAGGGTTATACTATAGCGTGGTGCAGCGCGACGCAGCGCATCGGCGGTCCATCCATGAATGATGTGGTAGTCCCAGTCCAGTCCAGTCCAGTCCAGTCAAGTCATCAGACACGGGCACTTGATCACGCTTCAATCAAGGCTTCAACACGCTTCGTGCTGGAGGTGCATCGGCTGTGACTGGCCATGGCGGGCGATTGATATTGGCCCAAAAAGCAGACGACGCAAACCGCGGGCAGAAACACAGACGGCACCCATGCAGGCGTGCGGCGACGGCGACGGCAAGCTGCCACAGCCACTTGCCATGGCCAAACCGTGGTGCTGCTGCTTCTGAGGCTGGCGGCAGGAAACAGGAAGCGATACGAAAGCCAGGCCGCCCAGCCCGCACGCCCTAGCAAAAAGTCGCCGGTCTTACCTTTCCCTAAGCATACCCTAATTCCGAGCCCGAACCCTGTCCAACGCGAAGCTTTGCAGGCTGAAGTTTGAGCGAGCACTGCTGATCTTCTTCCATGGTCTTTTTTTTTTTGCAGATGATTTTGCTTCGTGTGACTCCCCAATCACAAGTGGAGCCCCTCTCGCAGCTCGGCTGCCTTCTCTCGGTCCCGCTGCTTGGTGACCAATCGTCAGTCTGCATCTGCCCCGACGCTAGATGACTTATTGCCATTGAGCTCGGCCAGCGTTGCGTGCACTCCAAGTTGAGGCAATCTGCACTGCAGAACCGCCTTTGCAGCGCCCCTGACGAAACACGTATTGGGGTCTATTGTGCGCGCGCCTCGCCTGCTGTGCCTATTCCATCACCGGGCACGCGTCCACTCCCCTCCCCTCGACCCCCCCCAGCAGCCCGCTCGGCATCGGTCCAGTCAAGGGGGACGGCTTCGCGGCTTTGCGGCTTGGGCTGGCCGTCGCCTCGACTCGTCCCGGACGCAGCAGCAGCTGTTGCAAAAGTTGCAAACGCACACGCAGACGCACCACAGTGAATCGCACGCTGCAGCAGCCAGCGCGCGCGTGGTTCGCAGAGGCTGACCCGTCGCCTAGCACCGCCGGCAAAGCATGCTTGCTTCTGGAGTCGTCCGTCTTGCTTGGCTCGTATGTGAGCAGTTGCAAATAGCAGGCCGGAATCATGGGCGTCGCTAAAGTGTGCGCTAGCCGTGGCACCGTGACGGAAATATGGCCAGGAGCAAGGGGAGACGCAGCACACACACACAGACACACACAGGCCCCGTAATCTATCGATAGCAAGTCGAGTTTCCGTGCCGCCCGTCATGGTGCTTTGCAATGCAATGAGTGAGCATGTTGGAATGGTGGAGCAAAGCGCGCACCGTCATACGTACATGGACCAGGGGCCTGGTCGCGCACTGCTCGGGCGCCGGTCAGGCCAGGAGCAAATATATGCCCACGTAATCAACTCTGAACACCACGCACCATGGCAAACGCTTGGATCTTGGACCTTGGAACCGAGTGTAGCCATGGGTCCATCGATTCGCTAACGCTGGATACGGCGTTCCATCAGGAATCGGGTCCATGTCGGTGTGAGGGGGGCAACATCTCAAACACGCCCCCTTCGATGCGAACGGGAAGCTCGGGATGCCTGTGCTGGCCAAGTACTAGGGAACTGGTAATGCCGTGATACAAGAGTCGATGATGATGGTCCTGGACCGTCCTGCAATCGTGATGCATTGTCCATGGCAAGTAGGTACCGGTATACGGTGCCCTACAAGGACGCTGTGCATCTTCTGGGGCTGCAGTGCTGCATGCTATCTTGACATGTACATACTTGCTTGGATGCAACCGACTGCAACTTGACTGCAACTGACTGCATCCGCATCCGCATCCGCAACTCCGACTGCACCTGCGCGCCCGCCTGCCCGGCCGAGTGGTGGAGATGATGGTGCCTTTTTTTGGCGCACCAAGGCCAGCTTGGACAGCTTAGCTCCTTCCATGGATGATTCAACCACGGCGGAGGCGTAGTACGAGTATACGGTCCATATTCGGCACAGCTTTCCTCACCATTACACCATTATACGAGCACCAGCGAGACGCCCGCCCGTGCTGCCCAGCCCTGTGTATGCGTTGGACTGGTGTAAGACGAGTCTATGCCCTTCACGGCACATGTATTAGCTCGCCCTATAGCGCCCTGAGACGTACCGTGCTTCCACGACGCGTACATACATCACACTACTATGGATTTATCGTCGATGGATCCCGTCGTCTCCTCCCTCTTCCGGGCGACAAGATTGCCGCGAAGAGGAGAAGAAAAAAAATTTAATCTGCTCAACCGAGCCTCGAGCATGGCACCCGACATGTGGTGCGTGTACAGTACGGTACCGTCTTCGCTACGAATCTCTGCCTAAACGGTGCCGCGGAACCTTTTTGGTCAAAGACGTACTGTATGTACCTACCGCCAGACGTCGCCACCCATCACGCTACCCGACCAGAACAAAAACATCATCTTCGCGACTCGTTCTTGGCTTGTCACTGCTGCTGCCTTAGCGCGCTGATTCGCAGAGCGCGATAGACGCACAATCGCGAGTCCTCTCGCAAAGGCCAGCCTCATGCCGACTCAGCAGCTCGTACTCTCTTGCCACACGAGCCCACTGTGTTGGGCCTAGCGTCTTTTTTGGGACCAGGACGGCGTCCTTGACATCCATATCGCCAATTCCCCGCTCTCTGGTGCTCAAACAAGTAGGTAAGACGACCCCTGGCGAATAAGCACTCCGGGACCCCACGTTCCAGGGCAATATTACGCCCTCATCCAACAGTGACCCAACCCCCCCGGCCCATTCGTGACCAGCTTGCTTGATGCATCCATCCCTTGCGCTACTGTCTACCGTAGATACCGTCCCTTGATAGTCGTAAATAGGTATAATGTGTGACACAACCACCGGGCCTGAAAAAGGCTGCTTCGTCTGACAGTGCTACAGCATGATGACTGGTCAGACCACAAGGCGCGGGAGCGATAGCCTTTATCCAAGGGGGCACCGATACTTGCTTTGCACCGGAGATTGAGTGAAAATGTATACAAGGGCCTGGCTATCGATCTGCGAGGCGACGTTGGCCTGTTCCGCTGCACACCTGACCATTACCATCTATTCCATCCCGCGGCTGACACTGTCACCATCGACAACGACGACTCCACGCGTGCATGCGTTACGCCACATGTTCTATTAACCATGTATTTTCCATGCTTCCCACCTGCTAATTCATCCGACCCCTCTACCGCTTTGTACGTGACCAAGTTCCACATGATTATACCCCCCTATCTATGTATCCTAAGAGATAACATGCAGCACCTTCATCCAATCTGCACCAACGACGTCGCTCCCGGGTCGCTACAACCTTGCACCATCCGTTGTCCATGAACAGCATTAGGGCTAGTCGGCCAAACTCAGCTTCTTCCTTACTTTGTCGGCTTTCGCAGCCTAGGTACACAGCCGCTCTGCTGCCTAGCGCTGAATATGGTATCCATGTTTCAGCAACGCCTTGACATTGGGCGCTGCCTCCCTCCGCCTGCCGCCACTCACCGTGTCACCATCATGCAAAAGCCAACCAAGCAGACAACGCCCAACCCAACGGCGACTCCACACTTGTTGCCATGCTCAAAAGCAATCATCCGCTCGTCTATCCTTATCCATGGTCGTTCGAGCCGCCTTGGGGCCAGACGGCGCTGATCGCAGTAGGTACATCCATCCAGCTTTCCCTGACTGCAACGCGAACGCACTCATCACTTTGAACACGAGCCGGCATCTGCGCCACCTGCATGTCACCAAATAGTCCGGCATGTCTTGGCTTACTACCAATATATGCATAGTGTGTGCCCTACCTACCGTAGGTACCTACAGATGGCTATGACGACCTCTCACTACGGGTCTATATATCCCGCTACTCAGCCTTGTGCAGCGGCAGGCACGATGCCGCAAGCAGCCGTCGGCACAGGGTGTCCGTAACACACGCAAGCTTGTCTCACCGGATCGCACAGGCAGACTGTTGCCCAACACGATATGATGCCGTTGACTACAGACACGTCGCAACAAGTAACGGCCGTCGCAGCACACACACACACACACACACACACATATACACACAGACACACATGCCGCTATCGGCCCATGGTTACTGATGCATGATCGCTCTCTTTTGTCATTCGTCTGCCGGCTTAGCCTTTGTCTTGAAAAAAAATCAAAAGTTTCCTTTTCGCTGCCCGAAAAGCCAGCCAAGTAACTGGAACCTTGTCGACGGTTTGCTTGCTTCCATCGTGGCGTTTCCGTTACCGGTCCCACCTAGTCATAGCTCTTTCTTTGAGACCTACATCATCAAACATGAAATAGGTCCTTTTTGTCGCGACATCGACGACCCACTATCGTCACATGCGTCCCTTGGTCAAGTTTGCTCCGCGCATTGTTTCTTCTCCTCATGAATGACTACATCGGGCTTTGATACCTACATAAAGCGCTGTTGTTGGGCTTGATTCTCGTCGATCCCCTTGGTCACAAGGCATTCCTCGTATGCAGGTAAACCGTCGTATCAAGAAGAGTAGGGCATGATGTACAGTCCGAGACACGCATATGTTGTTGTTTTGTGTCTCTGATGTCAGCATTTTCCCTCCACTCAGATCCCGTCGCTATGAGCCAGATTGCACAGTGAGGTGCTAAGGTATCATCCATAGGCAACTTTGCCGTGTTCCATATCCACCCTTGGATTTTCTCGGTATATTTGTCTCGTTCTATAAGGCTGTTGCTTCTCACGTGTCTCAGAGGAATCCCCCTGTTCTTTGTTTGGTCATGTGTCTTGACTACAGCGGTTTGGGTGTCTAGTCTCAACACGATGACCCACACACACACCGACAAAGACAAAGACATCAAGGAGAGAATCCCATCAGCCGTACTTGGCGCCCATCTCAATGATACAGATGCGATCTGGCATAGATACCAATTCTGACCTTGTGGACCAGCAATCCCAGTACAACAACATGCCCTGTAACGGGGTTAATTACCCAATCTACCATTCAACGTCGCAAAGCAGAGACAGCGCGTGTCCCGATGCCAACCATGTTTCATACCGGCACGTAGGACGTCCGTTTCCAAACACGGGCCCCAAGACAAGGCGCATTAACACGTCTTACCTCACTACGCCAACATGGGCTTCTTCTAGCCCGTCAGCTACGACAAACGTGTCAATGATGTTTTGCGGCTCGACTCGATGTGTTATGCCGCTGTCATAAGCCCATTGTCCAGAGGACGAAGGAAAGGAAAGGAGAAGAATCAAAAAATGCAAATAGTGTCAAGTCGACGTAGTTTCTCGGCGTCAACTTTTTCTGCCTCTCACACATACATACACACCTATCCCCATCATTTCCCTCACAACCCCAACCAACAAAAAGCCCTCCTCTAGCTACTCCAAAAGAAAATAAAAAATAAGCAGCAAGAAAAATACCACACACACACCCCCCCCCCAGCCCTACCTACCTATCCTTACCTACATGCCATGCGCATGAACGTCACCGTCAGCGTTTTTGCAAAACTACCTAGCCAACACAACCCCTTTCCCGACTCTCTCCCCCCCCCCCCAGAACAAAGAACAAAGAACATGAACTTATACGAACACTCACCCAGACTTATGTGGACTTTGGACCTAGCTGGTTTATGTGCATGTAGGTTACGTGACAGACATGTTAGGTTGTACCTAGCCCCGCTCGGGGGAAATCGATAATGGTGTTTGTAGCTGGGGCAGGAGCAGGAGCAGTATGACACTTTTGCCGTTTTCATATCGTCATGTCATGTGCATGGCACGTGTGGTGTAGTGTTTGTTAAAAGTGAATTTTTTTTTCGAAGATAAGATGTAGATTGGGAAGGTTGGGGCGAGAAGAGAGTGCCTTGTTTGGGTTGCTCTCGCTTTGACTACTTAGAGGTAGGTAGGCCGGTAGGTGGAGTTATACATGTCACTGACGGGGCAAATGGGCATGTATACAATATAGTTTTGTGAGGAAAATTTGTTCGTGATAGCTTCCCCTAGAACAGGCGGTTTTCGGCATTGGCTTTTGCCGCGTCCTTTCTTGCGCTCTGCTTCTTCCTGTCCTTGGCCTCGCCCGGCGGCTTGAAGAACAAACTGGGGCTCTCGCCTTCTTTCATCAGGTGGTTGAGATAGCCGCGGTGGGCGGGGTCACGGTAGTATTCGATATCTTTTCTTGCCGTGGCGTCAGGCAGCCTGTATCTGTACTTTGAGCCAATTTGCTTCATGACTTGCGCCATGACCTCGTTCTTCTTGTCTTGGGCCGCCGTCTGGAGCGCAGTAAGGATCGGGGACGGAATCTTGGCGGTTGGTATGCGGCCCGCGAGGGCGACAAGGTCCGGCGAGGCTTGCAGCGAGATGACGGGGTGGGTTTCGCCACGCAGTACGCGCTTGATGGCCGTGGGGGAATAGAAGCGTGTCGTCACGCTGCCGCCGAGGGCTTCGACTCGTGCGATGGCGTCTGTCGAAGCACGGGAGACGACCATGTGAATAGGTGTTTTCAGCATCTCTGGATTCTATGCCACCGATTAGCAATTGCACTGCCCTCATCAACGTAAAAGCCATACCCTCGCCAGTAACTTGACGCCGTGTCGCTTCACGCCGTGCAAACACCTCGACTTTGCCAGTTCCTTCATGGTAATCGGCTTCGTGGGATCCAGCCGGCCCTGATCAATCCAGCTCTGTATCCTGTCCAGGTTGATGGGCGACATTTCCACCTTGAAGGGGTTGTGTTTCCCGCGCCCTCGCTCTGGGTTTGTGATCCATTGCGGCGTCTGCCCTCCTTCAAACCCAGCAGGGACCTTTCCGTGCGCATGCTGGCCCTTTTGTCCGCGACCACCTGTTTTTCCTTTTCCCGACGCAGGACCACGACCCCTGCGGATTTTCTTGTTGTAGGCGCCGGCGTTGTCAGAGAGCGCGGAGAGGATCGAGGCGCATCGTTGCTGCGCAGGCACGAGCAACGGGGCGACTAGGGGCGCTGCATTTGTTCGACTCGATAGGCAGAGTAGCGATGTCGCCAATTGGACGACTCGTGCCCGTGGTGGCATGGCTGCTGGATAGTCAAGTGCTGCCCGTGTTCTGCATGCCATCTGCGGACTGCGAAAACGATTTCATGACTAAGCAGGCTTTGCCTACGGCAGGCGCATGTGTGCTAATAGTTGGAAACTGAAATATACAACTTAATACGCTAGTTAATTAGTGATGTTATTATTTTAGGCTTGTAATTTTATTTCTATAGTTAACTACTTTCTTTCTTAAAGTAATTTACTAACAGTACTTTCAACTCTTTGGAAGTTCTGCGATAAGACAATGTATTTCTATGTACTCCGCTCGTGCCATCCGCGTCTATCGGTCACCAGCGGCATCGTAGTCTCACAAATCACGACACTGTCTACACCCATACATTATCAATATTAATCAATATCATTAATAGTGCCGTCCTATTGTATATAGTCGTGGTTTTGGCTGGATCTTGGCAAAAGTGCGTCACTCGCTTGTGACCTACGCTAGATTAACTATCGTAACTACGAGCTCTCTTTTATAAAGTTATCCTATCATCACTCCACTTTCCTTGACCGCATCATAATCTTGCAATGTGGTTGCAGAAAATAATTCTCCTCAATGCCGTAGCTCTGTGGCCTTGTAGTTCCGTTGGGTAGTTTCCATTCACACTCCATGACCAATCGACTTAACATGAGCTTGATCTCATTGACCGCAAAATATCGACCCGGACACGCTTGATTACCGTAGCCGAAGGCTAAATTCGTGGGCTCGTTCTGTCCCGCAACGTACTTGTTGTACTCGGCCTTGTCGTTCGCGTATCTTTTGCGATAGGACCGCATTGGATCGAATACGTAGGGATCTGGGTTGACTGCTGGATCGTGCACGTGTTGATGCCCTGTCCAGGCGATCAAGGTACCCCGAGGAAGGCGGGTGCCATCTTTGAGTGTGACATCTTGTAGTACGGCCCGCATGGGTTTGACTATAAGCGCTCGCTCGTCAGCCATAGATTCCCACTGTCACGTCTCGCTATTCACGAGCACTCTTTGAAGCTCAGAAACTTACGCTGGGTAGCTGGCTCAAGTCTTTGGCTTTCCACTAAGAAACTGTCCATCTTTTCCAGTTTCGACAGCCATACCCTGGCTGGAATGTCTGGTCTGGAACCGACAGGCCCATATTCGGCGATTACATCCTCGATTTCTTTCCGCAAGACCGGCATCCATTCCACATGCGTGCACAAATCGAATAGGAAATTTGCCGCCGTCATCGTAGTTGTATGGATACTGGCAAGCATCAACAATAACTGCATGTGCGTTATTCTCGTCAGCTCAATCTCCACATCAGTCCCATTATCCAGCATCCAGCCAAGCAACGTATCCTCAGGCGGCATGTTGCTGGCTATTGCGTCTTGACGCATTTTTATTTGAGAGCCGACGATTTTTTTACCCTTCTCTACGCATTGGCGCAGGCGCCGACGATTAGGGATCAAGGGAGCCACGACAGGGCGCAGCCAATTGGGGAAATGTTTCAGGATGAAACCCGTGCCAAAGAGATCTTTGGTGAATTGTACACTTAGGTCTGCCCATTCTTTGTTTTGAGACACAGCTTTCCCAAGGATGACTCTGGAAACCATGCGGGATACGACTTCGTGGATCTTATCCTGGATGTCGAGTTCGATCCAGTCTGTTCAATCACGACAGATGTTAGCACGGTTTGTCATTGTAGTCCAGTATAGTATCTGAGTGGCTACTAACCATCTGTTCGCGGCATATTGGAATGAAATGCCTCATTCATTTCCTCCTGCGCCCAATTCACGTACATGTTCAGATTCGGCGTGAGTTTGTTATTCACAACGCGAAGTAACAGGTCCGAGTGGAACAAGAAATCGACGTGTGTATATTGAGCGCACAAGTTCTAAGCAAGTCTTTAGCTAGTGAAGCCTATTTTCATCGAAGAAAACGTATCGCAGAAATTCGTCTTACCGCTGCTTGAGCATGGGTGGCATTTAGCACAGTCCGAGGCATAGAACGCTAAAATCACCGTTAGCGCTGAACTCGATTGCTGCCGGAACATGATCTTACCAATTCCTCCAAATATTTGAATGGCATGATTGTAATATCTCGATCAAAGCGAGGTAGTATGTATATTCGGTCTTTATACTGCAGGTTTCCGCCCCTAAATGTCAGTCCACGAAACACTTAAGATAGTGCATGTTGGATCATGCACGACTGTATTGCGGCGGGAAAATACCTTATCGTACGCCTCTTGCAGAACGTCTCTGGCTTGTATAGTAAAGCGCAATTTCTGGATCGCCGAAGGTGCGAACTTCCATTTTTTCGGAGCGAATGGTGCGCCCACTGGTTTTGACGACTCGCTGGAGGTCGCGTACGAGATCATGAATATCACTGCTAGGGCCAATACAGAGAGTTCAAGATATGATGCTGCCTTGAGATGCCCAACAATCGCTGTGGCGAATTTCATGCTGCGAGTCTCGATTAACGCCATTTTCGTGGCTGAATCGACTGCCGTCCGAGACGTTGAGGTCAGATATTTCGCTGCTTGAAGATGGACACAAAATTCTAGTTGATCCCGCGGAAGTCGACTTTTTTGGAGAAGGGAATGGCGTGCTTTTTTATTAAAGATTGCGAGAGTAGAGTAGAGAAGAATAGTTATGTAGAGAACGATGCTGGCGACGCCCTTCATGTCCTAACGAAATACAGCAAATGCGATTTGGGGGCATCGGCCTTGGCAGGCCGAGACTCTTATCCACGATGAGTTGCAGGTAAAGGAATATTGCTACACATAACCAGCGAAATACCGACTCATGGGTCGGGACTAGTGTGCTCTGTTCGTGCTATCCGAGGCGGAGCATAACTAGGCGGCGCTCGCAGAATCGGACATCCATGCTCTCGGCCTTCCTCTTTCGGCGTCGCCGAGGGGAACGGGAAACCCCAAATAGAGATACCTTGTTACTATAAAGTTATAAAGATAGAGAAGTTATTAGAGTGTATTAATCGATGTACTCCCCTCTAGTGCTTCTTATACTAAGCCTGTAGCCTTTGCTACTACACAATTTATAACCACATAATCGCATCAGCCCTGCACGCCCCGCCCCTTAGCCTATAAAACCTAACTAGATAATTGTCTTTTTAATAACTATCTTCAATTTATGTTTGACTCCATTATCGCGCCCTAGACCTATTGACTTTACCATGTCTACAAACCCGCACATTTCACCGTCGCCGTATGGCCCTCACTTCTCTTAAGTAGAGTTGTTAGCTAAAGAAGATTAAGGAAGAAAGATTGGTAAATAGATAGCATATACTTAGGAGTACTATATACTTATAGAGTACGTTGCCTTATATTTTTCGCTTAATGAGTCTGAGGTTATCTGGGTAGCATTCGGTGTATCCGTGTCGCCTGACTGCTTTGTCGAAATGGCACAGATTATCTCCCTTCTATCGTTATTGATGCATGATCTCAACACAAGTATGCAATGACCGAGATGGAGAGTATGATGGCCCGGAGTCTGAGGCTTTATACAAATTGATCTAGAGTTCCATCTCGCACCCGCGAATACAAAAATGTTCGTGTTTCAAACCATGAGCTTATAGCAGTTGCCCACCACTCAGTCTAGAATCATGACTACCCCAATCATCTACGCTCTAATGACAGCTTATTGAGCACTGCATGTATACCCCTGCTCTGGCCTTGGCCTTGATCCATCTCATCAACAACTTGATGAGCCCTGGCCACCAATGCCGCTACAACCGTTCGTGTGTACTCCAGACTCTTCGTCCTTTCAATACATTCCATCGCTGACATCTTGATATCCATGTCCGTAGGCTTCTGCGCCAAGATAGATAGAAGTTGGAAATTTGTAGGATCTGATCGAATGCTGTGTATAACAGGAAACGAAAATTTTCCCTCGGTAATATCTTCACATGCTCCTTTTGCCTGTGTGTAGTCGACATCCGATAAGTTCTTGTAGTCATCCACAATCTGGAAGATAAGTCCCAGGAGCTGCACAAGCGGTATGCAGTCCATTCTGCTTGAGGATCGAGATTGCATCAACCTAATAGCGAGACGAAAAAGGCCACCAGTCTTGTTAGAAACCATTTCGAGATAGTCGTCCTCGGTCGGACAGGTCGATGTATCGCGCCAATACAACTCCATGCCTTGACCTTGGTGAAGTCGAAGCATCTCTGTTTCGTAAATCATCAGCGCTTCTGCTTCATTGTCCAGCTTTCTCAATTCTTGAAGTGCTAGAAAGTAATGGTAGTTGGCCGAGTTGATGGTCTGTGCTACACCATAAACCCTATGGGCAACTGGACGTCCTCGCCTAAGCACTGAGCTGTCCTGTATGTCATCGATCAGGAGTGAAGCAGTGTGTAAAGTTCGCACAACATTCGCAATGACTTTCAGACTCTCATCGGAAATTTGTAGCCATTCGTTGAATGCCTCGAGGACCCTCGTTCGAAATTCTTTTCCAGGCTGCGAGGCGATGTATTCGAATGGATTTTTAATGGCCTTTTCTTTCTCGGGGCACCAACGTATACCCTCTGTGAAGTCCAGGCTCTCCGTGGACAGTCGATGAGGATCAAGAGGTACAGAAGCAGAACACGCGGGGTGCCAAATATCTCGAGATACCCTAGAGCCTAGGGCTGTTGTCTCCTGTAGGATAGGCTTTGTATTCTTAGGGGGGGTCGGGAGAGGCTTGATTTGCCCACCAACACTGTATAACCAATTGCCTGCCGCATAGAATGATGCAAGATCATCGAGAGGACTTCCAGTCTCCTCCAGGGAAGCAAGGAATTTGTAATCTGTACAAACATTGGTTAGACGTCTGTCGAGGGCGTTTGTACTGGTGAAGGGAGATGTGTACCTGGTGGAGTTTGCATGGTTTGGAATATGCAACAGGAACAAGCTTCTAACAAACACAAGAGCTTTAGGGTCCAGAATCTCAAAGTACTGGTAGATATTCCAATTAAATTTGCAGAGCCAGTTTTTGTTTAACAAATGAACGAGCGCCTTCGCTCTTGAGCAGGATCCGGCACAGCTAAGGAAGCACTGGGATAGCCTCGGGACTTACTGTCGGATCCCAGAAACGGTAAAGCCGAGTGATATGAAACGGGTGTCGGGTTCCGAGGAGTCCACTGTCGGCGAGGCATAGCGTAACGTTCAGCGCTCCGTGCAACATATTTTCTACTGATTTATCAGTTTGCTGAATTCAGAAATGACATCCATAGTTTGTTTTGAGAAGTCAAAAGCGTAGACATGCAGTATTACCTACGTATCCGAGCTTTGCGATATGCCACTGCTGCACGTACTTGCCAGGGCGCAGTTAGAAGAAGGCTTCTTACACATGATTCATTGTGGACTAGCAATTGCGCAAGTGGGGCATTGGGGCAGTCTGTTATTACCAGTACTGAAGCCATTACATTATACAGTCTGTCAAATGAAGCGTTCTTCTGGAAGATGTAATGGTAATGGTGTCAGCAGCTAACCCCCTGAAGGCAGGGCTCCAGTCGCATAAGCCTCAGTCACTACATTATCCTCCACTTTTCACACGTATGTAAATCTATAGACTACTCCTTAGGTCTCTTGCCATTCGCCAAAGCGTGTCCATCCTGCCACTGACAAAAGTGCTTGCTCCAGGTCAGAATCTAATTGCTCTACGATTCGATCCACTTCCTCGTTCTGCAAATGTGCCACCAAGCTACCCGGTCTGATATATTCTACGACTACTTCCTTATCTCTGACCTCAGTCTCACGCAATAAGACTCGAAAAGGTGGGAAAAGACCCACTCCCGCATGAAGTTTCGTCATTCTCATAGCCGTAAGGGGGTTTCCAATCGAGTACTGTTTATAAATAAGCGGAATGTCTGCAGAAATGTGTTTGAAAGTGAGCACTGACTTGTGCTGCCTTATATGTGTGATCGAAATGAGGTAAAAAGGGCGCCACATTGCGAGGTCGTAGGTCGAAGATGAGAAGCGGTGGCAAGGCATTCAGAACGGCAAGAGCACCATTGAGATCACCTGCATCAATGGATTCCTTGATAGGCCTCATGTCCAGTTCGGGTATCGCGGCTCCAATCGTAGCCTTCGTATCATCAAAATTGCGTTTGCACGGAATGATGATCAACTCGACAGCAACCTGTCGTTTTCCAGCAGTCATTTTGTCTTAGAGCGTCGATGAGAGAATCTGACAATATCTTTGGATAATGGTGAATTTTGCGCAGCGTCGCAAAACCGCGAAGCAGCTTGGGGTGTAGTTGATATCAAGGGTTAACTAAGTTAGTGTTTCCCTCGACTAAGTCCGTTTCGGCGTTACCGGAAATGGTTCATGTCCGACAGTTCACTAACCCCAAGTCATTGTATATCGGCGTTACCGCAAATGTGTTATGTCCGACAGTCCACTAACCTCAACGCATTGTATATCGGCATGTACTCTAAATATCATTGCTCACAAAGCAGTCCCGCGACGCGTCAACTTGTAAAATGGAACGAGCCATTGACAGGCTGCCCGCACCAGCGTACATTCGAGAGAAGAAAATCATTGTTACCGCTCGAAGCAGGTAAACTCTATGCTGCGCGTCTGTTGATTCCGAATTTCTAACTCTAGCGCAGAACTGGCACTCTTTCCTTATTCAAGGCCCTCACGATACTGGGATACAAAACATACCATGGAGCTGAGGTCATGCGACGAGGTGTGCCTCACCTTGAGATTTTTGAAGAAGCACTTGGTGCGAAGTACATGGGGATCGGCAAACCGTACAGCCGTCCTGAGCTAGATAAATGGCTAGCGGATTATGATGTTAGTACCCTTTGTTACGTTTACCAAAAATGATTCTGGCGTGTTCGCTAACTACATTGCGCAGGCGATTGTAGAGATACCTTCTGTGCTGTTGGAAGAGTTTGTGAACGCCTACCCGCAGGCAAAGATCCTGCATCTTGATCGCGATGTAGACAAGTGGTACGCATCGGTGATGAATACCGTGTACTATCCAATAAATGCCGTGGAGCGATGGCCATTGAGATACTTACGGTGGATCGATACGTTCACTGACAGATTTTGCTCATTTCACCTGATGGTAAAGCGAGTATGGTGGCATGGGCACGAACTCGATGATGGAGAGAAGGTTCTGAAGGAGGACTATCTCGGCTTGTGAGTTGTGGCCGTGATATTCCATGAATTTATCGTCGCTGACAGAATGCATAGGAGCCGTAGAGTGAAGGCTTTAGGCTTGCCTCCTGACCGCTTTGCATCCTTCAGGCTTGAGGAGGGATTCGGATGGGACCAGCTTTGCCCGTTTCTGGGTGTACCGGTCCCAGACGTACCTTATCCCAGCGCAAACACACCAGAACGGTTCGACGAAATGCAGGCTGGTTTCGTGAAGGCAGCACTTTGGAAGGCGAAAATGCTGGCTACGACAGCAATCGTCATCCCCGGGATTGCAGTTGGGGCTTGGTACTGCTTCAAAGGGCGTTAAATTCTTGTTTTTCTGTAGGCAAAGTAGTAGAGCCTTGAAGTTTCCGTCGTACAACTGTGACAGATGTCGCTATCATGCTTGATTACTCTTGGATTGTGACTCCACATTGAGCCTGTTTGGGACTCTTCTGTATTGGTTCTGACATGACTGGTACCTTATTTCCGAACTGTTGGCCCTTTAAAGTTGCATTCAATATTGTAGATAGTTCTGTGTCCTCTATCGTAACTTTGAACCGACCGTGCACATGAGAGAGGGTACTTTTGGGAGCTATGATACCACGTCGAAATCTGACAAATATCATGGTATTGGCATTTTGAATCCAGGTATGTATAACAATAAGGAAACGTGTAATGTGTTGCAGAACCATCTACTCGCATTAAAACGCTCTCTCAGTAACCCCAATTGCCATGCTAGTAGAAGAAACGCTGGAAGAATGTTGCAGGAACGGCCCTGCGGACTACATATAGAATCATGTAGATTCCCTCGCAGATAGCTTGGCTGGCTGAGAAGCATATTGAGGTAAAGGCTCACTACGAGTACCTCAGATCCAGCAGATCAATCTCTTCTTTCCTACGTAGTGCTTGCAGCTCCATGTCGCGTGGGAAAACACGGTTGTGTTCAAACAAGTGCGTGGAGGGCGGCTGATAACCAGGCTCGAATCGCCAGTCATACCGTAGTAAGAGGAACACCATCAACATTTTGAGCTCATGAGCAACGAAGAAGCGACCCGGGCTGTACAAAATCGTCAATATGGCATCGGGGATAGAGCTAACTATGTGGTTACTTACCATTCATGCTGTCCAAGTCCAAAGCCCAGATTGTCCGATGATGTAGAAACTAGGTAGTGCCGGTTCGCGGAACCCGGCTTCTCTCGCATACGCAAGTATCGATCTGCAATAAATTTTTCGGGCTCGACATATATGTCTGGATCTCGGGCCCCGCTGTCTAAGACAACCAACATCGCACCTGCTGGAATGCATGTTCCATCTGAAAGGAATGTATCCTTCTTCACATATCGATTCATAATCGCTGCGAAAGACAGTCAGTTCTCGCAAATTAATTGGAGTTTCATGCACCTATCGTACCTAGAAAATTATCCACTCTTTGAACCTCTTTCAAGAAGGAATCTAGCAGCTTCATCTTCTGCATGGATGATTTTGACCCTGTAAGCACGTTATTAAAAAGAAAGCTGAACACACGCATAGGGAAACAAACATCCATTTTCTTTCAGAATCTCAACCATCTCTTTTCTCAGCGGATCAATGACCTCTGGGTGCGAAATACACTGTATTAGGCAGCAAGCAAGCATTTTAAAACTGTTATTACTGAATCAGCTGACGTATTCAAGATATCGGGTTCGATATACTCACGTATTCTCGATTGAAGCCATACTCAGACTTAATTGAGCACCAACAAAGCTGACCAATTCGAGCGGCCGACCCTTCTGTATCTCGATCAACCATCCCAGTGCGTTGCCACTCTTAGGACCTTTCTTAATATCCCCGTCTTCGTATTGCTTTATAGTCGCTTCAATGGAGGGCCGTAACAAATGAGTTGCATCGTTGAGCTGACGACGCACTGTCCTACAGTATGGCATTACGCGGTTAAGGAATGGCCAGAGGAATCTTGGGAATTGCAACAGTGTGTAACCTGCTATGAATGAGGTCGCTGTGTTCTCCTTTGCGATCCTAAGGTATGCTTCGTTCCTCGAAAGACCCTTACCGGCAAATACGCGACTAGTAATCCGCGCAACGACGTCGAAGCCAACCTGTCGCACGTTATAAGTCTTCCAACTGGATTCATCCTCGGACATCCACAAGTTGAGAGCGTAGTCAGCTTCGTCCACCATGTCCTCAGTAATGTAGTTCAGACTCTGCGTCAGCTTTATCCGCACGAGGTCGGTGAATAATCCGTCGTGGCGCAGGCCCTCGTTCATGCCTTCCCATCCAGGAAGAGTGGTTGGAAATTCGATGTGTTGAGTCTCCTTAAAGTCCAGGTTAGGATTGTTACGAATCTCCTCGGCGAAGCAGTTTGGCAAGACGACTTTCCATGCAGCAGCAGCACGAACTTGGAAGGGGCCACCCAGCTTCGCTCCTTCTGCGACCATCTCCTCAGCTCTGGCCATCCATTGAAACTTTGAGGGTATAAAATAGTCACGGATTCCTCTCTTCCTAGGATGCACGACTGGTATTCCTGGATAGGGACGCGCTCTGAACATCCAGATGCCGAGGATCACCAAGATGATGAAAAGGGTTAGCCATCCATATGTTTCGGCAGAAACTGAGGACGGCAAGGTCGAAGGAAGAAATTTCATGCCTCTTTGTAATATCGAAATTGTTCCAAGAGTACGATGCTGGTTGCAGCGACAGAAGTCTTCAGGTAGTCGTCGGACTGAAGAATCGATAATGCGACTGGAACTTCCTGCTTCTAGAATTCGCTTATTTCATAGCAGTATAACCAGGCTATACAGACGAAACTTTTCCCCGGTACGGATCCTGGAGGTTTTCCAGCTGTGTCGCCGACATGACAACCTTGCAAATGTGGACCAGATTGGTTGTCGCCTACATCGCGCAAGCCTCCGGAGCTGTTTAACTCTGTTCAATGCGCGAAAATGACACTAGTTAGTCTCGCGATACGTTAGTTGGCGTTGCTAGCTGCAATCACCAAGATCCAAATACGGCCATTGCCTCTTCGGTCTCGGAGGGCCGAATTTGGCAATGCGACCCTGGCATATCGGACACTACTACATTGAGTGAAGTCTTTATATTATCCAAACATTTGATGTTATAAAAATCCTATGATGGCCTAAGTATTTACACATTACACATTATTACTATCGCGCCGTTATGCATCTCGAAAAGAATACGATGGGATCTGGTGTGCATCTCGAAGACCTGACAAGCCAAGCCCGCCTCCTTATTAAGCATGCCTTATGCAATCACGATGAGAAATATGGATTTGGATCTATGAGTTGTGCGACCTACGACACTGCTTGGGTATCACTGGTTTCTAAGGAGACTGACGGTCACGAACGGTGGCTCTTTGAGGAATGCTTTGATTACGTACTCCAAACGCAATCGAATGACGGTGGATGGACTACTGGATCAGGTGCTCAAATCGACAGCATCTTGAATACCGCTGGCGCTTTGCTCAGCATCAGTCGGCACGCTGCAAGACCACTGCAGCTGCAGCACGATGCACAAGACCTTCGATCACGTATCACTCAAGCGACAGCCTTCCTTGATAGGCAGCTTAACACATGGGATTTCACATTGACAGACCATGTCGGGTTCGAGATCATAGTGCCTGCAATTTTGGACCTCCTCGAGAACGAATCGCCGCCAATTCGGTTCGAGTTTTCGTCGAGAAAACAGCTGATGGATATCAACTACGCAAAGATGTCACGATTCCGGCCCGATTATCTTTACGGGACTCAAAGAATGACGGCACTACATTCGTTGGAATCTTTCATTGGTAAAATAGATTTCGATCGCGTTGCACATCACAAGGTCAACGGCTCTATGCTGGGATCGCCCTCCTCTACCGCAGCATACCTGATACATGCTTCTCAATGGGACTTGGAAGCTGAGGAATATCTCCGACATGTTGTTCGTTGTGCAGCTGGTCAAGGCAATGGCGGTGTACCTAGTGCATTTCCATCAACCCATTTCGAAGCAACATGGGTAAGTTCGCAAGAAATCTAGTGTCGAAAGGGTTTTCATTAGGCTAATTAGGTGACATAGATACTTTCAACACTCTTGAAAGCAGGATTTTCACCGATGGATCTAGAATCGGAACATTTGGTAAAGATGACTAACATTCTTTCCGGTGCCTTTGAGAAGGAAAACGGTGTAGTCGGGTTTGCTCCATACTTCGCGCCTGATGTTGATGACACGAGCAAGACGATTACATCATTGAATATGCTTGGCTACTCTGCGAGTGCTGCTAGGATGGTGCAGATTTTCGAGGCTGACGATCATTTTCGAACTTACGCTGGAGAAAGAGATCCGAGTTTCACGGCTAACTGCAATGCACTAATAGCTCTCCTCCATCAGCCAGACTTTGCACAATATGCGTTACAAATTCGGAAGATCACAACATTTCTATGCGACTATTGGTACAAGAGCGATGAACGAATCAAAGACAAATGGGTATGCTCTACATGATTACTTTCTGTGATATACTAATTGGGTGTTGCAGAATATGTCCTACCTGTACCCTTCCTTCCTTTTCGTAGAAGCAATGGTCGATCTCCTGAACCTAACCGATCGTGGAGCCCTTGAATCCGTCCTTGACGACGAACTCGAATCAAAAGTGGCTCTTGGCTTGTATCAAGCTTCACTGCGACCGTTACTTGGCCAAGCAGAGAATGGTTCCTGGAACGACTCAGTCGAGGAGACTGCCTACGGTCTACTGATCCTCTGCGAAGCTCGAAGGGTTGCTTTCTTTGAAGACCTGCAAGTGCCTCTCCAAGACGGCATTGCTCGCGCATCGAGCTTCTTGTTGTCGGTGGAGAATGATCCGAGTTACATCTGGATCGAAAAGGTCAGTTATTCATCTCCTCTATTAACGGGTGCATATCGGCTGGCTGCTTTGAATATGTCACGGTTGCTTCCGACATCTGTCGTGGGATCAAAATTCTGGAAACTTGCAAGGCCCAGGATCGGCATGGAGGTGCATGTAGACCTATTCCACAGGGCACCGCTGTTCAATTCTCTCCCTCGATGGGAACTTGGTGCGTCGATGATAGAAGCAGCACTACTGTTGCCCTCATTGAGAGCTCGTCGTCACCACATTTTCCCCCGCATGGGTCTGGAGAGTGATGAAAGTTACTTTGATGTCGTTGTAAGTGAGCTCTTTCTTCTAGGCAGACGATCGCTAATAGTATATCTTTTGGGTAAGCCTTTCTTTTGGACAAGCTCGAACAATCGCGATCGTGTATATGCATCCACACAATTGATCGACGACATGACTACTATAGCGATGCTCAACTTTCAATTAGATGAGTTCATGGAAGCCACGGCTGGACCAGCATTCCTTGGCCGCATGGATGTCCTCCGGCGTATTGTATATGATTTGCTCCCTTCGGACCCTAAAAAGTGCGATAGTGGTGGCGGCCCGCTTCCACTAAGGACTGGCACTAACGGCCTTCATTCTCCGAAGCCATATGGAGTTCATGATGCCCAGTACAACAACGTCAAGAACCATATATCTCAATTTTTGAGTCACATTCTTGGCCACCCCTCAACTGCGACGGCGAGCGCGTGGGACAAGAAGCTGCTTCGTTGGGAGCTGAAGAACTATCTCCTGGCGCACATCCAACAAGCTGAGGATGGAACGCGATTCGAGCAGCGCCAACTACACGGGAAGGATACTTCATCTGTTTCTACCACAACATTCTTTCAATGGGTGCGCACCACCTCAGCTGATCACATCTCATGTCCATACTCATTTCATTTGGTGAGCTGCATGCTTGGCGCATCATTAACTCCAAGAGGAGATGGGCATGATTGCTTTCCATCCGCTGGGGAGAAGTATCTAGCAAAGGATCTTTGCACGCATCTAGCCACCATGTGTCGCATGTACAACGATCTTGGCTCGACAGTGCGAGACCTGGATGAAGGAAATCTCAATTCTATCGAGTTCCCTGAATTCGAGCGTCACGAAAGCCTCAATGCGAAAATGAGCGAACTCCTCATCCTCGGAGAGTACGAGCGTAGCTGTATGTTCAAAGCATTTACGGAGCTCCGCAACCACGGTATCATGAATGCATGGGTGGACAATGACGCTGAAGCGAAGAGGCTGGCAGAACGTAGATTTCGTATCTGGAAAATGTTCTGCGATGAGGTCGACCTCTACGGACAAGTCTATGTCATGCGGGACATATCATCTCGCTTAGAAAACCAATCGAAGCCCTAGCTTGAGTAATAGATGCGCATTAGTAAATTAGTTATGACGAGTTCATCGGTGGTACGAGTGTTTACACTCATATCAATAGAAATTTGATTGCTGCATTGATTGATTTGCCATGATGTAACCGCAGCTTTTCCTTTCACGCGCAGTCTTGCGTCGTCTAATCTGAAATTTTGGACACTGTTTTCGAAGGCTGTGCTTTATACGAAGACATAACTGTACATAGCTTGCCTTGAAACTTTTTGGCTTCGCACAATACTTAGCATATCATACGCATAGCAGATGCAATGGCCCAATTATCGTAGTTCATTGCAGTTGATGCTCCGCTCGCGTTATGGTCTCGACCCTCGGCAAGTCACCACCTTGGTCGATGGGGCTGCAGCAAGCATACTGTGGCAAGGAATCAAAGTCTCCGCATATTGTAGTCGCTAGTGATTGAATATGATCAAATCAATGAAATTCTATCTTTGGTATTAAAAATACTTGCCTGGGTACGGAGTTTGAAACTGATCGGAAGGAATGAATGTATCTTGGTAACACAGACTACTTCGAATACTGATAATATACATCAAACTGACCCGTCACCCATCATTGACTACCTTTCGTTCATGAAGTTCGCACATCCATCCAAAACCTCAGTCGATCGTGAATACAGCAGATTCTACTCGCGGGGTACAAAAACTAGCTTTTGGCGAGGATCGGGGCGCACGAGGCCGCCCTTGTAAATATTTTGTGGCCGTGTAGTCTGTCCAGGAGGGAATGAAATGTCATAGTTGAGAAGGATGTTTGCAATGACGGCCTTGATTTGTGCGCCAGCGAAGAAACGACCAGGGCATGCTTGCTTGCCCTGACCGAACGCCAGACTCTCCGGATTAATTGTAGCAAATTGATGTCGGTTAGCTTCAGCTTTTGTAGACATTCGCTTATCATAGAAGCGGAGGCCATCGAAGTGTTCGGGATCCGGGTAGATTTCTGGGTCTCGAGCAACAGCGTCGGCCGGCATCGTAAGATATGTTCCCTTTGGGATAACAGTACCGTCTCGAAGACGTAGTGTCTTGGTAACTTTGCGATTGAAGGTCACTAATGACAAAATGTGAGCTTAGTACTCAGGTGTGACGGTTCGCAGATAGAGTTAACATACTAAGAACAGCTTGGTTTAGCCTCTGAGACTCCTTCATGAAGCTATCAAGCCTTTTCATGCAATTTATGGATGATAATGACCATCCATACTCGCGCACTGTGCGTTCAATCTCGTCCCTCAATGGCGTAATAAATTCTGGATGAGCGCAGAGATCAAATAGCACGTGGATCGCTGTAGCAGAGCTAGTGTGCACGCCTGCAAGCGCCATGAAAAGCATGTTGTGTGCCAGCACATCAGGATTTCGGTCAGAACCTTTTGCCGACTCTGCCATCCATTGGACCATGTCAATAGGCTTCTTAGATTGATTGCCTTTCTGCAAATCAGCTAACCGTTCCTCAAACATTGGTTTGAAGTATTTCTTTGTTATTGCCAAGTGCTTCTGTAGCAGTTTAGCACCTCGAAGCCATGGAAAGATGAGTGGTCGTATGAAAGCTGGCCATGGTCGAAGTTTCATAGCAACGCTTACAACATCCATCGAGTACTCAGCAGCGGTCTCCAGCCATTCTTCGTTTCTGCTCATCGCCTTTCCACCAAGCATCAAAGATGCTGTCGACGAAATAATGCGCACCATAGTCTCGTAGGCTCTAAGCTCGGTCTTCTCCGGGACTCGTTTAGACAGCCAGTATGTCGCTTCCTCGTTGAGGGGCTCAATCAAGGCATCTGAGGAACTCTGTCAGATCATTAATTTGAGAGGATCTTTTGCCTACTTACGCAGGTTGTGAGTCAACTGGACTTTGCAAACATCGATGTGCAGAGAGCTGTTGAACACAACGTCAAGGTTCGTTTGCGAGCTGAGCAATCGCTAAAACAATATAAGTCCTGTTTTCTTGAGTTGAAAGTAGGGATAGTCTGTGTTACCTCTTTCAGACCGTCACTCATGTCCAACACATCCTCGGGTAAACATTTCGTGATTTCTTCTATATAATTAGGTGTGAGCACGACGCGTTCCACGTTCAAAGTTTGCACGCGGAATAGGCCGTTACGATCCTAGGCACATGCCACGTTAGCAGGATGCTCTTGAATAGTGTCTCGTTTATTGAAGAAGTCGTAAGTACCTTCATGTAACCATCATATAAGATCTTTCTTCCATTCTTAGCAAAATCCTTCTTTACTACCCTTAGATCGAGACCCCAAAATCCTGCTGTCTTGCCAACGCGAGGGATTCTTCGCAAGCGGGTAGTTGCTACAAGTTCGGAAACTACCCACCAGGCCATCAGTGTGATTCCGAGAGCGACCAATGCTGTTGCGTAGCGTGGCACGATGTACTGGAGCAGGGATTGTGCCACACGTGCAGCATGTGGTTCGACAGAGTGCATGATTTCCATGTTATAGCAATAATTGTCTGCAGGGATGGAGTTGAAGATTAAGGAGAGGAGTGGGTAGCTATGACGCACTTCTCTTAGCGGATATGCGTCGAACTAGCTCAAGAATATCTCTTTAGCATGCTTCTACAGGTTCTCTTTATCTTATTGCCATCAAGAGTGCTGTCCGAATTATTGGCTTAATTAGGAAAACGTCCGAGGCTAAGCTCGGTCAACCCTAAACAAGTAAGTCCGATATAGTTAGCGAAGAATTAATAGACAACGTTTACTCAATGAGGAAGTTCTACGTAAGAAGTATACATACCCGACTTTGTTGATGTTATAAGTAGAGCCAGGTATACGAGGTGTCATAGGCCAGCATCACGTTTGTCTCAAACCTCTTTGTCGTTTTGATCAAGACGGATGAGTAGAGGAATTGACGGCAGATCAGCTTTTGAATTACCTACCCGATGGACACATTCGTCTCGAAGCTCTGGACGAATGTCACGCGCGATCTCTACGTCTGCGGCATTCAGAAATCACATAGCCAACGACTTAATCAAGACTTTGGGTTGCTGGTATCTTACGCAGCGATTTCGATTGCCTTGCTTAGCTATGGGCTCAATGCAGTCTTGCAGTGGCATCACAGTATCAAAGCGCCCGTGGCGGGCCGTCGACACTTCTGGGAGCCAGCATGGGTCACAGGACTACGATTCGCGCGCAACAGCAGCACAATTCTTCGCGACGGCTACGAAAAGGTTGTTTACACTTTGTTAGAGAGAAATTCGATGAGCGATAAGTGTTTGCGCTAACAATATAATATCTAGTTTGGTCAGTCAGTCTTCAAAGTGCGTCGCAACGACTGTGAAGTGACTGTCATTCCGCCTCGATATGTGGACGAATTGCGAGACTTAAAGAGTCATAAGCTCAGCGCAACTGATGCTCACGTCAAGAATATGGTGGCCGAATACACTATTGGCAACGTGGATCTTGTGCGAAATAGTGATTTGCATCGTCGGGTCGTAAGTCAGCGGCTCACACCCACCCTTGGTAATCTCCTTCCAGTGGTTATCAACGAGCTCAAATTTGCCTTCCAGAAGGAAATTCCGCCCTGTGAAGATTGGACTGCTGTTCGCATACACGGGGTGATGGTCAATGTGGTTGCTCGAATCTTCGCTCGACTCTTCGTTGGACCTAACTTGTGCAGAAACGATGAATGGCTTCAGATCAGTATCCTCTTCACTCGAAATCTGTCCATTACGCGGAACATCCTTCGTTTGCTCCCACTAGGGGTACGACCTCTCGCCGCTCGATGTCTGCCAACGTATTGGCGCATATACTCGCAACTTGACGCTGCAGAACAACTGTTAGGTCCTATCATTCAAGAGCGACGGGATGCTGCTGCAAGACTTGGATCGAATCATGTCAAGCCTGATGACTTTCTGCAGTGGATGATGGACGACGCGCGGCAAGATGAAGGAAGCATACGGGACCTAGCGCATCGGCAGCTTTTGCTCTCTCTGGCGTCTGTTCATACCACCTCCCTACGCGTAACACATTTCTTTTTGGACCTGTGTGCATTTCCAGAGTACCTAGAACCACTGCGCGTCGAGATAAGGTCCGTACTTCGAGAAGACGGCGGCATCAGGAAAACGACATTGAACAAGTTGCACAAACTGGACAGTTTCTTGAAGGAATCGCAAAGAATGCATCCAATGCTTGCTCGTAAGTCTAACAACAGGCGACCAGGGCGCTTTTTCTCCGCAGCTCCACCCCACCCAAGCTTTGAAGCAGATCTTGTAGTAGGCTGACTCGATTGCGCGTGATAGTGACATTCCAACGGGTGGTAAAGCAACAACTGACGCTAAAAGACGGACTCAAACTCCCAAAAGGCACGCACATCGCCGTCGCAGCAGAGGCAAGTGGACGTGATCCAGCAGCCATGCCTGATGGTGGAGATCCTAATATCTTCGACCCTTTCCGTTACGCACGCCTAAGAGAAGATCCCGACAAGCCGGAAAACATCAATCGCTATCAATTTGCCACGACAAGCTCTGCAGACATGCATTTTGGTCATGGGCTAGATGCATGCCCGGGGCGCTTTTTCGCCAGCAACGAGATCAAGTTGATCCTTGTGTTCTCACTCCTGCGGTACGACTTTGACTATCCGAAAGGGCAAAAAAGACCCAGGAGCTTCTGCTATGATGAATCCATGGTACCAGATACGAATACTCAGGTCTTGGTTAGAAGGAGACAAGTCGAGCAAGATCTAAGACACATCATTGAGACTATATAGAGAGTCTAAGCGTTACCTAGACGCGTGCTTCTTTATGCGTCCTACGCACGTAACTAAGATAACTATCAACGCTCATTGTAGTACCACTTTGGGTCAACCCATAACACTTGCTGAGAGGTGCTACTGTCTGATAATTATAGAGGTAACCTATAGAGTAACCTCAAGGTAAGCTAGTTCGCTAGCCTACTAAAGTCCGGACGATCTACTAAAGTCCCGAACAATCTACCAAAGTCGCGAACAGTTTACTAAATTCCCGAATAGTTACTAAAGTACCGATCGGTTTTTTAAAGTCCCGATCGGGTTATTAATGTTATTAGAACGCGTTAGGCCTTATTATTAAGGGTTAGTCTAGGCGGATAGGCCCGAACCGGTCTTTCTATAGTCAGGGATTTCTGATCACAAAGGCCTAGCTTTACGCAGTTCCGTCTAAGCGGACAGGCCCGAGCAAATTGGACAGAACCGGCCGTCGATCAATGTTAAATAGCTTCCGTCGCGATATGCGCAACAGTAAGCGTCCGCTCACGATACTCTATCTGTAGGGGATGTCAAAAACTAATTTTGTTAAAGCTAAGCAGTCGAATGTCCGTGCTATACTCCTATGCATCGATGGAGGCGATATATATTACGTTGTATTAGAGATTTAGCTCACAATGCCAGCGCCGGGTCTTAATAACTAGGATAGCGCCAGGCCACTCTACACTAGGCGTTAGAGAAGCTGTGGCAGCTGTCAGAATGTGCACTGTACCCATGCGTCCTGTAAGTGCATTCGACGGATCTTCCCTTGTAACGCGACAACCACCGAAGATAGTCCGCCTCTGTGAGACACTAGCATGGCTAGGTTTGACTCCGGGTACCCTTAGATTAATCCTACGCGCATAAGATTGAAACTTATATGATAGGCATGGCCTCAGCAACCGCTCCGAAGCGACACCAGAAAAATCGTCTTAACTCCTATGCCATGTTTTGTACACTTAAAACCATCGAGAAAGGGCCAGGGTCGTGCTTCCAAACAATCGCCACACCTTCAATACTAAACCGAGAAGGCAGAGGCACCAAAGTTGCATGTAATACATGTCGAGCGAGCAAAGTATGTAATATAACTCACTAAGGCCCCGCTCAATACATCTTTAACAAGGCTAATCTGTGGTGTACGACTATAGCTTAAGTGTTCCAGCGATCGTAGTGGGTGCGATCGATGTAAATCAAAGAATATAAAATGCACGTATCCTTTAGTGGCCAGAGGGAGTGCACAGAAGAAAGCTGCCCAGCTAACGACTCCTGCGCCTTCTTCAATGTCTCATGACAACTCAGCGAGTCCATCGAGTCCGCAGACAGCATGTCCTGAGACCAATGCATTGGATTGCTACTTCATGGGCAATACACCCGAGCAGGATGCTGTCATGTTTCTGGAGAATGAGACTGCGACGGCACATTTCAGCATTGACACCATTGGGACGTTTCCTTCTGAATACTCAACCACGAATCTGGAGCCGCAAGCGTACCATGACTTCTGCGACCCAACCTTGATCTGTTGGGAGGAATTGATAGACCCGAATACTTCCTTGTTGCCAGATTCAAGAAGAACTACTGGCTCAAGCGGCAGCCCAAATGCGCTCACACCAAGCGATGGCACTGGATCGATCAGCAAGAGCCCTACCGCACCGCCCTCTGAGCGTCGAAATTGTGATTGCTTCACCAAGGCAATGGAAGTTCATGAAAGCATGATAGAGACTATCTGGGGTCAGAAGCATCTTCTCTTGGACATGAACGACATTCTGCACCAGCAAAAGCGAGCTCTGAGCCATTGTGAGCAAGTCCTACAATGCCCAAATTGCCGTAGGAAGACGGCATTCTTGACCACGATCATGACCATCTGCAGCAAAATCATCCGTTCAATTCACTGGACGATCAAGCCAAATGAATCAACAACTTCAACGCGCAATGCTGATGAGATAAATTCCCACGCTTCCACAACTGCAGCACAAGATTTCCATTTGCGCGTTCCTTTTCCCACAAGATTCGGCGATACACAACACGAATCTGAGCCTCAACTTGGTATTGCCTCATGCCTCTCATTCAAACCCGGTGTGATCCCCTGGCACAAACTTGATGACGATGACGAGGCGATCGTCATGCGCAGTCTCCTTCAAGCTCGCCTGAAAAGATTGCATCGATTGTTGGAAGAGCTAGAGAAGGCGGTCAGCGACCAAGGTCATCCAGCACACGTTGCACTATTGACCTTCATTAAATCGCGCATCAGCCACGACATGGAGATCCTTGCCTGATTGAGCTCTTGCTGGACTGTGAAATCATTCAGGGGCTACGACACTTGGAACGTACCAGACGCTCTCGATCGGCTGCGCAGATACGAGGGAGTGCGCTACGGGAGAAAGAAAGGCGAGACTCACCACACAAGAACCTCGTCTCAAACACTTTTAGGCCCAGTTGCAGCTACATAGCGGGATTGGGATTAGTGCACTTGAAGTTTTTCTATCCTACCTATAGATTTAGCCCGTCTGGCACGGTATCGCATCGTACGAATATCACATGAGGCTGCGCGGGTCCGCAGGAAGGATTAACTACTCGGCGAGTCTCCGGAACTCCGCCTCCCCGGGGCCGGCCGTAATTTTATTTGGTTGGTCATTTGGTTGGACCTATGTACCAAGATACATGGTACCGGACAGTTCGCTACATGCCCTTCCGCCTTGCACAATGGACGACATTTGCGCACAGTCCATTCTCGCGGAGGATGAGAGACGCACTCGAAAAGGAATGTGCGTCTGACATCACGATCAGTGGTTACACGACAACGACTTGTACAAGGCATCGAGTATTTGGCAACGAGCGAGGCAGAGAAAGAGCATATGATTATATCACGGGTTAGACGTGGGTTGAAAATAGAGTTGAAGGATTGAACTGAGGTGGAATTTGGTGGAGCTACGAAGAAGTTTCTATTGGAGGAATCTGTAAACTCCGCTAGTCCTAAATAGGCATAGCTTCCCTAGCCAGTCAGTGAGATGTGATATCACCTGACTCCCTCACCGTGACAGATTACGTGAGAAAGGTGTGTTTAATAACTTCCCCGTTTTGGCGAGATAAAGTGGCAGTTGGGGTAGAGTGAGACGCGATAAGAAGAGGCATGGTGCCCCCCTAGAAGTTTTTCATCGCTCCATTTCTTGGAGCGCCATCCGCAGAGAGCTTTAGAGCGTAATAAATGCAGCGTTAATACGCTAAGTGCTACTAGCTAAGCGATAGAGAAGTTAGAGATTAGCTTATCCATGTTTGGAATCCTAAGTGTAATTTATGAAAACGTCTTACTGAGTGCAAATCAGCTTCCTACCCGAGATCCGATGTGTATCTGCCCCTTGAGTGGGGCGATTGAAAACTTCTAGGGGGCACCCGGGGGACGAGTAAAAGTTGACACGCCAAGATTGGTTTGGCTGGACAGTAGGCTAATCTGCTTGTGGCCACCAGGCTTGGCAAATCCACACTGTCAACTTTTTCTCGTCCCCCGGGTGGGGGCAGCACAGTAGATCCCCCACATTTACAGCATCCTAACAAGAACCACACGGTTGCTCCGACTCCCCATTCATGAGTTTGCAGTCACCGAAAAAAGCCCGGTAGATCGTTATGGCTGCGGGCTTGGCACGGCTCTCGACACCAATCGGTCTACGATGACTACTAAGAAACAAACCAGACTATTCGCACGCTGGGATATACGTGTCGTGTATCACAGACCTACAGATCCTCGTATTGGATCAGGTTGATCGTATGTTGCCCAGTCCAAAGCGACAATGAGCAAAGACGGCAAGCAGGAGCTGGAGGACTAGGTAATGGCAGAAAACTGCGTGCTGTTGCCTGCTGGAGGATATCGGCATCTACATCGTCCAGCGGGCGCATTTCGGAGATAATGTTGCTGTAGACATGATAGCAAATAGCTGTTTGAGCCTATGCATATCGAGTATGTAAGCGCCGCTCGGAGTGGATCATACATTCTTGTATGGCAAAGTGGGACTGGAAGGTCTCCGTATGAGCTATGACAGAAATATCCCATCCAACACTTCAGATATCGGCCGTTCTAGTCGCCGCGGGGTATTAACAGATGCGTCAGCTATGAGCTCTCGCATGCTTGTTCAAGCGCTGCCTTGGTCACGGTGAGGGAGTCAGGTGATATCACATCTCACTGATTGGCTAGGGAAGCTATAGCTATTTAGGACTAGCGGGGTTTCTAGATTCCTCCGATAGATATTTCTATATAGCTCCACCAAAAATTCCACCTCCGTTCAATCCTTCAACTCTATTTTCAACCCACGTCTAACCCGTGATAGCCTTTGCCTTCTTTCACATGTTCACGAGTGTCATTACGTGCCGACCAGAATGAATGCTGCTCGTCCCAAGTTGACTCGACGGAGAGGCGCATGTGAAGAATGCCGTCAGAAGAGGATCCGATGTAAGCTGATGCCCTGATGACTTCTGTATACCTAGGTATGCTAAGAAACACAGGCGATGGAGCGAATCCGTGTAATCACTGCCAGGTACACAATCCTTTGTTCGGTCTCAAGACCAACCGCTAATACCATCAAAGCGGAAGGAATATCTATGCGAGTACAATATACGCCGCTCACGTGGTCATCTACGAGAGAACAGTATCCAGAGTCTTTGCATAAACGTCGCTACTTTGACACCGCCATACGCAACAGATAGCACGATGCCCGTTCCATCAAACTCAGAACGTTCCTCAGTGATTTTTTCAGCTCAGGATGCTGAGGGTTCACCAAACCCTCTAAACACGCCATTCAGTGAGGTGTCTTTCTCGCAGCTTGTGTCTGATAGCGCGCACTCGTACATGGATTTTGATTTGTCGCATGAAGCCATAACGAACAGCAACCAAGCCGAAATTACAGGTACGTGCTCGGGTCACCTTCCTTCCTACTCTTTAGTTGTGGGGATATGCATCTACGACACCTTGTGTTGGGCTTTTCACCAATGGAAAGAACAATATACTGAAGGATTGAACCAGATCAACAAACAAGCAGTTTCCAGAATCAGATGCTGTACTTTAGCCCCAGCGCCGACATGTTGATGCTGGACTGGCTCAGCCCAACCTGCGACCAAACCCTGTCAAAAAACGACGCCGCCAAGTTCTATGATTTCGTAGGTGTCGAGCACGACGGCTGCGCCAATGAGTGTACTATTTCGCTCTTTTCAGAACGAATAGTACCCGATACCACCACTGCGAAAACAAAGCCGTCTTCAGCCCACCAAACACACAGAATAACTGCTCTCTTCCAAAACGTAGATGGCGGGAGCCGTAGACAGCAGACCGTGTTAGACAAAGTCAAGGTTTTACTTTCCTCGGAGCATGAGACTTGTCTCTCCAACTTTTTGCGCAAGGTTGATTCTGGCGGAGAACATCCAAGTCTGGTTCTCACCGAACTCCCTGTGACGAAGCTTTTGCAAAGTATGTCCCGGTCGTCTCTTATAAGCAGCTTGCTAACATGCTACAAGATGCATTCAAAGAGCTAGGCGGGTAAGTCAATCGCGCACCAAGTCCACTATGTCAGCTCACGTGTGCGATAGGCTGGGTCTTTTCATTCAAGAAGAAGATGTCACACGTATCCAACAGCGCTTTTTCGACTCAGAAAGCCTTCCCATGGATGCTAGCGATGCGTCGTTGCTGGTTGTTTCACTGGCCTGGGGTGCCTTGTTGGAGCCAGAAATGAGCTCAAGCTCCAGAGTAGCGCTACTAGATGCCGTGCTGGAAACTTCGACGTTGCTACTTCGTCAGCATCACAGCGTCCGGAAGTTCTTGGTAGGCTGATGCAATCGGTGATCACTGAATTTTTGCTGATCCGGGCCAGGCGCTTGTTGCTGTAGTTCGTGAAGATCCGATCGTTCACGGCGAGGCTTTTGGCTAACATATTCAGCTTTCTATTTCCGAAAGAACGGGGTCAAACAATCTACCTGCGCTTATTCTTACCAGCATCTCGACTGCGGCATCCCTGAATCTCCACTTGGAACCTGTCTTACGCAAGCTTTGTGCTAGCGATGAACAAGTCATTCACACTCAACGAGCCATGTGGCTGCTTTATTGCATCGACAAGTCACATGCATTAAGGTGCCATAGCTTCTCTGTAAGCTCTACATCCCTATCACAGACTAGTCTGATCAAGTCTAATGCAGGGAAATTAGCTAGTCAGCGATAGCTTCCTTCCGACAACAAACCCACCCGGAAACACACTTAAGAGTGATTCCGCAGCTACGCCATCCATGGAGTTGTTGTCAGTTCGGTCGCAGTTCTCCAAGATCTGCTCGGACATTCTGCAGCTCCGAGAAGGTGCTAATGAAAAATCATCCGAAGACTGTTCTACCAGAGCTGTGACGCTGTCAACAGCATTGGAAGAATGGTACAGGTCAACAAAGATCAGCCAAATGATGCTCTCTCTGGACCATCATGATGCCATGCGCGTCAAGCTCCAGATATCCTATTATTACTACGAGGCTCAGTTCCAGTTGCTCAGCACAGGTCTAGCATATCCATCAACCTCTTCTCTCGCAAAATCTCAGGAGCTTCGGCAATTGCTCAATCAATCAACACGGGAAATCATCACATGCTCCAGCACGATGTCATCCGAATACTTCCTTCAGGACTGGTATGTGTTCCACAACACATGATATCTTATAATACGCTTGTACTAATTAGTTTCATCACAGCAACCATATTTTTATAAACAAACTTGCTTTGTGCATACTTGCGTTGGATATCCTCCTGCGGCCAGACGAAAACGATGGGAAGAAAAGTCGAGCTTTCCTTAGCATGGTTGCTGGCCTTTTTGCTAGGATCGGGATCCTATTGCCGCAAAGTTCTGTCTTCGAGGAGGTGTCGGATCTGATTGAGACTCTCATATATTGTTAAATCTATGATAGTGCAAGAGCCTAGAGCTTCTGCTTGTTTAAGTTGCGTCTACTACATCACCTCGTTGATGCGTTGTTTTCGAGATCTAGTCCTACACATCCTATCTTCTAACTGACTTTCTATGCTCCCTAATTAACACTATTATATGCAGAAAGGGATAAGTCCTAGAACACGGCCAAATGCACTTCATGTTCATATCAAACCTTACCTACGGCTAGCAAGAGAGGACCGGAGCTCGCTCATCTGCATCTTCCAGCGAGTGACTTCAGTCGTACGTCACGTGCTCAATCACTGCTGAAGACTAATTAAGCTCCAGGATTATTGTCGGAAAGCCCGCGGGGGCGGCAGAGCCGGAAGTTACGGACTGCCTGGTAAGCTCAATCAAACCCGGAAGAAGATAAGATATGAGACGAAATTATTGATAGCAACGGCCTCTGCTACATGCGCTCACGATTGGGTAGATATTGCGCTAGCATAGTACCAAACCGAGCCTCGAACCGATCGGAAGCTGGAACCGACGTGGGATGCCGAAAATGTAGGGGAGTCGTCATCGCAAACGCTATAACGTTATCCCTGAGCGGTGTGCTCAGTAAACGGAGTAAGCCGGATGTGGAACACACACGCCTAGACATTCTCTCAGTAAGTTTTTCAGGCATGCTCAACCCTTACCGATGGAGTGATGCGTCTGAATAATTGTGAACTAAAGTCTTGCTATGATCACGTTCAGTGCTGGATGCTTTTGGTGAGCTCGCTTCGTTCGAAATAAAACTGTGCAACGTTCAACTCAGTATGTGCTATGTAAGCCGCTATTTTAAGTACTATTGCATTTGCCGACAAAGTCCCAGAACCGGTTGTGTTTGGCAAGGACGGGCCGACGGATGCTCACTGCGTTCCGGATCAACCGGACACTACACCACAGTTTAAAAGGGGGTTTCTTCACCACTATCAACAGATCAGTCTCCGATTTCTTTCCCCCAAAGTGTCCGACCGCAGAAGAATCTTCCAAAATGCACTTCATCACCATTGTCGCCGTCTTTGCTGTGGCCGTTGTGGCCGCTCCCGCCGCTGTGGCCGCTCCCGCCGCTGTGGCTGCTCCCGCCGCTGTGGCTGCTCCCGCCGCTGTGGCTGCTCCCGCCGCTGTGGCCGCTCCCGCCAGTCCCACTGATGCGAACCCTCCCAAGAAGCACGAGGGTCTTGTTGCATCTACCTAGATGTATAGTTCACCCTAGCATATTTTCGGAGCTAATCTAACTTTGCTTCTAGTTCGAAGACGCCCCGGTGTCTTAAGCTGGTTGCAGGTTTGTCTGCTAGGGCTGAGGCAATCCTAGGTAGAGGAATGGATACACGCGGTACATGTAGGAGAAGAATGATGATATGGAAGATGAGCGAGTGGTACACAAGACTGGTTCATAGCAGAGACATGAATAAAAAGCGATTGGCGATCAAGACCTGGATGCAGAGAAATAAGACAAGTGTACTCACCCCCAACACGTCCACTGGCGAAAGTGATCCGCTTCCTCGCTCTGAGGACATCCAGCGGTCGAGTGCGCCGCTTTGCCCCACCGAACACCAATCTTTCCCCTCCGTCTCGCTGTTCAAGCGGACTTTCTTCCCATTGTAAACGACGCGATCATATACGGCACTGCAGCCGCCATTCCAGCGCCTGTTCCGCCTAGGACTGCTTTGCCAGCAGCCATATTGATTTCCCACTTCGCGCAGCTAGCAAAACATCTACAACACCTCCGTTTGCAGCACTGATTGCAACCCAATCTGTTTTTACCTCTCCGTTGTTTTCCAAGATCCTCCAAGATCAGGTGTCCTTCCATTCAATCTCTTTCCGACCCCTCATGCGCCTCCATGTCATAACCGCACCAGCTATTATTCCAGTGGCAAGGCCACGACCGCGTGTCTTCATTGTACGTGCCAGCATTGTGTTGTAGTCGATTGACGCCTTGTGGTAGCGCGCTGCGACGAGAGAGGCGGATGGTTTTTCGGAGACGCTGAACTGACCACGGGGAGAGGGTTTGGCCTTTCGCTTTCAGTGATGTCCATGGCAGACGGACGTATCTCTTCGAGACTGTAAAGTTGTAAAGATTGTACGGTTCAGGACGAAGCAGTTAATGGTATGAAATCTGTGTTTAGTATGAGATGAGCGGATGTCAATCATTTATTCGCAAGCATACACGCAAGCCATACTCTTGCAGCGCGACACGACAGGCGGTAGCATTTCGCCGTCAGCGACGGGTTTCGGCTGTACGGCTAACGCGCTCTGCATCTCCACGATAGATTCTTCCTGCATTGACCGAGTATCAGGCAAATGATGCGACGGGATCAGATCTGCGGTCGCGTTGTGTGAATTGCGCGTTCCTCAGGCAGTCCAGGCAGGGTCCACAAACCTCCGACCTCCGATCCCGTGGAAAAAATCATAGGGCTTTTCTTACCCATCTTTGCAAGGACATGCCTGGATCAGCTTGAGTAACGACTAACACCTATATTTTTAGTTTCTAACTGTCAGTACTTATACGCCTGCCGTAATTGCTGCGGGGTCTAACCGTTCTGGGACTTAAGCCACCATCACAGCTATGTATCTCTCTTTGCACGACTACGAATTTCCATTGATCTTTGCTGATCTGGTATTTGTTCAATAATGGTAGAGGTGCTTATGTGGGTTCATTACCTGATCAACTTCGTCTTTCTCAACACCACAAAATTGCCTCAAACGGTTTAACTTTTCGCACTTGCCCACACATGTCGCTGTGAATTCGAAAACAGTTACTTCTTTCGTTAACAGAGTGGGAGCTGGTACTGCCTCTTTCTTGTTCTGTTGTCTTCACTCGCAATAAATATTATATTGTCACCTTATCCCGATCACTCCGCATTCCATTCATCATACCTCAACTCTTGGAACCGCCAATGCCGCGAAAGATACCCACGCGCCCTTTAAACTTCTGCACTCACCTGCTCGTCTCATTCTCTCGTCCCTTAAAGTATCTAGGGAATTCCTATTCGCTTATCAGCAACACTATCCATACCAAGTTGAACTGCGCCCTGTTACATACATGTCTTTTTTAGAACCAAGGCGCCTAGCATAATCCTCCTAGAATAATAATCTCTCTTGGAATTCACTGGAGTCTATAGTCGTGATCGTGCCATTGGCGTGAAATGTGTAGTGAATTACGAAAACAGTAACTTCAGGTGGTTGAGCGCGCTTCATCAGTGCTTAATGAATGAGTGGATCATCCTACAGCATGCAAGCCTATCCGATATCTCATATTGACTCTATATCTCATATCGACTGACTCATTAATCTCAGTACCACATCCACGATCAGAGGTTTCATCTAGGACGGCACACGGATTATCAACGCCCAGACAAAGCAAATCATCCGCTCGCTGGTTTCGATGTTGATGACTCGCAATCTGGAAGACTGGCGTAATATTATCGGCATCAGCCAAGGAAAGAGATGATATGTGCCATCCATATATGCCAAAGTCGGAAAGACATTGGGCGCAGCGATGAAGTGGACGTCAAGCACCGATACCTCGCCACAGCCAGAAAAAAGCAAGCCCGAGGAATCTTTGAATGCTGCCGCTAAGTCTTTCTTTCCTGGCAATGTACCATTGAAGAAGTAGAGGGCAGCATTTTCTGTAGTCTGCTGTTTGTTAGGCCTGCGGTGAGCTGACAAAAGACGGCGTTTCTCGGGCATGGAGGTATTCATGTAAATGGTAATGCAAAACGTTGTTTGAGAGATGGCATTGCGATAGCGTCATCTCCATGTGATGTTCTCCTCAAACATATCTTCAGCTTGCTGTGATATAGCTTGTGTCTGTCTGAAATCCATAGATGTGATCACCGATGTCTGAGCGTGAAGTGACCGCACGACACCTAACCTTGAATAGGTCCAAGTTCACCACTCGCTGGAATAGGAAGCATTGAACTAGGTGTAAGGTAGTTCAACAATCCCGAGGTATATATATTGCCATGCGTAGTACCTGTTATTCTTAACACATAAACTCACAACAAAGCTATTTAGACATACAGAAGTTGACACTATACTCTTCAGCTATATATCATACAATTTTTACACGTACAAGAATGAACAAGAACAATAAGCTTCTCGACAATTTGATAAACGTGACAGGCATTGGCCCTGGTGGTCACTAGGGTACCGGAAATAGCTCTCAGTCTAGCACATCTTCTTCCCGGCCTGCAGGCTTTGGCCATGGTGGTACTGCATCACCCACGCGGTCGATTGCACCATCTCCGCGATCTACCGCATTATCTACACGTCCGAACACATCTATCCGACCAAACACATTACCTGCCCGACCCACTGCGTCAGGAACTCGCCCTCTCTCGAGCTTTCGTCCAACGGGTTCCCATACATACATTCCGTCTAGACCAGCAAGCAACCCCAGGCCACACCCCATCAACTCCACGAACCAATCACAACCCCTACGCCCACTCCAAAACAACACAACTAGACACTCCCCGCATCCAACTTATCCTGCCCCCGCTCCCGCTCCACAACGTTCGGGTCGAACACACCCACAGTCTAGACGCCCAGGTCAAAGAGGCGTAGGTATTCAGCCTTCAAACCCCGGTACAAGCTCCCAGAGCGCTGGCAGGGGTGGAATCAGTGGTAGTGCAACAACTTTTCACCCAGGGCAAGATTCACATTACCATCACAATCTTCGAGGAGATTGGGAAGACGATGATTTCGACAAGTATACATAGGCTACTAGGCGCAACCTCTGGATAGGTTAGACTTCTAAAGGGGGTTAATTTGAATATGGGATTGGTTATAAGGTTGTAATGTTGGTGTTGTATTGATTTGGAGAAGATGAGTTGTTTGTTAATTTTTGATTGCTAACTGTTTTCTTTGGAATTTGTTTGATAAATTGGGAATTCCATGATGCGGTTCGTTTGCGATATGTAGTATTCAATACTTCTCTGGGGGTAATTTGGAAATCAGTGGTTGAGTAGAGTCATAATTCACGTCCAGCTTATAGTCATAAAACACGTATCTATCCGTACTGTTTTTCTACACTATCTTCGTGTATATGTAATGTCCTTGTTTCGCGCTCGAGTTTCTGAAAGGGAATAGTCTTTGGAAGTGTCTTCCGAATTGTCTGGTCTGGACTTGGTGATGTAGCGGAATGTACTTGCCGGACATTTCAAGTGAGAGACTAGGAGCGCAAGAGCTGGCAATCCATATACGGACATGCATTATCTCATCACGCACTACCCAGCACTGGAAAGTTAACGTCGTCTTGTGGCCGACTGTTACCCTAGGAACGTCATCGTTCTATTCTCAACAAGTGGCGGGGCTTGCCGCTTCGGCTCCACAACGTCCGTCTTCCCCGCCCTTCCGTGCAGGGCAAGTGCACCAGCCAGCACAAGATCATCCAGCCTCTACTTTTCCCTCATCGCTTCAACATTGTGATTCATCTAACGATGCCGGCCCGCCTTTGCGACAAGCTTAAAACCGTTGGAAGACAGACCGGCAAATGTCTGCGGACGGCAGCCTGGCAGACGTGCAAATGTCTCCTGTGGACAATCTGCTCGCCTTGCGTATGCTGTTTGATGGTATTGTTACCTGACCGGAACGAAGTAACGCATCGTTTTAGGAAAGCAGAGCCAGTGAAGCCGATAGTACCTTGGCCTCGCAGACGCGCGCTTAGCATAACATCGACAGATCTACAAAAGGGGCAAATAACACGTCCTCAAACCCAATCAACGTTTATGACCAAGCTACCCCTAGAGCTACGACGCATGATTTACGAGGAAGCATTAAGAGAAGACTCTATACATCTTTCGCTTTTGCAGGGACAGTTGAATGCCCGGCGATGCAATGTCCATTGCTGCAGTTGCTATATCAGTCCCTTTCGCAAGGAAAAGACTCTCCATATGGCGCTGCCTTTGCTGAGAACATGTCGCAGAATGTAAGTAACGTCGATTTTATTTACATTTCAACGCAAGACTGCGGAAACCATTCAAGATACAGTCATTGAAAATAAGGCCACAAGCCTATCACAAGGCGTTCAACGGTCACATCGTGACTATTTGTTACTGAGTCTAACAGCGCAAACAGTTACTCAGAAGCAGTCGAATATCTTTACAAGTCCAATCATTTCTTCATATCGACCGACCTAGAAGACTATCCAACTACAGGTTATCTCTCGTACTTCTTCCTGCCCCAACGCATGGCCCAGGTTACCAATCTCAGCATTCATTGGGACCTTGACCATCAGCAATATTTCCAAGTGGATCTGATGCGCGAACGCCATAGGTGCGAGTGGTTCAGATCATGGGAAGCACTCAGCAGACTAACAGGTCTCCGGCGGCTACACATAAAACTCTACTTTTGCCTTGACCTTTGGGAACATTGCTATGGCACATTCTGGACACAGAATAGTAGGGAGTTACTGGAACCCATCAAGAAGATCACTGCACCAAGAGACTTTGTCATCACTCTTCCCAATTGGAAATGTTCCACCAAAATCGATGTCGGCAATTCCAGATGCGTCTTCAAGCTACCAGAAAGAGATAGTTCTGACAACGACGAAGGTTCGATTTGAGTTTTACTATCGAACAGGAAAGCATTACGCGAACTCGGCCTCAGATCAAACACACATCCAGCAATGATGAAAGTTTGGGAACGGTCGTACAGAACTCCAAGCTACATCGATGTGCTTAAATCACAGCACCCCATTGTGACAAAATACGAACGCTTTGAAGCTCATCCATTCTCAGCCCCATTGTTGTTGATTTTGTGCGGAACATAACGATATGAGATGTTACGGCTGGTATCTTTCCTGTGTAATCTCAATATCCGGACTCTTGCACCTCAATTCCTTCGAAAGTCATGTAGACCAGAAATTAATGTGGGACCAAAATACTCACAGCGGGGACAAGATGGATTTTCACATTGTCACTCGGGACTATATCGGCCACTCTCCGAGGTTTCCACCGAAAAAGTCGAACGGGACGAGAGCAGCAACTAGGCCGCAGAAGCAACATGGTGCCAAGACCAAACACGAAAATGACGCACTCGAATCCTGCAACCAAGGTCCTATCGACAAATGAGCTTGTTGCTCCGCTGGCTCCCACGTATCCCCACGCGTCGTTGAGCAACGTGATAAGCCGCGGGTGCTTGGTGGCTTGGCGAGCTAACTTATCCATGCCGGCCTCCACCAACCTCGCAGCAACGTTCAGAGCCGCGTACCAGGATAGCTATCCCACGTGCAGTAGCCAACATCGTAGCTTGGCTCCCTCGAGCTGTGTGGCTTTTCTGTGCGGGTGGACCATCCGAGGTATCATGTAGCTCTAGAGTACCGCCGACGCAGATAAGAAGGAGCATGGCCGTAGAATCGCTCTGCGCTCTGCAGGAATCGTTCGCTTCCCCGGGGTTCCAAAAGGTTTTGTGCGGATAATTGTCTACAATGCAATTCCTTGTCGCTACTTCCGCTCTTCTTGGGCTCGCATCTGCTGCTGCAGTACCTGCTGTCGCGCCCAGACATGGAGGAGGCCATGGCCACAAAAAGTTCAATGTCCAGGTTGGTGTACGACCTTACTACCTCGTTGACAACATGGATGATGGTCCGTTGAAAGAAAAGTTGGAAAGCTGCTCGGAGCAAGACTTCCAGACTTCGGAATTTGTCTTTGCGCATCGTGGAGCACCGCTTCAATTTCCTGAGCACACGCTTGCAAGCTACAATGCCGCACATCGCATGGGCGCCGGTGTGATTGAATGCGACGTTGCCTTCACCAAGGACAAACAGCTCGTCTGCCGCCATGCTCAATGCGACTTGCATACCACGACCAACATACTCAACACTACGCTCGCCGAAAAGTGTACCACTCCATTCTCTCCCGCTGAAAATGGGACCGCTGCCACCGCAAAGTGCTGCACTTCGGACATTACGCTCGAGGAGTTCGGTACTCTCTGCGGCAAGATGGACGGCTTCAATCCCAACGCTACAACCGTGAAGCAATACATGGACGGAACGCCCTACTTCCGAACCGATCTCTACGCGCAGGATTGCCCGAAACTCATGACGGTCGACGACTATATCCCCCTGGTGGATAGCTGGGGCCTAAAGTTCACGCCGGAACTCAAGACACCCGAGGTCAAGATGCCTTTTGACGGGTACACGCAGGAGCAGTACGCGCAAGACTTGGTGGACAAGTTCCGCGAATACAAAATCGAGCCAGAGCGTGTATGGCTACAGTCCTTCTTGCCAGACGACATCTTCTACTGGATCGACAATGAGCCCGAGTTTGGTGTACAGGCCGTCTACCTTGATGAACGGGTCGATACACCAGAGGGATATGCTAATGCTACTGCTGGCATTCCCGAGCTCGCGGCTCGTGGTGTCAAGATTATGGCTCCGGCAATGTTCGCCCTTACCAAGCTTAACGATGCAGGTGAGATTGTGCCGTCTGAGTATGCTATCGCTTGCCAGGAGAATGGGCTCGAAATGGTTGCGTGGTCGTTTGAACGCTCAGGGTGGCTGCAGATTGATGGTGGTGGTTACTACTACCAGTACGTCGCCAACGTCACGAACAACGATGGGGACATGTACAAGGTGCTCGACGTTCTTGCGCACCAGGTTAAGATCAAGGCCATGTTTTCGGATTGGCCGGCTACGGTGACTTATTTCGCAAACTGTTTCGGTTTATAAGTGGCCATGAACAAAGATGAGCTTGGATAAAATACATAATCATAATGCAGTCGGTGCAATTTCTAAAACACGCTCGTCATCTGGTCCAATTGCTAAAAGTGGTGTATACATGTAAATTAAAATTGGTATCGTTCGGAGACTCAGTCTTGTTCGGCTTGGTCGACTATACCGTCAATCGGGCTTCTTAGCGTCACACAACTATCGGCCGAATCCCATTCCGTCACGCAATTCGGATATGGAAGAACGACGACTGCCTCCTTCGGCCTTTTCACATCCTTGACGCTCTCCAGCAGCAGATCCTGCAGATCCAGCCAGCTCATTTCCCACAGTCGCTGGGGACTCGGGTCGATTAAAACGACAAAAAGATTCCTTAGCTCTTCCATGCCAGCTATGATTTGCCAGCCACGCTCCCAGTTGGCCGTGTCCTCGCGATATGCGATGCGGTTCGCGGGGCCGCGGCGTAGGTAGGGAAGCGCGCGGATGGCCCAACGGAGATGGAGGGTGCGAATGGAGTTGAGGCGCGGTTGCGAGAGGGAGGAAGGGAGATAGAGAAGATGGGTTATGTGGAGGAGTGAGAAGACATGTGGGCGGTAGAGGTGGGATATGGCTTCGGAGTAGCTAGAGCGCGGGTAGTTAGTAGATAGTTATAAAATGGGACTTATGAAGTGGACGGTAGCAGGGATGGGGTAATCAGAAACATACACGAGTTTACACGCCCTTAACAGGCTTGCGCATGCTCTATCCAACCTCAAACCCTTCTTTCCCCCAACAAGTACACGACACCAGCATTGTCTTCCTTGCTCGGTTCCGATATGCTCGTCGTCGCAGACAAAATGGCTATACCTCCTCTTCGTACTCAACGTCAGGTGCACAGCTTCTTCCCCCATAACATAGTCATACACAATGCGTCTCAACTCAATTGGCAGCAGCACAAAGAACAAGCTCTGTTGCTGCGTATGCGCGCGCGCATCCATTTTCACATTGGGTTTCGACCTGAAGCTGATGGGCTTGGATGATTTGCGCGGACGGGGCGTGACATTGTCAAGGGTCGATGATTTGAGCGAGAAGGGGTTCCGCGACTTGGGCTTCGAGGATGAGGGCTCGGAAGAGGGGATGTCGTGAGGGGCCCAGCGTATGCCGGGTAGTCGACTTAGGAGTAATGCTTTGGGCTTCATTCTCGGTCATCACAGAAGATATTGCAATGGGCGCGTATTAGAGTGTCTCATGTCCTGACGGCTCTGACAGTCCTGTTGTGCAAGGAATGGCGTGTAAGAAGGACCAGCTTTGTGATCCTTGGGGCTGATGACGGCAGACGGATCCATTTGGGATAAGCGCGTGCGGGGCCCGAATTAAGTCCGTGTGGGGGATGGCATGGGGAGTCTGCTGTGGAAAAACATCTTGTGAGAGCTCAGGGCTGGGCAATGCAACACGGAGTTTTATTACTGCATGTCTATGTAAGACATCACATCTTGATCTTTGCCACGTGACGATACTTGAGCGCCGTCGAGCCGAAGGATCGCGACTGCGCCACGTTCCAAGCATTGCGGCCCGGGGCCTAAGTCAAGCTGTCATAGACTCCAGGTCAGTACCAGGCTGAAGCCAAAGTACTTCGGTGTATCCAAGCTAAGAGTAGCAAAATGAGGAAACGTCTTCGCGCCTGTGAAGAGTGCCATCGTCTCAAGATCAAGTGCGATATAACCTCAGACCCTGATGCAGCTAGCTGCGATAGGTGCCAACGCAATAACCTCCAATGCGTCCCAGCGGCACCACGTCTTCAACGCGACCGCATCAGTGAGCTCGAGGCTCAGGTTCAGGAGCTCAGGAACGCACTGCAGGAACAGAGCAGTGGCTCAACCCCAAGCCTCTCACCTGGAAGTCTCACCACAACCCTGAGCACTAGCCGGTCGCCTGCTAGCCTACTTGAAAGCCATGACGATGCCGCTCTATCAGTCTTGGACTCGCGCATTCCGCCCATGAGGCAACAACATCTTCTTCATTTATACGCTCACAACGCTGGAGCTGCGTGGCCGGCAATCCAACTACCGGTTGATCTGGATCATCTTCGCGCAAAATGCCCCGTCTTACTCCTCTGTGTGATTACCTACACCCTCACGCAGGAGGCACAAGGCGTTGAACTAGAAGTGAACGACGAGTTAGTTCGAGAAACAGTACGAATCCTCGGCGATGAGGTGATTGGCAAAGGCCAGAGGTCCCTTGAGCTGGTGCAGGCGCTGCTCATAGCCGCCTTCTGGAACAAGACCACACGGAGGGGAGTACAGGGGAGTTGCTACCAGATCATCCAGCTAGCCTCTGACATGGCTATCGATCTGGGCATCGCCGGCTTCTCCTTGCAACCATCGCCCGTGGCCTACTTTTGCCGGCATGGGCAGCCCACATCACTCGAGGCACGACGAACTTGGCTCGCCTGTTATGTGGCATCTTCGAGCTCGTCCATCAGTATACGCCGTCCCAGCCCTGTTCCATGGGATGCATATCACCAGGAGTGCCTCTTGACCCTAGAAAATAATGGCCATCCGTCCGACCTGTTATTTTGTCAAATCGTCCGCATCATTCGATTGGACCACGAAATCTCTAACCACCTTTGTCTTTGTCAGATAGCCACCTTTGTGGATGGCAACGACTACAACACTTACCCTGCGATTGAGATGCTAAAGACCAAGGTCGATGCATGGGCAGCTGAAATTCCACCCACCCTTGCATCTTCCCAGACGCTCAAAGTATGGTGGCATATCGCTATGATTCATCTGCACGAACTTGTGTTGCATACCCCTACAAACAAAGCATCTTTTGCGGCACCCTTCATCCCTGGACGTGTCCCCGTCAAGGACTTTCCACGACCGGCTACCGTAATACCGCCTCTCAAAACTGCGCTCAAAGAACTTGTCCAGCACTGCCACGCGGTCGTTGACACGGCCGCAGAAATGGACCCTGCTCTGATTCTTAACCTACCTACTTTCTGCTTTGCACCAACCGTTGTCTACGCTCTCTTCGTTCTGGTAACTGCCCTGGTTGCAGCAACCGCGCCTGATCCACGGAATACGTATGGGCAGTGTCTGCCAAAAGACTTCTTTCGCATTGAGCAATGCGGGATGAAGCTACGAAATCTAGTAGCGTATATGAAGGTTCTTGATCCCACGCTAAGTTGTTTTACAACGCGTATATTTGACGCAACAGGATGGCTTGAGGAATGGTATAACGACTACTCTGCTATTCTGCAGCGGTATGAGACGAATCTTGGGAATTGACGAGGGAAAGATACCATGATGTATTAGCGACCCAATAGATGCGCCGGCGAAATCTTGCCGCTGGATTATCCCCTAGAACATTTGATTGGTTCCTACGCGTTTACCCGTACACCTGGTTGTATTTTGGGCGTGCTGCATGATAGTGGGGCCGAGAGCCGTTATGATGCAATAGTTTGTGGCTTGCTCTTCACTAACAAGCGTTCAAGAAAACAAAGCACTAATTCATTCCTGTCACTCAGTCCTACAGACAAGGGAAACGCCATTATCCTCACTCGCAAACCACGCTACCCAGGCAGTGCCTGCGGGATTTTCAAAGTATGGATCGATAATCAGGACTCCAGTGCTGAAAATCGCAAATTCCATCAACGTTCGGTATATTTTGGCCGTAGATTTATGAGTCGGTATGCTGTGTCATGCATGATGTGCACTAGCCCTGTCCGCCCCATGTTCTGGCCCGACCTTAGTGTCCGCCATACGCTCGGCCATTGGGTCTATCCACACCCTCCCATACGGCTACGAGGCAGTGCAGATCTTGGCCCTTTGGGGCCTGATGTGTAAACAACCTCAAAAATGCCTAGAGAAGCAAGACGCAAACACTACTTGCTGCATCAGTATGTTGTGCCTTGGTCGCGCAACCCTTTTACGCGGACAACAGTGTCTTGGCTGTAAAGTCGTAGATGTCATAGTGTCGGCTCGTTAGATTTTCCATTCCTCGGGCGTTGTTTCTAATTTTGTATCATCTGGATGGTCGTAAGGTGTATAAAAGAGATGGATGTTGGTGATGGATGTAGAACAGAGCATCACAGACTTCAGCACCTCCTCAGTACCTAATAAGCAATTTCCATCCTCACATCTACTCCTTTTCTCCATCCCCTCACCATGCGTCCATCACATCTCTGGACCTACGCCTTCATGGCCGGCTCCTCCCTAGCCCAAGGTGACCTTGGTGCACTCCTTGCCTCACAAGACGATCTCAGCACGCTTCTCGAGCTTTTCGGCCTTCTAGACGGCCTAGCAGAGACTCTGTCTGTAGCCTCAAACATCACCATCTTCGCCCCTACCAACCAGGCTTTTGCAAACATACCCCGAGACATCCCGGAAGGAGAGGCTGTCGAGTACCGTAACAACACGGTTGCCATTGGAGCACTCCTCGCAAATCACGTGTTCAAGGGCGTCTACCCTGCAGAAGTCATCACGGATATTCCTACCTTTGCCCAGACACTATTGGATAGTTCATATGTGGACTACAGACAGCCATTCTCCAACTTCACGGGCGGCGCGTACAACGGGCTGGTCAAGAATGGAGAGGATGTGTGTGTTTTGTCTGGCGAGCAGACCATTTCTACCGTAACCGAGGCAGTGCGTACCCATTTCCCATTATATTTTCTCAACTACAGGCTGCTTTGCTAACTCCGCCCACCAGGACATCAAACTCGGCGGAATCACCATACACAAAGTCGACACCGTCCTCTCCTTCGGCGCCCCCTTCCAACTCTTCACCTACCGCGCCGGCTACCTCGCCATGAACGGCGCCCTCGAAGCCGCCAACCTAGCCATCGACTTTGGCCTCTCCGGCCCCGACGCCGTCGGCCTAAACATCTCCGACTTCACCATCTTCGTACCCACCGACGAGGCGTTTGAAGCAATCGGCTCCGTTGTCGACGCTGCAGACCAGAAGACGCTACAGGAAGTCCTCAAGTACCACATTATCCCTAACAACGTCATCTTCTCGCCCAGCCTGGGTAATGTTACGGTCAAGAGCCTTCAAGGCGAGGATCTGGTGTTTACGGTGCTGGACGATGGGAGCGCGTGGGTCAACGGGGCGAAGATTGTTTTTGCAAACTCGATTTTGTTTAATGGGGTGGCGCATGTTATTGACAGGTTAGTCCCCGATTGCCAGCATTATTTCTTGTCTGCATCTTGTCTCTGACTAACTCTCTTCGTATAGTGTATTGAGTCCCCTGCAACCCTTTGATCGCGCCTCTCTCTCGCCATCTGCGCCTGCTTCCGACCGCGTTGCCTTTGACGGCGCGACTTCCGTTTCTGCGCTACCTTTTACGAGCGCGTCTCTTGCTTTTGCTGGTGATCTCATGACGTTTACTACAACACCTGAGTTGCTCAAGACGGTTGCTGCTGTTGCTACTCCTACTGCTGGTGCCAATGCTACTAGGACGGGGTCGCCCATGGAGACTTTTACGGGTGCTGCTAGTGGTTTGCTTCCTGGTGCGGGCCTGGCTCTCGGTGCGGCTGTGGGTATTGCGGCAGGACTTGTTTAGAGGGTTTGCATTATGGGAAGAGGTGATGGATGGATAGAATTGAGCAGCGTTGATATTGGATGGTACAGGGGAGACTAAGAGGAGTGTTATGCTTAACTTGGGGTTGCATATATAGAATTAATGAAATATGATATTACGCTAGTAAACTCAAATACCCAAGCAGTGTTACAACCATATATCCTGGAGAAGTCGACCGTCATACCATTCTATCAAGAGCCCACTTCTACTCTAACCCGCTTCTTATACCAAGCCTTAGCAATCTTCTTAATCTCACCTACCAACATCTCCTCATCAACCCCCTCATCCCTAATCTCACCTTTCTCCTCCACCAAAATATCCCGCTTAACCCACTCCGCATACACCCCAACCGCACCCCCATCCCTCCTCACGCCCTTCTCCCCCATAACATCCCATCCCTGCTCCAACCTCTGCGCCGAACACCAAGTCTCAGCCGCAACCCTAGCCGTTCTCCGCCTCGCCCCCAGCCCACCATCCGTTCGCGTGTGCCGGCCTGCACGGAAAATCTTCGGCTTGAACATGCCACCTTTTGTCTTGAACCACAGAGAAGCATCGCCGGTGTACCTATCACACGCCATTTTCCACACGATACCCTCGCCCAAACCAGTCACGCCAAACGTTGCTGCAAAAGGGCAGCGTGCAGCGACCTGCTCGGCCAGTTGCTCAACCTCGGTAGCCGTGCGTGCAATATCTTGCGGGTGCAGCGTTGCGCGATACAGCCCTGCGCGCGAAACATTGTATATATCAAACTTGTCTAAACTGATATCCGCATATTTCTGATCATCCTGCCACACACCGTTTACTTTCACAGACACAACGACGAAACGGCGTGAGAGCTGGGAAATTGCAACGTCTTTTTGTATCTTCTCGCCTATCCATTCTCCCGCTATGAGGACGGGGACGTCTTGGTGCAGTGTCGCTGTGGGGTTGAGCTCGCGCCATCGGACGAGGTAGAGATCTCTTAGATGTAAGAGGGCGGCCGTCTTGCTGGACATTGCGGCTGCGAAGCCGGCGTTGTCTTTTGAGGTGGTGAGGTTGGTGAGGTTGCGGGATTGGAAGATTATGGCGTTGGTGGGGTAAATGAGGATGTCGGCGTGTGTTCCGTGGAGTTTTACTGTGCCGATGATTGGGATGGGCGCGAGGGGAGTGGGTACTTCTGGGTGCTTTGGGTCGTGTTCAAGCGCTTGTAATCTCTCGATTAATTCTGAGATGTGGTTTGTGATTTTTGGGTAGAGAGTTGACTCGGGGTTGCTTGGAGTCGCTGCCATGGTGAGTGGGGATTGGGTCTGTGTTGGACGTTCAGTTTGGAGTATCTCTGGGATAAACTGAACAGGTCAGGAGCGCTATATTTGAATGGCGTGTTGTTTTGGTCGACTGTATGCTGTAAAGAATTTAGTCGTGATGATGAAGGTGAGGTCGTGGGGTCTTGTCAGCTATGTTGGTGGCCACTCAACTGCTCGACAGTAAGACTTTTTGCAAAGCTGCAGCCTTATTTAATGTGCGGCACAGCCGGCTGAAATTCATCTTCAACGTTGTTCCTTCACCAACCCAAAATTACATTAAACCCGACTTGAAATTGCGTTTAGGACATTTATACGTCGCAGAAAGAAGGATTGTAAACTCAACCGCTAACCAATCATGCCTAGGCTCAAACCTACCTAATTCGGTATTTTTCATTGGTCAAGCAACATTACATCATGCCTGCAAAGATCCAACACCCTCGTGATGCCTCCCACCAACAAAGCAACACGAGGCCGGAATTCGAGGCCGGAAAGCTGCGCGCTGCGGCTCTCCGCGGCCCTTCCACCGGCGCTACTGTGGTTGGTCCGCAACCGAACCTCTATCGCAACCCAGAACCATGCCTGTGGAAATCGCCTTGCACAGCAAATAGCCTCCTACGTTTGTAATACATGACACGTGTATGTTGTAAGAGTAGGTTGAATATGTTTATTGGAATTTTGGATACTTGTAAAGATGCAATTCGGTTATATGCGGTGTGCGATAGGAATCGGACCGATGCATCGTGCGATGTTCGTAGTGGCATTTGAGCCTGCATCACCGTTGAAGCCATTGAACTGAGACAAAAATGACCACCATAACTGCCTCCAAGGACTGTGAGGTTTCTCTACTTTCTAATAGAACATAATGTACTTATAATTAGGAATTGAATTATCATGCCATCGTATACGTTTCTTGAGATTCTGTGTGTACGGCGCGCTCTCATAGTGAAACTGCAGTCATCAGTTACATGATACAACCGAAACCATGAGATCAGAAAAGTATAGAAACACATAATCGATCAAGAGAGCACCCATAGAGGAATTGGTGTGAGGTAATCGCAATCGTGGTGGCGCAAAAAGCCTCTTTGTTGTCACTTCCCCCCAAGTCTGGGCGACGACCAGCTCACCATCCCCCAGGGCTGTCGGACACTCTGGGGAAAAGTTGGGATCGAGGCCGGGCATTGCAGGATGCCTTCGGGTCAAAGTCTGCTGATGGGGAGAAATGATCCAGTCATTACGTACGTCTTATCTTGACGAGGCCGGTACGTTTCCGGCCACGGTTTTGATTCCGGCCACGAGATATAAACGAGCGCTGAGTCGCTCTTTGTGGGTGTTTCCTCTGCACCTCAACACCAACGTTTGGCAATTGGAACCAATCAGTTGTACTGCAACTCAGTAAATTGTTCCCCAATTTCTGATAACTCTTTTCACCATGTTGTCTTCATACTTCAACTTCCCCGTCATGTCGGACACACGTCCTGATGACCACTCCCTCCCCGCCTTCATGGTCTCAACTACACGTGGCTTCCTTCCCCGTCAAGAGCCTATCGTCGAGTTGCCAAAAGAGTTCGCCCCTCTTGAGTCCTTGTTGCAGCGCATGCCTATCAAGACATTGTCAGGAGAGCCAGGCCTGCTCGCCAACTTCACCTTTGGCGACACCTTGCTCAAGGAACTTCCTGACCTCACTCCCGAGGTAGAAAAGTATAGCCATGACTTGGTCGTCATGAACGCACTATACCGCGACTACTCTTTCTTAGCTTCCGCATATCTCTTTGAGCCTTGCCATGAGAGGCACGTACGGGGAGAGGAGTATGGACTTGGAAGACAGTCGCTGCCGCGATGCATTGCGCTACCTATTGTCAAGGTTGCTGAGATGTAAGTCAGAGTTCCGGATGCATTGACGTCATCCAGTTACATCGCTAACATGTTCGCGTGTGTAGTGCTGGTTTCAAGCCGTTTATGGAGTATGCTGGCTCATACGCACTCTTCAACTATCGCCTTGAAGATCCCTCGAAAGGTCTCGAGTACGATAACCTTCGGTTAATCCGAGCTTTTGAACATGGCCTTGACCCGTCTTCTTCTGAAGCAGGCTTCGTCCTTGTTCACATTGCCATGGTCAAGGAGTCTGGCGCACTGGTTGAGGGTGCTTCCGAGATGTTGGAGAGTTGTTCGGCCCAGGACCGAGAGCGCTTCAACAATGGTCTGCGTACGTTGGTCGGTGGTTTGAGAAATGTCAACGGGGTAATGAACAGTGAGTACCCCACGACTTCACTAAAGTATGCGTCTAATCAGGTTACCAGCCATGTGGAATCGCAGCAAGCCTCAAGGCTACACCAACTTCCGCACATTTATCTTTGGTATCACTTCACAGTCCATGTTCCCGAATGGAGTCATCTACGAAGGTGTGAGTGAGGAGCCAATGTCGTTCCGAGGTGAATCTGGAGCCAACGACAGCATGATTCCAATGTGCGACAACTTGTTGCAGGTTCAGATGCCCGAGACACCCCTCACAGACATTCTCAAAGACTTCCGTCAGTACCGCCCGGGCAACCACCGCGAGTTCCTTGAGGCTGTCCGTGATTGCGCACAACAGGCGGGTGTGCGAGAGTTTGCCAAAGGCGACTCCATCTCTGCTGCGCTTTATCTCCAGGCTCTTGACCAGGTTCGCGACTTCCGCTGGCGGCATTGGTGCTTCACACGCGAGTACATTCTCAAGCACACATCACATCCAACTGCGACTGGCGGCAGTCCAATCGTAACTGTACGTACTCATCCGATGTTGTTTATGCTCCTACTGACGTGCAATAGTGGCTGCCAAACCAACTTACTGCTGTCCTCATGCAAATGGCAGAGACGTACGAGTACTGCAAGTCAGTCAACGGGGTGAGCGATATCATGGAAACGGCCAACCTGCAGCGCGAGACATTGCGCAAGGAGGTGGACAAATACTGCGGCGAGCGCGGTGTGGCTGCGTCATAGGAATGAGACTTCTTTTGCGTGAAGATTGTACAACAGCGACCAATTCATAGTCACCTAGGTCTAGACAGTATACAAACGTGACTTGTTCATGGACACGTGCATGCGATGCTTGATTGTGCTTGGCGGCATTGTCGTGTCTGCGCCCTCGTTTGCAATTGCTGGAGCCTAACGAGATACCAAGGGCGGCGATACAAACATGTTTCGGTGTAGAGGGCGCAGGTGGGTAGGTATGACTGTGAAGAGGGCGCTGTGAGGCTGGTGGTGGTGAGTCAAGATGGGCTAGCGTGTCGGCGTCATGCCGCGGTGGATAGATCAAGTAGTCGCTCCATCCCCCGGATTTCCCTAGCAGCACCCACTCCACCGCCGTCCAGCTCTTGCCACCCATCAATGCCAGCTGCAACACATCTCATGGAACTTTTACCTCTCGTTCGACTCTCGCCAAAATCAGACGTCTTTTTAATACGGCGGACGATACGGACCACAACCTGACATCGTTCAAACACGCCACATAGAAGACAATAGATCATGACCTCACGACACGAGCCCAAACAGAGCCCGGCAGAGCGGCGAAAGGGGGAATCTGTATGTGTGCATGTGGCCAGAACACCAATGCATCTACTAATCGTACATCACAGGCCCTCAGCGAGTTTGCCGACTACGTACAGAAACAACAGGCGTTGCGCCGACCGCCAGGCCAGGCCCCCGCCGTCCTTGACGACCACGATGAGCTGAGCATCTTGGACGAACTTGGCCTCTCCGACGACAACAATTCGCACATTCGCCTCAAGACACTCCTTACCGATCCCGCCCAAGAGAATGTCGCTGCGCTTGCTGAGCATGTAAAGGAGCGCCTGGCTGAGGGCCACGGCGAGGTTCTGTTTGATGTCGGCCTGGAAGATACAGGAGACCACATGGGTTTCACCAAAGACGTTTGGGATTTTGCATTGGAGAGAATCGGGCTTGTTTGCGAACAAATCAAAGCTGATTACAAGCTGTTGATGACGCGGAACGTTGGCGGCGACGTCGAGGTTGGACCCCGCGATGCCAAAGATACGGGCTTTAGCGGGAAGATGCTCCTGCGGCAACGGCCGGAGAGCGTGGACGACGTTATTGAAACTAGGATAGCCGTGGTAGGAAACGGTGAGTCACACGAGGCAAGATTATCTGGTTATGCTGACCTTTGGTAGTCGATGCGGGCAAAAGTACCATGTTGGGTGTCCTAGTCAAGGGCGGTCTAGACGATGGCCGCGGTAAGGCGCGTGTCAACCTCTTTCGCCACAAACACGAGATCGAAAGCGGTCGAACCAGCTCAGTCGGTATGGAGATTATGGGCTTTGACAGCAAGAGCGAAGTCGTCGTCTCCAGCGTTGCAGGTCGAAAACTCACTTGGGAAGAGATTGGAAGGCGATCGGTAAGCGAAAACAGTCAGTATTCTCCAAGCTTCTCTAACAAATATAGGCCAAAGTAATTAGCTTCACTGATCTAGCTGGCCACGAGAGGTACTTGCGCACAACCGTTTTTGGTCTGCTGTCCAGCGAGCCCAACTACTGCCTCTTGATGATTGCTGCCAACAATGGCCTTGTCGGAATGAGCAAGTAAGTTGAAATGGACACATTTCGTAGGTTCGCCACTAACACATGACAGAGAGCATCTCGGTATTGCACTCGCACTCAATGTCCCGGTCATGGTTGTCATTACCAAGATCGACATTTGCCCACCGCAAATCCTTGAGCAGACCATCACTCAACTAACCAAAATCCTCAAATCTCCCGGCGCACGAAAGATACCCATCTTCATCAAGAACAGGGAAGATTGTATCCAAACTGCTACTCAATTCGTCTCTAGCCGAATATGTCCCATCTTCCAGGTGTCCAACGTCACCGGTCATAACCTAGATCTAGTGCGCATGTTTCTCAACGCGCTTCCCCATCACGGCCACTACGACAGCTCCGCGCCTTTGGAATTCCACGTCAATGACACCTTCTCCGTTCCCTTTGTCGGTACAGTTGTGTCAGGGGTAGTCAAGTCCGGCGTCATTCACTCTGGCGACACAGTCTTGATCGGCCCTGACAGTCTAGGTCAGTTCCAGACCACCAAAGTCCGATCAGTCGAGCGGAAACGAATACAAGTCCCTGGGTGCTCCGCTGGCCAGTCTGCCAGTCTCGCATTGCGCAATGTCCGCCGGAAAGATGCACGGAAAGGCATGGTAGTATTGCACAAGCCTGATAAGCCCGACCCCACAACTGGCGTTATCCCAAACCCCAAAGTCTACCGCGAGTTCGTTGCCGAGGTTTTGATTCTCTCGCACGCAACCACCATCAAGACCAAATACCAGGCTATGCTACACGTTGGCCCGGTCTCGCAAACATGCGCCATCATTGATATTGATCGCCAGTACATCCGAACTGGTGATCGAGCACAGGTGGCGTTCCGATTTGTTCAGCGGCCGGAGTATCTGACTGTAGGCGATCGTATATTGTTCCGTGAAGGCAGGACAAAAGGTCTTGGTATCGTCAAGAGGGTTGGCTATGATCCCAAGCACCCGCTCAACCCGGATCTAAACAAGGATCAGGACAAAGACAAAGCGAATGATCAGGATGGGAAGAAGGTGGAAGGATCATGATTTATATGAAGAGATATTACCTGAATGGTATACGAGGAAAGCTTGGGGGGTGTATATTGGACTGACGGGCTGATTACACTTGAATCACGAACCATTGATACCTGTATTCCCATACCCCACGAATTTACGTTTTCTTCACGTCTTGCTTTTTGTGATGAACTATTAGATCCTGAGTGGACTGCGAAGACATCTTTGAGATGGTCTTGTCACTTACTGTCGCTCGACATGTGTTGAATCTAGGCTACAACACAACCACAATACCGATGCTAGAAGGCTAGATGTTCAAAGACCACTGCACCCAAAGAATTCGGAAAGATTACGCCAATACTAGCACTCCGCCCATGAGTTAACTGCAACGGAGGATCCGACTCTAGTTTCCACATTGAAGAACCATCGCTCACATGATATTGACGAGAGCTCTACCGAGCTTTTTCACTCTTACCTCTAGTTTCCGTAACAGTGAACATTGAAACGCCTACTACTAACCGACCGTGAACTTGATTTATCACAGCGGGATCATTAACAAGACGACTCACCCTCCTAAATTAATTATATACCTACGCACACACACACACACACCCCTCGCGTACATGCTTCGCTGTTCAATCGTATACGTTTGTACATCTTCACTCTTTACTCTAGACGTCGTCGTCCTTTTATCTGCCCTCCCTGCAGTCTCTTGGCACATATATCTGCTTTCTTTCCCTATTCTTCTTATATCCCCCATCCCTCGGATTCTTCTGCGTAACCGTACTGCTCTCCACTGTAAAACCAAGACTAAAGAAGAGAATGGATGCGAGTCACACTTTCCTCCTCAACAAGTCATGTGAACAACGCTAGCCTCACGGAATCACATCACATCACACCATTCCACACACACACACGCGGCAAGAACGACACCAAGCAATTATATGCGATACTAAAAAATTGTATTCTCCCCAAGGATAATCTCCTAAAAGAGTCAGACAAGGTCAATTAACAAAGAACCCTCCCATAGTCCACCTGTGCCCACCCTCTTCTAGAATGCCTCTACCGCTACGCTATAGTACAAAGCAAACAAAAAGATTTACCTTACCCCTCTAATTCCCCCAAAGTACCTAGGTAGGGAAGAACAAAGGGCAAGCAATTATGTACAAAGGAAAAGCCAAAACCATTACAAAAAGTTCAAGCGAACGGAACGCCGGTTAATGCTAAACCACGCTTTTTTGTAGTAAGTGAACAAGGAGATGACGATGATTTAAGAAAAAACGAGCGAAAAGAGGCATTTCAGCAAAACATGTTAACGACGACGCCTCTAATTGCCGCCGCGGCCCAATAGCTTCTTGCCTAGCATCTTTGCTTTTTGCATTTTGGGTCCATCACTCGACCCATCACCGCCGGCTTCCTCGTCCATGACGCTTCCTTCTCGCCCGCTCACGCCGCTCATACCGCTGATACCCGTGGCGACGCTAGCGGCTCGAGTACTAGCTGCTCCACTGCCCGCTCGGCCTCTGATGTGGCCTGAGAAAGGCGCGCCGACACCGGTCAAGTGCTTGCTCAAGCTATGGATGAGGTTTGCATGTACCGGCTCTGTGTTGTCAACTCGGCTCAACTCATCTGCGAAAGCTCTGCCGTCTTCTACGTCATCGACACCTAGGCCGTTGTGACTGTTGTAGCCGCCCATGATGGATCCGTGTGTAGAGCGAGCGCGGTCGTATGTAGAAGGGGGTTTTGAGGACAGGAAAGATCCTTCTTCCGAGACGGTACTTATGACACTGGGTTGGCGACCGGATGTGAAGGAGCGACGTGGCGCGTGGTCTTCGCCTGAGATATCAGAAGCACCGCCTGGAGAGTGTTCGCGCATGCTGTTCGATTCTGTCCCTGTAAGATCGGGGGATGTGTTGAGCATGGCACTGCTGTTGGCAAGTTGACGAAGGCGAGACTGTGCTTTCGCCGAAGGACGATGATTCGAAATCTTGTTTCCGACAATGGTACCAGCGTGTGAGAGCAGAGCCCTGAGAACGTCTTTCTTGAGTTGGTTGACGAGATCCAGATTGGACCATGTCTTGTTGCGATACTCTATAGTTGGCATCCGGAAAACCAGGTCGTGCACGTCTTCAAAGTTGCGCGAGCTCTTGCCTTTGTACGAAAGGCAAAGAACCATAGAGGGCACCTTGAAGTAAGCGACAGTCATGTACTCGCTCGCACGACTCATCATCTCGGTCAAATCATCGCTTCTAGCGTCCTTCTTACTTGGACCCTTTACTGTCAAGCCAGTACCTGTACGGTAAAGGGCGAAGCGCTTGGCAGTCCGTTCAGATTCGTTCACAGTTTGGCTTGAAGTGGTTGTGATAGATCGAATAGAGCCTGGCCTAGAGGACTGCGTCGAGCTGTTGGGTCCGTTGGGGCCCGCCAATGCGGAGCTTGGATGAAGGGTCCGGCGAAGTTCGGTTCCGCTACGTGATGGGTTGTCCCGGAAGAAGCGGAAATAGTGGGCGCTTGGCTTCTTTGTCAAACCTTTCCTCTTTTCAGTCTTTTGTGCCGGGTCCGGTAACTGCAGTGTAGGCGTAAGTCGTTGCTTGAGCGCTTCTGTTGCAAGATCGTCTGTTGAAATTGAGCTGTTCATACTCGTTGCCGACCCAGAAGCCATGATGAAATTATCCCCATCCTCTGCATCTTCGTCCGGCAGGCTATGTTTGAGTAGGAAGGGTGAGGCGTTCGCAGCCTTGCTGTCGCTATACGTGGGGAAAATGTACTGGAGCAGCTTTTTGCCAATCTGATACTCCAATTGCACCTTGAGAGGGTACAGCTCAACCTCAAAGTGTTCCACGACTGGTATACCAGCAATCGATTCGAGTGCCACGAAGTAGACCTTGAGACATTTGGCGTTTTCGGGAAGTGTCTGATCCTTCTCCAAAAAGGGCGAAATCATCTCGGGATAGAGGGCATTGGGAAGTAGATTCAAGCCCCGAACCTGCTCAATCTCCATAGCATTAGAGTTGGAGCCGTCGTTGTTGTCGGTTCGGTCGAATGTGACGTTCTTTAACTGGAACTCTGCTAATGACTCTGCACCCTCTCGAAGTAGATGCCACACAATGTCCGAGGCAGAGACGAATATCCTCAAAAGACCAGTGGACTCCTTTGCTTGCGCACGGTCGTCTTGCTTTCGTTGTGCCGTGGTGATGGCTTTCATAACGAAGAAAAGCTCATCTTCGTATACCGCCAAGTCTTTCTCGACCTCGATGCGATCTTCCCATCCCTGTTTATCCAGGTATTTCTCATTAACCTGGAAGACGGTCTTGATTTCTTCAAGCTGCTGAATTCGCTCCTGAAGACCCATGACCAACTTGGGAGCCCCTGCGAGATCAGTGAAATCTGAAGCAAGCATAATCTTCTCGAGCCGCTCATTACGTGTCTTTTCCAAAGGTTCATGGTAGAGCAACAAGTCTAGTACGATGACGTACATGGCGTAGTATTGACGCGAGTCACATAGAGCTCGAACGTGCGGGAAGTCGACCCAGAGATGATCGATTCTGCTTTCCTTGTTGTCAGTGGAGGTTGCGTTGTCTGCAGCCGACACATCGTCGTTGTACTTCAGACGCAGGGCATTGTATTTGTCGTATCGCATACTGGCCGAAGTCCGCTGCACCACACGCTGGAAACCGAATGGATTCGTATGAAACTCAAACATGACTTCAAAAGGTACCCAGGGTGGCCATGCAGTGCCAGGGTGCGATCCATAGCTGCTCCCGGAGTACATATGGATATCGTCTGTACTGCTGAAAGTCTTGGAGTTCGTGACAAAGATCTGCAAACTGTCCATAAGAGCAATGAACCTGCGTTGAACCAGACCGGAGACCTCGTCCATTACCCGGTCTTTATCCATGATTGAAAGAACCTTGAGTTGCATGCCTTTGGCAGTGACAAGTACCGCAGATTTCGTGTCTTTTTCGCTCTGTAACTGGATCTGTGGTGCTATGAGACGCACAAGATACGAGTTCTGAGAGAGGTAATCGTCTGCTACTTCCTCTTCTGCTTTAGTAGGAGTGGGTTGTGATGAATCGCCTGTATCACCGGATGGTTCAGCCTGCGCGTTACTCTTGGCATCTTCTTCGTCCGCATTAACAAAGCTCTTGCCGTCGCGGAGTAGCTGCTCGATTGTTTCATCAATGCTCATTCCTACTTCTTCATCTCCTGCCATGGGAGTATCATCGAAGCCAGTCGTAGATGGTCTGCGAGACTTGTTTTGCTCTTCAACAACGTCGAGTATGAATTTGACTGCCCTTCTTGACATGTAGTAGACAAAACCTCGGCGCTGACTGACTTGGTGAATGTAGCGAAGTATTATGTTTCGGAGCGAATTGCCCCATTTCAGGTGAATGTTGTGGATGATGAAACGATTGTTGAACTCGTTGGTCAGGTCTGCGATGGGGCTGGGAACTGTGTTTGGGTCTTTGCCATCCGGATTCTCCACATCCTGATCTTCGTCTGCTTCAAAGTACTCATCTTCCCCGTCCGTCTCGGGGTCGGGCACGGCACGACCTGAAGAAGTGCTCTCCAATCGTTCCAACAGGCTAGCGTGCATTGCAGTCAAGAACTCTAGTTTCCGCTGCAGGAAACTCGTGTGATTCCGTAACGTCTCGAGGCGACGCTGGGATTCTTCATGTCCTTCAGATATTTCACGAACCACTTTGAGCTCCTGCTGATCAATCGCGCGTTGATTATGGGCCACCTGCTCCTTGACGCGTTCAATACGTTGTTCAATCAGATGACATTGCACCCGTCGCGGATCGTTCCGTGCCGAAATGACGCAATGGTGGGTTGGCTCATTGCCAAATGCGCTTTTCCGATGTTTGTCGCCAGAAATGTTGTCGCAATGGTCGGTCTGGCGGAAATATGTAAAGCGCGGTGCAAAAGCAAGCGGCAAAATCTGAGTTTCGGGATGACGACGTGAGGGTAAAATCCAGCCGAGCTCGATGAAGTCATCCATGTCCACCCATCCCAAATCGTTATCGGGTATGGTAAACTTTGATAAGTCCGCAGTGAGGTACTCCTGATTATAAGAGGTAAGGTCCTCCATAGTGGCATTGTCGACCTCGTCGGAACCAGTGCCCATAAGACTAGCAGATACAGCCCGGATGTCCGTACGAATGAGATCCAGCTGTACTTGGTTGATTCGCATACCAGTTGTCTTGTTTTGCCTGCTGTTTTGCTGGCCTTCCGGAGCTTGCACTAGGGTCCGGAACTCTTCGCGACGCTGGTGAAGATCAAACATGAGACTGTCAAGACGCGCTTTTAGTCCAGTAGCGGATACCACGTTCGTGCCGTAGTCTTCGGCATCTTTGTGTTTGTAAATGTGACTCATGTAGAGTGGCGAAAGCAACAGATTGTATTTGATGGTTGCAAGGTGCCGCCCGAATTTCTTACTGGACTTCTCGACCCCAGGCCACAACTTGCCTTGGCGGACAGGCAATGACATGGCACCGGAGAACATCGACCACCAGCTGAAGAAGTGCGTGAAGAACCGAGGGGTCAAGTGAACGCTATTGTAAGTCTTTGATGGCTCCAGATTGGCAAGAGACCATTCGCGTTCGTAAGGTGCAGCAATTGCAATGGACATGTGAATGTGGTGACTGCGGAATCCTCGGAAAGCATCGTACTCCTGGCTACTGTTAGCAACAACTCGGGAAATGTTCGATAAATTGCTCACCTTTCCATCGGATGCTTTCGCATACTTGGGATTCTTCAAAGTGACTTGATAGTGCGGTATGAAGTTGAAAGAGCGTTCGCCGTCGTCAAGATTCCGCTCAAAGACCAGGCCAGCAACCCACTTCACGTTGCCGTTCAGCTTCATGACAGTTTTCTTGAAGACGGCGCGTTGTCTGTGACTTGAGACACTCGAGGAAGTATCTGGGCGAGCTACATTTTCGACCTCTTGAGCTTCTTGGCGTGCGTAATGGTTGAGATCTGGTATAGCGAGCACGTAGCTTCCGCTTCTGACAATCATGAAGTTCCTGGGGTCTTCATCCTCTGCGAGGCTGAGTTGCACATCGTTCTGCCAGCACATGACAAAACCTGCACCATGGCCGGTGACCATGTATGGATCGCGCGAACCTTTGAGGATCAGGTGAACGTCACCGTCACCCTTCCACGAAACGTTGATACGAGAGTGGAATGTCAGCCTGATCTTGTCCCAGAATCCAACACGTTCGGATGGGTCTACAGCCGGCTTGGTGAAGTTCTCAATGATCTGCATCATGTCTTGGATTGCTGGTTGGTACGATGTGCCCCAGGTGATCCTGGTCGGGTATGCCGAGTTGATGTCGATCGCCATGTCTGAGTATGTCTTTACAGGCGCCACTGTGCGACGAACGTCTACCACATATCCGCCCGTGGGTTCTCCCTCCGCAGTATACTCTGGAGGCACAACGACTACCCGGCTCACACGCGACGATTCAGAATCCCGAAATTCCTCTGCAATCACAAAATCGGTCTTCACCAAGACGCTTGGAAGGCGCGATGAGTGAATGCTGCCGATTGCCGGGAAGTGTAGCAACGGTAGTGGGTAATCTCGGAGTTGGATCTTTGCTTCTCCCATTTGTATCTGGACGTGCATGGGTATCAGGAGTGAATATTGCGTATCGAATGGCATGCCTTTGCCGACACGGTGTAGGAAACGCGGGTATTCCGAGAGGGGGAAAGAGGGCTTGTCAATGACGATTTCCAGGTCGCATACGGCGAGCGTCATAAGCGCTGGTCGCTGCGAAACGGCGAGAATTGTTTCCCGCTGTTCGATATCGTCCGGCAACTCGTCCAAACCCCAGAATGTCGAGCGAATGTCATTCATTGTGCGGTTCTGAGTTTTCATCGCGAAATCGATGCGTTTTTTCCACGTCTGCGCGTTCAAACGGTTCAATTTCACACGCGCATCTTTAATGGACGTTTGATGTGACCCACTAAGACCACTGAAGCCGTCTTTGTTGTATCGCATAGGGTGGTCTGAACGACCTCGATCAGGCGAACTGTCGTCATCCCCACTTGTGTCCGCGCTCTTACTACGCCGATGAAATCGAGGTTCCTTCTCCTTCTTCAACTTGTTGCGACTTCGGACGTCATGAGCGGACCTTGCGCGGTAACGTGAATTGCCACGCTGCCCGTCCTGCTGATGCAGTTTTCTCACTTTTAGCTCAAATGCCTGCTCCCGAGCGAGTCTCTGTTTCTGCTCCATGAGACCAATCCGGTATATGGTGCCGAGCTTCCACTCAAACGCATTGTCCTCGAGTTCGAAAAGTACCGCACGGCTCCGCAGTGAGATCTTGGGAACCAGCTTTGGACCCTCGGCTTCTTTCTCAAGAACATATTCATCAGTTCCGGTTTTAAAGCGATGATGTAGCTGCTTTACAGTCTTGGTAACATTGGAGATATTGTCAAAAACCTTGTGCATGACCAACTGGTGCGGTACAGCAATCCTTATTGCATCTGTTGCAATGTCAAAGGATCTCTCATCTGTCACGGTATGGCCATATCTCAGCTTCGACTGCCGGTAGTCCAATCGCAAAGACTTGACACTGACGATCCGGCTCCAGGCGCATTTGATGGCTGGGTTCTCCGCGAGCAATCGTACCAGGCGCGACCTTAGAAACGGGCTTGTCCATCGGTGTTTGCCTGCTTCCATTCCATAAATCTGGAGCATAAGAGGTGGGTCCGCAGGCATATCCGCTTTGATTTGAACGAATTGAGCTTTCATGTCGACTGTTACGATTTCACGGGCAATCCCGCTTATGGGATCAATGAGATCATCGCCGAGCGTTGGTACAGATAGATTTGATGGAGAATGCATTGGTTTCGGCTGCGCGGTCGTTTTACTCGCCCCCCAATCAAAAGACCGCTGCAGCACTTGCACAGCCATACACAGCGCAAAGTGGCGATACAGCGAGTACCGCAAAAACAAGCTTTGGCTGTATGCATGAAGGTGAAAGATTGGACCTTGCTTGTCGGATAGCGTTTGCAGGGCAATCTCCATGCGGGGGAGCGATAGCGTCGCTTCTTGCTCGGATTGGTTATCATCCTCAATTACGATGCCTTCGAATCCATGGAAGTGTACAACGAGACGTCTGCCGTCAGTTGGGTTGCCCGAGGATCTCTTAGGTGATTTTGACGAACCGGTGGGTGATTTCAAGAAATGTTCATCCCGATTGATTGTTCTACTTGGGGCACGCCGTCTTATAGGCCTGAGATCGGTCTCATCTTCTCGGCTTCGCTTGTATTCGGCGGTCCAAGACTCCAGATGCAGCGCGATACCGCGGCTGTGTTTTGATACTGTAGGATCCACCCCGGCGACTTCTACGTTGAAGTCGGACCCTTGAAGATGCACATAGGCCATCCAAGCCGGTAACCTCCGCAGCGCATTCAGGTCATGTTTCTTATGTGTGTTTTTCCGCCGCGCGACATCCTTTTGCATCTGTGTAGCGATTTGGCGCAGTCCCTCACTGATCTCGGGCCGGACCATGTAAAGAGAAAATGTCTGCGCCGTCCCCCAGACTTCCACGACAATATCGGGAGATGCGCTCATTTGCACTTTGAGCTCAAGGTAGTCTGTCAAGAGTAGGTCGTGCTTCTCGATAGCGGCGGTTTGGTAGTACAGCTGCTGGGAATTCATGCGGAAAGTCGAGCTCAGGGCATAGTGCAATTCACCGCCTGCAGCATGTGATGACTCCATATCGAGAGACAAGGAGGAAGAGGAGGATATGAGTAGATCGAATTCTTCCGAGTCACGCTTGTTGAGATCCATGGGCGGTAAAGTGACACGAATGACAGGTTCATGGACGGAGATTTTGATGTTTGCTTTCGGGAGTAGGCGGCGGAATAGGTAGCGCTTGCGGTGTCTAGTATTGGGCGGCGTGCGATGAGGATCTCGATTGTGCAACATGGCGAGGAGGAGTGGCAGATGCTTGGGATCAAGGTCCAGAGAAGGAGAGGTGACGACCAAGTTGGCGAACAAAATGTTGGTGTTTCGCTCGGCCGTATCTTTGTCGTTTGTGAAATGAATAGTCTTGGATGGGAGGGTTGTGTTCAGTGTCGTCGTGGCCATGGGAATGTAAAGGAGGCGTTCAGGGTGGCCGTGGCTGTTGTCGATACCCACAGAGATGGATATGGCAGCAAGGAGAGCTTGGTGGGCTATGTCACGAGGCGAAAAGTACATGAGATGTGCCGGACTGCGGGGATCTAGGCGAAGCAAGTCCATGCCCACTTCCTTCATGGAGACGTTGAGGAATACCGGGGGGTCCGACTTGTCCGACTTGTGGCCGGTGTCGATTTGCTTGGTTAGGCCAAAGAAACCAACTGCGAATTGGAACTCGTGGATACCGCGGAGGATAGAACTGGCGAATTCGCGCGAATCCGAGACAGTGCGGACGAGATTCTCCTCACGGCTGCTTGGGTCGTCGAGTTCCTCTATGACATCGGTAAGCGTAACATCTATCTGGCTGGGACGAGATCTCCTTCGAGGACCAGCTGTGCGGCATTTCTGGGCTCTTTCCATGCACAGTTTGACATCATCGTAGGGGATGCTGAGACGGCCGAGCTTGAGAGCGATGGAGGCATCGCGGAGGCCTTCCAGCTCTTTTTTGAGGAAGCCATGGACGTTAAGGGTGCAGTGGTCCAGCAGCTCAGTCGATTCCCTGCCCTCGGGGGTAAAGAAGATGCTGCGGGCAGAGAAGAGCCACTCGGCGGGCCATTGCTCTTCGTCCAGCTTCGGCTTGTGGTGATTGAACAGCCGGCTGCGGTCCACCGTCTTGCGCCTAGTATCGACGGCCAAGTTGAGACCGCCCACCTGTACCGAGCCTACATCGACGACTACCAGGGTGGTCGCGTGAGCGATCACGTCCACCTGGCGCAGCCAATTGATGTTTCTGTGCAGACGCTTGATCTTGTCCTTGGCATCCGTCAGCCGCTTCCACGTCAGGCTTCGCTGCGTCTCGTCGTCGCCGGTGTCTTCATCGTCAGCCACGGGCACCGGGGTGCTCTGGCCGCTCGTGCCCCTTTGTGTGGTGCCATTCGCCCAGTGGGCCCATCCCGTCCTCCTCCGCGGCCTCTCGCCAAGTGCCTTGAGGTCGACGGTGACCTTGAGCTCATGCAAGACGATGCTGACAACCGTGGGTTGGGCGAACGTGGGTCGGTGCAGGGTAAAGCCGAGGCCGCGGATCTCGATGCGTAGGCCATCCTTGGGTGTAAATGCGATGCGTCGCAGACCCCGTAGCCCCAGTCGCTGGATCGACACCCCTGTGGCAATGCGTATGAAGGCGAACAGGACAAAGGAGAGCAGGTATATGAGGAGCAGGAGCCCCGCGAGGAATTGGAGCGTTGGCAGCGCCATGTTGCTATGTCAGCCGTAGGCCATATGCCGACGGATCGAGTATTACCGGCGTCGCTGATGGCGAGTGCACGCGATGTGCCCAACGAGATGGAGATTCGACCGTCCAAACATAATCGGGGGGAGGGCAGCAGGCCTACGAGCGGAGGAGGCACATCGAGGGCGAGGGCGAGGGCGAAGTGGAAGGCGTGGGTGGGTGAAAGGCGTCGAGTGGGTGAAAGTGCGCGCGGCCGTCTAATCAATCCAGCGGTTGAAGGGTGTGTGTGTGTGTGTGGCAGTCGGCGGGCGGACAGTCGCGATGACAAAGCACCAGTTCAGGGCCAGGTTGGATGCGAATAACAAGCACGTAAGGGTACTGCTAATGGCAATATGCAATATGCCCGTGTCTTTTCCAGCTTCTCTGCGGGGCACTGCACTTCCAACCTTTGGTCGAAGCCGTTGTTCTGGATGATGCACGTCAGAATGCCGCCAGGTTTCCCACGCTTCCGGGCCATTCGGGTCCGTCGGCACTTCGGCAACTACGGCCCCCTGCCCTGCCAAGACCGGCCCGCCTTCTGGAAGGAACTTGTCAGGTGCAGCCTTGCTTTTCTTCCACCACACCACGCTAAGTCGGATACGGCAATGCAAGTGGCTGTCACTTGACCCCCCACACACTACCTCACTCACCCACTCACTCACCCACCTCAACCAAAGTACCTCAACCTTGTATAGATATATATCAACCATCGATACGCTCCAAGCATCGAAACATGTCTTGCGAGTCCAAGTTCCCGAGCGCTCCATCAGAGTCCGCCCAAGATCAATGCAAGCCTACCATGGACACCGCAGCTGCAAACCACGGCCAAGACAATACGCCTGAAGCCGACCTGTAAGTCCGATTGCTGTCCAAGTGCTTGTGGGAAGATTCACCAGAACTTAACCCTGGCCTGTAGCACTGGAATCAACTCGACCACTTCGCCACTCCTACGCTTACCGGCTGAAATCCGCAACCTGGTCTGGGGCTATGCTTACGGCCATCGCAAAGTGAGCGTCGCATTCAGCCCTGAAACCTCGCGCCCCTACAGAGACTTCGACTCCCTTGTCTTTGAGTGCGCTGACGAGCTGTTCCATCCTCCATCCGCTGTCTCGAAGCAATTCTATAACGAAGCCTCCGGTATTCAACTCTCAACATCCACCCTGTTGTTTGATAATTGCCTAGAATTCATTACCTTCTGCATAATATCACCCTACAAATCCCTGAAGCGCCGTGTACAAAATCTTGAGCTATCAAATATATGCCTGGATCACGATGAGACTCCAATGGCCACGTGCCAACATTGGTTACATTCCCTGTGTATCATTCGATCCTGGATTTGGCCGGGATTCGACAGCTTGACTGGCCTGGTTATGAGGTTCAACGTATACAACCGGCTCCTACATCATTTCCTCTTTGGTACAGATGTTTTGCTTAGCAGGCTGTGGCCAGACGATGGGCTGTTGAAACTCATTGATCAGGTGAGACAATATAAGCTAAAGCCTGAAAAGACGAGGATAGAGCTCAAGAAAGTTCCATCGGACAGTGACCACTCCATGTGGGCGAATGTTGACTTGGAGCTGGTTGCCAAGCAGCTCCGCAACCTGATGCTTGAATACCGGCCAATCAACTAGCAAGGAGTCTGCATCAGAAGGTGTATATGAGTTGGACAAATGATTGACTTGGGAACTACAAGGGAACATGCATTCTCAAGATTAGTCGCGATGTAAAGATAGTGGAAGGTTCACAACTAGGTTACAAGTGGCATATGCGAGACATCTGTACCTCGTCAAAATAAATCGATACCCAGAGATTGGGGTTCTTCTGATACCTTTCCGCACTTGTCGGTTCGCTTGCTGTATTTGAACGTTCTGTGAAGTATGTTCGACAGGCAGGTAGATGATACGTTGTTGGGTCGAAAGACCAAGGCCAAGTTGAATGGCGCTAAGAATCAGACAGTGTCAGTCGAAAAATGAGACTCTATAGCGTTTATAGCGGGCGCAGCTCGAATCGATTGGCAATTATCTGCACGGGCTGACACGTTCACCGTTTGCCTCTCCGACGCCAAGAGTCTTCCTCACTTCAAATGTACGTATTTTCTGTTTGTCCTCGTCTCGGATTCACCTCGCCTTTCACCTCACCACTAATCTAAGATTCTATGCTGTTCTAGCGGCGTTGGGATATCTTGGCATCGCCTTGAAGCTGTATCTGACCTGCCGTCCCGCCTCTTTCGCACTCCACCCAAACACTCCACCCTGTAGTCAGTGGCGTCGAAATCATGGCGACTTACGGAGCACCCAAAGACATGTCGTAAGTACAAACTATCGTCAATCGTCTTGGCATAGTTACCTAGCTAACCATGTGTCTGTCTCTAGCCTTTTCAACGACCCCACCTTCTCCGACATCAAAATCCGCCAGATCTGCAATGGCAAGACAAAGGAGTACTGCAGTCATAGGGTCATACTCTGTAGTCGCTCTGCCTATTTCCGCAAGGCGCTAATGGGTTCATTCAAGGTAAGCCCTTTTGTTTCAAATGCGCGATCTCTCAGCTGATGGTCGATATCCAGGAAGCTTCTGAGGACAGTATGGACATTCACGACGACAACCCCGATCACTTCGAGGCCATGCTGAGGTATATCTACACCGACAAATATGAACCGCCCCTCAATGCCTCTGCCTTCGAAATGGGATTTCTGTTTCCCATTGGCGTGTACATATTGGCAGACAAATACGACGTTGAAGGTTTACGTGAAGAAGCCGCCGGATACTTTGGTTGCGGAGAATGGGAATGCCTTGATGGAACCTGCGACCACACGCCAAATTCACTTGAAGCTGTATCGATGCTTCGAGCATACTACGAGACATGCAGCATTGCCGATTCTAAGATGGGAGTTCGCATCTCTGCCTTCGTCCTTCGTCATATGAAGATCTTTCTACGAAAACCACTATTCAGACATCTTTGCCTTCAGTACCCAATGTTTGCTACAGACATCTTGTTGAGGGAGTACGCTTGGAAGAGTGTGGGTGAATGCACGAAGCACAGATAGGCCTCTTGCTTCGCAACAAGCATAGCTGTAGGCCTGGTGAGACAGCTTGATCTGACTCCATGGTGCTTCATAAGATCTACATCAAATTGTCCTTGCAACATCCAAACATCGCACAACAAGCGGTTTGCTTTCCACCCTCACAGGAAGCGAAATTGGGTCAAGCAAAGCATAAGTACATATATAGGATGGACGAAGCATCGCACACTGTAGCCTTGCTCTTCCCCTGAATAAAGTACTCTCTTCCAATCTTCCATCGATATCCAAAGTTTCCCAGTAGTCTGCCGTTATCATGGCCACATCGTCACTACTAACCCGCAGATCGTAAGGTTTCCCCAAATCACCACAGACCGTACTAACAATCCCACGACCACAGGCTCTTCAATGATGCCACCTTCTCCGACATCACGATCCGCCAAATCTACAAAGGTAAAGTCACCGAATACGCCGCCCACAAAGCCGTACTTTGCACGTGTTCCGTTTGGTTTACGAATGCCCTCACCGGCGGTTTTCTGGTACGCGAAGACGCTTGGTTCACATAGTGCATCGCTGATTGTCGTATATAGGAAGGTTCTGCAAGCACGATCGATATCCGTGACGATGATCCAGATGTGTTTCGGATGATGATGGAGTTCTTCTACGATATGGAGCTTAAGATCCCTGCTATACCGACCACAGACCAACCGCGCAGTGACTACTTCAAGGATGAAGTCATACCATTTATTCATCTCTGTGCCTTGGCCGAGAAGTACGATGCCAGAATCTTGCAGCGTTCGGCAGCGAAGGCCTTCACAAAAAGCACGGCTAAGTGGTCTTGGTCGTTGACTGCCGAAGACTTGGAAGCATTAGTCGATGCTCACTACCCATACTGTACCAAGACACTGTGCAACATGGGCGAAGCCATTGTCATGTTCTTGCTGAAATCACCTGCCGGTTCCCCCGAGAGTAAACTCGACCTTAAAGTCACAGAGCTCGTCCGGGAATACAGTGAATTTGGCGCAGATTTATATCTACTGGGTCTACGTACTGGCAGGCTGTCGCTAAATCCGCCATGGTGTAAGGACCACATGAAGTCTAATTATCACCATCAACAGCTCATTCCAACTTTTAGATAGAGTCCACATACATATATTTAATTCGTCATTCCGTGCAGTCCTAGAACGCCAGAATAGTTGTAACCACAGACCCCATCAGCAAAAGTGACCTAACCCCAACCCCAACCCCACGCTTGACTCCAATACCCTTCACATATCCAGCCTCACACTACCCTCCCATTGCCTCCACACCCTCCTCATATTACCCTGCATCTCCAATACAGTGCGCAGACACTTCAACGCAGCAAGCCGACCACTTCCATCCTTCATCTTCCAGCTCCAAACGCCCGAGCGACCAGAAGCAACGAGTTCCCACTTGACCATCTTCTCTCCCGGTTGCATGTGCGCCTCTGGCTCGCTGTGCAGCGGGGTTATATCACGAGCTTGCAGAAAAGCGAAGCTGTCAACGCCATGAAAATGTTCGCGCACCTCCAGGAACTTGGACGCGAGATGTGGGTACGACACGCGCGCGATACCTTTGTTTGTTAGTTTGTTTACAATTTGAATTCGCTGTGCGTGTGTGCTTACGGATGATCTCGGTCTTCTTCTCGTTGGCCATGTCCTCGGCAGTCTGCTCGCCCTCCTCGTGACCCGTCTTCTCGACCATCTTCACGCTGATTGCGCGCCCGCCGACGATGCTCGAACAAAGCTCTTGTACTGCGCGTTCTGCTTCTTGCTGCCCTGCAATGTTGATGAACGTGCGTAGTGGGTAGGCGAGATTCACGGCGTTTGGCAGCGTAAAGTCCGGCGAGATGGTGAAGCCCTGGAAAAGATTGCGGACGTCTTGGTGTGTGAACTGCGGCGGGTAGCCGGAAAGCACTATAGTGACCCACTGCATGGCCTGTTGTATAGGTAAAGGTGGGGGTGGGGGTGTAGGTGTTCGGGCGAAGCTGACGGAGTGAGGGTTTATGGGGACGGGAGTTTGAGGTGGTGCGGCGCGCCGCAAGTGTAACGAGTGGATTGCTTTTGTGAACAGTTGATGTGCGCGATTGGAGGGTGAGGGCGTTTTCGCTTCGCTGCTTGAATTAGTCATTTCCAAGAAGGGCAATCAGTCGGTGCGTTTGGTGTAGGCCGGCGGCGGGTGTAATGAGTTGAAATTACTTGGATGTTTACTTTGTGCAGGCCGTAGACATAGTACGTATCGCCGTGCTCGCATACAAATGATACTCACTTTCACTTTGCATCGAAAATTGGAGTAGAGATGGCGTGAAAGCTGAAAACGTAAAGGTAAGGCAGTAAAAGTAAAGGTCCACTACACAGCACGTGGATTTCACAACAGATCGTAATCGAACGGTATTTGGGGCTCCTAGGTACTGCCAGTAAGATATTACCCGTTGGTATTATGATGAAAGTCTATAGGCGACCATATAAAGTGAGCGTGGTTGTGTTTACCGGATCCTTGGCTAGTTACAGGGGTGTTCCTGAAAGGCGTGAATTCGAGGAAGGAAGGTCCGTATTTGAATGTTTACTTAAAGCGCCGCCTCGACACCACCTGTTATCGTTGTCTACCTACACTGCACCAGCATCTTTTATCTACAGAATTTTTATTCGACACCAGCCAGGGCAAAAACATGACCACTCGTTACATCCCACCTCATCTGCGCAGCAAAGACGCAGCGGCTTCCCAACTATACGCACAGTCCGATGAGGACTTGTATACTTTGCACGAGCTACACACCTATTTCTGGGGCGGGCTCGCCGAGGATGCAAAGATGTACGATTCCACACTGAACTCGGAGGAGAAGTGTCCCAACGTGCTTTCGTGGGTACTGCTATTCAGTGGCGCCAACCCGGAATAGGACTCGGACGGCATAATCTTCGTTAAAAGCAACTTGAGGCTGCTGCCAGCAATCAAGGGCTCACCAGACGCTACTTTCGACTGTAAATTTGCCGCCATCAAAAAATGGACAGAAAACGTTGCCGAATATAATGGTGTTGTACTATCTCCAAGTAGAGATATTACAGATCCTGAGACGGAGCCGCAGAGCCAGTCAGCGAGAGCATACAACCGTGGTAGCATTTCCGAACTTCCAGATCCTACTCCGCCAGATGAGGGCACTCCTGTCGACCATGCCCCTATCGCTGTCTTCTCCCAATATATCCCATGGAATAATCGCTCATTCAAATTCATTGGCTGGTACAAGATCAGTCGACTGCAGTTTCTCAAGCCCAACTCGCCAAGCCTATTACATATGTTGAAAAGGAAATGGGGGACAATCGATCACTGCGATCGTGCACTCTCCATGGATCGACATCAGGCTAAATGGGGGTACAGCCTGTCGTACAACTGGGCTGTGATCAAGATGGAAAAAGATGAGCAGGCTATGCGTGACAAAGGACAGCCGAATATTGACAGAGTTGATTATGGGGAGACCCATGGACCTGGCGGGAGAAAGAGCGTTAATGAGATCCTGGCAGAAATGAGGAACGAAGACGAGAGCTAAACTTCCTCAAAGTGAAAGTGAGGTCTGGAGGACGCTAAGCCTGAAGCTCGGGTATCGGGTATGGGATGAAGCTATCGGAAGGCGGCTATGGCGGCATAGTCGCCTTCGGGTATCAAATGAAAGGCCGTAGGCGCGCAGTATCTTTACCTTATCCCAACATGGGTAGATTAGGTACTTGAGTAGATTGTTCTACATAGTGACCACACACGGTATGAATACAACATGGGCTGATATCAAACCATCCTTTTAGCAGAGAATCAGGGTCAACATTGTCCTTAGAGAACATTCGTCTTCGACGAAATACACTCCGGGTAACAGCTCAGGAGCCATGGCAGCATTAGTCTCAAGTTCTTCGGAGAATCGATCCAACAGGTTTATCTTTGGGTGTCCAGTCTAGATCAAATAGATTTGGGTAATGGTTGGGTACTGCTGCACAAGAGACCAAAAATGCACGGAAGCGGGCAAGGATGAAAAGCCGCCATGCAGCAAGTGCGGAGTTCAACGTACTCCGATTGGTAGCGTATCGGAGAAGGCCGAAAGTGGGGCTAATCGCGGGGCGGGGCTGTCCCGTCACCACTGTGCCCCTCTTCGTTTTCGTCCGCTATCATATAGGCCAGATCTCTTCTTTTTCTTTTGTTCTCTTTGCGTTCTTCCATCGTCTTTGCAAGCTGATTACGATTCGTTTTTTGTCAAAAGATTGTTGTCGTCGCGGCCAATTGCAGTCGGACCGAATCAGTACTATACCAAATCCTCATCTCCCCTTAACACCCGCCAACTGTCATCTCATAATGGTGGGAACGGTACCCACTACGCAGACAGCAGCCTGGATCGAGGACCCTGGTCCAGAATGTGTTCTCCAGATCCGAAATGACATCCCGGTGAAGAAGCCTGCTGCAGGCGAGGTCCTCGTTAAGATGGAATGCTCGGGCATCTGCCACTCCGATTGCCATAATATCCTCATGCCGGGAAGATACACCGAAGTGCCCGGTCATGAAGGCGTTGGTATCGTCGTGTCTCTCGGCTCTGGAGTATCTGAAGAGTTACTTGGCAAGAGAGTTGGAGTGAGATGGCTATGGGATGCATGCAAGGAATGTAGTAGCTGTAAGAGAGGGAAGGAGAACCACTGCGGCAAGCAGAGGAATACGGGAAGAAATGTATGGGGAACTCTGCAGCAGTATGTCATCGGCAGTGCCGACTTTGTCACAAGAATACCGGATGGCGTAAAGAGCGAGATCGCCGCACCGTTGTTGTGTGCGGGATTGAGTCTTGCAGGCGCCGTATCCAAGCTCACACCAGAAGTGCAGCCAGGCGATTACGTGGCTATTGTTGGTGCTGGCGGTGGTCTTGGACACATTGGTGTTCAGATAGCCAGTATTAAAGGGTACAAGGTCATTGCGATCGACAGCGGTGCAGAGAAGGAGAAATTAAGCAAAGAGATGGGTGCCGTGGCTTTCGTAGATTATGTCAAACAAGACGTAATACAGGCAGTCAAGGACTTGACAGATGGAGAAGGCGCGCATGCTGTCATCTGTGTCGCAGGCACCGAAAAGGCCTATACTCAAGCCCCAGAACTGATCAGGAACAGTGGTGTATTTGTCTGTGTGGGCCTGCCACCACCCAGTTTCATGTTTCCTGTCAGTCCGATACACATTTCCAACAGAGGTACGTCAATTGTCAAAAGTGCGAGTACATCGCTAACAGGTCCAGGATTGGTCATCAAAGGTGCATCAACGGGTAGTTCTAAGCAGATGGACGAACTACTTCAACATGCTCTTGAGGGCAAAATCACCCCAAAGGTTGAGGTGTACGACTTCACCGACTCGCCTAAGATCCTGGAGGAGTTGAAGCGATACGAAGTCACGGGTAGGAAGGTAGTACGTGTGCCATGATTTGGAGCAACGTTCGAGCGTGCGTGTAGCGGAGCAGGAAAACGATGAAAAGTCATGTACTTGTGTATGTACAAAATTGCACATGTTGTGTATATAAAAGAAGAATTTCAATCAAGTAATAATAGACGTCCGACGATATCTTCCGAGCAACAACAGTTGAGTAGATTGCAGACTGAAGTTAGTACCAGTTCCCACTCTCTTCGTTGGCCGTAACACTCTCTGGATTCATACTCATGATGCGTTGACCAGGGATTGTATCCGTGAAGGCACTTTCAAAGACACCGCTCACAGCCCTCCTTCCAATCTCGGCGAAGCTATCAAATGCATCATTATCCCCTGTAATAGCACTCCACTGCGCGTCATCCGGGCTACGTGCAGGGCCCAGGTCACTCCAGCGCGTCACAATGAGAGCTTGCTTAAAGCGTTCAGGGACATGGCTGCGAACAGACTTGTCTTCGACCAGTTTGAGCTCGAACAAGTATTCAGTGGGGCACTTGGGACAGCGGCGCATGGGGCGGCACACGGAGCAGAGAGGAACGAGGCCATTTGCCTTTCTGCCGAGATTGCGCTCACGAAATTTGTCAATGGCAGTAGTTTCAGACTCGTGGGCGTGCGGAATATGCGAGAGTGCGCATTTGGGAATGGAAGTCAACAGGCCGTGTTTCCAATGGGAGCACACGCTGAAGTAGGGTGTGTAGTCGGCGCGACTGAAGAGTAATAGTCGCTTTGCAGCATCAGTCATTCCGCCTTGTACGTAGTGTTGCGAGCGAACTCGCATTAGGACGTTGCCCTTTTCTGTGATGTGGTAGGTTGATTCATGAGTCCAGGTAGAGTACGCGTCTTTCCAACGACGCGCAAGAGATTGGTGGGGGATACCATATTCAGGTCCGTGGGCCCAGTGACGACGAGCTAGTTGAATGAATGTGAATGGCAATGTGCGACCATCACTGACTCGAATGCGTGGGGGTGGAACGTGGATGTTTGTTCGGTTAGGGCATTCGAAGAGTGGATTGAGGACGTTCTGGGGTTTGAGGGTTTCTAAACCAGGCTGAATCCGTAGGTGCCATTTTGCGCAGGGGAAGCAGAATAGGTGACGCGGCATTTTAGGGTCCATGGCCAGCAGGAAGTCCAACCGATGAGGCCTGTGCCTCGGGTCTAGTAGTAGCTTGTAGGGATGTCTGCCGAGCCGTGCATACATGGTCCTACAAGTTGAAGATAAATTGGCTACATCCAATGGTGACAGAAAGTCAGCCACATGTAGCCACACCTCAGGAGATACATTAGCGAGTGTCGCTGTGCCGTCGGGGCGCGAAGGATCATAGAGTATAGATTCATCATCTTCTTTCTCTTCGATCGTGTCCACGCCATCGACATACGTGAAGGCGTGCATCATTTCGGTAAGGTCTTTTCTTTCTCCAGTGTCCTTGTCGAGAATGTCATCGGGTCTTGGAGACGCTGAGGGCGCTCGATGTGCCTTGCTAAGTTTCGAACGCTGTGCTTTGCCTGGCGCATATGGTAAAGTCTTTTCATTCTGTAGTTGTGGTATCGATGCTGATCTTGAATTGTGCGGCTGATACAACGGCGCAGCATACTGTGGTTGTCCTTCTGAGTTGCGGCGGTAGTCGGCTACTTGCAACCCCGGTTGAAGATAGGCGTTGTTCGTGTCCGTAAGAGCATCAACCGCAGCATATGGATAGTCGCGCAATGCATGTGGCGCAAGCCCGGCAACATGTTCGTAAGTTGGTAGGCCAAATCCATTTTCCGCCGCGTCTCTTCTTTCGTTCGTAAAGCTACCAGAGTCCTGGCGGTTGGTGTTCCCCACGATTGTGGTAGAATTAGACTCTCCTAGGACGTCGCTTCGTGATCCTTTCTTGGAAAGCTTCTTCCGGGTGCCGGGCTCTCTTGGTTCTTTGCCTGATCGCATGCCGAACATGGCCCGAAAGCCGCTTTTTTTGTTCTCTCGCTCTGCCATATTAGGAATTGCTGGTGCTACCGCCACCTGTGATGGATGGATTTCGAGTCCAGATGTCAAGGAGAGTTACTCCAACGCGAAAGCGAAAGATGGGGTAGGCGGGTAGGCGGGTATGCGCGCCTCGTCCCGACGATATTCACGAGAGATGGGTGTTTGTCAGACGAAGATTCAAATTACCGCAGCGTGGATGATGATCGTCATAGCGCGATGTCTGTAGCGCAATAGCGGCTCGTTTCGGCCGGGGATCCGTCCTCATCCGGTGCTTGATTTGTCTTTAAGTAGACCCAACATATGTCTATCATGTCATCATGGGTAGCAATGTGAATGCGACGAATGATATGATGGTCTGGTGTTGTTACTAAGTCGCGTAGCTGGCGGTTACGCGTTGGGATCGCAGAACACGCGGGAGGCATTGACCATGTGACGCAACCTGCGCTAAGCACCCGCCGATCAGCCAGCCATCATCTTGTCAACCTTTCCAAACTCTTTGCCTGTGGCGAAGGCTGCTTACTAAAGCTGACGCTGAACGATGTTCTGTGCCATCATTCCTTCTAACTTGCTCTGCGGAAACCCCAACTTTATAATTGAAATCACATCAGAATCTTTGTTTTCCGCTCAATTTATCAGTAATTTAAGGCAAATAGTCTAGCCCACCGAATGCTTAAACATCAAGGCATTATTAGTGGGCTTTCATCCAGATGGCTGTTTCTGCTTCTTAATGATCTGAAATTTGTGTGATTTGGGATGGCTATGATCTAGGACCACATTGTACGTGTGCATTTCTTCCAGAGACGGGTTTTAGAAATGAGCACGGTACCTATCCTGTGTGGACATTTCCATGAGAGCTATCATTCCAGGCTCATCACCGCCTTGTCCCGGCCCCATTCAACCCTGTATGCCCCAAGCGTGTCGTCATGCTCGTTCCGAATGCACGATGCCAGCTTAAACCGATGTAAGACCATGTAAAAACTAGCCACTCACGTTGGGCTGTGATACAGCTTCCAAGACCTCGCCTTCTTCTTTTGCTCCTTCTCGTACTTGTTCGCTCGAAGAACTCGCCATGACATCTCTATATGCTCTACCCAGGTTCCTACGAAGGCCCTCGATATCACAAGAGTCCGCAATGGTTCGCTCAGTAGGGCTATCCCTCAGCTCATCCAGCAACGATGTCAGTCGGCTGCACTGACTAGTCTCGGCCGTCGCGTCTAGAGCAGGCGCAACGGAGAAGATGAATTGGAGAAGTGTCTGCAGATTCTTGTGCGAAAGTAGATGTTCGCATTGGACCATCGCCTGAATCATGTCGAGAGTAGCGGTTTGGATTGAGCGCGGAGCATCTATCCTCATCGCTTGGGATGCGTCGCGGATCATGCGGCTGATACTTGGATGTTTCCAATCCGGCATCGTAGCAAAGAGGGACAAACTAACTTCGACCTTTGGCCTTATTGCCATCTCTTGCACTGATTCCACCCCTGGCACCCATTCTGGTATAGGTGGAATATAATTGTGCTTGTGATATAGGTTCGATCTCTCGAGACAGATATAAAGCCCTTCAATCCGGAAGTTTTGCAGCTCAGTCCGCTCGTAGTCCGCCTTCTTGAGAGCTTTCAGTATAGAATTCACCCGCTCGGACTTTCCGCTTCTCTCGGCAGCGTCGAGGATAGGGACCATTACGTACGCGAATCGAGCGAAAACATCGAAGTTATCCGCAAAGAACAAGTAGGTCGACTGGGACATCCTCTCAAGCAACCCATGAGCCAAGAGCCCCGCCGCGCTAGCATCTTGCCCATTGAAAGAGTATCTGTCTAGAAGATTTCTGGTGAGTTTCAGGACGGCACTCGGCTCGATACCCCAGTCTGAGCGATTAACGAAGTCTCCGGATATATCCAAGATGTATTTGATGACAATGCGCGCTCCAAGCAATCTGTCGCCGATCGAAACGTCCAGTTCGAGATTTGGGTCGATGCTGTCGAATAGTGCGCTTTTACCAATCATTAGCTGGCCTCTTATCTCCCGGAAAAGTCATACAATCTTACCAGTAGAACTTGGCGGCAGCCGTCGTAGCCCAGGCCGACTGCATCTCGATCTTTTCCTGCACAACTTGGACAAGGCGGTGCAACTTGACCAGATCCCTTCCAACCATCGACAATAGAAGTTTCACCAGATCTTTTGCCGTGTTTTCTGAGGTTCCGCTGTCTATGGAGTCCGCCACATCATTCACCATTGCGGCCCACTCGAATTGATCTTGGTATACGTCTTCTGTCAAGCGGACTGTCACGTCGTCGGACACGGTGTGCGCCGCCATTTATGGAAAAGACCTTTCGTTGGCTGTAATGTAGAGATGATAGGAAATGGAGAGCTAGGTGTTGCGTCAGAGCACAGCACAGAACAGTGAGGTGGGCAACCGCCCAAGTCTTGGCATTGCGCTTACACACGGTGTCGATGTAGAAGCGGCACTCCATAACCAGTGTGACTACTTGCATTTCTCGTTGATTCTCGCGTATTGACATGATTGCTCTACACAAAATACACTTTGACAGGCAGGTGGAAGTCGAAAGAAATGTCAATAGTGCAGTCATTCGCTTAGTCGTCTATTGACATTCTCTCTAAAGACATAGAGTCTACAGAGGCCAAGCTATCCCCACGCCTTCAATTATTCCTTCATGTATCACTAGTGTGGACCCTGCACTCACTTGTTACTCCATCTAACAGACTGTCACTAGACCCTCCATCTTCCTCTTCCATCTGCCAACCTTTCTCCCTCAGTTGTAACAATCCATAGATGGCCAGCCACTCCGTTGTCCTCAGGCTCTTGGAAAGCTCTACCAGCTTTTCTACTCTCACTGTCAATTCATCTCGGTACCCAAGGCCGTCCAAAAAAGGTCCCGCGCGCATGAAGAAGCCGACAAAGATGTCGAAATTCTCGTCCTTCGTAAGCGAATCCGATCCGAGCATGCAACCGATGATGTCGAGAGTGATTTTGGGTGCCGTACTAGTCATGTTACCCACAGTGCATGTCTGCCCCAGGAAAGCGACAAGACCACGACTCCAGTTTGACGTCGTGATGGTTTGATGGAACTGGGCCTGGCAGGCGCGCATCATCTGGTCGCGTACAAGGAGTGATCCGGTTATGGTTGTCATCTGTATGTCTGGGTGGGAGATTTGAGGGTCAATCGATGCAGCGAGCAGCTCGTAGACGTTCACTGCAGTGCTGGATGCCCAGACCGCGTCTTCGAAGATGCGAGCATGAATTGTCTGGACAACGTGCTGAAGACGCTTATGATCGAGATTTATCTGTGAGGCAATGATCCTGATAGCGCCCGTGGCTGTCGCATCAGTCGGATCCATATTTGGAGGGAGCGCCTTTATAATGTTGTCAACACAGTTCTTAAACACCCCAAAGAAGAGGTCCGATGCTTTGGCTTCGGTCATTGCAATTGAAGAGATAAGTAGAAATTCTTGTGTTAGTTGCAGCAAAGAGTTGAATAACTTTGAGGTGATTGTATAACCCGAAAGCAGGTCCGGGCTTGTGGGGAAAGCAACTAGGGATTAGGTCGATAGAGCGGCAGGATTGGTTGCCCGGGCAAATGGCCAAGAGCTCTTTTGATTTCACTACCTATCGCGCGTTTGCGCGGATCATATGACCGCGTGAAGAGAGAAATACATATGACAAAGCCAATCCCGCAACTAGATGCGATGGTCGAGCTGTACTAAAACAGCACCAGGCACAAGGTCAATAAAGCTATACCCATTTACTCTTTCCATTCTTCTGTTTGTCTGACTGTGCAGCGATACATGTCTCGTGAAAGTCTCGGTCCCTACATTCCATGACCATAGACCGGTTGAGACCCACAAGCGGCATCTCGTCCACCTGTACCTCCATCACCACCGTAACCATCGCTTCTCAGATCTTCCAATCGTTCTCGCTTGCATGTAGAAGGCCCAATACCGTAAGCTTTTTCATCGTGGACTGCTCAGAGACCCTATCTCGCAGCGATTGCAAGACTGCGTCCAGTCTTCGACTCCACTCCTGCTCCACATCGATATTTGGCCTAACCGTGTAAACGAAGTGGATAAGTAAGTCAAAGTTTGCTTCCACGAAAAGATTGTCGGATATTACCATCTTCTCGATGATTTTGCTGTTGACAACGGGACCGATACGGAGAGCCAGCGTGTCAGTACTGCCTAGCTGGGCAAGTAGATGTATGCGTGGAGCATTCCAGACCTGACCTTCCATATCTTTCTCAAAGTCGTCTTGTAGAAAGCGAGTAATGTATCGGTACGTTGGTTTCCTGACTGTGCATGCATCCTTGTTTGAGCTGTCGATGCCCGGTGAATCGATATCGCAGAGGTGGGCGAGCAACTTGATCGCGGTTGTAGACCAAGCGGAGTCTAGCATAGCCTTGGAGTAGATGATCTCCACGACAATGCGATGCTTGAGGTCGTTGGTGTTGATTTCGTCCAAGATCTCTCGCATGACAGTCTCGGTAGTGTCGTCGGAAGCATCGGTGGGTAGGCAAGCTATCTTGGCAATGGCAACTTGCCGGAACGCTTCGACAAAGCTGACAGGAGTGTTAGTCTGAGTGTCCATCTTGAACACGGGCAGTTGTAGAGAGCGGATGGCTGTGCAGACGTGGTCGATGGGCAGAGCGGGAGGCTTCAGGTGAGGAAAAAGTTTCTGCACAAAATACAAACGGAGACCACAGGTTGGTCATGAGGGAAATATTTGTGCACGGACCGTGTGCGACAAACGCACTCATCAACACCGCAACCGATCTTCTGACCCCAGTATACAAACATCTCATTGATAGGATACATCATAATCGTACAATTAGCTTCTGGATCTCCAGGTAGAGTTTCTTGCAATCATATAGTCCTTGCTTTGTATGGATTTCCAGATTCCCCAAAATCCACCCAGTGGCCATATTCCCCGTAATCGCAAACCCAAATCCTTTTCTGCCATCTTCGTATACTTCTCCACATCAACATGCACCTTGTCATAAACTTCAGGAAGCATTTCCGCATTGTACTTCTTCCTTAGTCCCTGGTGCCATTTGCGGTCAAACTGCGCCCAGAATTCATCTTTGCTGTAGTATGTTTGTGCATAGAGCCACTTCATGCCTCCCATATCTCCCAGTGTTTTCTCGAGCGCGCGATTCTTCTGTAGATATGCGACTGGATTTTTAGGGCCGAAGCCCCAGAGGCCGATATTGAGCATTTGAGAGGCTGCCAAGGAGCCTTTGGTATGTGGATGCATGGTAGGCTGGGGACTTTGCTTCAATGGGCACAGCCAGAGCGGCCAGATGTTGAACGTTTTGTCAGTGTAGTCGATAAACTTCTCTGCGTTAGGATAAGGCAGTGCCATATCCTGTACAACGTAGCGTGTTGCTATCCCAGACGCGTGTAGGGCGCGGTAAAGCATCCGTGTATGAAGAAAGTCGTCTAAAAACCATCTTGTGAACTTGTTGAAAGGGAATTTCATGTAGCTGAATGCAGAACGGCCAACCCAGAAGCCACCGCGGTCGTAACGGAACATGTACTCAGCGAGTGGAACGTAGTCAACGACCGGCTCATCCGAAGAGCGCGTAGCTGCCTCAACATGTAGGTAAAACCATGGATCCCAGGGATTGCTGAACGTTTGCGGCTTTACACCCGGTGGTAGTTCGTTCGTCATCTCGCCTGTCACAATTGCCCCATGCTCTTTGCTGAATAGAACCCCATCCACGTAATCGTTCTTATCTCCCTTCTCGCCCTCTGTTTGGTCCTTGACTTCCTTGACCGCTTGCGCCACGCTTCGAGTTGGATAGTACGTGGTCTTGACGTACTTCTTCGCTTCAATAAGCTTCAAATCAACCAGTGTAGTAACACCTAGGGTACCGACTGCTCCAGCAGCACCCCGGAACAAGTCCTGGTTCTCCTTCTCATTGGCTCTGACAATCTCGCCATCAGCCATCACCATCTCAACTTCGTTGATTGTGCGGTCAAAGAACCCGAATTTGAAGCTGCTACTTTCTCCTGCCGTTCCCGCATAACCTCCACCAACAGTGATGCCAGGAAATTCCATGACGACCGGCGGGACAAGACCATGTGGCAGCGTTGCTTCGACAAGTCGATCCATGGGAACGTTTGGTTCAACGAGTGCCGACTTGCTATGTGTGTCGACAGTGATGACATTCCGAAGGGCGCTGATATCAACGACATGCTTCTTTAGATTGGGACGCGTACTGTTTGTTGAGCCGTGAGATATCCGGAAGGGCTCCTTGCGTGTGAAGTAATCCTTGACTTTGGACGCAACTTGCGCAACGACGCGCTGGTGACGGTCCATGCTGAGATATGAGATGGTCTACGGACGTGAATTTCAATGTCATCGATGCATGATGATTATAGCCTCCAGACCACATATGGAGTCTCGTAGTCGATACCTTTCGATGTCGGTGAAGAGTAAGTTTTCACCGATGCGCTAAACTACATTTGTCGAGCTTGGGCCCGTCTCTTTTCTCAAGACGTCATCGCTCCCTCCATGAACAATGGGACTTCAGCAACACGCTTTGATATTTTGCTTGTATTGCTATAGTTTGCTCGTATCATCATGTTTTCCTGTTTCCAGGCTCTCTATCTTGGACGCGAACTAAACACGGCTCAAGTAGCGCTGCGAATGCAGAAAGGACATGCTCAATCGTGATCTGAACTGGTATTGACAAGGGTGCATCGTCATTCAAGAGCCTGTAGATCAGCAATTGATATCTTACTTTACAGCGAAGAGGTCCGCCTAACATGGTGGTCGTAAGAGAAATATGTCACGATGCCTCCATGGTGTTGAGCCCTCTACTGGTACCCCACTAACCCCACTACTAGCCTTATCGCTGCGCATATACCTTCCCTGTCTGGCATTAACCCCGCAAATATCTAGTCATCTCATGATAGAAGAACTGCAGCGGAGATGGCCGCTAGCGGCGCGTCGATTGCCTTAACATCGCAGCCTCCAATTCGCGTCCTTGGTCGGTGAAGTTTGATTTGTTTTTCCTTGAGTCGTTGAAGACATAAACAAGAAGCAAGCGCCATGGCGAACATCACTGTAGGCTCCGCGGTTTCGCAAGATGACCTGGAAATTCCAGTATGTATCTGCTTGCTGCCAAATATCGGCGCTGTCATGCTGAACGTACCATAGCTCATCGACTTCGCCGCTTTTCTCTCCGGCGACCCCAACGCAAAGAAGCAAACTGCCGATGCTGTGCTCAAAGGCTTCCAAAACGCTGGTTTCGTCTATCTCAAGAATCACGGAATTCCCCCTTCGACTGTATCGACCGTCTTCTCCCATTCCGCCAAATTCTTCGCTAGACCGAAAGAACAAAAGGATGCATTGGCATGGTACTCGGCCGCTGCCAACCGTGGCTATGTCACACAAGGACGCGAGAAGCTCGTAGTGTTGGAAGAGACAGGAACCGAGGCAGAGATGCGTGCATTGGTACCAGACCTGAAGGAGAGCATGGAGATCGGGCGTGATGACCAACCTGAGATGCCGAACATGTGGCCGAGTGGTGACGAGGCAGCCAAAGAGTTCAGAGTGCAGATGATGGGGTTCTTCGAAACTTGCAAGAATCTGCATATGCAAATTATGCGGGCTATAGCATTGGGTATGGGCATTGAAGAGACATGGTTTGATGGCTTCACAGATGCAGGTGACAACACACTGAGACTGCTGCATTATCCCGGCGTGTCCAAAAGCATCTTCAAAAGAAACGATGGACAAGAGCAGGTTCGAGCAGGCGAACACAGCGACTACGGTATAATGATCATGACAGGACTGTAGAACCAATTGCTAACATACCTGCAGGTTCCGTCACTCTACTTTTCCAAGATGCACGTGGTGGCCTCCAAGTCCGCTCACCGAAAGGCACATTCGTCGACGCAACACCTATTGAAGGTACCATCGTGATCAACGCTGGAGATCTGTTAGCACGCTGGTCGAATGACACTATCAAGTCAACGAAACACCGCGTCATGGAACCTCCCGCAAAGCCGGAAGGCTCGGACAAGGATGAATACCCACCCCGTTATTCAATCGCTTACTTCTGTAACCCAAATTACGATCGCAAAATTGAGGCTATTCCGGGGACATTTGAGAATGGAAGGAAATATGACGATGTCATGAGTGGGGACTACTTGATTCAACGTCTAACAGCAACGTATTGATTATGGAAAGAATAAATCACTAGACACGCATTGTTCGAAGAGGAGTGCCGTGTAATCAACGAGAAGTTTTTGTAGACGCTCTCGACAGCGTCGTCGATTCTTGCTTCCATACGTGGACAAGAAGGCGAAAATGTTATCTTGATAGTAACGCAACAGAAGTGTCATAGCCTGTCTGGTGTATACAGCTGCGCTGCACCTGTTTAATTCTTTGAAGTCAAGCCTCTCTGCACCATCTCGGCCTCGTCGTGGAAATGGGCCCGAGAAATTGCAGTATATGCTTTGGCTCTCACTTGAGTGCATAACATGTCCAAGCGCAATATCTGGCCTATGAGGAGCCGGTGTTGCCTGATCAGGGTCCGTATTGTAACCTTGCAGGCAGCAGGCTGGGGTGGCAGGTCACATGATGTCCGCTGACTCATCCTACTAGCGCCTTCCCACAGCCTATATAAACCCGCCTCACCCCGTCCCTCTTTCAAATTCCCCAGAAAACAGTTCTCGCCATCCCTTTTCGTAAGGAGGCATAGTTCCGACCCTGGAACCTCATAACGATATAAATGGATGCTTTTACAGCGCAACAGGGCTGCACACTACGCTTCGTTGAGCAGCGACGATGCATGTCTTTTGCTGCCCTATTCCCCGAGCGGGTGAGGGGCGGACTGTTTGCGTGCATTCGGGCCTATCGTTCGAAGGTTGTACTTTGCCGGAAATCCTCGCGGGTTTCTAGTCCGTGGATGCAAGCCATGGCGGCAAAGAGTGGTACGGTTCTACATGTTTGCAACGACCGGTTCGCTGGCGTTCGCTTACTGCTCACAACACTTTTTGAAAAACACACTCAGCTTCGGCTTCGAATTACCTTTTTCATTGATTCTTTGACTGTTGTGTCAAGGATTGAGGAAGAAGTTGGGATTGAGCTGACACTGGAGAAATGATCTTCTAGTCATTTTCCTCATGTAAGATGACGGGCCATTGTCTTGTCAAGCTTTGTAACTCTCTTACATCACGATGACAGCTGTGCCTAATCACACTCCAGCTCTTGGGCTGCCAGCCATGTTCCTCGTGTGTAGAAAAGATGATATTATGTTTACTATAACTAGGAGTATATTGTGGCTACAGCGTCTTCCTTCTTTCGCCTGACTCCCTATTCAATCTCTCAATCAATGAGTGCACCTCGTTGTCACTTCCTTCGATGTTCAGTACCCAAGCTAGCCAACATCTTCTATCGCCTCATTGCTCGCTTCTTGGTTTGTTTGTTTTTGTTCTTCACCTTCTGCACATGACCCGCATGCACAATGTTACGGTAGTGTTCGGTATCTTCCTCATGTGCCCTATTGCAGATTCTTTTGTGACAGGTACCGGTCATGAAATCAATACACATGGCACGCTTGCAGGTGTGCACGACCTAGAATAGTTTTAACTCAGCTGTGATTATGATGGGGTCCAAAACAAACCTTTGTACAATTGCGACAGGGAGTTCCGCGGTCGCAAGGAAGATTGCGCATATAACAGTAAATGCAGACGACTAGGCGCTTTTGCGGCTTCGGAATACTAATTTGATAATCAGCATGCAAGGAATTGAGGGTTTGTGTTACATACAGCATCTTCTCGGCGCCTTTCAGGTGCTTCACTTTGTCGCCCATGAGACCGATGGTCTGCTCAAGCAAACAAGTGTACTGCTCCTCTATCTTTGCGACCTTCTCCTCCAACCTCTCTTTTTCGTTCATTATTCTAACGGCTCGCTTGATGACTTCCACGTTTCCTTCATTGGAGGCTGCGAGCTCGGCGTTTAAGCGGGCGATGCTCGCGTCCGTCTATTGAGGGTCAGTGAACAATTTCGTAGCCACAAATTGACGTGCTACCTACTCTATCGGCCGGCCGACATATCTATCGTGGTGGGGTTTCAAGCCGTACTATATGCAAGTAGTCGAAAGCCGAGTTGTATTATCGACAGGACGTGTTATCGTGGGTCAACTGGCTCTCTTTCACTAAGCACCGGATTTGCAGATCGTTTTCTCGAAGCCTCGAAACTGACTTAGCAGAAAAGAGTCATACAAAATCTCTGAGCTGATTGAGTAAGAGAACGTCAAAGTTGGCGCGCAAATTTCTAGGCTCCAGAGAAGAGAGCCGGCAGACTCGCTAACATTGTATATCCTGTAACCACACCGACACAAAACCACACAAAGTTGCAACCATATACCGCATCATTACCGAAATAGACGCTATGCAAGATATGCAAGACATGCACGACATGAGCCAAGTGTACGAGATATCTCGGCAGCCCATCCGCCTCGATCTCATCCACCTCCTTCTGGACCACCCCTCGAGACACTTGCCAGATCTACTATCTAGGCATCGATTTCCCAGCTTAAGTGCCGAGCAACTTCAGCACCCCATATTCTACGATCTGATCATGGCCGCCTTGCATGAGCTAGATGTACAGCAGGCGGAACAAGTTGGTGAAAGCACGAGAGCACGCATATACGAGAAGCGCATCGAAGACATCAACAAGGTACACGCGGAAATCATGTTAGCGAAGGAAGAAGAGCTTGTCGCGGAGAAGAACAAGGCCCTCGATCTTAAGTTGAGGTCAGCCGCAGATAAGAACCACATCGCGGAGCTCACTCAAAAGCTTGCCGAGATCAGTATCAAGCTGCTTGAAGCTACCGGTCCCAATGTCTCCGTCTCCCTTCGCGCCAAAGTAGATGAAGAGAGAGGGGAAGAATTAGAGAAAGACATTGACTTGCCGGTCATGCAAAGCGTGCCGCGCAAGAGCAAGCACCATACTCGTGCGCAGAAGAACAAGGTCTGGTAAGTTCCAATTTGTTATATGAAAGAGCTTAGCTGACACATCAAAGCCTCGAGGAAGAGGGTTAGCGCATTCGAGCCGCTTGTGGCTGTCGGACTATTCTAGAGGCATGCTTTCCTTGGACAATATCATGACTTCAAACATAGTGATGGGCGACTCTATTGGGGAGTCAGCGCGGCGGCGTGAGGTAATTGGGTGAGGCTAGCATTGTTCACATCTACGGGTGGGCTGCTGAGATGAAAGTTGTGACATATAACTCTTCGGTAAAATTACATAAAAAAATGTCGGCACCCAGTCCTATCCGACCTAGTATACCCAAGATTAGCTTCGAGTTGTGACATACCAAATCTATCGTCGGCCTGTATCTCATACCTTTACAGCTTCTATGTTAGACCAAATTGCCAGGGTTTTATCAATAAGTAGGGTCTATATTAGGCACAAAGGACTTGGAGTCCTAGGTTTCACTGAAGGCGATATAAAGGACCAGGTCATATGCAACATCATAAGTCTGTGAGTAAATACAGGTAAGGTGGCATAAACTGTTGCCACAGAAGCTTGTTCTATATTTAGAAAAGCTGAAACTAACTTTTTCTTTTTCTATAATATCATTCAATTACATATTTGGCTTAGGATAGCCATTGGTAGGATGTTTAGTTACAAGCTAAGCTCAAGAATAGTATACCTCCACAACACTATATTATACTGTATGGTAGAGATAGGTAAAAAGTGCGTACTAAGTCAGCCTTCCAAGATCATTTTTAGATCTCTTACTACTAAATCCCAAATATCATCTCTTTAATAATCAACCCGCCTTCTATAACGCTAGGCAACCGAGAAATAGATCCATTGCATACAATGCATAGCTATCAGCGTTTCCCGCAGCGTAATCTCGACCAAGTCTTGCAGACCTTGCACTGCCATAGGCATAGTCGGAGCAAATCGGCGTGTATACACGACTCATATGAGTCAATTCATGTATCATGGCGCCGGCCATAGAACCAGACGTGTATCCGTTGCAAGCGCGCCGAATACCTGGGAGCTGAAAGTAGGCCGGGCAGAGCACAATGGTGTCATCCCTGTCCCGGGAGTACGCTGCCACTCCTCTCGTAGTACATCTACTGACGGTATAGGGATCTCGGCAGTAAATAACGGCATCGAATACCCCGAGACTACCGCAATGAGACGAGATGGCTTCGAGCCGCCCCTTGACCTCTTGCCAGTCCAGTCTGAAGAAGTACTTTGAGTAATAGGAGGATGTGCCTTCCCTGACATCTTCGGCGGCATTGTGTGCGATTTCTTTGCAATCCATTAGTGCCTGCTTGAGTTTGGTGATTTCACCTCCCTCGCATGTTGAACTAATGTCAACTCGCTTCGCGAGCTTCTGCGCCGTGTACTTGTCGAAGACGATTTTTGCTTCGGCTTGGTCGATGTCGATAGAGAGGGTGTTGCTGGTGTAAGGAAAGCCGTCATTCTTGACAATCTGTGTCGAATTGAGTGCTGCGTAGTGAAACCAGCCAGTTGCAATGATATCATGGCGTGAAGTATCTGTTTTGTGGACCCAATAACCCTCGGCCACATCTATAACGACCTCTCTCGTCTGTCCTGGGAGGAGAGGGAAGAAGCTCTCCTCATCAAGTTCATCCGCAATGTATGTTGCGCCTGTGATGCCGGTAAAGTCGACCTCAGTGCCACCGTTCGTGATAGTTAATCTTTTGGTATGGAAGTCTTCTAGGACGGTATTGACTTTAAGGATATTATATCCAGTGTCCTGGTTAGTGTTGGTTATAGTAACCTTGACTTGAGAGCCGCCGACGGAGGATAGCTTGAGGTCGATGGGAGTAGTAACGGCTGTCGCACCGGCTGCTAGAGCAACTAGGAGAGTGTAAAGACTTTTCATTATAAAGGTAGTTGCAAAAGCGTATCAGTAGTGATTGTTGTTGCCCAAGTGCGGAATCAAAATCACAGCTATACGTTGACAGCTATATATACAGTATACTCAGTCCACAGAGAACCTGCCGAAAGCTCCGCTGAGCCCTTTTTGAGTTTCAATTCTCCCTCTGATTCGTGCTTCTATACTAAAATATTACGAGGACTTTGAGAGAGAGGCCGATAGGATAGACACATGCGAGCATGTAAGCACTATAAATGATCGACGAGCTGGTTGGCTTTATTGGGGCGAGGGCTGCATGGCACGGCGTACCTTATTCGACAAAGCTGCCCTGTAAATACAACCGAGGTTAGATGCGGCTGTCATCATTACTGGATGCGGCAGTGATCACCCCAAGCTTGGCTGTGATGTAATCATTACGAGATTGGATGCGGATTTAATCAACACTAGATTCTGCACGGAAGTATGTAAATCAAGAGCTCTATAACTATAAGGGTAGTTCCAAATTTCCGGCATGTCTGACTACGCTAGAGGAGCTATCAATAAGCCTTCTCGATCTTACCTACCTAGGTACTCTCTTTCTTTTCCGACGACAGAAAAAGGCGGAAGGATATTAGGAAGAAGCTTTGTTATAATTTCAGCAAGTCGCAAAAGATGAAAGAGCACAAAATTGATTCGGAAGCTCTCGACACCACACCTGACAAAAGGCACCTGGTAACGGCGTGTGCCGAATACGCCTTGCTAAGATGTCAAGAGTTTTTCGAAACATGGCACGTGCGAGGTGAACGTCGTAAAAGGTGTCTTATTCATAAGGTATGCCGAGTAAGATAGCGGGCAGGTTCTATGCAGAACCCGACATGGTCCATGCTCAGGTAGTCAAGTGACAATGCTGAGAATTATTGTCTTCATTCACCCGAAATTGCTGGACAGATGGAGTAACGATCCCGTACACACGCCGATACTGTTTTCCTGCAGAGGATTGCAGCCCGTGCCCTGCACGCAGGATATGCTTTTCACTGCTCCCGTACAATACCAAGTATTGAAGTCCTATCCAACGCCGACAATGACGGAGAGGAAAACGGCAAGATGCATAGTAGACTTGGCAAAGTAGCGGTCACAATAAGCTTGACTTTGAAGTCATGTCAAGGAGTTAATTTGTAAAGAAGAAACATAGAAATATGAATCCTTTTGAATATCAATCCCCAACGTCGCATTCAAACCTAAAGCGGGCTAACCAACATATGGCTTGCGTATCCTTCAACATGTCTACCTAGTATATCACTACATTCTCGGTGCAGCTTTTGTGCACGGATTAGTAACAGCAGCGATTGTCATTAGAAGGAGAAGATGTACTCCCCAGTAACTCACACGACCCACAGTATACATATTGGTCCTATCATATAGGAGTGTGCTCTATGGCGTGTTGGTGCCGATTATATAACACGCCCTCAGACCATTTCCTACCTGGGTACACGAGAGCGCGTTATATCTAGCGACCCCACGAAAGGCCCTCTTCACTCTATCCCCGTCGCATACCCCACCACCATCAAAGCAGCACATTTAAACCCACATACATCCTTCCACGAACCCTTTTTTTTTCAAGAAACCCTTCCACCATAGCGACCAGGAACACCGAGCCCAAAACGCGATATTTAACCCCCCTCACACTCTCCCCACACCCACATCAAGCGTACCTCATCTATTTCCAATCTCCCAGACATGCATCAATTGCACGAAATCTTCGATGCCAGAAGAGCAGCCAGCCATGGCAAGTTTTGCGTTGCGCTTTGAGAAAAGAAGGAGGTGGCGGAAACATATCATGTTTCAATCATCACTTTTCGATTCCAAATAGCGTATATGGGAAGTGGGAAAGAAAGGGAGGAAGAAGGCGGGCGAGATTTTACACCTGAGGTACTAGACCAAAAAGAAAAGTCGGGTTGAAGAGCACATTGCTCACACCACCACATAAGAAGTCTCTCGCTCAATTGTATTTTTCGTCCCCGGAAGCTTGCCCGCGCGCACATAACATGACTGCGATGATGTGTAAAAAAAGAGGGGGTGGAGACATGATTGTGAAGCTTAGGAAGCTTTTTATCTCCTTAACCCCGGCACATAGGATTAAAGGACATGGATTTTTCGATCACCGGGAGAAAGAGCACATATGCCACTACATTCCGAATTTTGGAAAAGCGAGAAAGCCGGAACACACATCGTGTCAGGCTCCACTGGTTTTTAATGTAGAAGCGGGGTTTGTTGTAGATGATCAAGGAAAGAGGGAGAGGGGGGAGAGGGTAGGTTTTATAAGCTTGTGCTAGGCTGGACTAGACGGAGTAGGTAAAAGAAGGGGAGTAGAGTGGTAGAAATATATGCTCTACTCACTCATGCAAGATCGAGCTCGATATTTGAAATAGCAGTGGGGAGGAAAAAGACCACAAACCCATAGTATGTGCTAGAGCGAATTTTGAGAGAGAGAGAGAGAGAGAGCGGAGCATATAATGGTAGTAATCAAGTTTCAAGAACACAACTCCTGGTGATGTATAACATAATTACAGACCCGTTTTTCACACATTCTGTGAAGTATCAATCATTTTCTATTTTCTTTTCGATTCCAAAAGGTAGAGTGTAGAGTTTAGCGGAGAAGAGAACAGAGATACGGTAGACTGCATTGCAAGTCAAGTAAGCACTCACACAACTCCACCACGACCGAGTTTTAGAAATTTTCTAGTTTTTCCCAATCGTTTCTGCAAAGAAGAGAAGAGAGGAAGAACATCTACTATAGCATTTAGACATCAGCAACCACCCCAAGCCATGTAACACAGTAAGCGGTCGACCCTACTTCCCCCGACCGCGGAAACAGTACGAAATTTTATTTCTTCAAAGGCAGAAAAACCACACATAGTGTAGGTTGGGGTGACTTTTGAGAAAAACGGAACACAGACCCCATCAGGTCATTGTTGTGATGTTTTAAGAGAAGAAGACATGCTCAGTGTTCATAGCAATTTTTAGAAGAAAGTTTCAGGAAAGTGCGGACAAAAGGCATGAAAAGTACAACAAGAGGTTTTTGAAAACAGGGACGAGAGAGGTACTGGGGTTGGTTTTATGGGTTTAGAATGAGGATGTGTGGGTAAAGAAGAAGGAGGAGGGAAGAGGAGGGAGGAAGGAGGGGGGGTTTTATATATGCCGGTCGTCTGAAGGAGCTGTTGCACGTGAGTTCACGGCCTAGCGACACAGTTACATGTAGACGCTGGGAGCCATGTTCTCACGTGACCCTCACAAAGCAGACAATGACGACGCAGTAAGTCGCACGCACACCACACAACAGCATTGGATGCTAAAACAGGGAGTAATCTTTTTTGATAGTTTTACATTTTTTATTTCTTTCGTTCCTTCTTTGTCAATGTATGCGAGACACTGAAACAAAACAAAACACATGTAAAGAAAATTGAGACATTCGAAACGCCCAATGCAAGAAAAAAAATATTGCTTTCAACTCAGATAATACCGAAGCCGACAAAAAACTCTATCATGTCAGATATTCAGAAAAAAAACGTTGCCCGCGCTGGGTCGTTCAACCACTGCTATCTGCTAACCACTTCACTTCCTGCCCCTCCCCCATTGATCCAAAAAAGCCCCTTTCTCGCTACAAAAACGTAATATAGATATGATTGAAGCGAGATTTCCTGCTCAAGCATCCAGCGATGCATCTCTTACAAGATGAGAGCACCACCAAAGAGTGATGAAACAAGGACAACAGCGCCGCAAACAAGCGGCGCAAAGCTGAACTCGGGAGCGTGTAGACCGGAAGCAGCGCCCTGGGAACCACTGGGCTTAGCAGTACCGGTGGGAACAACACCACCAGAGGTAACAGCGCCATCACCAGCACCAGCAAGGTTAGTCTCCGAAGAGCCAGAAGTCTGGGATCCGTCACCGGTAAGACCAGGACCCTTTCCAGCACCGTTCTTGAAGAGGTCGGATGCGCCAGAGGGAACAGCGGGGAGTTCATCAGCCTTCATGGTGACGTCCCAGGTCTTGGACTTGTTGGGGCACTGCGATTTGGCGCCGTTGGACTTGTAACCACCGTCGCCGCTGGGGTTCTTGGTACCGGCGAAAGCGGACATGAGGGCCTTGAAGTCGTCGCGCTCCGTGACGCTGTTGCCTTTGAGGTCGACGAGGCCGTAGTTGGAGTCTTCCTGGGAGTATTCGTAGACGAGACCACCGGAGTAGACGCCAGTCATCTTGGTGCTGTAGAGGGATTCGACTTCGGAGAACTTGCGGGTGTTCTTGTTGCAGCCGTATTCAGACAGGCTAGACAGGGTTAGAATGTCATAGTCGAGGATGCGAAGAGTAAGACTTACAAAATCGGGATGCTGTAGTTGGAGAACTTGGCTACTTTCTGGTCCCATCCGGAGATGGTGTAGGACGAGGGATCGCAGTAGGAGTAGTCGTTGAAAGCGAAGAAGTCGCTGCGAGCAGCATCGTCACCGCAGTTCATGTAGTCGGCCATTTCGTAGCGGTTGGACTCGACGTCAGCGGCGGAGTAACCAACGGGAATCTTGCGGAGACCGCGAGCGTTCATGTAAGACTTGATGTCACGGGTGACAGCCTTGACATACGGAGCGCAGTTGGTGGTCTTGTCGTCGTTGATGACTTCGTTGGCAGAGAAGAACAACAGGGTGTTGTCGTACTTTGCGAACATCTCAACGGTAGCGAAGATGCTCTGCAGGTACACCTTGTTGTACGACTGCTGGGGGTCGGCTCGGTTGATGGAGTACTTGGGGGTGTTGAGGTCGAGCGCAAGGTAGATACCGGCTTCAGCAAGAAGGCCCATGCAGGTGTCGTGGTTGGCGCTGTTGTCGACAGTGTAGATACGGACAGTGTTGATTCCAAGCTTCTTGAACTCAGCAATGTCACGCTTGCATCCAGCTTCATCGGCAATGGGGTCCTTTGCGTCGGATGCGCCACCGGGCTGGTAGTCTACACCACGGATGTAGAAACGCTCGTTGCCAGCAAAGAAAGCTGAGTAAAGTTAGCCAATTGGGTGGATGGAACTATGCAATTCCTGTTTACGCACCATTTCCCTTGACGGTGACTGGCGTGATGGACGAGGCACGCTTCTGGACGTTCTCGGCGGGGCTGGCTATGGCAGAGGCCGCAAGGGCGACGGCGATGGCAAATGTCTTCATCATGGGTTGAGCGACTGTGTTGTGATACAAGAGGCTACCAAGAGGTAATCAAGTTGAAGTAGTAGTAGTCGTAGTGTGTGCAAGCGAAGGTGTCGAGAAGGCGTAGACAAAGTGAATGGCAACTCCGGATTAAACGAGTGTAGTGAAGTTGCGATTAAACAAGTAGATTCGCAAGAAGCAGCAACTCTTGAAGTCAAAGTGAAGTGCAAGAGAGAAGGATTGGATTTGCAAGAAGGGCGGACTGGCAGCGTGGTTAAAGCAAGTTGGGCATGCGGAGGGAGGCGACGCGTCCAATTTTAGTGGAATGGGTATGACGCCTGCCATTGGCGCTGACCCCGGTGCTTCAGAAGGTGCAAAACGCCAACCCCTGAACAAGGCGCCAAGGCCCACCCAAGCGGCCAAACAATGGCCAGCAAGCTCAACCAAGGATTTCCTCAGCCGTGGCGACTGATGCTTGGATGCACCGACTCTTGCAGGCTTTTGCCTTGCTGAAACACGCGTCGGCCGTCAATCTTTGACTCGATTGACGCTGCACATGGACTCGCTCAGACGCCGATCTGTATTACGAACATGCTCCCTTTCCCGCTTGAGAGTGTGAGACGCGCCTCCGAGATTACGGGTGGACAACCGTCACCCACCCTCCAAGATTAAGTCCACGACTATGACAACATGCCGAATGTGTACAGTACTAACAGCAGCCGCCGGTCCAGCAGCGACTCGGACACTGCCTCGATGCCTGCCGGTCCGTTTGTTGCTCGCTGTCAGGTTTATTGGTTCAGCCGCCACCTATAGCCACACCATCACCTCATCCTGACCAGCGCCGTTTCTAGATTCCTAGCTAGTGTTTGCGAGAATAGATATGTTGGGAACAAGCCATTGTGTTTCTGGCAAGCTCCACGAATATTCATCTCACCATGATGAAATCACATGTTTCTCTTGCATGTTATTTTCATACAGACAACATTAACATTGGTTTTTGCCATGACTAATAAGCGGGCGTCATTAGCTATTGCCAACCCCCCCAGTATGCACATGGGCGCTGCCTTCGAGCAGCCCCGGATTAAGTACCTCGTAAATGGAAAAACCGAGAAAGCTTTGCCCTCCCAAAGAAGCGAATGGGTTATCGAATCCTTCCGTCATAGTCCTCGTATCGCAGCCGCCCTGCCCGGCATCCTACCCTCGCAACATGTTTCCTGGCTTATTTCTTCTTCAATCCAAAGTATAAGCCAAGGACTAGCGCGATGACGCACAGAATCAAGACAACGGTCAAGAGGATATACCACTTGAGCTTTCGTGCACGCCTCGCAGACTTGATACCTTGGTCCAGCTGCTTGTTGGCGTTTTCCGTGTCGTCCTTGACCTGCACAGTCTGTTCCTCAGCCTGCGTTATTTGCGCCTCCTGGTAGACGACCTGTTCGTTGAGCTGGGTGAAGAGAAGCGCGAGCTCGCTCATCGTCTTTTCGATGCGCTGAATGTCGTTGTGGCGTGCGCGCACGGCGCCAAGTACACTGGACGCTTGGCCGCTGCGGTTCGACTTGAGCTGTTGGTTGTTAGTTTTGTCCGTTCCAAGTGCGCATCAGGCTAGACCTACAGCTTGTGTGAAGATGCCCTCATCGCCCAAGTCGGAATTGGCAATTTCATTGACCTCCTCATCCGTCGCATCCGGGTTGATGATACGGTACTGCCTTCCGACGGCCTCACGGTACCGCTTGGAGTAATCCGCCTCCTCTTTCTGGAAGTCCTCTAGCTGGGCCTTGAACGTCCGCTTCAGCGCCTCGACCTGTGTCCGCTTGGTCCGGTCATTGGAGTCGCGCACGGCATCCCTTTCCAAAAACTTGATCTCGTCTTTGATTTGCGTATTCCTGATCTGTGTGTTGGTCACGATGGCCTCGAGTTCGGCGGTAGATCGGTTATCGGGCGAGGACAGCATGCGCTGATGCACGTTCGCGATGGCTTGGATATCCGAGGTAAGCAGGCCAATGCGCTGCTTGACGCCTTCGATGCGCGCAAAGAAATCCTCTCTGGTCAAAGGCCTCGGCCCAGGCGCCTCGATGCCCGCCTGTCCATGGCCAGGTAAGTCGGTCATGGGCACGTCGGTGTGTGGCACGTTTTGCGCGGGGTTGGCTGAGTATTGCGACGGCTGCGAATAGTTGGAGTCGCCATGGCGCTGCATTGGGGCAGGAGGGCTCAGTTGCGACTCGTCTTGCTAGATTGCGCGTCAGCTCCATGGAATCGTGTCGCGCCATCGAAGCGCTGCTTACTCGTCCACCATACGGGTTCGACGACCCATAGCCGGTGCCGCCATATGGGTTTGCTTGACCGGCATATCCTTCCTCAGCCTGCCCATAGGGGTTTCCGCTGTATTGCTGGTAACCTTGCGACATTGCAAATCTTGTGCGGGCGGCAAGTGACAGTGACGGAGCGAAGGTTTCGGATGCCGCAGTGGAGCTTGAGATCAGCCGCGGAAGCTACGGAAACAAGGCCTGGGGGATGCGAGCGCGTGAAATGAGAGAGCAAAACAACAAGTCAAGTCGGTCAAACTTTGTCCACGAACCTCGGCTGACGATGCGACGAGGAAACAAAGATTTGGGTCAACTAGTAATTGTAGTGCGCAAACTTGTTTTGATGGGCATGTCTGGGAAATTAAATGGCCGTGAACCCTTCTCTCAGCCGCCGCACCTGCACGTCACCAATGGGACGGGGGTCATTGTCGCCGTAGCGAGCGCTTCCGCGAGGCGCAGTGCTGCCGTCATGTGGCCACGGTACATGGCCATCGCAAGGCAACACAGTTTTCGGCCTCGCCATTGTGCCGTTTCCACCGCATGACGTAATGCTAGAATGGTATCCGTCTTGGTCTACATAGTAGGCCAATATCTGTTGTGACCTCGCAACCGCGACTATCCTCTACCTTGGGTATTCACCGCCCATTCGCACGGACTTTTCTCAACACTACTGTGAATCATCACAGCACGCAAGACCCAGCTCGGATCCATTCCCATTGCTTACATGTCTACACGAACAATCAACACATAGTGTCTGGGGGTGCCCATAGAAAGCTAGACTATTGAAACGACATCCTCACTACAAAACATATGTAGCGTGTCGACGACAAAACAATGACATCAGCCAACAAGCCTCCCGAAACCGACAGTGACAACACACTGAAACGTGCAGAAACAAACGAGTGCCGGACGAAAAAGAAAAGGAAAGACACGTGAAGCTGGTACCATGATCACATTCCTGGGCTTCAATCGTCACAGCTAGAACATGGTTTGGTTCAGCCGCCGATGTGAAGTTCTATGGGCGTTGTCTTGCTAAAGAGCGAGTGTGTTGTTTACTATGATTTCGCGCGTATATAATATCTACACCGAGAATTCATTGAGCAATCCATCTATTGGCATCATTTCTCAACAAAGAGTTTGAAAAGGTCTATGTTGATCCAAATCCTTCGCTACAAAATCCCATGGATACCTCAACTGCGCTTCCTTCTAGCTCTCGCTCTTCGCACGCGTCGACAGATGAGCAACAGTCTCCCCAATGGACGGGAACTCTAGCACTTCCTCACTACTGACCGAAAATCCCCTCTTCGAGTATTCAGAAGCCAACGCAGCAGCGGCGATTGCATTGCCCCACACCTCAAAAAACGGCGTCTGATGCGTAAATCCAGGATATGACTTGAAGTCAGCTCCCAGTACCGACTCCCAGGCCGACAAAACCATCTCTTCCAAAGCCTTGGGATATTCTGGTAGCGAGGGTGAATCTACCTTCATCTGCTCTAGACGCTCGGCTGGAACATCTTGAGGCGCAGCCACACTGGAATTCGCAAGGGTTTCCGAGATTTGGCGTTCCAACACATTAGGTAGCTGCTGGTACACCGTGGTGAAGTAGTCCAGCACCGTCTTGACCCATTCTTCAGAGAAAGCCTCGGCCGAATATCTCAATTCAACTTCCAACTCATCAGCCCGAGCGAAAGTTTGCAGCCAAAGATCAGCCTTGTCATGCTCCGGCTCATAGACACTGAAGTCGCACTCCCCATGTTCAGAAAACGGAGCATCACCAATTGCGAAGCTGAGATGGTTCACCATGGAAGAGAAGCGCGTCCATCGAGGCCAGTTGGTACACTTCTCGATGATACGTTGGTGTCCCAGGTAGCCATGCTCAAGCGATTTGAGGTAGTTGCTCTGGACCGAGCCAAGGAGCGAAGAGGTTTGCCCAGTTGGTGAGACGTTAGTATGCAAAGGCAGGACGTTCATGCATGGCCCCAGAACCTCTGAGATCTTGGGCATGGGCAAGTGCCGTCCAGAGATGATGTAGCCAAATACGACAGAGTCCTGACCTGTGAGCTTCGACAGAACAACCGACCAGGCCGCGAAGACGGCGGTTGCCGTCGTGAAACCAGAGGCTTTCAGGTCTACCAATGGAATAGAGGCTTTGACGACGCTGTTGATGGGGCAGCTCACGCTGGGGCGGGCGTGGGTTCTCAGCTGGCTCATTGAGCTATTGGCCAGGGCCTCCTTCCAGTAAGATTCGGAATTGTTGCTCGCCAAGGACGCTTCGGCGCAGAACTTGGTGAAGGGGATGACCTCCAATGGCCTTTCATAGTACAAGGCTTCGAGTGATCGCCACAGCTTGTCGAGACTGAGCGCATCGTACTGAGCGTGAGAGATCCGAAGGATCAGCTGGTGCATGCTGTCTGTGGCGTCTTTGACCAGTGTGAATGCTACCAGAGGGTCGCCAAGTTGCTTCTGGCGCTTCATGTCCTGCTGGATAACTTCTTTGGCATCCTGATCCATGTCTTTGCCGTCTGCTGATTCCTTCACAGAAAAGTGGAAGGGGTAAGCCTTGGGTTTCAGGATGACCTGGAAGGTCTTTCTTTCCTTTACAGTGAATACTGTTCGTAGAATGCCATGTCTTTCGATGAGTTGTTTGCAGGCGCTCCGCAGTTTTTCGGTGTCCACTGGCTTCTTGAACTTGAAAATCATGTAGTCATGCCAGCCGTGCGATTTGAGTAGACCCTGGCCGATGCACCACGCCTGCCAATCCGTCGCTAGAGCGATATCCTCGACATCATCTTGTGGGAAGGCCGAGGCGACTGTACCTATCGTGTAGGCTGAGTCTTCGCTCGCTGGTTTGGCCGACTCGTCATGTACCCCGAAGCTTGCCGCTGCACTCATGGCTTGGAGAGTCCTGTGTTGCAGGATATCGCTGATAGATAGACCAACATCACTTTTCCGGGCTTCTGCAATGAGCTTAATACACTGTAGAGAATCTCCACCAACATAGAAGAAGTCGTCCTGCAGCCCAATACACTGCGTTGGAATACCAAGTACAGTAGCCCATAGCTGTTGCATAGCCTTCTCTTGTGGGGTCTCTGGCACTGCCTTGTCCAAGGAGCCAGTGTGTTTGACCAGTTCGATCAGCGACATCTCAGCAGCTTTTTGACGCAATAGCTTTCGATCCAATTTTCCAGACGCGTTCAATGGTGGATCCTCGAGCTCGACCAGTCCGCGTGGTACCATGTAATCCGGAACCTTGGTCGCCAGTCTCTCTCTCAGCTGCTTTGCCTCGAGGGAGAAGTCGCCGGATAGACCATTGATAAAGGCTACAAGCATAGGCCCATTACCATTCGCCGGTTCCACAATCTCCGCCGCAACAATCACGCCAGGTGGCAGGCAATCCAACATGGCCGTCTCCACGTCCCCGAGCTCGAACCGCTGTCCGTACAACTTGACACGCGTGTCCTTTCTCCCCACAATCTGCACAACACCATCCTCCACGTACTTTGCCAAGTCTCCCGTCCGGAACAACCTTACCGGTCTCTTCTCGCCTCGCTTTTTCGCCCAGGCCGGCGGCTCCTCGATCAACGCCTTCGCGTTGGCTTCATCGTTGTTGCGATACCCCTGGAGCAAGCCCGGTCCCTCAAAAAGCAGCTCTCCCGTCTCCCCAATCGGCGCCAACGTATCCGCATCATCTACATCAACAATCCACGCACACCCCGTCATAAACTGGCGCGCCCTGGACTTTTTCCCACTCGTATCGACGAGATTGGTAATGCCCACGCCCTCCGTCATGCCAATCGCCTCTAGGAGCGACAGTCGCGGGGCCCAGATGTCGATGAGTCGTTGGGTCACGGGCTCGCCGCCCACCATGAGGGACTTGAGACACTTTACATCGTCTGGACTCAGCAAGTTGAGTAATGTCGGCGTAAGCACCGTTATAGTGATTTCCTTTCTGGTGATGAAGCTTGCGATACCGCCCATGCGCTCCTTTTCTGGTGGCAACACCAGCAAGCCTCCGTTGCAAAGCGTCTTCAGGGTCATGACGGTGTTGACGGCGAAAGCCTGCGAGGCGAAATTCAGAACTCGACTTCCGGCTGTGTAGCCATGGCCGTGGACGACGTTAGACACGGCTCCGCTGTGCGTGTGCTGGACTACTTTGGGTAGGCCTGTGGACCCGGATGTGAAACACACGTAGGCGAGATCGGTTGGCTGGCTGACTGGCAAGTCGGCGACTCCATTGTCTTTTGCAGCGTCAGAAAGGCTGCTGCATATCTCTGGCACATTCGCCACGAGCTTGAGCTCCGTCCCGGAAAATTTCTCGACAAACTTGTCTTCTATTAACATCGCTCGTGGACTCACAGTGGCCAAGCATGTGTGTAACCGCTCAGTAGGGTTACTGGGATCAAGCGTTGTATACGCCATGCCTGCCTTCGACACAGCCATCATGCAGACGACGAGCCAAGTGGACTTGTCGAAACAGATGGGGACAATCTCATCAGAGGTAATGTCGGTGAGTATGCTGCGGAGATGGAGGGCTAGACGAGTGGAGTAATGGTCAAGTTGGTTGTATGTCAGGGTTCCATTGAGGGCATCCACGGCGGGGTCGTCTAGGGATTTCTTGACTTGGGCGGAGAACACTTGGGTTACTGTGAGTTGAGGGGTTGTTGGGAGTCGAGCGTTCCAGGACCATATCTGGTCTTCTTCCTCTTGAGTGATCTTCTTCTTGTCGTTCCTGGACATATCGTCCGCCATGGTTTGGATAGAAGAGTTGGGTCTTTTGGTCGAGGAAGGATGAGGGGTGTAGTAACGATGGAATATAAGAAGATGAATATATGATGATATGGAATCAAATGCCAACCGCACTTAGTTAGGAGGTACTTATACCCATTTTTGCCCTGCCCCGCACCATGTGTTGACCAGGGTCTGGCAGGCAGGACTGGCGGGGTAACTATCCCCCCCTGCTCGCCTTGACGCTTGGCATACACGGGTATCTAAAGACTACGGCGTATATTCGGACCGAGTAGAGTACTAGAATAGAGTACAAGGGCATGCATGCAGGTTTTGAGTGGTGCGTGAAGATAAGAGATACGGCCCTTTGACTCACAAATTGCCGGTAGTGTGGCTTCCATATAACGGTACCAATGGAACTGCTCATTGGCCCAATTACCCCGTTCAATGAGTGAGCGAGATACTTTACGAGCGTCTGCTACATTATCTCCGTGGCAGCTCTGTGATATCTACTTGTACACCACTCCCGGATCACAGTAATTGGAAGGAGGATGGTCTAAACAGAAATGCCCAGAATCCCAAAAAGAAACAGATAGCCCGGTTCCACTTGATCTTTCCATTCCTTGCTCCCAGGCTTCAAATGCAAATCATGAATATGCTTCACTCCTGGAACAGGCAGAAACCCACACTTGACCCCAAAATTCTCCAGCTCCTTTGTGAACAGCTCGGCTGTCTTGAATGGGACAATCTCATCCCCCAATCCATGAATCACAAATGTTGGCACATTATAAGAACCATCCCGTACATGTGCCATCGGGCTGATTGCTCTGACAAGCGCTGGATCAGGCTTCTGCGCCAAAGCCTCTGTAGAAAGCCCATTGAGCAGAACTTTCAGACCAATACCTTCCTTGAGAATCGCAAAGATGAGCTCTGAGCGAGGATCGCCACGCTTGACCCAGCCCATCTCACTGCTATCCATCATAGCCCCATAGTTTGTCACAGGTGTCCTTGGCAGAGATTGCATAATCTTCTCAAGGCGCATTCTGCGGGCCGGATAGTCCGTGTGATATTTTTCTAGATCTCCAGATTCAAAGTCCGTTGGTCCATAGAACCCCAGTATGGCAGCCGGTGGTGGGATATTGAGCTCTTTGGTAGTCCAAGCAAGACTCATGGCGAGATGGGCACCGGTCGACCAGCCAATACAGACGATACGAGATGTGTCGATTGAAAAGCCGAATTTGGATGTGATTGGAGAGAGCTTTCCCTGGATCCAAGAGTATGCATCCCGGACATCGGAGAATGGCCCTTCAATGACGTTAACCTCGGGACATAGGCGGTAGTCCACGCTGATTGGAAGAATGTTGTGCGAAAGCAAGAACTGAATCTGTGCTGGTCTGACTGCTTTGCGCGAAAGTGTCATGTGGCCACCTCCATGGATCATCAGTGCTACGCGATAGTTAGTCTAGACGCAGGGGTAGTGTACTGGGGTTGTTTACCTACAGGCATTGAGCTGGTGGGCGGGCTCTTGGGCAAATAGATATCCGCTTCTACCTCAACTCCATCGATGGATTTATAGACAACTGTCTTGACGCCAGTCGCTGTCGATTCTATCTTCCGACGTGGCTCCTCGTGTTGCTGTGTAGAAGCTACGAGTAATCTTTGCAGGTTACAGTCCGGCACTGTGCTTTGAGAGTAGGTGGCACTAGGAAATCCAGCTTGATGTAGGAAATCCATCCAGACTTCTGCAGACTGTATCGCATGGTTGGCATCGTTCGCCAACCACCAGCCATCTAGCAAGCCGAAGACAGCCTCATGCCAGTCGAAGACAGTGGTTATCTCGGAGAGTATTAGCAGACCGTTTGAATTCAGCATTTGTTTGATACGACGGCAGGTATCGGTTCTGTTGGCTGTCGCATGAACACAGTTTGTACCGATTGCGATATCAAAACTGCCCTTCATCTCTGCTGGAGGTTCGCGCTCTAGATTGAGTGTTTTGAACTGCATCCATGGATACTTGAACTTCTTCGATGCATTACGGACGAGCGTTTGAGCTATATCCGTGAAGACATACTCAATCGGGTGGTTGAGAGCGCTCAATGCTTCGCCGAGTCGTTTGGTGGTTCCTCCCATGCCAGCTCCGACCTCGAGAATGCGAATTGGCCCATCGGCTTTCTCGACTAGACTAACTATGAAGTCGACAAGAAGTTCGGTAAGGGTAGCGAACATGGGGGCCTTGGTATAAAAGTTTCCAATGATCTCTTGGGACTTACTGGTGCCAAAAAGAAGTTTGACGGGGTCTTCGGTACCGGTCAAGCACTCTGCAAGTTTTGAACCAGTCAGTGCCATGAGTTCAGCCTCGCAGCTATATTGAGGATAATCGGCGACGAGATTGCGTAGGAGCTGGGAAGAAGGAAGGAACGAGCATGAACGGGATGAGCGGACATATCCCGATTCTTTCTTTTCGATGATGTCGTGTTTCTGGAGAATCTCATAGTATCTCTGCACTACCTTATTGTGCTTAGACTGGTAGGTGAAACGAGGGACCTGTTGGTCAATCTTGAGGGCTCTAAAATCGACACCCAACTTTTGGAACCCTTCCACCAGATAAGCAAGTAGTAGCTCATCTTGGCGAGCGGCAACTTCGGTCAAATATCTCGTGAACTGGCAAGACTTTGCGTGATTTGGCAGAGAAGGTTCTGCTGCCAGTAGTGACTGAAATGGATCCGTGATACCTGCAGGCTTAGCAACCAGGCTTGCAGGTGTAGCAGCCGCTTGTGATTTCGGCAGAGTCGAAATGGAAGGGCTCAGCTTCTGTGAACTAATCCCAGCAAGCTGCATGAGCTCTCTCACGGAAAGATCGAGCAGAGTCTCGGTATTATCAAGGTTGACGTTGAATGTATCGCATATACTAGATCCGAGTTCTGTTGTGGAAAGCGAGTCAAACCCGAGGTCCTGCAGGGACTGATGTTCTTCGATCTGGCTGACATCCGCACCACAAAGTTCGGAAATGAGTTCGAACAACTTGGCACGTCGATTGTCACCAAAGGAGTAATCAGCGACCGTCTCAGAAGCTGGCGGGGTCGGTAATGGGACCTGCGTTTGCTTCTTGGGTGGTGGAGTGGTGTGCTTCTGCTTGATTTTGACGACGTCAGACAACGTCATCTGGCACAATGCACCAAAGCTCAGTGTCAGAAGCTCGCCAGGCGAGACCATCTTACCAAAGCGCTCGCTGATTTCATCGGAGAGCTCAACAGATGCGAGTGAATCAACTCCAAGGTCGCCAATACAAGTGCTCGATGAAATGAAGTCTGCCGGTGCGCCAGTGTATGACGAGATCATTTCTCTCAGTGGAGCCTCCTTGTCATCGGAGTCGTCTCCAACCACCGAAGAAGCACACGAAGAGGCTGAAGAGTTATCGGGTGTCAGCAGAGGCAGACTCTGTGCGAGGATAGGCTTGGGGCTAGGAAGAGGAGGAAAGGCAGTTCGTTTAGAATTGGCTTTCGATCCATTGGCCGCATCCAAAGTTCGCTCAAGCTTCAATATCTCCAGACGATGGAATTTAGCGCCAATAGCTGTCATGGCTATCTCGCCAGCCTTATTCAAGACGAAGACGTCGCCGGTCGCATGCACATCGTCAACGAGTGTGAAAATGGCATAGACATTCCAGGCCTTTTGAGTGTCGAAGTCACAGAGTTTGGACATTGTAACACTTTCGAAACCCGAGGCCACAAAGACCTGCCCTTGAGGGCAAGCGTTGCTGCTGTTGATGAGCAGGCCAGACACTTGGATGAACGCATCGATGGACGCAGTGTCACAGTGTTTGGTAACTGTACTCTCATCGTCCCCAATGTGGTTTTCTGGCATACAAATCTCAGCCAGTGCCTCATTGTTGTCAATAATGATGCTCTTAATTCCATGCAGGAATCCGGCATAGTCGACAACTTTGGAAAACAGTTGGTAAGCTCGTCCGCCACTAAGCTTCTCCGAGGTGGGACTAGTTCGAATCAGCTCCAAGCGATCAGCTATGAGTCGCTTGTATGTCGACAATCGAGGCTGCTCAACCAGATACATCTTGCCCCTGCCATGAACAGTTGCACGGCCTGTGCCACTCCCGGAACCGGGAAAGCTCGAAAGAACGAAATTCCAGCTATTCTTGGCAGTCTCCTCCAGAAGTAGGGTTACGTCACGGTCCAGGTTGACACCCAGTGGAGATTCAAATGCCAAATCCTCAAAAACCAGCGAAGCGGAGCCGAGATCTGCACCTAAAAGTTGTGCTGACATGGCTGCGCATTCCATGTACATGGAAGCGGGACAAAGCGGTCGACCTCTGACTGCGTGGCCATTGATGAGCTCACAAAAACGACTCGCCGAGCTGTTGATGCTAAACTTCTCCGTACGACCTGTCGACCCAGCATAACTCAACAAGCGAACCGGGTTATGTACAGGAGCAGCCTCGGGCTTCTGAGAACTAATGTCGGCCAGTTGGTGGTGGAGCTCAGTGGCCCTGTCGACATTCTCCAGCCATGCTTTGGTCTTCTGAAACTGATAAGGCGGCAGCCAAATCGGTTCCACGCCAGCATCTGATGGCGATAAGAATGGCCATGGAGTGATGTCGATTCCTTCCTTCCAGAGATCGACGGTGAGTTGCGAGAGGACCTCGGTGGGCTGATTGGCCCCGACTGTCTTGACGCCGTAGAACGAATGTATATCCGATCTTTCAGTCGCACGCTTAACCATGGGGATTATAGACGAATCAAACCCTGCTTCGAGCCAGATGCAGCCTCCTAGGCGCTCTTCTATTCGTTGAACAGCGTCGACGAAGTAGACCGGTTGTCTGAGGTGCGATACGACATGCTCAGCGGTTATTGATGTACTCTTTACCTGTGTACACGGCTCAATGGGTATGGAAGCTTCTTTGAAAGCCAACAGTTCCAAGGATTTAGCGAAGTCGTTCCGCAGTGGCTCGGTGAATACAGAATGAAACCCATGAGTAACATCAACTCTCTGGCTTCTCACACCCCTAAACGAGGGATCAACAGTCAGCAACCTTTCCACCTCGGCTACCGCGGTCTGGGTTCCAACAACAACCTGACTGTTGGGACCATTGAAACAAGCAATCTCTAGGGAGTCGCTTCTAACGGTTCCAACGATCTGTTTGACAACAGAAATAGGTGCAAAGATTGCAAGCATAGTGCCTTTCTCAGGTCCCCATTTGGTCACCATGAGCTGAGCGCGAGTAGCGACGAGCTTGAGAGCGTCCTCAAGAGACAGCACGCCTGATACGGCCAGTGCTGTCAGCTCCCCAAAACTGTGCCCAATGGTACAAGCAGGTTGGACCCCGGCGTCTATCCAGCACCTGGCACTCGCGTATTGAACGGCCATGGTACCTGTCTGCAACACAATTGGGTCTTCGATGACCGCGGTTTGAAAGACGGCCGGGAGAATGGAGGGGAATCCAAGTCTTACAAGAATGCGATCGCACTTATTGATGTAGTCGTGTAGCTTAGGATTTGACTTGTATAATGTTTCTGATAAACCAATAGTCTGCTTGCTTTGGCCGGAGAATGCAAGTACGACAGGCTTGGAGGAGGCGGGGATGTTGCAGGGCGAGATATCTGCAGAGAGACTTTTCAGGCCCACGGTATCCGAAACTGTTGTCATCCAAGCCACAGAATGACGCTTCCGCCGCTCAGAAAGCGTATAGGCAAGGCTTGCGAGGCCCACATTCGTTCGGCTAATGTGTGACTTCAGCAATCTCGCATAAGCCTTTAGACTCTCCGCTGTGTGCGCTGACAGTATGATGGGATACACAGTGCCCGTGGGCAAACAACAATTTCTGTTCAAGTATGTTAGTTTTTGTTTCTCTGCCTGGAATTTTGGTGAAAACTTACGCTTTCTTGTTGTCTTTTCGAGGTCCTTCACAAACAACAAGTGCTGCGTTGCTTCCCGCGGCCCCATAGTTGTTGACCCAGGCAGCTCTGAAGGGGACTTCCCATGGCTCCAGATTTTTCGCTATAACAATCCTATCTGGAGCCAAAGAGGGGATCTTCGGATTCAAACAATTGAAAAGCGCGTGTGGCGGAATTGCTTTCTTCTGTAACATGGCAATTGCCTTGAGTAGCCCAGCGACACCTGCAGCCGACTCTGCGTGGCCAGTGTTGGCTTTGATAGAGCCGAGATATAGCTTGGTAGGGCGGTCCGATCCTCCAAATACCTCTCTAATGCTGCTAACCTCAAGAGGGTCGCCTGCTTGAGTACCTGTTCCATGTGCTTCCATGTAAGAAACGTGGTTTGGACTCATTCCAGCACTCTGGAGGATTGACTTGTAGAGATCAGCTTGAGCTGGTGGATGTGTGACTGTTAGAGTTGAAGACATCCCACCTTGGTTGGTGGACGCTCCCGGTATGACACCTAGTATCTGATCGCCGTCTGCCAAAGCCTGTTTCAAGGGCTTCAAAACAATCACCCCAGCACCATCCGCACGGCAATATCCATCTGCTGATTCATCGAACGGCTTACACTGACCAGTTGGGCTGAGAAACCCAGCCTTGCCAAGGTTCAGATAATTGTGGACACCGGATATGATGTTGATTCCTCCAGCGACCGCCATCCGGCACTCGCCGGACCAAATAGATCGACAGGCTCGATTAATAGCAACCAGAGAAGACGAACAGGCAGTATCAATGACCTCAGCCGGTCCGCTCCAACCATAGTAATGGCTGATTCTCCCACACAGAAATGCCCGGATGGTACCAGTTGCTGTATATGCTGTTGGCGGGTGGGCGCCAGTATTGTCCGTATACTCGATGAAACTTGCTCCAATGAAGCAGCCGACTCTGTCTCCGCCTGATTGCTCGCGAGAGTGTCTCCGGAGATAGCCCGCAGAATCCAGAGCTTGGAATGTCAACTCCATGAGAATCCGCTGTTGAGGGTCCATACTAGCTGCCTCTTTGGAGTTGGAACGAAAGAAAGCCCAGTCAAATTCGTCGGCTCCGTCTATGAAGTTTCCGAACCACTTGGGCTTCCACTTGCCGTTTTGCAACGCGCGAAAGCTCTCATGCAAGGGAACTCTGTCGGGACGGACCTCTTCGCAAGTCGATACACCGGCGGCAAGGAGGTCCCAAAGTTCTTCCAGATCGTTTGCTCGTGGAAGACGACATGAAACTCCTGTGACGGCGATGGCATTCTCGGGGCTAGCATGATATATTAGTACAAAGTGCACTCAAAGAAGCAAGGAAGCGACTTACTATTTGTAATCAGCCAATCTAGCGTTCTGGATAGTGGTATGGGCATCCACTTTCGATACCCGCAAGCGAGCGTTGTGAAACGGCATCAGAGGGACAGGATCTCCGATACCAAATAAGATGAATGTGTGGGAGTCGGTACTATATCGTGTCAGGTCTTGCGCGACCTCCTCCAGAAGCTGATACCACTCGCATCGAGAGGCAAGAATAATGTTGATCGCCTCATGAGTCAGTGAACAGTTGTCTAGCAGCTTGCCATCCGCATTTGACCGCACAGGAACTCGCAGTTGGCTGGCATCAGGCAACTGCATCTCCTCGTACTTCTGAGATATATCAAACAGCACTTTGACTAGAGATGAGTTCTCGGGGTTGTGTACTTTGCCGCGGATGTGGATATCCGTGACTAGTAACCCCTGTTCCCTTGCCCTGTCTGCCACTCGCTTGAGTGGGAGAACCGGGCCAACGATACTTATCGTTTTTGGATCTGTGATTGCCGAAATGTAGCACTTGGTATGGTCAGCATGTGATTATCACAGGCAGAGTATAGGTAAAGATCGCGACCATCACCCGACCCATCTCTAGCCGCTTGCAACTAGTAAAGGAAGATTATGGGAAGAATGAGAGGAACTTACTCCGGGGATGCCCGTTATGAGCTCTTCCCCTTGATGGGGAGCCCTCAGCCGTACCGCGATCGTTGTAGCTCCAGCAACCGACTCGTCGTCGCCAAGTTCACCGAATGCTCCCACCGCAAAGGCTAGACGCATGGCTTTAGTGGCAAGACGGACCACATCTTCTTCGTCTTTGGCACAAGCAATTGCGAACGCTGTGGGGAGACCTCCACAGTATCCCTGGGCACCACCACCATTTTTTAGGCTGGATACCATCTGCTCATGTGTGAGGCTGTGCAGATCTAACACTTGGAAATATTGACAGATCTGAATGATAACCAATAGCGGTAAAGCGAGGATCCCAGACATGGAGCTTGACACAGGTCCGGCTATGCCTTCATTGATCCATCGCTCTAGGCTAACGACATGTTGCTCTCCTGCGGTGAGGTTTGCAATGTCTGTATGGCATTCGCAAAGTATCGTCCATGTATCTCTCAACGATTTGATGGCTTCTGCTAAAGGCTGTAAGAGAGGGGTTTGAACAATGTACTTCTGCAGTTGCTCAAGGTATTCTTCTGTCGGAGCTTTACTCTGTGGGCAAAAGAATGCCACTGATGGCCTGAACTGGCCTGACATACTGTCAAGTCTCGGGACTTTTTGACCGGTCGAATTAATTATTAACAAAAGATATTTTGTGATTCTCTCCTGCTATGGCTCCTGCCTGGCTATATATCAAGCACTCAGGGACGCAAGATCACAATTAGGGCCGAGATAGATGCCCACATACTCTCGAGACAGCCTTAGCGATGCTCCATCTTCGCTATCGTAAGCCCACTCACTCCCTTTGAGATAACCTTGCTGTGTCATTGCACAATACTACGGGCTGCGAACTGCCTGTAAGGGAATACGTCGCGTGGTCGATTTGTCAAATTTTCTTGATCAAGTCTAGAGTTGCATTGTTACTTGCTTAGAGACGCCGAGTAACTCCCGCACACTTTGTCATACCACCAGAGGGGTATCTAATGTGGGGGGATGGTGCATGGTACGAGTCAAGCTAGTCTTTTCCCTTATCGTACACCCGTAGCGAAGAGCCAAGGATGCTAATAGTGATTTTTGAATCTTTCCACTGATCTTATCGTCAACATCTGAATATCTCACAAAACATCTCTATGTGAAATATACTCTGTGCATTCCAGCATGAATATTATTCTACGTATATTCTCTCTGGGAGTAAGTGTGTTCTGAAATCAATACAGGTTTAAAAGTTCTAACTTTAGCGAGATCGCCTCCATTGTTGGGTGGCTGGTATACAATATCCTTTTCCACCCACTTCGACGATATCCGGGCCCGCTTTTGTGGCGAGCATCGCCCATACCACGCATCCTTTCCAGGAAGAGAGGCACTACGGTATTTGATGCGCACCGCCTTCACGAAAAGTATGGTCCAGTCGTACGCTTGAGCCCTTGGGAGTTGAGCTACACGTCCAGTGATGCGTGGAAAGGTAAGCAGTATCCTGTCGTTTTCTGTATATAAGCGTTCTAACACAAAAAGATATACATGGCACAGGAAGCACCGCCCCTCGGAAGCCGCTTCCGAAGAACCCGCTCGCAAACCCTCCGCCAATGTCAGGTGAGCCGGGTATCATTGACGTTCTGGACGATGAAAAGCATCGCGAACAACGCCAACTCTTCATGCAAGGCTTCTCCACCCGGGCATTGAAGGAACAAGAGTCTCTCCTGCGCAAGCATGTCGACAAATTGGTGGCAGCTGTGCAATCGCGCGCTGACCAAGGCATACATGCTAACATGGTAGACATGTTCAACTTCTTGGCTTTCGACATTATGGGCGACCTGGCATTTGGTACATCTCTTGGTCTGCTGGAACGATCAGAGTACAACGATTGGGTTCGAGTCATTGTTGCGACTATCAAAGTCGTCACAATCCGCATCGTTGTATTCTACCACATCCCATTCGCACCAAAGATCCTTCCACTGTTGGTCCCAAAATCGATGAAGGCCAAGCGAGATGCGCATATGAAGTTCGCCGAAGACAGGGTAAGAGAGAGACTGGAGAGGAAGACAGAGCGTCCAGATCTCTGGGGCCTGATCACCAATTCAGCCGACGGGAAAAAAGCAAACCTTTCTGTAGATCAAATGGTCGGTAACGCCGCTCTGTTCATGGTCGTCGGATCAGAGACTACATCGACTGTGCTCTCCGGGACACTATACCTGCTCCTCAAGCATCCCGAATGCATGGCGAGACTAAAACAGGAGATTAAAGATAACTTCGCTTCGAAAGAAGAGATGACCTTAGAGGCCCTACCGAAGCTGAGGTATCTTAGCGCTGTCTTAGATGAAGCCATGAGAGTCTACCCCGCTGCCCCCGAAACTCTGGCGAGATTGGTACCAGCGGGGGGTACCACAATCTGCGGCGAGTACGTTCCCCAGGGCGCTACTGTATTTATCCTACATTATCCAACCTTCCACTCTACACGGAATTTCGTACGACCAGAATCATTTGCTCCAGAGAGATGGCTACCTGAAGGCGAGATTGAATTTGCGCGAGATGACAAGAAGGCATTCAATCCTTTCTCTGTTGGTCCCCGCGCTTGCCTCGGGAGAAAGTAAGTCAAATACCCCAGCGATGAGCAAGTACAGATCTAACATTACGTCACAGCCTGGCACAATACGAACTCAGGCTTACATTGAGTCATTTACTCTGGGACTTTGAATTCGAGCTTGACGAGAGATGCAACGACTGGATGGCCCAAGAAACATACTCCTTCTGGCTGAAGCCACCGCTGCTAGTCAAGGTCAAAGCCGCAAATGCGGAGCCGTAGACCTTCACGTCCTGCCTAATTTAGCGTTAGAGCCAAAAGCTGCAACCAATACATTCATCGTTATATGTCTGCAGACTTGGCTGAAAAAGAAGCTTCCAGGGTTCCGTTCGTTCCCCACCTTAGCACCTTGACCTTCGCTCGGTGTATCTACCTAGGCAATGAACTGCCAGTCGGCAGTTTTTCTGCCGTAAAAGACAAGCAGAGCGATAAGAGCCTCCTGCAGTAGAAACTGTAGCCTACCGTTTTGCGCTATCAGAGTGACATGTTGCCAAGAGCATGGGGAACGGTTGCTAAGAGCTGATAAGCCGTTGCCGAGAGAAGACGGCCCGTTAAATCCCTGAAGTGCGACACGGCTCACTCAATGCTTCTTTCTTCTACCATCACGCCACTGTACAAGTACGCTCGGAGAAATTATGCGCAAACGTTAGCCGAGTGGAGGAGTGGCATACATCAGATTCTGACAACTCGAAATCGCTTACTTGCGATACGGGTGGATATCCATGTATCTTTCTGGTGTGTGCGTATCACATCCAATCAGAACGAGATATTACGTATGCTCGTAGTAATAATGCATAGTCATGTGAGAGGCAAGTCCCTTCGCGACTATCCTGGACGAGTCAACGTGTACGAGTCGTGGCTGAATTCCATTGGGGCCATGGCCACCCTGAAGAGCCGACAGATTGTGGCGTAACGTATTGATTGGCGGCTTCTTTGAACCCCGAGAGACGCTACTTACAGCAGGGGAGAGGTCGAGGATGTATTTTGTTTCGTCCGGTGTCTATAACCGTAGTAAGGTTCGCACGAAAAAGGCCGGATGATGACACGCGTACTATGAAGCTCTTGAGCTTCAGTTCTGGTCTTTGATCTTTTGTGCAATAAAGAGAAAGGGCGAATAGATTTGTGCAAAGCGGTATCAAGCCGAGCTTCTCCAATGGGGTAGTGATTAACCCGAAAGACATATCAAGGTCTTCTTCACTTTTTCTATCTAAGTGATAGGGATAAACATATTGAATATCTGATATTGATGTTGGAGCATTGCTGTAATACATTTTGTCATGTGGGTGTGATAGTTTTGGGTGGCTCGATATTTGGGTCGACCGTACCATGGAACTGGATTCGTTACCGAACTCAGATCCAGAACGTGCGATGCGAGTGATTGGGGAGTATCGATTCGAAGACTGCTGCTGCTTTGATAGGGTAAAATATCTTAGCCATGCCCCAACAAGCCAATCCTCAGTGCTGAGAAAGAGGTCTAACATTGAACGAAAATAAGACCAATCTAATCGACTGCCTCAATCAATTTGCCAATTCCAGCTGCCCCTCTTGTCGTGACACTCCAAGCAGTACTTCTTTCAACTTGCCATCATCATTCTAGATATCACTCCAACCACATCTCTAGTCGTCTAGGCCTACGCCTCTTGGTTAAATCCCGCAATATACCAATCTACAGAATACAAGTGTCGATACCAGGTATGCTACCCTCACACCTGTCAGTAATAGATTAATCCAGGCGGTAAACCGTAGAATTAGCGCTACTTCTCGTTTAGAAGGAACTCGACGGATAGAAGGTCACTGTCTTCAGCCCCCCGCCAACCCACGGCCGGACTTCCGCTCTTTCCCGTTTCCCGGTCACGTACCTCAGCCCCGGCTTTGATACGGCAGTGTGAGGGTTAGAGGAGGACAGCTACGCCGATAGTAGGTGCAGTTTCTTCCCAATTAGTGTCTGGAGACTCGGGATAATGTCGAGCGAGCTGATACTACACATCTGGGAGTGCAAACTTAACGGCGCTAGCCTCCATTAAGCTTCTCAGATGACCATCATAGGACCTTGTAGCTAGCGTATTGTAGTCATTCTTCACAACCTGTGGTATTTCAGAGCCGTCGAATAGATCCAAAGTCTACTGAGCGGAGGATGCAGGTGAATCGTTGGCGAAACGAAATTGAACGGAGTTCACGTGGGATTCGAGGGTATTCTTCTTCCATGTCATGTGCCTGCAAAGATATCTTTTAGTTCCCCTATAGCCCAGCTGCCATCTCTTTCAAAATACTCCCTCGTGATGTCATGTGCTGCCCTCCCAAAGATATCATTCAAAGACCTCAGCGCCCCTCTCGAAGACTTGAACTAAGCCAGGATAGAGACAGCCATATAAATATAAAGTGTCTTCTCCTCTCAGGCATCACTCCTCTTCGCACGGCCCTTCTTTCAGGTTTACCATTGTTTCTAAAAGCGCACAGGCATGCATAAAATGACCAGTTTTCCTCATCCTCCTCTCAAAACAACCGACCCATGCAGTCATGCTGTGAGTGAGCACGGGCGACTCTCAGTGAGGCCCTATAAGGCCTCCTTCTCCACAAAAGCTTCCTCTCTTACTCTCTACTCGTCCATAATATTACATTTCAAAAATAAAAGTAACACGAAAAGCCAGATGAGCAGTCTTTCGGAACTTCCTAAAGCAGAATGATTTCAAATTATGTTGCTTTCAGCCACAAGAAATGGCTAGGCATGTCTTAAATCTTCCTTCCTTCCTTCTAGAAACGCTACTCTTTCCATTTCTCAAGTTCTGAAATTACATTATAAGAGAGAACAATACAGTGCCATGTCCCATATCCTTTCCTCCACCTCGTTTTCCTAAAACCGGAATCCAGACTGGATATGTGGCATTCGGACTTGAACTCTCAAAAAGCACTCAACATGGACCACCGCTCTTCTCCTCTGACACTCTCATCTTACTACAAAACAAAAAAACATTACTGCCTCATATTGGCTCATGTCCTCGTCTTCCTCTCTTTCTAAACATAGTCCTCAAGAATCACATGTTTTCCTCCAGACCTGGGGATTTTAAATTTTCGGCAGGCCCTCTTGGTGTCTCCGAACCACTGAAACACGATTCAATTTACTACCTTGCACCACTTTCCTAAAACAAATCGGAGGATAAGGTAGTGGCTTCCGTACCGTCCAAATCTATCAAAACATCCACGGCCGTGTTGAATGTGCTGGCCGCCTTTTCTAAAAGCCTCCTGACGAGAGATTCATGACTTCCTGCGCTGGACTTTTTAAACATATCCCAGACGCGATTATGGAGTGGTTATGTCTGTGTCTATATCTGTGTCTGTGCGCTACTTCAAGTGGTATAAATACGCCCCTTCCTATCTTCTATTCTCCCTTCTTTCTAATCTACACTTAGAGAAACTTCCCGATTTCTTTTTTCAAAACCAACACCACAGAAGCCATGATTGTCTCGTGTGACTGTTTTCTAAATGTCCCCCCCCCTTACTTTACCTACGAGATGAGAGGAGGCATGCCAAAAGAAAAAAGACCTAGCTAACAAGCTCGATGTCCGCGCTGGAGCGATTAAAAGTACTTCCTCCCAGATCCATGTGTCTGCTCTTTCTTCTTCTTGTTGACCTTGAAAAGTTGGGAGAGATACAAAAATGTGTTCCTCTGGCTGCTGTTGTCGTTGTTGTCAAAAAAGATAATGTCTAGCCGCTATGTGGGTTGGCGTGTGTGGTTGAGTGTATAAAAACGATAGTTCCGTGTGAAGTCGTGTGACTCTGTGTCTCCTACCTGCTTCAAAGTTTCTGAAAAAACACAGACTTTAGCAGAATGTTTTTAAAGTAACGAGCTTTGTTTAACATTGGCGACCGAGAAGTCAATGGCCATACAAAGGTCATGAACAGAACCATGATCAAGTCAGCCATGTATGCTAAAACCACTCTTCACATGAACCCCATGTCTCTTTTTGTATTATTGCATATCAAAAGTCCTCACACATCACATCATATGTCCCGCTCCCCTCAAATCTCAAAAACACCACCCATACCCACCCTGACATCCACAAAATCCGGTCTCCACCCCTTGAACTGCACCAACCCCCTCTTCACCTCTTTCACTCTCTCCAGCCTGTTCTTTGCCTCCTGCTCCTGCGCCAGCCTAAACGCTTCCTCATCAATCTCAAACTCATCGAGGCTGCCCAAACTCTCTTGCCGGGGCTTCGCTTTACTTGCCGCGTCGCTTCGACGATGCGCGGGGTTTTGTCCAGTGAAGGCTGAGATACCGGATTGGATGACGTCTTGGAAGGACGAGTGTGTGCGGTTGGGGAGGGCTTGACGGGGTGGTGCGCCAGAGAGATCAACGTCGTCGAAGCTGTTGTAGGCTTGTGAGGCATCTGGTTGGCCGTCGATGGGGGGCTGCATGTCGCGGCGACGGTCGCGCCACACGCCGCGACGGAGTTCAAAGTTTTCTTCCTCGAGTTCGCGAACTTTGGCAAGGAGACGGTCGCGCTCTTCGTCTAGTAGCTCTTGGACACTCGAATCTTCGATTGAGCCCAGGTCAGCTTTGCGGCGGCGCTGCTCTGCTTCTCGCAGGCGGGCGTTCTCGTTGCTGAGACCTGTGATGCGAGTTCGCATCTCGGTCGCCTCGCGCTCCACCTTCTTATGTTCTTGCAAGCGCGTCTGGTTCCGGGCATCGTTGTCGCGATGCAGCTGTGTGAGAGTCTCGATCTTCTTCTCCAGTAACTCGGCGCGCGAAATGGAGTCTGAAGCCTTGCGATTCGCGGTGCCCAGCTCGGCCTCCAGTTGTGCAATGCGTGTTTGCGCAGAGTCGCGGTCTGAGCCATCTTTCTCTGCCTGATCGCCTGCCTTGTCCAAACTCGCCTTGAGCTCCTCTAGCTCAGTCTTTGTCGAAGCAGCCTCTTGTTCCGCCTTTTGTACTGCGGATTCAAGGCTTGAGATCTTGGACTGAAGCTCATTGTTCTTGCTCGTTTGTTCTGATAACTGCCTGTTGACATTCGATATCTCCAGCTCGAGTGACTCAATGGTTGCGGATTTCGAAGCGACTTGTGCGTTCAGATCGTCAATGGATGCGCTCTGGCTCGGGGATGCGGTGGCTGTACGGCGTGTGGATTTGTTGCTTTGCGACTGCGCTTGTGATAGTTGTCTCTTCAGCGATTCGACCTCTGCTTTCTGTACGTATGTTAGCATATTGATCAACCTTTCGCGCCCACTTCATATGCATGCATACCAGCTTGTCAGCCTCCTTTCCCTTCTCAACCGCGAGCGCAACATCCCCCCTCCCCTCTCTGAGCTCCTCTAGCTCCTCCTCGCCCTTCTTCCACCTGATTTTACTCTCCTCAACCTCACTCGCAAGCCGCTTATTCTCCCTCTCTAGCTCCTCGATTTTCAGTGCCTGTTCCCTGTAAACCTCACTCGTGACCCCAGCACCAGGCGACAGAGGTCCCGCAGCAGCTCCTGAGCGATAGAAAGACTCGGACCGTTGTCGCGACTCCGCTGCGACTGAAGGCCTGCGTCCGTGCGACGATTTGGGTACGGCTAGCTCGGAGAGCTCGTCATCGTCTTCTGGGGGCGGCTCCGATACGGTTGTCGCCTCGACGGGTTCAGGTTCGATTTGTTCGGGCTGGGTCTCGGTAGTTGGCGCATCGGTTGACGCTTCGGCTTCGGCTTCAGCTTCAGCAGGAGTCTCAGTCTTGTCTTCCTTCTTCTTTCCACCGGCTTTTTTCGCTCTTTGCTTCTTCAATTGCTCGACCTATGATGACGACATTAATACATGGCCGGTATAAGACGGAATTCATTGGCTAAAATAAGGACATGGGAATAATTCCACTAAATCCAGAAATATCATAGCTGTCATCTTCCCCCTCTCTCATAGTGGAATGCGCAGGGGAGGAGTACCTACGCGCTTCTTTGCCGCCGCCATCTTCTCCGCCTTATCTTTCTCTTCGTCCGCCATTTTGAGTGGTGATTTCGATTCTAGTGTTCAAGGTCTGAATTCAGCGTGGAGCTCTCGATTATGGCGGGGTGTGGAGAGCTCTCGGTGATGCCAACTTGCGCCGCGAAAACGCGCTAGTGACAAATAACGCCTAGTCGCATTACGAAAGGCGATGAACACCATGGCTTCGAAGCATCCAAGTCAGCGAACAAGGATGCGCTGAAATGGTGAGTACCATGGAACCTCTGTCTACACTCTTAGTCCTTCAGGCCCAGACAGGCACTAACCTCCCTATAGTTTGTCCAAGGAATAGTAAAGCATACATAGGTACCGAGGCACAAAACACATCCATGGATACCTAGGCGTTTAGACATTATCACATCAGCACAACACCACCGATCCTGACATTAATATTCACAATCACACTCCTAACACAACAGATCCATTCCTACCCACCCATCCACCCGCCAACCGATCCCCATCCCACATTACCATCCATGCCCCCATCACCAACCACCCCACAGTCGGCATCACCCACCCCCCATCTCCCCATCTCCCCAGCAACAACCGCGACAACCAGCACAGCCTCACGCCTACCTCACCCATGCTCAAATCCCGCAACGACGCAACGACGCACGCTCCCCATCACCTTGAAACAACCCAACGCACGAGCCCAAGCCCACACCCAACGCTCGCTCGCTCGCTCGCTCGTCTTCGTATCCGTTACCGACTTGTAACCGAGTCGACTCGCGCCCAAAGCTCGCTCTCATAAGCCACGCCGGTCCTCCACACACTTCGTGTTATGCAAGGTACCCGTTTATGGTATGTGTAGCCCGTGACAGTCCGTGAATGATCTCCAGTGCGTTGTCAGCATCATCATTATCATCATCGTCCCGCGCGTGCGTGCGTTGCGTGCCGTGAGTGCATATAGGCTGTTGTGGTATTGTGCAAGAACTCCACCTGGCATGCCTGTGCGCGGCGGCTACAAGTGTGGACTGCGGGATTTTTTCTCTTCTTGTCAATAGGTTGTGTGCAGTTCATAATACTGTATGTATATGGGTGGATAGGTGGAGTAACAGCACAGGACAATAACATACGTGAGTCGTAAAGAACCGAACCGTTCACCCTATCTCATCTTACCAGTTCGCGCCGAGAAACCATAATCGTTTCATACTGATGACACAAGGCTGGCTGGATCCAGTAAATGATTGACAGTGTTAGAGCTTGCGACGGGCTGCTGACCGAGGTCATGTGTGTCTGTGTCGTGGAGTCACGGGGAAGGGGTTCCAAGGTCTGAAGCACTGGGCAGCGGCTCGTGGGGTTAGCCGTTGTACCTGAGAGAAAGCACTGGCCTCCCTTGGTCTGTGTGTTTGTGTCCGTGTGAGCGTCTACGTAGGTAGTGGGCAGCAATGATGACAGATGACTTGATTTAGATTTGACAGCGGGTTACTGCGGGACGAGGATTGGTTGATCGCTCCGCTCGTCATAATTTTCCACGCCAGACGCCGTCCGGAGACGGCGCCGATAAGTGAGATAGTGAGATAGCAGATAAGTTGATTAGTTGATAAGTTGATAGTCGATAGCGGGTAAGCACGGATGAATCAATACCAAGGCGAAGCGGCTGAGAAGCGAAATGCGTCGTGTCGCAAACATACTATGGTTGAAGATCTTTCACGGGACAAAGTTAGTTTGCGGAAAGGTTGGTTTCACTGGTTTTCGGGAGGGTTCTTGCTTTGTTTCAAAGATTCATTTCAGCTCAAATTCACTATCTGATTCCATCCTTCACAAGCTCGGGGTCTACAGATCAGCCCACGAGATTGCTCCATGCCCACGTACATGCTCCATCACTCGCACAATGCGCCGTGATTCATCCCCAAAAAAGGAGTCGGGCGTACTGTATATACTGCCTTCATGAAACGACTGTAGGAAATAAAAGAGTTATTTTTGTCGTGCCGTTCTGCCAAAGAGGGGCAATATCGCCGCTACTATGCGGACATGTCTTGTAGAAATCCGCAATGGGAGGCGGTATAACCAAGCTTATGGCCGTTGATAAGGTATGATGAAAGTTGATAGATGCAAGGAAAGGTAAAGGAAAGGCGTGGGCGGTGTATGTGCCGCCGCAAACAAAGAGGACCAGTCGAGATAACCCAGATGGTGTCCCACTTTCATGCACAAGATGCAAATCAAAGGACCTAGATACCCGTCTTCCCAGTGCTCATAAGGGAGAATATGCTGTTGAAAAGGAGAGTAAGAAAAAGTCCGGTTCGCGTATGCATCGCAGGTGTGTAATGCGCCATTAAATAATCATTCGCTGGTAAACTCCATGGTCATGCTGAGAGAAAGGTGAGGTGATGTGTGCTCATTCGAGCAAAGCCATAATGTCGTAGTGTGGGGAGGTACAATTACCGGCAAGCAACTGCGGGTCGTCGGTTCGGAGGTGAGGCGAAGATATGCAAGACATGGCAATGTCAGACCAGACGGCTGCATTATTTCGGGTTCCTGGCGGGAGAAGAGTCCCTGGTGCTGTTTTGGAAGAACTTCTTAAGCCTGCTTCCAATGTTCTTCTTCTTCTTCTTTTCCTTGGGAGCTTCGCAATGCTCGGATTGCGGTCGTTGCTCAATCGAAAGCTTGCTACGTTCACTAAAGGACGAAGATGACGTCCCCATTAGCCGAGACAGACTAGCAATGCTAGAGCGCTTGCGACGTCGCGACTCAATCTCACTAGGATCAGAGGATAGTGATGATGTGCGATCGCCAATCCTGCGCGGGCTGGCAAGTGGATAAGCACTCTGCAGCATTGCGCTCGTCATTGTTGACCTAGACGACGTCAAAGAGGGTACCTCGGTAGAGATGCGGACTTCGGGTCCAGGTTCGCCAAAGCGCGGAGATGGCATGACGGGGTAGTCAGTTATGGACGAAGCTGCAGTGCCTCCACGAGCGGTATCGAATGAGATTTGACTGGAACGGTAGTCTGGCGATGAAAAGGACGATGCAACAGTATCAGGCGTCATGATATTTTGCTGGTGAAGCGGAAGGGAAAGGTTCATGACAGGCTCATGTGGCTTTGGCGAGTCCTCGCCCCCATGAGGAGTAACCGTAGAATCGGAAGAGTGCGTTAGAGAAGATGTACGGGGTTCCTCGTAGTCTTCCACAACTTCGATAGGTTCAGGCTCTGGAAGATGCTGTACAGGAAACGCTCTGGGAGATACCGGCTCCGATGATTCAGAGTCAGCTGTCTTGAGATTTCTCTTGATACAAAGTCCGTCATTGAAGTTCCAGTTGATTGCGGGTCCGTCTTGTTTTGCCTCTGCTTCGACGACGGCAATCTTTGGCTCAGGAGTGTCGACGACAACAGAATCCGACTTGGTCTCCTTGGATGGAAGAACCATGGTCAAATCATCTTCAGGCTCCTCCTCCTCGAACACATCGTCCATGGGAGAAGCATTCGCAATTGCAGATGATCGATGCTCAAAGGGGACCAGTTCGGGCGCACTCTCCGTCCTTCGATGGCTGGGTGCGATACCGCTGGCACTGTGCATAGCCCGTCGATGCGCCGAGAAGCCACGTTGGCGGTCTCGGGGGCTAGTGCCGTTGGGTGTGTTGAAGGGTCCGAGTGCTGCGTCCAAGTCGATTACCGGGCTCATAATGTCAGAATCGACACGTGTCAGGGCACGGGGCTGCCAAGATGCGTAGTTTGTGTCGATTTTGATCCTGGGAGTAGAATCCTCGGTAGGAGAGACGATTGTGACCGTGGTGTCTTGGTCGAAATTGGGCTCGAAATCCATCTCCGAGTCATCCGATTCATCGCCGTTGAAGGTCGCCATTGGAGGTGGGGTTGGAGACCGCGCCTTTACCCTCTTGCTGTGCTTTCCCTTCCTGGTAATGATTGAATTCGCCCAAGACTTCACCTTGCGCGGCTTGCGGCCCATTTTCCGCGCGACGCTCTTCGGCTTTTCGGCATCTTCTGTCGACGGTTCGTCAACAGCCATTGGCGACGTAAGTGGGGAGTCGAAAGACTTGGAGAGGGCGGGATCTGATGCGCTGGTAGGAAGTGTTGGAAGCGCATTAGACTCGCGGCGAGAATCCTTGTGGAACAGGCTCCGTCGCTTGAATGGTAGTTTCGGGGTGGGGGTCGTGGGCGAAGCGGGAGAAAGAGCAGACACGGGTCGTTTGCGATCGGACGTGTCGCCATTCATACGGCCACTAACAAACATATCCAACACTGCTCCAGCAGTGCTTGGTCGGCTGTCCTCGTCCTCGACAGTGTGTAATGAAGGGCAAGGGCGCCCGGACCGAGCAGGTTGTGGGCTGCCGCAGCCTACGATGGACGAGAGACTGTTAGCAGCCGAGTGTCCACGCAATGACATTGTAGCCTCTGTTTCGGAGGATATGGTCGAGAGGGGACGGATAGTCTCGATCCTATCGGAGAAAGTGACCCTCGCCCTCGATGGTGGCCGCGCGCCATCCTCGTTTGAAGGATTCTCGCGTAGTGAGGGCTGAGAGATGGACCTGTTGAACTTGTGGCCGAGCGGAAACGGTTTTCCCTCGGAAGGTGTGCTGGGCGCACTGCCGGTTCGCGAGGGTGTAGGCACAGGCACAGGAGGCTGCATAATCGTAGTCAAGTCATGAGAAGAAATGGCGCCTGAACGACGATGAGCGTGTCCACGGCGGCCTGCAGGAGGGCCTGGTCGCAGTGTGGCGCTCGGCACAGGCAATACATCGTCTCCTTTTGTAGGGCTGCTGCTCATGGGTGCGGTTCCGCCAGGTCGAACATCGCCACCGATGAATTCGCTTCCACCCCTTCGGTGGCCATGGGTCGTCTTTGTAGGAGTCAGTGGTAAAGCCAGTGTAGCGGGTGACTGTGGTGGTGAAGGCTCCTTTGCGGGCTTTGCTGCTCCCGCAGGGTTGAATGAAAAGTCTGGCAGAGCGTTGATGGACTTTTGCCTGCGGTGCGGCATAGATCCTCGGCGGCCTTGTGGATATGCCTGTAGCGACATTGGCCGTCCGGCTATGGGTGCGGGTTCTGAAGAAGCTGTATCTGGTGCTCGCATAGGGAAGGAGAATTCCGGGTTGGGAATGAGCTCAATGGGGCCAGCATTGGCATGTTGTCGGCGCTGGTAGAGCGGAGCACCAATGTTGGACTGCGACTGTGTAGCCTGGTGCCGTGGCAGAGCAATTTGCGCCATTGTGAGATGAGTAGCTGCCCTGTTGGACGCCGCGGGCTGCGACAATGGGGCTCCAGGAAATTACGAGTGGTACAGCCAACGGACGCGCAGAAAGGTGGCTAGAATGCAAGTGAGACTGGCAGCGTGCGTTCCAGGGACAGCTTGCCGGACCCGGGGAGACAGCGTGTGGTTGGACGGGGCGTTGGTCGGGGTGCTACAGGCGTGAGACGAAACAAGCGCTTTCGAGGTACAAGTGTCGACGCGATTACTACTGACGCGAAAACAGTCAGTACACACAGACACACACACACACACAAAGGCTGCAAATTGCAGGGCGTCGCAGCAGGTGACGCGAGGCAAGCGGCGGTGGTTGCGTACAAGATGGCAGCGGAGGAGTTGGCGACGATAATCGGCAGTCGGTCGGCGGCAACGGGCGTGGTAGTCGGACGGAGTGAAGCCAGTACACCCAAGGATTAAGGAATGACGAAGAAAAATGAGCGGACAGGTGCCTAGAGTCGCCTCAATTAATGAGAGTTCGACAATGGGCTCCAGAGGGTGTTGAAGAGACGCGACGAGGAGGGCGGGGAGGTGTTGACGGGGTGTATAGGCGGAGTGGGTGAGAGACGAGCACCTGGGCAACCCGCGCTTTTGTCGGTCGTTCCTTCCCAGGTTGTCTGCGCGCTAGCAGCGACCCACTATGGCTTGCAGGGATAGCCCCGTTCGTGCGTGTACCCATGTTAATCGCTGGCTCCCTCGTAATTTCGCGCCTGATCCACACGATGCGCTGCTCAGGTACCAAAGTACCAGAGTACTGCCCGCATTTCCTTTTTGGCACACGTTTTCCGTTTCCAACGACGGATGAAATTCCCCCCACGGCTTTGCAGCTGGCGTCGGAGCTGTGCGTCTAGCAGCCGGCCATGGTGCCAGGCAGAGAGCGAGCGAGCGAGACGGCCGAGACGACGAGCAAACCCACTCCCACCTGTGACTCTTGGGCGGCGTCACCCTGTCTGATGTAGCCGTTCCCCCTCGGGTTGGCCAGTGCCTCCTCCTGCTGATGGGTGATGGCGTGCCTAAAGATGCCTGTTGCCTGTCTAGCCCAAAGTAGTTTTGCCAGTGCCGGTTCCCAGTTCCCAGTTCGCATTCCCAGTTCCAAGCAAAGTATTGGTATCCTCACCTCACTGGAGCGCGACTACGCGATATGCATCGTCTTCGCCGTCGTCTTCCGCTTGCAGCCTGCGCCGCCATGGCATCGCACAGCGCGGCTAACTATGGTCCCGATACCGACCTGCTGCTGATGGCCGCACACAACAGAGCGGCCCGTCAAACTCAAGACGCTCCGAGCTGCCCGACACGCTCACCCTCACCCTCCCTCACCCTCCCTCATCCTCACCCAAGTATCGTCAGCCTCGAGACATGAGGATGGGCACCGAATGTTTCACCGTACCCGTTCAGCAGTGGGGCTGCTGCTCAGCCCCAGCCTGTGCCTATAGCCTGTACAGCCAAGCATGGATTTGATATGCCACTCGGGCCAATCGACTAGACTACGCCCGTTTGATCCCAGCTATGCAGGGGCAAGGACGCCTGGCTATTCCCTTTTGAATCGCCACGGAAGCTCGTCCTCGTCCGCCCATAAATAGGTTATGATAGACGAAATGCGGAGAAACCGGCAGCGCAGGACGCAGAGGCAGATGATATTTGCCATGTCACTCTGACACGGTAATGCTGATGGTGCTGCTCATGCCCAGCGCCGACCGTGCGAGCACGCGCAGCATGTAGCAAGCAATGCAGATGCATTCCTGCAGCGCGCAACTTGTACGAGTCTGAGAAACATGACGGCGTCGGCAAATATGTACAAACGCTGTGCACGCGTCCGACTGGCAATCTGGCCTTTACTTGCACCCTCCTAAGTGCCCGTCGGGTCCTGCATCAGGCCTTCGGAAGGCGCCTCAAGTTTTCAGCCAACATCCATGGATCCGTGTCGCGGCCAGCCACACCAGGGACTGCCGAATGCTGCACCTGTCATGACAGCTGCCTCTTGTTCTCTTTGTTCGCTGTTTGTTTTGGAACTTGGAACTTGGAACTTGACACTTCAGCCTCCTGTCATCCAGACAGACTTGGACGGACCGGGGTGAGGACATGACATTCAACTGTCCCTGCATGCGCCCAACTGCGACGCTCGTTCAATGCATCAACAACAATGCAAGTCGTTGCGACCAGGAAAAATTCTCCGCCATGTGCACCTGCATGCGACATGACTTGAGAGTCCCTATGTATTGCGACGGTGGAAAGCCTACATAGTATGACCATCTCGACATGCTCGGCCCTCGTTTTATCTCTCCCGTCCGCGTCCAACCAGGTCCACCCTCTGGGTCCAAATCATAAACATCTCGACGTCATCATCATGGAGTACCATGTCTCCCGCCTCGCTGCATCATCTGTCATGTTTATGATCTCCAGGGTCCATAAAACCCTCGGTGCAATAAGCCGACCAAGTCCCGCAAATTCTGGCAATCTTCATTTTGCACCATGCCTTTTGACCGGCCGCTTTGGAGCAGAAAACTTTGGTTTGCCAAGTCACCAGTATGCTTCCGGTATACGAACAAGCGATCCTGCAACGAGCCCGAGAGTTATACGAACTATGGCGCCGTTTGCCCCTAGCGATCCGATCTGTGGAGCGTGGTGCACGCAACGGCTTCGCTCGTGACGTCTCTCTCGGCGCTGCGTCTGCGCCGTCGAACTCTAGCTTGGACTTGCTTTTTTTTCTTCAAACCAGACGGGCGGTGAGCAAGGCCTGGCTCGTACAACAGAGAAGGCGTTCCTGTTGCGAATACACAACCTCGGCGGCAGCCGCTCTGAAACACGAGGCCGAGTGCATCCGCAAGTCGCGCGAGGACATGTGCTGTTATTTCTGGACAATGGGCACGCAAGCGCAAACATGGCACCCGAGCTTTTAGCACCGCACCGCCACGTCGCTGCTCCACACACGGCCGCGAAACCCTCGGCGCCAGGCCAGTCTACTTATTGGTGTGCGAGCAGCAGGAAGCTTTGCACCTACTCGTACGGTAAACCTTGAGCTGGCGTCCGTTGACGTTACATGTCAGTGTCAAACAAGCAATACGCCAGCAACGGTCTCAGTAATTGCATAGCAACCGCTTCTCCCTCGCTCGCGACAGGTATAGCGGTGGCCGACAAAGGTAACAACCGAGTGGGCGCCAGCCGGCCGTTCGCCCTGTCCTGGTTGGCTTAAGTCGCAGCTGTATTGTCATGTGTGCAAGGTTGCCGGATACCGGACAGGACAAAATTGCGAATCTCGTTTCGAGTCTGGTATGGCTCTTCACCCAAGGCGAGATTGCCAATTTCCGCCATGCAGTTTTCCCCATGGCCGGAAAGGGGAAGTGCCATGAGCATTTTCACTAATTCGGCCAATAGATGCGCGTAGCCATGACTGCGCCTTCCCTGCTGAGCCGGAATGGACACGTGATCCCTGCTCTGCTGCCACCTGACTCCTCCTCCCTGCCATCAACACAGACAAACCTGATATCCGAGCACTGCCATCATGGCCACATTCTCTTGCTTTTTGTCGTCATCGTCACTTGGACGTCTTTTACTGCCTTGACTGACGGCCTTGACGTGGCAGCGACACGAGACACCCGAGAGCAGGTGCGCCACTTTTGCCCTTTCTGCCCTTTCTGCCCGTCGACGTGTTATTCCGCCTAGGCCCGCAGAGCCGCACATGCCCGACTCTCTGCATGTCTTCAGCCAACCACTAAATCTCCCAACAGAAAACACCTCATCTAGTTAGGAACCACTCCTGTCCTCGGGCGCAACATCGACTGATGTTCGTTCCATGGCCGCTTCCATCTGCCATGGACGGCTAGGCCACTGTTTTCCCCAGACGAACCAGATGCTTCAACCCCACACCGAACTCAACCACCTGAAACCATAGCGACCGGTGTACCGGCAGTTCCACATGCAGGAACACGCCCAGTTGATCCAGTTGGGCCTGTCCAGACCGCTTATCATTCAACGCCTGAATATCCTCCTTGATAGGCGTTTTTTTCTTCTCTTTTTTTTGCCTCGAGGCGCACAGTTGAGCACACCATCAGCACTTCCGCAACCTCTTCGTCTTTGGCTTCTACAGGTCCGAACAGGCATGCAGTAGCCGCTTTGAAATCATCAGCTGTTTATGTGACCTGGCGGGGAGAGCGCTACCGCTTATGGGCACTATAAGCGTGTCTAGATGGACCGCCACCTCGCGATAACGTTCGCTGCCCTCCATCGCGCAGCCGAACACCCGTCGCCTCCTGCTTTATCAACTGTACAGGCATCCCATTGGCCAGCCTATCTCTCCTCAAGCATAGGTCGAGTTCAGCACTGCATATTGCTCACACACTATGTATGCGGTTCCCTAGTGATAAGCCGTACCGATCTAAACTGTCAAGCGTCGTCACCTGAGCCTACGGTTCATGCAAGGGCAAGACCGCTCAATCTCAATCATACAACATCATGTCTCTAGTCATTCATGGGTGTCAGACTTCTGTCTTCACCTGCATATGTTCTTACCAAAAATGCAGCCACACAGTGCACGACAGGACTGGACATGTAAGGGTTCTGTAGGGCTGCTCTCCGACTGGCTGGGACCTTAAGCCGAAGATCTCGAGATGTCGATGCTGCAGCGTTCTCTAGTGCATGACAAGCGTGCAAACTACTGACTCTATCTGTGTTGGAGGGTCGATCTACAAGTCGATTGGATCCTTATAGACCCCTTGCATCATCTGGGGCCCAACAACTACGGGCTTGAAAAAGGCGTTCGTTGAACACCAACACGACGTGTAACTCAGCTCAAGCAAAGACTTACAAATCTTGCAGTAGGCCCAACGTATATACCTGCGCGGCTATAGGCGCGAGGGATAAGCAGCGCCATCCAAAACAGGTCTACGACACACAGCCTAGCCAAAGTTTCCAATCTGTCACAAAAGCAAGTAACGGATTGCGATCTTCTCATAGCATCTTCACATATACAGACGTCGGCTTTATCGCGGCAACATGCCCCAATGTGTGCGACATCTGACCATCACTAGGAAGGCTCCCGACAGCCGTGGCGCTGGGTTAGATTTCGCGTAGCATTGACATGCATAAGGTTTCGTCGGTCAACAAAGAGACACGCGGCATGACGAAGTTTATTACTATCGATAAGGTTTTGAGCTGAGTGAATGTGCCACTAAACTCTTTGTCCACGGGATCTGTTCCTGGGCCCGGGCGCTGCGCCACCAGCCGCCTTACTGCTGAGCTACACGCGAGTATGGATGCCTAGGGCGTCCAAGATGCTAAGACTACTTGTCAACCTTGGGAGCGCTAATGCGTCGTTCAATATCCATTCACAAAGTCTTGGGAAGCGCTGACTACTATGACTGTTGTTGGTGAATGAGTCAGCAAGGAGTAGGCTGACAGGACAGACTTGACTCCCAAGGTCGTCCTTCCGAGCTGATCGCATCGTGTCAATTAGAGCACTTGTCAAAAATGCCACCTGTGCACCAAGATGCGAAAGTGACCATGTACAGGATGTTTGCGGACTAAAGGCCAAAAACTCGCATCGCAGGCCGTAGTTCACATGACTTGTCTATTCACACCAAAGGCCAGTTTAGTCCTCAACCTCCAAATCCACAGCACTCCGCCACAAAAAATGTCTTTCTCGGCTCACGGCTCAAACAAACGACACAAGGAGTTCCCAGAGAACACTTCCTCCCTTCCTCCCTCCCGCCAGGTGTGCGCGGGGGCGCGGGCGCGCCTACTCTGTATGTACGTAAACATCATGTTCCCCTCGGATATACCCTACGATGGCAGGCCGATCCGGACTGGACCAGAAATAGAAGCGTGGGGTGTGCTTATGCTGGAATTGGGTATTTGATTGCGAGTACGGGTGTCTGCGACATTGGCTTGTGGGTTATGATCGCCGTCGTTCGCTCCCTCTCTCGTAATGCTTATGTGAGGTAAGAGTAACGACCCAACGAGAGGTGAGCGAGGGGCGGCGGTACGATATGTGGTCTGGTACGCTGGTTGTGAGGGGTCTATTTTCGGGTTGAGGGGGGGGATGACAGGGTAAGCAATGGGAGATGGGAGGGGTGTGGTGTAAGGTTTGGACAAGAGAGAAATTGTTCTTTTTGTTGTACCCAAGGTGGGTGGGATGGTTAATTTTAATAGAGGAGTAAGAATAGGGGATGCATGTCATGATTGGGTCACCGCGTGCGATGTACCGATACGGGTATGTAGTTAGTGTGGATTTCACAGGGATTTGGAGATGTGGCATTGGCTCATGGTATGAGAAAGGGGGTGATATGGACGGCTCAACACTCTTTACTTGTTTCATTGCGATACCATATACAACACAATACCATACAATACACATACTGTAGATTTCTCGAGCAAATCAGACGCGCCATTGGGGGCTAGCGATATGGAAAAAGGGTGGTGTTGTGTATTGGATTTTTTCTGTACGTGACGTTTCAATCTTCACCATGACTTAGATTTCGCAGCACGAACAAAGTCTCATCTCATACATATCTCATTCCATTTCACCGTCTTCACCCCACGCATTTCTTGTCCTCTCCTTCATCTTGCATATGAGACATGACTACGTGTCCATATGAGACATCATGCCCTTTTCCCCCTCCCCCCCGGCTTCTCAAACTCTCCCCTTCCCTATCCTACCTTTCTACTGCGGCTCCCCACATCTCTGACAAACCATCAACCACGGACCCTTTGTCGCCCAGACTACCTTGCCGCCACAGCCCTCACACGGCTCCTGGGAAGCAAGCATGACGCTGCCGTGTCTATCTCTTTCGCCTTCGTCCATGAAGTGGATGCCGTGGGTGGATTGGGTGTAGCCCGTCGCTGTGGGCGCTGAGGCTGAAGTGGAGGTGGCGGTGGAGGCGGAGGTCATGGCGGGAGTGCTGGCTTGGTTCTGTGATGGAGACATGGTTGTTTTTTGTTTGGAGTGGGTGTTGTCCGAGGGTTCGTGCGGTGCTGGGCTGGGCGAGTGATCGGCCTAGTTTGATTGGGGGGTGTTTTCGGTGGCTGGTTATAAGGCGGTGGGTGGGCGTTGTGTGGAGTCTGGTAAAGGCGCTGTTGGTGTTATGTGGTGGTGGGTGTGAGTGGCAAGTAGATGGGTGTTTATGGTGTTTGGTTGTTGGCGCGTTGTGTGGAAGGGGGGAGGTGGTTGGACACTGAATGGATTTGTAGTTTGTGGGTTGGATTGTATTGGGTTAGTGCAGAAGATAGTATTGAGGTAGCTGGACAGCTATGGTATACTTGCAGGAGTGAGAGTGAGAGTGAGGATGTGGGTGATGAAGAGGAGGCAGGATGATTACTTTGAGTAACAACACTTTTACTTGCTACAGCTAATCCTCAAAAATATTGCCTCCTGGGCTTATCTGGTATCTCCCATTAATGGCTACAGTGATAGATCAACAAGATGAATATTGTGATACTCCAGGTATATGCTAGGCCAAATCCCCGTAACTCTTCGTTCTCCTTCTACCTCCCTATCTAATTAGGAACCCCACAATCCCTACACTCGAAACCCGATGTTACTAGTCTAGAGAAACGAAGCGCTGAATCACAGTTCCAGCATTGTCCGAACGAGCTTTGTTTTGTTTTGCTTTCGTCATCGTCCCCGCTGTTGGATTCTGAGTCGCCGTCTGTGCCAGAGTCGGACTCGCACTCGGAGATGTGTAGAATTAGTAGTGATGGCTTTGCTGCGTCATCTTCGTTGTTGTCGCCATGTTTGTTGTCATTTGTCTCGCTGTTGAGGTTGGGATTGATGCTGCTCTGATTGTGGAAAGAGAGCTGGGATAGATGTGTCATCATAGCGTCTGAATAGTAAACCATGTTCGCGTGAGCAGTTGAGAATCAACTCTGATCTTGGTGATGTGGTTTGGTGGAGAGTATCGTGGGTAGTAGAAATTGAGAATACAAACTCCTAATTTTACACTACCGTCATGGCAGATATATACACTTTCAAGATGTGACATATGCATCACACTTTTAAAATATCACATACTCCCACATCATAGCTCGTAATGAGGCCAATCCCAGTAAATTCAACAAGAGTGTCTACATAGCGTCTCAAGGCATCAGCATCTTCACAATCTCTACCACATGACACTACCTTCGTAGTACAACACGTGGGCGTAGAGAAGAGTATGTAAACTCGTGAATAAACATCGCGCGACAACAGTGCCGCCGTCTACGACTCCTTGATTCCGGAATCATAATTACAACACACATCAAGAACACGCTTGAGTGACGTGTCTACTCATCACTTTCTCGCCTCTTGCCGCAAACCTGTACAAACATGCCACCTCTGAGATACGTGTAGCGCACCAAACTTAATCATTTCCTAGCGAGAATGGAGTGTATTATCTATATATATATCTTCAAATCTGCTCTTGACGCTTCGCTATTCCCTGTTACTTACTCCGGTAACACATTCGTTATCATCAACATCGATATCAATACTACCCTTACAAACTTCATCAAGCTTTAGTCCTCATTCGAGAAACAAAACAAAATGCCCACCTCTCCGAAAGGCAATCGGCATGGCGATGAGAAAGATGGTGGTAAGAAAGAAGGTGGTGGAACAAGTGGGACGACCGGAACCGGTGGGACAATCGAACAGAAGTGTAGTACATGCGGTGCCCCGTTGGTATGTGCGAACTTGGGAGAAGATAGTCAGGGGCTGTGGTGTAGCGAGTGTGGGTTGACTAGGAAGTCGTGAGTTGATGACTACAGAGGAAGGAGAGAGGGGAAAGATAAGGATGAGAAGGAGAAGACCGTGACTCACTTAGACGTCTGTATTTGAACTAGAATCTATGTTTGTATTGGGCATACACTACTTTGGTATCATCTACACTGTTCACACCTACCCAGCATCGTAGTGATATAGCCACCCCAGGAAGAACGGATGCGTCGTGAAAAAATATATAAAAAATAGTATAGAACTAGTCTCATCAATCCCTCAACTCGGCAACGGCGAAATAGCCTTTGCTCTCCACCACACCTCTGTCCTTGACCACCGCAGTATATTTGACGACCCACTGTGGCTCCACATCGCCCTTGAGCCCGTCTTCATTCCCTTCTCCTGCTAATACACCAGAGCCATTCTCGCCACTCCCCAGTATCTGTCTCAGCGTCCCTCTTGGCAGAATGTTTGTGCAATCATTATGTGTGAGTAGTTCAATCTGCTGTTGCTTCGCATACAGTATCAGTGGTTTCGGCACCACGCAGCAGTCCCTAACGTTGATCTGATTGACGCTCGGTTTAATTTTTGTGTGTTCGAGGAAGCGTGTCAGGCGCGCGACGCCGAATTCCGCGATGCCGAGTTTGGAGACTAAGCCTTCTAATTGCAGTTTCTCAAGCGTGCGCCAGGTTGTTATCATGGTTTCTATGTCTTCGGGTGGGACGCCGGCGTCGAGACAGTCGCCGGTTGTGTTCTCATTGGTGGATTGTGTGGCAGAGGGGGGAGAGGGCGGATCGTCGTCAAAGTCTGAGTCTTCGTCGTCGGCGTCGAAGGATATGCCAGGGAAACTGACGATCAAAAGGTCTATTGATGATGTACCCAGCTCCTTAAGCACTAGCTCTATCGCTTCCCTTGTTTGGGCGCAACGGCGGTCGGCGGGTATATTTGGGAGGTAGAAGAGCTTGACGGTGATGTCGTATGACTCTCGGGGCTCGGTGAGGGGTGAGGGCGTGTGGGTTGGGATGTATAGGACAGAGTCGGTCTTTGTGGTCCATGTTGTGTAGTCTAGTTTCGAGGGCGCGGGCGTGGGCTGGTGGGCGGCGAAGTTTTCGCGCAGAGAGGATGTGAGTTCTGTGTTTGACTTTTCGAAGAATGGCCGCCGTATCACGGAAGGACCGCCGGACATTGTGTTTCTGGGATTGTTAGGTAGGAATTGGGGCGGGTAGACACGACGTACGAGGTGGATAGTATGAGCTTCATGGTCGCGATAGTGGAGTCAGTCCAGCAATTGAGGGGGGTATGTCTCTCTGTATAAGGGAGTTTCTGAACCCTGGGGTGGTAAGTGCAAGATGGGTCAGCTGCGAGTGAAGGTTACGATAGCCGGTCGGCGTTTGTCAGCGGGTGGGGCGCGTTTAGCAAAAAGATGGCGCCTGGCTCAGAAATCGGATCTATGTGATATCGACGCTTGCAAGAATACAACGATAATACCAGGCGTATCGGCGCATTCACACAATAGACGGGCTGAATTGGTGATAGCGGGGTGCTGATGAAGGCGCATTGACGTTTCTCAAACTCGCGGGGCTGGCCTGTGACCACGGCGCGCCGATCGCTCAACTTGACATCTTTCCAAGCCGGCTCACGCTACCAGCTCCTCACCGCACACGACATCATGACAATCAAGTAGGATAGCTCATTGTCGCCTTTTTAGTATCGACACGTGATACTAACAGCTCCAGGTATCTCATCCTGCTCTCACGGCAGGGCAAAGTGGTTGGTCCCTCACCCTAAATCGCAAAGTCCCCTGCTGAAGATAGACGGTAGCGCCTAGCCAAATGGTTCACGACGCTCGCGCCCAAGGAGAAGGCCAAGATTGTCAAAGACGTCTCCCAGCTCGTCCTCGCCCGTCGCACGCGCATGTGCAACTTCCTCGAGTATAAGGGTCAGTGGGTCCGGCAGGGGTAACGGGATGCGCTAGGCTCACACATTCTTCCAGACACCAAGATTGTATATCGCCGCTACGCCTCGCTCTTCTTCATCGCCGGCTGCGACTCGACCGACAATGAGCTAATCACGCTCGAAATCGTCCACCGCTACGTCGAGCAGATGGACAAGTACTACGGCAACGTGTGCGAGCTCGACATCATCTTCAACTTCCAAAAGGCCTATTTCATCCTCGACGAGCTGCTGCTTGCGGGTGAGATGCAGGAGAGCAGCAAGAAGAACGTACTGCGGTGTATCGGACAGCAAGACAGCCTCGAGGATATGGAGGTGAGTGAAGTGTGATGACTTTCAGGTCCGCTTCGCCGCACCCATAGCGCCAACTGGCTGACGCGCCCTGTCGTCCAGGCCGAGGACGACATCATCACCAAGATTATGTAAAGCGTACCGAGTACAGAATTACACACCATTTTGGCCTCACACTGCTTACCGACCGTCGCAAGACCCATGGCTGACCTGGCCTCGCTGCCTCCAGGATGCGGATGTCTTCAAAGGCCGGCTTCGCGAGAGCGGCATCATGTGAAAGCGCACATATGCCCCTGGATCTGGACATGCATTATACGGCGTCATCGGTTTGGAAATGGACGCTATAGGTTGGCGATGCGATACAACGGTTGGACGCGACACGGTGCACGATCCACCGACGACAGGCGTCATAGCGGAACGAGATCACACGGCGCAGGAAGTCGGGTCATTGGAGAACGCACTACCTGCCATCCTGCCTTGTAGAGCGGATGGCGGTAGCTGTACTCTATCTACTACAATCAAACACGTCCGACTGGCGGGCTCTGCTCGACACAGCTAGGTTTGACACCAGGTTCATGGGCTCGAACGTGATTACACATCATGCCATCGGGACTTCCACCCTTGATTTGACTGTCCTTTCCTTTCGTCTTGTTGCGTCTACTAATCTCGTCCATCTAGCTGCGCGTGTCGCTCGTACTCTCGCATTGCACTTCGTGATAGCAAACGGTTCGGGTCAACTCTTGACCCTTCATCCAGAACCTTGCCATGCATACATCAATGATACGTTGCCGAATCCATCTGGATTCACCTCATTGCCAGGCGACTGTGTGTGTCTTACTTCATGCTCGAGCGACATCAGATGAGACCCCACCGCCCACGCGTACTCCGCAGGGCCGCTCATAACTAACGTCAGCACTCAACACCAGTCCCGTCTCGCCGACTACCCATCCTGTCTTATCGCCAGCTGTTGTTGGTTGAGGAGGCCATCTCTCGCTGACCAATCAGCATGGATGACCCGACACACATGCCGTTGTTAGCTCGGCGACACCGCCAAGCGGACCACCTTCTCCGCAACCGCGACCACGTCGTAACAGGGACACCGCACACCACTATCACCCCACAGCCTCACCTATGTCCACTGCCTGCTAGACGACTGTCTGGCCGAACAACAGTACTCTCTCCTCTCTGCAGCCAGCCTAGAGTCGTGTCTACTCGTTGTATCGGTTCGCGCAGGCTATCCCCTCCCGAACAAAGCACACCGACTATCAGCAGCCCAGCGCGCTGAAACGATTCCTGAATACTGGGAACTTCACACCATACCCACAACTCAACCAAACGACAAGAGCCCACTTTTGGCATCATGAAGGTATGTACCCGGTGTGGTGAGGTGGAGCTGGGCGATGATGTAACTAATGTGGCCACCAGTACCTCGATCTGTGCGCCCTCCACGAGGTGAACCTCGCCCTCAACTTCGACACTCAAGACACTGCGATTATCGGCGGATGCGATCTATGGACTGTAAAAGCGGCAGGAAGCGACAAGAAACTATACAAGCGCATTGAGAAGACGCTCGAGGAGCGGCACAAGGACTTGTTATCGGCCGTGGCGGGGCTGTCTGAGCAATCGGCCGCCCAGTTCGCAGACCAGCTTGACATCTCAAGGGACACTCCATTTGGCAGTTTCAGCGAATCCGCTAACCGCCATACCTTTGCCTACCTCATCGCGACACTCAATGCGACGCACATCGACTACGATTTCGCGAATACACTGAACCCTGACGAATTCCGTCGTGAGACCATACACAGCTTCATGCACAGGGTCGATACTACCATGTACTACCTCCGCCCGCAGGTCTACTCGGCCGGTCTACCCGCAGGTGCCGTTACACCGCTTGGCTCACCAATCTGGAGTCCACGCAGTTGGCACCTCCTCGACACCGAGATGGACATGAACAATTGCGAATACTACGCTTGGGAGCCATCAGACGACCCGTTTGCTGATGACGGTGCGATATGGAGTCACCACTTCTTCCTCTACAACAAAGAACGCAAGCGAGTTGCGTACTTTTATCTCCGTGGCGTATCCGCTCTGTCCAACTCACCCAGCGTCGCAATGTCGCTCATGTCCAAGTTCAAGGCGTCAAAATACGAGTCGAGCGCCAATGCGGGCAGCAGGAAGCGTGCCGAATACTGGCTCGGTGACCGTGCGCGGAAAGGCCTCGAAGCGTACGGGGACAGTGATGAACTTGACAACATGGTCATTGATCACCCAGGCGAGGTCGTTGATGCTGAGCAACAACGTTACCTACCGGTGAGAGAGATGAGTATGGACGCCGAGTATTACGAGAGTGACGAAGACAGCGATGTCGAATCCCTGGTAGGCAGAGAGCGAGCTGTGAGTAAAGTGCGGACGATGAGTGAGGGTGTAGTGGAGAGGATGGAGCTCTAAGTCTCTGTGCTGTGTCTCTTTGTTCACCCCTTTCGTCGTTTGTTCTGCTGACAACTTAGGCACATGTCGGTGATGAATCATGGCGATAGCGATGCAGCGACAACTCAACTTGTCGAACGACGCCTTCTTCACGACATTATCTTTTCTCTTTTCTCGATTTCCTGATGAGTTTCAATGAACAGCATTTTTGTTGGCGTTTTCGCTTTTTTTTCGGACAGACGGCGTTCTGTTTACTGCTGATGATTTCTGTCTGGTCATCTCTTTAACCCGGCTCGTTGAGAAGACGGCATGGCATACACAGGCGTTTACGGTCGGTGGGAGCGACACATCTAATACGCCTCGGTTTGCATATCGTCTGAGCCTTGAGATACCCCTTTGCTTTTTTACGTTTGCGTTTTCAGTTCTGGGTTGTTTTAGTAGTGGATGGGTAATGAGAAATGATTGGGATGACCCACCGGTGGGATCACCGGTGGGATGAGAGTGTGTGGGAGGTATGTAAGCGAAATGATGTAGATGAATTATATGGTATTTCAGATTTGTACGGTGTGAGCATGTGATCATCAGTGTGTGATTAAGTACTCTTATGTTGTACCGATGAGGCGAGTGAGTCAATATTGGTCAATCATCCACGGCAAACTCGATTCTTGCCATAGCCATACTTTTCAATCTACCTTCTCACGTGACGGGCACACTACCTGAAGTTTGCCTGTACAACAGGACAACAAATCCAAACATGCGTCGTAAGAACCCCCGTTTTTTTTTTCAGAAACAAGTCATGTAGTGATCACAACTGTTTTGTAAATACAGGTACTTAGCGGAAGTCACAAAAGCGCAAAACACATGTTAAGAAGCTCATCTTCTATCAGAGACATAGAATGGCTGGACTTCCTTTTTGTAAGAAAAGAGGGAGAGAAGAGCAGGCGCAGGCGCAGACACAGACACAAGCCGTATGATTGATATTTTCAGACACATGCGAATCATGCTAAGGGGGGTTTTTTAGTGCATAAAGGGAGGTAAAGACGGCGACAGAAACATGTGCAGTGTCATTTCATGGTAGAAGGAAGGGAGGCGAAGATCATGCGTTATGGTATTCGATTGTTTTGAGAAGTATGTTTTAAACAGCGTGAGCTTTTAGATAGGACAGAGGGGATGGGGAGAGGGGGGAAATTATAGAACATGTGACGAGGAGACCAGAGGGAGAAGAGAAGACGCATAGTGTATCTGAGCTTGACTTTTAGATATGTCATGTAGTACTAGATGTTGTGTTTCAATTTTTAGTGTACAAAGGTAGGGAAGAAAGCCGGGAGAAAAGAGAGGAAAAGAGGAAGGACATCGCGGGCCACTCTTTAGGTTTTAGATATAATACTACAATCTTTTGGTAGTAGGAGGGGAAATGCTAGGGAAAAGAGAAAGAAAAGGAAGAAAGGGCATAAGTGATGAAATCTCTGTATCTTAGACACAAAAGATTGTTAAAAGTTTCTTAGTAAATAACAGGGGACATGTGGTTAATGTGTATTTATTTTAGTAGATACGCAGTAGAGCTACTGTGATGCATATTGCTCCAAAGACATGTTTCTGTCTTTATTTTCCTTATTTTTGGTATAGAGGTAGAAGAGAAGAAGGAGAGGGGAAGGGAAGGACGCATATACTGCTATCTTGTACGTTTTAGACACATAGGCTGTGGGTAACCTGGGTTTTCATTTAATTTGTAGAAGAGAGGCGAGGTGACGAAGATGTGGTCGCGTTGCATTGTTCTTTTTGCAGATGTGTGGTAATGTTGTAGCGCCAAAGACTCCAGAGACATAAATCAATAAGGGTTGTTTCGTCTTTTCTTAGATAGTAGGGAGGAAGAAGAGGGAGAGAGAAAAGGGAAGAACGTATAAGGAATACGTTCATTGGTTTTAGACATATGTAGTCCTTTAAGTTGATTTTAATCTTTTTCGTCCAAGAGAGATAAAGAGTAGAAGCTATAGAAACACGTAATTGTTCTTGTGTTTTATGTAGTGAAAAACTAATAGAGAGATGGGAAGAAGAGGGAAGAAGTACACATCATATACTTCGATCTTGCTTTAGATATGTAACAGCTGCTACTGTGATATTTCTAAACTTTTTCGTTAAATAAAAAGGAATGGATTTAGAGAGAAGGAGGCGTGTAGTAGCGGATGTTAAATAGATTTTTCTCACGTCGATAGGCATTTTTACAGAGGATAGAAAAGAGGGGAAATATAGATACCTAAGAGGACTCTTAGTAATTTTAGTGACATATCTGCAGTTTGTTAAAAGTTTTAGTATAGAAAAGAGGGAAAGAGAGGCAGAGAAATCGTATGCTGTTATGTTCTTTTAGAGACGAGTGATACTCTAAAATACATTTATGTGTAAACGAAAAGGTAAAGGCCGGATATTACAGACGGATTTTGGTAATTTTAGGGGTATAGAGGAGTATAGCCATAGATTTTACGTAGAAAAGAAGAGAGAGGAGGCGGAGACATGTCCGAGAAATAGTCACTCTTTACTTACTTACAAAAGAAGGAGAACAAAGATAACGGTATGCTTCTAGAAGTGTAGTTCTTAGAGTATAAAGAAGAAAACTAAAGGTAGAGGTTTAGGCCTATTTTAGAAGATATCCAGAAATATGCAAACGAGATGCGAGGAGCCCCGTACAATAGAGCGCGAAAAAAAAAGGCGAACATATTAAAAGCTTTTTAAACTGTCTTATGTTTTGAAAATCAATAGTTTTGTAGAGAAAGAAAAGAGCGAAAGACGGACACATATGATTGCTGTCTATGATTCCCAAGACATGGTCCATTTCCTACGCAGTTTTCTAGTGTAAATAGGTAGAGGAGGAAGAAGAAAACAGTCAAATTCGCTATTGCGATTTTGGATGTTTATGTCGCTATTATACTTTTGTGTCAAGGAGAGGAGAAGGGCAGGAACAACATATGTTCTATGGCACATTCTAAAGACACCTATGTAGGCATAGCCATAGCTTTTGAGAAGGCGGACACATCCATGGTAATGATAGGGTTTTGAGAGACATGTATGCAGAAACGGGTTTCGATAATTTAGCATAGAAATGCTATAGAAAGAAGAGAAGCTGAGACGTATCAGCAGCTTTATATAGCTAGCTAGCTAGCTCCTTGCCTAAAAGGTAAGTGCGTGCCGTTGCAACATCAGAGCTACCCAGAGACCTTTTTTAGAAAGCGTCAAAGGAGCGGAGAAGTCGCTCTCGGCAGCATATCTCGTGGTTCAAAAGCTTTTTTTCCGACTAGATATAGCAGAACGGGACATGGTAGAAGAAGACGATGATTTCCAGTGCTTCGAGGCAAGGATATTTGGCCTGGCGGCTTTATGGAGAAATGAGAGACATATGATGGCATTTCTCACGTTATTAGAATATAAAATTAACAGGTGTAGATTTTGTGATAGCGTTAGAAAGAAGAGAGAAACAGAGAACAAGACACATAAATGTAATTGAGTGTACTTTTAGATATTCCCATGTAGCGCAAGTTGTTAATTTCGGAATCTTCAGAACGTTGCAGGATAGAGAAAGGAAGGAAGATGGCGACAGCGTCGGTCCTTTTATATATTTACTTAGCCTTGTTCTATGCTGGAGATATGCTAGACTAGGCCGTTTGCTAGATTCAGTGATATTAGCTATTTTTTTACTGTTTAAAAACGGAAAGCGAGATATAAGAAAGTTAGGTGTTCTTGTAAACAACATGATAAAGCCTGCTCGAAGATGTTGTTTTTTAACGGAGAGACAGATATTCCAGGGAAACATAGACAGAGGGAGATGTAATACAGGCCTTCCTGAATATTCGAGACATGCGAAATCTCTTCTACCGTTTATATTTAGACTTTTGGAGAAATTTTAGTAAAAGAGAGAAAGCTGTCGAAGAACATCCACTACTTGGCTGTGAATTTTCAAAATACATACGCTTGCTTGCTTGCATCCTCTTTTAATTACAAGATTTTCAAGCTATGTAATTAGAAAAGAAGGAAAGGTAAGAAGATATAGAAGTAGTTCGGATAAACCAGCCCAGACTACCGGCGCAGGTCATATCTTTCCTCGAGTCTCGTTACTCCACCGAAACTTCACAACCCGAGTTTCACAACAAGTATTTTGTGTTTAGTAAACTTTCAGAAAGACCAAACATGAAAAACATATATCGTAGACTTAAAAAATGGGACAGCTTTTGTTCGCACTACAAAGCCAGCCTCAGAGGAACGCACATGGTTTTAAGCGCTGGTTTTTTTCCCCAACCCCCAGGAGGTGCTTCTCACACACATAAGCTCACATCCTCACCATTTTTATTCCCGCCAATCGCAATACACGGAACTGGACGGATTCAGGCACATATATTTACCAGAGCTTACTTTTGTAACCATCTACTCGAGATTTCAGAAAAACGCGGAGAAGAAGAGCCATGAAAAATTCGATACTCTTTTTGAAATAATAGGAATGAGCGGGTATTTTTGGTAGAAAATAGGAAGAAGAGAAGGAAGAGAGGGCGAATTAAAAAGAGTTTATATGTATGTAGTGGCAAATGTGCAGTCTTTTCAATACATGGCGATGGCGTTTTGGTAGAGGAATGCCGTACTGCTTTTTCTCACATCCGACATTGTGAAAAGTGTTTCTGAAAGTCGGTGGTTTGTATAGGATTTTAGTCAATCTCCCGCTCCATATACTCTTGTTACTACTCAATTTTATCAGGGTAGTGGAAAACAGGGGTGGAAATATGAGGCTGATGATGAATTTTGCAACATGAGGCATTGTCGCGGGGTTTTTGATAGATTTGGACAAGTTGAATGATGTAGATGAAAGGGTGGGAGCGTGGCGGGAGGGTTTTATATACTCGGCGAAAAGACTTGCGAGACATGAGTTGCGGTCAGAACTTGGTTTGAAATGCATCATGCTTCTCTTCTGTTGGGTTTTGCTCATGTACCCACTATACAAAGTGTGTGTTTCTGAAAGTAAGTATGTTCAAACAAGGGTATCACATGCTACTTAGTATTCAATAATCTCTTACGCTCTACACGCGCGGCCTCTTCCCTCCCCATCGATGTCTTTATCCATCTCATCATCTCATCTCCTACCGGCTTCAACTACCGAATACTCCTCACCAACTCTCTCAAGTCACCACCCTCAACCCACTTCTCCTCGCTGCCACCTCCAATCCCCAACCCACCACCTCCACCACCACTAACACCCCACCCCTCACCAACCTCGCCCACAACCCTCGCCGGCTGACCACCCACCACAGACCCCGAAGCAATAACCATATTAGCCGGAACAACAGTATGCGGCAGAATCTTTACGTTTTCCTTAATAATAGCAAAGGCGCCGATAGTACAATGTTCACCAATATGAACATGTGAAGAGATGGAAATAGCCTGGATGGTAGAATTGGGACCTTTGCCGTTATCAGCATGAGCATCAACCCCATCACCCCATCCCCTCCCCCCCCAAACAACCCAGAAAACAAACTCACCAACAAAAACATTATCCCCAATCTTCATGGGATAATAATGCACCATACCCCTACTAATCCGGCTCGGCGGCTTAATCACGCTGCCCTGGCTAATCACCGTACATCGCCCGATGCTAATGCTCGTCGGCGTCACGTCCTTGCCCGACTGCGACGGTGCGGAGCGTGTCGGGTGCAGGTCCCCGCGTAACTGCACATCGGCCATGATGACGGTGCGGCCCCCGAGCGTGATGTTGGCAGTTCCCGTGATGGCGCTACGTCGGGATACTTTGTTGCCTGAGTCCTATGCGCCGGGACATTTGGTGTTAGATTATTGAGGGTTTGGCTGGGCAAGGACTGGGGTAGGGATGTATGGCTTGGGATGGATAGATGAATGGATGGTGCGGGTGAGTGCGGGTATGAGGGAGAGAAGTGATGAGTAGGGGCTTTTTTTTCTGGGTATCATGGGTTGGTGAAGGACGCACCGTTTCGATGTACTCGCCTTTTGGCGCTGCTTTTCGAGTGGCGGGGCGTGACATGATTTACGTTTATGTGTGTTTTATGGTATTTATCTCTTGCTGCAATGTAGAACCTGAGACGGACTCTTTTTGCTGCTGTTGCTTGGTCGCGATGCAGAGGCGATGATGGTTGTGGATGGAAGGTGCACGCGACGCGAGCTTCCCGCAAGCCGCCAATCGATATATCACGCACGGCCCCACTCACTCTTGGGAATATAGTAGTCGCGATGTGACATGACAACGTATCGTATTACTTTTTGAGGTCATGGACTTGTTAATGAAGTGGACTTTTGCTACCTAGATGACCGTATTTCTGTAAGAAAAAAAAACCCCCCCATCACATCTCTCAAGTAAAACTCCACAAACCATACAAACATCCTCCAGCAAACCACCATTTCATCTATCTGCATCCATTGATCAGTCTCACCTCCAAGCCCGTAAAACTTACCTGAGCCCTATACCCAAGATGTAACGTAAACACTCCCAACGAAACCATTCCAAGCCGGAACTCCCCATCCCTCCCATCAACCCCAAACGGGCCTACCCTAAACCCGCCTTACCAAGACATGCACCCCCCCAAGCCCCAGGAACCCATCACCACCCACCGGTGCTACCCCGGCCCTAAACCCGCATGCAAACACCGCCGCAGTACATACCACGTCTACGCACTATGATCCTTCCTCCTTCTCACTTACCCTACTTGGCTGCTACCCACAAGGATCCACCCACGTCACCCCAGCGTTCCTGAGCTAAACCCCCCCAAGCATACACTGTAACCCTGACCCAGCCTTATCCCCGTCCAGTTTCAGCCGATCTCCCCAACTAGCTAGCCATACCATCCTGTGACCACAGACGAACGGGCATGGCCGGTCATCATCAGCAGCGGGTAGTGATAAGCGGAGTAAGCTCCGATACGCTGAATGGGTTGCCGCTACATCCGCTGGCATGCAGATGTTTCTGCGGTGCCGTGATGAAGCGTGGAGCGATTAGGGTGCGTTTGCTAGGCGCTGGGCATGCGGTAGGTTTGCGTGGAGCGGACGGAGAGCCGCGAGTTAGGTGTGGCTGGTTATGGGTTGAGATGGGTATGCCCGATCTACATGATACTTACCGTGGTGAGGACGTCATATGCAATGAACGTGCCGAGGGGATAGTTTGGGTAGATGGGGATGGATGGCTCCGGGTTTGGGAAGACTGGATCCTGATCCCTGTACATGTGCCATGGTCCAGACCGTTGGGCAGTGTTATAGATGTTGAAAACGTAATTTCCAATCTACGTCCCAAGTGCACGTTATCTGCGGATCTTGGTATAGTGCTTGTGAGACTTCCCTCATACATGGTGTAAAATATACTGGGCTATCGCAATAAGGCACACAAAGCGTGAACTGTTTGGCTCCCGAAATTCCATTCCAAGGGCTAGTAGATTTTTTTTAATCCATTTCGTATATCAGTCCACAGACTGTATGATCACACCGACTTTTTGGACGTTGCCCTTGCGCCGCCCCGGTACCTGTGCCAGTTTCCCAATAGATCGTAATGATTGTTCGTAGCATCGTCTCTTCCAAAGTATGCAGCCACCGCCGCGTGAAAGATAGCCTGCTCAGTAGCAGTACATTTCCTTAGAAGACACCGTCGGTACGAAGGCCCAATATAAAAGACGCCCAAAAAAGACTCCATCAAGAGCTAGGAGTTTTTCTCAAAACGCCTGCATTACCTGAAAAAAAAAACCCCCCCCAGTCAAATCGTCACCAGATCGTAAAGAGTTAAAACATCCTGTCATAACAGCCCGTGACCCGATATTACCCACATCCAAGTAGTATATCCCTATGGACTGCGCTGGCTTGACCGCTGCAAAGCGTCAGAGCGCGATTTCCAATCCCGACAAAGAAGTAATCTGTACAAGAAGACTTGTTAAAAATGGGAAGTCGTGGTCCGTTTGCCAAGGTCGCTCATGCGCGAAGGGCATGACCGAAAAACGCCTCCTGCATGACAGATGTGTGCGGTCATACAAAAGCGTTGTGAAAAGTATTTAAAGACCAACCGGCCGCCGAAGGGAATGCGTGACGGTATCATAGTACTGTACAAATCCGTCCAAAACGGGTATTTACTGAATATTTACGGAGTTTTCTGCGCGTTGACTGATGTGGTGGGCATGCGCTTCGAGTGCACGGGCGTGTATATGTGTGACTGCTTGGTTCGTCAGTAGTATTTCTAGGCACACGATGAGCTCAACTTACCTGGCCATACAGCAGCTTTAGTTAGCATGTAAGCCGTCACCATGAGCAACTTGGTGCCATATCCACAATGTCCAAGGTTGGAAAGACCACCTAGCATCGGCATGCTGGTCGAAGAGATGTCATAAGCCATCTTCATGTCAGCGTGATGGAGAATTTCCGAAATCTTCTGCAAGAGCTTCACATCCTCCTCTTCAAGCAAAAGGATGGCTGGGACTGCTGTAAAGTCAATCTCGTCCCTGCCTAGCACGCCAAGGTAGCGTCCGACACGGTCCTGGACGGTCGCCACCCATTCAGCAAGGACCTGTGCGCAGTCAAATGTGCACAACGCGGACGAGTTGGGCAAATCTCGGGATGTGTAGTCTGGATATGAAGCGTCCAGTCTATCTGCCATGGAAAGAGAGTCGGCAGCGTAAAAGGCAGCCTTGCGGAGATGTCTTTCGCGTTTCGATGACTGTCCATTGGGCATTTGGTTGTTTGTATGCCCAGGGCTGATATTATCCTGTGCACCCAGCTGACCTGGAGAATGGCTGATGTCCATGGAAGAAGAGCTCTCCGGAGAACCCTCTGTTTGTCCGATGATGTCAATGCCTCTGGCCAATTCGGTGGCCATGCCATCGAAATCGCGCTGCCACAAAAGCTCCTTTGCCCGACCAAGGTTCACAAAGAGCCTCACATAGGCCAGGTCCAGCAGTGGAATGCAGTCAGCAGACAAGGGCCCAAAGGGGCTCGGTCGCTCGATGCTGTGGTTCGGGTTGGCTCTCCAAGCAACTTGCCAAGCCTTGAGTGCAGGCTCGATCTGTGCGTGCATAGCCTCGGTTTCTTGGGTTTTCCATAGTCGTCCGTTGTGCCTATTTCTGGTCTCCCAGATGTAAACATGCATCGCATTGATCAACACATAGCAACCAAAAGTGCTGGGTCGGATGTCACTCTCAACAGGACCGTTGATTGTTTGGCCGCTGACGAATGCTTGCGGATATGGGTTGCGCATTCTTGAGCCTGGGTTTGTTTGCCGTGTGCTAGCTTCGAGGAGATATGTCATTGCTGAGATGAATGACAGTCCTCGAGTCTGCGCAATCATTGATCCGCCCATTGCTATCCACGCCTGCGGGCTGTCAACGGACCAAAGATCCTCTTCACATGGAAGGTCCAGATGAATTTCAGAGTTCAGGATGCGCGGTGAATGTGCATAGGCGGAAACGAGCAAGCTTGACATGGAGAAGATTGCAAAGTAGGTTCTCTTCCGTTCCTCGACATTCTTCCACTGCATCCACTGAGCGTGCTCATCTACACTGTCTGCCTGCTGGTCATCAGACATGTGCATGTTTTCACCGTTGGCGTTGTTTGGCGAATTAGGGTTGCCCTGCACTGGAGGGACGGGCTTGTCGAGCCCAGCAGCTTTGGCCAAACTTACAAGAGCCGCGCAGTGAGTGCTCGCGACCTCGGCAGCTTGTCGATCACCACAGCTGTGCCCAAAGATGAGATTGAGCAGCATTGCCTGGACCAGCCACAGCGGTGGTTTGTTGATATGGTCATTTGCGGAACTCAGCCCGTTAACGGCGGAAAGGCCGGCTTTGCGACGCTCGTCAAGATAGAAGAGGATCAGTTTCTTGGCTGCCTCGAACAGCTCCTTTGCGACGTTTTGTTCATACTCATATAGTGCTCCAATCGCGGCCATGGCAAGAATGAGACAGCCACCGCCACCAACCATAGTATCCTGGTTGAAGTTACCGGCAGTGCGAAGCTGGTACGTATACGCTGGAGTGTTGAAGGAAAGTGTGGGAATGTGCAGAAAGGGCATGTGGGGGTGAAAGTAGTGAATGTAAGCATTCACATAGCGCTGAATGTCAATGGTACTTGGGAGTAGGCCAGCCTGCGTTGAAGGCTTGACAGTTCCGTTGGAAGACAGGGGCGAGCTGATGGACGGGGTTGAGAATCTCCGTGGAACCCCATGACCGTAGCCCATGGCTTGACTTAAATTGAACATTAGAGCCTGCCTTGTAGAGTCTGTGATTGTTTCGGTGGAAAATGAGGAGACAGAACTGTGCCTTGCACTACCGTTGACCGAGGAAGATGATATGCTGCGAGCATCAGAAGCGAATGTTATGGGCGTCTGAAAATACTGGTTCGGCATACCGGGCATACCACCTGAAGGGCTCATGGCCGCTAAAGGAGGTGGAGTAGAGGCGTAGAAATCGCCCTGGACACCGCCGTTATCGCCGAGATCCTGTCCAGTACCTGTGTTGACCATCAACTCCGGGAAGATTGGGTTCATGGAATCAAAAGAGAAGGTAGCCGGATTGATGGTGGTATGGGTGACTAGGGGGTTATGCCACATGGCTGTGGAGTTTGGTTGGCTCGAGCCGTCTAGCATCATGTCGTTGAAGGCACCCTGGCTTGCAGTACTGATTGCCGATGGCGACGAGCCGTCCAAGGCAGATTCATTTGCACCAGAGAAGACGAGGGAGCTATCCATGCCCATGCTCCAGCTGAAGTCGTCCTCTTCAATGGGGTTGTTTCCAGCAAAGGGGTTGGCAAACTGCTGTTTAAAGGGCGATTGTGGAACGCCAAGACCAGCGTTGAAGTGATGTAACTGGTTCGGGTCGATGGTGGAGCCTGTTGAGGATGCGAAGAATTTGTCAAAGGCATGCTCGTCATGTCCTGTCATGCCCTGGATGGGCGCTGTGCGAAGGCCGCCGCCTCCCATGCCGAAGCCACGGTGGGTGTCGAGTCTCGGTAAAGCGTGATGCTGGCCGTGATTGCCGACGGCGGTAGACATGCCCCTGTAGTCAAACTGACTAGTACCTGACAAGCTTGAATGATGTGCATGGCCTGGGTGTCCCCCTCTGGGACCTGCAATGGGAGTGCCATGCGAGGCTAGGAAGCTGCTGAGGGCATTTGGGTCAATGTGGCTGATGGTATTGGCGCGCGGCCTCATGACATTGCCCTTGACGCCAACCGCATTGCCCGATATCGAGTTCTTGCGGACTCGTCCGGAAGCGTTGGGTGGGAGGCCGGTCGTGCTTTCTCTACGTCCCTGGCGGGGGCGTGTGGAAGTGGCGCCCTGCTGGTGGAGCTTCTGTTGATGGCGCAGCAACAAGTCGCGACGCGCAAAGCATCTCGTGCACTGAGGGCACTCGAACGGCTTCTCTTTTGTATGTGAGCGCTCGTGGCGCTTTAGGTGTTCTAGTCGCGCAAAGGAGCGGGTGCAGGTGGCGCAGATATGGGGCCGTGGCTTATCGTTCTTGGGTGGAGGAAATGACGGGATCGTGGCTGGCGCAGGGTCGGGCTTTGCAGTCGCTGCTGAGGCTGCAATTGACAGGCGTTGTTAGCGAACAGTTTGTGATGTCGCTCGCCGCCGACTCGTACTTACTGTTGCTGGACTCTTCGCTCGTCGTCTTCGCAAGACCCGCCAGGCTCGTGCTCTCGACTTTGACCATAGTCATGGTGCTACCTAACCACGTTCACCACGACACAATTGTCTTGGGAAGCTTGCGGGCAGGTTGACCCCACGTCGAGGCAGCTAAGAGTGGAGAAATGGTGTCACCACGCTGGCGGTTGAAGTTGGATCGAGCTTGTCGTAGCTTGTGGGGAGCTACCAAGCTCGCCGAGTAAACAAAGAATCTATGCAGACAGGCAGGCTGCCAGCACGCAGTCGGGTCAGCTGATGATGATGATGATGATGATGATGATGATGATGATGACAATAATAATAATACGAGGAAGGCTATGGAGAAGAGTGTAGTACCGAAACACGTGTGTTTGTGAGGGCGGTGCACAAATAAGTCGGATTCGCAGGAAAAGAAAGCCACGTCTCGAGCACACAGGCGGTAGCAGAACAGGGTCAAGAAGCAATTGGAGCTTTTGGAAACAATGCCAGTGTAGGGCAGACGGGCGACAATGGCCAGGTGTTGGACGTGGCTTGGAGCAGGCGGGGGAAGCGAGAGCAGGACAGGCAAAGACGTAGCAATAAATGCGAGACGGCTATGCTTCAGGGTGGGAGAGAGTACAGGAACGAGAAGTAGAAGAAGTTGGGTGAGTGGGTGGGTACATAGGACTGCGTGGTACGTCTTGAACCGCGGTTTCCCGGTATGTGTCGAGGCCAGGGCTTCAAGGCCTGTGGGAAGCAATCGAGTGGGTTGCGGTGGGTGTTGCAGAGAAGAGGGTCCAGCCTTGGTGTAAGCGTGTGGGTTCTGCTGGTACGGGCTGCAAAGGCTAGATTACAGCGCAGACACAAGCTTCGGTCCCGACGAGAGTAATTCGGCAGCCTCGCAGCGATTGGCTGGAGGCGCAGGCGGAACAAGGGAATCTGGGGGAGAAGCAGCACAGGCCAAGGTTCGCGGGACGAGTGCGAGCGACAATGGGCTGGCAGGCAGAGAAGGGGGTGAAGGACACGATGAAGTTGGGCAACAGACAAGATGGTGGCGATGGAAGTGGAAGCGCTCGAGCGCTAGCAAGACGAAGGCGGCGTTATACTGGTAGAACAGAATGGTAAGCAGGTCCCCAGACTTCACGGCTCGTACACGTCTGGAGCTAGCCGACGAGCATGTCATGCAAGTGGCCAGCGCCCACCAGGCCTGCAAGCACCAGGGCGCTTTGGAGGTAGTGGATCCCCAGCAAACGGCCTTTCTGGCGCAGGGGCGTCGCCGGAGTGCTTCCGTTGCCAGTGGGCAGGGTCTGGCTGTCTGTACAGAGGGCAGAAAGACATGCACCTCGACCAAGACAGTGATTGATGTGCACCTGCGATCAGCAGCCCGGCCTCGACAACCTTTTGCATCTTGGCCGCAGAGAGCGTGCGCCAGGGGGGCCCATGGCTGTACTGTACGCTCGGCTCGGATGTTGCATGTGTCGCGTCCACCAAGACCAGCTGCACGCACTGCAGTCGAGCGACGAGCATACTGGGACATAGATGGTACATGCTACCATCCATGGATACTATGTATACCGGTACATGTTAGCTCGTTAGCGGCCGCCAACACGGCGACTCACTCCCTGGCTCAGGCTGCGACAAAGCTGCGTGGGAAAGAGAGCGTCTATGTACACACTATAGTACATACAGAGGAAGCGGGACAATGGCGGCGCTGCCAAATGCGCGCACAACAATGCGTCTTTGCATACGTACAGGACCCCATGTCTCTTCTGCGCCCGTCAAGCGCCTAAGCTGTACGGTAAGAATAAGAAGCGGCCATGGAAACTGACAGCACGCTACGCCGCCGCGACACCAACCTGAACCCACCACGACATGGCCAGCGGGCCATTCCCACGCCCTGCCATGGATGCGGAGCGCTGCCGTCGCTGAATGGCCCAAGGCCTTGTCCAGTTGCAACCCTCGCAAACTTCCCCAGAAAACTGAAGCTTGAGCCTGCAGCACTCGGACTGCGGCAGAAGCGCCCGCTAGCCGCTTTGGGCAGACTCTGGGGTAAAGTGAAGGCTACCGCTGCTACTGCACGTGCTAACCGCTTCCACCCCTGGCCCCGCATCACCACACGGCCTGCAAAACTTCCCCCACCGCCCTCGACCTCCATGCCCGCCGCCTATCACGCACACGCACACGCATGCCTCCTTCTCGTACCGCCTACTACGCTGCGACGCTGCGACGTTGAGACGTTTGCGACGTTGCGACTCGCGCGCATTGCATCTGGTCTGGTCCGTCGGTGCCAGTATCAGCCGCTTGGGATACATGGCGAAGCATCCGTCGTCGTCGGCCTGGTAGGCTGGCACACGAATCCGCGCTTCTCTTGTACCATCCATTACGCAGGCCCCAGCGGGTATTATTGTCTGCTGCACCTGACCATGGCCCGCCCACCCACCACCCTTGGATTCGCTCTTCTCTCGTGTCCGCCGCACAGCATCGCGACCAGCCTCCACACGTCTGCCCGTTGCGGCCTTGCGCTTGCCTTGCTCTCGCATTACAGATGCTGCAGTGCCCCCGCCCGCTGACGTTGCCGTGGCAGATCTACAAGCGAACATGGCTTTGGTGGAGCTTTGCTTCTACTGTACATACAACAACAAAGCCATTTACGTCAATCGAAGCATTGTAGAACATGTTTGGAACGATTCAAACGTGCAGAATACCATGTTGCCGCTCGGTACACCTATTCGGTGCTGATCGTGGCTTGACCTTGCCATTACCATTGCTCTAGTTGATCAACTCGCCAACCACAAAGCATACCATCTGACAAAATTCCCGCCAACCGCCGTCGCGCAATTCTCAACAGTGCTAAAATAATATAACGTAACCCAAGCCACGACAGATGCAATGAGTGGCACGGGAATAACCCATCTTTGCAACCGCTCATAAACATGGCAGCTTTTGTCTTGCTGTACCATCTTTGCATGAGCCGCGTTACAAGGACAAATGCTCAACTGTTCGTGCAGCGTGCACGCATGACGTACTCGGCACGGCTCTCTATCACCGCTCACCAACCACCACGCCGTTTCAACACAGGGCCCGATGCAGAGAACTCGATGACGAGCGTCTGCCTCTTCCCGTTCGCTCAAGACACGCTAGCCGAACAAGGAAATCCCGGATCCCATCCCCAAAATCTCTCCCTCGCAATTGCTCCCAACGTATGCGAACCGCGAGAACTTGCGTCCTGCAGCGCCACCTATCAAGCACCTGCATGTAGGAAGCCTGGGCCGTTCCCAGTTCCCATTCGCATACCTACATATACTAGTCCAACGATACTGTTCGGAGCAACAGGAGCGAACATGGAGCCTGAAAGCATAATCAAATAAAGTCCACAGCATATCATCATGCATGGCAATTGTGCCGCCACATACATTGTGAAAGCGCCGTGCCCCTTTCTTCCATTTGCGGCGCAACCACACTCAAGTACAGGCTATACGTCTTGTGCTCCACCGTGCCAGACCCAAAAAACTAACCCGCCATCGCAGTTGACTTGGCGACCTCAGCCCATCTTTCAAACAATCATGGACCTCTACGCAATACCCAGCGCCCAGATATAACTCAGCATTGCTAACGCCGAGCATTCAACCCGCTGCACCGTGCCAGGATCGGCTAGATCTGGTGGGGGGAGACGCACGATTGGACTGAGGCTAACGTCGCATTAGCATGCGTCTCACGTGCACGCTTGGTACGTACCTCGCCGCATCCCACACCCACTCTGCTTCGTCGACGACGTCGACGCGCATGCCATGCTTAGCCCCGATATATTTACTCTCTTGCCACCAAACTAGCCTCATAGTACGTAAGGCGGGTCGCCAAGTCACGGCGCTTGCAAAGAAACGAACTGCCCTCTAAGCGGTTGCGGTACTTTGTTCTTGTATAACCTAGACGATCCTACTGCTTACTAGTCGCCATCCTCCGATAGGTCCACGGCGAAGCTACTTCCGCCGCAGCCGACATAACGGCTCAAGTCCGTTGCTCAAAGGTGCTTGTGACACTGCTCAGCCTGGTAAGCTTTCGGCCTTTCACTGGCCCGAGCCCGAAAGTATACCCACCCCAGTCTGCCACACAATCGTTGGGCCGGCCCATCTCCATATCACATCCTACGTATACCCGGCTGTATGGGTGGCTGTTTTTTTCTTCTCTTCAAGTTCGCAGCTTGCAGACGAAGCGAAGGCCAGCGGTTCGCCGGACGCTGCTAGAGCCACTTGCCTCGAACCATTCAAGGGATCATCCTGGTTATATGGGTCCGACGCTGTGGCTTGACATAGCCTCGCCTCTTGTAGACCCTCCTCCATTGTCGCACCCCCGTTCGTGCCGGGAGGACGGCAAACTTTCATCATTATTTCATAACAACACTGCCAGTCACCCCACACAGTATTTCAAAAGCACCACCATGTCTCCCAACAAGCTAGGAGCAACACCTGCCACCCCTAGCCGGGAACGCATTACTCGACCTGTACGACGGGACCCCACGTCCTCGGGAAACCCCTTTCCCTCCGCGCCCCAGAACTTCTCCACAATAGTGTCCACCCATCTATACCAGGAAAGTGCAATCACGGGTCATCAACGGCATATCGATGGGCTACTGTACTGTTCGTTTGGGCCGCTTTGCGCCTTCAAGTGGATCCGTTAAAAGTGGCTATGCAACCACGGCATCAATACCTCCTCGGGCTGCTCCAGAGGGAAATTCGCCTCGCACTCAACGACATCTAGACACCACTCAACGCATGCAATTTTGTTGGGAGCACATGTCCGGTAAAGAGAGAAGTTGCTCTTTGATCGCATCTCTCGATTGCGGCTCACCGTTCACACACGCCTGGCCTGCATGAGAGATGCTGTATGACTCGCATGACGTTACCCTGGTGCTGACGTAGCAACATCACCTGCCTTTTCGTCGGTCAGCATCTGGGCCCTTTGAATGGTACGCCTCAGCATACGACGACGAGTCGTATACCGATACTTGACCATCTGGATAGGCGGGTTTGGTTGCTTAGATTGGCCACGAGGTTGACGGCACAGCTACAAATGTACCCGTACATCGGTGAGCCGCGGAACGATGCGCATTCGCTCTTCCATGGTCAAAATAGCTCAAACTTATCGACTGCCATGTGAACCTGGATAGTATTGAATTCCTTGCTCATGCACGCCGGTAGAATTTCCTGGATAGAGGGTGCTAAACGCCTAATGGGCATTGTGTAACGAATACGAGGTACGTATCAGCACACCCTCACAGGAAGGAAATGAGTTCCAGCGTATAGGAGGCCTTGGTCTTTACTATACGGTATTGCTACAGTTGGGCATACACGTTTCGGATTGCTTTGCCCTGCGTGAAATAGCACGCCCGGCTCTACCACCTGATTCCAACCCCAATAGCACAATAGAAACAACCGGAAAAATTGAACCATGACAGCTAAATGCGTACTCTTCTACAATTTCTGTTAATATAGCAAGCCCATTCACCGTCTTCGAGCATCATGTCCGGTAGCACAATCTCCGCCCATAACTCGTCCACACCATCTTTTCCATCCGCAATCTACCAACATTATGCGATTGCATTTCATGTAGAACCATACAGGCCTATAATACCATGGATTTGGACATGTAAACAGGCGCAAACTACGTTTGTAAAGAGAAGTTGGTAGACATGCCACCTCAAACAACAGGCGGTTCTCGATCGATTAGGCATACGGATGTTGGCGCCGCACCTATTGCTACCAAAACTGGACATGCTCCTCGCCCATGTCTATAACCAGGAGTGTAGCAATCAAGGTGCCAGCAGAGCTGTTTGACATGCGTTCATTGCCGATGAACTAAGTAGTCGATCCATAGCTCATCTACATACGGCTTACAACCCGCACTGCTCCTTATCCCACACCACCAAACCTGTCTTATCATCACACATGCACACATGCACGTATAATACACCAAAGCCTATCAATTATATCCCCTAAATCACACATGCACGATACGCAATAAATCCCTCCCAATCCCTCCTCCTTCCTACAGCCTCTCCCTTGCCAACTCACCCATCCGTCCAAGCTAGCCGGACAAACATGTCGCTTCTCTACGCCCAATCGAATCACACCTACCTACCATCCGTCCCGTCCTTTTTGTATATATAGAAACACCAGCAGCATTTTATATAATCACAAAGTACGGGCGCAACGTCATTTTAGCCCTTGACAAACGAATAATCCACACTCTAACCAGCGGCTTGACAATTCCATCTACTTTGGGGGGGCGCGTATTTTCTGCTTGGGCAGCAGAAACTTTACACGCATGTTTGTCATGCGCTTTAGTACGTGCTGGGATCTAGGTGGTATGAGCGGGGAGGGAGGGGTGGACGGGGGGGGTCTTGATTGTAATCCTGTACGCTTCCATTTGTGGCAAAAGTCGAAGAACAGAAGAGGTTGCGGGAACGTGTTCTGGGAAAGTACAGCGACGAGGTAATCTACTACCATGGCGGCCTGAGTACCACACTGTCTGTTCTCATATCCGTCTTGATATCTAAAGTTAGGGGTCAGGGGGGATCACGAGGATATACAAAATACTCAACCAACATAGCTAATACACAAGGACATATGTACAGAAGGGTTGTGTGCTTCAAACTAGGTATCAGCGACAAGATTCCTACATATACAGCCATGTGAATATATACACCAAAGCTCACATGTACCACTTCCACTAGCAGCCCATCTTGTCCATCATCCCTACTCCCCCCACCCTTCCCATCCACGCTCCTTCTACATCCCTTCCACACCCTTCCCCTTCTTTCCCAGCTCTCAGCCCTGCCCACGAAATCGCCCATCTCATCCCCCACGCTCGAGCCCCCCCCCCTCCCCACATCCATCAGCCGATCCCAATCTGCACCGCCAATTCTCACCTACCCCCACCCACCCAAGCCATGCCGCAACATTTCTTGACTCAAGACAAGCGCGCGCGCAAACAAGCTTCCAACGCTAGTATCGCGCGCCCTAAACTCGTCCCGAAAGCCAGGTTCGCGGATATGAGGGCAAGTGGGGTGGGGTCAGGTTTGGGCTACTGGAAAAAGTTGGAGATGGCCGAGGAAATGGCCGAGAGTAGCCAACTGCCATTTGGAGTTTGGAGATGCGCGACGACGGATGCTGCCTTCCTTCTGACCACGAGCGAGTGAGCGGGTTTTTTATCCCCCTTTTTTTTGTGTAAGCTGACCCAACCCCCACACACAGCAGCCTGCCCCCCACCCAGTGATCTTTCCATTGCAGATCCCAGGGAAGACGATAACGGCAAAAAAGAAACATGACGTAAGCGTGGTCTATGATATCCTGTATATCGCAATGAAGCGAGTATGTTGTTGTCCATTCTCTTCTAAAAAAATCAATCAATCTCGGGAGCGATTACCAGCATATGACCTGTGGGTGAATTCTGACATTCTTCTTCTATAGTTTTCTTCGCTTCACACGATTTGCAATCTTCTTATACGATATTATCGCCACTATTGTTGTTGTTGGTAGTGGTAGTGGTAGTGGTAGTGGTAGTAGTGGTGTTAGTGTTGTTCATGTTGGCCGCCTTGACTTCCATGGTTGTCATTTCAAACTCGCGCTTCTGGTAAATGCCTTGTGAGTCCCAAGAGTCTGAGCAGCCTTCGCTTTTGGAGTCGACGGCGGTGCGGGCGTCGGAGTAGATGTGCGTGTTGTGTGTTGACTTTCCTGTGCCGATGGTTGGACCCGGACCGAAACCGAAGCCGAACATGGAGGGTATTCTAGAGGGGGTTGTTAAATCTTTTGTTGGGTTGTTAGAGAGAGCTATGGCGTACCTGCTGGGCCCGGTAGTCTTTCCTCCTTCTGCGATCGAAGCCAGTTTTTTTGACGTAAGAGAGGTTTTGAGATCGCGGAGGAGCGGTCGGAGAACGGGTATGCATTGGACGATGATGGTGCCGACAATCTCGGAAGAGTACCAAATGTTGGAGTGGGCGTTGCGCCAAAAGTACCATTCATCTTTTTTGTTGCCGACGTCCTTCCAGCTGGTGCGGACAGCGGATATGATAGCGACGATCATACCCTACAAAACAGTCAGCGGTTAGTTTCGATAACACTTCATCATATTACTGCTACTTACCAGGCTCATTGCAATGCAGAGACCGATCTTTTCCATTTTGCGCATGCCGAGTTTCCAGGTGATGACCCAGGGAAAGACAGCGAGAACAAAGTCCATGATGATATTGTAGACGTTGCCACCCTCCTTGAAGTTGTCCCTGAAATGCCAGTCGATGCAAAAGGGCAAGCGGTACCATACATCATACGAAGGCTTATTACAAACTTTGGCCCATTGCAGTAAGACCTTGGCTGCCATGTAAAGGTTCATGGAGACAATGCAGTACCAAAGAATCCATTGGCTCCAGTTCTTTGTCAGCTTGAGCAAGGTAACGGCAAAGGCGGTCTTGGTAAGAGCCTGGTTGACGAGGGTGCCGCAAGAAGTGATGTTGATGAGTATGTGCATGCGGTCATCCCACGTGTCGGTAACATAGCCAGTTGCGTATTCGACAGTGATCAAGGCGTTGTTTGCAGCTAGTATGACCTATAGGACAGTCAGCAGCCACTCTTAATGTATACGACATGTGCGCGCTAACACTGTCACACAGTTCGCTCCAGGTAGGTAGTACTTACCCAGGCGACGAGGAGAATGTAGTCATCCCACCACAGGCCATGGCGACGAGTGACCTTGATCCATGTCCTAAGGGCAAGAAAGACTGAGGCGCCAGCAAAGAGTGACCACAACCCGAGATTGAGTTCAAGTGAAGGGTCCACGTAGGTGTGTCCCCCCGACTTGTCGTGTTTTCGCCGGGAGATCATATTTACATAGCGGTTGAGACGAGAGACGGCATAGAAGCGAAAGGGTTTAAACTCAAGAGCGTAATGAGTCGCAGATTAACAAGTGTAAATAATGAATGAATGCTGCCGGCACTCAGTAAGGTTATAGAGATGACCAGGGTGGTGAGGGAAGAAAGGCGACCAACATGTCGCGCGTGGCAGATGCGGCGACAGTTATGACCGATGGCAATGAGTGAGAGTAGCTTCTGGACCAAATATGGATCAGCCTGTCTCCCCAACGGCTCGAAATGACGGCGGGCCTTCCGCATCAGCGCAAGCCCTTTGAAGCCCTACGAAGCGTTTTAGTCTACTTATGGCTCATTCCAGCTAGCAATCCACGAGTTTCCCCAGGTTCTCTCGGGATACAAACTGTAGTCGTGCGACGGCGCCGTAGACTAGACTCGCTCCGGAATAGTAGTTCCACCAACTGTCCTTTGATCTGGGACCTCATTTCACGTATTCGGAGTCTTCATATTGGCGAGGGTTCGTAGCGAGTCGCTGATTACGGTAATCAGAATCGCAAACTTGCGCATTTCCGACAAAGTTTCACCCAGTTTCGACACAAGGTCGACGATGGAACTGTGTACGCGCCCGTACCTGCGCAATCTGGGCATCGAAACGGAAATGGCAAACGAATGTCACCACAAACGCGTACTGGCGGATGATTTAGATGCCCAGCCGTGCCTAGAAGACTGCGTGGTGGCTGCCTCGTAATTAAATGGGCGGGTCCTACATGGGTGTTGAAGGGGGGTTATGGCCAGGGATGTCACCGTTATATCGGCCGGTGGTAACAGGTCCTCCCCACCGCGCAGTCTCTACTTACTATGTACAGTACTGTTGAGATCCAGAGGTCGTCAACGCGGATGAGCCGATGGCGATTTTTTTTTTCGCAATATTGGAACAGGGAGAGGTTTCAGGTATCCAGATGCGAGGATGCCAAGTGGACACAGAAGGTGCTATGTCGAAACAGGGAAGGCATAGCCGAAGACAGGGACGTCATCGTGTTGGGGAACACCATCTAGGTGTCTCAACCCTATCTACATCCGACGGGCTACTACAATATTGCAATAGCAAACTAGTAGAAGAAACAATATGGGATCCTGCCGGAATACACTAAAAGCTCACATGCTCGCGCCACTGTACTCGACAGCGCAAGTGGACAAAAGCAAAGTCGCCGTTTCGTCCATTTCGTCCACCAACCCCTAGCCATCCAAGCGAGAGCGGCCATACTTGGACCTTCCATCCTCGCACTCCGCATTTATCGATTCTTTTCTCGGCTGCTTCTCACGTCACTACAAGAATACCAAGAAACACAATGACCCGGTCACTATAAGTATTACCCGAGAACGATCCGGTGATTACCAACAAATGGCTCACTTTCCTTCCTACACCGTATGCAAAACAGGTTTTCCGGCAATTCAGCCAGACTACTAGTCCATGGCAAACACGGTAGCAACTGCACGTTTCCTTTTTCCTTACAGGGTGTAGGCGGGGAGAAATTGTTTCCCACCCCACCGTCCGACTCCAGTGATCCCAGGCCACCATGACGCATTCTCATCCTCCGTCTTACTAGAGCATTAGATTAGAAATGTGCTTTTCAAGTTTCCACCAGTGTGCTAATGCGCGAAGCAGGAAACGTTATCTAATCTACAGCGGAATACATCATACCCCCGCCCACACCAAGCGTATATTGTCTCGGAGACAGAATATTCCAAATCACCTGCGCGTATGCAGGACCTTTTCTGCAACCATCCTCTGTTCCATACAGCGCTTCCAAATAACCCAAAACTAGACAGAATGGAGTCTGTCGAGCGAGAGCCATCGCAACGGAAATTGTGCAACCAGGGCGTAAGGTTGGTTCGTGCCAAAACCAACACTGACATTATCCTTTCCGCGGCAGCAGCAGTAGCAGTAGCAGTAACAAGGACTCCAACTCCCCGCCTGCCCCAATGAGAGGTGTAAAAACCCAAGCACCCGCGAAGCGCCCACCAGGAAGGCCAAAACTCCGAAGTGGGTACCTAGGATCAGCAACACCAAGCACGCAAGGAGGCAGGAGGAAGAGAGAAAAGGCCATTTGGAAAGCAGGTTTTGTCGGCTCCTTCCTGATTCACCCTGCCGGAATTCCATGGCATCGAGCCGTCTCATTTCCTACCCACGAGGCTGCTCTCCATATGCATTCCCAAGGGCATTTCCAAACCCCTGTTTTTTCCCGCCCTTTCTTGATTCAGATTGCTTGCTGCCTTGGCGTGCCATGCCCGAATAGAAACGAGTTATGGCCTGATTTACTAGGGAGTATCTTTTTTTAAGCCTTGCCTGCTTCATTTGTCTCCTTTTCATGACCAACATGGCTCTGGATGCTAGACTTGTGATGTTCAACCGGAACATCACTTGAAGCGGTAAATGACTTCAAATTCGCAGGCTGATCCACACCAGGGTGTTGGCCCTGCCCTCAGAAACCCACTATTTCCATTACATGAGCTACCTGACACTGTCGTCAGCGCTACTCAAGGGCGGCAAAAGAAAAGATTGCAGTCAAACTCCAAACCCCTACTTTTAATGTCTTCCAAGCCTCTCCTCTTTTTCTAATTTCACAACCCTACTACAGTCAACTATATTAGGACAACTCCCCTCTAGAGAAAAGACACCGCTCTCGAACGCTCACAGCAAATGGCTTTGAGATTGTAAGCTAATGGAGTGCTCTCCCATCACACCTCGTCTGAGGTCAAGCTCATAAAACTGACGTCTAGTAACGATCTTGTTCTTATTTTATTTTATCTTGTCCCTAAAGCCCGAGCAGCTCGCACCACCAACCATGACCATCCACAGTGAAACCACTCACCCACCCGCCCCAAGAGCACAGTACAGCACAGCAAATTCACATTTCCATCTCACATGTCACTTAGTCACTCAGCCATGGAATCCTGTTTGTAGAAAAGAGCAAACGTCTCATTTGTATCATGTATAATATCTACCAATAATATCTATCAAAAACGGACTATAACCGCTAATCGTACAGGGCAAAAGCAAAGGGAGGGGGATATTTGTATCAAAACTCGAGGAAAAGGAAAAAGCAGCCATTCATCATCTTTAGCCCAGCAGCATCAGAAGCAATCCAGCGCCCTGTAAACCACCCACTATCAACCACCACGTTTGTAAACCACCACTCCCATCTAAGCGCGAACACCCCGACGCATAGCCCTCTTGGCGGCAGCCGCCGCACCAGCAGCAGGAACATCCGCAGGACCGCCAGCAGGGTTGGTAACCGCACCGGGGAAACCAATCAAAGTGTTGAACATATCAGCGGTGCTCTTGTTACGAGGACCACCCTTAACAGCCGCCTGAGCGCTCTTGCACTTTGCGACACCAGCATCAGAGGCGTTGCAGACGTTTGTGAGTTGGTTGCAGAGGGCGTTGGTGATGATGTCTGGGTTGAGGGCCTCGCCTTGGCCGCCGCGGGCAACGGGGTCGGCAATTTGGAAGGTGAATTCCGTAGCAGCGCGGTTGCCTTCACCGCCTTGGAAGGTGATGGTGGGTGTGCAGGTGCCAAAGTCTCCTCCAGCGGCTGCGCCTGCACCTGCAGTGGCGTCTGTGGCTCCAGTTGCGGCTCCTGCGGCTGCTCCGCCTGCAGCGGCGTTGTTACCAGCAGCAGCGTTGTCGTTACCAGCAGCGGCGTTGTTGTTACCAGCAGCGGCGTTGTCGTTACCAGCAGCGGCGTTGTTGTTACCAGCAGCGGCGTTGTTGTTACCAGCAGCGGCGTTGTCGTTACCAGCAGCGGCGTTGTTGTTGGCAGCGTTGTTGTTGGTGGCAGCGTTGTTGTTGGTGGCAGCGTTGTTGTTGGTGTCAGCGTTGTTGTTGGTGGCAGCGTTGTTGTTGGTGGCAGCGTTGTTGTTGGTGGCAGCGTTCTTGTTGGTGGCAGCGTTGTTGTTGGTGGCAGCATTGTTGTTACCCTTGGAGGCACCAGCATTGGCCTTGCCCTGATTGGCATTGGCAGCTCCAGCCCCAGCAGCAGCATCACCGGCAGCAGCAGCAGCAGCAGGAGCCTCACCACAGGCGTTGGCAGCAGCGGCATCAGCAGCGGCATTGCCCTTGTTAGCCTTGGCCTTCTTTCCCTTGCCGTTACCCTCGCCAGCAGCAGCACCGGCATCGGCACCAGCAGCAGGGGCAGTAGCATTGGCAGCAGCACCGCCAGTGACGGCGCCACCAGCGGCAGCAGCACCACCAGTAGCAGCACCGGCGCCACCAGCAGCGTTGTTGTTACCCTTGGAAGCAGCAGCATTGTTGCCCTTGGAAGCACCAGCAGTAGCAGCGGTTGCACCGGCGGCGGCGGCGCCACCAGCAGCAGCCTGGGCCTTGACAAGATCACCAAGACCGTTGGCGGACATGAGATCGAAGACACTCATACCATCAGCCTGGAGAGGAGCAGTAGCACTGCTCTTGCTGAGAGCGGCAGCCTTGCCATCGACATCAACAGCGGGGTCGATGAGAGGGGTAATACCACGGAGCTCAGGAGTAGCAGGAAGAGAAGCATCACCGCAGACGTTCTGAGTGTTGCCGTTGGCAGAGGGGTTGGTGTTCTTCTCCGCGGTCACCATGCCAATGGCAGCAGCGAGGGCGTCGGCACCACCACCAAGCTTGGTGAAGATCTCATCGGCACGGGTGAGCTTGGCGCAAGAGCTGGCGGCACCGAGGAGGTCGGAGATGGCAGCTCCGGCAATGGTAGCAGCCTCACCGGGGTTGCCACCCTGGACTGCTTGGATGGCAGCAATGGGCACTTGCTCCTGACCGAAACGGGCCTCGACGTAGGCGATAGCCGCCATGAGGATAAAAGTTTTGGAAACCATGTTTGTATTGTGGGGGTGAGGTAGAAAGGTATAAGGTTTATGGGTTGGGTGAAAACGAGAGACTGGCTCTTGAAGAGAAAGGAAGTAAGTTTAGGAAGTTAAGAGCCGACCTGGGCGAATGAATGAAAAGTGCTAGAAGAAGCGAAAAGAAGAAGCGAGGAAAGTGCTGGTGGCTACTGTTGACTGGCTGATGTCGAAGTGGATGGCCTTCAATATTGGGCGGAGGTATACAAGCCTTATATACAGGCGTGGCCTTGTACAATGACGCCTCGTGGTTCCTGAGGATAGACGCCCTGTCTAGGAAGAACGTGGAAGGATCAATCACTTGTCTCATTCATGCATCGACACCAGCCTTGCACCCTTCCATCCGCTGTCCAGAACATGGCGGGGCGTTGGAAAACAGCAGGAAAAATGACTCAATGGACGTTCTTGCCAAGGCGTCATGCGTAGTTGGGCGTGCTGGAACGTATGATTGCCTGACTGTGACTTCGCTTCGCCTTGGGCAATCCGATTGAGGCTTACGTGCGGATCCAGCCGACATCGACACAAGGGCATGGGGTTGGGGTTGCTACTAGCCGGTGCGTGATGTTGTGGGCGTTGCGACATTCTCAGTCGCGGTGGGGTTTCATGTGACTTTGCGACGCGGAGCTGCGCCTGATAGCGCCCGACGACACATCGCTTGACAGCGACCATGGCCAATGCGGTTTCGACTTGGCTTCGATTCGAGATGTGACGTCTGTTCTACTATTGCAACGCATAAGCAAACACCAAGAAATCAAACACAATGCAAGGAAAGTGGTAGGTCGTGAAGTGATGTGTTACTACAATTAGTTAGGAGAGAGGACGCGGCCATGTTCCAAGGCTGCAGACGCGAAACAACGACCATGAACACCAGGGATTGCGCAATGTTCGAAAGATGATAGTCGAGTTTGTTCCTAATGCCTTCCAAAGACCGAGCCGTAGGGTAGCGCGCGCTATTTCGGAACGCCGCTTGCATGAATGTCCGCTGCTGACGAACCACGACAACCAAGACGCTCTCCTGGACAAGGCGAATCCGTACCCATAACGCCGTCGTAATGTATTCACTATGTCCTATCCAGTTTCCTCCGCAACAGCCTCGTCCTCTTCATGAGCTTCTTGTACTTGTGCTTCTTCATCTTGAGCTTTCTTTGCCTCTTGACGCTAATCATGTACATGCCGTACCGCCGCTGTTCAACATGTTCACGAAACGTCCTCGGGCTACTCTCGTCCGAAGGCAGGGGAACCTCGGTTACGCGCTCATTGATGCTAGCAGAGAGACGCTCGGCAGAATATGACTCCGGTTCTGACGCTGGCACGTTTGCAACAGCGTCGTACGGTTCAGGTGCTGGTGGGGGTTGAAAAGGATGGAGATCAGCCGCCCAGTTCTCTACGCGTTCTTGTGTGAGTTGGCCGTCGAGGTGATATACCTCTTGCTCGGCCTGTGCTGCGTCGGCCCGTTGCTCTTGTTGCACGTCTATCTCGTCCTGTACGCGCCTCAAGAATCCACTCAGAACTTGTTGCGTTGCTTGCAATTTGTTGACGCTATTTGAGCGATCTACATCGAAGAAAGCATCAAACTCTGCGGGTGAAACTGCGTTCGGAAACGATCGCGAAATGGAAATGGGGCGATGGAGTCCGAAGAAGGCGGATAATTTGACATCTGTTTTTTGTCAGCTTGTAAACAAACAATTCCAAGCCCCAGTAAATCGTACCATGTTCCCGCAAGTGGTTTGTAGGTGCTACAAAGGGCACATTCCTGCCTATAGTTGCGGTAGACGGCTTCTCCACCCGACCCAGCGCCTTTGACCGCTTCCCCGCTCCTTGCAACTCGGCGGTAGCATTCTGATCTATTCCAGCGGGCTTCTTCTTGCTATTCGGTGGTGTCAAGGGCTTCGAGGACGAGTAGCGCCGCTGTTGGAGGGGTTCCTGCGGCGCAGTGGAAGTGAGGGCGGAGCGGGCGCATGCCTTGAGCGCAAAAGCAGCAGAGGAACGTGTGTTTGCAGAGCGAGCGACTCTACCAACAGCTGGCGAGAACATGGCTCGCTAGGGAGGGAGGCAGGTATGACGGAATGACGGTATGACGGTGGTTGATGAGGCTCAAGGCGGCTATCAGGCAGGACTTGCGGCAACTCGCTACGCGCCGACGTTTCCCCGAATGGCACTAGCACAAGTCACGAGTCCAGATTGGAAGCCGGCCTTGGACGAGATTGATATACTTCACGCGGCGAGTAAGTTAGTCGACTAGTACATGGATGGGGCCTCCCCAGGCCTTTCAGCTCGTATTGTCCGCGTGCCTTGCTTTCCACCTTTCTCCAGACCTGCTGACCCCGCCCTTTTGTGCTCCCCGGCCGATCACGCGTTAACCAGGCCTGTGTACATGCATGTAACTGTGGACACATGGCCAGCCTCTCCCACCATCTACTCCAACATGGACCGACCGAGGGTGGCTATGCATGCATCCTCCAGTACCAGTATGCTGCCATGTACCCGGTTACCCAATCACCTGGCCTTTGCACAAACTCCATGTAGCGCTCGGTGTTCGGTTCGTGCCGCCTGTCCGCTGCTGGGAGCGCAATCAGCCTCGCCAACCACGCCCCAACCGCGCATGCAGACTTGGGGGCTAAGCCTTAATCTGACATCTTGCACCGTCCCTTCCCACGGGGACTAAGATGGGTAAATAGCTCAAAGTTACGGTAAAGTGAGGGGCATGTGAAACACTGGTATATGTTGATCTGTATTGGCTATCGTATAACGATCCGCGGAAGCCGACAAGGGGGCCCTCATGTCTTCTTTTTATCTCTACCTAACAACGTCGCGTATCCTGAACGTATTAACAGTATTTTGCTCGTAGCTAGCGTCCTTTAACCCCCCATGTTACTCTGTCCATGCTGCCAATCGGACAAACTGCATTCTGTACCCTTTGGCTAGGCTTTTGAAAAAAGCAAGGCAGCCACCACCCTCAGAATGCTCATGCATACAAAAATTGCAGACTAATGCCCTTTCTGGGGGGCGACATGCAGAATTTGTCAGCCGGTTACCCGCTTGTGGACGGGGCGTGTCTGTATCCGAACCTGCATGCTGGCAATCTACGGATACGGATGCGCTTGCCGTATCTGACAAATGGAGAAATTATGTCGTCAGGTCGTTATGGAACAACGGGCCAACGAAAGAAGAAGAAGAAGAAGAGAAAGAAGAGGAGGAGGAGGAGAAGGCGAAGGAGAAGGGGATATCGAGGGTATAAAATAGAAAAGGGCCGTGGAAGTCGTCTTCTTCACACCCACTAAAAAAAGTCGGTTGCTATGCCGATCCTACTCACTGTACCTCTTCTGAGTAGGCGTCGATGAACAGCTGACGTGCGCTCCGCTTTGCTTTCGCTTCGGCGAGCGTTTGAGCCGGCTATTAGGATGTTGGGGTGGCCGCGAAAATCGCTGTGCGCGTAGCGACGGCTTATTATTATAGTATCAGGGCATTGAGGTTGCGCTGTACAATCATGTCCTGTACCGACGCCATGGTGATCTTCAACAAGTTGGTGTCGGTGGCGTTTGTGTAATGGACGTAGACCTCCTTCTTTGGTTGTCGTACCAGGTTGCGGAACTTGTTTGCGAAAAAGTCCTTTCCGGCTTCGAAATCCGTGGGTCCGCCGGTGTAGTCTGGGAAAACCTTGCTGATGGGACTCATGCCTCCTGCAATCTTCTCGGCGAAGAGGTCGATCTTGTTGAGGAAGAGGATGAGGGCAGACTTTTCAAAGTACTTTGAGTTTGATATGGATTCGAACAGCATTAGCGCTTCGTGCATTTGGTTCTAGTGTGTGTGTTAGTGGGACGAGTTTGAGTTGAGGCTAGCAAGACTACTTACCCCATTCCTGTCTTCTACTAGCACGTGGTCGTATCCGCTGATGGCGACTAGGAACAGAACGACCTGGACGTTGTCGAAGACGTGGATCCACTTCTTCCGCTCGGACCGTTGACCACCCACATCGACCATCTTGTAAGTCAAATTGCCGAGTTCGAAGATGGTTTCGGAGATTCCGGTTGTGCGTAAGCGGGTGCGGAGGATGTCTTGGTCTGTAGGGAGAAAGTCCTTTTGAAACAGGCGGTCGATGTCTTGGAAGAAGCTGGGGTTGTTTGGTTAGAAGGGATGGACGGCAGTGGGTCATGGAGGCGCAGAGAGTGACGTACTAGTTCAAGTTGTCGTGCAGGGCGTATTGGTTGCCCTTGAGGATGGTAAGTTGGACGCCCTTGTCTGCCCATAGGCAATTGAAGGCTGTGAGGAACTCCTCGGGCATGGGCTCCTCAGTGCCAATGTCAGGCGCAGCGTTGACCATTTCGGAATATCGCTGGGTGGAGTCAGCATCGGGTGTTGAGGCAATGCAAGTGTGGCAGGACGTACAATGTTGTCTTCATCTTCAAAGTCGGTGTCGTCTTCCTGCATGGCGGCGTAGATGGTCTGGAAGGCGGAGACGAGGTTGTTGAAAATGGTGGCTCGCCATGTCTTGCGCTCCATGCTCTGGAAACCACCGGCATTGATGATGCGCATCTGCTTCAGGACGGTCGACTTTCCACTTTCGCCGGCACCTACAATGGTAACTTTGTTAGGACGTGTTTGCATTATTTGCATCTTCACAGCAGTGGGCGCATACCAAGCAGCAACAACTTGACCTCGCGCTCCGCCTTCTTGCGGTCGACTCGCAGGTTCTTTTCAATCTCGGCATTCTTCCTGGCCTCCGGGTCGGCGGTGGAGGGTTTGCGTCCAAAACACATTATCGCAGATGCCATGCAGTGGGTGCGGGCGTTGGCGGTGGGTATAAGCAGCTGTTAGCAGCAGCAGCAGCGGCAGCAGCAGCAGCAGCAGCAGCGTCGGGGCGGGAGAAAGTCGCGAGACGCGGTGCACACGCTACAGGCTACGGGCTACGGGTTACGGGCTACCCAGGCTACTGTACAGGCATGCAGCACCGAGCTTACAGGCAAAGGCTATAAGTGCGTCAGACGCAGGTCTCCTTGGCCGTGACTCGCGTAATAAATGACAAAGAGGGCGACGCTACCGGACGGCGGAGGGGTGCAGGGCGGGACGAGTGTGCTAAAGTTGCTAGCGAGGGAAGGGAGCCAAAAGCAAGTGCCCTCTCCCTGGCCAGGATGAGGGAAGAGATGTCAGTGCAGAAGCCAGTGCAGGACGGGTGCTCGATCGATCAGCAGCCGGGCCAGACAGAAGAAAAAAAGAGATGAAAAAGACACACGGGGCACACAAGGCTGACAGGAAGCACGGGAGAGCAGGCGAGATTTTTTAGTCTCTTAGTTGGGAACCGGACGCGATAGATATAACAACGTGTGCCTTGGCGACGAAATCCCTGATCTGCACCGTTCGCCGTCGGGGTCCTTGCTCTTGCAGCCAAACACGCACCCGTTCGGCGTCGTCTTGTTATTACCTCTGCGCCCGTCCCACGACACCATGCCATGCTCGACAGCCGCGGGCAGGTTAAGCGTGCGATGCCGCCATGCCGCCATGCCGCCATTGGGGACGGCCTACTATCTAGGACGTCATGTTTCTACCCGTACAACATTGGCTGCTCTGCATTGGGTACACAGACACGGTCATGGTCATGGTCAGCAAACACTGCCAATGCCAGTACTTACTATGTACAGTACATGTCCAGGGCTCTCACTCACTCCCTACTATACTAAGTCCTTGATGCTCCGGCCTGGCGACTACCTAGGCACTTACTTGGATCCATGGGTGGGCATATTACTTAGTATTAACTACTTAGGTCACGATTGGGTTGGCGTTTCAGCAACCAGTCCTGGCAGGAGCACATGGCGGCCCTTTCCGCTGCCATAGCTCCGAAAGTGGGGCTCAGCAGACGACGCAATTGCTGCGCGCTGCTCTGCCAACGGCTCCGCCGACTGGCCACCCAAGCCGCCTTTTCACCCTCCCCTAGCCGACTCCTTTCCCATCTCACCCTGAGCTATCTCCAACCTGGTATCCTCCGCCCCTCCGCGCCCCCCACTCGCAAGACCAAAGGTGCCATCCGAGCCCGCCTACTTAGGTACCTACCGGTACTTACCTACAGATCTACCCCATGTTCAACGTGGCTAAAAAGGCCCGTACAAGTACCTAGCTGCGTCTGACGCCCCCTAAAATGACGCGCTGCATCTCATCCACCATCTGGGCCCGCCCGACATGGCCTTCAGCTGGTGCTCGGCTGACCTCAGCCTCCACTGTATCAACCCCCAACCGTGTCTGCTACACGCCTGCCACGACTAATATGCACGCCACGCGACACATTTCATCTCGAATGCCGAATGGGAATTGCATCCGTCTTCCTGGTTAGGTGCCCGACAGACATGGCGTTTTCGTTTGCTTTTTCGCCTCTTGGCCACACCTACCCTGCCCACCTTGTTTCTTCCTTTTGGATGCACGCTTTCTCGACCAGAATCATGCCATTCAACACATGCCCTTTTTTCCTGACCACGGCTAATCAAGTCGTTGGTGCATTGCGGGGACAGCCTTGAGCTTGAGACCGTTTGATGCACGTCGCTTAGGATGAGCACACAAAAGCATCACGTTTTCCTCTTTTGTCCCAACCCGCCTGCCCCTCCTCATCACTATCACAAACATAAATATTACCATGACTGCCAAATTTCCCATGTCAGGCGTCCACAGGGTCTGGTCAAGTAGTCCCGTAGGGAGGGGGGAGTGCTGTTTAGTAATTTCGTACAAGGAAATAGTTCAGTGATGCCATATTGGTCAAGAGGCAAATGCCTGTCTTGCCTTTCACCATGCTCTCAATTATCTCTCGTATATCACTGTCCAATAATTCCATGCTCAAAATCTTTTTTCTGTCGTGTCATGTCTCTGGTACTCCATCTCTTGTTCTCTTTCGCGGCTATCAACAAGTAGACGAACAGCCTCTACCTTTCGCTTCACCTTATCTCACGTCAATGGTATCCTCGAAGACATGTCTCACATGGCAACAGATATCATCGTTCACATAGGCGTGGGTTTTCGCTTACAGGTGCGGTCCCTGGTGAGGTGAGAGTAAAGCTGCCTCGAACGATTATTTCGAGCACGTGACATGAGTACTTCCATACATTCCCCTAGTAGCCGCGTGTCCGGGGTGAAGAGACGGCCATTGAACCCTGATCTCACCATTTATCGAATATGCTGGAATCGTCAGGATACTAGCGGCATGGTCGTTTGTCGTTGCCCTGACGCACTGCCGCAACTGCCTTGATTATCTGCAGGTTCTGCGCCTTCTCCCCACCAGCACACAACCGCACAAACGTCTCTCAATCAAACCCACTGCTTCGTAGACGTCTCTCTTATCCGTCTGTAAGTTGCTCATAGCACCCAATTACTCACTTCATGCTAATGACTGCTTGTCTAGTCTCGTCCTCAAAGATGGCGGCCGAGCAGCCATACGGCGGCCCAAAGGCGCTCGGTTTCTCCAAGTATGCTCCGCAGCCTTTGAAATTCCCGTTTACCACCCCGTTCTCAAGCTCTTCGATTACCTCTCCTGTTCCCACTGCCGAGAATGCCATTGCCACCAAGGAACAGATCGCTGCTTCAAAGACCAACTCTCAGGTTGCCGGCAACACCACTCAGCACAATCCCGACATAGAACTTGCCATTGCTCAGGGTACTGCCTTGAAGAAGGAAGTCGAACTGCATGTCACGAATCTTTCCAGGACTGTCTCAGACAAAGTCGTCAACACGCGCCGCCTGCTTGAGCTGATTCGCGAAAAGTGCCCAGAAGTGACCAACACCACTATCGATGCTCTGTGGGTCGAGTTGGAGGGCCTCTTTGCAGCAGCAAATCATGCAAAGGCTGCACTTCCTGTGTTCATGGAGAAACAACGCGATACCTTGGGCCTGCATCACACTTCATTGTTGAACGAGGTCATTCAAGAGACGCAGGATGAGCTGAACATTGCACACAAAAAGGTCAGTTGCTTCCAAGATAGACATGTGTCTGTGAGACATTCGCTAACCTTCAATCACGTAGGCCGACATTCAGCATCGCTTGATTTTCCAGCACCAAGAAGCGTTCCAGTCCCATAAGACTCAGACTGAGAGCAAATTGAAAGATGTAGACACACTCGAGGAGCGCGTCTCGCGTCTCACTCTCGAGAAAGGCGACCTTCTCACAGAGATCGACAACGGCTCGCACCAGCTGAAGCAAGAGCGTACACAGCTCTCTGTGAGCAATTCCAAGCTCGAGAGCCTTGAGAAGGAGCTTGAAAAGCTTGTAGACTCCAAAAAGCAGTCCGAAGCTGAGATCACTACTCTACGCAAGGAGCTGGTAGCCATGCACGCCAAGCATAATGCCGCAGCCCAGGACATCACCGATAGCTTCGTCGCGAAGCTCAAGTCAACCGCTGAATCGCTTGCGAAAGAGACCGATAAGACCAAGGCCCTCGACGCTATGATAGTCAATCTGAAAGAAGCTGAGAACATTGCCCGCCTCAACGCCGACAAAGTAAAGAAGGAGCACGCGGCGCTGAACACCAAGTACAGCAACCAGACGACCGAGCATTCCAAGGCCTTTATGGTATGTTGTGTACGCACGAATATTCCAGTTGTGTCTGAGACTAACAACCATGTAGAAGCTCGATGAGCAAACCAAGCAGATTGAGACCTTGAAGATTGACCTCGACCGCCTCCAGAAACAGAACTCTGAGCTTGAGCAGCGGCTGGCCAAGCTTGCCGATCTCGAGAAAGAAGTCAATAAGCTCGAGCAAGCGAAGGCTACTTTGTCAAAGCAGATCGATACCCTCACCTCGAAGAATGAGGCTACGATGGCTGAAGGACGTCAGGCTCGAACCACACTTGAGAATGCTCTCAACGAAAAGAAGGCTCTTGAGAAGACGGTCGAGAATCTAAAGTCGGAGCATGCCAAGGTCGCTAGCAAGTTGAAGGGCAACGCCGAAACTATCCAAGCCCTCACTGTTGAGAATGTCGAACTGAAGACTGCCATCGATGAGCTCAAGGCTGCCATGAGCATGTCTCCCGGTGGTGATGGTGGTGGTTCCTCAAACCCCAAACTGGAGGAAGAAGTGCTTGCTCAGGTGCAGAAGATTCGCGAGCTCGAACACGCTGTAGATGAGTGGACTGAACTCGCCAAGGTAAGTAACAGAAATCCCCAACTATTGTGGAACAACACACTAATCGATAATCGAAATTAGCGCTCTTACAAAGAGTATCGGGACCTACTTCCGCTTTCCAAGCAAGTCGAGCAGTACCGCCAGGCAGCCCTCGACAAAGACGACGTCGTCAAGAACCTGGAACTCCAGCTCGTCGCGCTCAAGGCGTCACAGTCAACCGGTGCGGGAACTACTGGCGGTGACGCGCGCTACTGGAAGTCCAAGTACGAGACTCTCTTGGCCAACGTTGGCACCTAAACTCGTCATGGGCCTCAGGGCTACATGTATGGGTGATGGAAAACAGGGAAATTCGGGATGAGATATAGATGGCTGGGTGTTTGAACATGACCGCCTTATGGGTACATGATTGGCACATAATAGCTGCTATATGAATGACACGCTTGATAGCTGACTCTACAATGAACATCCGTGTGGCTGTCGAGTAGATTATCAACCCAGACTGACTTGGACTAGGCCGTGTGATGGTCACTCAACTGAGGCTGGCTGTTACGGCTGCGCGCACGCACTTTTTTGCATGTATTTCTTTAACTGGCTTATACTAAGATTCTAAGATTCTAAGATGCAACTACGCACCGTCCTTGTAACTCAACCCTCCAGACTTGAGATCAAAGTCTACCAGCTCATTCAAACCACATACCTCAAACAGCTCTCGCGGCCCATACCGCTTCCCATCCTCTTCCACACTCTTTACACTCCCCAGCTGCATCATCTGCCTCACCGCCTTTCTAACCGCCGGATACACAACCTCACACGCCAGTAGCGGAAAAATCGCAATCTTGTACCCCAACTCTTTACACTGCTCGACGCTAAAATCCGGCGAGACACCCGCAGGTACATTATTAAACAAGCACGGGGTAGGCGCCAAATCTGCACATATCCTTCTCGCATCCTCCTCGCTCGTCACTCCCTCCAGAAACGCCACATCAGCCCCTTCTTCCACTGCCGCCTTGAGTCTCTTCGCAGCCTCGTCGTACCCCTGACTCTGCAACGCATCCGTCCGAGCAATAATCACGATATCCCCACCCGCCTGCTGTCTCGCCAACCGCGCCGCCCTGATCCTAGTGCGGTACTCGTCGATATCGACGAGCTGCTTGCCCTGCAGGTGACCGCAGCGCTTGTTAATGGGTTGGTCTTCTATGTGCAGGCCGGCGACACCGGATCGCATGTACGATGTTACTGTGCGGGCGACCATTAGAGGACCGCCGTAGCCCGTGTCGGCGTCTGCAATGAGGGGCGTTGTGGGGGAGAGGGAGGCGAGCATGGTGGCATTTTGGTGCATTTCGGTGAGCGTGGCGAGGCCCAGGTCGGCGTAGCCTAGGCGTGACATTGTTGTTCCTGCCCCGGTCTGGAAGGGGGGGCTTGGTGTTAGGTGTTGTGTGGTGGGTAGGCATGGGGGATAGGGGGAGGGGGGAGGGTGTGGTGGACGTACCATGTATAAACAGTCTACGCCTTCTTGTAGTGCTATTCGTGCTGTGAAACCATCGTAGACACCGGGGCAGGTTATGAATTTGTCTGGGTCTGCGAGCATGGCTCGGAGGTTTTGTACTGCGGTCATGTTGGGGTTGTTGGTGCCGGTACCGTTTGTTGTTGTTGGCGGTGATGTGTTGTCTCCCATCTTGGATTCTTTTGTTGTTTTCCTTTTCTCTTTCTAGACCCTCGGATTTCTTGATATCGTCTTATCCCGTCTCTTTAACTACCAACCAGTACGAAAACTTCCAATCACAATACCTCGTTTCTTTTCTTCCTTCTAATAGCAACGACTCTAATATCTCTTAATCGCAGATTCACCGCCCTGTAATCTTTTCCAGATTTCAGCCTCACTCTCAAGCTAAGCCTTTTCCACAATATATATACACACCCCCACGGAGATCACACGTGCAAGTGGCAGTGGCAACAAGATCCCACACAAATCCAAAATCCTTTGAAGAAAGATTAATCCTCCGATCCAACAATGTCGCAGCAAACCGCAGTAGCAGGACAAAAAGACAAGGCTTTTCCCCCTCTCCACTCCCCCGCCATTGCAACAATCGACATGCACACCACCCCTCCTTCCGGCCTCATTTGAACGCCTCCCTTCCACTTTATCTCGCCCAGTCTCGGCGAGCTGCATCATGTTGCCAATCGGAGTAGCTGTCCGCTGGTGGGATTGGAGCAAGGCATTGGGCAGGGAGTAAAAATAAAACTAGACCACGGGGTTACAGACACACCCGTGGACCATGCGCAGTCTACTGATGCGGTTGTGGTTGAGCTACTGTAAACTGCAGGTTAGGGCGAGACAAGGCACGTGATTGATACCTAGCTAGGTCGTCGGTACATACCGGTACGTATAGTAGTACCTACGGAACAAACCATCGAATCTCACATCTCACCCCTCGGCACAATCCCTCCACCCTCCAATCGATCGATCGATCTCAAACGCTCAAATATGTACAGATAGATGCAACTACCCCCATGACCACGAGACGACCCATGCTCGTACGGAGGGTAGCCACCGATAACGCGCGTGTCCAAGAAACGACGGAATCGGCGAGGTACAATACGGGGTTACAAATCTCGCAGCGTGGTACATACATGTCGCATCTGCATCGAGTGGACGTGACGGCGCTTCGGCGCCGAGCCCGCCGTTTTTTTTTAACCAGGGGTTGGGGGTAAAAGGTACATACCGGTAACGTATGTACGTTACGAGGAAGCGAAGCGAAGTGAAGGGAGTGTCTTGCTAAGTGTAAGCACCGGGGAGGAGCCGTTTGCCGGGATCATAGAGGAAGGCCGGTTTCTGGGTTTGTTTTGTTTGGGCTGGGTTTGGTTGGGGGCGTTTGGTTAGGGTACGGGACGGGGTAAAGAGGGACCAACCGGAGGTATCTCCTCGTGCGTAAGTTGTTGTGTGGCTTGCAGACGCGGGCCTGGTTTTGGTTGTAGGTACTGTAGTTCAGGCGGTGATTTTGCGGGTTATTGTGTATGTATTGGCAGGGAAGGGTCGTGTGGGATGGATGGATGGATGGAGAGTACGTCGGGATGTTATGGATGGATAGACGTGTAGATGGCCATATTGGGGGATCTCGTACAGTAGGGCTTATGCTGGATATGGGGGGGAGGTGGCACGCGTTGTATGCTGGGTAACACACGTGGTTTGTCTATATGGCCCGTCTGTTCATCCGTGTGCTGCATACATCCTAATGTTGTTGCTGCTGCTGCTGCTGCTGCATATATGTGTAACCAGGTGTGCAAGTGTATCCTCTCGCGCGTTAAGTGGTAGGTACGAGGTTCGCTACTAAGTTACCCATCTTCCAACATCAGACCCCTTAGCTTTCCTCCTCATAACTACCACCACCTCCACATCTCACCCTCTGCCCGCAAAACCCTCCTATACGCCGCCCTGCTATTACGTTACCCCCACATACTCTCTTCCCCTCCACTCCTCCTCCTCCAACGTAAGCACGCCCATCTCCGCCTCACACCCCTCGGCCGGCCTTCGCCGACCTCTTCCCCGATACAGCCACATCCACACCTGCGGCCGCAATCTTACCAACAAATCCTCCTGCCACAGCTTGCTTTCGCCGAGTCTGCGTCGGTGAACCACACTGCTGGGTGTGCCCTTTGCCCGTAAAATCGTATGATCCAGTGAGGAAGATTTCTGTGGCGGACGGTAGGTGGACGGGCTGCCTTGTTTGGTATGCTGGCCGCACAACCGCCCCGCGACAACACGTGTATAAGCAACATGTAGGCCGTCGAGAAAGGAAAAGATCATGGGGGCAGGGGGTGGGTAGGATTTAAAGGGACCAGTACGGCCGGATCTATTGCGGTTGAGGGTTTTGGTTTCTCGTCTGTTATTGTCATCTTTTTTTCTTTCAGTCTCTTTTCTTGTCTCTCAGGGTACACGCTAGAAAGGTCCCGTCACTTATTTCCCCAGGGCTGGTTCCGCCCTATAGTCTATTTCTCTGCATTACTGTATATCTGTCTACTATTGTCTACTACCGAAATTTCCCCTGTTGGAGAAAGATACTCGCCTTCCGTTCGCACCAGACCGCTCTGAAATCATCTGGAATCATAGGAGGCTGTACTCTTCCGGATACGTCGGCACTGGTCCACTATGACGCTACATGCCCCTCCCGCCCCCCTGAGCATAACTTTTCATCGATCGGAATTACCAGCTCATACCGCCGTCAAATCCAGTTTCCACCGTACTCCGTTCCGTCGTCTTCGGGCGTGCCGATCGACGCCATCACTTCATCCACATTCGGCTATTTCTCGCTCCTGTGGATCCATGGTTCCTGGCGCTCAGGAGAGAGAGCGGTGAAGAAGATGGATTTTTTCTCGTGCGATGACTGCATTTGATTAAGTGTATGGATTCAAGCGTTGCAATCGCATGTACTCGAGCCAGAGTCCGCAGTCGTTACCTCCGGTTGTTTCCGCGTTTTCCTTTCCACGGGTTTACTCGCAAAATGATTCGAATTGACACCTAGCCATAAGTATAGCCCATGTTAGGCGGGTGTCCATGGCCAGGCCCGGACATCATCGGATTCATAGCGCCAACCTGCACGTTCGGCATTTCGGAGTTGGAAAACTCGAATCCAGCTGCCCAGTCGTAATCTGGAAACTGGTCTAGCATTGGCGGGATGCCGTAGTCTTGGCCTTCAAAAGTATCAAACCCCATCACGGACGGATCTTGCAGGTGGGGGTTGACTAGGCTTGGATCGAATTTGCCCACAGGAATTTGTGGTTGCGGTCGCATGTTTGGATCCGAAATCTGCTGCTGCTGCTGCCGCTGCTGCTGCTGCTGTTGAACTGGAAATTCTTGAAAGACGGTTAGTAAAGGTCAGCCAAGTTTGAGCTAGGCACTTACGTGGTGTGTTTTGCTGAGTGGCCTCACTGGAAAGCAGCGTTGCATCCTCGCCGTTGTATGGGTTCTGCATGTTGCTGAACTCTTCTCTCCAGTACCAGAACATATCATAACTAACACTCATGCTTAACCGCGTCCTCAAACGGAGATACAACGATTCGACCCGGCCATCCTTGTTACGGAACACCTTCTCGCTACCCCAGAGGTCCTTCATTATGTGGGCTGTTCTGTAGTGGATATCCCCTGGCTGCAAAGAGACGCTTTTGAGGAATTCACAAGCTTGGGAGAATGCTCGCTCGCCTGCGTGTAGATCCAGATGCTGTGCAAGTGGGCTCCGTACAAGTCGCAGAATGGTAAACCCGGCAAGAGTGATTGTGCGGTCTATGAAGGATTGCGAGACAGAAGCCAGGAACGTTTTCTGCGTAGTTTGCATGGTTGACGCCGACTGGATGACCGAGATGCAGAGAGCGTAGAAGCGAGATAGGCCCTCCGCTTCCGGCCCAGGATTTGTAGGATGAGCAAAGAAGTGAAATGCCATGATGTGAATGCGGGCACAGCTGAGTTGCAGGGTATCTATCAAGTCAGTGTTGAAGCTTGACAGTGTTGGGGATATCGCTTACCAAGATCACTTGAAGAAGATGGAGCCAGGCTAAGCAACTGTGAATCGAAGATGCCAATCAACGAACGTAGTACGCGGACATCACAATGAATGGACTGTAGATTAGTCTTTCCAAAGGCCACCATGGCCCGCATGAGGATGATGTAAACTTTGTGGAGGTACTGCAGATCAGCTGGGAGATAAGGAACCATATCCTCACGGTCACGTTCATCTCCATCAAAGAAGGACTCTGCAAGGGGTGGAATTCCCTCAACACAGCTGGTTCTAGTTACCGTTAGCGAGGCCATGGAGAGGATATTCGAGGACATGCCTTATCGACACAATGACGCAGCACAGCCATAATCTAGCACGATGAATCTTGAGTGTCTGGTCTTTTTCTAGTGGTGTTCTGGCAAAATCCTGTCCTACTCCGGCAATGTGGAGGCCGATCTGTGTAGCCAAGTGTACAGCTGAGCCACACATCAGATGTGTCGTGTCTTTGTACATTGAATTGGTAGGCAGCCGCCAGGTGCACAGTATTAGTAAGCCCTGGATGACGGGAACCTGCGAGGTGCGCAATGCCATGGAAGAGAATGCAAGTTGAGTAACGGCCTGGCTCGTCCTGTCAAGAACGTCGGGATGCTCAGCGTACCGCCGCGACCCCGTAACGACAATAACCCAGAAGAGGAATGGTGACTGCTCATAATAATCATTTGGTCCTACCGAAGGGTCCAGAATAGGAAAAAGAGGGTGGTGTTCGGTGAAGTAACTGTGTGTCCCGTTAGTTTCCAGTTTGGGGCTGTTCTTGGTCAACTCACAGTGTGAAGCAGTCGTCGATTCTTTTTGCATCGAGCACGTACCCGTCGATAGCGCGGGGTACCGTGCCATGATCGGAACCTTTTCTTGTCGGCGGCCGTGAATCGAAAGCTGGAGACATTGAATCTGATGCGTCTGTCCTCGCCGAGGGATCCGAGTATGTTGCTGACGTATGCTCAAGGGGTGTATAATTCTGCATGTCGACATTGGGCGAGGCGGTGGATTGAGGGTAGTTTGGATCGCCTGGATTCTGGCCTTGCCTCATATTCCACCGCAGTTCTTCCAGTTCACGACGCATCTCAGCCTTTGTCTGGCGGAGGTTCCTGGTTGATGTAGGGAGGATGCGACACTCCAGGCCCATCTTCTTGCAGCGTCCGCATGGGTCATGAGGCACTTTGTGCTGCTCAACATCGCATCGAATCTGCAAGGTCAGCAACATGTTCCATGGTCGGAGCGTGTGGCGTGGAAGTGGTGCGGGTACATACCTTTTGCTGGCGGCATTCGACACATGCTTTCCGTCGTGGAGTAGTCATGCTGGCCTGATTCATCTAGTTGGTATCCACACGTGTTGGCGAGTGGCAGGGCTAGTCTACAGTGGTATTCCGCGTCTCAATCGGCGAAAAAAGGCATATAAGAAGGTATAAGGTAGGAACTTTGCCATGAACAAAAGAAGCACGACGGCGATTAGCACCCTACGTCGTCATCAGAGCCTGTTGCAGCAGTGCGAATCGGATGGCGGGGGAGTGGGACCGAGTAAAGGACCGATGGAGATCCTTTTCTTGCTTGCTCGCTGGTCTCAAAGTTTTTTTCTTCCGCTGCTGCTTGGCTTCTCGCCCAGTGCTAAATGTTTCTCTTAATAATGTGCCATTTCAGACCATGGTCGTGCGCAATGAGGCTAACAGGCTTTGTTGTCTGTGTGGAAGGACATGCATGCATCGAAGACACGCGATTTTGCAGGACCCACCCGTTAGCTCGTTTGGGCTAGCGCGTTTTGCGTAATCTGCCTTAACACTCGCATGGGTTGCAGCCATGTCATGTCGAGTGAACGCATTTCTTACAATACCATCCATACACTGCATCTGTTGAGCAAACAAGCTTTTGCGATCTACGCCGTTTTGCCACACCTTGTGCTGAGCCTGCCTGGCCGCTCAGCTGAGGTGATGTTGACTTTTTGCCATCACGACACCTCAGCTCGACGTCGCTCAAACGTAGTGGGTCGAGTCAATGCGGGCGTTCCTGATTGTCATCTTCGATGAGACGCCCTTTCTGCTTGTGGCCTAGCTGCTCGAAACGTCGACACCGGACGGATAGTGTCCGCCCATCAAGTGAAGCTACGCATTCGCGGCTCGGCCTAGCAAAAGCAAATAGAGTTCGTACGAAGCCACGGCCAGGCATTCGTCGTCGGGACCTTTCGCCGTGCGCCACACTCAAATCCCCCCAGCTTACTGAACACATTAGGGGAAGAGAGGCGCTCTAGAACTCGGGACGACTATACCAAACTGCCTTGCGTATTGCTCGTAATCTATCCCCCCCTAGTAGGCACACACCACAAACATGCTGGAAATTTGCTCGACTGGCAGGGAAGGACTGCTGCACCTAGTGATTCAACAGAGACCGAGAGAGATGGAAAGAGATATCCCTATCCAAGCACAGCTGTGGCTCAGCACCGATCAACGGCAAACATCCGACTCTGACTTCATACCCAAGCTTCACACGTGGACTTTGCAGCTTGGACCTCGTCCATGTCCCAATGATCGGCCGACACATGACCAGGAGATGCTTAGCTGCTGAACTTGAAAAGGAATGTCACATTGCTATCATAACCAGCTCATGAATGCTCGGCTCGCTGTCAACCACAGCACATTCAAACTACACCGACTCGACTCGTGCGCGCGCATGCGCCATGTCCTCGTCTGGTCCTCCCATCCTCCCCAAGTCACCCTCCCCCCCACACCCTTCCTTCGCGTCTTCCAATGTCTTCTAGCCCAGAGGCCTCTCCGCAACCAACATGGCAGTGACACGCTCGAAAAAGGGAAAGTTAGGCGTTCACGCCAGGCCTTCCCTTCCCCCGCAGCGCCCGCGGAGCCTACACATGCAGGTAGATCGACGGACTTGCAGATCCGCAACACCACTGTACATGTTGATATTAACAACGTCCAATAAGCACAGCAAACCTGTCATATACTACTCTACTATGTATGCATGCAAAAACTAAGAGTCAGCGAGTTTTGCGTCGTGGCAATGGCAAAAGACGTCGCATGGGCGAGGTCCGGGGAGAAAACTCGGGATAGGAAGTATCCATCCAGCTCTTCCTAGCTCGGCCGCCGCACCTGGGCACAGCCTTTCTTTGTCAGGCACGCTAACATACAAATCCTTCTTTGCTTCTTCTCGTGATCGGAAACACGGAGAGCGGGGAATCGAACCAAGCACAGCGAAGCGAACGGTACGGCTTGCTTTTTTGCTCTGCGTAGCGGCCCTGCTAATCTCGCCATCTGATTTCGCCATGGTCGGTATACGTCTGGACTGAGGCGTGTAGACCGTGTGGCCACCGGACAGCACTCCGGATGGCGACTCCATCTCCGTTAGTAAATAGTAATTATACTCGCTCTCGTCTATCTATCCATCAGCTGTAATTTACAAGCAAGCCCCGAAGGATTGCGGTAAAGGGGCCAGGGTCTGCTTGGGGGGAGGCCTTGTAACCCAAAACCTCTCTACGCTTAACTCATTGAAGTGCAAGCTTCCAGGACTACAGTATTTGAGTGCAAGAAAACGTGCCCTCATTTCCTGGTTTCTGGGGCCAGCTAAGAATAATCTTGTTCAATGCGTCGACGGGGGTCTCTCTTTCCATTCCAACCCATCGTGATGGGGCTTGGGGCTGAAGGGGCTGAAGAGACTGGCGCCGGAATACGTCATTGCCTCGCTGCGTCTGTCCATTCGGCATACACACCCGAGTCGTGTGTAGTTCAAGTAGTAAAGCAAACTAAAGCCATGGCGTACCAGACAAGCGTGCTACCCTACATGGCGCGAAATCACCACGAGAAACGTAGTGAAGCGTTTTCAAACCACACCATCACCGCACTCGACTCACTTTTGAGGCCTTGATTGCTGGCAGCTACCCTGATCCTGACGATTTGCTCTCAGTTTGAAACAAGCCGTTTTCAATGGAATTTGTCACTAACACGGCTATCGGATGGTGCTGGGTCGGCCGAGTGGAGATGTTTATTAGAATGGCAAGTTACTCGAGGGGTAGAGAACAGCGATTCCCCTGCGTGGGGGTCTTCGTCTGTGTGGGGACTTTTTGGACAACACACGAGGGCGCCTTTGATAAGGACTAAAGGCTTCAGAGTAAGCAGCTATCACGTCATATGTGCGTCCAAGACTGGGCTAGAGAGATGTAGTATCAATGTCAATATCAACGTAGTCAAAGCCTTGGACTTACTGCGTATCGTATCACATACAAACTAAGCTTCATATCTCCTACCCAGAAGTACTCTCCAGCTACCCAGATTTGTTCAACCCCATCTCTTACCTCCCATCCTCGCCTAAACCCCCAATCAACGCCCTCAGAACCTCAATCTCCTCTCTCACAGCCTTGACATCTACTTCAACGTTTTCCTCTTTCAACAACAACCTCTCTAAGAAGTCAATTTCTTTCTGCATAACAGCAACAGAAGCAGTGGTGGTAGGAGTATCACTCTCCCTCCTCAAATTTTCTTCTTCTGCTTCAGTACTCGTTGTAGTGGGATTCTGCGTTGGCTCTTGTGTGATATGCAAGGTCCCAGTGACACTGACTACATCCTCCTTTCCACGTCTATCTCTGCGTGGATTTTGTTCCCACGTCCTTTGGTCGTCCTTGTCTTCTGAGGGTGGGTGAATATGTCCATGTCTAAATCTTCTCGGCCGCTGCCACTCCAACACGACCCTTCCATGCCTACCTCCGAAAACAGCTCCTCCAGTATCAACCTCCCCTTCTTTCGCACCGCAGAGATACAGCGTTCGCGTTTGAGTCTGTGTTTGGATTGTGGATACAGAGATAGGAAGAGGAAGGTGCTGATAATGATAAAAAGCTGGAGAAAGAAGTGGGTAAAGGGAGCGTATAATGCGTGGTTTGGTTGCTAAACCGAGGGGGGGTATATGTGCCATTTCTCTTTTTTTTGTTAGCTGAAGACGCCGGACGTGAGTAGGAGGGGATAACTGTGGAAAGATGTCTAGTGCAAGTATGATTAGGGAAAATTAGAGTTTTTTGTGTTGTTGGATTGAGCTGGGAAGATGCTTGGGAGTTGGAAGCGTTAGGTAACGCGGATCAGAAAGGATGAGTTTATGTAGTAGAAAACAGACATGAAGAAGCCATACACCAGCATGTGTTGACTTATCAAGATGTTAATGTGCTCATTGCCACATCCCCAAGATCCACGTACTATCAACCAGCACTCGCTACTAGAATATAGTCACAAAGGTATTGATAGTCACGTCACATCTTACAGTCACTGACTCAAGACGATCGACTTCCAACATCACCATAAATCAAGACGGACAGTTAGAGAGTCACCTCCCCCGCCCTTGCATTTCCGCCAACGCCTTCATGTGAACCTTGAGATCAGGCAACGGAGACTCCAAAGACGCCTTGCCAATTCCAAATAAATCCCCAGACACAGATAACTTCTAGCCCGCCCTTTTATCCTCGGCCTCCTCAGTAGGCGGCGCCGTCTCTTTGGTGAGGTAGTCTGCATCTTCCGCCTCTTCGTACTCTGCAATCAAGCCCTGGACGACCTCCTTGGCTTCGTCGAACTCGCCTAGACCGTCCTTGAAGGGCACTTCGCGTTTGTAGCTCTCGAGAAATGCGTTGCGTTTACGGAGAGTAGAGTATTGGGCGACTATGCGCTTGAAGAGCGTGGCGATACCCGTGTGGTTCGCGAGCATGAGGCCGGACACGCGATGTGAAGAGGTGACGTAGGGAGACTTTTTGGTCAGGGCGACTTGAATGGATGCAGGGCCCCATGGAATGAAGGTGGCGAGGCGTCGTTCACGAATGCGCATGAGCGATTTGTGTACCTGTGTGGGTTAGCGGATGTCAGACATGGGGGCTTGAACTATCTCACATCTGACGGATCTGCCTCTCCTTGGATGATGTTCAATATCGACATGTAGCAGCTCTTCTTGGTCGGGTTGGTAGAGACCATGCGGTTCTTGGGCTGCAGCAGTCGCCTCATGACGTCCAAGACGGTCGTCTTACGAACAGTTTTGGCCTGTTCTACGTTTTCACCAGAGAAGGGTGTGTACGAGGTCATTAAGAAATGACAGCGGGGTGTAGGAATAAGCGACGCGACAATACCGACAAGATCGTTATGCATGTACCCGGGGTAGCGAAGGGTCGTGGTACTGGCAGACATGACGGTGGACACCAACTGGTTGGTCTGCTCGAACGACGGGTTCATAACGTGCAGTCGATCTGCAGCAATCCTGGTCAGGGCTCCGTTATCAAGAACGACCTAATTAATTAGCCTAGTCATTCGTATATGCGTTGGTACTCACCACTGAGTCCGCGTTTTGCGTCAACCGTCTCATACTCAGCAGGCTGTTGTACGGCTGGACCACTATATCGCCATCTTGTGTATTGGGGAAGACACTGTATGTTTGTATGAGCTTCTTGGGGAACCGGTCGTTTAGTCGCTCAAGCATATACGAGCCGAGACCCGATCCAGTACCGCCAGCTATCGAGTGCAGCATCATGAAACCCTCAAGCGAGTCGGAGCCATCTGCCTCGCGATCAATCATGTCGAGAATATCCTCATGAACCTGCTCGCCCATGCTGTAGCCCATGCCCCAGTTGTTACCCGCGCCAGTGCCATCCTTGTGTATGTAGAAGTTCTCGGGGTTGTAGATGTTCTTATACGGACTCGCCTGGATAGAGTGAAGTACTCTAGGCTCGAGATCAAGCAGAATGGCGCGTGGAATATAGCGAGTGTCGTCGGATTGGTAGAAGAATACGTCTTTGCGGTCACCGCCCTCGGTCGCAAAGTCCTCGAGGTTGCCGTCTTTGTTGATACCGTGTTCCTGACAGAGCTGTTGCCAAAACTGCTGCCCGACGCTGTTGCCGCACTGGCCAGCCTGGAGTGTTATGATTTCTCTATGCGCTATCAGTATTCATTGTTCTACTATCTCATGTGATTTCAGGCGTACCTAGGCATGGTGTCGAGGATTGGCCATGTCTAGGGTTCCTGCAAACGCGCTTTGGGCGGGGTTCACGCGTCGGGTCGCTAAATGTTTACGACCCTGCCCAGATACCGTCATAGCTCCTCCACCCCATCACTCCTCACTTCTCACTTCTCACTTCTCACTTTCACTTTTACTTTCACTTTGCAGCCACCTCATAGATTGTAATGGCTTTCTTTTCATTGAACTAGTGAGAATGTGCTATTGCGCCTCTTCCTCCTTCATTTTGATCAGTGACTTTCCTTGAAACCCAAACATGACCTGGAATAAAACGGTATAAATCAGACAGAAGAAGTTCATACGCAACACATCCAGCCAAGTCATCAACGCTACTCCGTCCTTTGTGCCTTCGTGCCATGAGTTCCGCACTTGGACGAACAGCTTTGGGTCGTCTGTCACAACACCGTCAAGCCCTTGTCGCATATTCCACCGCATCCGACACTCATCGTTCACCGTCCATGCATACACTGGCCGGCCGTCGCTCTGCGCTTTCCGGATAAACAGCCTACCCCATGGGGTCATGAGAATAGCCTGGGCCATGTTGAATGACACGTTGGGTACCGTGAAGAAGTAGGACGCAATGAGCGTGGAGAAGCCAATATGCGATACGGGAAAGCCAGGAAGATAGCGTGAACACAGTGGAAGGTACTTGGCTGCCCAGCATCCGAGTACTATACGCTTCTGCCATGGTCGGGATGGCAAAGCCCGTACGCTCCGTATCGTATCACCGATCAAGCGCATCAAATCGTCGGCGTCGTTGTCAAGCTATCTTATCAGCATGGTCTTCTGCAACTCCATTAGCACACAACTCACCTTGATGTCTAGCAGCACCCAGATGTCTTCCAAGCCGGGTTGCGCAAGATACTCCAGCAAGTCCGCGAGTCGAGGCATCCGCTCATGTGGCTCTTTCAGCGTTCTCAGCGTACTTATGAAATCGTAGTCACAGTCTATGATCTTTTCGTCTCTGCCAAAGCATCTCTTCAAATCCTTGTCCTGTGATTCATTAGTCTACCATGATGCCATGAACATGCGATATACTTACATGAGACAGAACAACTACACCGTCTCTCGTCAGATGGACGTCTGTTTCCAGACCATCTGCACCAACCTCGATTGCGCCTCGGAACGCGCCCATGGTGTTCTCCGGGAACTTTGCCTTGTACCCTCGATGCGCAATAGCTTGGGGTTTCCGCCTACCCGACACATCTTTACGTCCAAAAGCAAAAGTAGCTATGCCGTTGGTCAACAACCCATTGAGCATCGTAGGTATACAACGGATATCCTACCTGCGGGGAACTTCGCCTTTGGCCCGAGCAGCGGCTGCTCAACTATCTTATCCAGCTGCTTTGTGAGCCCTTCGAAGACTGGCGGTACTCCAACGACCATATTTTCGAGCAGAGGTGTTTGAACATCAAAAGAATCGTCGAGCACGTCGAAGGGACCATGGTCATGCACCTCAAGCTGCGTGAACTCAGACATGACGAATAGTCGTCTGACTAAAGAAGACCCGATTTTACCGCAAGCGGACAAAGCGGAGTAGTTTCCGAGGATAGATAGGAACAAAGAGTGGTAGAATGTAAGATAAACCCCCAACGAAACCTAAATTCTTGCAAAACGAAAGCAAGAAGCGGACCAAGAGAGCAGAAACGTCGAATTATAATTGCGTGCGTGTGTGTGACGACCAGGTCCCATATATTAACACGGGAGAGAGACTAGAAGGACGGAATACTCAGTACCCATAGCCCATTTCCCACAAAAAACCAACAAACCGGTGTGTACATGTACAAAACGGCCTCATTTTGCGGCACGGCCACCGTTCGCTGCACAAACCCAACCCATGACTGTGACCAGCAGCAAAAAAAAAGAAGCGCACGCTCATACCGGTACCCGTTTACCGCCGAGGAGCCAACAGGAAACCCGCAGACGCATCACCCATCTGAGCTCATTCCTTCAGCGTCTGCCCATCTAGTAGCGGCGGCGCCTTCCAATCCGCGTCCCTGTCCCTCCTGTTTAGGCCCGGCCAAAGCCGCAAAAAGGGTAATCACGTATCAAAAAAAGACAACTTAGGTCACACCCGCAAACGTGGTGGGAAGGCTTGCGACGCTAGGGCCATGGCCGTGCAGGTCTGCCGGTCCCTGCGCGACTCGGATGGTACAGATGCCGAGCGCCAAAATCGAAATTCTAAACCTGGAGGGTTTGGAACGCGTGTGTGGGGTTGCTGTGAAGGGGGATCGAGTCCCATGTACGAGACGTGGCGGGTTTTGGGGGAGGGGAGGGGAAGGGAAGGAGCATCGTTGAGCGTGGAGGGAGAAGAGGTGTTGGATGTTGTGTTAAACCTTTCCAACACCAATGAATGCAAATACCCCAACATTCAACTTCTCACCACAGATACACCCTACCTGTCCTTTCCCACACTTCTCTAAATCTCAAACCCTCAAATTTCAAATCCGGCACTTACCCCACCCCTTCCATCCCTTCCATGCCCAACTTATCCCAGACGCATTAAGCTCCAGATACTACCCATACCTGTGCCCGCCGGCATACAGTTCCAGTCCAGTCCCATCGATCCAGTAACCACGTGAGGGAAACCGCCCTCATGATCTGACGTGCCAAGCCCTCGTGGCGCGGCGATCAAGATGCCGGTCTGTGTGCTTGCATGCCGGTACTGGTACTGTCACCTCCACACAGGTAGCGGAGCGGCATTGTAGGGCAAGCTGCGTATCGTATCGCAGCTGTACTGCGGGCGGCGTAGACCCCAATCCTAGAGTTGTGTTGCTGCAGTGTTCCTGTAATCAATCCATCATCCCACCTTCCCCACCTCATCCTCTCTGTGCCGTGTGTGTTTTGTTACATTACATGCACGGCATTTGGATCTGCTTCTGTACTGGGGGTATAGGTAGTACTGGCTGTAAGCTGGGTCTCGAGCTTGGAATTGGGTCTGGTCAGCTGCATAGGCCGAAACTGAAACCTGGGCGATGGATTATGATCTGATCTGATCTGACATTTTCGGGCGTTTTATCTTGGCCACTTGAGGGGGGACGGTGTACTTGGAAGGACGGCGAATGCCTTCGAGGAAGTACAGGAAGGTAAGTTCCGAGGGTTATCGTACCGCCGTTGGAGGATTTTGTTTTTCCTTTGGTGGTGTGTTACTGTTGCGGCTGCATGGGGGGATTGTGGCGTATATATGTGCGCATATGTGAGGGTGTTGCTTTTGAATTGAACGTTATTGAGGGTGGTAGATACACAGACGTAAGATACACGATAGCAGATCGACAACACGCATCGGCAATCCCGATGCGAGATCACTCTGGCTAATTAATTGACGACGATCCCACGTATCCTGCGGCACGCCACCAAGGAGCCAAAATGAACCTTCTCGTGTAAGACAGTTTGACAAGGCGACTATCATCATTTCACAGACTAAAAACACCGTGAATTCTCGTCCGTAGGAAGAAACTCATTTCATGTATAGTATGCTTCGCTACTGTCATCGCTGTCCCAGGCCCAAGCACCTACACCGGCTAGAAAATGTTCCATGTCAGGCTCCGCTGCCACTGCACCGTTGGTCTCACGCCCATCCTAGGTAGCGCCATCAAAGCGCGTTTGCTGAGGGCAGGTCTGAAGCGCAAATCCCACATGGCCGTGCAGCTCCTGCCTGGAGAGCAGATGCCCCAGCGCTTGCTCCTCCTACGAAGCTACCTCAAAAATGGGCGTGTACTTTGCTGCTGCCTTGGAGAATTCTTCCTTCTTAGTTGCCCAGTCTGCTACTGCTCTATGCTGCGGGGCCGTCGATTGAAGTTGTGACTTGAGTTTCTCTGTTTCATCCTTTTTGCCTAGCAGTGTGTTTAGGACGATGAGGTTTGCAATTGTGTCGGCCGAGGTGCCATCAATGGAGATTGCTTGTTGCAGCGCGGCTTCGGCTTCGGGGAGACGACCGAGATGTAGTTCGGATACAGCCTGTGCGACGAGCGAGTGTGGTGATGTGGATTGAGAGGTCGTGGCTAATTCTTCGAAAACGTAGAATGCGGATTGGTATTTTTCGCCGCCCTAGTCTTCTTGTCAGTTGTTATGTAGGGACTTGGATTGGGAGACGCACCTCTCGCATGCCAACCCAGCTCTCGGCAATATTGACTAAAAGGCTATCCTGTGCCCATTTCCGTGCACGCTGCGCTTCTTTGGCAGCAAGATCTGTGCGGTTTTGTTGGAGGTGAATTTGAACAATCAGTGCTACCCTGTCCACCTGTCAGTCATCGGCTAGAAGTATCTCGTGCAATCAGGACATACGCGTCCAAGCTGCCCTGGTGCTTGCTCAACAACTCAAGCGCCGCCTCTGTCTCGCCCGCCCTTTCCAGTATCATGGCCACGCAAAGCTGCACAGTCAAATTCTCTTGTCCATGCTGCTCGGCCAACTTCTTTGCCTGCTCTAAAACATCCTTGCCCTGCTCGTAGTCGGCTAGTAGCTTTACTGCGACGAGATCTGGCGTCTTTTCTGAAGCGAGCTCAGTGGAAACGGCTTGCGCCTGGCCTAGTGCGATTTGGCTGCGCAGCTGGAGGACGCGAACGGGTAGCGCATTTGCTGCTGAGAATGAAGACGTGTCGAAGTCGAGGACCTGCTGGTAGGCGCCAGCGTGGAAGGCGGAGTGGATGTTGATGAGCTCTGGGGAGTCTTAGCGGGGTCTACAAGACAGTTTGAGACAAGTCCAATCGCACCTCCTTCTGGTGAGTAGGGATCCATGTTTGCAATCCTTCTAGGGTAAGCGAATAGTGAGAGACGTGAGTAGCTGGTAGCAATGGATTCGCGATTGACAACGTGGTGGTGTTGAAGCCAGATTGAGTTTGGACTGTTTGCATGGACCCTGTCAGCCGCTCATTGGTTGCTGCCCTAACAATCACCAGCAGCAGTCTACCATATCAACGAGCCACATGTTCAAACTGGGTTAACTCTGGCTATGGTTAGAGATCTCTAATATTAATCTATCTGCATACTACCATGAGCAACATGATTCCTTCTATGCCTCTAGAGTCTACGGATGGTGAATGTCATAAACCTCGTTCCCGAAGGCACGAGGTTCGTCTTCATTCTCTTTGAGACATCTTCTGCCCCAAGAGAAGCTTCAACTTTCCATTGCGTACCGGTCTCTTCTCCAACCTGCTTCCATAGTTCCGCCCACGTGTCAGGGTTGTGCCAGAAAGCCGTCATCATCTTGCTCTCATATACAACTCCGCCAGCATCAGCCCTTCCACCCTGCCTTCCAACAATAAGGCTCCTGGCTTCTGGCTTCAGCAACTGAACAACTCTTTTGGCTGCTTTGACCTGTTCGTCTCTACCAAACAGATGAAAGAAGGACGCCGCATTGACAATGTCGATTTTGCCATCCAACTCTTCCAATTGGGACTGAGCGTCGAATATGTCGGCCTGCACAAAACGAGTCTGCAGACTAGACTTGTCCAGAAACATTTCATAGCCAAAGTCCCAGAAGTCCTTCTTGAGATCAGAAGCAAATGTATTCTCTGATGGAGCTCCATCGTGGACAAGTTTCCGAAGGTCCTGGCCCATGCAACAGCCAAGATCGAGGTATTGTTCTCCACTCTTGATGCGGGCGAGAACTTCCTGATAGGCTGGTCCTTCACCGACGGAGAAATTCAGAAAGCCCCAGTTGCCCAAACAGGGATATGGGTACTAGACGACTCGTTGGAATAGTTACTTTGTACACAGTAGTAAGATGAGCTTACGATCTTGAAGGCTTCATCCCTCACGTGCTTGATATGTGCTACCACATCGGCCGAGGGCACCTTGCTGTAGCTTTCGAACAAATCCCTGGCTGCCGGCTTTGGCTCTTCTAGCTCCTTCGTGTACCATGGCACCATTTCCAGGTCATTAACGTATGCTTTGGTCTCGACAATCTCCTCAAGCTTACTGCGGAGGTTCTCGGTGGCATCTTGGGTAGATTGCGCGCCGCTCATATTCACCAGGTGGTAAATGGGCAAGGCAAGAGCAAAGGATAATGCGTTTAATTCTTTCTATTGCCGCAGCTCTTATGTATTGTTTGTAGTTGCTAAGCGGATGTAATGATTCACCAAAAAGGAGATAGCGTCAGGCGTATGCCCGCCCTCGTTCTCACACAGCCCTTGAAGCCGCCCTCCAAATCAGTTCGGCTCAAACCCTGCACCGAGTGCCTGCAGCGTATTTCATAGCGATGTCATACCTTACGGCTCCGTAGAAGCATCGGCGTCTATACATGATGCTGAAACCAAGGCTCGGTATTTGGCGGCTGGACTTTCCTAGGATGATGGCGGGCGATGGCGGGGCAAACGCGGCGAGCGCGACCAGTGACGTGCATAGCCTCAGAAAATTGTGCCCAACGCAAACATTGGGAAAAATCCGCAAACCTGAAGGTCCCCATATATATCCAGCGGCGTCTCTGCCAGTCTTCTGTTTACGTTCGTATACATTGCGTGACCTCTAAAACACACCATCTACAACCTTTCTCTACCCACCAATTCACCAAAATGCCTTCCATTGAGCACCCCACCATCAAAGGTAAATGGACTCTTACCACTGGCTAGGAAGTGCTTTTTCAACACGCGCCAGCCCCTCCACTTCATATCAGTCGCTAACAAATTGACTCAGATGGCTGGTTCCGCGAGATCTCCGGCATGTGGCCTGGCCAGGCCATGACCCTCCAGGTCAAGGAAGTTCTTCACCACGAGAAGAGCAAGTACCAGGATGTCCTCATCTTCGAGTCCACCAACTATGGAACCGTCCTCGTTCTCGACAACGTCATTCAGTGCACCGAGCGCGATGAGTTCTCGTACGACATATCATAATGGAATCATGAGCAATGACTGACATTGGGATAGCTACCAGGAGATGATCACTCACCTCGCCATGAACGCCCACCCCAACCCTGAGAAGGTTTTGGTCATTGGTGGCGGTGACGGTGGTGTCCTCCGTGAGGTCGTCAAGCACGACTGCGTCAAGGAGGCTGTCCTCTGCGACATTGACGAGGCCGTCATCCGCCTCTCCAAGCAGTACCTTCCCGGCATGTCTGTCGGCTTCGAGCACCCCAAGACCACCACCATTGTCGGTGACGGCTTCAAGTTCCTCGAGGACAAGAAGGGCGAATTCGACGTCATCATTACCGACTCCAGCGACCCGGAAGGTCCCGCTGAGGCTCTCTTCCAGAAGTCATACTTTGAGTTGCTCAACGGCGCGCTCCGAGAAGGCGGTGTCATTACCACCCAAGGTTGTAAGCCCTCTCTCAGCCCCTTAGTCTGTTTTCACTTGTCAACGACCACCATGCGCCGGACAGGTGCTACTTTGGTCAATGGCTAACAATCATTGTAGCCGAGAACCAATGGCTTCACATGCCTCTCATTGTCGAGCTCAAGAAGGCTTGCAAGGAGGTCTTCCCCAATGTCGAATACGGTTACACTACCATCCCCACCTACCCCTCCGGCCAGATTGGCTTCATGGTCTGCAGCAAGGACGCCAACCTTGACCTCAAGAAGCCGCTCCGCACATGGTCCACTGAAGAGGAGGAACAGCTGTGCAGGTACTACAGCAAGGAGATCCACCAGGCCGCCTTTGTGCTGCCTACCTTTGCCCGCAAGGCTCTCCAATAAGTGCGCGACGCAGCAGTTTCCTTTTCCTCACGACCCCACTAGATACCACGGCATGTGAATGACTAAAAACACCCAAAAGTTGTATACATTTTGGCAAATATTGGCACCAAAGAGATGGAGCTTTCATAGCTGATAGGCCGCAATAGAATACATGCAGCCGCAGCACAGTTTCCTCTACTGAAGCATATTCCGCTCTGATCAAACATGTTGCTCTCATGAATGTCACAAATGTCACTAAATCAGCTCAGCGTCAATGGCAATACTGCGTTTACGGGAGAAACCGGAGGACAGTCTCAAGGACGGCTGTTTGCTTGATGTGCGCTTCGGACCGCTACCCCTATCCACTCATGCACACTTATCCGGCAGTTTCTCGAGTGGCTCGTAAGAGAGATTTACAGCGATGGCTAGTGGTATGCGTGGGTTTCAGGCTGCGGTTTGAGGCATCCACAGGGTTGGCCTACCGCGATGGGGCAGATGCGACGCGGAGACAGGTCTCATAACCGCTTAGCAATGAAGATAAGTCCACTTTACTCTACATTCTACACGAGGTGTGCCGTGAACCGGCTACGCCATCGCGATTGTCATGCCGCGGCCTACGTGGCGTATGAAGTCTGTGGGCCATCGGGTCTAGCGGCAGTAGGTTTAATGCCGTATGCCTCCACTTGACGGGCGTTGCGCCGGGGAGCATTTAGCGAGGAGGCAGCTGTCTTGCCTAAACGGACCATGTACCAGATGTCAACTCGACGCAGAGGAGGATATGGATACTTTGATCTCCTAACCCAGATGCGGTGCGTTTCGTCGCTAGAGAAACTCAATTGGCCTAGTCGGCAAGCGGCATTACTGTGGGCGATGCGATTCAAACTGCGGCATGGAACCCATATGCCCAATTGTCGTAGGTTCCACTGTACGGTCCAGGCAAAGGGCGGATCAAACTCGGAGAGTATCGGTACAAGCCTGTCGCTGAGACTTGTTCACGAGGTAGGCCCGCTGGCGATGTAGCCAAAGAGCTGTCAAAGGAGTCTTGACAGTCTTAGACAGTCGCCACGTTGTGGAGCGTGCTGGAGCGTGCCTTGCAAGGTAGGCTGACCTGACAGGTGCTTCTGGGCCGCTCAGGGCAGTGAGGTTTGTGTCAAGATGGTGGTTTGGGGGCAAGCTTCGTTCTATGTTTGGTAGATAGGCCGGTGGGGACCCACGGGTTTGTGACACGCAGAGTGTCACATAGACCCGGCGGGTTAGTCGCTACACAGTGACGGTATCTTCGTTTGAGGCTGGCGCGTGGGATGGTGATGTGGCTCGGCGAGTGCCACAGATGTTGCGCAGATGGTAAAGTCAATATAGTCGGGCCTCGTGTCGTGCCTAACTGCCTCAAGCCGCACCATCATCACTCCAGTTGCGCCTTCGCTCTTTTGACACGCGGTTTCCCGTCGTGCACACTTGGCCCTTCACTCTTCTTCCCTTCCTTCTTCTTTATTTTTTTTTCGTCGGTCGAGCCGGGCTCTTCCTTCACAATAAGCAAATTCCTCCCTTCTTGTTACGCATATGACTAGTTAGTTACATTGCCATTCACCAGGCCGCACCACCGTCCAACCATCCCGCAACGAGCAAACGGGGACCCTCACGACTCGCGCATATGCAGTAGCAACGACCCAAGGTTTCCCTTTGTCTCGCCTTTTTCTTTGCCCGGAGCATTTATTGTTGGACCGAATCCGTCTGGTTACGTTCATCTTCCCTGTACATATACTTTTCCGCGGCACCCGAACAAAATCGCTCGGATTAGATCGAAGCTGCCAAGGTCCCCAGGTCAGCCAGCAGCTATACCAGAAGTCAATACTTTTTGCGCCATTTTCGTACTGGCGCATCCCCAGTAACACATCACATAATCAAGGCGGCCATGTTTTCGTCTGCCACACACCACAATGGGGAGCCGTTTAGCCCGGCCAAGGTTCACCCGCTCCTGTCCCCACAAGTCAACTCAGGTTCCTCCGGCCTTAACCCCGTCGATGCCGATGCCTCATCTTATCATCGCGCCCAACCTGAATCCCCGCAACCCCCGAAGACGAGCCTCCATTGCCCCCAGGACGCGCCATATAATGCTTCGGTAACAGCTACGATCAAAGGCGGCCCGCCCGCTGCATCCCAACAACCGCCCAGTCTGACATCTGACGAATACAACCGACACGAAGACCACCCCATCGGAATCAGTGCTTCTTCATCTATCGAGAACCTTTCAGTCCTGCCACGTGTGCCCTCTTTTGGTGAAAATCGCACTCGGAAGCATCGCAAGAACGCTCAATCCATCGACTCGGCTATACCCCGCCAGACCCTGCTCAAGGCCCTGCAATCTCGACCACCGCCAACCACACAGTCGATGAATCAACTCATGGTCGACAACGCTGGTGGTGACCAAGGAAAGCAGTCGCGCAGCAAGAGCATCAACCATGCGCAACTTGCAAAGGCTCTGTCAGAGCTCGAATTGCACTCGGCCGACCTTTCCGTAAGCAAGATGGCCGCGCTTGCGTCGCCATGCTTCTTCCACAAGAAGTTTGACAAGGCAGTCAACCTTGGAAAAGTGCTTGAAGAGATGAACGACGATGACTCGATATCGCACTCGAGGCTGATGCAAACCGCATGCAGTGTTCGCGAAGTCTCAAAGCAGCTCCAGCGACGACCCATCAAGATGACGGTGCGCAATGTCATGATTGTTACCAAGGCTCGCGACAACAACCTCGTGTACCTCACGCGAGAGTTGGCCGAGTGGCTCATGACTAGTTCCCGCTACGGCTCAGATGTCGGTGTAAACGTCTACGTCGATCACAAGCTGCGCAAGTCGAAGCGTTTCGATGCCGCCTCTCTGTTGGCCAAGGACAAACGCTATGAGAACATGCTTCGCTGGTGGACACCAGACCTCTGCTGGGAAACCCCTGAAATATTCGACCTCGTGCTCACTCTTGGTGGAGACGGAACTGTCCTCTTCACCTCTTGGCTCTTCCAGCGCATTGTGCCCCCGATTCTGTCCTTCTCCCTCGGTAGTCTAGGTTTCCTGACAAACTTTGAGTTTGCACAATACCGACCAGCTCTCGACAAGATCATGTCCGAGACGGGTATGCGCGTAAACCTACGCATGCGCTTCACCTGCACCGTATACCGGTACCAGAAGAACACTGTGCAAGATTCGCCGCAGCACATTGAAGCCGAACAATTCGAGGTACTCAACGAGCTCGTCATCGACCGCGGCCCATCGCCCTACGTTTCCAACCTGGAGCTGTACGGCGACAACAACCTGCTCACCGTCGTCCAAGCAGACGGCTGCATCTTCTCCACTCCCACCGGCTCAACAGCATACTCGCTCTCTGCCGGCGGCTCGCTCGTGCATCCAGATATCCCCGCAATCCTGCTTACGCCCATCTGCCCCCACACGCTGTCCTTCCGCCCCATGCTGCTCAACGACAGCATGCTTCTCCGCATCGCCGTGCCCCTCAAGTCGCGCGCCACCGCCTACTGCGCCTTTGACGGCAAGGGCCGCGTCGAGCTCCGCCAGGGTGACCACGTCACCATTGCGGCCTCTCAGTACCCTTTCCCTACCGTCCTGTCTCAACCCACCGAGTGGTTCGACAGCATCTCCCGCACCCTCCGCTGGAACTCGCGCGGTGCAACACAGAAAGCCTGGGACGGCGACGAGGAAGGCGAGGACGGTGAGGAGGAGAAGGAACCAGATTTCGATATCGACTTTGACAATGACGACGTTGATCGCGATTCGGGATATAGCGCTGAGGGCAGTACTGTTGATGGCCGCGGCAGCCCGATAAGAAAGGGTGTTATACTACCTTTCTTGTAAGCGGGTATTACTGTTGTTGTTTCTTATCGGCCCAGCAACGTTTGCGGCGCTGCTTGGGCGGGTCCCAGTGGGTTTGGGTCAGGTGTTTTCACCTATTTTTTGTATATGGTGTTTTTTGCTGAATAAGCATTTTTCCTCTCACTTTCTGTCTACTACCTACTATATCATGATATCCTTAGAAACACATGTAGAGAGTCGCATTTTGTGGCGAGGGAAAAGGATGGGATGGTGCAATTTGATCAGTTGGTTAGTGTGGCATGATTTTGCCGTGTTAACTGTTGCTCGAAACTTTGTGTTATCATGCTGTGTGTGACTGATTGTGATGGCTTGTTGTTGATGTCATAGACTGCTTCGTGTTGCTATGTGCAGTAAAAGCGCCCGAGTCAGATAACTTGACGCGAGAAAGTAAAGGCTTCGACGAGGTTTTGCTATTGTCTAGCAATACCCATTCCGCGACGTCTCCACTCCTCTCCCAAGACTTGGCCTTGCAATGCAACAATACCACATTCCCTTCAGTTTACCTTCCCAGTCTTTCATCTTCTTTCTCCTTGATATCGTCCCTTACCCAAACCGAAGCCGCAATGCCACCTGCATGCGTAACCATAACCCCCCAACCCCACATCCTCCCCGGCATCCCAATCCTCACTGTTCCTTTCATCCCCTTCATCAACACACTCCCCGACCCCTCCTACCGAACAAACGCCACAACACCGCCTCCCTAACGGGTCAAAACTCCGGTCCTAACCAACTGCCCACCTGACCTTTCCAATCGCAAGCCCATCAAGCCACAATCGCGAGACTGACAAACCCTCGAGTCCGTTTCGGGCAGCGCGTTCAGCGAGCCGTATTACTGGGGCGTCAAATAGGCCGTAATTCGGGGCGTATAGTACCTGTAACGTGGTGATTACGCCGGAGTTAGGTTTGTGTAGGTGTATCATATCGTATCATATCGTATCATATCGTATCGTAGCCGTAGCCGTACTATGCACCTCTATCGCAATTCCAGCCTCCAAACGATCTTATCCCAATATCACGCGTACTGCTTACAGATACAGCTAACACTACAATCATACAATCCATATTACCACGTTTAAGGCCCTTCTTCCTCAAGTGAGGGAGGGATATGTAGTATGGAGACATGAGGAAAAGAACAGAGGGAGCATCGGACAGGAGCATTGTATCACGACCAAAGGTATCAGACAAGGAGTTCTATTTGGGACAATATATACTACACAAAGAGAGCCTAAAGACCCCTTAGACTACTAAAGGAACGACTACTAGAGATACTTAGAGATAGCTTTAAAGCAGACTAGGTACTAAAACTAAAAGCAATACAGAGCTATATATCTAAGCTATTATTAGAACTAGTTCCCTCTGCGGAGGTTATAAATATGGAAAGTGATGTCGATGCTTAGTAGCAGATTTTCACAACGCAGTACTTGTAACATCAGTACAAGAAAGCAGTTAAGGTGTTATCCCAACACCTTAGACTCTGTAGTGACAGTATTTACTGAGTAAATGTGCATGGGCAGGGGCAGCCTCTTAGAAATATGGTTAATAACCAAGAAGGCTCAGCTCTTTGGAGACATAGTAGGCTTCCTGAGTCTCCCTAACAAAGACTCCCTGCTGACGCTTATAGCATTCCTTCTAGCGCTGCGACGTGAACTCCTTAATACTAGGGACCTGGACATTGTAGAGACATTTAAATGGGACAAGGTATGAGGGATTAGGTGCATGCGGCGCCAGGTAGAGAAGGACTGGGACCGCAACGCGGTAGGCGCAAACCTGCTAGGTGTGGCCCTGATGGAGCTACAACGACTGTTGTAGGTAGGTACTGTGCGAAACGGGTCCGCAGGCTGCACGTATCCAAGGACCGTAGGCATACACCTTCCAGAAGACCATGGAGTTCGTGCACATATCCAAATTCTGTACTGAGGGCAAAGGGATACATGTCTTTAGTCTATAGATTCCCGTTAGATCCAGGTAGCAGATAGTGGCTTTGTACTTTGCTAACAACGAACAAGGCCGTCCTCTCTCCTAATACCCACTTTTAGTCTTCCTTTTCATTCTCTCTTCGTAACCATCCCCTTTGGTCCTTGCTTGCCCGGCCTACGCCCCTTGCTACAACGGCACATGCGCCACTTCGACTACGTCAATAGACCATCGGGCAGGTGCTACGCGAGCAGGCGACCACGCAGCTACCAAGGCTTCGCGGAAGCAATCTATCTTATGGCGAGAGGCCAGAAAGTGCAAGGCCACGGCACCTGAGCAGACACGACCTAGTAACTGTATTGTATTCGCAAATTGACTCCACGGGGCGTCTTCTGCATTGGAGACCTACATTAGAGACCAGGTCGTGGTCGTTGAGCAGAATGTAGACACTCATGTCGTTACTAGCCACAAGGTCACGGCACGTTTAGAGGCTGTATGCCCAGAAGCAGTCCTGCTGGTCGCTAAAAGGGCCGACGTATATTCACAGCCCGATTGATTGCCACAGAGTTGAACCATAGTACAGAACAAATCCGCCTGTCGCAGGGCTACCGACTCTAGCACGTGGCGGTCATCCACATCCGCAGGATCGCTGACAATATACGCCACCTGGGAGAGCAGCGAGAAGACGCACTCGGCGTGATGTTCCCCTGCGCAGGTACCACTGTAGGGACGAGAAAGACACGTGTACGTATAGTTCTGGGCGCGGGTGCCGCTGGGAGGGTTGGCGACAATCGCTTGACAAGATGGTGTGGTAGATCTGAGAAGGAAGGAGTTGGCCCCAAATCCAAGTTAGGCTGGTAGGAGACATGGTGACACTGCCGTCTTGTGTGTGCGGATACTTCAGACGTGCAAGACGAAGGGAAAAAAAAGGTATTGTTGAGGGAAGAAGAAGCATGCATAATAGTAATGCAGTCGTTTGTACCGTCATACAAACAGACCCACTTCCCGGGCAAACACACTAGCGCAGACGGTAAAGCTATATAAACCGTATCTGCCACACTCTTCCTCCTTCTTCCTCACACAAGTATGCCTGGAAGGGGACGAAGATGAAGCTGGCAATCTTGAATTGGTTGTGGGGTTGAACGTTCATGGAATCGCATGAATGTGCGGGTGTGGGTGTGGTTGAACAAGAAAGATAGAGAGAGCTTCCATGGTTCTGTGTATTGGTGAGGTCAAAGTACACGGAGCAGCAGGGGCATGGTTGTGTCTCTCTGTGTGTGGGTTTGTTCTGGAGGTTTGAAATAGCATGATCAACCTGCGATGATTGGACTGAAATATTTGTGGATATGTGGTTATGACCTGTTGTGTGTTGGAGAGGTTGAATAAAAGAAGAAAAGCTGCGATGGTGTCTTTCTTTGGATTCATGTTTTGGGGAAAAGTCGTGGTGTGTCTGAAGTTTGAATTGCTGGGCTGTTATGGCGCGTTGTGTGGTGTTGAAATATTCTGGGCATGCGATGCCCAGTCATGGAATCGATTTCGAGAAAAGACGTCGGAAAATGAGACCCATCCAGTTCTAAAAAACGATGTGTTTAATTTCGAGTCCACAGATGATGGCTTACCTGTTAATGTGTTAGGACCAGATTATCTAGACACCTGTTTACACACAAGTGCTTCATGAAGGAGACATCACATATAACCCACAGACACCGCTCTCCGAAAGACCCGATTTAGCATTGTCAGTACAACAGAACAAGTACATCAATTCCCCAACCTCTCCAACAACCCCTTCATCTTCGCCAAAAGATCTGGTATGCGGAACGGTTTCCCAATAACCTCATCCATACCCGCCTCTTTTGCCGTATCAATCTGGCCACCTCTGATATTCGCTGTCACTGCAATAACTGGCACATGCTTGGTCAACTTACCATTCTGCTCCATCTCCCGTATCTTTCTGCAACACGTCAGGCCGTCCATCTCGGGCATCTCACAGTCTATGAGGATGATGGAGAGCGGGATGCCGTTTGTATCGACGCGCAAATTTGTCTTTTCGAGATGTTTAAGGGCCCAGACGCCGTTGTCGGCAGTGCTGACATTGCAGCCGGCTTTTGTGAGTTGTTTGCAGAGCACTTTTTGGTTTACGAGATTGTCTTCTACGACAAGGACGTGGAGGCAGGCTTCGTTGGGTGGGTCTTTCGGGCTTCTGGGTACTTCTAGATTCTTTGGAGCCTGCGGGCTTGGAGTTGCTTTTGGTTCTTGGAGTTCTTGGAGTTCTTTAGAGTCCTCGATGCGCTGCGTTAGGGCCACATTGACAAGCTTCTCGTCGATCTTGGATGCGGCAGCTGCAATCGATTCGCAGAAAGTCAGGTTTTTCTCGGGTTCGTAGGAGTTTCGACGTCTAGGTAGAGTAGGCCGTTGAGGTATTATGCGTTTGCATTCCAAGTAGAAACCGAATGTACTTCCGACACCAGCTTCCGACGAACAACCAATCTGGCCGCCATGAAGTTCAGCCAGTTGACGCGAGATGAAGAGCCCTAGACCACTACCACCATATTGCACATGCGACCGTGGAGAGGCCTGTGCAAATTTCTCAAACAACATGGTTTTTTGCTGTGATGAAAGTCCGCATCCAGTGTCTTGAACCTGAAATTGGAGGTAGACTAGAGAACCCGAGCCCCAGCATTCACCACTCGTCATATCAGTCATGTTATTCCTCGGTGGTACAAAGTCAAATCCTCGAGACGTATCAGGCTTTGGCTGATCTTCGTGTGCAGAGACTTGAACAGTAATCAAACGGTTTGGCGAATCCTGGGTGAACTTCAATGCATTCGTGATGAGATTGACAATGATCTGAAGGAGGCGGCCCTTAATGTTGATAGATGTAGTCAGTACTAACCATACATGCAGTGCATGTCTGAAGTTACTCACCGGGTCGAGTAGCACCCAGTCAATATTGAGTTTATGCAAACTAGGATGCGGGTCGAATTTGAAGCCGATCCTCTTGGCATGTGCTTCCGGGCGAAACCTAAATTGCGGTAAGAAGTCAGTGTATGCATATTTCAAGTACTGTGTAACGAATCTACCGACATAGCCATGGATCGCTGAACAACGAGGATCGGCTGAGATGGGATTGGCGTTATGCGTAAAAGATTCGAGTCCAGCTTGGAGACAGTAAGGATATCGTCAACAATAGATTTTTGATGGTGAACGCAAAGAGCAATATTGTTGGCTGCTTCGATACAATCTTTCGCCATTATTCTGTCGTATTCGTTTGAAAAGCAGTGCTTTGTCATGGTATCTCGGATGTCATCAGCACAAATAAGGATAGCGGAAAGTGGGTTCCGCATCTCGTGTGAGGTAATGTCGATAAATTCGTTTTGTTGGCGCTTCGACTCTTCAGCTTCTCGTAATCTCCGCTCTTGTAGACCTTGCGCCCATTTGAGATGGGAAATATCCGTGATCGAGCCCATAATGCTGACCAGCTCGCCGTCGGCATCTATCTCAGGTTGACTGTTTACAAGGACCCAGTACTCGATAGGTTGACCGTCAATATCTTTGGGCTGGACTCTAGAGTTGGCGAACTGAAGTTCGCGACTTGCTGGCCTGTGCTCATTCACCATGTCTGAATATTGGGTTGATGATTAGTATCCATCGCATAACAGTTGGTGTGCGGCGTTGCTTACAGTCCCACATTTCCTGACTGACCCTTTGACTATCTCCCACCATCATTTCCACAGACCAAGGTTCTTCGGCTTCTTTGGGTGAGACACCAGTCATTTCGTAGTATCGGTCATTTGCTTCCAGTAGGCGTCCACCCGGTTCGAACAAGAACATACCCAGGGGCGACAACTCGGTCATTCGGCGCATCCGAGTTGTCTGAAGCTGTAGCTGTTGCGATAGCTGTTCTTTTTGAAGCGTGGCCAATTCTACTTCGTGCTTACTTCGTCGTACCTCATCTTCGAATAGAAGAACCGATGCCAAAGATGTTGCAATCTGTCTGTTGAGCATTTCTAAGAAAGTACGATACTCCTGGTCATACGCTCTGCGAGGATTGATGCCGAGTAACAGTAAAGCGCAAGTGTTGTCCGCATTTGTCGGTCTGAGAGGTAAGATCATAGCCTCTCTACTTGGGTCTTCATAACCTCTCCACTGAACAGCGTCCAGTAAGGTCTCTGGTAACGAGCCTTGTGTTGCACACAGCATCTTGGGTTCTAGCGTCCGTGTGGATTCACTGAAAGCTGAGGTCAGAGTATCGTAGCTTTCTCTCAAGTTGAATTTCTCAGGGCAAGCTGAATGCCCTCTTAGCACCCCGATTGTTCCTTCGAGGATGCAGAACTTGTTGGGAAAAGTGGATACATCTGAAGAAGGCGAATCGACAGTATCGGGGGTCTTCTGAGTCGGCTATGGAAATACAAGAGAGCAAACGGCACGTCATATTCGTTGTGGTTGAGACCGTCTAGAACTCTTTCCCAGAACTCCTTGACAGTGCGCGTCGCATTCATGCACTCGCCAAGATAGCGCAGCAATTCCATCCTTCTGCTGCTAATAGATTCAATTGTTGTGTCGAAAGCATTCAGGTAGACTGTTTTTCATATGTCTGTTAGTCATCCAGAGAAACAGAGGTGATAACGTAATAGATACTTGTATGTATTCCGCAATGTACTGCAGCATCACTTACACCCTAATACGCGATCGGTACCCCCAAAGACTGGGACCTTGTTTCATGTAAGTAACCCTTGTTCAAATGATAGTGTGAACGAAACGGCTACTTACGAAAGACCATGTAAAGAATGACTCCTCCATGTAGCCATATCGCATAATGGGTAATGGTTGATTATGCGTGAGCTGCGCATGACCGGTGCGAGCACATTCGCGGATGATGGGTCCAACTGCATGCCACATTTCACCAAAAGGGCCAGAGAAGCCAGTACCCATGAGAGCAGGATGCTTGTCTCCAGTCACGTCATCCCGGTAAGCTTCGTTGTAAAGCATGGTGAGGTCCTCACCCCAGAAGACAGACGAAGGATGAGGATTGCGCATGACCAAACAGACAATCTCTCGGAACTGGATTGACCATCTTTTCATAGCACCCAAGGGAGTCTTCGCCCAGTCGATGCTTCTCACGAATTGGAGGTGCTCTGATAGAACGCCTCTGGGATGCGGAACTGTCCAGTCTGGCACAGTAGAATCGGGTGTTGACAGTGTCACGGATGAGATGCTGTAGGATCGAGCATTTTTGGAGCCCTGACCGAGGGACAGACCGAGAGATACAGGTGGAAATTTAGGCTGTTGCACATCTTTGATGATCTCATGTGTTGGTATCGCCTCCGCAGAAGCTAGGGCTTTCTTCATATCATCCGTTAGTTCGCCATGCCCTTCTCTCTCAAGCCGCGGTGCAGATGCAGATAGTGGATCTCCCTGTGGAATATCCTTGTTGTAAAAGATTGCGTGGGCGCTGATTATCCTCCACTTGGGATGGATGCAGATCCCCAACCAAAGAAAATCTTGATACTCTATTGTAATAGGAAAAATGTCTCTAGAGTCAGAGAACCTGCTGATTACTGTAGCCCAGATCCGAAATTCTTCGTGCGTCGCCCCGCCACTTCTGGAGTTGGGATCATCTGCCGGAGCTTTTGTGATTTTGCATAGCAGTTGCTCTTGCTCCATCAGAGCTGTATTGTAAAATATGGGCTGAATCGGCACACCGCTTCCTTTCGCATAATCATCCATGTTGAGCACGAAAGTAGGCCGATTGTCTTGATCCAACAACTGTGCGAGGCTGGAGGTGTGGAGAATTTCGAGCGCGGCTTCTTTCCGCTGCGCCTCGTGAGTCTCAGAGGTAGATGGAGGAGGCGAGGGTAGACCCAGGAATGAGTTGCCCATAGGGTTTATGATTATAGGATATCTCTGCCTTGCGCGATAATATGCCAAGATGCATTAGGAATAAGGTGAGAAGCTGTGTAGGAGAAAAGCATGTGATGACAAGGGGAGATATGAGGGATCGTGAATCAGGTGTGGGTGAAAAATCATTCTTCTGTGGAAGTAGCGCATCTTTAGAAGAAAGGACAAGGCTGCCAGGATGGCCACGTCGAGGATGAAAGTGGCAGGCACTGCGACGGCAGAAGCTGACCTAGATGACCCCAAACACAGTTTTCTGTACATAGTATTCCAATACAGCTGGCTTATAAGTTTTCACTTCATCGATACATAATTCTGGATGGTTTGGACGTGAAGTGACGAATGGGAATGTCACCCCGCGCTTTGTACTTGACGTCATATCCTCGTAGCTCCTCATCATGTTACTCGATCGCGCATCCAAATTTATAAGACGATGCAGTAAAAAAAGGTGGCTGAACGCAGTGCTCTCACTCCGCGCTTCAGCAGCACCGACATAATCTCAAATCCTATAACACATCTGCACACAGTTAACCCGAAAACAGCACGACTCAGCTAACAAATCACTTCTCGTCCCCCTCTTTCCCAATCTTACACTCATCATCTCCCAAATTCGGCGACGAAACAGCAGTATCACTCTCTAGAAAGTCCAGTCCCTCCCCCTCCCCAATCGTCTCCAAAGAACGCTCCATCGATGGCTGCATTTCCCCACCATCACGAACACCCTTCCATCTCTCAAACACCTCATCCAACGTCTCCAGAGCCGGTTCTCCAAGCGGTCCAAACGCACTGCTTTGCACCAGACCCCTTTGGACATTCATCCACTCCTTGCGGATGGTCTGGCAAGTCCTTTGTTTGTGGACTCGCACCGCTGCATCGTAATCTTTCTCTTCTTCGATGGTGGATCGATGCCGGATCCTGTCTAGCTGGAGCTTGATCTTTGATATCGTGCCGATAGATTTGGATCTCGCGGGCTCTGAATGATGGGATGAGTCTAGAGTGTCTCTTCTTCCATTGGAGAAAGCGGTTTCTGCGTCTGATAGTAGAAGGACGTCGCTTTCGGTGGAGGGTTCTCTTTGGTTTGACATGGCTGACTTGGGGAGGGCGAAGGATTTTCTGGTCGGGGGTGTCATATAGGTAGAGTAGAGGAGGGATCAAGGATAGAGACTCACCGTGCAGGCAGAAGATAGAGGAGCATCTTTGGATGACCGTAGGCTCGGGTTCAGAGTCCCTCTTGTACGCCACAGTCTCTATGATGACAGACATATCCAGAACTCACAGTGAATCAGCATATAGAAACGACAGAACACGCAGGCCATTACCGGCATATGCGAGCACACAGCCTATCAGCAGCTTGGTGAGCCACTCGCCCACATGAAGTGTGAGAAAAAGGTTCGGTAGTACGGAGAAATGCCTCGTTTTTAGGTCTGAGAAGGCTTCTTGTACTCGTAATCATGGAAGTATGGGCCTTTTGCACCACTGCCCTGTATTACCGAGAGACGGAATGACCCTGCATATCAGTGCCCTGCATGAAGCCCCACGAGTGATGGATGAAGCCATTTAACTTCCCGGACAAGGGCTGTGCGGTGTGCATATCTTCATTGTCGCAAGCAATCTTGCAATACTATTTGTAAATCAACGTTTCCTTCATCAAGATCAAAATCAAAACTAACATCCAAACATATATCACATTCCAACAACCCCCCACCCACGCATCGTCCTACCTAACCAAAAATCATCACCGGGTATCGAAAAGAATCGCCTTCTACATGCCACCCAACGAGTATATACAACAAGTTCTGCTCCAAAACCTGCCAAACCCCTTGCTTATATGTATCCAAACATGATTCTACATAACAGTGCAGCACTTGAGCATCTTGAGCAACTTGGGCAGCCCCTTCTTAACCATCTGCTCGATCTCTTCGTTCTGACCTTGCTGTTGTCCACCATGCTGTTGTTGTTGCCCACCATGTTGTTGTCCACCGTGCTGCTGGCCGCCATGATGTTGACCACCATGTTGCTGCCCACCATGCTGTCCAGGATATCCACCATAGCTCGGCGCCTGCGGCGGTGGCGGCATCTCATGCACATCACCACCCTGGAGATTAACGAATATCCTACCCTCATTCTCCTCCGTCCTGTACTGCAACCCCAACTCACGGCAAACCTGCTCCACACGTGGTTTAATCTTTTGCACATGATTCTTGCTATGATTGCCCTTGCCAACGATAACGTGGAGATGGTTTTCGCCACGTTGACGTGCTACTCTGATACGCTCTTCTAGTACGTCCTCTGCTTCTTCGACAAAGAGGCCGTGTAGATCGATGGTGTCGCCGGCGACGCGGCCTTCGGCATTGTTCTCCCGGAATATGTAGTCACGCGCCTGTCGGTTGTATTGGTCCATTTTGGCGGCATGGGCCTTTCCTTCTTCCGAGAGCTCGTGGGCGCGTGCGCCGTCGCCGGATTCATAGGCTTGGTGCGCGCGGTCGAAGCATGAGGATCGTTTGGCGGCTTCTTGTCGCGCAAGGTCGCGGAGACGGTCATATTCGGCTTCTGCGTCGGATGAATTGTGGTTCAAAGCTGTGCGCCAGTTCGTTAGTACAGGCTTACGCGCGCGATGGGAGGTTGAATTGTGAGGGAGAGCGCTTGGTTGGTTGGGTACATACAGCGTGCGCCCAACGAGGACATTTCCATAGCTGCCATTTTTGCGCGATTGTACAGATTCCAAGAGAGTTAATGGGGTATTAATAGTGCTGTGTTGTGTTGTTGTTCCTGGATTTGCGGGTCAAGAACATATAGCTCCGAGCCGCTAAGCGGCTACATGCAGAATGCGCTGGAGATGCGCAGGGTCCCTGATCGATCTGCCCAGGTGTGGCTGGGCGGTGAGGATCGGACTGCCATGTCATGGGCCATGTCATAGGTGGAGCCTTGACAACAATGCCGTTGTAGCTGGACGTATCGCAATATATTATATGTATACTGGGTGGATTTCTTCGGCCCCAGAGCTATGTGTAGGCCCACGAAGTCGATAAATGCTGGCCTGTGTAGGCGCCATAAACCATGACGTTCCTTGGCTGTGATTCGTAGGAACAGAAGCCATATTCTTCGTTTAGAACAGACCAACACTGTTCTAGAAACGTATCTTGGGCCCAATGAAGACAATCAGGAAGGCGATCAGCCAAAGGCCAGCGATCATGGCATAAAGCTTCATCCGATCCCACCAGCCCTTTCCCTCTGTCATCCTTCGCAGTGTGCCCATGGTTCTACTCGCAGCATCCATGTTCAGCGTGTTCTTGTCGAGACCTGCAAGCGTTCGATCCACAATGCTCTTATCCCCCTCGAGCGTGTTGCCAAAATGTATCGACTGCTGCTTCAATTGCTTCGCCATATCGAGGAGGTTCGCCGTGAGTGACTCTTGTTCGGTTCTTTCATGCGAGAGGAGCGCCTCAGTATGCGCAAGCGTCGGGTCGCCTGTGGTCGTGGTAGACTTGGAAGGCAATAGTGAATTACCAGATGCCGCTTGTGCGCCTGCTCCCCCCAGTATCTGCCTTGCCTCTTCGCCTTAGTTCTGATGCAAGGCCCTGTGCTGCATTCTGGGAATGCTTCGTTGCCCTCTGTCGACGTTGAAATATCGCGCCCAGCCTCCGTCTTCACTCTAGGCGCGTACGAAGGGAACTGGTCTTCGTCTTCGTCGTCCGAGTCCACCGACGCTTCCGACTCTGTATCGTCTAGCTGATTCAGCTCGTATATCCGCTGGTTCAACTGCTTGATGAGCTCGCGCTTCTTTTGCAAATCGCTTTGCAGTTCGGCTTTCTTGGATTTGGAAGGAATCTTGGAGGCTGAGTGTTCGAGGTTGAGAAGTAGCGTTCGCGCATGTTCAATATTCTATGCTAATAGTCAGTTGATTACAGGCGAATGCTAAGGTTATCATTAGATGACATACAGCACTGACGCGTGCGCGTTCATACGTTGACTTGCGCAACTGTGGTGATGGGTCCAACAGTACTATCCGATCTAACCGCGATAGCAGACGGTTCAGATTGATGCTCGCTGTATCACCATGTGCTGGTGAACGCGACCTAGTTGCCATTTTGGCTGTTGGGGGTGAGGTTGGGAAGCTGACGCGATTCTGCCACCAGGTAGCGAAGATGTGTTCGTAGAGGGGTATTAGGCTGGAGTGAGGTTGGCACGGTCGCCGTCTTGGACCGGATTACGACGAGGGTTAAGCTGCTCGAAGATGGTAAACGTATACAGGTATTGTGCAGAAATGCGTGACCACAATAATCACTGGAGTTGTTCAAGTAAAGTCGCATGTTCCGGCCACAACGTCACTTTCATGACCATCCAATCACAACATGGTGGGCCTCCCCGCACTGGCCTAAGCTTTGGCCAAGACATCCTTCACACGTCGTCATTTTGCTCATCTTTGGGTTGCGATAACTTCTTTGTTTCCGCTATAAGATAAATAAATCCAACTGGTGTTGTACAAACGCTCGTAATCATCATGCGAAGCCCAAACCCTCTACAACCAAACCGCTGGTAATCATGCGTATCGTTCCACGACGAGGTCACTTCTCCTCTTCAATCCTCCAGCACTGATAGCTGGGACGCCAACTGTAGCCCGTCGTACGGGTACCGCGTTGCTCATGACCATATATGACCGGTCCAGTCTACTAACATATGCGAAACGTGCGGACTTTACTTCTGAGAAGGGGGGCTAACGGGACCACGAGTAAAACTGCGCATTGTCAGTGTCATGTAAGGGCATGCACACCAATATACTCACTTGTTCCACAAGGTACCAATGAAGGTAGGCTTTCCGTAAATCTCATTGATTGATTGTCTCCTGGCCTGACTTTGTTCGTTGCCACGCTTCATGGCCTCTAAGTTGGCAAATCGCTGTGCGGCTGAGGACTATCTGTTGTTAGAATAATGTGCGACAAAATCGGTCTATAGAGTGGGTGTTGGAGACATACCCTGCGGCGGCCATCGTAAGAGGGTGAAGAGCCAACTGAAGACTCTGAAGACCGTCTGTCAGCTTCTTGCTTTGGTGCTTGTGGCATGACTGGTGTAGTGTTGTCTCCAAAAACCTTCTTGAATGGGGAAGACATTGCGAAGAGTATACGGGATAAATTGAGGTGGTAGTGTGAATTGGCTTGTGTATGGAGAATGTGTTGCTGCTGTTGAGTTGATCGAGATTGTACAGGAAATCGGCTCCCTTCATATGCTTCTCCTCAGTCTGTTGCTCACAGCATGCGATCGCATGTGGCATGACCATTACGCAGACGATATATGATCGTGCCAATCAGCTATCGGCTGAGATTCCCCCGCATTGTGAATCTGCGGGTTAGACCCTGGAAACCAGTAACAGTGACGCGATAGGGTAGGTGCTGAACGCCAGGCTGAGTTTATTAATGTTGATCAGAGCTAACGCCTGTCTGCGACGAATGAGATGTTGATGATTCAGCGTGTACTATACGTCTTGAGGATCGGAAATACGAACTGCCAACATAACGTCTACAGGCATGTGACATCGAACCACATCAAGACCTCTGTCAAGACCTGTGGTCTCGAAGATAGGCTGGACGATTCCAGAACATGGAGCGCTGCCCCTGGATCAGTCGTGAATCCGATCGCGCTAGCTATTCAAGGCAGATCGCGTAGGCGCGGAAGGGCCGATCTGTGGTAGTGGCAGCTGTCTGACCCTTCAGGCTTCAGATTTGGGGGAAAACGGGTCCAATGACGACGTTGACGACGGTGTGTTTGAGCTATAGGAGCTACGCACGTTGTTGCGACATGACCGCTGTGGCATAACGTGGAAAGTTGGACCCCGATGGAGCGTAGGGGTGGTACACCAGAAGGAACTACAGGCGCCGATTTGAATTGCTTCTTTGTGAAGTTGGTTCGTTGACGTAACGTCTAAAATTCTCGTGTGTCTTGATGGTTCGTTGTATCGCGTTACACGTGAGAACCCTGTAGTTTGCTCAGCGTGTCAAAGGGTCCGGGAAAGGGAAGGGGAAAAGGGAAATTCCGATGTTCATTGTCGGAGGCTGAACGATGACGTCGATGCTGACTAAGCCAGCGAGCTGCCCCTTTCGCTAAGCGAGGTCGACCAGTTCTTTTTTTTTTCGCGCTCACACTGCAGACCGACTCTTCATCAACATTTCATCTTCGCCCCTCCGATGCCGCTGTGCTTTCCGAGCTCGGCACAATCTCTGTTAACGACACTCGAAATCCTGGAATACGAGAACGTGCCGTTCTTTAAAGTTTGAAGCTCCTTGCTCTCGGGCACCAAGCTGTTTCTTCATGGAGAGATAGGCAGGCACTGATGAAGATCTCTCGGCCACTGAGAAGACGGGCCGATGAGTGAAAATCCTGTCGCATGTCCGCCCATATGTCGCACCTCATCCTCGCACCTCAATGCAACGCCAGCATTCATGGCGCAAATACAATACACGCCGTCTGAGGCAGTGCTTTGAAGTCGGCGTCGATTGCTCCAAATGGACTCACTACCGTAGATTCTCATTGCTGCACTCCAGCGGAGAAGTGAACGGTCACCAAAGGTACGTGAAGTGCGATTTGCTCCTGCCCCTCCCTCTCCTGATGATACCACAATTTTCAAAGCATAGTTCATCTTAGTCCATCGGACAATGAGGAACGAAACAGCATTGTCTTTCGCTCCTATCTGATTCCAAACCACTGCATTTGCATTAGAATTCTCTTTGCCATGTGAGCACGTTCTGACTTGCAATAGACTATCGAAACACGCCATGTACATAGCTACCGTGGGCGTTGCGCTACAAGGCAGGGTCAGGGCCGCTAAGAAGCGTATGGTCGCAATATGGCAATTCCAAATGCTGTACCTCGTTGCTCAGAAACAGCCGCCGACGACGTTTGTGACAGGCTGCACGCCTAACCTGGCTCTCCAGGGAGATGCATGTGGTGCATGTGATGCATGTTGCAGTGAGATGCGCTCATGTGCGCCCACGAGCTGTTGTGAAGCGTTGTCACATGTAGCCCTACCGGCACGTTTGTGCCTCGATGCGTACATGGTACATGTACAGAAATATGTCCTGATTGTTTGAAGATGAATAGCATGCCATTGCGGGAGTGCATGCTGCGCGTTACAGCTGAGGCAGCGGGAGGGACGACACAACCGTTGTCCCGTAGGCCATGCAAGCTGTATCAAGCAAAGTTTATTCGATATTGCGCGTTCGCTCCGCCCGTGGTGCGCATGCCGCGCAATGCTGAGGGTCGACAAGGCTGGACGCAAATTGATTTGAGAGCTTGAGCCGCACGCAATCTGTTGTTTCCGTGTTGATCGCGGGACTAGACGAGAAGCCACATTGATCTCGTGCGCCGTCGGCTGAACAGTCGCTGATTTTGCAGGTTTGGCGGCGCTGTCGAGCCGCCATCCGGCTTCGCGGTTGGCGGCTGGCAGCGTTGATCGCTGCCCCTTGGCCGTACCCCTGGCTGCTATTCAGTTTACATAGTAGAAGCCCACAAATCCTTCCGTGAGCGACAGGAAGCATCTCGCCGACGACGCGGAATGCTGGCCTTGGACTCTCAGTCGGCGAGGCGTAGGCTGCCTCGAGAACCGAGCGCCCTCTCTGTGACGTTAGCGCTGCACGCAAAGTGATAAGAAGTTGAGCCGTCCCAACCCAGTCGCCAGAATACGAAATTTAACCCATTGGCTTTGGAACCGCCGAAAGGGCCGCAACAGGTTTTTTACTCGCGGACTGGTCTTGTGGGGCCTTTTGCTATGTCTATGCGTTGGCACTCGGACTAAGCCACCAACCGGTCAGCACTTGTGTCCGCGCCGCACAATCTCGTCCTGCTCCTTTCCTCCCTTCCTCTTCCACACCACACAAGTACCACACGTCGACAATAGTTTTCGCAACAAACCACCCTCCAGCCACCTTTCTAGCTCAATTTGCTTGAAATTCTCATCATCGTCGACATTCACACAAGAGCCCTTGCTCAGGATGACAATTCGGAGCCCAAACGGAGCCCTATCCAGGTACTTACTGCCCAATGGTTTTCCCCTACTACTGTTTTGCTTTCACTTGCGCGTTTTCTCTCATTTGACTACGACATCCTGTGTTGCTAGAATCTTGTATTTCTTTCGTCTCACTGTTGTTTTCCTTTTTGCCGCCAGTACAGCCCACAATGGATGCCCCAAAGGATGCCACAGGATACTCTCTCCACAGGATTTACCGCCCCGGTAATGGACAGCTTCAAGGCCACATTTCTTCACTTTACCATGCCTGGGATATCTTTTGGACCAGCTTTTCCAGGACTTCGACAGGCGTAGCACACTGCCCTTGCAGTGTTAGTAGACACGACAATCACGAGGCCTCGACGCCCCCGAGTTCAGAGCTAAGATGCAAAGCTCTCGAAACGGCGGTGAACAGACGAGTGGATCCTCGCTAGTCACATGCGCAACATCGCATTCGATCGAACATCATCTGCAACAACGGCGTGCAGCCCTGCATCGCCGTATGGACAACGTAGGCAACTTCCGGTAATGTCGTTCAACTATGTTATTGTTCGACTGCACCTGGCCACGCACGACTAGTAGTATGCCTGTATACATCTCGCCCATGGAGAGCCGATCCCACATCAGGTCTCGAAGGACTGCCAATGGAAACACCTACTTTGCACAACCATATGGATGACCACATCATGGACTATCATGGATCCTTCTTGGGTGCTAACCCATGCCCGCCCGGGCTATGGAGCTGATTTGGAATTGTTTGGACGGTTACGAAGTACGTACTGTAGGCTGAAGATTGCCTATCCTCACCGACCTCCATGATCCGAAACTAACTTGAGTGTGATTCAAGGAGCACAAGATGTTCTGGATGCTTGCCCTGTGTTTTACTGGTACTGGCCCTATTCCGGATGTTCCTGTACTGATATTTGTACCACCGCCTACTTGCCCTGAGGAGATGCCCCGATTAACCACGGCTCGACAACCCCTGTGGTTCAGACACTTCTATGGACTCGTCACCCTGTCTCGCCAACAATTCCAATACTACTGGCTTCCAGGTGCGTGCTGCTGAGTGCTGACCCCTCTTTGACTTTGCTAACTGGTCGTTGTGTAGGTCCTCGCACTCGGGTTTACTAACATGGCGTTTTCTTTTGTCACGTTTTCATTCTACAACTAGGTTTGATGCGCATGTTTTGGTACTAACTTTGGTGTCCAGCGACTCGTTCTTCGACTCACCGCCGGAGCCCGCTTTCTACATCTCCAACATCACAGAGTGGAGAAAGGAGATCCCAACGCCCATTGTTTCCGCAGAGGACTTTTCTTTTTCTTCAGAGTTCCAGGACATGCACACATCAGACTTCTTCGAACTGAAGGACACTGCTTCTGAGTGCAGCATGGACAGCGCATACCAGAGCCAGAGCAGCGCCAGCCGGCGCGGAGCAAGGAAGCCCGAAGTACACCGCCAGGACAGCCGGAGCCGGATGAGTTCTCAATTTGTCGGCAGCGACATCTACTCGCCAACCATGAGCTCCGACAACTACAGCGCTTTCCCAGAAACCCTGGACATGAGCCAAATGCACCAATCTGCCACATCAGGACCATGGGAATCCAGGGATGGATCCCTCTCGTATGCTAACTTCTCAACTGCTCAGGACTACAACCAGTACTCAACAGCAAACATGACACGCTTCACCCCTTCTACCATCAACGACTCGCCACGATGGGGCACCGAACAGAGCTTCCAAGACAGTTCTTTCAACTTCACGTCGTGGCCAGCAGCCAACACGAGCGACGCCATGTTCTCTTCTCAGCGCACGTGGCCTAACCCCACTTTCGGCCCCATCGAGCGCCCTGCTACTGTTCGCAACTCATCATCATACACTCAAGACGAGTCACGGCGGGCATCTGCACAAGACACCAGCTTTGGTGCCTTTGTCGGAACCCCGACTAGCACCACCAGCGCTCACTTCCCTCAAGGGTTGGACTTTGAGCAATCTCACCTCCAGGGCTCTCGCAATGACAACGAAGACGCCAAGACTGCGTCTGCCCCTCAGTCCCTTGACGGCAACGAAGACACCATGTCCCAGTCTGAGAATGCCGAGACCAAGCTTGAGGAAGAACGCACCAAGGTCGCCCGCAGCCACCCACTTTACCAGCAAAGCCCAGACAAGGACGGCAAGTACCATTGCCCGGAAGAGGGCAAGGCAGGCTGCAGCCACAAGCCCACAGCTCTCAAGTGCAACTACGAGTAAGTTCTTGCACATCATTCACACACGGATGTCATCTAACATCATGACAGCAAATACGTCGACTCCCACTTGAAGCCTTTCCGCTGCAACAAGAAGACCTGTGTCGGTGTGCAGTTCTCATCTACTGCATGCCTTCTTCGTCACGAGCGCGAGGCACACGGCATGCATGGCCACGGTGCCAGACCACACCTGTGCCACTTCAGGGACTGCGAGCGAGCTATGCCTGGCCACGGCTTCCCTCGTCGCTACAACCTCTTCGACCACATGAAGCGTGTGCACCAGTATGACGGCCCCACTACGGAGCCGTCTCCTGTGCAAGGTCAGGCTGCTCGCAAGTCTGCGTCCCGCAAGCGCAAGGCTTCTGCTGAGGAGCCCGCCGAGAAGCGTGTCAAGGTAGTCAAGCTCACTGCTGAGCAACAGCGTCAGCAGCGTCGCGATGCTCTTTCCAAGGACTTCCTGACCAAGAAGCAACACATCATCGACATCTTGACCAACCTCACTACGCCGAGTGATCTTGGTGACGACATCCAACTGACCAAGGAGGTCGTCGGACTTCACGACATCTGCACCCAGTACAGGGATGTCTTCGGGGGCTGAATGAAGTACGTGTCAGGTAGACTCTGTCTGCTGCGACATGCCCAAGCAGGTTTGTCAACACACAGCCGGATTTTTACCCTTGTTTTTTTCCAACATACATATATCGCGTTTGCTTTTTTGCGTTCTCCGAACCCGGATGGGATTCCCGCGTGCCTAGCGGATGAAGGACCATGACTTGCCATAAGTCTCGGATGGACTGCCTATATTCCTGGAAGGACATACCTCTGGACACAAGCCAAGGATACATACCCAAGGACATGTCCCAGCCGTGGACTAGGATGCCGACGGATTGCTGATCAGCCCTTAAGGCGACAGCACACCCTATTGAGGGTCAGAAGGACTGCGGTCCCACTCATAGCAAAATGGTTGGCATGAGTTTGGTTGATGTATCAGATTGATCTACTGTTAACGGAGGAGTGAATTGTATCAATTGTATTTCTTTAGTCGGCGTTTCGGAAGGGAGGATGACCAGGTTGAGAGGTCAGTCTTGTATAGACACCATTGCCCGCTCGGCGGAAGTTGGTCGTCCCGGTAGTTTTGCTTGTACATAGTATCATTTTCAGTATCTCTATCCTAAATGTCTGCGCCCTGATGTATGAAGTGATGATGGTTTTTTACTGCGATAAACCTAAAATACTGTGCTGTGCAGTCAGGCCATGTCAACTTGTTCATGAGACGCACCAAGCTGCAATCACCGTCTCGTAGCGACTTCCTTCCCAGCACCGGTACATAGGAGCAACCGCGTACAGCTCAACCAATCCATACCTCATTTGCCACCCCAACAACATCCGTACATCTCACATCCAACAGGACGTATAAATGCCTCCCGTATGCGCACGCTACAATGCCATCTGTCCTGCAACATTACACTACTCGGCAGCCTCGCAGCATCTCGAAGAACTCCCCGATCTCATCCACCTCGGCGTAATTCTCCAAACCCCCCGATCTTACTCATATCCAGCGGGTGCGGCCACAATTCCAAATCTACCAATCACTACGTCTACGTCATCAGCACCCCACCCAATCAACCCATCTCTCTCTTCTATTCGCCCGGCACATTGAACCAAGCCTCGGCCCAAGCAAACAGCGGACCTCCGAGAGCAGCCAGAGTCAGAGCTCACTCGGAAAGCCCCTCGTCCCATCTTGCGCGCGCACGCCATCTTTGTAAGCCATCCCAGTCCGGAAGCTCTTTTTTTTCACATTTCGCGTCTAGATCGTAACGCTTACGGTGCCGCTTGAAGCGTGAGAGCAAGCTTCTGTGTTACCGAGCGCTGCGGGATAAAGGCGAAAATGATGGTGTTGGGTAGAAACTCCGGTGTATCACATGTTGTGAATGGTGGAGGGGCTAGAGGCACAGCCCCGCAGCGGGTGACGAGGGCGGGAGCTTCGGTCTTAAAGCTTAGGGATTCCTTTACCACTACTATTCCTGCGGCATCTGCTTATCACACCACTGGATATACTGCTTCGACTCTACGAACTCTACATCGCGAAGGACTTTTTGGAAGGACACGCATACATATACAGGAAGGGTTTAGAGATCAGAAGGCTTTAAGTAGAGCGTTCAGCTTTACCACATCTAAGAAACCAGCCATGGCATCAGCAACGAACTTTTACGAGTTTAAGCCAAAGGACAGTACGTCTCGCCTCCCTCTCCTCCATATCCTCTCTCCCATCCCCTCTCATACACACCCGACTAACACGCCACCGCAGAGAAAGGTGCCGTCTACGACCTCTCCAAGCTCAACGGCAAAGTCGTCCTCGTCGTTAACACGGCCTCAAAATGCGGTTTCACTCCGCAATTCGAGGGCCTCGAGAAGCTCTACAAGGAAATCAAGGCTGCACACCCAAACGACTTTGAGATTCTAGGTTTCCCTTGCAACCAATTCGGTGGCCAGGACCCGGGTTCCAACGAGGAGATTCAGGAGTTTTGCCAGTTGAACTACGGTGTTAGCTTCCCCGTGTTGGGCAAGATTGATGTATGTTCTCCCTTCCCACCGTCTGTTTCTCCCTTTGTGGGGCATCGGATACAACGTGTAAGAGAACCATGGCTAACAGAGAATGATAACAGGTCAACGGCGCAACCGCAGACCCCGCTTTCGAATGGCTCAAGAACGAGAAACCAGGCCTCATGGGCTTGAAGCGTGTCAAGTGGAACTTTGAAAAGTTCTTGGTTGGACGGGATGGCAAGGTCAAGGGCAGGTGGGCGAGCACAAAGAAGCCCGAGGATCTCAAGGCGGAGATTGAGAAGGAGTTGAACAACAAGTAAAGCAGGAAATGGAGATTGGATCAAGATTGGATGAAGACTGAGAAGGGCTTGTAAAGGGAAAGACAAGGAAGAGGATATAATGAGCATGGAAATATATTTGATACCACTATGAATGGATTGCTTGCAGTTTCAATTTCAATTTTGAATCTTTGTTTGATTGTTCTTTACTAGAGGGTATGTTCTGTGAGTGATCTGTGGTATAACTACATCCATCCATCTAATCAAAAGGTACTCTCCTCAAACCCCTCGCACCCCCCTTCCTCGCCTCTCCCTCCGCTCCAACAGCCGCCGGAACCCTAATCCCACAGCAATCCCCCCAACCCACACTCGCATGCACATGCCTCTTCCCCGTCTCATCATCAAATACACTAACCACACCCTCCTCTTCGCCCTCGCCCTCGCCATCTTGCCCCACCGCTCCCTCCTCCTTGCTCATCCCCTCGACCGCGGGAATCAAGCTCCCAAACAAAAAATGTTGCATGACCGGCAACTTCTCCAATATCTCTTTGCGAAACATCTTGCGCATACCCCCCTCGATCTTGCCCCACCCCCTCGCCGCACTAATATCATCCAACATGGGACTATGCCATCTTAACCCCTCGACATTCTTAACGCTATTCACAAAAGCAATCTGATCAAGGTACAAGTACTCTTTCCCTTCTTCCTCCAGCACAAGCGCGTTGTGTATGCTTTTCGGTGTTATATACGCGTGTCCCAGCAGCTGCGCGGCGCCGAAGAGAAAGGGTAGGAATTGGTAGTCATCGAGGCCCCAGACGCCGTGGGAGCCGGCGGGCTCGAGGTAGTATGTTGATTGGATGCGGCGCATGAGGTGCAGGTATGCGGGCAAGACGATAAGCGCGAGGGCGGGGAAGGTGGAGGCGGGTAGCATGCCGAGCCTATTGAGACAGAGGAGCCAGAGGAAGAAGTTTAGTTCGTGGCCCGATCCATAGTCTATGCGTGATTTATTTCCGAGCGAGTGGGAGAGGTAGGTTGAGATTTCCTCGACTTGGGGAGTGTCTTGTAGACCCAGTTTGGTGTGCCAGGTTGGTAGAGCGGCTTCGACGGCGGTGAGGTAGGTGCGGAAGATAGGGTTGCCGAAGCGGGAGCCTGTGTCTTCGGGGGGATGTTGGGAGAGGAGATCTTCGGCCGACTGTAGGATGGATACGATGGTTGTGATTGTGGGTGTTTTTTCTGAGGCGCTGATGCTGGAGATGCTGCGGCCGCGTACAGAGTCGGCGATGTTGTAGATGAAGGCTTCGACGAGGGTGCAGGTGTCGCTGCTGAGGAACAGCCGATGATCTTCTGGACTTAGTATCCGTCGTGAAGGCGTGATGTAGGTGTGGTTCTCGAGGTTTGGCGGCGCGGGTAGGGGAGGTGTTGGCGGGGGAGGGGCGGAGGGCGATTCTCGCGTTGGGGTCGTTCGTTTGCGGGGGATGAGTTTGGGGAGTTTGTCGCTAAGGGAGGGCGCGAGCGGCGGTATGGACTCGGGTTGTGTCATTGTGGTGGTTGAGGGTATGGGTTCTGAGTTGGTGGAGAGTGTAGAGTAGATTGATGTTCTGGGATGCTGGAAAGTTGAGGTGGGCCGTGAACTTGAACACCACTTTGGATTCCTAGCAAACAGGACTTTTGCATAGATGGGAATCTTTCTCAACCTACTTTTGAAGATTGACAGTACCTTTGGCTAGCCAATTGGACTGGCGCGCGTTACATCGCTCGCGTCCTTCTGACGTCTTGCTCGCGTCTTCTTCGTATTTGGGACTTTACGACACCAGAATAGAGCCTCGCATAAGTACTTAACTTCTCGCGCTGCACAAGCACTCACTTGATCGATTCACTCTCAAAAGAACCGAGTCTCTCGGTCTATAACTATTCTTCCCTACTCTATTCGCCCATTCCCACACACATGTCCAATCCAAACCATCATCCCGTCCCCATCCCACTAAAGTCCCTCCGCCCCTCCGCCTCCACTCCACTCCACTCCGCCGCCCCTATCCCCACTATCAGAACATTCCAACCCCTTCCAGCCACTCAGACCACATCACACCACCCTTCTCCCTCCTCTTCCAAAGATAAACACCCACCCTCCCCCCATTTCATCCAGAGGTGTCGCATGATTGTATAATAGTTAACTACATACAACTAATGTGAGTGTACTTATGTTGGATATTGGTTTGGGAGACGCAGGGATGTATGGTGTAAGAGAGGTAGGGACATGGTAATTGTGAGTATATGTAGTTTTTTCTGTCGCCCTTGATTGTCTGAGTGTGTTCATCTATTGCCTATCACGTTTTATCTATCCCTACATATCTGGATATCGATATGCACATGTGTATAGTTTGTTCCCTTTTCCATCCCCACCCTCCATATCATCACATCGCCCACTCAATCAAACGTAGAAAAAATCTCAATCTCATTCTCCCAAAACAAACGCAGAACAGCAGCCATACTTGGCCGACTCTGAAGAAGTACTCCCATAAACGCCGTCTAGTATCGCATATAGTGCACGCTCGAAATGCCCGACAAGTCTAAATACCCCCAATCCAGACCACTGGATGGTACCGAAAAAAAAAGCCGCCACCAGAAGGCTATCCCTTCATTTCATTCCCGAAAACGTGCAACCCGTAGGCATACCTTTAGATAAACGAATGGAAAGGAAATAATGTTTACGTCGCACCCAGCTTCTATGAACCAAAAAGGTAAAAAGGGCCATCCACCAATCCCTTGTCATTTTCTAGTCGTCAGACTCGCTAAGGGCCTCCTCAAGCTTGTGCCTCCTCTCCTCGTCCATCTCTTTGTAACTAGCCCAAGACAGCAGGCTAAACGCGCCGATAATGAGCAAGCCGCCCACGATAGCCGCGGGGGTAAGCGGGGAGTTTAGAGGCGGAGGGAGTAATTGATCGACGATAGCAACGATGAAGATGGTGAGGAGAGCAGCAACGGAGGATAGGACAGGCGATGTGAGGGAGATGAGAGCGAGGAAGGCGCCCGAGAAAGCTGTTTCTTAGAGTTAGTATGCTGGATCTCAGGAAAGTGTGATAGAAGGAGAGGGAAACATACTAGCATTCGCCAACACGGAGATGGCCATCATCCACGCCTGTTCTCCCTTTGGCAACTCGAAAATCTCCCAGCCCATCCAATGCAAAAAGGGAATCGGAATCCACAGCACACAAAGCGTAAACCCGCCAATCAAACTTCCAAACAAGTTTGCGAAGATGACACCCTTGTTGGGAGCGGCACCCTCGGGCGGACACGCAAAGCGCTTGTACAGCACCTCGTAGAGTCCATACAACACACTGCCGACACCAATGACGAGGTTTCCGAACGCGCGGTTTTCCGCTTCGCGTGAAGGAGGCGCTTTATCACCGCCGGCGCCGCCGCCAGATTTGGAGCCGTGCTTTGCGGGCGACGTGTCACCGTATGCGACGACGAAGACGCCAGCGATGGCAATGGCGACGGCGACGATTTTGCTAGTGCGGACTTTTTCGCGGAGGATGGGGATGCTGAAGGCGTAGGCGAAGAAGGCGGAGCAGTTGTAGATGGCTGTGAGGTCGCTGGCCGTGGTTTGGTTGACGGCTACGTACCAACTGCCACCAGCCAATGTAAGGGCGCATGTGATGAAGCAGGTCATTTTGACCATGTAGCGTACGGGTGAGGCCTGGGATTGGCGTGGTGTGGGATGCAGGTTTTGGTGTTGCACCATGAGGGCTGTTTGGCGCAAGAGCTGAACGTGGCGCCGCCAGAAGGTCGCCCACGGCTCGTTCCAGTGCTGAAGTCGCAGCAGGAAGAGGGTGACTGGCCACAATACCACCCAAGAGCCGTGTGTCATGTAGAGCATGCAATATGGCTTCTCCCATTTCAATTGGTGCTGAATGTACACGGCCGTTTCCGTCTGCACTGTGAAGCTCACCAGGCTCAGCGCTAGCAGCAGCGCAGCGTATGTATATCTCTTCCTCGTATCGAGCTTTGCTTGTGTTTCTGGGTCGCGCTCGTGAAAGGTATGTGTGCTCCGTACCATGCCTTCATCAACGGTATCGTCCTCTGTCTTGCGCCCGAGCAGTGGCGCATTGGCGCGGCCATCTCGGTGGTAGTCTATCGATGGTCGGAGGTCAGAGGGCATGGCTGCGTCGTGTTCATCCCAATCGTCAAAATCGACGTCTGAATTGAGTGGACTATCTGGCTCTTTGAGGGCTGATGGTTTGCCGTTTGGCTTGCGGTGCTGCCGTGAAGACGAGCGAGTGCGCGAGGCTTGTCTGGAGCTGGAACCGGAAACGAGGACGGGCGAGCTGCTTCTATTTCTATTCTCGAGGCTGAAGTCGTCGGAGAGGGTATGGGCAAGCGTACGAGGATGCGGCTGCGGCTTCTTCCTCAGCGGAATCGACTCAGGCATAAGGTGGTCTTGGTGCTAGCGAGTGACAGGCCGGGTGGGGCTACTGGCGTCGTCGGAATGGCGCAGCGGGACTTTTTGTCTTAGTCGATGTCGAATTAAGTTGGACTGCTGATATCTGGCTTCGGTGTGTTGGGTCCTGGCCGTGGCCGCACCCGTACAATGGGAGCAGCCAAGCCCCTGCATTGCCGTCAGCTCCGCAGGGTCCAATCGCCGCCAACCTCACCTCCGTACTACGCGGCTCCGCCCACATCTCATCTCCCCCCCAAGCCCACGCAGCAACCAGATCCAAGCTCTTGACAAGAGTCTGAAACGAGAGAGAGAGAGAGAGACAGTCTTCAGTATGCCATGTTCGGTGCCCTGCAGACGTGCCCAACCCACCCACATCTCATGTAGCTCAACGACGCACCTGCCGAATCACGTCATCCTTAGCCCCATGCGTGATCGAATCACGGTTCCGCCACACGCCTTGTCTGTGTGGGCTTCATGTCTTCACATGACCATCTACCTGTCAGTTACACCAGTTACGCCAGTTACATGCATGTACGAGTGTCTTGCATGAGCCGGGTGTGTGTCGTCACCAAAGCATTGTATCAATCGCCATCGCACATGTGCATGTGAGATGCCAAGGGTTTTTGGTACACGCGGCAGCCTCCAAGGTAATGAGTCTTGGGTGTGCCAGGCCGCTAGTTGGTCAACCATCACTTCAGCACAGCTCGGCAGGAACTGTACTATTCTTCATAGTTGTGCCAACACGAGCCAGAACATGGCTGGGACAGTCGCGTGTATACATTAAGAGGTAGATGGCTACTATCCTGCGTCATAAATGTCTCGTTACCCTACCTCCTGAACCCAGTTCCAACTCCAACCATGGGAGCTGCGGGGGAATCGATAAACACAAAAGACAAAACAAAAACATACCACACTACAGTGGACTCCCGTCCAAGCCCTCGGCCCGCTCCTGCGTCTCAGCCTCTTCCAGTTCTTGCAGGATCTCGGGCAACATGGATTCGACGTCTTCTTCCCGTTCGCCCAGCGCTTTCGCAATGAGCTTTTTATACGTGCCCTGCTTCTCGCTCATGCCTGCTACGCTTAGATTGCCCACTACTTCTCTGACGAGTTCTCTTCGTTCCAACTGCGCTCGGTGTAGCAATAATGCTATCTTCAGCTTTTCTGTCGCCTCGACGGGTGATGCATCGCTGTTTTGCTGGGGCATGCTACTGCATAACCGCCGGAGTTCAGCCTTTTGTTCAATCTCAAGGAGCGATTCTGCTTCTTCTACTAGTAGCCGTAGTTCTTGTTCTTGTTGTCGGTCGGCTTCTTCATCGTTGAGGTCAATGTGCAGGCCAATCGCTATGCCCTGCAGTTCAGCCACTTGTTTCCGTACGGCTTCGAGTTCTGCTTGTCTGCGCTTGACCACACGTTCTGCGTCGAACGCCTCTGCTTCCTTCTCTTGGAGTTCGGCTTCATACGCTGCGGCTAGTTCCTCGCATTTCTCCAAAAGTGTTGGTGCTACTTTGTTCATAAGATGTGAGGCCGTCTGTGAGCGGTACTGTGGTGATTCACGAACAGCCATGCTGGGAAAGGGTACTGGCATCAGTGGGCCACCGTCTAGATGCGGGGCGTGTCCGTTTAGTCCATGTTCGGGTGGTGGCGCAAAGGGCGATGAGGAAGCTTGTCGTGTCCGGCCGTGCATACGTCTTCTTTGATTGAGTTCTCGAATGAGGTCGTCTGCCGTCTCACCCTTCTTGTTCGGTATATCCACTACCACATTGCGGCCCAGCAGACTTCGCACGCATTTTCTTGCCCCGTTTCGCGCTGCAATCATGATGGCTGTGTCACCGTTTTGATCAGCAGCGTTCAGTAACCGTGTGACTTCTTCCGGTATCCATGTTTCCGAGAGCTTGTTGATGATGCAGTCGAGATACCATCTCGCACATACATATTTGTTTGAACTGCTGGTCGTCGCTGCGATGTGGTGGAAGACTGTACTGCCAAACCAATCTGTTCTGTGGACTGTTTGTTGGAAGATTTTCACCATGCTCGGCATTGTCTCCTTGTCAAAATTGTTTGTGAACATGACGGCGCGCATCAGGGGTGTTTCCAGGTTGTTCGACAAACAATCAATACGCGCGCCTCGGTTTATCAACTCTTTTACTACTCCCACGTCTCCCATTGCCGCTGCCCAATGCATAGCAGCATGTCCCTTCTCGTCAATTGGCCGATCCAGGTTGATGCTCGCCGGGGGTTCTGGCCACGAGACGGCTTCTTCATGGTCCAACAGCATGAAATAGTCTAGTAGTCGATCTGCCCATATCTGATGCTGCTGGTCCAAAAGGGACATCTGATCCGCCCTCTTACGCTTCCTGTTGCCGCCGGTCGAGTATTGGGACACATCCAGCATATCAGCATCCCCCAGCATAGACTCTGAAATCACAGTCTCATTATCGGGCGTCTCCTCGCGGTAGATTTGTGACCTAATCTGGGAGGCTTCGTATGTTTCTTCGCTGATCTGAGATTGCTGCGACTGCGCCTGCGAGGCGGCGAATGCTGCTGTTATGAATTAGCCATACAACCTCACACTGACGCAACGATAGCCACTGAATGTATTCAAGCGACTAGAGAGTTTTACCATTCCGTGCCGCTGCAGCAGCAGCGGCAGTCTGCCTGGGAGGTTTCATGCGATTCGATGCCGCTGTTGCATGCTTGGGCGCAGGCGGCGGGCTCCTATCACCGGGTATGTAGTCGAAGATGGCGCGCATTTTGTCCAGCACGCCATTGCGCTCTGCAAGATGCCGCCCCTCCTCCAGCGGTATCCAGGTGCCCTGATATTTGCCATAGCCACCCTGAACCTTCTCATGCACACCTTTCTGCACTTCGCGCTCCAGGATCCGGGTACGGGCGGGCTTGTCGTAGTCGGCTACCTTGAGGATGTGTGTCGCATTGATCCAGTCATCAGCACGCCGGCGCATGACATGGTTGCCGTTGACATTGCACTCATACACAGGGACCTAGGTGATGTGAGCAAAGCGCTCAGCAGCAAACATTTGCAGCGGTGCAGCTAGCCGTGAAGATTATGATATGGATGCAAGCTGTCACACGAGGGGGTTGGCTACACACATTACTATATGTCGCCGAGTAGATTTTGCCATCGGGCGCCGGGGGCATTTTCACCATTCGATGAGCTAGAGAGGTTTGTCTTGGGAGGCGTGTCAAGTGATTTCGTGAAGGCGTGTCTGCATTTCGCGTCAGACCTGGGGAAGTCGCGTTGAGCAGGCCGCGTTCGCGCCTGCCCTGCCAAGCCTCGGGTCGGCAGGTTCCATCTTCCCATGCCGACCGCATCGCTGGTGAAGCTCAGCAAGCCCGCCCGCAAACGACTCAACCCTCACCAGCTCTCCCCGCGCGCCATTGCACACGAACAACTCCCTTGGCCGCCACTATGACCATTACCGACACAATCAAGCATGCCGTCGGCCTTGACGGCGAGCCGAGAAGTGAGCCCTGCCAAGCATCAAAACGCAACTGGGGACGCAACAATCGGGACTGACAATGGCACAGAGGCTACCCGCCAGGAGATGAGCGCTGCCAAACTACCCCTAGCCTACCGAGACAGTTGCGCACATCTTCTTATCCCGCTAAACCGGTGTCGGGTTGAGGAGTACTACCTTCCATGGAAGTGCGAGGTGCGCAGAACCCCGATTATATACAGGTGCGAAACCTCGGAGGACTAACTGTTTGGCCAGAACGAGCGACATTCGTATGAAAAGTGCCAATACGACGAATTCAAGGAGCGCGTGAAGAAGATGGACGAGCTAAGAGCGGCTAAGAACGGGGAGCGCAGTAACTAGAGGGGCATTATGCGGCAACGACACACCACGCATTGATTTCACGAAGCGGTGAACATGCTGCATGTATATATCAAAATAGCGGCAGACCCTCAATCGGACAGATACGGCACTGGAGGCCCAACAGCATAGTAAAGCGCACTCTGTATTGACTACCCGGGGTCTAACTCTCACAATTTCGCCTTGGTATCCTCCCCTGCAGCCATTTCCCTCAATTCTCTCCTCAGAATCTTGCCCGTCGGGTTCTTCGGAATGGCATCAACAAAGTGCACACCGCCTTCTAGCCGCTTAAATCTAGACACACGCTCCGCAAGCCAACTCTTGATCGTCTCTGCAGTTGCCGGCGTTTTCTTATCCGCTGTTCTGAGCACAATGTAGGCTCTTGGCAGCTCGGTATCATTACTTGAAGCAGTCAGTTTGTCTTCTTTCAACGAGATTAGGGCGGCACTTACGCATGAACACCGATGACAGCGACATCTTGTACATCTGGATGATCCAGCAGTAATGCCTCCAACTCAGCAGGCGCAACCTGCATTCCCTTGACCTTGATCAGCTCTTTCTTCCTGTCCACAATAAACAGATAGTTATCCGCATCCACATATGCTACGTCGCCCGTCTTCAACCACCCATCCTCAGTCAGCGTCTCCTTTGTCGCATCTGGCTTATTCCAATATCCTTTCATAACATTCGGTCCACGAATCCAGACTTCCCCTCTCTCTCCTTGTGGCGCTTCAGCTAGCCCAGCATCATCCACCACAATCTTCATCTCACAGTTGGGCAGAATCTCGCCAACCGAAGCATTGGTAGACCTGCGGTTTGGGTCCCAGATAGTCCCCGCGCACGTAACTTCCGTCATACCCCAGCCCTGCTTCAAGTTGACCTTTCTATCAGCCCAGAGCTGTTCAAACTCGACACTGACCTCGCGACCCAGTGGCGCAGCGCCACAACCCGCATTCTCCACGCTACTCAAATCATACTTCTTCGTTATTGGATGCTTTGCCATGCCCACCACAATTGGTGGCACCAATGCGAGATGTGTGATGCGGAACTTTTGCACGCATTCCAGCATCTGGACTAGATCGAACTTGGCCAGCATGTAGACTGGTACTCGTTGCTTCGGGGCGGAAATGGCAAATACGGATTGCGCGTAGGCGTGATACATGGGCAGGAGACAAAGCTGTCGAGCCCGCTTCTGGCTTTCCTCGTAGTTTTGCCGCTTGCTGTTCACGTGTATTGTTTGGACGCAATTTGCGATGTGGTTCCTGTGCGTTATCATGACGCCTTTTGCCACGCCCGTGGTGCCGGATGAGTAGTTGAGTATGATGACGCGATCGACTTCGTCTTTTGTTTTCAATTCTGGCCATGCGTATGCAGCACCGCGTTCTAGACTATCCAACAACTCAGTCCAGTGCCGGATATGCCCCAATTCCGTGCTGCATTCCACTTTTCGCCCCTCAAACGTGGCGATGCCGTCATCGAAGACGAAGATTTGAGATGCCGCCATCCCGGCTTCTTTGGCGGCTGCGATGCCAGTGTCCAGACTATTCTCTGCGCAAAGTAAATACCGCGCCCCGCTGTCTTTGAGCTGGTATGCCAATTCTCGTGCAACGTAGCTTGGATTTGCGCCAGTGAAAATGCCTTCGGCCATGATGATGCCCATGACTACACTGGGGAAAAAGAGCGTGTTGCCTGAGAATAAGAGCACACGCTCTCCTGGCTGCAGACCCATGCGTAGCAGCCCGGAAGCGAAGCGCTGTGCATAGAGGCGGTATTCGGGTAGTGAGATTTGGTATTTTTCTGGCGAGTCGCAGGAGATGTAGGCTGGTTGGTTCGGCAGGGGTGCTGTGGGTGAGTCGAATATGTAGGTCGGGACGGATAATTGAGGGATGGGGGCTGAGAAACGCGATTTTATCACCATGATGGCGGATTGATGGAGGTTGTGTTGAAGAGAGAAATGTGGCAAGTGGCAGTGATATTATTTTTTGGCAGAAAGAGCAAGTTCGCGTCGTAAGTCCTTATGGTATGATAGCTCTGCGATTTTCCGTCCGTTGTGTGTCTTTGGAGGGGGAAAGAAGCGATGAGTGTCTGGCGGCACCAGTCAAGAATCACAGAAGTTGGTGGTGTGTAGACTCCAGAAGACATCGCTCTGAAATACTTCCACACCGCCTCCCCACACATACTACTGTATGCATCTACGCCGTTTAAGGCTCCCCTCAGTCTCGCCTACGTACCGCGGCCTCGTCTACACTTACCAGCCTAACCGAGACCAGTCGGCATGGCTATGCATATCGTCATCGAATTGCAGACTACGAAACCGGTGAATCTCCATCGCCCTCCCACCCAACATACCCCATTGGCAGAAACGAACATGATCCTAATTGACATCCTACACCCATCATCCAGTTGCCTTAATTCATGTTATCAGATAAGCACGTTTAACAAGCCAGATGGGGAAGATGGGTGATGGTGGTTAGCAGCACCGCGGTCGTGCCGAGGCAGCTAGGGAAGGAACCCGGGAAATGTGGGTTATCGAGCGGGGAACGATTAGCCTTCCGAGGTTCGAGTACCAGCCAGGGTTAGCTTGTTTAACATCCCAACTTTATAGACATAAAAATACTAATGTAGTAATATTAGGTTTAGGAAAGTGGATATGTGAGACAAAGGTGCGCCTCGTACGAGAGAGACTAAGTTTAACATGATTTCTAGACTTCGAGCGAGAAAGCTTGTTTCTTTTTCGAGTTTACACCTGTACTGTGGATAGTTTGGGTAGCATGGGTGCTGCATGCTTAAAAGCAGAGTCTGACACGTTTGTTTGGACTTTGTTCTTTTGAGGTTTTATGGGGTATACATCATCTTAAAATGGATCTCAGCATTATCTGTACTTATATGTTACCGGATACATGTACGAGATACTGCAATACGATGCGTCCTCGGCAGGATATTTACACTGTTTATACGTGTGAATTGCATTTATTGCGCTCGTTTGTGTCAAAAGTACGCGGGTAGTCATACCGCAGAACAGAATTCACTAAACAGATATGCATAATTCTACGGAAAACAGGTACAACAACAGTCTAGCGCAATGAGAAAACAAGCAAGATAACAAAGGAATGCAATGCGTGGAGTTTTTGGGCGGGAAAACAGAAGTGCAAAACAGGAAAAAAGGAAATTCAACCAAATGGGGGAGGGGGGGATGTAATGAACAGAGAAAAGGACAGAACGGCTCTCCTAAGACCTCTCTTAGCGACTCACCACTTCATGGAATGATACTCGGGATTTACATCCGAAAAATGACTTTGGCGACATTGTCGTGCCAGGGATTTCCTTCTGAGACTGATTTCGCACTGCAGAATTTCCGCCTTTGCATGCTCCAGCAGTAGATGTCTTGCAAGTCACCTCGTCTGGGGACTTCTTTATGCCACTATAAGACTCTAGGTAAAAATTCGATAATATGGTGATGTCACAGCTCGAGCCACGTAGGTTCCTGGCGACCAGTTTACTATTCCCATGAAAATAATCGGCTGTGTCTGTGCTTGTTGGATGGAATAGAATGTGATGGGTCCGGAATTGGACAGCCTTCGTTATCCTTTGCTGTCTTCCTGAAAGATAGAGTTTTGATCTTCGACCCAAGATCATTGATCTTCTTAATTCGACCCGCAGGTTCGTTCAATTGTTCTTCGGTGTGCGGGTACTCTACATACACTCGGAGGCGTTTGAGATTGGCCAGTCGCTCGTGAGCGTTGCTAAAGGTATGGTTGTCTTCCAGGAAGCCACTCACCAATATCGGGCGAAAGAATGCGATTGTAGCAGCATTTAAGTTCACAAGAAGATTTATCAGGCCTGGTTTGACGGTGCAATAGAGTGTGATGGTACAGGGCGTATGTATCTGGTAGGGAACGATGCACAGTAGTTCCTGAGTGTTCCGTACTAGTTATCAGATTTGTTACTTCGCCCGCAGAGCGGCTAAGCTACATGGATATATATGTACTACATTGGAATACCTGTGAATTTTCTCTCAGTTCCCGAACTTTCGGGGACACAGCTCATCCTTTTCTTAACCGAACATACTACCCCCTGAGCGTTGTTTACCCTTGTTCACTACACCCTCAATGAATAACCTTGCTCCCTGGCTCGAATCAAGCTCCGCGCTCACTTTGAGATATTGCTCCGCGAACACATCCCAGAGCTTTTTGTCCTGGTTGTTGGAGGCGTTGGGACGAGGATAGTAAGGGTCATTGAACCAGAAGCCCTCGACTAGCTTCTTGATTCCTTCCGCATCGTGTGTGAACCTCTTACACTGATTGAAGTCAAGCAGCCAAATGGATATGGTGCGGCGCTTGAAATCTACAACTTGCAAGTGGCCCGCTGTATTCTTTGTGGCTGCGCGAACTTCCTGCTCAGTCGGAATGGCACTTATTATAGGGCTGCTTCCCAGAACAAACTCCACGTCGTTTGCGTCAACACCGGCTTTCCAATGAAGAAAAGCCAAAGCTTGCGCCATTGTAGTCGCGTAGGCTCTAGGATCTAGACCGAGGCGTTCCATCTCATCGACATGAAGCGGAAAGTTACGGAGTCGGACATTTCTGGGCTCCATCTTTCGCGAATCATTGCGGCGTCCCAAATAGAGCCGAAGAAGGCAGTCCTTATTCTCAGGCTTCTTGAGGAATTCGACTTTAGCATTTTTGATTGCTTTGGGACACAGTGCATCCACGATAGCTTCGCGTACAGGAAGAGGAAGAGGGTAGATGCGCTCAGAGACAAGACCAAAGTTCGGAGTAGAGGTATCTTTGGGAAATAGAGCGCCCATAGAGTTCCAGAACTCGGTACTGTTAGGGGAGATCCATGTATCGCAGCGAGGAACATGAACTGCTAGACGGACGGAACCGAGGCTCTCGAATGCGCAGTACACTGACTTGTGATTCTGGTAGTCGGTGAAAAGCTCGTCTTCTTTGGAGGCGGTATTGGGAATTTTCATCACCATATCGGTGCCCTTTAGTACATACACCGTACCACATTGGCCCTTTCCGATGTCAAGGAACACTTGGAGGTTCACTTCATCGCGTGCGCGCTGGTTGGCTTCGGCGAGAGAAGAGTTTGTGGAAATTGCAGATTTTGTGGAAAGCATGCGACGAAGGATGACTTCTGGGGATGCTGTGCGCATTTCCTCGTCAGTGAAAGTGAAGAAGTTTGATGCTGCAACATACGTGCTCAATATGAGGTCTTTGAGTGAATCCGTGATAGATAAATCGGATGCTGCAGACTCGTCTGTTAGGTTGTTCCTGCGTCGGTCCATGATGTACCCTGGTCAGTGAGTATGCGATTGAGGATGTGAGAATGGATCGCTCGTCACCTAGGTATGGGGCTTTATATCATATATGGGCAGCTACCTACCTAGGTACCGTGGCTATGAACCATGGTTCGCCAGAATTCACATTTTAGTGACGTACCGTAATTAACCTTTATCTTGAGCAAACATGGAGCGTCAGCCCACGATTCCAAATGACCAACCACTCGCCTGGGGAACTCTGATGTGTTGCGCATACCGCTCCAGTGTTTGCAAACCGCGCCATCCGCCCCTCGTAACGAACTATTATGACGTGTTGCGCACACCGCTCGAGCGTTTGCAGAATCGCACCAATTGTCCCTCATAACGGGCTATTATGATCATACCTTGGTACCTTGGTTTCCTTTGAGGAATAGCCAACATGAGACGGCTTTTCAGAACAGGTCCTGCGTCTTCTTGCGTGATCATGTTATTCGAGTCTGAGGATCTGATATCTGTAGATATCCGGATTTTGGATCGTTAGTTCGAGGTGTTTCGTCAGAAGTGTTTTCTCGGTTCCATTCCTTTGAGTTCTGAGAGCTTACTTAGGCTGCGATAGTAGCAATTTTTAGTAGGCAAAACGTGGTCGATCACCACACAACCACTACGTCTCGAATCGCTTAGATATCACTTGGTGCGCTCTCTCAGAATTGATGTCGGGTTGGTCTGTCGGTTCTAGAGAGTACGATTAAGGAAAATTTACCTCAGGGTTATGTCAAGTTATACCACGCGAGGCGTACCAACTCGAATAGAAAGCGATCTCAGAAGGGCAAATCCATCGGCTTTGATGATAATTGCTCAGTTGGCAGCTTAAATGTTCTTACCCGGGGATAAAGGTGCGATAGGACCTGAGCATTTAAATGGCCTGCGCCTGCTTTCCCCACTTTGCTTAACCCTATCATAATATCTTCGGACTCCGACTTCTCGAATACCCTGATTACCTAGAAAAATACTAATGTGTTATAATTACACTCTGGTGATATTACTTAACTCATGAAGCTATCTGAAGGATGTTTCCACACTAATCATCGCCCAATTGCATCCTACGTAGGCATCTAGAAACTTTTCAACCAGTTACGGCATGATCCCACACTTCAAGATATCTACTATCTAGTCCAAAGTCCGTGCGTTGTAGAAACATAAACATTGGGAAACAAGGCCACTGACCTTCTATCATTGGCCGGGATACAAGGCGGAAGTGCAGTAAGCCGGAGGGTGTTGGAACAGGATGAAGAAGCAATGTCTATACTTTGCAGAGAGACATGAGATACCGCTGTACTTTGCTACAAATCTCTGCTAGTCCTATCACTTGTGATGGTGTACCGGTCGTCGTACGAAAGACGGCATCCTCTCCACTAGCGCCATCACGTGCTAGCGCACCGCGCTAACCCCCCGCGACGCGTTAAACCCTCAATCACCTTTCCCACCACACAAAACATCCACCAAACCAGCCAACACATTCATACAACCCTCGCTATATTCGCCGAGAATCCCTCCCGCACATCACAACCCCAATATCCATCAGATCCTGCGAAAGAAAAACAAAACTTGCACAATGGACCACCCCCAAACCCCGCGCGTCCTTGCCCCCCACCTCTCGAACTTCCAACACCGCATCGTCCGCATCCTGGGAAAAGTAGTGTCGCTCCGCGGCGAAACTGCTGTAATTGATGCTGGAGGTAATGTGGATTTGATCTTGAATAGGGTGAGTTTGCATCCCTATCCCATTTTCCAATCCTATCCACCCACCCCAAATCCCCCGATTCCAGTACCCAAATCTCCATCTCGAGTCAGCAATTACCTTTTAAAAGTTGGGGCCTTGAAACATGGATTTTAACAAATTCAGGACTCCCACCTAGCCCTTAACCACGCGGTAGAAATCATTGGCAAAGTCGATCAGAATCTGCATGTCAAGGTACAAGCTGCGACTGATTTTGGAACGAATATTGGTATGTCGTCTTCTCCTTCATCTACCTGTGTCTATCTCAAATTCTGTAATTCTTGTTGGCTCTTTCCTGCCTTTTTCTCCACGCTAACGGGTAATCAAGATTTCAACGCTGCAAACGCAGTGGTAGAAGCCACACATCGGTACAAGGAGATTTTCTACGATGACAACTGAGACAGTTGGTAAAGGCGGGGTATGAGTATGTAAATGTGTGAGTAACGGGCGTTGATGTCAGATGCAAGATATCTGCTGGGAAAAATTGGATGGATGGATGGTCATTAGTGCAATGATAGTCGAGCATCAGAATTAAACAGATGAATCATGTGCATTGGTCGCATCGAAATTGTCTACGCTTTACGTGTCATGCAGTCCAGTCTTCCAAAAACGTAGGGAGGTATATCAACCCACTTCTACCAGACATTAATCATGTCCAGAAAAAGAGAACAGGAAAACGCCTTCAATGCCCACCTCGCTCAAACACCCGCTCCGTAAAACGCCACTTCCCATTTCCCGGAAACGAAAACAAAGCGAAAAAGACTCGCCCCCATGTCCAAGTCATCTACAACTTACTCCTCACACCCTCCAACCGAAACTTAACATCCTTGAGCTGTTTCCCCACCGGCTTCCACTTTTCAAACAATTCCAACAACGACTCAACCTCACTCCCCAACTCCTTCTTCACAAATTCCTCCTCCAACAACCCCCTCATCGCCCACGGCAGGAAGAACGGATTCGGATTCGTACTACTAGTACTAGTCTCATACTCTTTAACCCTTAGTTTGAAAAAGTCCTCCTTCTTGCTACCAGCGCCACCAGCACCCTTGCCGAAGCCCATATCGCCGATAACAGGTATCTGGATACCTTTGAAACTGCCCGCCGTACCGGGCCTTTCTTTATTACTGGAGGGGTTGACAGGGAGGGATGTAGTTTCGAGGGTGTGCTGGACGGCTAGGGCGTATACGGCGGGGTCTTCGTAGACGCGAGAGTGACCCTCACCGCCGTAGAGGGAGCCAGCGAGTGCGGGGCTGAGTTCGCGGATGAGGCCGTGGTCGGGGAGACCAAGGTTGCGAAGTTTGAGCGTGAAGCCGACGAGGTGGGTTACAAAGTCTGGGGCGTGGATGCGGCCGTCAACAAAGACGGCGCGGTAGATGTAGGGGTGGGAGAGAGTGGAGAAGGTGGAGGACTGTGGTGGTGATGGTTAGTATGAGATGGTGTAGTAGGGCGGGGGCAAGAGCTTACTTCGAGGGAGACGAGTTGGTCGTCAATGCTACCAACGTAGAGGATGCGTACGCCGAATCGAAGGACTTCGTCTAGAGCGGCGAGATACATTTGACTGACTAAGCTCTTTGGGTTGGAGAACTCGAAGAGCTCGGCGGCTGTGGGGCCGAGGTATCGTGTCTTGTATTCGATGAATGGACCCATGTTGACGCCTGCCATGGCACAAACACCTATCCTAGTCGCGTTGACGCAGCCGAATTGTATCAGCTTGGCTACAAGCATCATGGCTACCGGTACACCCTGGGAGTGACATGCTACGAGAATGAAGTCAGCTTGCTTGATGTGGTCGATCCAATTCAGCAAGAGCTTCCACAATGAGTTGACACGTTCAGCAATGAAGCCCTCGCCTTCTAGTGCGATTTGCTCAATCTCAGGAGTATAGCCACGAGCTTCGGACCAGTCTTTGATCGCGGCAGCAGCAGCATTCGCGAATCGTATTGATGTTCCAGTTGGCTGGCCGAGAACCTTTTGAAGGATCGGAGCAGGGAAGAATCCATGCACACCAATAGCTACAGCTTTCTTGATCTTCGGCGGGGCTGGATTGATGTGTAGGTGTGGTGTTGCACGCTCACTTCCGAGAAAGTACCGACGAAGCTGCTGCCAGAAGTTCGGTTGCTGTACCATCTGGTAAGTGTTCTTGAACTCTGGTAGCACAAGGCTCGCTGGTTCTTGCTTTGCCTTGGAATCCTGTTTTTGGACCGGCTTTGCCGCGGAGGCGGTATCTGATTTTGTAGGCGCAAGTACGGGGGAGGTCTTAGTTGGAGTGGCAGCCTTGCTCGAACTGGGAGTGTCTGTTGGTGTGCCTTTTGCTGGAGCCTTCGCTTTCGGTCGTCCTCGTAAAGATGCAAATGACTTCTTGGCTACGGTCTCTTCCTTTGGTGGCGGCAGCGGTTCCTTGGGTACGTCGGCGTCTGCCTTGGGCTGTTCCTGTTCATTGAACTGTGCCGCCTCTGGATGTGATTGCGAAGGAGTGTCAAACACTGCGACCTCACCCACATGCTTCTGCGGCCCGGCTTCATTCGGGTCCTTCTGTTCCCCTGGCTTCCCTCTGTACCAAAACGCCCATGCCGAAGGCTTCGATGATGTCGACGATGTTGACGAAGTTGTGTTGGCTTGAGTGCCTTTGGTTGGTGCTGCTGGCTCGGCGGTAGTTGCTACTTCCGGTGTGGGTACCGTCTCCGACGTCGCGGCGGGTGGTGCTGGTGCTACCTCTTGTACTGCTTCAGGTATCGCATCTGACTTTGGAGTACTGTCTCCAGAAGTGGGCGGTTCTACAGGAGGAGGGTTTGCTTGAGCATTCTGCGCACTGCTCCACGACCAAAACCACGAACCAGACGCAGCTCTTGCGGTGTGTTTGGTGGCTGTGGGTAGAGCATCCTTCACTTCTGCATCTTGTGTGGACACTGGATCAGGTGGCGCATCCTTCATCTCTGTATCAGCCTTCTGATCAGGCTTGGGTGGCACTACACCAGCATCCAAGCTCTTTGTTTGTGCGTCTGGCTCCTCCGAGGGTGTCGGTCCAGGCAACGGCGTGGTCGACGCTTCCTCAACGCTTGACTTTGCTTCAACCTTTGCTTTCCCTATATCCGCGTACCCATCAGGTCGCGACCACCAACTTCGCCAACCCCATGTGCTAGCAGCTGCATCCACTTGTGACTTGGGCGGTTCGGGAGGTAATGGCGGTTCGTCGATTTTGGGCGTTTGTGGTTCTTCGGCGTCTTTCGGCTTCGGGGGTTCTGGTTCGTCCATGAGACCGCCTGATGATACGTTTACTGTAGTGATGGCGGCGGGTATAGCTTCGCCCTTGCTCGACTTGCGCTTAGTGAGGAACTTCTTGGGCGACTCGTCCCTTGGTTTCTTCGCTTCCTTTCCAGGCAACTCGCTAGTCGCACCACCAGTAACACCGATGCTTTCAGTCGCTGTCTTGACTATAGCGGGTGCTTTTAGTCTCCAGCTACCTGTGCTTGAAAGCCACTTTTTGCCTCGCGGTGTCTGTGTGCCGGATGTCGTTGGTGTTGTAGCGTCAACTGAAGTCGCCGAGGCTGCTACCGACTTGTCTGAAGGCGCATCTTGAAGAACTTGGCTCCCACTAGGGGTACTAGACGGGGTATTGGTATTGCTGGCATCAGGTGGCAGTTTGGAGCGTGGAGTGGTTGCATCGACTGGGGCCTCTGTGTTTGGCTTTGATTTCTTACGTGGATTCATTCCTGCAGACAGAGAGCTGAGCAGGCGATACGGCCTCTAAAGTAGCGGTTAGTACAAAGAGGCCATGGGTGAGGTCGGCTGAATACCTTCATCCCGACGTGGACGGGCCAGGCGCGTCCGACGTCTGGCTCGCCATGACGCATGTGCATGTGCATGTCCCGTGCACTACTCCATAGCCGTTCTAGCGTGCTTCTGCCGCATGGGTTCTGCCACCGCCTAGCGATATTGTCGGCTTCCCAAATTTTAGTGAGCGAACTTTGCCCGCGGTATCACGACGCCAAACCGCAGCAATGGCGATCCAGAAAAAGGTGCGCACATGTTGTTTCTATGCGTGCAATGATGACTAACAATTGATAGCACGGAAAAGGTCGTCTCGACAAATGGTACAAGCTCGCAAAGGAAAAGGGCTACCGTGCGCGTGCCGCCTTCAAGTTGATCCAGTTGAACAAAAAGTACAACTTCCTGGAGAAGAGTAAGGTCTTAATCGATCTTTGCGCTGCGCCCGGATCATGGTGTCAAGTCGCCTCAGAGGTAACCAACATTGCGATAAACTATGCGCCTCTGTATTAACGACTCCAGGTTATGCCCGCGCATTCCCTCATTGTTGGTGTCGACCTTGCCCCAATCAAGCCTATTCCGCGATGCATTACCTTCCAGAGCGATATTACGACCGACAAGTGCCGAGCGACGCTGCGCCAACATCTCAAGCATCTCAAGTGTGATACAGTCCTGCACGACGGTGCGCCCAACGTCGGAACTGCCTGGGTACAGGATGCCTTCACCCAAGCTGAGCTGGTGCTACAATCCATGAAGCTTGCCACTGAATTCCTGGCAGAGGGTGGAACATTCGTTACAAAGATTTTCAGATCAAAGGATTACAACTCACTTCTCTGGGTCTTCAACCAACTTTTCGCAAAGGTCGAGGCAACGAAGCCACCCTCTTCCCGAAATGTCTCCGCCGAAATCTTTGTCGTCTGCCGTGGTTACAAGGCCCCAAAGAACCTCGATCCCAGATTTCTCGACGCTCGCAGTGTCTTCGCCGAACTCGCGGACCCAACGCCCAACAACGAAGCCAAGGTTTTCAAGCCCGAGCTGAAGAAGAGGAAGCGTGAAGGTTACGAGGAGGGAGATTGGACACAGTTCAAGGAGGTGCCCGTATCCGACTTTATTCAAACGACCGACCCCATTGCCATGTTAGGTGGCTTGAACAAGCTCAGCTTCGAGCAGAAACCCAATGGCGACATTGCCGTAGCTACCATTGACAAGCTCCCCGAGACAACCAAGGAAATTAGGGATTGCTGTGCTGACCTCAAGGTCCTGGGACGAGCCGACTTCAAGCGTCTTCTCCGCTGGCGACTGCGGGTACGCGAGATTTTTGGCTTTGCGACCAAAAAGACAAAGGTTGAGGAGGAGGCAAAGGCAAAGGAAGTGAAAGAAGGTGAAGAAGTTGCAGAAATCGAGTCCATGGACGAGGAAATGCAAATCCAAGAGGAGCTAGAGCGCATGAAGGAGAAGGAATCAAAATCAAAAAAGAAGCAGCGACGAGCCGAGAACGAGCGCAAGCAAAAAGAAATCACCCGTTTACAAATGAACATGACTACACCGTTCGAGCTCGGTATGGAACAGGCGGGTGGCGACGACTCCATGTTTGCGTTGAAGGCTGTCGACAAGGCTGGTGCTATCAACAAGATTGCGAAAGGCAAGATGGCACAAATCGTCGAGCGTGAGAAGCAGGAGGAAGTTGAGGAAGAGCTTGAGACCGACGACGAAGAGGATCATCTTGAACGGGATCTGGACGCCATGTACGGTGACTATGTCGAGCAACGTTCTGCGCGAGACGCAAAATACCGTGCAAAGCGAGCGAGGAAACAAGACGATGACGGTGAGTGGAATGGTTTCTCTGATGAGGACAAGGAACAAAGCGACGATGAAGAGCTGGTACAAGACGCCGAAAGCGACTGGAGCGACGATGAGGAGGAAGGACCCAAGGGCCTCATTACAGACCTAGACAACGAAGAGCAGTCTAAACAAGGCCTCACGAAGCGCGCTGCACGATTCTTCGACCAAGACATCTTCAAGGGCATCGACGGACTCGACGACTTAGAAGATGATGAGGACAGCGGCATCGATTTGGAAGGCGACACAGAAATGAAAGACGAGACCGTCACACCCACTCCTGCAACAGAGGCTGAACTATCCATCCGAACCACCACCAAGCCCGCGCCCTCAGCCTTCGACGGGGAATCCTCAGACGATGAAGACAAAATCGAAGAAGTCGCACGCGACGAAACACAATGGGAGCAAGACAACATGCCCATGAAGAACGGGCGACCAGACATCGACATTATCACCGCCGAAGCCATGACACTCGCACACCAAATGGCGACCGGCCAAAAAAGCAAACACGACCTCCTAGACGAATCCTTCAACCGCTACTCCCTCCGTGACGTCGACGGCCTCCCCGACTGGTTCCTCGACGACGAGAACCGCCACTCCAAACTCCAACGCCCTACCACCGCTGCCGCCGCCTCCGCCATCAAAGAAAAACTCCGCGCCCTAAACGCGCGGCCCATCAAGAAAGTCCGCGAAGCCCAAGCCAGGAAGAAATTCAAGGCTGCCCAGCGTCTAGAAAAGCTCAAGAAGAAGAGTGCGCTGCTTGCCGACGAGGAGGGCATGACGGAGAAGGAGAAGGCGCAGAGTATTGCAAGACTTATGAGTCGTGCGGCGAAGAAGAAACCCAAGCAGAAGGTTAGTGTTATTGTGGCCAAGGGAGGTAACAAGGGAATCAAGAATAGGCCAAAGGGCACAAAGGGTAAGTATAAGATGGTTGATGCGAGGTTGAAGAAGGATGTTAGGGGTGAGAAGAGGGCGGCGAAGAAGAATAAGAAGAGGTAGATGGGGGGTTTTCAATTTTGTTGTTATGTAAGAAAAGCGATGTTGCCTACTAGGTTCAAGGCACTGGAAAAATTTATTCGTTTTTTCTTCAATCCGCTACGTTGACGGAGTTGTGTTATGTGTGTGGTTAGGAAAGCGTGTTTGAGATGATGACTATAGAAAATCTATCGCGAGTACTAAGCTAAACAGCAAGAAGGGCATGAAAAGCCAACAGAATACATACAAAACAAAAGAAACTAAAGAGACGCCAACACCAATACGTCCTTACCCTTCTCCTGGACGACCCGTCCCCCTTGTCGTCTACATCCAAAACATAGTATTATTCAGATTTCTATGCCAGGGCCCGTGAGAGTTTCCTCCATTAGCTCCATAGCGTACCATCCAATGCTCCTTCCTATCACTCTTAACAACATCAGCCTCAGCCTCATCCTCCGAGTCTTCAAAGAGCCTTCCTGCCGTCTCCTGCGTCGTATCACTAACTTTTGTCGCCGCATCTGCATCACCTCCCGTCCCAGCGTCACTCCCACCCAGCGCCCGCAACCCATTGTTAAATTTCCTCTTCTCCTTCCACTACTTTTTCGCCGCCTTGACCTGTTCTTTATTCTCCTTCTTCAACGCAGCATGCGCATCGCGGATATAGCAGCACGCGCGGTCGTACAACCGGTCCGCATAGTACGTTGGTGGTACATATCCCACCAGCAGCGTCGCCCTTACATACGTATAACACAGCAAATTGGTAAAGTCCTGTAGTTGGCGGGGCGTCAAGTCGATCCCGTTTTCGAGCACAACGTAGTAGGTGGGTCGCGCGGTGCCGGCGAGTGTGTGGTGTGATTGCAGGTAAAAATCAAAGTGGTAGGGCGATGTGACACCAGAGTCGACGGCAGTTCCTGGAGGGCAGTTTTGTTTTGAGGAGGTGAATTTGGGGAAGAAACGCGTGTGGTGGCGTTTTGTTACTATGATTGCGGTTATGGCGGGGGTTGGGGGTGTGGATGGGGGGAGGGATCCGGCCTGGGTGTATTCGGTGTGGAGTTTGAGGTAGGCGTTGCGTATGCCGATGAGTTCGCTTTTTCGGATTTCGTAGTATTGGCTGTCTCCTACACCGTCTCGGTAGTAGAGTATACGCTTTGGTAGTCGATGTTTTCCCTTGATCATGTTATGCTCGGACCATGCGCGTAGACGCTCGACGACCATGTCACCGATGTCTTTGATGGGCTCGAAGTTGATGTCGTTTGGTCGCATGAATCCGAGGTAGTTGACGAAATCGCCGTCGGTACTGCCTACGACTGCAGCCAGAGAAGACGTTTCATCGTCAGTGGCTTTGTCGACGTGTACCACATCAGCGGCTAAGACGATGGTATCGAGAAGACCGTCGTGTGTGTAGAGCTTATATTGCAGTCCTTTTCTTAGATTGATATCGATGACTTTGTACTTCTCTTGGCCGCTTGTGATGTTGAACTCAATACCAAGGGTTTCGAGCGAATCTACGGGAGCTTTGGCGTACTCCTCACCAACATCTGCTGTCTGAAACAGCTGTTTTTTTCCTTCTCCTTCTACCTTGGCGAGCTCCTTTTCGCTGAAGACTCGTAGGTTTCGCTCGATGAGAAAGACAACAGGGCCAGATAGCTTGTTCTTGGTGCTGAAAACCTTAGAGCTAACCCAGTTCCACTTGTTCATATTGTTGAACTTTGCTCCTTTGATCCCAGTCTCGGGGCTCTTTACCCCTGTTGCAGGCTTTCGAATTTCGACTTTGGCCGGGCTAACCCTTCGTGCCGGTACCTCAAGTATCTTCTGAGATACGCTGAGCGAGGCTTTGTTGAGAATGGACGTATCCTTAGTCTGCTCAGATACACCAAGAAGTTCGAGAGCTGTGCTGCATAGGTTCGTGCGTACGTTGCCGGGGTCGCAGCGGGCTTCCGATATCATCGTGCCTCTTGCTTCTGCAGTCAATCTGCCCCTGTAGAGTTGTTCGCCAACAATGATCAACTTCTCTACGGGATACCATTCTTCTTTACCTCGCTGTTTACCTCCGATGTCGACACAGTGGAAAGGAGACTCTGCGATCGCTTTAAGTCTTTCATCGTTGAACCTAGCGTTCTTTTTCGGTGCGAGGTTTTCGTAAACGGTAATGTCCTTCCAGGTTTTTACTACCTTCGGTATGCGTATAGTACTTTGATTGGGAGAGTGACTTCAAAATGATTTGTCAATACGAAACTAAAGGCCTCTTCAGTACCTCTTTCGAACTCTTTCTTAATGCAGTGAACCTGAAGGCTGTCTTCGGAAGGCGTGTTGTCGGCGGTGTGTTGAATCGCAGCTCGTTTCTTGTCAAACATGTTGCGCTTGTCTAGCACTTCACTCTCTGGAAGCAGTAGGCGGAGTAGGACTATTCGAACTACCTGTGCTAGATTGATCTCGACCTCGACCTCGATTGCCGCGTCCGCGTCCGCGTCCGCGACCGCGTCTACCGTTTCCACGACCTAACATATCAAACGCACGTAGCTGTGAAATCGGAAAAGTCTCTAGTAAACACCACAGTAAATGAGCAGTAGATCAAAGTTCGATATTCCCTCAGACCGCGCTCTCCAGCATTCGTGTTATACTATTCTATCCTCCAAACAATCCCACCTGTCTGCTTGCGAGGCGCGCTTGCTAGCAACCATTGCGATGTCATGGCCCTAAATAAGTCGCACACAAGCTATTGCGCGCAACCCTTGGCTTAAGTTTTACAGCTCGATCGATCGTAGAGGTTTCCTTGAAGTGTAACTCGTGCCTTTAGGATTACAGGCAGGACAACCCGGGAAGCCGCAAACGTTACTAGCCCCCGCCTATGAGAAGTTCGGTATATAGGATACCACACACCTCTGCGCTGAGGTTCAGGATCATTAGAAATAAAGAAGAGCAAAAGTCGCACATCTATCCATTATGGTGAAGTATACAAGCAACTCTTTTACCATCCAGCCCCACCCGCACTAACGCCGCATCTCATCCCCGTTCCCACACTTCCCCCTCTCGACCAAAAACAAAGCCACAGCCTTGCTGCCTCTTCCTTCCATATACAAAAAAACATCAAAAAAACATAGCTGCTCCCCCGGAAAGGCTCGAACTTTCAACCTCCTGATATCGCCACAGAAGCTGTAACAGTCAGACGCGCTAGCCAATTGCGCCACGGAGGATAAAGCAATTCAGATTGCTCGTGGCTTATTGTCATGTGATTGATGAAGTATCTGCGTTTTAAAAAATAAATATTGTACACCAGAACGGCGTGGACGGGTAGTTTGGGCGGGGTGAGGTGGTTGGGAGGGAGATGTGGCATACGTGGAAGGATTGGTGGGTGAGAAATTGTGGGTCTTGGGCTCGCTTATGCGGCGGCATTGCCGTGGAGGGATGGAGGCAGGGGGGATACGTGTGCGGCTGGACAGAATTGCTGGAACACAATTATTTGGGTTGGCGTAAGGTGGAAGTTGAATACACTATCAAATAATGTTTTCTGAGCAAGGCAATTTTCTGGAAAGATATTGCGGAGTGCTTTTCGGTGATCACTCACAGTTCCCCCCATCCAGTAAACGCATAGGGATCTGTACACTCACCACTTGCTTTGGTCTTCGATGGATCGGTCATTAATTTTTTGCCGAAGTACATACATAGACTGCGGATATTGGATTGCCACGTAACTGGAAACTGGGTATATGTACTCCGATCGCGCTACCGTCTTTCATCCTTGTTCCTGTCCTATTCCACTCAAATTCGACACATGCGCACCTTGCTATGCGGTATAAACTTGATAAAAAAGTCGTGAATAACCATCCTGCATTGATACCATCCGTATGTATGCCAGCAAGTAGAGTTTATTGAATTTATCCGCTCTTACGACCCCGCTTCATTTTGCCTTTAGATGGTGTCTTGGCGGTGTCAGCCTCTGCAATCTTGAAGTCATCGCTGCGGAGATCTAGGACACCCCTTAGGATGCTGTAAATGAGGAGATCTTTTGTATAGCATGTTATGCCTTCCTTGGTCAGTTTCTGTGCATCCGCATCGTCGTCGTTATTCGCAAGCACGATACTGTTCCCAGTCTTATTCATTTTCGTGCTTGTGACGTCCTTCGCGCCTGCAGCTTTGCAGACTTCCTCGATATCGGCGAAAGATTCGAATGTCGCTTTGAGGCTCTTAGTGAAGTGTACGTTGTAGCCCTCGAACGGAGTTTGTGGTTGACCGAAGACGCCATCGAAACTGAAGTTCCATTCCTTTTCTTGCTTAGACGCGCAAGGCTTGAAATCAGACAGCGAGAGGAGATGGCCGGCCTTTGTAGACTCTAACAACCACTTGTCGGTAACGATGGGGATACCGCGAGCGATAGCGTATAATACTTTGGGTTTCTTCTGGAGACCACCTTCTCTCACACTGCAATGTGTTAGTTCCAAGCAAGTGGCTGCTACTGTCTTGGCAAGCAAACTGACCATAGTACATCGAAGCCATCAGCCAAGTTTTCCACATATGCTCCACCTTGTTTCCTCAAGAACTTTACGGTTTGGTGAGCCTTCGTGATGGTCGAATTGCTAAACGCCATGCGTGGTGCGGAACCCTCGTAAGCTTCCGCCGCAACGGTCGTTGATGGTTGTGAACTCGGTTGTGAGCGCGTGGGTGCGGCATCTTCTGTTTCCGCAGCCGCTTTCTTGACCGACGATTTCTTGGATGGAAGAACATTGACATTGCTTAGGCGACTATCTTGAGTATCGTCGTCACTTGTCTTTGCACGCTTATTAGGCCCTTGAAGTGCTTCATACTCAGACTCAGTCTCGTCGTCAATAGCAGGAGTGCCACGCTTTCTGGTCGATCTTGGTGGAATCTTTACCTTGGGCGAAGGATTTCTCTTATTATGGTGTGAAGGTGTCTCGGAAGTCTGGTTTCCTACCTCGATAGCAGCATGATCGGTTCGTGGGGAAGCATGCGCAACTTGCGGGACAGTTGGACTCTGAGCTGACGGTCCGACGTGCAAGGGAGAGGTCGTATGCTCTACAGGTTCCGCCATTTGATGGATGAAATCTGGTGGGTTAGTATCTGGATATGCTGATGCGCCATTGACTCGAGGTGCGGTTGGGGTTTCTTGGATTACAAGAGACCGCTGCTCTGGAAGTTTGGGAGTTGCTCGCGGGTGTGTCTTGTTCTGTCGTTGGGTTGATGTAGCAATAGTATGGTCATCCAGATTCTCATCTTCCGTCTGCTCTTCAGGAGTCTTGGGGACACGTTTGGCGTCAGGACCATTTCCCACCTGGACAAAGTCGGCAGCTGAGGAATCAACCTGCACTTCCGAGTTTGTCCATTTGCAAGTCAGACTGTATTCTAGTGATGCGAACTTCAACACATCGCCATGGCGGAGAAAGATTGATTCTGTGCGGCCATCAACAGGTGGTTGCAACTCGTACTTGGCACTCGGTGGGCCACCAATGCCGGCGGGGGCTGCATCGGGTACGATGACCAGAGTCTCAGTGACAGCTTCAACCTTGACGCCGAATGATCCAACACCTATAGGCGTTAGAAGTTATGCACAAATAGTGTGTGTGAGACCAACTAATGCGGCCAAGTTCGCGGTCCACATTTGGAAAGAAACCGCGAACAACACCGACATGTGCACTGTGTAGACCCAGGATGATATGAGCAACGCCCTTATCTGGCAGACTAAAGGCAGTAGAGCCGGACGAGGTGTCGGCGCTGGATGTGACCAATGTCCACATGGTTGCGAGTCTTGACGCGTCGTGGCGAAGGCAACGCGCGATCACGTTCGATGGAGTGAACTTCAAAGTCAACCTTGGAAAGCACTACCACCGGAACCGGAACTAGTAGCGATGATCTGTACGGCAAGTGGGGCTCGGTTCTGATTGGCCTTCGGGCGGGTTAGCGCGGTACTTGTCCCGCACCTCCAACATCGGAACCCTGTGAGCTCGGTATTGGCCCTCACCAGGGGTGAATGAAATGAATGTGCATGTGGCACCCATTGCTAGGCATGCATAGCCGCATCTTCATGTACCTGAGGCGCTAACGATGCGACTGTACTGTACAGCACTTGGATGAAATTGGGGGCCATGCGCCCGAGTCGAGCAGTCTCAGAGCCTTGACGGTGGAAGACGAAGAACAATACTAAGGAAATCTGCGCCATCTCATCACAACCTCACCACAGACGGGGAACACCGCCTTCGATGGCTCCAAACAACAATCTGACTAACTCTGCGACTTGCTGCAAGACAGGAGAAGAAAAGACGACGCAGCATTGGTTGAGCGTCGCCGAGCTGGGGCTCGACGAGGTGAGTGACCCGACGCATGCAGGTAGAGGGCACAGAGAACAATACCAAGGCCTTTCAGTGGTTTCTAAAACCTTGTCGCCACCTGGACATGTTCCTAGCTATAGTGGTGAGTCGAGATAGCGGTGCACTTCCATGCTTTCGCTGCAGCTGCTATTATCCGCTCGGGTCCCGAAGCGCCTTCCCAGTCACTTCATCAACGACAATGTCTAGGATCAATCTTGGATGCGATAGTAGCCTCGCCATATAGCTATTATACACTGCTGCTCTGTCGGATATAGCTTCTGTCGCCGCTTTCTTTTGCTCTTTACTCAGCCTCTGTTCCTTCCTGCCGTTCTATACTAATCCAACTTTCTTCTACACTGCACCTGCCGTCTTGTACCTGTCATCTTGTCCCAGCCATCCGGCACCTGCCATTTCCGAAGTCTCGACTCTTATCATCACCCAAACTTCCCCTCGAGGGCTAGCGCATCTTCTTTATCTCGGTCCCGTGGCACAGCGCATTGCCCCTCTTATCCCCGCAAACTTCCCAACCAACGGCACTCAGCGACACGCAGCGCCATGGACGACACCATGCAGAGCGTTCAGGTCCCGCCCAACTTCGATCCATGGACCCAGCCCTTGAACTTCACCATGTCCGATGGCAACGGCGGATGGATTCTGGTACAGAAGAGCTGGGAGGACCTTGACACCTGGCGCATCTACGACTTCCGTGTCGGCATCAGTTATGGAGTTGGATTCGGCGCATCTCTGATGCTTCTGTTGACTCTCCTCCTCTTGACCAAGGCTGAGAAGCGAAAATCCTGCATCTTTCTGCTCAACGCCGCATGTCTGCTCACCAACGGCATACGCTGTCTGCTCTTTTGCACGTGGATTACCGGAAACTTCAACAACCCCTATTCGGTGATGAGCCAGAGCTGGGAGCACATCACCGGATACGACTTTGCTAGCTACATCACTATCAATATCTTCGGAATCTTGGTCACCGCTCTGATCTTCACCTCGCTCAGTCTCCAGGTATGGATCGTATGCGTCACGACACCGCCCCTGCATCGCAACATCATCATGGCTGTGACTACTGCCATGGCCGGCGTCGCGTTCGGATTCAGAGTTGCTGCCGTGTACTACAACACCAAATTGACATTGGCCTTCGAGGGTAATGATTCCGTTCAGAACCTGACATCGACCTCATACGTCATACAGGTCGTTGCCATTTGGCTCTTCAGCTGCGTCTTCACCTTTAAGCTGGGGCATGCCATCTTGCAGAGACGTCGGCTCAACATGCCACAGTTTGGACCGATGCAAATCGTCTTCATTATGGGTCTGCAGACTATGCTTGTTCCGGGTATGTGTCCATTGCCTACAGTATTTGGTTTGACTAATATGTTTCCCAGCCATCTTCGCAAGCCTTCAGTTCACAAATGTTCTTCCTGAGATCGTCGCTCACGTCCTCACGGTTGTCTGCATCTTCCTCCCTCTCTCCGCCATGTGGGCAGGCGTGGTCAATGACCAGAATCTCGCATCAAGAGCACCAAACTCTCACCAGCAACTTCTCAATGCAGAGTTCTGCGATGCATCCAGGCTCACCACCCTAAGCAGCGGTTCCACTGCTTGCGATAAGGATAAGACTCGTCAAATGAGTGTGTGATCTGAGGTGGGAACGGTGTTCATTTTCTACATGCTTCTTGACGCGTTTCCCGATGCCTGTCGTCTGTCGATGTATTCTTCGTTGCCGTTCATCTCCTCCCCGAAGTCATGTATCTCACAGTCGGTCTTCGAGGAAGGTAGGCCTGAGCAAATAGTTAGCTTGTATTCTTCAAACCAGTGCATTGCCGCAAAGCAAATGTACCAGTCATCTTACAAGTACATATGAGATGTTTTCCAGGGACATGAGTATATTTTCTGTTATAGATGAAGAGGTATATGCACAACCAAGATGCATGAGCCATGCGGCCACTTGACAGACAGTGAATATAGCTGCTAACCTGCTGTGACATATCGAGAGGATCTTGGGAAGCTGCCTATTACAGATCGATAAGTTTGAGCATTGAAGTAACACTTAGAGCCTATTGTGACATAACAGCTAGAAGTCTACCATAGCACTTCTCATCAGTAACCGTCTACCTACCACGGCTAAGGCTCGGCTCTCTCCACGTCCACAAACAGTTTCGCGCTGAGTCATTTCTTGAAGTTCCATGCAGGGATTCTCGCTAAAGCTCGGGATTGACTATGCGAGTATGATTTGTAGCGCACGTCACTGCTCGTGCAAGTCTGCGTGCCTAAACGCGACTCCACGCCGACTCACCTTCACCTTCACTTCACTTTGCAGCCCCAACGTTACACCCGGGGTCTTGCCGGTGGCGATAGTCACGTGAATGATAGTTTAGTGCCACGCTTGGCAGACCTCTGTGGGTATATAATCCCTCGCTCCCACTCTGCTTTCTCTTTCCCACGGCACACCTTCAAGTCCAGGCCCCCCCGCATAGTTATTGTCGGTAACATTACGGTTGGATTCCGTTACCGGGTCTCTGAGGTCACGTTTGTGATACCTATGCGGGCTGGATTTGATTGAACCCTTTGGAAGAACGAACGACTCGGCGCCCTCAGCAAACTCTTATCTATTCCCACTTGGATACTGCGCTGGCTCGCGGTTACCCGGGTGTGGTTGGGGCGAGTTGAGGTATTGCTTCTTCAACAGAAGTCGCTGACTAGTTCACTTGGTGGACAGTGGGTAAGACGTTACTCACTCCTGCCCTGCTCTTCCGCCAGGATGCTGCGAGCAACGTTGGTATCCTAGCCAGCTTGCTTGTCCTTCTCGACTCCACCGATCCGCAGTTGCTTTACCAGCTTGCGCGCCACCGAGAAAGCATCCGAAAGTGTCGTTGCGACCAGCAGATGTCGCCGGGCATCCTCATTGCGGGGATGTTCGTTTCATCGGCCCTGGCCTCCCACTGCGCACATAGGTCTCTGGGGGTGGTCAACGGATGGTTCGCCATCTTGAGACCCTTGCTGGGTATGACCGCGTATGGATAAGGGGCTCGAACGGGAACTGGAGTCAGTGACACCACTCTCGCTAGAGCCTGCGAGTAACATGAGCAACTCTCGCGCTCATATGTTAGGGAGTGTATACCCGTATCTTATACACTAGGCTGTATCGGCAGCCGGTCTATCTTTTTCATCGACTCGATGGCCTTGGCCATCGGTTGAGGAAGAAGCGCACTGTTGACATCAAAGCCATATCTACTATCTCTTCTCCACATCGTCACCATTCTAACCAGAAAACTACAATACCATCTCCCCCTCTATCACACTTTCAACACACATCACACGTACAGAAGCGCCTCTATACCCGCTACCATAACCACATTCTCTCGCAGCACTAGATACAGCGATCCGCCTCTTCTCTTCGCTGCCAACACCATCACCATCATCATCATCACGCTCACTACTTATCATCCACATCACTCATGCATCATACCCATTCCGCTTTTCCTATCACAGAGATCGCGTGGCGTGCTGCACTACACCATCCTGACCTCTGCCACATCCATGAGGTACACGCACACCACACAAGTCACACTGCGATAGGTAGGGGGGTAGTACATATACTTTAAGACAAGACAGGACAGGACGGGGCAAACCATACGACAAGATGCGCAGGATAACAAGGCATGGTGATGATATTGAAGATGGAAAAGCCGACGAGAATAAGCAGATTGGGTAGGCAAAAGGCAGGTTATATAGCGTGTGGAGATATGCGGTAAGGTGATGGACAGAGTACGATGAGGTAGTTTGATGGGAGGAGGAAGGGAAGATGTGAGAGCAGTAGTAGAAGGAGACAACTTTTTAAAAGTGGCAGGTGAGTTGAACGATGTATGCATTGTTTGGAACACGCAAATTTGCAGAACTATCAGTCTCTAGTCTTGCCATGTCCTCGTATAGCCGTGTATAGAGATTAGACTTTATTCCCGTGTACCCAGCATGTATCTACACGACAAACCAGAGCCCAAGACCAAGCCGAGGCCATGTCCCTACGCCCTACCCACCTTGAAACTCAATATCTGTTCCATCTGTTAGCACTGAGATCCAATAATCCAACCCCCATCGGATATACCACTCACATCGTTCTTCCCCACAGCAACAACATCATCCTCGGCCACCCTCCTCCCACCCTCCGTCTCCACATACGCCATAGGCGCATCCCCCATAACCTTCCTATAAACATCGCCGACTGTACTTCCCTTCTTAACCAACACGCAATCGCGAAACACGGCCGTCGAACTCGCTGAACCACTCGTATACGCATGAATATTCCTCACCGGGAAAACAGGCACCAGACCCAGTAGCTCCGCCGCCCGTGACAGCACCTGAACAACGCCCGTGCTACCGAAACGGTACAGAACCATATCTTTAAGATTCTCAATCCGTGTCTTGAGTTTTTCGTCAAGTTCCTTTAGGCCGCCACCATCGGGATCGCCTTGCTCGATGAGGTCTTCGCGCGTGTCCACAAATTCGCTGCCTTCGGTGTATTTGACGAAGCCCTGTTTGGCTAGTTTGCGGAGGAAGACTTCGGATATAGCGCTGCAGAGGACTATGCTTTTAGGATCCTGCATCTTTGCGATTTTGGCAATGTTTTTGTCTGCGTCTGGGTGGTCGATTTTGTTGAGGGCGATGACGGTTGGGAACTTTTCGTCGGTGAAAGCGTTGACGACGCGCTCGATGGTTTCGTCAGACCAGTCTTGGAGGGGCTCTTTGAGAGCGAGGCGGTCCAGACAGCGTGCGACGACGCTGGAGGTGGAGCCGTAACCCGAGAATTGATTCTGGAGGGTTTCTACTGCTGTCGCTTTGACTGCGACGTGCCGTCTCTTGATACTACCCCATTTCTCCATCAAGTTGCCTTGTATCCACCGCACAATTTCGCTCCTTAGCCATACAATATCCTGGCTTGGGTCGTACCCTCTTGTCGCTTTGCCCTCTGCGTCTGTTGTCCCGCTCACATCCACCACATGTACCAGTGCATCCGCGTGTCGCAAGTCGTCCAGAAACCTGTTGCCTAGTCCCTTGCCCATATGTGCGCCGGGAACAAGACCGGCGACATCGAGTAGTTCTATGGGCACGGATCGCCGTCCCTCGGCACAAGATCCGTAGTTGGGCTTGCAGCGGTCGGCGAGGTTGAGGCGCGCGCAGGGACACGTAATCTGAAGATATCCGATGGCGCGCTGGGGGTCGATAGTAGTGAATCTGCCGTTATCGCATTAGATGACCGTGGTATGCGAGTGTGTATCCAAACCGTAAGGTTGGAGTAGGGTATGCGACAGGCTATGCGCCCAATGGGTTGGGGTGGGTAAGGGAAGACTTACGGAAAGTTGCCTACTTCAGATCAGCCTACATAGCTTCCAAAACTGTTGCGCGTTTACGGACCGACTTTGGAGGTAGCATCTGTTAAACTGTCGTAATATCCATCTTAGAAGGGCCCCATGAAGGAGGGGTGGAGGGGCATTACGCACCTGTTCAAAGTCGTTGATTTTCCAGACGAAGGCTTGCCCACGAGGCCAATGAGGGGATCGCGTGGCATTTTGGTATAGATCAAGGAAAGAGAGACTGGGTATCAAAGAAGGACAGTGTCGATTCGAGGCTGCCATGCCAAAGTTGATGCCGGCATCGTCAATTTCGCGCTTCTTATCGATAAGCGCGCTGACATCACAAATTCTACTCTTTCACAAGTAGGCCTATCTCTTGCAGGGAACTGAACTCGGCAGCATAGCAGTAGATTGCCACCGGCGTGTTCAAACTCCAAATTAATCTTCATGCCCAAACTTGTCACACAAATCTCAGCTTCAGTCCAATCATTACTCACCACTATGATGGCGCTGGAGCTAGACATAGATAAAAGCAATTATTCAATATTCATGGCTTCGTGAATGCTCCTCAAAGGAGCGGCAAAGTACGTAAAGGTCATCTAAGCGTGGCAGCATCGCGTCATACATGCAGTAGAGAGAGAGTGTGTGTGAAGAAACTTGCCAACACAAGTAAAGGATCAGACCACCCAACATCCATCACATTAAAGGAACCTGGACGCGAACAGCTATCCTGCTACAACGCCCGAGAATGCTAGTCATGTCGAAAACCCCACAAACCTTCATCTTATCCAAAATCTCATAAATACACCAGTGAAAATATGCTCAAGTAGAGACTTTTTTCGGGGTATAAACGTAGCTGAACGAAGAAACATAAATATTCCAAACCACATCTGCTGCACCTGCCCAGAACAGCACCAACCCCGACAGTAGGTGAAGACACCTGTAGTATGTACTTGAAAGCCTCGGCAATTGCGGAGATAGTCGTTGATCTATAGTGGGTATATCTCCGGTTTCCCAAAGTTAAGAACGCGATTTCTACAACACTGTTAGCAACGACCAACTGAGAACTAGTACAAGTGCTCTCGACTTACAAGACTGGCAATCGCTGCAGCCGAAGCGAGGTCTGGCTTGCCCGACACACTGCGTTGTGCTACTCGCGGTAAGCCACTCCCACTTGCAGTATTGAGCGGCGCCCCGTTCGCAGCACGCTTAGTGCCGACCAAATTTCCCTGGACGTTGGAATGTCGCCGTTGCGGAGCGCTACCCTTCACAGGGGAGTTGCTAGTCGCCACTTCGCGCTGCCCGCTGGCAGCGGTTGCGTTTCTGAAGCTAGTCGCCGGAGGCTCGGGAAGCGGTCGAACACGGGGTTGTGAAGTTGGCGCTGCGGGCATGCGCTTCGCAGGTGACGAGACACCCGTAGAACTATTGAATGGCCGCCGTGGCTGGCTGGTTTTGCGAACCCCAGTAATGAATTCATGTTGCATAGCCTCATCGGGCTTCATTCGCCGCTCAGGATCCCATCGCAGACATCTCGCAACAAAGTCGAGGAAGGCCTCGTCGTCACACTTCAGAGCTTGCTGAAGTGTCTTTGAGCTAGGCCTGCGTCTGCGGCCCTTTGAGGAAACGGTGACTCTAGGCTTTCCAAGCGAGTCGAAGAAAAGCTTCTTCCTGCTACTCTTCTCAATCAAGTGCTTCTCAGGGGGACCAAAAATTTCCATGATGCAGGCAAGCTGTTCTTGCTCATTCTCTCCAGGGAATATAGGATAGCCAGTAAGAAGTTCCGCGAGGATGCAGCCTAAGCTCCACATGTCAATCGGCAAACCATAGCTCATGCCCAAAATAACTTCCGGGGATCGATAGAAGCGCGACTGAATATAAGTGTAAACCTTCTCCGTCTCAAAGCAGCTGGATCCAAAGTCAATGACTTTGATCTCCGAGTGTAGAGGGTGAGCCAGTAGGATGTTCTCAGGTTTCAAGTCGCAATGAATAACCTTTTGGGCCTTGAGAAGAACGAGCGAAGCGAGCATTTGCTTGCAGAAACGGCGGATCAGGCGTACCGAGAAGCCCTTGAACTCGTGCGCTTTGATGAACTCGTACAAGTTCATACCAAGAAGTTCGGTGGAGATGCAAAGGTGCCCTCGGAAATAGAAACTTTGGGTGAAGTTGATCATGCTGTGCTTGTTATCAGGGTCCTGGAAACGTGTTAGTAATCCTGTAGGCATCTGGACATTGCCCACTCACCCATTCGCGTAGCTTCTGGAGAATGTTGACTTCGACCAGAGCTTGCTGATGAAACCGCTTTTTGTTGCGGATAATCTTGATCGCTTCAAGCCCTCCCGTTTTGTGATCAACGCAACGCACGACCTGTCCGAAACTACCCTTGCCCAGGAGGTCAACAACTTCGTATCTGTAGGCTAGATGGTCTCCCAAGACAATGTTGTAATCACCGCGCTCGTCGTCATAACCAAAGTTGGCTGTTTGGGCATTAAGATCACCAACGTGCTTCTTAGCATTCTTTGTCCCGCAGAAGTAGACCTCCTTGTAGTCGATGATTTCGCCCCTCTCGAAGATGTTCAGATTAGCCATGCGCATAGCATCACTTGGACTAACGCGTTCCTTGGCTGTAGCGCGTTTGCGGAGCTCGTCCACATCGCGTGCTGCATGCTCAAAGTCCTTTCGCTTCGATGCGAGCTTCTTCATCTCTTCGTCTGCTAGCATATCGTCCCGATCGAGATTGGAATCTAGGTTGCGAGATTTTAGCATGTTTGATGAGCTCTTTGTGCCCAACATCCGCTGCATCGGTGTCAAAATAGAGGAAGATTTTTGTGTTGGCTGATTGTTAGATGGATCCACGTGTCCTGACACAACTCGTATTCCCGCATTTCCAGCAGGCTTCCGAGCACTGTTCTTTTCCACCTCTGTGTCACTTGCGACTGCTGATGTCGAGGCTTTGCGACGCCCAAAATCAAGAGATGGCCGGGTACGACTCGTAGCAGGACTGGGAGTTGAATTGATGGCACCGCTCCAAGTCGCAGATGCAGGCAACCGTGGTGGTGGCATCCCACTTTGTTTGGTTGGTTGCTGTTGCTGCTGCTGCTGTTGCTGTTGGGGTCTTGCCTCCTCAGCCTTTGGACCTGGCTTCCGGACTTGGGCAGTCTGCGCTGGGTGCGACGCTGCTTTTGACGATGCTCGTCTCCAGCCACTTATGCTGAGTTTGCGCCGCAGAGACGAACCAGACGACGGTGTTTCCGGTTCTGTAGAGGTAGAGGTTTGCACTGAATCCGAAGTGAGCGTCTTCTGCAATGGCCGTGGGCCAGCGACCATGCTCTGCATCTCCACATCCTTAAGAGAAGATTTGTATTCGCCGCTGGGCCGTGATTGCAAACGAGCAAACTCTCCGCTTCCCTTGGGTAACGAGTTCGATGAGAATGGTGTAGTGGCTTGTCGCGTGGGGTTCAGGGTTGGAATCGGGAGGTTGCCAATGTTCGGGTGCGCGTCGAGCGAAGAGTCTGTTTGACGAAGGTTGAATGCGGAACTACTGCTGCGTAAGTGTTTGTGGTATTCATCATGGCTGGTATGCCGTGAAATAAAATTCGCCTTTGATGCTGTCATGGGCGTGCTGGGCGTTTTGTTGAGAGCGCGCTTTGGTGGCGGCGTGACAGCGCCCTCTTCTAGATCACCAGACGGTGTTGGGAAAGACGATATCCTGTTGTTGAACGGTGTGCCAAGTGGCAGTAAATTGAGGGGTGGCAGTCTGATGGGCTGCAAGCTCTTTTTGCTAGATTGTTGTACTGTAGGAGTTCTCTCCTGTTCTGGGCCGTTCCCGACAGTCAAGCCTCGCCTGTGTCTGATTGACCCCGAGCTCCTGTTCGAGAAACTGCCGTCTGAGGTCTCGCTCTGTCTGGCTTCGGGTTTTTGTGCCTCTGGTGTTGCCATGGCCTCTTGACGTACCGGCTGGGGCGTGCTCATCTTCGACGGGGCAGTGGTAAACGTGAAACTGCCACGCTCTGGCTCCTTGGGGGACTCGTATGCCTTTGGGATGGCTGGTACAGGAGGCACTTCTTCCTGCTCCCCGCCGGCCGAGCTTTGCACATTTCGCGGCTTTGGTGCGGGTAGTCGTGAGCCCGAGGGCGCGGGATTAACACGTAGAGGTATTGAGGACGGACCCACTTTCAGCGAGTTCAAGCTTGAATTTGACGAAAGCGAGACTCCCGAGGCATACGATTTGCGCTTCTGCTCCGGGGTTGCACGCGCCGACGAGGGTGTCATGTTGCCTCCATGTACCATGGCCGGGGACTGACTGAATGCACGCTCGTCAAATGCGGCGTCGGCTTGGGGCGTGGGGGGCCGACAGGGCCGCCGGGGGGAGGGTGATTGGGGTTGATGGATAGTCTTCGCAGCCTTCGGGCGTCGGTGGGGCTGATGGTTCTCGCACCCAGGCCTGAGATGTGTGGTGCAGCCGATTGTCGCTTGTTGGCTGATGAAGGGGTGCCGTATGAGGGCTGGGCGCCAGGGGACCTACCCGGCGAACGGGCGTTGTTGGGCATGGGATTTAAATCAGGGGCATTCGACGAGACAGTGAGGTGGCCCGACTGATGTCGTGAGGGGGGCTGTAGCGATTTTGCTTTGGCGTTTCGAGTTGCGGTTGGGAGCTTGGGTACTCCGGTGGTAGTTGTGCTGAGGTTTGCAGAGAGGGTTTCGCGGCGGCCGCCCTTGCTGAAGGAAGGTGCGCGGGTCAGGCGGGGCATGGTGTTGTCGTTGGCCCTGTCTCGCTCGAAGCTATTCGTTGGCAGCATTCCAGGGCCAACGCTCTTGCGAGGTGGCCGCGCCGCTGGATTTGGCGGTGCCTGGGCAGGAAATTGACTCTGGCGGCGTGTCCGGATAGCCATGTTGGAAGGCGGCGGCGGCATCGAAGACGTGTCGGATCCAGACGCGGTCGATCCACCGCTGGCTTTTCTCACAGTCGACTGGCTAAAGCGGCGGGCAAAGGAGCTGGTGCGTGTCGGGTACGGGTCAACGGGGTTGCTGGTGAAGGGCTGCATCTGCACTTGGCCGTTACCGGCAGGCACGTTGGAGGTGAAGTTCCCGGGCACGGGAAAGTCGCTCAAAGTAGGCTCATAGGCCAGACTATTAGCAAAGTCGTCAAAGTTGACCGACGGCAAGAAGTCGTACGAGCCGAAGCTCTCGCTCAGCTCTTCCTTGGTCGACTCGAGCTGACCCTGGCCGTGCTGCTGCTGCTGCTGCTGCTGCTGCTGATGATGATGATGAAGCTGTTGCTGATGTTGCTGCTCCTGCTTGGAGAAGCTGAAGCGTGGATTCGAGGGAGCCAGGCGCGTTGTCGTCGTCGTCGTCGTCTCGTTCGCGGGCGTGGGCAGGAAGGAGCGGCCCTCGACGGAAGCGAGGCTGGCGCCGCTCGTCATTCTAGATGGATTCACGCGTCAGCGACAGTCCATAACGCGACAAGATGGCTCTCTCGCTCGTGCAGAGAGTCAGTTCACCGCCCGGCCATGTCAATCACTACCTACCTCTGCTTGGAGAAGTCTTGTCGCGGCTCGCGGGGGCCCAACGGCACCTTTGCCCTCCCGCGTCCCGCCGGGTTGTGGTTGATTGGGGGCAGCGGCCGACCTGCCGTTATGGCATTTGAGGCACTCGTCTTGCGCAGTCGATTGCCCTGCTCGCCCGTCTTCTGGAACTTGCGGACTCGGTCTTCTGCAAGAGGCGCCATTAGCATCACCGTGGCATGGCGTGGCCAAGGTGCAAGTGCTTTTTCTTACCTGAAGAGCCACTAGAGTCTTCTGAGACGGTGGACCCTGACCGTTCGGGCACGTTTGTGGGTGTCATGGCTCGTATTGAGGTTCGCGGTTGTGTAGACATGGTCAGCACACACTCTGTGCGGCGTCGACACCACCAACACGGGCTCTGCTGCGCACGGCGAGCAAGCCCTGGATGTTGCTTGCTCGTTCAAGAACGCTGGGACAGTCTCCAAGCGTTGCGCTTGGGCTCCGATGGCACTATGCCGACATATCTGTCAAAGGGCCCGGCAGCAGCGGTGAGAGACGATCGGCGGTCCGGTAATGAGGTGAGCGAGCGAATATCCGAAGTTTCCAAGGGTGAAGGTGTTCAGCGCAGAAAAAGCACCGCGCTGTATGGCAGCAAAGGGGCGGGGAGGTCGCTGCGTCGATAGCAGACGTTGGTCAAAGTCACATTGAGCGTCGGCACCTCGCAAAAGCCACACTAGGCACTAGGGTTGTCTAGTTGACGGGGCCCCTGTCCATATCTCTCTGTCCTTTGGGCATTGGCACTGAAGAACATGGCATGGAAACCAAAACACCCAAACTTTGCTGGGAAGCCGACGCATGGTCCATGGCAAACGCCATCAGGCCTACAGGGCTACGTACAGGGCTATAGTAGGGTCCGTTGTCCCGCTCATGCCTCTGCTACGCTCTAGTGACGGGTGGCTGTACACACGGAGCAGTGCAACCATCAGCTGCCAACTACCTGCACGCACATGGCACGGCTCTCAGCATGTGCATAATCGAACCCTGACGGAACCCTCGCTTGTGCACTGCACTGCTGCATGCTACCAGTATCATCAACACGTTCAGAGCCGGGTCCCATGTTACTGCGAAACATGACAGCGGGAATGCCGCATCTACTCCACACGACTCGTCTGCTCCCCGATCTGTAATCGGAGTCATGGTAAGCTGCTGAGATCCAGATCCAGATCAATCCGGATCAACCGCGCGGCCAGCGGCCGTGAATTGGGCGTCCCTGATCATCCGCATTATTGCGCACCACCACCACCACCGAGCACGGGCCCTTGTGGGGAAACTCCCGGAACGAGCAACGTGCCACAGCGCAAGCCACGGGCAGAAGCATGTGCGTCATCCGCGCCCACGGCTGCTGCACCAAACATTGCGACATCACATTCTGGTCCTGTGCATGCGGCTTGGGAGAGCGGGCATTGAGGACTGCATACGAAAGAGCTTCACGTAGTTGGCGGTTGGCACGCTGCCTGGAACCAAACTTGGAACAAAGTCGCCACCCAGTCACATGTCACCCACCTTCCTCGACCCTCGTTGTGATATCCGTCCACGTACTATCCACCGACCTGGCTTAACCCAGAGTAGAGAGTGTAGTCCACGGGTATAGTCAACTGCACGTCACTGTCGTCATCGTAGCATCGTCACAAGGAAGGAAGGCCAGCATCAAACTCCGACCATGGCTGCCGACAACTCAGACTCTTTCGCAAACCGCGATGCGCCCATTCCAGTGGTACAAGTGCAACACGCCTCAAACGGCGGCACTCCCACCGAGACCAAGGGCAAGTCGCGTCGCTTGTCCGCAAGCAAATTGATGCACAAGCTGGAACACCTGGGCGAGAACATCAAAGGCGACTCCAGCAACAGAATGGGTGATAAAATGATGAACATGTAGGTATTCCTCATGCAGGGCTTGCTTTCGTCGAGTCTCATCACCTCCATCACCAAGCTCTCTACCACTAATCACACAGGTTACAAGCAAACAAGTCGACTAAACAGAGCTGATTCTCCTAGGCTACTTGCACAGGTCCTCCCCTCTGAAGACTTGTCCGACAACTCGTCCACAGGCACACCCACTCCCAGCGGAAACACTCCTCATATCAAAGACCGGCGCTCCCGAACCTATGTCGAGCGTCCCAGCTTCAGCATACCCACAATGTCGTCCAACTTTCGTCGCTTCAACTCTCGTATTGGTGTAGCCTTCATCTTCCAGAACAGACTTATCCGCCTCTTCACGTGGGCACAGCCTACGCAAACCCTTTCCTTCCTCTTTGTTTGGACATTCATATGTATCAACCCGTATCTGCTACCTGTGCTGCCACTAGCTAGCGGCATGTTTTTCGTCATGGTGCCCTCGTATCTTACGAGACACCCTGAACCCGTAGGCAATCCAATGGAAGTGGACGCCGACCTGTGGAGGGGGAGCCTAGGTGGACCACCACTGGCAGATGCGAGGACGATTAAGCCCGCGCCCGAGTTCAGCAAAGACTTCTTCCGCAATATGCGTGACTTGCAAAATTGCATGGAAGACTTTAGCCGCGGCCACGATGCAGTTTTGAGCTTCATCACACCTCTCACCAACTTCAGCAACGAGAACCTCTCTTCGATGCTCTATCTGATTCTACTTGTTGTCTCCGTACTGTTGTTCATCACCGCACACCTTCTCCCCTGGCGAGCTATCATACTCGTGCTCGGGTACATGATGACCGCGCTCGGCCATCCAGCAATTCAAGAGCTTGTTGCGACACCCGAGACTGAAAAGTTCCTTGCCGAAGCAGAGCAGCAAAGTCGAACCTTTCTCCTTGGCATCTCACGTGCGGACATTGAACTCGAAACCTCACAAGAAACCCGAGAAGTTGAAATCTTTGAGCTGCAGTATCGTGCGTTGCACGATCAAGATGGCGAGTATGAAGGTTTTATATTCTCCCCCTCGCCCTACTCGCCTCTTTCACCTAGCCGCATCTCGGGCGACCGACCCCGCGGTACGCCCTTCTTCGAGGATGTTCTCCCGCCACGGGGTTGGCGCTGGAGTGACAAAAAGTGGACGCTAGATTTACTATCTCGCGAATGGGTCGAAGACCGCTGTGTTACGGGTGTAGAGGTAGAAGTCGAAGGCGAGAGATGGGTTACAGATTTACATTATGAAGTGCTTGAGACTGCGGGCGAACAAGCCGAGGAAAGAGCCAAGTTGAAGAAGAGGGGCTCCTCCAAGGGTGGCAGTAAGGACATTGGGGATCAGGAGAGAGAAGTTCTCCGACGGGCTTGGGAGGAAAGCAAACCAAGTCGCAAGGGCGAGTGGAGAAGAAGGAGGTGGGTTAGGGGCGTTGAACGGATGCCTTGGAGAGATGGGCAGTCGTAGCGGGATGAAAGCATGTTGCAAACAATTGACGACTGCAGATGTAAATACCGCAAAACGTCTAGGATGTGATGTATCCTGCTACGTTCACCATGGCAATTTCCATGTGCGCTATCTATATGATATGCTTACGTGGATGCGAGTTGTCCACAGGATGTGCAGCGCACGCTGCAGCTAGGTGACATGTATGTACCTACTATTGCCTCAACATGCTGCAACTGCACCCAGCATGACATCAAAACACCATATGACCTATTTTGGACGTGGATAGTTTTCTCCGGTGAACATGCGGTCCCTGATCGGCAGTCTAGCTTCCTGGTACTGCAGTAGCGCAGCCAGGCAGGCGCATAGAATGGGCCAATGCGGGGCGGGATTGTAGAAGGCATATTGGTCGTAAGATTCGGCACTTTGGTCATGATTTGATCAAACGAGGCGAAAAGAGGCAAAGAGGTCGTCGGGAAAACTTCATGTCCTCGTTTGCGGCTTTAACCGTATCCTTGTTGACCAACGGCGAAACACCGATTTCGGCTTTCTGCTTCCAGCGTGGGAAGGGAGTTAGCGCCTAGTAGCCCGTCGGCCAGGCTCGCTACCTCCAGGGCTCCGCCATAGTAGAATCATCGATCCCATGAGTGAATTGATTGCTAATGTGACCCATGGTAACGCCCACGAACTCGCTTGTGCGGAGAGTTCGGAACAAAGATTTCACACACGCTCTCACAGAGCACTGCGCGTTTCGGCCTGCTTCCCTCCCACCACCTCGACGGCTCGCAAGCGCGGCCGAGAGGACTATATAGACTCGTGCATCTCCTCACGCCACTCGGTTGACTGTCTTGCTACTGTTCGTGTTCCAGCTGCGACTAGCCGGGTCAACTGTCTCTTCCACCACCTCTGCAAGGATTCCTCTCTTCCTAGGTTGACACCTCAGAACCACAGTCTAGCTCCCACACCCGAAACCACCACCGACTAGGCTAGATTTCCTTTCGCCCACACGCAACCACATAACTAGCCCTCTATCCCCATCCATTCTCCAGTCTGGTTCCTGCCAAAACCTTGATTTCATCTGGGCTAACAGCTCTGTGGCAACTTCCTCTAGTCTTGTCCTTTGTCAACGTGCGCCCAACCTCCGACTCCGACTTCCAAGCTTCTCACGCGACACTTCCCTAGCGTACCAAGCTGGCCATTTCCCGACTACTTGGTCATCTCAGGCCATTTTATTTCCCATAGGCTCATTCTCTCTACCTCTCTGCCTCTCTGCCTCTCACCTTGAAACATATCCTTCGCCACCCCACCACCACAATGCTTCCTTCTCTACCCCGGTTGAGCGACTACGATGTCTCGGCCAAGAATGGCTTCCTTCCTGACCAAGTGCCACTCGATATCCTGCCAGACCGATACTACCAGCCATGGGAAACTATTGTTAGCAATTTCCAAAACTTGATACTTGCCAAGCGCCTGCGCAGCATGGTTGACACACTGCCTGTGCTGGAAACCGACCTTCTTCTCACAGAAGCCGAATGGCGACGAGCTTACTCGATCCTGGGCTTTATTGCACACGCATACATCTGGGGAGGTGACAGGCCGGCCGATGTAAGCCAAGAGTACCCACATGTCCCAAAGCGATGCATAGCTAACCGCCCTCTGCAGATTGTCCCATCGTCCATTTCGATTCCATTTCTGGAAACATGCAAGCATCTGGAGCTCCCGCCTGTTGCTACGTTTGCTGCCGTATGCTTGTGGAACTGGCGACCCCTTTTCCAGGGGGAACCTGCCGACACTTTGGACAACCTCGCGACACAGATGACATTTACTGGCTCCATGGACGAATCATGGTTCTATTTAGTGTCTGTAGCAATTGAGGCACGAGCCGGGCCAGTCATTCCGATGATGATCGAAGCGATTGCGGCTGCCCGCCGAAACGATAGCAACACGGTCGTGCAGTGCCTGCGATCCTTCGCGGAGCGATTAGACGATATAGGTACCCTCCTAGAGCGCATGTACGAGAGCTGCGACCCGCATGTGTTCTATCACCGTATCCGCCCTTTTCTCGCTGGAAGTAAGAACATGGCCGACGCGGGTCTTCCAAACGGAGTCATGTTCGACGACGGCACTGGCCAACAGCCGTATGTGCAGTTCAGCGGTGGCAGTAACGCACAGAGCTCCATCATCCAATTCTTTGACGTCGTCCTGGGAGTCGAGCATCGACCTACCGGTGAGAAGCGAACAGGTGTGGAGAATCCGGCACTGTCTGGACCGTCTCACGGGTTTATCCAGGACATGCGCAACTACATGCCAGGACCTCACCGTAGATTTCTTGAACACATGGAGAGAATCGCCAATATCCGGGAGTATGTCACCTTAAACCGGAACAACCGCGCTCTGACCACAGCCTACGATGCATGCCTAGCTATGCTGCGTACTCTTCGCGACAAGCATATCCAGCTCGTCTCACGCTACATCATCATCAAGTCTCGAGAGACACGATCCAACTCAACTTCACTATCCACCAAGCAGGCCTCGACTCAGCGCGTTAACCTTGCCAACACAATGGCTCGCTCTGGTAGCAAGAAACTTCGTGGTACAGGTGGCACAGCTCTCATTCCTTTCCTGAAGCAAGCCCGAGATGAGACTGGTGAGCCTGCTATCGATGCCTGGGCAAAGCGTCTGCTCAACAACGGACCTGCAGAGTTTGGCGCCTCCCTGGGTGTCGATGCTGGAGTTACAAGACTCGGCAAAGTCTCAGATGGTTTCAATGGCGGGGTTGAGATCGTCGGGCTTGCCGGTACCTGGAGTGTCGACGATAGTGAGGGAGGCATCTGTCACTGGTAATTTGTATGACATGGTGTTTGAAGACTGCATTCTACTCTGGCGTTTTTGGGACCTTGGGAACTGGCGAACATACCCCTACTGCAGCTGAGCTGTGAAGAATACCACTAGCCCTTTTGGCTGGTTGATACGGATAGATTCAAGACATCGGCATTTTTCCTCTTGGAAAAGATTATAGAAAGTCTCGCGGGTTGTTATTGCATCATTGTACATGTGTTGTCGCAAATGCCTGTTGATCTGCATGCAACCCACGCGCATACCTTGAAGACCCTGTCGGAAGTTCCACATGCGGCCGCGAGCCCCATGGAACAAGTCCAGACTTTTCCTTTCTTCATCAGGGTGTCACGATAACTCCTCACATGCCTGACGCCACCGCGTCAGATCTTCCCGCGGCTGCCTTGCTGCAGGGCAAATGTTGTGGGTTGCGTCGCGTCGCGGGGTGCTGTGACGTCATATTCCAGACGCGGGCCTGTGCAATACGTACTCTTCAATGAACAACAGAGAGGTATAAATACAAAGCTCCTCTGCAACTGCATAGATCATTACATTGCTTTAAATCGCCTACAACGTTTACATAACTCCAAAGTCTACGTTCGCATACTCTCAAACCGTAAAGACAACGCTCCACCAAACCACAACCATGTCCAACGACCCAACTTCCACTCCTCAGTCCTACCTGGACCAAGCCAAAGGCGCCGTACAAAGCGCGCTTGGTTCCCTAACCGGTAGCACAGCCGACAAGGTATGTTTCTCTTTCCTCTCCCACACCGACCAAGGCAGAACCACCCCTAATGCGCACCCAGGCTCAAGGCGAAAACCGCAAAGAAACCGCCGCCGCCGAACACGACCTCTCCCACTCCGCCGCCAAAGCCGGTCCCTTCTCCATGACCCCCTCCGGCGGTGTCGCAAAAGACGACCCAGACCGCAGCGCGGGCTCGTGGAACCAAAACGTCGGTGCCGCCAAAGAAGCCATCGGCGGTTTCGTCGGCGCAGAGGGCCTCAAGCAAGAAGGTATCCAACAGAACAAGGAGGGCAAGGGCCAGGAGGCTGCAGGCCAGGTGAACGATTTAGGCAAGGGCGTTGCGGATCGTGTGGGAGGTACGATTGGAGGTGCTGTTGCGGGTCTGACGGGCAATGCGGCGCAGAAGGCGGAGGCGGAGAGGCAGCATGATGAGGGCAAGGCGAGGCAGAGGGGCGTCGAGGTTGATTTGCAAAAGAAGGCCGAGGCGGATAGGGTTTAGGGGTTTTCTTGGAGTTGACTGCCTTGGGCATAAGGAGGGGGACGCTTGATTAGTGTAGATGATACCTTGGAATGATATACCCTATTTTCTTCTTCTAAGAATTACGTGTTTGCTGTATTTTGTGCAGTAGAGTTTACTCCATGTGTTTTTGACATCAGTCTGCCGGTTGAATTCGTGCTTCTCCAGAAGGAAGATATGGTTTCTTGAGTTTATTCGTAGCAGAGGCAATGCCAACACGCCGCTCAAGGTCTCATGAGCGCACTTTGGTTGAACAGGTGATGCTCAGTAGACTGCCAAGATGCGCCGGCGGCGATGCGCATCGCAGGCGCAGCAGCACGATTGCGTCGCGCATCGGCGATGGAATTTTACGAAGATGTGAAAAAATTGAACATCAAGTGCAGCGTCACAGCCTCGCGCATCACGTCAACAGCTTGGAAGCCGCGCAACCGGTTGAAGGATTTGTTCTGGATCTGCCAATCTCTCCAGGTTCAGCCACGTCTAGCCACTAAGAGAAGCGTGTGCCACAAATTGCGGCTTGACATCATTCTTGGCGTTCGGTGATGCGTATGAAGCGAGTGGAGCTTGCGAAGCTATGTGGCTGGTGCATGGCCTGGACAACTCATCACCACCCGGACTCCGGATGCCGACACCGAGGTGAAAGAAAGTACGAGGCCGTTTGCAGCTTGGCGAGTTGAGAATTGTGGGCGGTTACGCTGATGAGATCTGCTTCCGTGCGCAGTTGTGCGGATATCCGGCCAAGGGAGGAGAAAAGTTGGTTGTTGGGGAGCCTTTGCACATTGGTTATGCACTTGGTGACAAAGAACTGCTGCAGACGCTTGGAAGACGTCACGCGTCATGACATGCAACCCCAATGAAAGCGCTACTTTCGCTTGGAATTTGGGCCAGTTAACTTGGTTGTTGATCGGAATTAACAGATCGTTACGCCACATGCTGTGGCTGCGAAAATCAGGCGGCGGCTACGCGGCATTCAATCATGTTCCCTGTCCGCAGGATACGTCATATGTGTGTGGTCATGAGTTGCCCTCACCTCGATAAATACTACGCTGGCACCCGCTGTTTGCCTGACACCATCACTCCACCAAACTCTACTGCAGCACACTACAAGTACTCCAATACTCCAGTACATCCAAAGCCCTTCTTACTTTAGGAAACCGCGAACACATCCAACATGCCTTTCACCGCAAGGTAAGTCGATATCCGCAACAGCGCCCTTGTTAGCAAACTCTGATGTTAACAAACTGGCAGCGACATCTGCAAGATCATCCTTGCCATCGTCCTCCCACCTCTAGGTGTCTTCCTCGAGCGTGGCTGTGGAGCTGATCTCCTCATCAACATCCTGTTGACCATCCTGGCCTACATTCCCGTGAGTTCCGCATAGCCGCCCATACCTATCAGCGCGTCCACTAACAGCCTTGTGTAGGGTATCGTTCACGCCTTGTACATTATACTCAAGTATTAGCCGAGGCGCTCAGAAATGTACGACAGAGCCGCGATGACGACGGCATGACGACCACGTCAACCCACGATACCCATCTCTTATCTTTGTTCGTCAACGCCAAAGCTCCCGCGACCACCTGACACCTACCACGAGCTATTAATATCGTATCAAATTCGGTTTTTGTTTAGCATGGGATTCATCCGACAATTCCGGAGCTCCCGGTCGGATAACGGACGATGGGACCTTTGGCTTGGCTACTTTTACATATCATGACTGGCTTTGTGTTTACGGAGTCCTTGAGTTTTTTTAGGACACTTTTTGGTCTGCTTGGGGGTAATCCTGGCGCATTCCATGAGCGTAGCATAATGAGAAATTTAATGAATTTATCCACGACTGTGTTGAAATTGAATGATTTGCTGTGAATAACGTAAAAATAAACTATGTTGAGTTATAGTTGTAGATCGAAACAACTGCCACTTGTGCTGGCAAAGGCGACTACTTCACATACGAGAAACGTGGTGGTGAGAAGTGGCATACCGTCACTGAAATTGCACGCTTACTCCATGTGCCAAATTGGAAGGCAGATCGGGCCCAAGCCAGCGCACATATCTCGGAGCCTGCGTTATCAGACGAGTGCGTCAGCGCACACACCACAGCTCTAAATTGAAGAAACTCCCAATCATTCATGCCATATTACACAAACGTTGATGGTCGTCCTTGGATAGTCATTTGACAGCAAGGCGCGACCAGAAGCTTGGCAAGGCCTTCCACCGTTCTTTCCAAGGTTTACGCGTTCGGCAACAGCACTCACCACCGTGACACCCTCACCCAACTCGACCCTATGTATTCCTCGCAGTCTACAACGTCTTACTCCCGACATTGCTATCCCTTGATGCGCAAGGCACGATATAAATACCGCCCAATATGAGCTACCTTACCGCCAGTCTGGAGCCAGACGAACTCGACGCGCTCATGGACCCCATGAAGCCGTACGACGACGCGATGCGCGACCTGGAACACATCACGAAAACCATACGCGGCACTGCAGATGCATTTGAGGAATCTCTGAGAATTAAGAACTCGCTTGACACGTACGAAGTGTTGGCCAGGACCATGCCAACCCCAGCAACTGCTCACAGCTATTCTAAACTGCGAGTACAAGCTCTGGCAGACGCACCCAGGAGACACCTCTGAGGTTCAAGCCGTACTTGAGCCACTGGGTAGAGACCCTTATGAAAATGCAGAAGGAACTTGCCAATCATCAGCACACTACCGCCACTACTAGCGACACGAACGACACCATCACTACGAGGGAGATACTGGCAACTCGAGCTGGATACATCATGGCGTTGCTGAAGGAGGCTCCATTGCCTTCTACCGAGCCAGTACGTTCCGCATACGAGAAAAGTGCTCGAGAGGAATTCGTCCTTCCGGAATTCGATCTCCTGCCGTACATGCGAATACTGGTAGAAACGGAAATTTGGGATAGGCTGCCTGAGGGCATGGTGCAAGCTCCAGAAACAGGAGCGTTGAGCAAATCCAAGACACAGGAGGGCAGTGGTTCACAGCGATGGGAGGATGTTATGCTTTGCAAGCTCAAGGACGATCCCAATGCCGCCGTGCAAGAACTCTCGCATCTCCCGCTTGACATATCGACGCTCGACTTCCTCACCAAACTCCTCACCGATCATACCTTTGAAGAGCTTGGCATTGACGGACCGCCTGTTATACTCCAATACATACAGCACGCATTGCGGCTCGTCGAGAAAATGGGGGCACCCCCACCCACGTCAGAGCAGAATTTGCCAGTCAGCGGGACTTCCAATGGCGCGGCTATTGTCGAATATGGCAAAGAGCCGCAGAGTCGCGCTGTTATATTGCTACTGCTGTTTATGAAGAACTCGATTACCAAGGGCTTGTTGGAGCCGACACCGCTGATCTTCGAGCTCCAAGAGATTTGCGTGCGGTACGTGTGGATCAAAGAGGTCAGGGATTTTCGGGACTGGGTGGGAAAAATCGATGTGTTCATCTAGAAGATCAGCATGTCGGTGCTGATGCTAAGATAATAATTTGGCCGCCTGAGTGACACAAAGTACTTCGCATGCTCGTGTACAAAGACCATTGTAGGCGCCAGGCACGCCTATCAGGTGTCCAGCCACACTGTCAAGTGTATTATGTCACACCCAGGTGTGGAGTGGGAGATCGGATCTGTTGCATGAAGATGACGCAGGTGCAGTGTGTCTGTATGGCATTGAACCCTGGGAAAATAATCTGCATTGATGCGCTGAGTCGTATGTTCTGCCTCGGGTGTTTCGTTGTGTTGATAGAGATGATGGATGGAGCTGTCACTGCATTGTGCAGGATTTGCAACTGTCACAGTTGCTGTGTGACTGTAGTAGGAAGAAAGTTGCTGTCACGAGCAGAGCCGGACTAGTATAGCGAAACATTGTAGAAGCGATAGAACAGCAACTTGGACCCAGATCATGCGCTTGCTGCGCCATTTCACCGACGAAATACTTGGAGACACCCTTACCAACCTTGTTTACTATTGCAGTGCGACTACAGCCGTGGGATGGCCATCTATGATGGTTTCGGGAATAGTCGGTGTTGGAGAGAAGTAACGCGCCAATCCACAGCACATCCTAAACTTTAGAGTTTCAATCCCCACCTCTGGCTGAAACAACCACCGATCTTCTACGCCCGACGGCTTCGTTGCTAGCCGGGTACAATACAGGGCGGTGAAAGGTCGCCGGTGAATGTGTGGACCCTTTCCACATTGTGGTACGACACGTGTTGACGAAGATGACAGAAGGCCTCATTCGTATGCCACATGCGCAGACCAGCAAGGCGAGAATCTGTGGGAGAAGCGGGACGACATGTCTCCAGAATTGTTTGGATCGCTAAGTTTGGAACAAACTTCGATTCCTGATACAGGGCTACGGCCCATCCCTTCCATATGCCAAACATCAACTGCGCCAACCCGCACCGCATCATGGATGTTCCGATGAATTCTACGGGCTTGGCGCAAGAAGATCTTGGACCAAACTTCTGGAGATGATCTTCCCGCAACCGACATCCTAGCGCGACCAACCAGAAGTGGAGTTACCATGAGCATCGTTTGACCAGCATCGTCTCAGCTCTACGTTTCTCGTCTGTGCCTCGGTATCACTGCCCCGTTCCATCCTTCCCGTAATGTTTTGGCACAGCGACGAGGGGTCGCGGCCTGCTAGGCGCCTTGGATCATGGGAAACTAACTCGGACCTCGAAATGCTTGTGTGTAGCTAAGCATTAGCCTCCCGACCTTGAGTGCCACCAGAGACTGTATTTAAGACGTGCTGCCCATCCACCTAGAGTCGATATCACCATCACACCAGACTTGCTTTCTTCTACTTCCCATCCCTTCTAATTACTATTACTTGCGCCGGTCGCTTGCTTTGTTCTTTACTCGCAATTTACTCGTACATCACTTTCTGTTTTCTTCGACATCACACTTTTTTCGACCCTCTAATATCAAAACATCCTCGTACTTAATCTTACCCCCACACATCAAGATGCGTTACTCTATCGTCTTCATCGCTGCTCTGTCAGCTTCCGTCCAGGCCCACGGTGTCATCACTCAGGTCCAGGGTGCCAACGGTGTCAACATGCCCGGTCTTTCCGTTGCGGACGGCACTCCCCGTGACTCTCCTTCTCCTCTCTCCGGTGCTGAGGCCGACACATCCATCATCCGTGCTAAGGAGATGGGTGGCAAGGCTTCCGCTCTCGGACGTACTGCCAACGGACCTGTCAGCGCTGCCGCTGCCATCTCTACCTTCATGGGTGGTGCCGCTGGTGCCGCCGCCCCTGCTGCTGGCGCTGGTGCTGCTGGTGCTGCTGCAGGTGGTGCTGCTGCAGGTGGTGCTAAGGCTGCTAAGGCTGGTGGTGCCGGTGGCATTGCCGCTGCTATCGCTGGCGCTGCCAAGGGAGGCAAGGGAGCTGCTGCCAACAAGCGTGGTCTCCTCGATGCTCTGACCGGAGGAACTGCTGCCAAGGGCGGTGCTGGCGGTGCTGCTGCCGGTACCAAGACCCCCAAGGGCACCACCGAGGCTGGTGTCTCCGCCGCTGCTGGTGCGGGTGCCGCATCTGGTCTTCCCACCACCGCCGACGACGGCACCATCACCATGACCTTCCACCAGGTCAACCAGGACGGTGCCGGTCCCCTGACTGCCATGATCGACCCCACATCCGCTGGTACCGACCCTGCTGCCTTCCAGGCCGCGACCGTCACCCAGAACGTCCCCGGTATCGGTATCGGAGGTCTCTCTGCTGCCTCCACCATGGATTTCCCCGTCAAGGTCCAGATGCCCGCTGGCATGACCTGCCAGGGTACCGCCGGTGGTGCTACCAACGTCTGCGTCGTTCGCATGCAGAACGCCGCCCTCGCTGGTCCCTTCGGTGGATCCGCGGCTTTCACCCAGAGCACTGCGGCCAAGAAGCGCGCGGTCGAGTACAACCTCCGCAAGCGTCACTTTGCCCGTGGTATCCTCGGAAAGGCTTCCTGCGACGAGTAAGCAGTTACTTTACTGCTTATGATTCCTACTTCCCGAGACCTGCTGCAACGGATAACGAAGACGATACATTCTTGATTTCAAGGGATGTTGTTAATAATTATTTGTTTGTACAGGATATTTTACATATATATTTGCTGTTGTGGTTGCTGGGCAATTCACCTCGGAGGATTTTGGAAAGATGATGGTTCTAGTATGACGTCGAGTATGAGAATGAAGTGAGCTCGGACACCTTTGCCGGATGGTCGATGCCGCTCCTTTTTGTATACAAATGTAACTTGAACTTTTAGGTGGATCTCTTTTATTGAAGAGGTCTGTTTGAGAGGGATGGTTTGTAATTAGTTGGTACGCTTTGGATGGGAAGTCCTTTAGTAAATAGTTTTGAATGAATGGCAAGTCTGGTTTAAAAAAAAAGTTCTCTGTTTTTCCTGATGACAGTGAAGTGATGACTTGTCCAATGAGGTGAGGAAGTCGAGAACATGTAAAGATTGGGTCAAAACTACCAAAGGAACGTAGACGACTACACATGTCCTACACCACCATCATCGACACAATGCTCATCTTCCCCCTTTCCTATACCACGGCGTTTTCTTCCCTTCCCCCTCTCTCTCCATGCCATTGCCACTCACTCAAACAACAGCCTTGAGAATAAACTGCGCATTCTCACTCGTCGCAGACAAATCATACGTAATCACCTCTGTTCCATTCTCCTTGCCGCCTCCACGTACGTTGAGCTGCTTCTTGCCGTTCACGCTGTTGATGCTAAAAGGGCGTACGTGATTAGCCTTGAGATATGTACGGACAAAAATCAAAAGAAAAGCGGTCTTGGTGGGCTTACCAAAAGGCCCCGTTACCCGCGTATGCTAGCTTCCAGCGGATACTGGTGTCGAGAGGGGCACGAAGCTGGACTGTGACTTTGCCGGCATCTGAAATACACACGGATATGTCAGTAGAGCAAGCATGGGGTAAGAAGAGAGTGGGATCCATTTACCGTCGTATGCCAGGTACAGCCCGGAGTTTCCGGCGATGATGTGGTATTCACGGTCGCCAATCTCTGGTTTGGCGGAAGAGCCTCCCGCTGCCACGATTTCAAAGTGTGTGTTTTTGGCGCTGGGGGTTCGGTCGCTGGAAGCCGCCAGTTAGTCAGTCAGTCAGTCAGTCGGTCGGTCAGACCTGTTGTGGCTGCTTGAAGTAGAAAAAAACGTACTAGAGCTTGACAGTGGTGCCGGCGGTGGTTGCCCCACCCCAGACATTGAGGCTCATTTTCTGGGCATGCTGGGGGATGATTTCGTAAAGGCCTGGGCCGGAGTAGTCGGACATTTGGAAAGAGTTTGGGGGAGAGTCCTGGAGTAAGAGGGGCTTGGTATTTGATTGTGATGTAGAAGATGTTGTGTTGAGTAGAATGGTGCGTCTGAGGAGAGAGAGGTCAAGGAGGTCTTGATATAGGGTTTGAGGGGAGCGAAAGCATGGTCTCGTGGTTTTCCCCTCATCCTTCAAGTGTGGATGACTCAGTGCAGTACAGCATAATATGGAGCAAATCAACCAGCTTCCTTGACGTAAGATGGTTACAAAAGAACGGAAGAGTTCACCCTACGCAAGAAGATGCTAGACCTAAACAGCTCATCATTCACAGAAGTGGCGGCTGCTATCTCAGTGCACATGCAGATACATATCTTGGCCATTTACGGAATTGCCTCCGCAGGGTGCTAACGATGTTGAATTCTTGCTTTATGGTGCCTAGAAGTCTTGTAAAATCATCTTGAGGGGAATAATTACTTTGTTAAACTGTCAGTATGGTTGTGGGTGGTGAGTGTCCGCAGCAAATGCCATCTGGGATGCCCCGCAATTGATGCATCAAGTTATCGCACACAGGAGGAAAGGTGTAATGGGTGTCACATTAAAGAATGCAGCTAGAATTCCTGAGGCATTTCGTATGTACACAACTTCTACTAGCCGGCTGACTCATGAGTTACTGCTAAGATGGCCTTTCTATGATCTGCACCGTATGTATCCAAGAACTCCAGAAGAAGGCTTGATGGGGGACGGCTGCCGACTACGATCGACTATGTTTGCCGCCGCTGTTGGGTTGTAGAAGAAGAAGCAATGTGCATAGACTACCTAAAGCAGACGTCTAGTTCTGGGCGGGACATCTTGAACGGTCGCCTGGGTACGCGGGACGGCGCGGCGCACGCAGCTCTAGGGTGCGTGAGTGGGGTACCGAGGTAGGGTGTGTCTCGCAGACAGGCTAGAGCTTTCTCGATGAATGGATTGGACGTAGGACATGTCGTGGTTAGCAAGTAGTCTGTTTGCAGGAAAGCCGCAGCATAGAGACAGCTGAAGCCAAGGCCTGGGTCCTACACGTGATGAGGGACGACAGTAGCCACTATCTATCCCGTGTGAGATGATTTGTGGCGTGCTGAAAGAGGGGCCGAGAACGAACACCATGCTCCGGAAACAGACTAGCTCCGACTCAACCGCCTGGACAACTACCCACACCCTCCACAGTTTTCACTCTGCGCATATCAAAAGAACTCCGCACTTTGTTGTGTTGCAATTTATCGTTGCATCTCAGCTAAGAAGAAGCGTTCGTTTACGGAATTTGTCGACACGTAAGACTGTGGCTCTATGTGCAGAAGGGTTATTGCGATTATCCGACCACAAGAACCCGCGTCTCAGCTAGTTTGCCGACATCATCTCACAAATACATCAACCACCTTTGAGAGCTTAGAGTGTCTGTCGCTCTATCTATCTGAATTGGCCATACTAACCCGTACGAGACATTGCACTAAGAGGAGGGTCTCTGGAAAAGAATAGGTCCTACAGGGCGATTGTTACAATTATATTCTCTTCATTTCGGCGGACGACTCTGCTGGAGACGTGCTGAGGGTTGGACTTGTAAGACATGTGAGACTTTACTTCACACGGAGCAACATGCATGATAGGTGCACTTAGCTACCCCAGATATTTCGCATTCCAACTACACATTACTAGAATACTTGTCTCCAAAGGAATTCTACGAAGCATCTCATTTTTTCAGGTAAGCATCTATACGGGCTTCGATATTCCACCTACCTGAGATGTTGCAAGAGACTTCGGACCCCACCACAGTGACAAGACATCACATCTTCTGGTACAGCAGTAACATCAAATTACTCTTAGTAGAAGTAAGCCAGAAAATAAGCTTTGCATTCTGTGTGCGCCGATTGATGACTTGAATATCTTTTGCATAAGTCTTTTCGAGCTGCACGTTAGGTGAATTATTGTATTCGTCTGAGAGTTCAACGACTAGAGATTTGAAAGAAATAGAATCTTCTCTCAAAGTATACTCTTCAGTCTATAGGCCTAGGATGACTGAGGAAAGAATAAGCAGTAAACAGTACCACGCTAAAGGTGGGATTTACTGCATTATTGACCAGCAACATGGCGACTTCAGAGCTCTTGGATATATATCTCCTTGATAACATCTCAATATCTCTTGATGTTCACTTGCAGATTATGAAAATCGATCAGCACGGACATTCACACTCGACTAGTAAACTTAGCCGAAGATAGAGAGAGAAGATCCCAATTCCAAGTAAGTGAGGACAGAGGGTATCAGAGTGATAGACAAGATCCTGCAATTTCGCCAACTTGAAAAAGCTCACCACCAAATATCACAAAGAAAAACCTGGTACTATCACCCGGACCATTTCCCACATACGGGCCTTCTTACAGCCCCCACGGACCGATATCTCGCCACTTTTTCAGCGGCACCCCTCCCCTGCCAGCCCGTTGATTTCGATCGCGCGTAAGTAGCTGCGCAACCCAACGTCATTGAAATAAAATAACGTACATGCATATAGATGACGAAGATGGAACATACCCCGTTCATCGCAAAAGTTCCGGCGTCAGAGAAAAAGGACTCAATGCTGACGACGTAGGTACCCTACCCGCAATGCTCCGTCTGGCACATCCCGCGGCTACAGCGCTGGCTTCCCTGCAGCGCGGAACTTTTTACTTTTCTGCGTGGGGAATTTGATCGCCGCAGACTGCAGCTCTCGACAGACAATAGAGTCATGGACTATGCAACCGGGTCTGTCGGTGAAGGCAAGGAAGGGCAAGCTGAGGCTAAATCCCTTCTACCTACGCAATAGCTCCGTAATGATTCCCGCATCCATATTGCGGGGTGGACAAGGAGTTGTGAATCGGGATTGTGGAGACTTGCTGAAAGTGGGATGAGGTTGGTGTTGGGATAGGATGGGATAGTGCATGTTTTTTCTTCTTTGCTGGGTTGTTGTTCCGCTGTAGTTCCGCGGCCGTTGCCGTGGAGGCTGTGGGGGTTGCCTTGTTTTATACCCGGCGGCTCTTACAATGATGACGATGAGGTTTTTGCGAGGTTGTTGATCATGCACGTAGAATGGGAAAAGAGAAACAAAAAAAGAATACGTACAGTACTCAAGGTAGATTCGCAATAGTGACAAGGTGCTTTATTCCCAAACTCCGATTTTTTTTTCAAGAGCAAATAAACAATCTCACTGTAAACTCAACCTCCCGTACCGGTAGGTACCCAAACCTCGGACGCCTTAACCCGAAACAGTCTAGCTTCCACACATCAGCCTCCCAGTCCAAACCCCCCAGATCCCAGCGATCGATGCACACACGCCGCTGACGTATTCCTCCAATCTCGTCATCTTTTGGCTATCATTTTGGATTGTCGCGCTTTGCTACACCTCTTTCACGTGAGATCTGCGCGTTCCTGAAACATGTCGACTCCACTCCCATAGCTCTGACCCGTGACTCAGAGAGATGGAGACGTAGCCACATAAGCGCTTACAAAGAATGTAGAGTGTGGAGGATGAGCAAGCAGCGTCGATGATGAGCAAGCAGCGTCGATGATGAGTGCAGGAAAAACGAGAGGATCTGCGGTGCCTTTTTTGTGATCTCTTACCTACGCGCTTGTATGCAAGTTGCTTGGGAGGTTGATTTGATGCGTTTTGACGGCACAGAGCAAACAGTAACCGAGGGCCAAAAAGCAAGTTAAAGCCACGGCTATGCGACTGGAGGCGTCGTTCGACCCGCAGCCGTTCGAGCCGCGTTGCTGACATGGGCGGAACGGACGGTGAACCAAGAAGTTCGCCATATGGTCAGACGTGCGGTGAGGTGAGATGTTTACCGGTAGAAGCTGTTCTGAACGGCACATGCAAGACTGGCTGCATTGGGTAAAGTCGCTGGAGCGGACGAGCGGCGGGTTGCCTCTGGTTTATTTAGCGTATGGTTAGTTTAATTTCACAGCTTACCGTACTTACTGAAACGAGGTGTGTCGCTGGTTGTGATGTGGGGCACCACAGGATGATATGGATTGAAAGCAATGGTTTTTGGATGTTGAGAAAGTTATTTGTTATCGGCTCCTTTGAGTTGGATGAAGTCCAGGGTCGAGTCACGTTGTTGGGATCTTGGTAATGCAGCACCATGTTGCCCAGCGCGTATTTTGATGGAAGGATTGGAGTAGGTAGCTATATTAGCCGTGCTTTATAATCCTCCATTATCAGATCAAGATAAGCAGACCGAAAGAAAAAACGTCGCTGTCGATAACGTTACCCTGATCTTCGTCTTAGCTACCAAACAAACCCCTCGGCCGCGTCTTCAGTTTCGCGAGTTGGAGAAAAAACGCCGCAACCGCATCCGCAATTTACCACCCGCGGAGCTTTCATCGCCCCTCCCCTCAACCACATGAGCCCAACCCGCAAGACCGGATCGTCGCAATTACACAGCAGCATACGATAAGAATACATCACCGGACATTGACTATCCAGGACTTCCCTGGACAAGTTCGCCTTGTGTTCTCTTTCTTGGTCGTCTTTCCAGCGACCCCGTGCCAAAACAAGCCGATGGGCATACCCTTGTAATCCCACCGCCTTGCAGGACCCACAGACATGGCATTCTTCGGCACCTCAGACCCGTGAACGGTGAGGTCCGGTCACCACACACACACACACACCAACAAACGGCCCCCTACCCCCGTTATCAACAATTGCTTTGCTGTTCAGACGCAGGGACTTTGCTGGATAAGAAGAAGCCAGGAAATCGTGCGATAAGCTAGAGACCCCTTTTCCCCCCTACTCTTAATACAGTGGATAGAGACAAACTTTGCGATATTTGGCCGGGATAGCTAGGACGTTAGATAGCACGCTACCGCTCGCTTTACTGCACGCCGTGGTGCCCGCGACCATTGCGTAGGAGGCTCAATGACCGTACTAAGGAACATGGCTCATGGGCTTTCATTCTTCTTCCTCGGTCATACGTTAGCTTTGCGGTAAGGATATATCCATCTAGCGTTGTTCTGTGATGCGTGTGCGCACGCAAGCAAGCCGTAATCCGCACAGTCGTCTTCCCAGCGCACCAGGTAAACCCATGCACAACGACGTCTTCCTGCATACGAAATCCGTTCTCGTGAGAGGTGAGAGGGGAGGAGACGCGGGAAGAAAAAAAAGACGCAATGCCACGTTTTCCCACGCGATTTTGAAGGCGCACACGTAAGACTTCAATTGTCCAACTATCAAATCTTTCAATGTTCAACAAACACACAACTAACAGGTCGATCTCAGCATCCCACACAGCATGTGATGAAGATCTTGAGCCACACCCTTTCCCACCCCCCCTACAAATTTCCCTTGGGATTCCTGGGCGAATCAGTACCGGTGTAGTGGGTCCCTTTTCTCGCAAGGCCCCGGCGGTTTCCACAACACATCAATAATGTTGCGCCGCCGCCCCATGCACACACCACACACAGCATTCGGTTCGGTTACGCTAGCCTAAGGTCGGTTCTTTTCTTCCACCAAGACTTGATGATAATACGCCGCCCGTACTGTATAATTCTTGGGGGGTGCGGCGCTGGTTGTTGTCAAGCGGACACTACTATCGTTTGGTCTTTGAATGATGATCTTCTTTCCTTTGGCTCTCTCTTGCACTGTCTTTCGAGCTTTTAGGCGGCTTTAATTGCGCCGAGATGGGTCGATCGTTTTGGTGTTGCTGGCGCCATAGCTGCTGTGCGCGCTTGCACCTTGCGTCTCAATTTCCTTTCCTTCTCATGCTCCTCATAAGTGACAAGCCGGCGAGAAAACAAGGCGGACAAGGAGTCATAAACTGTAAACGGTCCGTTTGCAACTTGATTTTTTTCTTTGGTATCCAACATCATCATCATCAACATCATCATCGCGATCTACGGTAGCAGAAAATATCAACGTCGCATATACGTAGCTTACAGTGTATGGTCAACTAAACCACCGAAACTCCGCTGTTTAGAAATACGAAAGCCACAATTTCAGGCTTTTGTCCTTGCTAACAGAGCATCCATGTAAGCAACGCGCGATTCATGGGGGTCCGTTTCTTTTTTTAATAAGGGTCCCACGCCGGTGCGTTGGTTAGTTCAACGTGGAGAAGGGGATTTTGTGGGGTTTGCCAGGTGGTGGTGGGTGTGTGACTGAAAGAGCGGTGGTCTAGGGACAACAATCTACGTTTAGACGGTGAACATGGCACATCTCGGCGAAGTAGCCGGTGTCAGCTTGCATGTTTCAGATAGCGGACGCTCGTTGCGTATCAATGGGGCCCGGGTGGAGATTGTCAACGGAGTTTTGAATGGAGTAAGAGATCGGTTAGATCGGCAACTCGCGTAGGACGGACGGTGTGGTGGACGAAGGAGGTGAGAAGAGGGGAAGGCAGTGCTAGGACGCCTAAGAGGAAGGAAGTGGCGAATACAGCAGTCGTCACCGGTTCTTGGGTTAGCAGGATAGAGAGGAGCACATGTCAGTTTGTTTGAATGTAAATGGTTGAATTGGGAGCTATTTGCAAGAAAGACTCGTCATCTGACCAGCTCAACACCGAATCGCCGGTGGAGCGCTTACTGTGAAGCTATGGACAGGCGAGATGCGATGCAGATATTCTGAAAAGGAAGCAGATTTGGGTATTTGATAAAAGCGATCGGTGCCACGTTCCAGCACTTGGAGGTGGAGAAGAAGGATAATTTGCGTGTTCATCTCTGCAACATGGTCCGTTCCACTCCTCTCCTGCCATGCTGTACTCGACTGTTGGCCGCTCTGCTGCCGTGATGGTGATTTGAAAAACGCCGGTGATGCTCCGTCCCATGGTTGTGATAAAACTCCAAAATGTAAAGCAAAAGAAAGTATGTGAAGTCAAGCCGAGCTCATGCCCGGTGTGTTGTTCTTGGCTGATTATGCCTTGCTGTTGTCGTGAGTCACCTGCCGCCTACGGAAGCGGTCCTGCCAGGAGAGTACTCGCCCCGTCGACGAGCCTCATCGCGAATCAACTTCTCAACGTGCTGGTCGGCCTCAGCTCGGCTGACACCAGCAGTGAGGTAGCTACCCATTTCGTCTTCAAGCTCCAGAGGTGTGACTGCTCCTGGACTGGCTAGAGGCTCAAGACGAGGGCTGGTAGGTCTGGGACCAAAGCCCTTGTGCTGACGATTTGTGTTGGCAAGAAGCTGCTGCTGGTAGAGGTACATCTGTCTCTGGACTTCGTACTGTCTGTTGGTCGATCGTGGAGAGGAGGGCGAGTAAGGGCTATCTGGGCCTGTAGATGGCGTGTTTGCATGACTTGAGCTTTGGGACGAAGCATAGTTGGCTGGGTGGAAGCGAGGCAGTGACGGAAGCCTCAGATGGGCAGCAGGGCCGGTGTTGCTGGACTGTCGCGGGTTCAGGGCTGGCCGACGTCGAGCCTGTGAAGGAATGTCGAGAGGCTGGCTTCTCGGAGAGAGGGGTGAGCTGATGGTAGGCATGGTGCGGTCGACTGTTCGAGACATGTTCTAGTGAGAGGTTTCGGATCTGCAAATGAGTCGCGAGAGGGAAGGCGAGGTTGGCGGTGATCTCATATGCTGTGTGGCGAGTTGGCCTTGTGTAGACTCTTTGGGATGAGAATGGTCAGGCGAGTGTTTGGTTGAAGTGATGGTAAACAGTGATGAGGGGAAAAGACAGGGTCGAGTTTGAAGTACCGTTGTTGTTAGAAGCGGCAGGGGAAGTGGCAGCGGCGGCGTCCTATATATCTGGCAGTGGGAGGACCAGCAGGAAGCTTGGTCCTTTGAGGGCTTCGGGAATGGTAGCCGATGTTATTGGAATGGTACAGCGTTGATCTTCCGCTTGAAAGCGCGCCGTCGTGCGGTAATCAAGCCTGAGAGGGCAATGGGGTGCACGGGTCAAGTGGACCCCGTTTCAATGTGGCAGAAGCACGCGCGCTTGTTACTGGCACCACATAAAACAAAAGTGTCTATCAGTTGCAACCTGTAGCGGCGGGCCGGTTATGGCGGAGTACAGATGGCGCGTGTGTTTTTCCCGAAACTGGGGCCCACAATCAAAGTAACATAAGCTGGAGTAGGTCGGCTAGTCTCAGTGTTGGCGCTGGCCGTGGCCGTGGATACCTAGCTATCTGCTGCTGGGCTGCGAGGGCTATGTACTTGTTGTAATCAAATGTGCCGAGTTGAGCAAATGTGCGGTACATGGCACCCTTTACATACCATGGCAGCCGTCTGCTAACAACGAGGCCTGCCGTCACGGGAGGCGCTACCATTCGTCATTGAGCCTCGCAGGCCTTGGTACGGTATGCTGTCCTTGGAGCGGGGCGTGATAATTCCTGCCTCACTAGCCATACGAATCGTTCAGGCGAGCTACTTGTGCAGAAAGGCGATAATGACGCAGTGCAGCTTCATGGGTGCCATCAATGGCTCCTTTCTCGCGGCCAACACGTGCCATGCTTGGAATTCCCGGCGCTAAACGCGTGGAGCGAAGACCGCATTTGCCAAACCTCCATCATCAACTGCCCTGCAGCTTGGGCTGGTGTGATAGGGTACCATTGGACCGCTGCGCCAGAGCCCTGCGTTGTGTTGCAGCATCCATCATCCTCTGCTTCGCGCGCGTGCTCGCTGCGCAAAGCGTCTGATGAGACAAAGACAGCGCCCACCAGACACGACACCACCCCGACCGCCGGCAATTCTTCATGACCTTGGTATCCAAGACTAGCGTGCATTACAGGAACTTGTCCTGACGGCTTGGTAGGACGGACAAGATTGCCGGGCCCCGACAAATGGGTACCTGCTACACACAATAGGCGTTTGGTCTCCGCGTCATCCAACACAAAGCGCAGACAGCAGTCTGACAGTGGAAGATTTTGTGTCGAAGCGGGCTCGGCGGCCGCTCGTCGCGACGGTAATTTGTGTTTGCTGTCAATATGGCAATGCATAGCACGGTTGTTCCCGTCCGAGTGGCTCCTCCCTCAATGCTACTTACATGGTGTCGACATCGTTTCTGGGGTCAATCTCGGAGCACACAACGGAATGGGCCCAGGAGGGATCACGATCGATCTACCTGCTGCATTGAGTGAGTCCACTATGGGCACAAAGCTATACGAACAATACCGCGGTTGTCGCTCACTGCAAGGGCGTCGGGCATCAGTACAAGAAGAAGCGTAGCGCGGCAACACGGAAAAAAAAATTTAACAATCTACACATGCCGCTCATCCATGGACTCGCAATCCGGGAAGTACCAAAGTCCAACGACGGCACTGTTTCACAGAACTAGGTAGATCTCCCGCCTGCGGCTGCAATCCATGAAGCACCGCAGATGCCGGGGAAGCTCGGGCAGCCAACATTGACGCGCGGATTCGTTCCGTCGTGACCAACAGTTAGGTGTACTGACCTTTGGCGTCCTGTTTAGACCGACTGCTGCAACAAAAAGACGGCGGCAGGGCCTGCCAAGTGGTCATCTCACCATGAAATGTTTCACCCAAGCCTACTGTCAACTGCCATGCTGTGCCGTGGAATATGTTCGATTTGTTGGTATGCATCTGCAGGCTTGTCTCGATATTTCCAATTTAGCCTCATCTCGAGCCCAGCTTCTCCAATGCGCGTGCACCCTGCTCCTCCCACTCTGCCTTTGATATCCACATGTTTTCCTTGTCGGCCATGATATTCGCAAGCACGGCGCCACCGAGGAAGACCATGTGCCTTCGCCGTGGCGGGTCTTCGATGCGGACCTTGAATTTCTGGAAATGTGTCAGCAACGGCCAGTGCAGCCCGTCGACGTATACGTACGTTGAGTCGCTCCGGGTTCCCACCGAGAACCTTGGTAAGCCATAGCTGCTTGAGCTCCTTCTCCAATCGACTGGGCAGGCCTGGGTACATGCTGCTACCACCACTCAACACAATCGCCTTATACAGACTGCTCCTGACATCGACGTCGGCAGCCTGGATCGTGTTGAAGAGGAACTCGGCGATGCCGGGTTGCTCAACGTCAACGAGATGCGGCTGGAACAGACATTCGGGAGCTTCGAAACGCTCGCTACCCACTCGGATCACGCGGCCATCTGGAAGGGTGTAGGATTCCACCAGTACTGTTGTGTCTTCGCTCAAACGCTGGTCCAGTTCGAGATCGTATGATACGTAGCAGAGCTTCTCCTTGATTTGACGAACGGTTTCGAAGTCGGCGGTTCGGTTGAGGGCGTATCCTCTTCGTAGTAGGAGCGCAATCAGATTGCGAGTGACGTCGCGTCCGGCAACATCGAGACGGCGAGTGAGGTGGTTGAGGACGGTGCTTTCGTAAACGGGGACAATATGCGTGACACCATCTCCAGAGTCGACGACTACACCAGATGATAGACCTTGCGCATACAGAGCCAGCACGGCCTGGATAGCTACGTATACACCTCCAAAGCCATAACGTTCAAACATGACCTCGCACATGGTCTCACGGTTCTTCAGCGGGTTCATCGGCGGTTCGGTGAGAAGGATCTTGCGGCCGGTAGGGTCGAGCTTCATCTTCTCGTAAAAGGTGTAGTCCCAGAGTTGTTGCATGTCGTCCCACCGCTTCACGATACCATTCTCCATCTGCATAAGACATGGTTAGCACCTTGGTCTGCCCTTATCCTATTGTATGAGGACGCACTGGGTAGGTGATTTGAAGCATTGAGCGCGCTGCCGCTGCCTCGTCACCGCACATGATGTCCTTGAGCTGTATGTCTCCGCCATTCTGCTCTTCGGTTCGTAGGATGGGTCGGCCGACTATTGACGGATACTGGTGGTCTGGGAAGTTCTAAACAGTACATCATCAGCTCTATATGTCACCTGTCCATGATATACAGCAACTCACCTGTCCGGCATAACCTGCCTTGAGGAAACCGGTACCGCCATCGAGCACTAGTGGAAGTGTGAGTAAAGCTGGAATTGCTCTCAGAGCAGCTGCGCATACCAATGGGCACTTCCGCCATGCTGTCAAAGCTCAAAATGGGTGCTGGGGTCGAGGGGTGTGATGTTGGGAGCTGGTTGTTAGCTCGTGTTGCGTGCCTTGAGGTTGACGACGTTGGCGGGGGCGCAGATGGTTGGTCGGGGGTCCGTGAGCGCCCAAACGGGCAATGCGAATGCTCAGACTTCAACTTGAACTTGGAAGACAACCACTTTCTACCGTTAGCAGGAATTCAATAAAAGTATATCAACCATATTAACAAGTATACTACAATATATGGAGAGAACGCTATCGGTGTCAAGCGCCATCCCAAGTTGCTGTCTAATATGGATGCTACACCCGATTTTCTTCTATCAACACGTCAGCTAGAAATTGACAGCTTTGATAGCTAGATCCTGTGCAGTCTAGAAGCAAACAAAACGCTCTAGTCTAGCATGCTCGTGGTCACCCATCCCGACGTTGCTTGTATGGTCACCCACCTTGGGGTAACGACTTGCGCATCGCTTAATAGCTTGGTCCGAGCGCCCACTCAATATTGCATCTGTTGCGAGAACACCGAACTTTCTCTCTTCAGCCGATTCAACTAACAGCAGCTCAAGATGCCTTTCGTAAGTACACCCGAATTGCATTCGCAACCATAGCCCCCTTCCCTTTGCCATCATGGCAACCCCGCTTCGACGTTTGGTCGAGTGGAGTCTTTGCGAGTTGCTTCGAATGCGGGTTTGAAGCGTCAATCGCTGACTCTGTGTAAAGTCCAAGCTCCAGAAGAACGACGCCTACTTTTCGAGGTACCAGGTCAAGTACAAGCGCCGCAGGCAGGGAAAGAGTACGTACAAAGGAAGCCGACTTGCAACCATCTCTAACAATGCGTAGCCGACTACTATGCGCGTAAGCGGTTGATCACCCAGGCCAAGAACAAGTACAATGCGCCCAAGTACCGCCTCGTCGTCCGCTTCACCAACAAGGACATCATCTGCCAGATCGTCCACTCTGAGCTGAGCGGTGACAAGGTCTTCATGGCCGCCTAGTACGTTCTGCTTAATTTACGACTACCCAGCTCATGGCTAATAACCCACAGTGCCCACGAGCTCAAGGCTTACGGCATCACCCACGGTCTCACCAACTGGTCCTCCGCATACGCCACTGGCCTGCTCCTTGCCCGCCGTGTGCTCAAGAAGCTCGAGCTTGACGAAGACTTCGTCGGTGTTGAGGAGGCCGATGGTGAGTTCACTCTCACCGAGGCCGCTGAGATTGACGGCGAGGAGCGCCGCCCATTCAAGGTCTTCTTGGATGTCGGTCTCACCCGTACCTCCACTGGTGCCCGTGTCTTTGGTGCCATGAAGGGATGCTCTGACGGTGGTGTCTTCGTTCCCCACTCCGAGAACCGTTTCCCCGGATACGACATGGAAGGCAAGGAGCTCGATGCCGAGACCCTCCGCAAGTACATCTTCGGTGGCCACGTTGCTGAGTACATGGAGACCCTCGCCGACGACGATGAGGAGCGCTACAAGTCTCAGTTCAGCGGTTACATCGAGGACGACATTGAGGCTGATGGCCTTGAGGAGCTCTACCAGGATGCCCACAAGCAGATCCGTGAGAACCCCTGGAAGAAGGAGGAGGGTGCCGCCCCCAAGAAGTCCAAGGACGAGTGGAAGGCCGAGTCCCTGAAATACAGGACCAAGAAGCTCACCAAGGCCGAGAAGGAGGAGCGTGTCAAGGCCAAGATTGCCGAGATCACTGCTTAAGCGGTTGCTTTCTCTTCTTACTTTGTTCCATCATGACAAAAGCACGGCTCAGGCGTCCAGGGGTGACATGGGAAGGACAGCTAGCATGACAGGATACATGTTCTGTATTTAGCCTTTCACGACCTCAATGAGATGATGAAACGGCAGGCCCTAGTTGGCTACCACAATTAAGATACCCCCTATTCAAAGTGCCTTGTGTATTTGATGTGTGAGGCGGTGGACCAGCGAGACGGTCATGTGGTGTCTGCGTTCTATGTTTTGTTTGCTGTTGATCCAGTTGGTCACTCAAGGGCCCGTGTAGTCCGACAGTGACCGACACCACATGGTGTTGTTATCAGTTCGCGGCACGGCCTTGCACCCTACACGTCATTTAAATGAAGATCTGTATACGGTAGCGTAAGAAGATTGAAGTTCGATTTCGGACTAGTCGAATGCTGAGGTGAGGTTTGTGAAGTTGGACCATTGCAGCAACGACTATCGCTAATATGTGAGGAGATATAACGAAGATGTATCTGGTCCATGGCAGATTCTTTGGCTCCGCATTCAGCTTAAGATAGATATCATAGTAAAGTATGTGTAATAATGACGGATGACGTAGTAGACGTCTGTCCATATCAACTCAACTGGTCGCACTACTCTTCCCTTTGAAGGATCGATATGAAACAAGGTTGCGTTGAACAACTCCATCCTTACCATGTTTCCGCTATCGGAGTGTCAACCTAGGTATTCACCAAAATATCAGGGCCGTCAGTGCCAAGCAGGTAGTCGAGCGAGCTGAGTGAGCATGGGACAAGTTTGGAAAGAGGGAACGCTCGTCACATGGTCCGAGCTTCCAATGACACCATACACACTGCGCTGATGAACATGCGCACGCTGACCTTGGCCTATGATACGAGCATTACATACATTTGTACCCGTGGTCCGGATCGAGGACGCAGCCGAGCCGAGCCGTATCGAGACGAACTATCATTACGCACGAAATATGCATACAGCCTTGTATCAGGTTAGAGAATTACCGATCGATGGCGGAGTGAAAAAAACAACGTCTTGTTTACGACGACCAGCCAATTGCGTGAGATACTAAGTAAGCGGTGCCCCTGGCGCTTTGACGTGAAAAGTATGTAATAGCGTGCAATAGACAGACAAGATGAAGATGACTGAGCCCTTCGCACAGCTGCTCTCGTGAGTTTGACCATGCCTAATAGACAGATGCGCATGGGCTATCGTGTGTATTTTTGCATTGTTTCAGCCGCGAGTGGATGCTCATGAGTCAAGCCTTTGTTGATGACCAACTTCTCTAGGTACAAGTATGTAGAAGGGTAATCCTCGCAGGCGATCATGATAGCCGGAAGGATCTGTACCTAGTAGGGCGAAGCCAGTGTGTGGAGGAGACCCGAAGTTATCAGCCGACACCTTTCGTCATAACCCCGACTCCCTTGTCCTTGTAGCCATCTTCCGCCATTCGCCTCACCGTCGCACATGTCGCATATCGCATAGAGCAGCTTTCTGAAATCGCGCACACAGCTGATTTGAGTGCAACGTGTTGCTGGGTACGGATCAGAGTTTGGATTGTGTCTTACTGCTTCCCCGATCACGGTGCGGTATTACCGTACCAGCCAGCTATAACCCCGCGGGCTTCCGGCGGCCACACTGTGCGTATCTAAAGGCTAGACCCCCTGAAATCAAGATGACGGCCATCCAAGTACCCGTCGACACAGCGTCTGCTATGGAGGAGATTCATGGAGTGGATGTATCGTGGTTGCATCACTCGACTCGAGGTAAGGCCCGCTTGCGACCCTGGGTGGAGACCGCTCGGCTTTGTGGCGCGACGCAACCTAGCAAATTGGGGACTGTTGAGAGCCCTGCTAACAGGCTGCTGTTACAGACCATCACCATCGCCAGCAGGCACCTTCGTCGCCAGGCCTGAGCAAAGATGCGCCGCCCAAGACGTCCTCGCATGGTGGCCTCCCCGACAGACCCCGCTCATCACAGCAAAATCACGAGCCGAAGCCGGCGACCACCAGGCCCGCATCGCCCCCACGACCGCCCCCAGCAGCAGCGGCGGCGGCAGTGAAGGGAGGGCAGGCAACATTACCAAAATCTGCGACTCCGCCTCAGAAGATAGCGCCACCGAAGCGACCAACGCTGCTTAGTCGGGGTAGCAATGAGAAGAATGTCAGTGGCACCACGCCGCCAGATGGCAAGGGCATGTCACGGCGCGGTTCGTGGATGAACAGCATCAGCTCTAAATTCTCATCGCAAAACTCGCCCGCGCAAACTACACATACACAGGCCCAAGGGTCGCCCGCTGCTCCTAACGGTGCGGCGCATACTACGCCCTCGGCCAACGGCGCCCTGAATGGCATCCAGGCGGCATCGGGAGGCGCCACTGAGGGCTACGTTCCACAACCCCCCAAGAGCTCATTCGTTGAGAATGTGCTGCGACGCTTGTCGTCAGGGACGCAGGTGGGCACTGGGGGTAAAGCCCACCCTCACGGCGGCATGTGTCCGCGCAAGGTCATGAACGTAGACCCGAACCGAGAGCGATGTCTGGTGCCGGAGCTGGATCAGAACAAGCTGCGCAAGGTTGCTTTTTGCGTCGACGTTGAAATTGCAGGAGGACCCAAGTACAAGGACGACCTAGATAACGACGAGAAAAAGCCGAAGCGCAAGGAGAAGAAGCTCAAGGAGCGCGGCGAGGGTGAGGCGCTCAAGCACCCCGAGACTGTAGCCGAAGAGAAGGACAAAGACGGTGTTGTCGCAATCACCCAAGAAGTTGTGGGCAAGGACGCAGAACACAACCCCGAAGGCACCATCGCCGATGACGAGAAGCAAGAGCCGAGCAAGAAGAAGGAAAAGAAGAAACGCTCAGAGGCTGAGCGCAAAGAGCGGAAAGAGAAGAAGCGTCGGAAAGCAGAAGAGAACGGGACGATACCTTTGGAGCTCACGAGAGATGAGGATACTGGCAGCGTTGAAGGAGTGCCTGCTGCCTCAGGGACCACGACACCGCGTGCGCAGGACCGGCCCACCATCGACCCACTGCGCATCTACCGAAGATGTTGCCAATTGCGCGAATCGCCCATCCTCAAACGCATAAGCGACCAGCTCTCAGCCCCACGCGCATGCTCTGTTGTCCAGCCGGGAGTCGTCACATGCCTGGATTTGACTGGATCAAGGTTACAAATGGCCGACGTTATGACCCTCTCCGATTGGCTCGCTATTGTACCTGTGAAGAAGCTCTTCCTGGAAGATGCCGACCTGAATGATGAGAAGATCAGGGTCATTCTTGCTGGTCTCCTTGCAGCCAAAGTCCCGGAGCCACCAAAGATCCGCGATCAGTCGCCTGGCACTGGAGAGGGACTCTGCCAGCAAGGTTCCTCCGCCATCAAGAAACTCGTTCTCAAGAACAACCCCAAGATCACAGCTGAAGGCTGGAAACACATTGCACTATTCCTGTACATGTGCAAATCAATCATGGCAGTTGATGTGTCCATGATACCATTTCCCCAACCTCCATCACCGGTGACCTCTCCAACTACCAACGGCCCTGCAAACGGAAACAAAACCGGTGACATCGCCGAGATATTTTCAAAGGCCATTTCCGAGCGACTGGGCGGGTCCGAGCTTCAAGAGTTAGCAATGGCTGAGTGCAAATTTGACTTCTCCAAGCATCAAGAAGATAATTCATGGTTGCGTCATTAGCGGCATTCAGCGTGTCAGCCTTGCAACAAATGACATTTGACGCAGAGGGTCTGGAACATATCCTGTACTACCTGCGCTCAGGTGTTTGTCAAGGAATTGACCTGGGCGGCAATGACCTTCGACCATGGATAGGAAAACTTTGCGAGAGTATGACTCACTGCAAAAATAGCCTACTATGGGCACTATGCTTACAGGATACTGGCCTCACACCAGACTCACTGAAGACACTCTTCCCTACATTGACAGCGCTACCCTCTTTTAAATTCTTAGATCTATCGCACAACAGGGGTCTTTTCCTAGGCGAGACCTCACTATGTCTTCTCCGGAAGTACATGCCACAGCTCAAGGAACTAAAACGGATACACCTTATGGACGTAGATATGACACCTGAAGCAGCGATTGCCATTGCAGAAATCCTGCCCGATTGTCCACAGATTGCACATATCAACATTCTCCAGAACCCTGAGATTACGCGCGTGGCGACTGCGACCGACGAAGAGACGCAAGAAGATGCCGCTGCGCTATATGCCTCGCTTACCCTGGCAGCTAAGCTCTCCAACTCGCTCGTATGTGTGGATGTTGATATCCCAGCGCCTGAACACAGGTGAAGTGATCAAGGCACTCGCCAAGCAGGTCGTCGCCTACTGCCTGCGCAATATTGAGTCCATCAATGAAGTACCTGAGCTTCACGCTGCGCCGAAGCAAGTCGAAATCCCGCAGATCTTGAGGCATCTCGTAGGTCCGGAAGACGGACAATACCAGGAGAGTGACAGCGCATCGGCTGATAACGACAATGACTACATTGTTGGTGGAACGGGCATTGTCAAGGCGCTCAGCTACTGCTTATCTCACAAGGACGCGGACCTCCGCAGGATCTCCGGCAGTGGAACTTCTACCCCGAGAAGCAGAAGCAGGGTACCGGTATTTGAAGAACCGTCCAAGGCAAGAGCCATGTCAAAGGACTTGCTTGAAACGGCGCGGAATACGCGATCAAGGATCCAGCCGGCGATTATCCGAGAGGCCAAGAGCGGCAATGATATGAGTTACCGTATGTTATGCCAGTTGTCCTTGATACGAATTTAGCTAACAGACCACAGGCCGTCTTTTATTCTTGGATCAGACTCTGGAGGGTATGATCCAACGTTTTGAAGACGAGTACCCGGAGACACGTATTCAGCCGTCTGATGCCGCATCCACGTCCAGCTCTATACCCAGTAACTCTCCACCCACCTCGGCCGTACCTACGCTTGACGCCAGTATCACAACAGACCACACCACACCCGAGTCAGACGAAGACGAGCCCATGAGAATCCGTTCACGCCATAACTCCGACGTTTCCCTCGCCTCACGCAACATGTCCCTCGAAGAAGGCCGACTCCACCGCTTCGGCCACCGCGTCCGCACCGGCCTCCTCAACTCATCCCGCCCCACCACCCCCAACGCTTCCGATAATCACGAAGCCTTCATCTCCGGTTCAGCAGATTGCGAGGGTCTCCCCGAGCATATTCTTGCTCTGCGCGAATACTTCATCAAGTATAGTGGTGACGACATGCGCACCATGATTGAAGGCAAGGGTTGGGAAGAGGCGTTTGACAGTATTGTGGAAAATGCAGAGGAGTTGAGGAATCTAGAACGCGATGACCCGGCGCACTTTAAGATTTTCAAAGACAGTCAAATTGCCGCGTTGAAGAACCGGAATCCGGATATTTTTGCGCCGGGGGAGAAGGGTAGGGGATGTGGGGAGGTGGATGACTGTGCCGTGGAGGACTAGTGTTGTGGGATTTGATGTTTTTTGTTGGTCTCTTTTTTTTCTGTTGGGTGGACTTCGGCGATTGGTTGCATGCATGGACGACGGGATCGGGGCGAGGACGGGTGGAATGGATGGGAATGAGCATTTACGTGAGCACGATTCACGGCTGATGTAATAACTTGGAGGATGGCGTGAGGAAAGTATATAGGAAGGTGGGATTTCTCAGCCTATTGATACCATTCACTATTGTCATTGTTTTTCTGTTAAATAATAATCATTAGCTATACTTGTCATGTTCTCTCATGTGCTATCCGCCTTCTTTCCCGAAGTCCCCTCCTCCTTTGCCCTTCGACTTCTCTCTACACAACAGCCCTTGCGAAAATACGACAAAGCTACGGACACCGACGCTCGCATAATATATTAAAAATAAGCAAACTAAGGTACATCAAGGAAGACTAACAATAGACACCTCTCTCGCCTATTCGTTACCTCGGTAATTACCGCAAACTTCAGGCCGCCTGCAGGACCAAAAAAGAAGGGATAAAATCAAGGGAAAAAGCTTGTCAATGCTTATCAGTTTCCTGAATCACTTGATCGACATCTTAGCCGTTGTTGTTTTGCGAGCGAGCCGTCAACCCTACCCTAGTCGCGCCAACAACTTTACCTCTTTGGAAAAATCAAGAAGCATGAATATCCTCACCTACATACGCCCAGAAAGAAGAGCCAGCTACGGGCACCATTCAACCTCGCCGTCTCTCCAGCAACAGCAGCACCGGGTACAAACTCACAGCGCCAGGCTACCACAAACACAACCAGCAGACGACCCCCAAAACTTGTCCAACACAACCACCTTGCACAGGACCGCAACGTCCCGTTCCCTTTCTTCTTCCTACAACCCCCCTCCTCCATACCACCCCTACCCTCCACCCCCCTCACCCTTCCCATCTTCCCCTATATCCCCGCCTCCTCCACAACAACAACAATCCACCACCCCTCCACCTGCACTGTCCTCACCCTCAGCCCCCCCACCTCGAACGTACACCTCCTCCCCTACAACGCCCACGCAGCCATATACTGGGACGTCATTGAAACCGGCGGTTGGTTTGCTTTTCGCAACCGGAGTAACGGACTGTTTTTGTGTGTTGGGAGTAGGTGGGATGGCGGGGGGTTGGTTTGTGAGGGGAAGGGTGTGCCTGATGGAGCGGAGGGCGGAGGGGGGCGGTTTGTGGTTACAGAGGTGGGTGGGGAGGGAGTAGGGGGAGGGGGAGGGGGGAGGTATGTGTTGCAGATGTTGGATGGGTGGATGTTGAAACCGGTTGTTGTGGTTAAGGGGAGGGGTGGGGAGGCGAGGAGAGTGGCGAGGATAGGGGTGAAGGTTGGGGAGGGGGCGGTTTGGGAGTTTGAGAGGGTTGGGTGAGGCTGGGTCTAGCTTGAAATGATCTCTTGTTTGAGCATGTAGGCTGGAAGGAAGGAAGTCTACATCACATGATCCCCTCGCTTGTGATTAGTGCAGTCGCCCCACTTTATATAATCATGGTACGTAGGACTTGGATGGGAAAAAGAAGAGGGTCTCGGGAGGTAGGGAGTTGAACTGGTGATTTCCAGGGTTTGCACGTACTGTGAGAGACTAATTATGCACAAAAGATTCGCCGACGAGTTTATCCAGAGAGCTGGAACTTGTGCGCTCCAGAACTGAAGAGATGGGTACATGTCAATTTGTAAGCGATTATCCCTGAGTATGTTGTGAGAGATAGCTGGAGGAACGATAAATATAGTCACTCTGGTATGCATCTCTGTTTAGAGGGAACTGCGGCTCACTGGCTTGCTCATTGTCCCCGAACTGTGTTTTATACACTCATAGACGTGGCGTCGCTACTCGATTAGGCCTCAGTGAGCACCCGGCAACGTTTAGCCCAGAGTTCAGATGTCTTGTGATGTAAAATGGAGGAAGTGGCACACAAAAGCAAGGAAACAGCAAGCGAAATTGAGGAAATTACGAACGATTAGAAAACAGGAGCAAGTAGGTAGTCGCAAGCCCATAGAAAACAGTAGCCGCAGTCTGTACCATGGTTGGGCAGTAGCTAAAGATGCCTGGCTGAAACGTATGAGTATAAAGACCTTTGACCTTTCCACACACACACTCTTGACTCGTACTTGTCAATTCCTTAGCATTCTATCTTGTCTTGCTTTTTTCTTATGTGCGAATTCTAATATCTCGATTCAGCGTCAAAACATCGTTTAGCGAGAGTAAGGTAGGTGCGCGTGTTATTTGATGCCTGCTCAAATCAAACTCCAACAGTAATCAGTCATGTCGAGCAACGAATCGCTTCCAATGATGCGCGATATGCAGCCAGTGCTCGACATGCAGCCAGTGTTCAACATGCAGCCAATGTTCAACATGCAGTCAGTGCTCAACATGCATCCAATCACCAGTATGATAGAGGAGCATGGCTTCGTACCCTTTGAGCCAAGCGACAATCCTGCTTTACATCATCTCGCTACGGATCCCGCGTTGAAGAACGAGTACATGCCAGAAGACTGGACTGGTTTCACGAAAGCAGCAGAAAAGGAATTCCGGGCTCGTGTGCAAAGCCTTGGCGTTGATATAAGAGGCATCAACGGCATACCGATTCCTCAGGACATGCCTCTGCTATGGATGAAAGCACGCCGAGCAAACCAGCTTTATACATACGACAAACACAAGGATCTGGTTTATCTGCTCTCTCACCATCCTCCCCCTTCGTGGATTCGCATACGGACGGGCTTGTTGGCTGATTTTGCACGCCCGCAAACAGTCATACCACAAGTTACGCCGACCAGCGACAATGTCCTAGCAGCTGAACAAGGACAATATATCAGCTATCAGCTCCAGGAATACATGCAGACAATGTCCAATAGAATGGAAATGCCACAAGACAATTGCGCTCTTTCAACAAAATGATGGGGCGGAACAAGGATCCACGACGTTGTCTGACAACCCCCAGGACCCTTCTCCACCAGCTTCCCGGATGGATGGGATTGTCACGAACCATGCTGTTCAGTACGCCCAGCGTAGGAGTGGCACAGAGTGACGAACATCCGTTGGACCCCAACTACTTTTGTGCTTTCCCTCATGAAGGTGTATCTCCATCTGCCCATCAACGACAGGCAATACCGGAGACGTCAAATAGTGAAAGGGAGAATCACAACGAAGTCTCGGACATCCGGTTTCTTGAGGCTTCAGAAACCTACGACGAGCATGCCGAGATCACGGCTGCTGCTATAAAAGCTGCCAACGACCAGGGCGCTCTTGTATAGAACGATGATGGCCAAAGGAGACAAGGTTCGGAAGCCCGCGGAGTCGATCACTCAGCCGAAAACGGCGACGAGGGTCACCAGCAATCCCAACGTGACCTTGATAAATCCACTGGAGGCTCAAGAACAAAGATTTGCACGTGTTACCGATGACTTCGAGGCGTTACATCAAGCACCATGGGATGCTCGGCACGATACTCGGCACGCTGCCGCATATGCCAGCAGCACCGCCTCCCGCACGAACAATGGCCCCGAAGCCCGCGGACAGGCCCGTCAAGGGATCAACGCTGCAGTTGCTCTGCTCGGCTGGACACTGCAAAAGCGGCTACAATAGGTGATCTCTTGTTGGCACCCCAGGAGGGGGCCAGTTGCTGCTATACACGACATGAGAAATTACACGTGGAAGATGAAGCTCGGATAATGTTAAACATGGAAGGAAGGATGGATACATGGGATTATAGGACATGTCCAAGGGATACGGGTCGAGGCAATTTAAGAGGAAAAGGACATGAAACTGGGAAGCATGAATGGGTGGGCTGCCAAGGCCGTACGCTGGCATAGTAACACGGTTGCTGAGTGCTAAGATGGCTGCTTGGCACCTGTGATGTATGGATGAAGCGCGCAGCGCATATATGGTCTGTATGGCATGTATCGTGACATTCACAGATTAATTGAGCCTTGTTCATGCGTCGGCAGTTTTGGTCGAGTCGCGACGAAGCTTTGTTTGGCTAAGCAGGTGGCTATGCCGCGGCCAATGAGGATGAATTGTTTGTCGACGGATGTGATGATGGTGTGCTACAGCTTCGGTTCGCGATGCTGGTCGTAAAACAAGCTGGGGGTTGTGCGTGTTAGTGCGATGACGATGTTGTTAAGCACTGCCCGCTACGTGGCGAAAAGTGCCGCACCAGGGCCGAGCCCATGTCCGCGCGATCCCGATTGCTCTTCAGACGATCTGGGGTGTGTCGAATTGGGGCGCATGGCGTTAGCTGTGCCAAATTCGGCCAGGGCGCTGGAATCCAACATTGCAGGCAGAGCAGGGCGGAATGCGAGATGCGAGAGTCGCAAATTGGAAGCCAGGGCTGAGATGCGGGCCAGGTCGGAACAGCTGCCAGTGCACGTGATGGCGGCTTGGCATTGGGGCGGAGCGATCGGGCGGCGGAGTTAGCGAAGTGCGATTACTTGTTTAGAAGACAAGTCGACCTCGTCCCTTTTGCCTCCAAACCTCACCAGCTGACGAGACCAATGTCTTGCCATCCATGGTTACCTTACAGAACGAGGTGGGCCTCATCACCTACCCGGCCATCGTCAACATCGCCACCCTGGTCATCTTCTTCTTCTACCTCGTCGTCTCCCTCTTTCTCGTCGTCCGACAAGGCCTAGGTCATAGCTCGCCATGGATATGGATCGCCATCTTATCCATATGTCGCCTTACGCAGGTATCGCTCGATGTGGCAGCAACCACCATGTATCCCATAGGAGAGGCCGCAAACACGAGTCTCGAAAGCGGTGTCGCCATCCTGACCACAATGGGTCTCACGCCTCTCTTCATGGCCACCAGCAGCTTACTCAACGCGACGACACGACCCAAAGGACGGCGCATGCAGTGGATCCTGCTCGTGGTCCACGTACCTCTCATCATCTCCTTCATTCTCATTGTTGCTGGTGGTATTGATCCAGACTCACGCGATGGGCCCACTTTTGCCGCTACGGAATCAACAAAAGCCGGTGTCACGCTCTACTTGGCATGTTTTCTAGTCCTGCTCTGGGCAACCACGGTCATCTCAGCACGTCTCTACCTTGCCGATAGAGATGAAGTACGCATCCTCACCACAGTTGTGCTCAGTCTGCCGTTTTTTGTTGTCGATATCGTCTACATGATGTGCTTTGCCTATGAGAAATGGGTAGTCAACGAAAGCTACGATGGATGGAAGAACATGCACTTCAACGTTATCAGTGGAAGCGTCACCATCCAGTTGTGCATGTACGTATTATCAACCGCGACATACTCTTTTGTCACGACGTAGACCTTCCCATGCTGACGTGCTCAGGCAAATTATCGAGGAATGGGTTATTGTTGCACTGTATCTCTCCCTAGGATTAGGTTTACCTAGCAAGGCGGCCAGATTGCGACGTCAAATTGGAGATCAAGTGAACGAAGCCAGAAACATGGATGTCGATGCGCTACAAGAGACGATATTGTGGAAAATGCATGATGCAGCATCCCGAGTTGTTGCCGCCATGATCCTGTCAGCCTTGCAATTTGTGCACTGGGTCTTGGGAAGAATCCTGCGAAACGCCGAGAACAAGGATACCAAAGACAACAAAAAGACCAAGGAGAGCAAAGAGACCAAGGAGACCAAGCAGAAAAGTGTTGACAGCCAGAGCAGCCATGATAGTCAAAGTAACCCACCAAATTAGCATCGAGGGCCTTGAAGTCGGAACCCAATTGCCGCAGGCGATCTACTCGACCTAGGCGCTTTTTAGAGCACCTTTGGTACGCTGCCCATGGAATATCTCGGTGGATATGCCTACTCTTGGACTATTGTCGCGTTATCAGCACACCCACATGGATCGGATGATGCTCTCCAGTCATACGCTACTGCAATCTTATAAAAAAGATTCGCAACCACACCATGCATGCCGAGGGGCCTTTTCGCGCCGATACCCACCATAGCAGTATTCGCAGAAGAACTGCCACACGCGTGCTGCATCTTTCCCGCCTTGATTCTCATTGGAGCGTACTCAGCCAGCGCCGTTTCCAACGATACACGACCAAGGAGGATAGTAGCAAGGGAGTAACCAAATAGAGGGGCCAGAGAAGGCCGAAATCATGATGCCCAGAAGAGAAGTGGAGTACTCTAGTTGAAAGCACGGATAAAGCTGGTAACAGTAGCATCTGCACAGTACATATCCTACATTCTTCTTACTCCTACGAGAAACATGTATTTCAAATAGTTCAAAAACCTATCGAATTTCTCAAAACTGAGCCAACTCGCGATCGTGTTTGCTTTACAATAACCCGACAAATCTGAAATTATCGCCATGCTATTGCAGACGTGTTGATTCATCGATTCCTTTCAACGATCAAAGCATGGTTGTGAGCAATTGGAGGTACGTCATAGACTAATGCCACAAAAAGCCATGGAGTCTATACATGTTCGACAGCAGGGTCTGTGAGAGTAGTGAAATTTTCAAAACATATCACAAGATCAGGCATGTATGTGTGCGTGTCTGGTACTATATAATTTGATTCAAAAACTTCTAAAGATGCATCATGTGTCTGTTAGATACACGGAAGAAAATGTCATGTTCTCAAGTACCCGGTCGAAAAGTACAGGGACAAGATCTATGGCTATTATGGAGTATTTGTATCATTGGCGTTGGACAGGTCCGGCTGTACCTTCTGAACGAGTTTTGTACTTTTCCAGAACAATCTTCGTCAACACGATGATTTGATTGCGCGTGGCGCGTGGATCCTTATGCACTCGCCTTGAATCTTTTGGGTTGGGAAACAAGAGAGACGACAATCATGCCTGCCACATACAGAGCGCGGGATCAAATCAGTATCAGTGGGGCTGTGGTTTTATGAGATGGGGAACAAGACTATTTGGCATGAATTGGAAACATCATGATGGTACGACACCACAATCAGTATGGGGAAAGTGTTATATTCATCGATGATTCCTACAACACTATTTCATCTATTTGGGATTCCATACTCTGTCCTACCTTAAAATTTCTACCAAACACAATGTCTTCGTAGTGCACCAAAAAATGTCCTTCCTAAACCACATGATCTACAACGTCCCCAAAGGATACTCGCTGGGGATATTGCTCGTATCAGGCGTGATAACCGGCACACTATCATAGACCCTAGCTTCTACTGCCTCCTTCGCCCACACCGGGCTCTTTCTAACCTTCAACAGCTGCTCAACTGCATATCCTATTCTCAGTAACTTTTGCTCTTCCCAAGGCCTTCCCAAGACCTCCATGCCAATTGGCACACCAGCTGGCGCCTCATCGCTTGGGTCCGAGAAGCCTGCCGGCACGGTGACAACAGGCGTGCCTGTCAACGCGGCCAAGATGCCATTACGACCAGATTGTGAGGGGGATCCAATTTTGACTACGAGATTCTTCTGCTCAGGGTAAATAATTGCGTCGAGCGAGTTGGCTGTAAAGGTGTTGAGGAGAGCGAGTGTGAGGTTGCGGATCCCGGCTTGGCGGTCGAGATATGTTGCGTTGGTCGTTGAAGAGACAAGTGCTGTATTAACGTATTCGTATTGAGATGGTATGACGAGAAACTCCCCACCAGAGCCATTGACTGCTTTGCGAGAGTACAACTCCGTTAGGGTAGCTGGGTGCTCGCCCCCGAGTGATGGACGCTCGAGATATTGGTCCATGAGTTGGCGATATTCGAAGCGCTGAACGTCGTAGGCTGCTTGGATAGCGGTCGCGTTGTATATGGTTTCATTGATAGGGACTAATGTCACACCTTCGACTGAAAGACGCGACATCACAGAGTCCATGGCCTTGTTGACAGGTGTGACTTCGGGCGCGTCGGTGCGGTTGAAGAAGCCGTTGAGCACACCAATGCGCAGGCCTTTGAGGGAAGCATTAGAAAGAGAGGAAGCGTAGTCGATTCCGCGAACGGGGCCAGGTACCAGTGCTGTATCATTATCCGCTGCATCGTAGCCAGTTGAAGCCATGACTGTGAGAGCAATAGCAACGTCTTTGACCGTGCGGGCAATGGGTCCAATGACATCGTGAGTCGTTGATATAGGTATAATGCCAGTTCTAGTGATCAGTCCACGAGTAGGTCGAATGCTGCATAACGAGTTGGCAGAGGCTGGACTGCGGAGCGAGTTTACAGTGTCTGTACCGGTGCCGAATACACTAAAAGACGCTGCGACTGCCGCACCAGTTCCTCCAGAGCTACCACCAGGTGTTCGAGTTGAGTCGTAGGGATTGATCGTCTGGCCACCCAGGGAAGATACACTGATACCTTCTAGCGCAAGTTCATGCAAGTTGGCCTTGCCTAGAATGATAGCTCCGGCGTTCTTGAATGCCGCAACGCTTGGGGCATCTTCTGTAGGCTGTGAGCGGGCTAGAGCCAGATTACCACCCGTAGTCGGTAAGTCTGCTGTATCATAGTTGTCCTTGAGCAGTATTGGAATACAAAAGAGAGGTCCAGTAGCATTGCCTGCAGACAACTGCCCGTCCTTTTCGTCGGCAATGGCCAAAGCATTTGGGTTCAAAGAGATGATCGCATTCGTCCTTTTGTTGTTCGCTTCGATGTTCGCAATAAATGAAGACACTACTTCTCGACATGTAGACAGTCCAGAGTAGAGCGCATGATGGACCGAGTCAATGGTTGCTTCTCGGGCATCGAAAGGCATATCATGCGCTAATACAGCGTGACCGCAGAGCGATGCGACAAGAAGGCGTGGGAGATGAACCATGCTGTATTGCCAATATTTAGTCTTTGGTACTGAAGGTATATACTACGGAGGTTTACCAAATTTCCAGAAAAACTACTTATACAATCTTGTAGACTTGTCATGTCCCACGGCGGGTAGTTATCTCGACGGCACTTGAATTGTATATCCCGTGTATCTCAGTGTAGTCACAGTTCTTGATAATTCGTAGAGTGCATTGCCCGATCTTATCGCGAATGGCCTTACAGTACCGATCTCGGAAGGATCGGAGTGACGTAGCTCGCCAAGACGGCTCAACACCTGCCTTTTTGGTAGGAATGCGACTGCACGTATCTGGGTGTTCTACTTAAGATTTTCGTTTGAATTTCTTGTATGGATTCGAGAAGGTCGGTCTATGTGATGTTTTTTTCAAGGCATGATGATGTTACCCCAGGTCGTTGCAACCTTGGAAGGCACACTTCATCTAGAGCGAAGACGTATCACCGATACATACCGACACAATCAGCTACGAGTTTGTAATGAGGAACTATGCAGGATGTTGTAGCCCGAGTCTGGAATACAGATAATTCTTTTGCCGTCGTGCTCACATGTCAAGCATCATCCCTTGGAGATGATCGTCTACCGGTAGCACAATTATACGAAGTTGTCCACGATTTTCAAGCGGCTTGCATGTGCCTCACATTGTGGTATCGAGACTACACCACAGTCGGCTTCACCCGACACCGCAACAAGGCTATATGCCAACGACAACACACGGGAGCAGAGAGTCAACTAGCGGACCTCTACCCACGATATGTAATTACTTTACTTGAATACGCACTATAAAGCTGCGCTACAACGCATAAGCCTCTGGCGGTGCCCGCCTAAATGTCCCTAGGGAGACTTGTATATGGGCGTTAAACAACTATCAATCAATCAATCAATCATCGAGACTACACCGGTACCCAAGTACGCACCTTTAAATACAAGCCATTGCCTCTGGAGTATGATGATATACGATTGTGCATTGCAGCAACAGCCTCAGCAGTATTTTGGTTACAAAGATGATCACCATAGCCGTGTTGTGGACAGGTGTTGACATCCATCGTCTTCGTTCGGCAAGGCGAAAACTGGTGGGATACATGACTAGCGTATGTGACTAAGCAGCGCTGCACATGACTAAACCTCCAGCTTCCGCTAAGGCTTGATCTGCGCTGCAAGCACAGATCTCATCCCTGATCCTTCACCCGATCCTTCTTTCACCACGACAACATCCACTCCCTCACCGCATCAATAACCACAAACGGTCTACTGACGCCGGATCATGGTCTGGCCGGGGATCAGAAATTTCCCCAGATCAGGTCCCTTCGACACATGAAACCGACGATGCGGCACTAAACAAACTTTGAGCCTAAAACGGGGCAGAACGAAACCCGGATTCTGACGGTGACCTGAATCACGGTGTGTACACACCGGTCCAGCCTAGTCTTGTAGAAGCCCTGATCGCCATATCCGTGTCGCACATCTCCATTGCGGCTGCCGACGTCGAACGTAGTGGTCTTTGCCGCTCGGCGAAATGTCATCGAGGGTTGAAGGTCGACCGTGACGACAAAGTCATCAGGATCTGTACACCTTGGAAGGGAAGCTCTGGATTCATTGAACGGAATTGTTTAGAAGAGGATTTCGATTGAGATCTTGCTTGTTGCATCGCAATAACTTCCCCAAAATGGCATGCATTGACAACGTCGGGCCTCAGCCACTCTCCGTTTCACGAACACTGGGATCTATTAGAGTTCTTCGCCAAGCATCGCGACCTCAGACTAACAATTGCTTAGCCATGTTCCAGTCTCGAACAAGTCATGAACATGTTATCCGTCACACCATGGGCAATGCACGCCATGACATGCGCAACTACCACATAGGCAAAGTTGGATGGTATACGCCTCGATCAGGAGGCGAATACGATGATTGACCGAAATCGAACTATTATCTTACTTTGCATCAACGGATTCCAGGTATCCGGACAGCTTACAACTCATGCTTTCATCTGATCGGAAATGTCTGCATATAGCCAAGGCCACTTAAGACGTGTTTACTCAACCCGAAGGTGCCTCAGCTGCGTTTCGTGGGTTTACTTTAGCAACTTCACTAGTGCAGGCAGTGTTCTATGAGTTTACATTGTGTTCTGAAACCTTATTCTAGGAACTCCACCATCTTGGCAGAACCGGAACGCTTCACCACCACACGCCTAACCAAGGCGTATGCAGGGCACGTTGCTAGATACCAAGCTCAGCTAGGGCCCGTCCACAACTCAACAAGCTGTATAAAGATGGCCAGCACCGCACTCGAAGAAGAGCATCCAGCATCTCAGGTTCCCAACCATCCAGCTACTATAATCATTACGTCTTTTCTATTCTCCTTAATACCCCTTCACTTTATTTTAATATTTTTCTGACCGGTTCAGACTAAAACATCAAAATCAACATGTACTTCTCCAAGACCTCCATTGTTTCCATCAGCCTTTTGGCTTCTTCTTCGCTCGTGGCTGGCCACGGTGCTATCATCGCCGCTACTGGTGATGCTGGCGGTGCCGGCTCTGCCATCGGTGTTGACCCCAACACTCCCCGTACCGGCACAACTCGCAACCCTTTCCAACAGGACACCACCCGCTTCAAGGGAGATGCTGCTGCTACCTGCGGTGAGACACTCGCTGGAGGTGCCAACGACATCCAGGCCGGAACTGCTCAAGTCATGCAGCTCAACGGTGCCACTCTTCCTCAGATCACCCCCGGTGGTGCAGTCATGATGACCGTTCACCAAGTCAACTCCGACGGTGCTGGTCCCTACACCTGCATGATCGATGCCACTGGTACCGGTACCGCATGGCAGCCAATGACCGTTACCCAGAACCTCCCTGGTAACGCAAAGGGCCGCAACAAGGACACTCAGCTTATGGACCAGCCTCTCACTGCCACCGTCCCCGCTGGCATGGCATGCACAGGTACCGTCGCTGGTCAGGCCAACGTCTGCATGGTCCGCTGCCAGAACCCTGCTCGTGCTGGACCTTTCGGTGGCTGTGTCCCAGTCCAGATGGCTGGCGCCGCTGCTGCTGGTACCGCTGCCGCTCCGGCTGCTGCTGGTACTGCTGCTGCCCCGGCTGCTGCTGGTGCCGCTACCGGTGCTACAGCTGGAACTGCCACAGGTGCTACTGCTGGAACTGGCGCCGCAACTGGTGCTACCGCTGCAACTGGTGCCAACACTGGCGCAACTACCGGAACTGGTGCCACCACTGGAACTGGTGCCACAACTGGTGCCAACACTGGCGCTACTACCGGAACTGGTGCTACCACTGGAACTGGTGCTGCAACTGGTGTCAACACTGGCGCTAACACTGGAGCCGGTGTCGCAACTGGTGCCAACACTGGCGCAACCACCGGTACCGGAGCGACCACTGGAACTGGTGCCACTACTGGTACTGCCAACGGTGTTAACACTGCCGGTACTTCCAACGGTGCCAACACTGCCGGTACTGCCAACAGTGCCAACGGTGCCAACACTGCTGGTACTGCCAACGGTGCCAACACTGCTGGTACTGCCAACGGTGCCAACACTGCCGGTACTGCCAACGGTGCCAACACTGCTGGTACTGCCAACGGTGCCAGGCCCGCCGTTGCTGGTGCCGCTGCCCGCAAGCGCGAGGCTGCCCGCCAACAACAGCAGAAGCCCCAGCCCCAGCTCACCAACGACGACCAGGAGGAGGAGGCCGAGTTCGCTGACGACAACTAAGCGCATCATATTACTCGCAACACGGAAGATAGCTGATATTCAGCTTACGAGCATGAGGAAGAAGCTTTACAGGCTCACAATTATTGGTAAAAGTTTGTATGGAATGGATTAATGATTGGTTACATATATACCTCGGATGTTAGAGTATCTGCGAGTTCTATAGTATTGAGTTTTGTGGAGCCTATCGCTTCTCCTGCTGGTCTGTGACCAGAGGAATAGGCTGGCAATAATGGTATGTACTTGTAGGGTGGGATTGGTGGAATGATTGCGTGGTTGGTCTGGGATGGGAACCCCTGGTCTATTACGCTCCTTAATGTTCAGAAATAATGGTTATCCATAAAACTTTGTGCCCCTGCCTTGCTTTCCCCAGTGATCCATCTGAATCCTTTGGATTAACACTCGACTCTTACATCTCGATCTCATCAAGTTCTCTAGTCGGGAACAGGTCATCTTTTGATGTTCGCCATGGGTACTTTGCTCCCTCTTGCTTTCCCCCGCCTCTGCCCCCGCCTCCGCCTCTAGAATCTGGCATCTTTTTCGCCAACATCTATAGACTCACTGACAATCGATTTTCGATACCAATAGATATCATCATGCTTGAACTACGGCTTAACATCTATGATCACAGGTCCATATTCAGATCCATCCATCCATACAGCCCAACGACAAACATGCACTCCAAAGCCTTCGCCAAGAGACTTCCTGCCTAACATCCAAGGTCCGTCGTCTAGCTAAGCTTTTCCGATCTGCACCTGTCTACATTAGAACAATCGCATTAAACCCCTCCGCCGGGGTCTTCGTAGCAGTATATGTTCTGGCGTGCAGAGTTTCATCTTCGTTTCACATGGACGGGCCCTTCCAACTACAACCATAATCACAAACCTGAACGCCACACCCGCATGACGTTATGGCGCAATCCGCATTGCATCGTTACATATGACATGCCGATCGGGTTCCTCGCCTGTTTGGGTCTCCCCGCAGATTATTTGGAAGCGCATATATTATGCTACCTTTTTATAGTTTATTTGTGATCTTGCTGCTGGAGGCTGCTATATTTCCACTTTGGGGTTTGTGACGGGCGACTGTTTCAAGTGGGTGGTTGGAGAGTGAGTTTATATGAGCAGGGTTATGGAGGTGTGGGGTAAGCGGAAGTCTGTCAGCATTTGGGCCTCTGCTGTTGACTGATTTTGCTCAGCCGAGGAGCCCAGATTTCAGATGACCGTAGATGAGCATGAGAAGCTGGTATTGACACTTGGACTGGAGTTGGCGTCTTTCATCTTGCTAAAATTCCGAGCAGTGTAGTACTGCTTCCGCGTAGTATTTAGGCATAACATCTCTGTCCTTTAAAACCCATATCTTGAGTCTTAGAATAGGACTTCTCACATGGGGTGTTCGAATGTTGCTTCTGGAATGCGGAGATATGTATAGCGTGCTGACTTCATGATCTTGGAACAGGGAATGGAGAAGTGGACGAGCACAGAAGAAGCAGAAATCATCTTTGAAGTTTGCATGGCTGCTTCTCTGGAAAGCCTATGTGAACGGTTTACCACACGATATCACTTGCGACTTGATGACCTGCTAGATAAATCTCGATATTACGCATCGTCATCGCGGTGGTGACAAGCAGATCCAAGGTAGATGTGAGCCGTGCGCGCTTATCTTATCGCAGTTACCCTAAAGGGTAAGTTCTGATGTGGCGTTGATAGCTGATGACGAGCTGAAGTTCAGGGCGAGAACCACCAAAACCATCAACGGCACTAACCTTATCGGGGTTGGTCTACGAATTCACAGCCTTAGACAACGGATGGGCCTTCCATTTCCTCACCTATTACGGTCTCACTGAATTGCTACGTACATGCATACAATTTATCTATCTAGCTTTTCTAAAAACCATGACCATACACCCAGCTTCATTTGCGATAAAAGGTACTCATACGGTACTTTGTTTCACCCTCGTACGGCGCGAGATCTACCAACGCCTGCTTTCCCTCCCGGATAATTGCCTCGCGTATCCTCTCGCTTCGTGGCTTGATACTGACTTTGAAGGGCTGTGGGCGCATATTTAATCCGTTCCTAGTAAGATGTCAGCATCATCTATGCAGCAGTAACACGGTTGACCTACGTGTAATCGAAGATATCGACAGGAATCGGGTTTCCATTTCCGTCAAGTGCTGGTTCAACCTTGAAGCCCCATACGAGCCGGGCAACCGTCAGCCATGTGCCTTGTTCCGCGAGCGCTTGACCTGAGCACACTCGACGACCCCAGCCAAAGGTCATGTATCCCCGCTCACCCGGGAACGGTCGCGAGTCCGGATGGTCTTTCAGGAAACGGTTTGGGTTGAAGCGGTCAGGATCCGGGAATTCGCGTTCGTTGTGGTGTATTGCCCATACGTTGCCTTGAACCCAAGTGGATTTTGGAATCAGGTATCCGTTGTAATAGTCATCTTCGACTGGTGCATGTGGCTGTCCACCGATGATGGCCACAGAACGCCACCGGAACACTTCTTTGACGAAAGCGCGCATATAAGGGAGGTTTGCATCATCCTCGAACGAGGGGCTTCGATCTGGACCGACGACACGATCTAGTTCTTCCCATGCCGCCTGCATAGTCTCCGGGAAAGCTCGCATGGCAAGAACAGCCGTGATGAGCGTGCTACTTGAAGTGTCTGACCCAGCGCCAAATAAGTTTCCGGCCAAGGAAGAAATCTCTCTTTCGTTCAACCCGTACTTTTCCTTCTCGCGGAACAGCATCTTCGCATAACAGTCCTCGTGGCCGGGTTTCTGATTTGCTTCGCTTGCAAGAGAGTAGAAGAAGTCGAAACCACGATGCGACTTCTTCTTGGATCCCATACCGTGTTTCCACGGTGCGTATTCTGTTGGTACTCGTGCAAGTGCTGGGAAGGTTTCCATGAGCATAGGGAATGTCTTGCCTGGTACATTCAGATCAGCGGCGCGATGCATCAAGGCAATGACTTCGGTGATGATGGGATCCTCATGGCTCGCGACTCGTCTTCCAAAACCAATGATTGATACCACGCTCGTCGCATATCGCTCAAAGTGCGCTACGTATTTCTCAGGGCTGTTGAGCAGGTCGAGTGCAACGACCTTGCTCTCATCATTCTGGAAGTTGCGGTATTTCTTCACTTGCTGGATTCCGACACCCTGATGCGTCAACTTGCGCAACATTCTGAAGCGCTCGCGCTGAGCCGGTGTGGTGATGATAAGGTTGACAAGGTTACTTTGGCCAGAACCAAGTTCCGCGAAGACGAGCATGCGAGGTCGTGAACAGTATATGCCTGCTCTCTTATCGAGCAGCTCGTTAGCAGTCCAAGCATCGTTTATCCACACGGTGGGATTACGTCCAATCCAATATGTGATGAGGGGCGTATTGTATTTCTTAGAGAGTTCTTCAAAGTACAACCACGGCTTGTTATCTGGTAGTTGGAAGGTGTTGCCAACGATAGGGTATGGAAATGGACCGGGAGGCTTCTTATCATCAGTATTGCATATATCTAGATGCGGTTGAGCAATCTTACCATCTTCGTCCTCATGTATAGCATCCAGACATAATCTGAAAGGATGCCAAGTGCCGCAGTCACGAAGACCGCCAATGCAATGTTGCCAGCGCCGAACTTAGATATGCCATGCTGCAAGTAGTGGAAAGGCAGCGCCTCGAAGATCTGTTCTATCGCCATACTGTATGCCTGTAATGCGAAGTTCCTTACTCTCTATCTAGTAAATAGATGAAGCTGATGGATCCTCAAGTCGTTGCTGACCAATAAAGCATACACCAACTTACCGGCACCAGTCATCAGCAATTAAGCAGCACAGCCAACGGAAAAACACCCGTGTCTAAGCTCGCACAACCTGCAGCAGCAGACAATATCTCTAGCGCCTCCTCACAGGTGGGCGATATGCGCTCGGCTTGTAACCCCACATCGCGGGGGTGGGGCTTCCTCAGTAGATGCTGGGCGGGTAAAGACGAGGGTTGCCTTGTACATCCGAGGACATGCAGTATCTATCAGCAGATGCATGGGTAATAGTTATGATCAACATCCGTGTCAGTGGGAAGCGAAACTAGAACGCGACGCGTTGCCCCGACGTGCCTAGTTAGCGCCTGAAGTACATAAGTACCTAGGTACCTACCACCTAAGAAGGTTTTCTTGTCACATTCATCCCACCCTCAGTCGCGCAATGCCACTTACATGCATCCAAGCTCTCTAAAAGTCACGCGCTTCACTTCTTGTAGGAAGAAAAGTCTGTCACCTCCGCAGAAGTACCATATTCACATTCGGTCATGAGAAGATGCTGACAGGGTTCTGCGCACGAAGGAAAATGGCCGAATATGTGTTTCATGATGAGGGTAGGTATATATATACGTACCTTGGTTGAGCGACGGCCAGAAAACGGGAGAATAGGAGTTCTATTCGGGGACTTGATGCGAATACCTCTAATCCGGTGCGATCCACCTAGACTCGAGTATTGAAGTTCTCTTAGGTAACCATATCGAAGCCCTTCCCTATCACCGTTTGGTATTGTTTGGTATCGTTTGGGAGCGGTGGTTTCGGAAGTCGCTGTCCCGATTCGATTGACTGTACCATGTCTCCAGTATCGAAACTATGTTCTGTATCACTGACGTCAGCTCACGCGATGATTTGGAATAACCCATTTATCATTTTGTAGGTTCAAAATGGCCTCCAAAAGGGGTGAGCTAGCACGTGATATTAACTTGTAATCACTTTGTTCTATTATCCGGAACATGACCAACTACCCCCATTTCATGGGCCATAGATCGTGGACCATTGACCATGATGACGTTGAGCTCTGTACAAAGTTGCTTATTCAAGTTTAATTTCCCTCCTTTATGGAGCAACTTTTCAAATGTATGATCCGCCTATGTGCTGCACACGACAACGGCATGTGCACAAAAAGGGTTGATAATGAGCGCGCTGCCAAACGGCCAAAGCTCTCCTATGTCGATACACGCGCGCTGGTGGATCTTCCTCTTGAGTTAATCGGCTTGGTTGCTGATCATCTCACATTGGGTGATCTGTGCACCCTTCGAAGACAACACAACCGGATTATTACAGGAGCTATCGATTTAGCTTTTGTACGTAGATATCGCTGGAAGTAATGAAAGTTGACGTGTCTCTAATGATTTACTATCAGTAGGCTACGATCGGGTTCTCTCGCCAGGTCTTCAGAGCCACCCGGGCCGTCGTATCCCATCTCACTATGATAAGCACCAGCCGCTTCGCAAAGCGTATCCTTACCCTAGATGTACGTATCAATATGGAATGCATGTTGGATGGACGGTTATGCCTACCGCACGAAGCCGCCTGTATGAAAGCCGCTCTTAACGGCTTTGAAACATGTACTTGGTTCGGCTCACTCTTCTCGCGGCTGTCAAACCTCAAGGACGTCATGACACGTGCCCCTGGTCATCAACTAGGCAGCATGAACGATCTTCGGTCTCTGAAGCTCCACCATCTCACGATGGCCTGCCACTCTCAGTGATGAGAACCACTTGGTTGGTGGATTCCATTCAAGAGAAAAGGATAGTACTGTGACGAAATTTTGAAACTATAATTAGCTCAAATTATTAATATAGTTAAGAGCCTGGTATAAACTAGGAGATGCGGTGTAGGTATGATCTCATACCTGTTTCTCATATTGCTGCTGAATATTGTGTAGTGATATTCTGTTCACAGCCTTGTTCATTAGTGATTAAGTTCTATAACAGGGCTTTCTAAATGAGCAGATAGCCTGCCTAAGTAGTGTTTCTCCGTGTTAAATCCTTCCAAGGTTGGAAGTGAAGATTACACTGCAACGTTGCGTCAACATGGAAATATGCTACTACCACACGGTAAGGTAAGAGTGAAAAAGCTCGGTAGAGCTCTCGTCAATATCATGTAAGCAATGGTTCTTCAATCTGGTACGCCAAGGATACGACACGGTACCTATACACCTGGGCAGCTTTGTATCGAACTATACAGATAGTGCCACCCGTACTTATGTGGAGCTGAACCGTACCATCAGACACAAGCCAACAGCAATTCCAAGTCATCAAGAACCTTCGGGTTAATCAAATTACCTGCATCTGTTGGTTTGTACCTGCCATCATTATCAGTTCCTACAATATCGCGACCACCACTTGGTGCGCAAACCAACACAAACACACCTGAGTGCCCGCATCGTGAAGTATCTTGCACGTGCCCCAGCACTATTCCAGGTTTGGTAGCAGAGCGCGTTAGCGCGCCCCACACTCTTATGCATCCCAACTTTCAAGGTCACATTAATCGTTCCCCTCTCCCTCCACATCGGAAACCTCAGAGGAGTAGATCTTTCTCTGTTGACCGGCTGAAGCTCTCTTCAGGCCCAGTCGCTTTTGTCCAGGAAGGTGCATCTTCCGTTGGTTTCGCATGCTGGCGCATGCAGATCGCTACTTCAGTCAGGGTCAATGTTCCACGGCTTTATCTTTCCGACCTCACGGTATTCTTGAGCCTATCCTATCAAACATGATGGAAATCTTGATTGACACGCGATTGTGCGAATTGTCGCATGCTGTCACGCATGCTATCACACCGTCTGCACCTGCCTTCTCAAATTCGGTGTTTTGATCGAGCCATCATGAGCGCAAGGTGTCAATAAATGTAATCAAGTTCAAAAGGGAACGACCAGCCACACAGTCAAAGGAGGGCTCTCAGATGTATAGACTATTGTGGAAACCCCTCACGACACCATGTGGACAGAGTGACAAGCGATGTACACCAAACGACTGAAAGCCACCGTTAGCAAAAATGCCACCTCCGCATTCCGCATTCCACATTCCACACTCCGCACTGTGTTAATTCTGGGGTAAGTCGAACTAATATTTGTGGCCAATATCGGCAGATATTGCGACCGGGGCTGGCACACAGACGGAGATCTCCATATGCCGGGAAGGAACAGTCTTTCGCCTCCATCACAACACATCAGGATTCAGATGCGGGGAGACCTGAATGCTCTGCTGATACTTCAGACCCACTGAATTTAGTTTCTTTCCGCATCTCGGACAAGCGCTGTCTCGTCTCTTAACTTCCTCTTCTTACTATAGCGAAAACCACACCTAGATCCGCTGTTATGCCAGACTTGACCAGCAGTCTCCTTTCCAACTGGAAATGTATTGCAGCATGTACCCTCGTGTCAATGTCGCCCTTTCAATACGGCATCGACTTTGGTGCCATCGGCGGCCTACAAGCCATGCGTGGCTTCCTTCAGGTTTTTGGGCACCCTGATCCTCATTCTCCAACGGGCTACAACATTTCCACCGACCGACAACAACTCATCTCCTCTTTGATGACTTTGGGCGCGTTTTTGAGCGCCTCGTTTGCTGGCGTCTTTGCGACGAAGCTGGGACGACGACACTGCTTGTGGTTGGCGAGTGCTCTATGTTGCATCAGTAATGTTGTTATGATGACGACCACAAACATTGCGGGACTATACATTGGGAGACTGTTGATTGGGCTTGCGAATGGCTGGTACATGACCTTTGCGCAGCTGTACATCCAGGTAAGCCACTCTATAATCATCTGAAACCATGACAGAATACTCACAATTCCGTCAGGAATCCTCACCAGCCCGCTACCGTGGTATGATGATCTCTGTCTTCCAGATCTGGACGTCTATTGGCACACTGATTGGCACTGTAATCGACAACGCAACGCACGACATGGAAGGCCGCATGTCCTACATTATCCCGCTAGGTACCATCTACATCGTTCCTGTTTTCATGTCCATCGGGCTCTTCTTCATTCCCGAAAGTCCGAGGTGGCTTATCCTGGTCGACAAGCAGCAAGAAGCCGAGAAAGCGTTGCTATGGATGCGTCCCCACCCAGAGAGCGTTGCCGGCGAGGTGGCAGAAATACAGGCCGCCATTGATGCTGAGAAGGCTACCAAGGCGAATGCGAACTTCGTCGATATCTGGAAAGACCCCGTGGATCGTCGGCGCACCTTGTTAGCCATTGCAGCTGTGAGCACCCAGGCCGCTTCTGGTGCTATGTTCATGATCGCGTACGGAACGTACTTCTTCCAGGTATGAACGCCCCCTTTCATGTTATCCACAGTGGTAGTGACCTTGACGTTTGTATGATTACTAATTTGTATCTCAGATGGCGCAAGTTGGTAGTCCTTTCATGAACTCCTGCATCCTGGTTGCGGTGGGTGTCGTAGGCATTATGGTGAACAGCAGTGTCATTTCCAAGATCGGGCGTCGACGAGTTTTCCTCATGACTGGTCTCTCTATATGCGGCATTACACAAATCATCATAGCCGCCGTTTATCACGTTCATCCCGGTACAACAGAGACCGGCAAGGTACGTCTAGTCAGTTCTTTCTTACGCCCCGATCTGTGACTAACATGTGCGACACAGGTAATCGTCGGACTATCAGTGATCTACATCATCGGTTACAACGGCATGGTCGCAGCATATGCCTGGCTCACCGGTGGTGAAATACCCAGCCAGCGTCTGCGCTCGTACACATTTGGAATTGCATCTGCAGTTGCTTTTGCAGGAGCTTGGCTCGCCACGTTCACTGCGCCATACTTTATCAACCCTGACTCCCTCAACTGGGGCCCTGAATATGGTATGCTACTCTGAATCTCAATTTTCTTCCGCTTTCTTGGCTAACATCCCTCGAAGGCTGGATCTGGGGCCCTTCATGCTTCATCACCGTTATCTGGGTGTACTTCTACCTACCCGAGATCAAGAACCGCACGCTCGAGGAGATTGACGAGATGTTTGAGGCTAGACTTCCAGCGCGGAAGTTTAGGAAGTACGTTTGCACTAAAAGGCTTGTGGTTGATGGAGATGATAAGACATCCGAGAGATGCGATAGCGACAAGGATGAGACTATCCGGCAGGAAGTTGTTACTGTTGAGAAGAGCGGATGAGACAGGCTGTGATAGCACTTCTGAAGCACATATGTTCTTCAAATTGAAGTATATTCTCTTCAAATTGAATACATCTTTGATTTCATCTTTGATTTAATCTTGGATGTTCACCTTTGATGATGGAGTGTGAATGGCTTGATGTTGGCCACATCAACAAAGCTTTCACCAGCAGATTTACAAACTCTCGACTCCCCTGATCAATGGATATATATTGCCTAGCATCTGAATAAAAATACAATCAGTATTTACGTACTCTATAACTAGTAACAACAGTATATCATCTATATTGATAATCACCGTCCCTCCAGGATATCCTGCGACGCAACAGCAGCAGCACTAGCCTTCTTGATAGCCTCATCCCCCACCTCCTCCGCATGCTTCTCAGCATCATGCAAAAACACCCAGTCCTCTCTCGGAAACTGAATGAGCGTAGGATCCTTCTTCACCTTCTCCCAATCCGTCTTATGCCACATATCTCTCGTCGTCTCTCCAGTTTTCTGCACCGCCTTAACACGCTCATACCGTACATCCTGGTACGCCCTCAACGCGCCCCTCACGTTGCTCTTCCCAGCTTTTCTCAACAACACTGCCAACGTGACGCCATCTTCAAGCGCCTGCGTCGCGCCTTGCGCACTCGTCGGTAGAAAAGGGTGCGCGGCGTCGCCCAAGAGACATATGCGACCGTGGCCTGGCGCGGTCCCGTATCCAGATACCCAGTTGGGAAGGGGATCGCGGTAAACCAGTTTCCAGTCTACGAGCTTGGACTCGGGCGTTTTGGATACGATTTTCCAGCACATTGGGTCCCAGCCTTCGAGGACGGCGCGGACATCTTTTAGGTAGCCGGGGAAAGACCAGGATTCGTCGATGTCGTGGGAGTCGCGGTGGGTGAGTACCCAGCAGCAGTCTGTGCCGTTTTTTATGGTGCTGAAGAGGAAGTGAACATCTGGGCCTGTTTGTCGTGTTGGATTAGTATTGGTTGTGTTGATGCTAGCTCGTGTGGACACGTACCGATCCAGCCGTTGAAGGTATCACCGTTGTCGCAGAAATGCTTGGTTTCAGGGTCTGCCAGCATGTCCTTGTTGCTGAACCACGCTCTCCAAACCGCGTAGCCACTGCTCTTGGGTTTGTCCTCATACCCCAACACCAACGTCCTGGCTTTGCTCCTCACGCCATCGCTAGCAACCACGACATCACCACTGACTTTCGTCCCATCCTCAAGCACTATCCCAGCCTCGTCGCCATTCTCCCAGTACTCGTTTACGCGATGCCCGAGGTTGATCTCCACCCCAATCTCCTTGGCGTAGTTGAACACAATCTCATGCAGCTCACCCCTATGTCCGTTGAACATGGGCGCCTTATCGTCGCGCGGCGGCGTTTTTTGATTGAGGACAATCTCACCGGTGTCCCATTTGTGGATGTTGAAGCCGTAGTCCGTGAGATCAATGGATATGCTGCGCATGTCGCGCGCGATACGACCGTCGCTCCATCGCGCAAAAATGCGGCCGGCGTTGGGGCCAAAGGTTATGATATCGCCGAGAATCTTGAGCTCGGGGAACGACTCGTAGATGACCGGCGTGTGACCATGGCGGATACATTCAATGGCCGCTGTGAGACCACCGAAGCCTGAGAGAGCTGGTTAGATTCTAAACTGGGCATGTTTGTAGAGCAGCGTACCTGCGCCGATGATGATGACTTTAATGCCTGTCTTGGGTGTTGTGCCATTGGCATGGATACCATATCCGTTTGTTTCCAAAGCAGACATCTTTGGTAGCTTTTTCTCGTCTATCTTTGCACGAAGTGGCATATGCAGAACCTGTTGAGCTTCACTCAAGTCCAAGGAAAACAATGTTACACAACACGCGGTACTGGAGATAAGACTTCAGGCGCCAGAGCGCGTCGACCAGGTACACTGAATCTCGCAGCGTGGGGCCGAAACGTCCTGCATCTACCGAATCCCAGCCAACTTAATCCTTTCCACGATTACTCTGACCAAGGCGAGATGAATCCGACGACCTGGTGGGTCGTGGCGCGACATGCTGCAAGGCCTCTCGCGGTGTCTGACACTCGTGAAGTGGCAAGATACCTATCGTGGAGCTGTGGGTATCATTCCACCTGCCGGTTAAAATCATGTTGACGCGTGACGTTGGATAACGGGGTGATGAAGTGGTTGATGTATATGCCCCACATCCCGATGAGTTCAACTTCCCCGCAGTGTACCCCGCAAAGTTCACCACCATTGCTCTAGCTTGTTTTGGCTGAATCATGTATGAGTAACGATATGTAGGATGACTGATTGAGCCTGAGGATCACTTGAGTTGACTAATACTGCTTTGGGTGACTCGTGTGGTAAAGCTCGGACCTCTAGTGAAGGTGTCAGATGAAGACGGCAGACTTGTGTGGGGCAGAGATGTAGTAAACAAGGCTGTAATAAGATAACTTCTCCGCAAAGTGACAACAAGATTCTCCAGGAGAAATTATGGCGACCCTCACACATCCAGAGTGGGATAAAGAAACCGGTGGTTTGGAAGTTGCAAAGGCATTCGCTGGTCAGATTCGTGGGAAGAATGGTAGCTACACGAGTTCATTTGGGGAGATCGAGAACTGAGCTAACACTTTGTTAGTTCTCATTACCGGCGTGTCTCCTGAAAGCATCGGCTCTTCAATCGCCCTATCGATCGCCTCACAAGCTCCCGCGCTTGTTATCCTCGCTTCGCGCACCAGGTCCAAACTAGAAGAGGTCGTAAAGACCATCAAAGATACTTATCCAGACACGAATGTCAAGGTTGTCATTTTGGACCTGATGTCCCAAGAATCTGTGAAGAGCGCCGCAAAGGAAGTGGCACAGCTGACTGACCGATTGGATCTAATCATCAACAACGCCGGTCTGATGACGATGCAACGCCAAACCACAAGGGAGGGCTTAGAGGCCCAATTTGGCGCAAACCACATTGGCCATTTCCTTCTTACCAGCCTGCTCATACCCCAACTACTCTCCTCTGCCTCTTCATTAACTCCCGGGGCAACGCGGGTCATTAACTTGACATCAATCGGTCATCGAATTAGTCCGGTGCGTTTCTCAGACTACAATCTAGAGAAGCGCAATGAGTATGTGCCTGAAGAAGAGAGACATGGGCCGTTGCTAGCAGGATTTGCAAAAAGCGCAGATGATGGATACAATGGCTGGGTAGCATATGGGCAGGCGAAGACGGCGAATATCTTGTTTTCAGTGGGTGTAAATAGCAAACTCGGGTCAAAGGGTGTAAGGAGTTACGCTGTACATCCTGGATGTGAGTATCTCGATCTAGCAGAAATTGATAAGAAAAAGATTTGCGACAAGCATGCTAACAATGGACAGCGATATGGACTGGCTTAGTCCGTGGTCTAGATGCTGATGGTGAAGCGGCGATCAGAAAGACCAGCCCCTTCTGGAAGAATCATGATCAGGGTGCCGCTACTGTAATGGTAGCAGCTCTTGATCCAGCCCTAAATGGTAAGCAAAGGCTTAATAGCAGTCAAGGATATATAGCCGCTAACCAATTATCAGAACCAAAAGGCGTGTTGCTGCATGACTGTCAGATGTGCGATGCGATGCCATACGCGACAGATCCGAAGTTGGCTGAGCGATTGTGGGCATTGAGCGAGACGCTGGTGCAAACAGACTTCAAATTGTAAAGCAGTGAATATAGCGGAACGATAATGAAAGCGAACGGTCGTATTGAAAGAAACAAAGATGTTGCACGAAAATGAAAGCGTAGAGTCAAACAACCCGCTAACAGATCTCAACTGCCACGCCTGAAGAAAACCTCCGCATAGCATGCGCTTCTTCGCAATCTTCTGCCAAGTCTCTCACATGGCAAAGACTCCTCTGTGTGTCGTCATGATCGTACCCATATTGCTTGTTGCGGACTTCATATACCTCTGTGGCGATATCAAGAGCCTTGGAGAGCTTTCCCAGGTGTTGCAGAAGAATCGACCGAAACTCCATAGCTTCCAGTGTCTCAGCATGCGTTCGCCCAAAATTTGTCCGTATGAGTGGTAAAACTGAAGCCACAACAGAATGTGCCTCATTGAACTTGCCTTGGTCGTGAAGGGCAATGGCAAGGTTTGTGTGTGTCTTCAGGGTGTCTGGGTGTGAGTCACCTAATTCGTCCTGGAATGAAGTGAGAGCTTCGCGATACAGTACTTCGGCCTGCGCATGCTGCCCTTGTTCATTAGTCGTGATAGCAAGATTGGCTTTACTTTTGATCGTCTCGGGATGAGTAGCACCCAATATATGATGCCGCTTTCTAAACACGTAGTGATGATTGTGTGCAGCTTCCTCAAGAAGACCCTGAAAATGGAGTGCAATGCCCAGATTGCTTTTTGCTGTGAGTACCAAAAGGTCGTCCGCATCGTAGGTTTGCAGCCAGCCTTTGAGGGAGCGGCTGAACAACGCGTGGGCAGCTTTATGATCTCCTTGACTCTGCAAAACTATGCCAAGGTTGTTTGCGGTGACAAGAGTATCTGGATCATGTGGTCCTAAGATTGTGCTTTTTGCGACTAGAGCTCTTTGATGATAGCGTGACGCTCTTTCGTTATCGCCTGCTGCATGGTAGGCTAGACCTAACCCATTAATACTATGCAAAGTGCGAATGTCGCTTTTCCCAAAGTTTCTGGTCCTAGAACGGTTGATGCGATGAAAGATATGTAGAGCAGTATCGTAATCGCCCTGTAAGACACGTGCGGCGGCTTCCTTAGCCCGCAGTGCCGATTTTGCATCGAAATTGGTATGCAGCACACGCTCGCCCCAGTCCTGGAACATCAAGATAAATTTCAAGGCTTTTCTGAAGTGACCAATTATGATCAAGTACATACAGTAACGAACAGCCAGAGTTGCAGCCCCTGGAAAGTTGATGAGTTCAGGTGGCGAATCCATGGCAGCATTCAGTACTGTGGAGACATGCATGTGCAGGCTGGAAACTCGACGGAGTGTCCTTGGTCGAGTAAGGTGTTCACGGAACCCTTTAGTCAATGACTGGATAGCGAATGCAAGGTGTCGGGAGCCATCATTGGACGCCATGAGCTCCAACCGAATGGTTTCTTGTGCTGATGACTCTATCTGGATGGAGTCCCCTGAACGATCTTGTCGCAACAATGACTTCGAAACCAGATCGGCCACGGCCTCAGACAGAGACACTTGGTCAAACATGCTGCGCAGATGTTGCATGGATACTTCGGCATTGTCGAAGAATGATAGCATGGCGAGAAGGCTCTGCGCAACGCTTCCATTTCGGAATTGATACAGAGACACAACAGATCCGCCGCTTTGTGTGCTCGAATGGGCGGTTGTTTGCTTGAGAGACAACCTGGTGAAGTATGTCAGACGGCTGGGATTAATGACAACTCTAGCCAGCTTACACATTGAGATACGAAGCCAACGTATTGAAGGTACTCCGAAAGGAGGTTACTGTTCGCTCAATTTCTGTTTCCCTCCACACCACAAACACGCGCAGACTAATCTTGGACGGGACTCGGGTAGAACTGTTTGTATGGAAAGGTTGTAACAGGGATTGAAGCCTGGTGGTATCTTCACGACACTGCCAAATTAGGCCGGCAATGGCTGGGTGGAGATCGATGGCTGTGCCCTGGACTTCATCTAGAATGGACATCATAACCATTGAGTGATTCAACCACGCTCGTATCTTTTCTGGTGCATGCCGTATGCTATGGGACAGGGCTGAGGCGGTGGTAGAAAGAACAATAGTATAGTGAAACAGTTGGGCGAACGCTGCTGTGCCACCGAGGGCAGCCAGCACTTCGGCCATTGCGTACAGAAGGATACGAAATGAAGGAAAGAAGGTGTAACACGTAGGTGGAAGGCTATGCTATTTATCGTACGGGTTGCCTATCGGTCAATGAGGCAGATCTAGGCGTGTTTCTTCCGTAGCGTGTGGCATTTATGCAGGTCGTTGATTCGCTGTTCATGCAGTAAGGCTGCATCCTCATAAACCGGTAAGGAGGACGATTCTCTTGGCGTAAGAGCGCCCACCGATCGTTGTCATTCCGCAACTCGGGCAGCCGATGCCGGTTTTTGCAATTGGGGCTTTGTGTGAGATTGAGGGATCAAGCCTAGCTGGTGCAACTTGCACAAGAAGAATTTCGCTCACTCAGGACTCGCTACTACAAATATTGCTTTACAGCCAGCGTGAGACCTTTCAATACAGTGTTTTCGTGCATTAGAAGAAGCCATCCAGATCATAGTTGTGCTCTGAACTATAGCTGAACAGTCATCGCTGTTTTCATCAGGGTCGGCCCAAGCCTAAGCTTTCTGCAAATCTTTTCTCCATATACCCTATGGAGTTTCCAAATACTCGTCCGACGTTGCGAACCTGAGTTCCATACTCTATCGTATGCGGCTTAGCAAAATCCATACACATTTCTGATTGGATTGTAACATTGTCGTTTTCTTTCTTGACATATATCGCTCGATTTGGACTGTGATCGTCGACTTCTTGTTGGGTATATGCCTCGGTAGTGAATACTATGTCTGCATGTTCCCTGCTTGAATATGTATACCCTCTTTGGGCTATCGGTAGGCAGACAGCATGAGTAGGCATGGGTTTCACTACTGCGGAGAATTGAGATCCCCATTGTGAAGACTCGAAAACCCGACCTTTTTTGAAAAACGCGCGGGGATTTTTGACAGGCTCAAATTCTGTGTCAAATAAGTAATCTGTCAGTTCTTTCAAGAGAAAACTTACGATTGTTGGACTTGGTGTCTTCATGCTGATAGTATGTCAAAGCCGAGTTTTGCGTTTGCGTAACGACTCCTGTATCCCGCTCTTTATATACATCATTTTCTTCGTCTTCCAACTTCATGTATTCCATTGCCCAATAGCTAGTTAATTTGATCAAGTCATCTGGCAAAACGTAGCCAAGTTCCTTTACTTTGACGTTGTATTGGATAGGATGATGAATGCCAAAATATATCCTTGATGATATGCTTAGGGGTACCGAATCAGTTGAAACAATGCATATTGGGTCTTTCTGGAGTTCCGCTTCCCCCGGTAATAGAGTAGGCTGGTGACCATAGCTATAAGCTATAGCGTGTTCAGATGGTACCACACCAGGTTTGTTCGTCCCTTGATTCCCGTAACTGAAGATTGGGCTAATTGAAGTTAGATGCGGTAGTTCAAGACCTTTCATTTATGAACTTACAGAGCGAAACAAAATTCTCGCTTCTGTTGAACAACAATAAAGCGTCGGATCTGGGCGTGCACGGTTTCCCCATACCTAACCGTTGTGATAGCATCATGATTGTAGTTGGTCATAGCTGTGTTACCAGCTGACTGTGTGAAAAGAACCGAGAATACCTGGAAAGTGATTAGTAAATCTAAGCGGTCTGTAATAGTAAGACAGTAGTACTTTTCCTGCCTGAAAAAAGTCTTTGTGTCGGACGTAGTAGGCTGTGCACAAAGGTCAGCTGTATGCCCACGCTCACAATTGACGAAAAGCTATACATGGGTCCAGTCTCTCATAATGCGTGCCATGAATAGGGTTTGAGGGGTTGTATGTTCCATGCACCCGTGGTCCTTCCTCGCGGTGATATCCAGTTGGACCAGAGGTAGATTCAGGTCCTACCCATCTGAAAAACGCCCACTGCTTGTTTGTGACTTTATCGAGTCAGCTGTAGCATGATATTTCATAGCAGATGTAATAGTATACCGTCCCAGTATTTAATACAACTCCTCTGGTATGTCGTGTCGAAAGTTACGCTTAACCACCGCTGGTCGGACTCGCTCCAGAATGGCTGCTGCTGCGAAGCCATGTTTACTGCGAAGCATAGCAGCTTCTGGTAAAGATCGGAAGAAAAAGATACCAGGCGGAGATTGGAAGTTGCTGCACCGAAAACTTTGTTTCAGTAGAGGGTGACGTGCCTAACCTGGTGATGGTTCAATGTTGGGTAACTGCTCCGGTCAGATCATCAGCCGCAATGGCCCCACTAAACGCCTGAGCCAGCTTGGCGCTGCTGCCTGCTCTATTCATTGATAACAGGGCAAACCATCTCAGCTTCACAAACCCCCATCCAAAAGCAAACGATACAGATGACTCACAGTCACTTTGGCTCTAATCACAAGGTAAGGATTACTGGCGATGCTTCAGCTGAGATAGTGGAACAAGCTCAAATACTGCGAAACAGGTCACCGCGAAGCATCTTCCAAGCCCCATACCCGCATTCGCGCTACATGCAACGCGCTCTCCACCGCTGCATCCATCCACAATGTATCAGCGGCAAGATGTGAGCATACCAATGTGCTCAAACTGCAGACGAGTTTGGTCGCAACCTTTGGTGTCGCGGTCCCGTTGACGTCTATAGGGCCCAATGACGGCAACCTGCGGCGACAACGATAGCGACGACGTAAACCCGGCATTACACCATGACCGTTTACTCGACCATGATAACGGCCTTGCCGGCTGTGCTCCCTCATGGCTATCGTTCTCTGCACTTTTCGGAGAAGACGTTCATCACACATTAGACATCTTTCCCTCAGCTTCGAAAGCCTTTGGGCGCACAGCCGGCATGGCTAGTATCGTATCTTCATGCGCCCTTCGGTTGTTACCTCGCCTTTACGCCTGGTACCTACATCACGACGGTTTTGCCGACTTTGCCCGCTCATGGTCATCGTTCTCTGCACTGTTTGGGAAGGCTGTTCATCAGAAGTTGAACATTTCTCCAGCAGCTTCGAACGCCTTTGGGTACGCAGCCGGCGTGGCTAGTATCGTCTCCTCGTCCATCCTTCGCCTGTTACTTGGCCAAGATGCAAGGCCTCTACATCACGACGACCTTGCCGACTTTGCCTACTCATGGTTATCGTTCTTTGCACTACTCGGGAAGGTTGTTCGTCGCACGTTGAATATCTTTCCTGGAGCTCTGAACGCCCATGAGTGTGCCTACGACATGGCTAGCATTGCCTCCTTTTGCGTTTACCACATGTTGCCCTGCCTAGACATATGGTATCTATGCCACGAAGGATTTACTGGCCTTGCCGACAATGCTCGCTCAAGCTCATCGTGTTTTACACTACTCGGGAAGCTGTTTCATCGCACGTTGATCTTCTTCTTCGAGACTCTGAACATGCATGAGCTTGCAAAAGGCATCGCCAGTGTCATCTCGTCATGCGGGTTCCAGCTAGCTTCTTTTGTTTTCCACAGGTGCATTCTCACGGTGCACCTCGTAATACGTTGTTATATCTTGTATCTCTCCTTTTCTGTAATTTCTTCTACTAAGCCCCAGGCTTCTTCATTCGCATGCAGCGCCAGACTTTCGCCCATTCGCTTTCTAGGCTACGCTTGCACAAGCGCCAACGGCAAAACTGGTGTGGCTATCGTCTATACAAGTAGCATCCTTTCAACGAACGACCAGTCTATCAACAAGGTACCGACTACAAAGTTGACGACAAACAACCCTCCACCACGTCCGACACCGAAGCCCTATCAAACTGGTTCACACCAGAGCAATATCAAGAAGCCGAACGATCCGCCTCCCCGTCCCCAACCAAAGCCTTACCCGACTGGACCATACCAGAGCAGCGTCAAGAGACCGAATACCCCGCCTCCGCGTCCGGTACCGAAGCCCTACCCGACTGGGCCACACCAGTGCAGTACCAAGAAGCCGAACAATCCGCCTCCGCGTCCCCAACCAAAACCCTATCCGACTGGGCCACATCAGAGCAGCGTCAAGAAACCGAATGCGCCGCCTCAACGTCCGGCACCGAAGCCCTATCCGACTGGGCCACACCAGACCTGATGGAACGTATGGGGGAAGATGAGGTGTGGAAGTGGGTACACACAATTAGTCGAAGCTATCAGTCATAAACATCTTGTTCCGAACTCGAGTCAATGATTAGATATTGTTCAAAGCTGTCTTTCGCTTGTTTTCGCTTTGAGGAGGAGGGGGGAGGGAATGAGTTGCTGGTACACACGCGTTCGTCTGCAGGAGTCATGGTATTACTATACATTAAATTGAATTAACTCTACGGGCTTTCTTTCTTATAGATTAATGACTCCTAAGCTTCTAGATGATGTGCTGTGATCATCCATATAAGAGCTCGAGCTTTGTCTGCTTTTTCGTCGTTTTACACGGCCATTTAGCAACATTGTATCTTCTCAGCTGATCACTAGGTTCATTTAAAGTCCATGGGCAGCATATTGATCAGATTCGCACTACACAGCTTGAAAGATGATAGTCACTTGGTGATAAGGTGAAGACCATGGAAACACAGCACAGAGCACCTAGAATCAATGACAAGAAGTGGCGTATGTTAATAATCCACGCGCTATAAACCAACACCACCAATCACTCTCGACCACATATAGCGGGACCAAGCCTCTGAAGTCATACTCACAAATCCCATCACCCACCGAAACCCCGACCCTCCCAATCACCTACCCACACATCTAAACCGAAGAAGTCAGCCCTGTACTTTCAAAGCCCAGAATAAGATGGGAATACATACCTGAAGTCCACGTAAACGACCAGCGCTCACAGTTCCGCCACACACTCTGCTGTGTCTCACATTACTATGCACTGTGGGAAAGCACCTATGGTGCCGACGTTAAGAATACCCGGGACCAGGGCCATGGGCATGGTAACAGACTTGCGGGCATCCTGGAATACGGTGCTGGTCTTGATGATGTGGGACCGGAGTTGCGGGGCGGTCTTGGTGGGGGCGATGCCGGTCGTGATGTTGACGATGTTGGCAAAGATAGTGCTGGAAGTAAAAGCTATCAAGGAGACGATGGAAACGAATGTGGTAAAGCTGTAAAGCTGAACCAGCAGCATGATGGGAGTTTGCACGAGAGACATTAGCTTGTTGGGGTGGTGTAATGGTGTCCGGTCCGGTCTTGGTATTGTGTCGAGGTATTTGGTAAAAAGGAAGTTGAGCCGAATCGTTTAGTTGTTGGAAACGGTTGCTTTATGTACCACAGAGAGAAGGAGGAAGGAAGGGAGGGAGGGAGGTGGTGATGGTGTCTTACCCAACAGCTATTGTTTGGTGCTTGCCATTGTACTTGGCTGGACAGGATGGGGCTGGCATGTCGTGGTATGTGGAGCTGGCATGGTATGAGCGGATGTTTGTTGCTATTGTTCTAAGTTGAAGATATAACGGTAGGTATATGGGCAGACAAGCTCTTTGGGTTCGACTGCTATGATCAGCTCTTAGTATTACTGCTGTGCTGACGAGATGGGCATAAGTGCATAAGCTTATCCGGGTACATGAGACGTGATGCTATTGGCATTGTTTATGTAAACCTAGGGACGTGTACAACTTACTGTAAACGTCACATGTATGCAAAGTGAAAGTGAATTTTGATGCGACAATAGCTACGAGTGTGGGTGTGCGAAGGAGACACAGGTTGATGAGTGACGTCACCGCCACCAACACAGAATTCAGAAGTAACAATCAATGTCCAAATCACAAACGCATGTAAAGTGGTGGAAAAGGTGATAGTAGGACATGAATTATTATATACAGTACATGTCAGACTCTTTCTACTCTCCTCGAACCTCTGTTATATCCTAGTCATTAAGTTTTGTTTATTCCTTCCCAGAACTATTGATCGTTATTATTATCGTTATCCAAGTCTCCAGGACTCCATCTTTATTGATTTTTTTCTCGTTCTCTATGCACCAGCGATAAGGGCAGCGAGAGCAGCCTTTCCAGCGGCCTTGCCCTTTCCAGCGGCAGCGGCCTTACCCTTACCGGCGGCGGCAGCAAGGGCAGCAGCGGCCTTGCCCTTTCCGAGGGCCCTGGTCTCGACGAAATCGTTGGCAGCTACATCGACGAACCTCTTGGGGATAAGAGCAGCAAGAGCAGCGGCGGCCTTGCCCTTGCCCTTGGCCTTGCCAGCAGCCTTGCCCTTACCCTTGGCGGCATCACCCGCCTGTGCACCGAGGACCTTCTTGGGGTTGGTTCCTGCGACGTTGTTGATCATCTGACCACCGTTGATTCCACCGGCGGGAGCGACGTTGTTGTTTGCCTGGGCAGCCTTGTTCTGGTACTGTGTGACAGCCGCGGCACTTGGGGGGTTGATGACCATGACCATACCCTGTTGGCAATGCTGGGCCTGGGGGCAGTAGATGTACATGGGCTGGTTGTCGGTGACGGGAACCATGAACATGGGCGAGTTTGCAGTTTGGCGACGGCCGTTGGCGGCGTTGGGGCTACCCTTGGGGTTACCGGCGATGGGCTGGAAGTCGGAGAAGAGGGCGTTTGCCTGGGGCTGGCAGGGTGTGTTTGCGTTGGAGGAAGCCACACTGTGGTTTTGGGCGGCGAAGACAAAGGCAACAGTGTCACCGGGCTGGGCGGTGATGGAGTTTGGTGTAAATTGGAACTTGTTGTTGGCAGCAACCGTGACCATCATAGTGGCAGCGGATGCGGTCAAGCTCTGGGCGAGAACGGCGAAGACGATGTTGGAGAAGAGCATGATGGCGGTAATAATATGTACTTGGGAGAGATGTAAGGATTAATGAACAAGGAGGTTGTCGAGGAGTCAATTATTAGGTATATTAAGAAGGGAAAAGACGCAAACTCAAGGCTGGATGGGAAATGGCCGGCAAATCTGTCTTGCAAATGGTGGTGGACAGCATCCTACATATACTCGGTGTCCAGGCGAGCCTGAGTGCCTTTTTTGAGAGGCCTTTCATCTCACGGCCATCAAGGACGAAGCTTGAGGCTCACCCGAGGCTGTTTGCCTTGTGGTTGCGACGGACTTGAGGGAGTGGAGCCCTATAAGGTTTGGGAATAGTGCTCTATATCGTGTCATCAGTGGTGGAATGCCAAGTTTCAAACACCGGGAAACATTTCGGACAAGTCTAGTGGTCAACGGCGAACTCCCACTGGAGGAAACACTTGGGGTGAGTAGAAGTGAGTAGTTTCTGTTTTCTGTTTCTTGCTCTAGGCGTTCCGAATCATGTGGGTCTGGACAAGCGGATCATGTGCAAGCCGATGACGTTTGACCTCGTCTAGACTCCTTCACTGGTACTAATACGCGTCGGTCCTTCTTATGTGCTCGCGCAGGACTGCTTTCATGCTGGTGTGAGCTTTTTGTTTGCCAGTGCGGTACTTGAAAACATGTTGTCATAATTTTACCTTTTTGTTCCCTACTCTTTCCTCCTGGATGGACCGCTTTGCGATGCAGCTGCAGCAAGACACGGAGCGATGGGTTACATGGAGTTTGCAGAAAGTATTCAGAGGTACCGACCACCAGACCAGACCGAGTTTCGAATCAAGTTCGGAGTTTGAACATGCTGTCCATGTCCGTCCGCTCCAAACGACAAGTCAGCAAGGTAAGTCGGAGGAGATTGGAAAAGTCAACTAGGCGCGACGACAGATTGGTATGCGCAATGTTGGGATGGGAATAGCAAAGGTGCTCAGTGGTCGAGGTACTAGCCGGTAGACTGCAACGTGTAGCGGAGGAGCACGGAACGCGTTCGAAACTGCATCGTTGCGGGACTAAAGCTTCCGTTGATTCAGTAACGCGGAGATGGTGTTCATGAAACTCGGGTGGGAGACAAGTTCAAGCTGATGCTGTCCGGTCGAGAAGGCCATGCATGTAAATTTGCATCGCGGCCGTAGGAAGCGATGCCGCAGGCCTTGTTCACGTATACAAGACATTTTGGTGCGCCTCACTTCAGGCACCGTTATTGCCTTTGTGGTGTTACAGAATGAGTGTGCCATGCTGAAGTTTTGCACGAGCAAATATGTGCTTAGTCAGTTGAGCATGGCGTTGCATTACGCGTTAATGTTGGCGGCTCCGACAGTCTAGAGTCTGACGACGTCGGTAGATTCGAAGAAGGGTCGGTTCCGAAATCGATAGTGTGGTGGCCCCGACTGGCAGTGGTGCCGAGCGGTCGTGGGGGGACGTGGCTGTGCGTTCGGCTGTCCGGCTGGTGTTTTTCCTCGAGGCGCGAGAGGGTTGTGTGTATGTACCCGTAGCTTGAGGTGAAAGAAGCATACATGACAGACAGTAGACACTCCCCACACAACTGCACCGTGGGCGTTTAAGCATGCCGCCCCCGTACAGCCGACTTGCAGGTTCGCAGCGTATCCGAGTCCCCAACGCTAACCCAACAGCACCGAGAGCATGTTTCGACTTGGGATACCGGCCTTGGCACGTGTTCCTGCAGGGCGCGGATTAGCGAGATGAGGAAGCGCTGTACGGGGCCGCGTTAGCTGAGACTGAGCGACAGTTTCAGGCCGAGCCAACAGGGTAGACCCGGCGGCGAAGCACCTAGTGACAGCAAAGAGGGGGCGCGCGAAAAGGACGGCCGAAGGCAACGCGCAGCGACGTGTGAAGAAAAAAAAAGAGGGCCAAGAAGGGAGTCGAGTGAGCGGCGGCCAGGCCCAGGGTCAGCACACCACCACGGCCATCACACGCTGCTCCCGCACGGCATGGAGGGGATATTGGGCACGCAAGATACGAGCAGGTTTGATGAGCTGACAGGAGGATTGAGCGACGGGATTCATGCATGCAGGAGTTCGGCAGTAGTGCGGTATTGCATGTCATTGTGTTGGCCACGATTCCCAGGCCTTCCCCGGTGTTGTCGTCACGTCCCGTCACGTGCGTCGACGGTCAACCCACAGCCCAGGCTTGGGCGAGGTAAATTTAGACGTTAGTTGGACGTTAGACGGCCTTTGGTCGTCGTGGCTGAAGACAATCGAGGCCAACCGCAGACTGGCCTCGACGGCACTGGCCACTCACGGTGCGACGTGGCATAGCCGCCGTTGGGAGACTACTGGGACGCTACGAACGAGTGGCCTCGATGGCTTCAATAGACGCTATACGCATGCAGTGCAGCGCGTGTTGCGGTGTGCTGTGTGCTGTGGGCTGCGGGCTGTGTGCTGTGTGGGCTGCCGTGCTCGAGCAATCAATGAGACGCCGGGGCAGCACATGGAGACGGCCATTCCATTCCACTCCAAGGGAGGACACAGTCAGACGGCGCTTCCGCTGCTACTGCTACTGCTGCTGCTGCTGCCGCCAGAGCGCCAAGCGGGCACCGTGGTGAAGGCAAAGGCAAAGGCGCGACTATCGTATCCCATGCTCGCATCCCGCAGCCTCACATCATCAGTGTGAAACTGCGGCAGCAGCCAAACGCTTTGTATACAGTGCCAAAGCAGCGCAGCATGAAGGCAGAAGGTCGCATCTAGGGCACACGCACGCAGGAACGGTCCCTCCTCCGTTATTGCGCATCAGGCCCAGTGTTTCAACCATGCATCCAGCTCTGCAGCCTGTCCAGGGGGCTGGCAGGGCGCTAAGCCCAATGCAGGGCAGCTGCCACAAGCCCCGTTGCCTTATAGCGCTCGCTTTCGTCCACTGCCCGTCTTTCCTCGCTGCTCGTCACTTTTCTCTCCTGGCCCCTCCATCTCGCCCTTTCCTCTACCTCTCTCTCTCTCTACCTCTCTCTCTCGCTCTCTTCTCCCATCCAGTGCTGCTTCTGCATCTTCTACCTGCTCCGATTGCCTTGGACCAGCTTATCCCCCGCCTAATCTGAGATTGTGCGAGCGCGCCAGCCCCGTCGCTCCGACCCGAGAGAAGAGCTCGCCAGCCGACGCATCACCTGTTAATAGCTCAAACTCCAACTACATTGCCCATCGGCCGGTTTTCGATAACAAACGCTACCTTACAAAAAACTCGATCTGTACGATCCTTAATCCCATAATCGCCAGCTTCAAGGCCCGTCTGCCCACCACCTAGCTTGCCGCCCACAGCCCGGCCTCTGATCTGCGCCCACGCTCCCTCTTCCCGCCCCGTTCGACTCCCGATCGCCGTGCATCATCTTCGATTCTGTATCCTTTCTCGTGTGCATCAACCATACTCTTTGTTGCACCCTTACCCTTTGTTGTCCGCAACTCTCTTCTTAGACCACCACCACCACCACCACCAAAATGAGCATGGACGCTGGCGGTCTTGCTCAAATGACCTACAACAACTTCCAATCCCAGGGCGGATTCGGCGGTCCCACCTCGAGCTTTGCGTCTCGTGGCAAGGGCGCTCAGCTGAAGCGTCTCAGCGTCGCTTCCCCGCCAAAGGTTGCCTCGATTGCTGAGGACTCGGTTGCCACGCCTCGCACCAGCCGCTCCCACCTCTTGGCCGGCCTCCGCACCGCGCCCAAGACTCCCCTCGTCGGCCAGCCTCCTGCTTCAGCTCCCTACTCGCAGCCCCAGCACAACCAGGGTGGCAACAACGCCAACCGCTCCCAGAGGCAGTACAACGGCGGCGCCAACCAGGGTATGCCCCAGACTGCCATCGGCTCCGGTTTCAACCAGTCGCAGCACCAGCAGCAGCACCAGCAGCAGCCCGACTACTACAACCAGGTCCTGGCCCCTCCCTCGTTTGAGTTTGATGACGGCGAGATGGACCCCAATGTCGCCGCCCAGCTTCTGGCCACCGAGCTGTACCTCGCCCAGAGGCAGCAGCAGCTCCAGCAGCAACTGCTTGCTCTGACCACCCAGCAGTTTGGCAACATGAACATGCAGGGCCAGTATCAGTCGCACCAGTACCCCAACACGCCGTACACGCCCCAGATGAACGCCTATGGCCAGCAGTTTGGCAACACTACTGCGATCCAGGAGACTAACCAGCCCGGTGTCTACCTCGTCTTCAACCAAATGACTGGTCAATACCAGTACGTTGTCGACCCGAGCTACCAGCACGACATGCCTGGTCAGAACGGCGTACAGGCTCTGTCGCACTCGCCGCCTCCGCCAACTCCCCGTTTTGCTGTTTCGCCGCCCAAGGCTGACACACCGGTCCTCCATGTGTCTCCTCCCAACGAGAGCAACCCCAGCCCCTGGGCCACTCGCAGCTCGTCGCCGCCCAAGAAGTCCAACACCCCGCCTCAGGATGTTGTGCCGCTTCCGCCGCCATCCGCGAATGCTTTCCGCCGTGGTCACAAGAAGAACATGTCTTCTCTTGCTGTCGATGGCCGTGCTGAGACACCCGAGGCTCCTCGCTCAGCCCTCCCTCGTCCCGGTGGCTTCCCTGCTACTCCCATGACCGGCACCTTCGGTCCTGGTCAAGCACGCGCTGGAGAGCACCCGATGCGTCAGCCTCGCAACCCTCCTTCCATCGAGGAGCTCAAGGAACGTCCCACTACCAAGCACGAGGGCAGCAAGAACTTTGCTACCCGCCAACGCCGCCAGGCTGTGGGCAGTCTTGTACGAGCTGGCATCGGACGCCGTGCTCACCAGACTGGTAGTGGAAGCGCTTCGCCAGACAGCGAGCACTTTCCTTCTTCTGACAACGACACCGACAGTGTTCACAGCGGAGGAAGCGGTAGCCTCTCCGGCAGGCCCAGCATTGGCAGCCTTCGTGCTGTTGCCAACGGCGCCATTGGCTCAGAGCGCAAGGCTTCCAAGGAGCGATCCCGCGACCACTCCGTCAACCGCTCTTACACTGCCAACAGCGTTAGCAGCGATGATGGCGCGTCTATCGGAGGTGGTCTGGTCGACATCCGCCCAGAGGAGAACGGTCAACGCCGTGGCATGCCCAAGCTCGTCCTTACCAGCGCTGAGAAGCGCAAGAACACTGTGTTCTAAGTAGGTCTATGGATTGGACAATACCTCATCAGGGACTTGCTCCCGTGTGAATATTACTGTGGCGCCCTTGAGACGCCCTATGTTACGGCATTACGATCATTTCCTTGCTTGTTTGTTCTTTCTGTTCTTGCATTCGACCAAAGGTCAACTTTGTTGTTTATCGAATATCACGATTATCCTTCGTCTCTTTCTCAACACAATGGAAAGATCCTCATTCTCCATCTACATTTTGACTTTTCTTCTTATTTCTTCATCTCTTCGGACTTTGACGCGAACTGTTTTCAATGAGCATGGTGGCAAGCTCTGTGTATGCGATTGAACGGGCGAAATTTGGACATGCTTCACGGGCAACGATCTCTTTGCCTGTGGCCGAGAGATTCTTGCACTCCTTGGGCTTTTTGTGTTGTGTGTGTGTGCGTGTGTGTGCGTGTTATCATTTGTTCAAGGGGGGGACTGGTGCACTGGGTTTTTTTCTTCAAATCAATCATCAACAACAACAAACAAACAGCAAACACTCTCCCTACTGCATGCATTTTGGCTCGCAGAGTGGGTAGGACAGTAGTAGTGGCGTGAATTCATGTAGGATGAGATACCTAAATGCAAACACTCGCTTACCAAGATTGATTTCTCCTTTCGTATACGTGACGATAGATGTGATGCCAACAATGATGGTATAAAATTAAGCAGCCAACGTGAGTGCCCGACACAATTCAGACGAGCATGTATTGCAATGTGTCCTTTTTGACTTGATCTCACCTGATTTGATATCCTGAGGACCACATGAGGTTATTCTGAAGTCTCGCCCTGCACGCCTCAACATCACACACGCAGTTCCGCCGCACACATTGTCTGGGCCCCCGTCATGCATCCCCGTCAGCATCCGCGTCCGTTGAATTAGCATCATGACTTATCATCGCCATTGTCATCACGCATGCATACATGCGTTGCGACGACGACGACGACGGCGACGATCTGCAAAGCAAAGGGAACGAACCACACATCAAAGCTCACCCACCCACCTCGAAGAAGCCTCCCTGAAGCCCAAACCCCGTCCGGTCCGCCCTCATTTCGGTTCTTCTTTGCCCTGGGGACCTGGCTTCTCCGCAGGAGCCGGTTGGGTTGGTGGGTGATCAACCTGACCGCATGTTCCGTGTACCGGTACGATGCCCCCCTCCCCTTCTTCTCGCGTACGCACGCGACGCCAGATCGACACGGCGGTTTATTGCCTACGTACCGGTAGGGCTGGCTGAGTGGTTGATCGCATTGATGATCGTATTTACCTACATATTGCGTCTGGGTTAGGCAGGTTTGCCTAGGTGTTGTCGGTACCTCGATCGCTGGGGCGGGTGGGTATGGGGTTGGGTACCTAGGTTTTTAGGGCGAAGGCGTTGTTGTGTGGATGGGTGGGGTCGATGGGATGTGGTATGGGCGGCATTAGAGGTCTTGGTGCGGTAAACGAATTACTTGTCTAGGAAAGTTTGGGAGGGTGGTGTGGATTGTAGGGAGCGGGTGTTTGGGGATGGAGTACGGTAGTTGGGATTTTTCGTGCTGCTAGTGAGGTGGGTCCAATGTGGTTGGTGGTGTGTGGTGTGTGTGGTGTGGTTTGGTGTGGGTTGACGCGGGGTCGGCTGCGCGCGAACAGAAGTTTGGAAAGTTTCCAAGGTTGACAACACGATATTGTAATGCGCTGAGCGATACCGACAAGGAAACCAACCACGAAGACGGACGAGAGCGTAAACAACGTAGAATCAGCAACCAGGCAACCACACCACAAACACCATGGCAGAAGCCCCCCTCGTCCCCCCAATAACCCCACCACCACCACCCGAAACCACACCAGAACGCCCCCTCCACACGCTCCCCCCGCCCTTCACTCATGCCACCCTAACACCCATAACCCAAGGCGCTGAAGCTCTCGTCTACAAAACCACCTTTCTCACGCCCTCAACCCCCGTCGTCGTAAAATACCGACCCCCGAAACCATACCGCCATCCCACGCTCGACCGGCGCCTCACAAAGCAGCGGTTACTAGCTGAAGCGCGCAGTCTGGTGCGTGTGAAGAGAGATGGGGTTAATGTACCCGGCGTGTTGGGCGCGGATTGGGAGGCTGGGTGGCTGGTGTTGGAGTACGTCGAGGGGAGGACTGTGAGGAGGGTGTTGGATGCGTGGGCGAAGGGGAGGAAGGAGAAGGAGAAGGAGGGCGCGGGAGCTGGCAAGGAGGGCGAGGGAGAAGATAAAATACACAACCTTATGCGTCTGGTAGGGACAGAAGTGGGTAAACTACACAACCTAGGTGTTTGTCATGGCGACTTGACAACGAGTAACATCATGTTACGCACAGCAACACCAACATCACAATCCTCCTCCTCCTCCTCCGCAGACTCCCTCGACGGCACAGTCTACCTCATCGACTTTGGTCTGACGAGCGCGTCGATCCAAGATGAAGATAAGGCGGTGGATTTGTACGTCCTCGAACGCGCGTTTGCGGCTACACATCCGGCTGCGGAACCGCTGTTTCAACAGGTACTTGCGGCATATGGGGAGATGGGCAAGGGGGCGAAGAGCGTGTTGAGACGGCTGGAGGATGTAAGGTTGAGAGGGAGGAAGAGAAGTATGCTTGGGTGAGGATGGAGATGTGAAGATATCCACGACATTGGGCATGTAAAGATGACGGGTTATGAATGGGGTCGAGGGGTGGCAAAGGAGAGAAAAGAACATGTGCGTTGCTGTCGGCGAAGGCACAACATACTCCTCTTCCACTGTAGAAAGAAGATGATATAATATCCAATCCGTCAATTCGAAGTAGAAGGGGCTGGTACTTCCACAAGAATCACAAAAAAACCAACAGCTCAAGACAAGGTAATGTATGACATGCATTGGATTCAGCATCTCTTGCACCATTTATGCAAGATCATGGTCCACTAAAGACAGACCATTTACATGGCAATATGAATAAGAATAATAAAAAACAGAAGCTTATATGCCACAAGACCCAAAACGCTGCAAAACTCTATCGACCCAGAAATTAGTCTCACAAAAATACATATCCATGCCTAGGATAGCTTGGCCATAGCAACGCCAACGCCAAAGGGGGTTATGATACCCATGTCTCGTCTCCGTTTCCCATTCGCGTACACTCGCATCAAAACAACAGAAGAGCAACAAAAAGAGGCAGAAGCCAAATCAAACAGCTAGTCGTCCTTGACACTAGCACTTACGTAGCCATCATCTATATCCCCCTCTTCCTTCCTCTTCTTCTTCTTATCTGATAGGCCAACCAAGGTTTTGCTGGCATCAAGACATCTATTCACAATTCGCGCCCTGGTGGTGTTCGTTAGTCCAATCCTCCTACCCGTGTCATGCCCAATCCACATCCTTAGTGAACTGGCAATCCTCTCCAAACCACAGCTAGTTTCCGTTTTCAGCGCATCGTCTGCTATGAAGTGCATGAGCACTTTCTGCGCGGCAACAAAGCTGAGGAGTGTGGTGGTGACTTCTGGAAGGAAGGTGTTGTTGACGACGAAGACGGCGCGACGGCGGGCTTCAGGGATATCAGAGGCAACTAGGGAGAGGCACTTTGCTAGTGTGAGAGCCTTGCGGACATCGACTGCTACAAAGCCGTTGCCGACAATGTTGATGAAGCCAGCATCTGCCGGTTTGGGTGATGATGGAAGGACCTTGAGCGCCGATGCAATGTGGGAGTCACGTTCATCGTCTAATACGACAGCATGGGCGACGAGTGCGCGTAGGTGAGCTTGCGAGTTGGGGGGTGCCACTCGGAGAGCCAAGTCGAGGTTAGAAATGACATCTGCCTTGGGCAAGCAGTTCTTTGTAGCCAGTGTGCTTGCGAGTCCCTTGTTCAACGTGTGGCTAGAGTACCATGCGGCAAGCGCATCCAAAGGCGAACAGATGGCAAAGTCTTCGACAACAGCATCCATGGAGATGTCTACCGTTGTCTGTTCTGCGCTTGGTTTGTTCCACGCAAGGTTGTACGCACGTTGGATAACGGCAGGAACTAGGACCTCATCGCACTCCTTCTCGATAAGTGCGGCAAGATGTTCGGGTAGTGGTGCAGCCTCGCTGTTCTGCTTCGACGTGTTTACGGCAATACGATGCTCAATCCGTGCTACGTTCCAATAGCTTCGGGCCAGCTTTGCACTCAGACCATCAAGCAGCCACCAGGAGCTGTGACCGGCGTTCTCAATTTCCCAAAGGACAATACGGATGTGAAGAGCCTTGAGCATGAGCCGCGCTGGGGTGTCGGGTAGTGTACCAGAAGCAATCAATGTGAGAAGCAGTCGGCTCTTGCTAATCTCGGCGTCTCCACCCGTAAGCTGAGCGTCTAGTGCAATCTCCCAGGCCTTGACCCGAGCCGCTTCCTGTTCCTTGGTGATGCCGGTGAGATGCGCATAACCTTCCCAGCCAATGATCCTGCGCATGCTGAGCTTGAGCGTTTTAAGGCCCAAGGCAGCTACTTCGAGGATGAAGTTGTGCTGAGGTACCCACACCGTCTGGATTGCAGTAAGCCATGCCTTTCGACGTACTTCGACTGGAGACGCAAGCGATGGCGCAGGGGATAGTAGAACAGCCGGCGGAGACTTCTTCTTCGGTTTCGTCTGAAAGTCGAGCCAGGGCGCAACGAGGTAGAAGAAGGCGCCAAAGATGAGGAGGACCTTGGCAAGAGGAACCTGAGCCGACGATGCACCAAGGGAAACGCGAGGCGTTAGGATGCTGACAAGATTGATGGGAAGAGCAAACAAGCCGCGACCAGCGGGTGCTTCTTGTGACTGCTCACGTTCCACAAGCCCCTCTAGTATCATCAGACCTGCGAGAGAGCCAACCATGAGCTTGCCCATCATGGCACCGCTCCGCCGTGCGTTCACCATAGGAGCTCCCTGTGCCTGGCGGCCACCGTAGCCTGGCGGGTAGGCGGGTGCATAGTGCTGCTGTGGAGGTAGTCCACGTTGAAGAGCAGCAATGTTATCTGGCACGGGAATCATGCCTTGTGGCTGTCCAGACATGGGCATACCGTGTTGTGCGGCGAATGGATCTTCGTGATATCGCGAACCGTCCGGGGTGCCAAGGTTTCCGTGTAATGACATGGGTCCGGTTATGGACATTTTCTCGTAGCTCTCAACTCGACCCTTCATCGTCGTGAGCTCTTCCTGTAGGCGTTTGTTTCGCTTCTCTAGATGACGGATGTATTCGGTCGCCTTTGAGAGAACAGTTGCTTTGTTGAGCTTGTGCGCTGGCGTGAGTCCTTCCAGGTCCTCGGGGTCATCATCCTCCTCAGTGCCATTGGGCCGCGACATGACGCGCAGGCTTGGAACACCTCAGGCGGGGTTAGCTAGTACATTGGGGACTTGTGAGAGAGGGACCTACTATCGCGAAGAGCAGCTATCTTATCGTTGAGGTTAGTCCGATATCGCTTCTCAATCATGTTGTGTGCAGTCTTCTTGGGCGGACCAGTGCCCTTCTTGCTTGATGGGGCATCATCATCGCCCTCGTCCGACTCGGACGACTTCCTCTTCCTTGAGTTGGTGGTGGCAGGTTCAGGTGATGAATGCGACGAGGTCGAGCTTGCTCGTCCATTGTTTAGCGAGGTGGGGCTATGTTGGAGACTCGGGGTTGAGGCGGGTGGCGGTGGCCCGCCATAGCCAGACTGCTGGTACTGGGCGGGGGAGAAGAGCGGGTTGTCGGACGGCTGGTGGTGTTGCTGGTGGTGTTGCCATTGTTGGTTTGCATAGAAGGCGTTTTGATGCTGCATGTCGCCCGTCAACGGCGAGCTCAGGTCGTTTGCGACGAAATCAAAAGCTTGGGGCATATCGGAGCCCTGGCCAAAGGTGAAGCCATGCGACTGAGTGAACATGGGCGCGGTGGTAGGTGTGCTGGTGGATTGCAGCGACTGCGACTGCGAGTGCTGGTGAGGGTTGGGCGGCTGGGGCGATGTTTGGTGAGGTTGGTGAGCGGGCCCCAGGTACGCGGCAGGCCCCTGTGGATTCGCGGCCTTGGTTTCGACATGCTGATTATTCTGAGACGTCTGGGCAGCAGCGGGGCGGGGATCAAAATGCATCCAGTCGTTCCAGCTGGCCATTTCAACGGCGGGTGCAGTGAGCGTCAGGTCGTCGCCGGCAGTTGTGAGCCACGGGCCGGGCATGTTGGCAGCAAAGGGATAGTCACTCGAAAGCATAGGGTCTTCCATCTTGTCCGTGTTCGGCCTGGCTTCGGACATGGGCGGCGGCGGGCAATTCGGCTGGGGGCTCGGAGGCAGTCTGAAGTCGTCAAACACACAGTACGGACCGACCTGGAATGCGCATTTCTGTTAGCACAGCGATCAAAGATGAGCAAAGCTATTGCGTCACGCACGGCGATTCGCTCCAGCTCCAGCCCGTCGTCGGGGCTGCCGTAAGGCTCGTCAGCCATGGGCGCGAGAAGGGCGAACACAGCGGCAGGGCAACGGAGACGGGAGCAGTGTGTATCGGACGCGAAGCCAACGGTGCAAAAACATGTGGAAAGCAGCGAGCGGGAAAAAGAGCAAAACCAGGCAAAAAGCACTTTGGAGGGCTGTCTTACCAACTGCAGCGCACACACTCTCTCTAGAGAGTCCAGATCATGCCACTCCCCCGACCAGAGGGATTCACCAGCGACTGCGGGCGGCAGATCCGACAGCTGCAGCCTGTGCTATCGATGAGGGCGTGTGGAGTAGGGTCGCAACGCAACGGGCTGCAGTGGGCTGCCACAAGCGTGCAACGGAGCCAGGGTGCGAGGGACTTTGGGCGTCTTAGTGAACGTGAAGAAGGTTGGGTGGTTCGAGAAATCGTACGATAGAGGCAGTCGGGGCTAGCCGCAAACCAGCGGATACGGCCAAGTGTGCGCTATTCCTGGCAACACGCCTCGAGGATGTTGGCGGAGAAGAATCGATCGGAGATGGTGTGTCCATGTATGTACTTGCATTACTCTGCGCATCGACCAGACACGGACGCAGGAGAAGGCGGATGCGAATACGGACGACAAAGTTGGGAAAGACGACGACGACGTGAACTTGACCTGGAATTGACCTGGACTTGACCTGAACTTGAACCGGCCTCGGGAGATGAGACTGTGTGCGCAAGAGGGGGATCCCTGTCTCAGCCGCATTGCTTCCGCTGCACTTCCTTACCATGGGCAGATGACAGTAGCACGCTGCACGCACCATCATGGCTCTAGCCAGCCCCCATGCCATGCATCCTTCAACTCCTCTGTCGTTCGGCCAGAGACCTGTCAAAACTATGAATGCTCTGGTTGTGACGTATGCCAGCCGCAACTTGACAGAGGGGTAGGGACGATCTCCCGCTCCCTCGTTCCGTCTTGCCTTGCTCCAGCCCTGACGGCTGCACTCCCGTACCGTGGTAAGCTGTAGCGCCGCCGCGTTCCAGACCGGATGGCTGCATCGTATTGTGGAGATGACTACGCCGGCGAGAATGACTTGCATTCGACCGACCACCATTGTGACTTTCCATGTACTTTTGTCTACATTGCCCTTGACATTGGGCTGCTGATGGCGTGGGGAAAAGGACGGCCGATCAATATGCATCTTGGTGGGTTGAGACGTCGGAACCATGACACCGATAACTCCATGGTTGATTTGTTCATCTCAATCATCCAAAGTCGCTTCTCGCGCTTCTTTTCGTATGCTTACTATGCGCGCCAAGAGAGAAGAAAGACTCCAAGTACGCCTAGAGGGATTGGAAGGCACGCCTGCAGAGACTGGAAGGCACGCTTACAGAGATTGGGAGGTACTGCAGAGACTGAAAGACACGCTTACAGAGACTGGAAGGCACGCTGACAGAGACTGGAAGGCACGCTGCAGAGACTAGAAGGCACGCTTACAGAGACTGGAAGGCATGCTTACAGAGACTGGAAGGTACGCTTACAGAGACTGGAAGGCACGCTTACAGAGATTGGAGGGCACGCCTGTAGAGACTGGAAGGCACGCCTGTAGAGGTTGGGAGGTACTGCAGAGACTGAAAGACACGCCTGCAGAGACTGGAAGGTGTACCTAGAGCGACTTCCTCAAGTACACATCATCTCACACTTCACATCGTAGCCATATATAACCCCCCCCTCTGCTATTCATCCCAACATACCATCCTCCATACATCAATCACTGACACACTGCACCACCTCTTCTTTTCCCATCTCCGCAATACATTCACATCCCTTTCTAATTCGTCCTCTATTTTCGTCTATCCAGGCTGCCAACTTGCTTAGATGGATCCAACATTTTAACATGCAGATCATCGGGCGATTGTGCTGACCGGAGTTGACGGAAACTACCAGCTCCCCTGACAATCATTACATGGGGCTGGGCTCATGACTATCCACTATGGAAAGTATAAAGTCACGAAAAAAAAAGTGCCGAATACGAGTCGAAGCACACAGCCTCTGGTACTTGGCGGCTTATTGCTTTCGAGAGCAGAGACCGACGGAGTAAGTGCCCAAAGATTTGATTGAGCCTACTATTAGCAGCTTTCGGTATCCTGTAAATGAAGATAGATATTAGAAGAGGTTTTATCGAAGAGAACTGTCAGTAGGATAAGGCTTAGAACTGCGTGAAAGTGCCAAAACAATTCATCATCGCGATATGCGAATCCGTTGGACTGATGAAGCAAATGCCGTCTACGTTCCTACATTTTCAAGGCCGCTCCTAACCACACGGGATATAGTAGACTGAAATGCTGAGTCGGCTAGTAGAATGTCTCGGGTACATACACTCTAAAACTCCCGTTCCCTTGGCTGTCAAATTTTTCGACAAGGAAGAGGACCCTGTAAAGCTAAAGAAGTGCGCTTGATTATCTTAATCCACCTAAAGCCGTGACAGTCGCTGATAGATCTGCGAGAACACCATCAAGAGTGAACGGATGCTCTTGCGGAGTTTGAATAGCCAGACACCCCATAGGTACAGCAGACCCGACTTGTTATTAAAAAGAAATACAGATACTGCGCGATATATCTCGTCAGACTAAGGCAGGCATGACTGAGCGTACAAAAGCCGGTAACAGCTCCAATTATGACTCTCTAGAACACAAAAACAAAACAGAGAACGAGTGGGAGCTCCGAGCTAATTACCGGCAGAAGAAAGAGAAGACAAAAAAAACGCTCGTCAAGCAGTCCGAGGACTACCTAAACAGTATAGCTAGGTCCAAATCAGTATTCCATCTGTTCTCGTCGGCTGATGTTTTTAGGTCATCTGTTTTCTGCTCCATTTGGTTCGTGCCTCTCCAGCAGATGCATCTAAGCTGCCAAGCTCAACAAGAAGGGATACGAACAAAAAGGACGAGTCCACTCGAAAGGCGCTGAGCAGGGGCGAGTTGGAGCAACCACAGCTTTTCCCCCGACGGCTTCCGCTCGAATTGGAGAGAAGAAATCAGGAAGAACATGATGCGCGAGGGTGTCAAGTAGAGGGTCTCATCCATGAATATAGTCATTATCGACAAAGTCTTCGTAGCAAAGGGCAACCAGCGATGCCTTGTAGGACATGCGTACTAGTGTCATCAACCTCGACGAAAATCCTGCGCCAGTACATCAACCAACGCAGATTCATCGACCTGTTCATAAAGGCCTGTCTATGTCCAGTAGATCTCACTAGATAGCAAGTGTTACTCAGTCGGCGGATGCATAATCTGTCGGAAGAGCAGAGGAAGCTTTTTTTTTTAGCGGAGTTACTGTCTTGGTGCGCACGTATGCAATGAGGCGGGTTTGCAACGAGCATCGAGCGAGAATCCAGACGGAACCCACGCGCGACGTTCAATACTCATGGACCTGTAGATGTGCCTCAGCGAGCGAGCAAACCGGCCGGTAGCCTGTACTCACGTTGAGACAAAATGCAACGGTTCGCCACATTTTCGTCTAGTAGTCACAGATTCATGACGTTCATCCTTCACTTACATGTTAGTATATCGGTTATAGTTACGGCAAACATACTCATGTCGGAGTTACAGAAGGCAGTTTAAGGCAGGTCTGTTATATTAACCTCAGTATTGAAGACGAGCGAAGACTATGTGACTTTAAATCGTGCTAACAGTAATAGTTCTAATCTCAAGGAGTGCCCAGAGTATGTTATTGTCGAAGATAAGAGAGCGTCTTAACAACACGACGGAGGGTAGTTAGAAGTAGGTACTTGACTCCCACCGAACTGCGTTGCCATATTTCCCCTGGAAGGATCTGCGGGGAACGAGAAAACTCCCCAGGCCCATAGCACTTCACTTTGTTGCCATTAAGCCCAACATACCCCCCCAACCAACTGCAACAGCCAGGCGAGACATCTGAACAATTCATTATTGACCTGGCCACAACACGCGGTTTACGACTGTCTTTTGGAAGTGCCGCACAGCATGACCCCGCACATCATCGCAGCACATAGCACAGTGCCCTTGGACTAACCTCCCCTCCTACTTCATCCACTCTCCCTTGCCATTCACACTCTGCCCCCCCCCCCCCCCCCCCCCCCCTTCCTACGATCACAACACCCCAGTTTCCAACCCCCAGAACCCAGTCTAATCTCACACCGCCAGCAGACCACTTGCACACCGCCCCTTCCCCATCGTGATCAATCCTGCATCCAGGCCTCCGCTTCCGTCTCCCCCCGACGACTCCTCCTCCACCCACCTATACCATGCAAAGCCGGTCGTGTGACACCGATATTTGGAAACCCTAGAATCACACACCCATGATACCTACCTTTGGCACGTGTCCCAATAAGGATGCCTAGGCAAATAAATCTCGGCCACTTTCTCGGTTTCTTTCCAATCTCCTCGTACGTTTGTATGTTTCTGAGGACTAGGACTGGGATTGGGACCGGGGCTGGTGCTGGGTTGGTCTGGTGAGCTGGACGGGACGTCCCGTGTGTTTGATTATAGGGCTGGTCGAACCTGGACGTCTGTACATCTGTCCGTCCGCCCGTCCATCCCCGAATAAACTAAACAAGGCCAAGCGAATGCACTACAACTAGAACCATGAGCAAAACCCGAACTTGTAGATCAGGCAATACAGCGCGCCTCATACCAAGCATCCCAAACATCTTGGCTCGATACCAACTAACATGTGGCCCATGACGTGCTACCGGGTATGTGATTGGAGAAGTGAGGCAGACGATCAATCATGGTAGGAAGCTCGGCGGCACAAGACAACAAACAATAGGAGAGAAAACGGACCAATTTGTCGAGCAAGGCCCCGTTTTTTTTTCCTGTCCGAGAATTTTCCGCCTGCATGCGTGGGATTTCCCGAAAGCGTGGGATCGCAGTGATTGCGTATACAATGGGGGGGATCATTAAGCTTTCTGTTTGTTCGCAGTAGCGTGTATACAAGCTGAGAATATGCACGGGAAGGATTGTGATTTTGGGGTTTATGCCAAGTTCATTTCGAGAGTCAAGAGTCGATGTTGACTATTGTTACATTCTTCTCATTTCGAACCTGACTGTGAATACGAGTGCAACTGGTATCTTTATCACGATGCTACCCTTCTGTTGCCTTCGCATCATGACACTTGGTGGTAACCATGGTGCCTCAAGTCACGGCATCTTCCTTCGACCTACCTTCCACGTGAAACTTGACTAAGGCGATTGTTGGAAAAGCTCTTCATGTTAGACCGCCGACAGTACGACCGATAGGATATCTCACACAACCAACCATTCCCTATCGTGCTCTTTACTACAGCCTTCGGTCCCTTTCGTTTGTTGTGCGGCAAGTCAGCCACGCTGAAAACTAGTCCCACAATGGCCTACGCGTCTTGTCTCCAGTTGCTCCATCTTTAAGCCTACGCACAAAGGCGACGGCGGGTGTCTACGACTCTCCGATCATAGTCTTGTTCCGGAAGTTTGTGTACAGACTATTGCACGTCCAGCGGCCCCGAGTCAGTGCTCTAGTCAAAGTAGAGACACGAGCGACTATTAGATATCCAGGGTTCCTTGCGATGTAAGCGTCGATATGACGACCCACGGCAATCGGGCTGCCCATTTTGCATTCCTGTTCTTCACGAGCCTCCCCTGGGTCTGATTCCGTAGGCGCCAACTAGCTAACGCTGGTGGACCGCGCGTGTCCCCGGTATCGTTCGATGCTTCGCGAAATCTAATCTCTCACATCGGGCCAGGAACATGACGCAGCCGGCTGCTTTGGGCTGACCGACGTCAAATGAGGCAGTTTGCGTGCCCAAACGAGTGGGATGGTTGGGCGTAATACATGTCTAGGATTGAAGGATGATCGCGGAGCCTCATCTATCCGGATCCTCTAGTGCAAGATCAACATTTGTGCTCCGCACATCATCAGAAGGCGTGTGACGAAGGGTCTTTCAATAAACGATGAGCTTTCACATGTCCAGACAAAACACTAGTAAGCCCCCGTTCTGCAGGGCAGCCCGAGATGTCCTGGTAGCGCTCATAAGTTTGGTACAAGCGTCGCACGAGAGCGCACTCTATAGGCGATTAACGAAAACAAGCAAGTATGATCCGCAGCTATGCGGAGATCAGTGGAGATTGGCGGCGTGGCCCTTGGATTGTGAGGCACGTTCTGGAGGTGCCTTGTTGCGGTGTGGCTGATGAAGGATTGATGCGCTGGCTGCTCGTGGTGGTAGTGGCTTTGGACAACAGGGGTTGGTATAAGAATCAGGAAACACATACTTGCCGGTACAGTGTCTTTGTCCGAGAGGATGAGTCTGGACCCTGCATGGCAGAAAAAGCGACGAGATTCGGCTCCATATAGTATTGTGTGCCGAGGTATGCGCGTATTGCGATGATTTCCATTAGCGCTTGGCAGGTGTAGTGATGAACTTTATCGTCTCGTCGATCTCAGCAGCAGCTCGTGCATGACGTGCCGCTTTAACAAACTGGCGTCGTGCTTCCTCAGCAGATAATTGACTGAAAGCCAACCAATTCGTTTGTAGCGTAACGTGCCGCGAGCCGTTTCGTGACAAGTGTAGCGCCGTCCCCAAATGTCAACTTTGTATCCGAAAAAGGTAATCGTGCATTTGTTGAATCTTGCCGTCTAATCCTGACTCAAATATACGACCAGGCTTCCACGTGGGCGTAGGGACTATGGATCTTTTGTACAGAGGAAAGCGAATCCGATGTGGGGGGAGGGGGGTGGGGGGAGCTCCCGTCGTCTCACACGGGAGGTCCCAGAGATCTGCGCCTCGCATTCGGGTTTTTGAGAACATGCGTCCAGGCCAGCTCGAGTGGACTGTGGAGTCAGGAGCTTCCCGCAGCGGGCTAGACAAATGACGGTAGTCCCTCGAGCAGTTCTGGCAAACAGTTTCGAAGGCGCGGACGTTCTATGCATTGCACGCGTCCGATGTGGAGGGGCAGACCGATGTCGTCATGCATCTTTCGCAGGTCTGGGTTACATGCAGTATCAGATCTTAAAGATGATCTGCGATTTGTACCGTGGCTTCCATGGGTTACTGGCTGCCTTTTCTATATCAACCCTGTTGCGAGCTATAGATCTGTAGATCTGAGGTAACTTGCATCTTATGATATCCGATATCCGATATCCGATATCCGATATCCGCTGCATGCAGGAGAACCATAGACCATGACAGGCTGGCATACTCTTTATTTTAAAGTGCCCTCGATGCTCACTCAACCCTTGTGTGTTCGCAATGCGACTGACTTGTGGAGTATGCGCAGCCAAGAAATGGTGTTGATCGATCGCTTTCGTATATGCACTTGTAGCGTCAGCTGGTTCATGTCTGGAGATTCCCGGGATGCACAAGATCGCGAGGCCTGTGGTGTGGAGGCGTACTGTACTATGTAGGTATAGGGTCCAACTGGCAGCAGCGTCAAGGCGAATATCATGCAGCATAAAACTAACGGCAAGAAGCTTGTATACTGGCATGGTGGTTACCTTGACAAGTTGCTGGCATACAGGAAGTTTCTTGTTTCCCCACATGTCGCATGGGCCTCAAGTCGTACTGTGGTACATGGTTCCCAGGTTGGCGTGGAAGCGGCGCAGCAACGTGGCTCAAGCGTAAAAAAGCAACAAAAGGGTCTTTGCGCTTGGCTACGTACTCGCCCTGAGAGATTCTTAGCCAAGAATCGTCCTTGGGTCCGATTGCAGGATGGCAATGTATCTGCCGACAACTGCCACGAGTATTGTCTGCTTGTTGCGGCATGCCTTTTGCCCCCAATTGCCTCAGGCACCTGATGCGCAATAAGCGGCTCCGATGCTGCAAGCACCCATGCATCTGCTAAGCTACAAAGGCCGGCTCAATATTCTGATCAACAGATTTGTGATGCACGTCGCCGGGATGGGTTGGAGGGGGATGACATTTTCCTGGGGACCCTGTGTACAGTAGAATAAAAGGTCGAACGGTTCTTTTGGCCGCATCGTGCCGGGTGAAGATCGCTTCTCCTCCGACTCACAGCACGATGATCAATCACACGCCAGCTGAATGATATGACCGAGAAGAGGCCAGCTATCCATACTCGAACAGGAAGAGATTCTAGAAACACGACTCGCAGAAACTCCAGGGCTTGCGTCAAGTGTCGTACGATACAATACCCTTTATTGCATCTCAACCGGCGCACTGGGCGATTGACTAAGGTCGCTTAGGCATGTGACCGAATCGGTGACGGTACATTAGACCCGTTTAGGCTGACATCCGCTAAGATGCATGTGTGAGACGAAAAGGGTGTGCCCGAACGGAGATCGAGATCGCTCTAAGCGAGGTAAGCAATGGAAGATCTCGAGTCAGCATAGAATGCTATTGCAGGGTTGGTCATATCTGATTGCATTCTCTGCATACGCGTCTGGGTTGATTCGTCCTTGTTCAGCGGCGACTTTGCGGACCTGGGATGGATTCACGGGATATGTGCTTTTTGTGAGATGAGTGCGCCCCGGCGAGTGACATGCCATGTGAAGGATGCATAGGTATCAAAGCTCACCGATAATAATGTTTTGAACCCGTTTCGAAGTACCCTTACTGCGGAAGACAGGCCATTTCGCCCACGCACACCATCTGCCGAGCGCTTCAGCTGATGAAACCGACTGCGATGCCCCTCCCCACCTGACATGGAGACGGATGCATGACATGTGTTGGCAAAGTCAATCTTCTAATAGATGAAACTCATGAACACTCGGTGCTGGAGCTATTGTGGGGCTTCACTTATCAATAATGATTTGGTGGGCATTGTGGGGCGTCCTTCTCGACGACGAAGGAATCGCTTAGCTGCAGGCAAGCTTCTATGCGTCGCACCTTCTAATTGGAGGCTTGGGTGCGACGAATTGTTCCATGACCTTCACGTAATCGATGGCCGTTCCTGTTTCAACGACGTGGCTAAGAGTCTCGATATCTGGAGTTCAAGTGTAGCTAGACAGAATGCAGAAGGTTGTGCGCAGTGCGGGTGACTGTATGTACATACCTACATACCTACCTACATACCGTACTGTATGCGGGACCGTTGGAGGCTGCTATGCCGAGAGAACAGGGTCCAAAATGCATATCCTGGTCAGGCTCTGGACACATGTGTAATTGTCAGATTCTATCGACATGTCCTTAGCATACTATTACGTCGAACAAGTCCGGTCTTGGAGTAGCCACACGTCTGTGTCAAGCAGATGTAACGCTTGGACGGACTTTGGTTTTTCTCGTGGCATATAACCGTGTTGAAACGCACACGCGGCGATTGAGGGACCTGTACCTTGCTGCGGACTTTGTCGGATCGTGCTGCATGTCAGCGAGAAGTCGTGGGCCAGTGTGTTGCGGCCCAAGAATCAATTGCCTGTCTTGTCAGATTTCGTAATGACATGCGTTTCGAAACGCTACGGTTCCTGGAGAAATGGATTAGGCGCGACAGCGGCCATGCATGCAGGGTTTTGGTTTGACATCATGTAACACTGCGCAAACCGGTGCTTGTCAGATGCCGGGTGCGTGGAAATGCGAAAGTACAGTAGAGCGTATCGGACAGTCGTCAATCGGGCGCGAGCTGCGAGGACGTCGAATAGTCGGCCGAATCCAGTTGTTGCGGCCGGCAACACGGTCTGGCCACGATTGCTCAAGGTGGCGCAAGCGAGCCTTCTGCGCCGGTTCGACGTTGCAAGCCACCGATCGCCTTGATGCGCGGTCCGTCCATGACACGGCCAGGTACGGGTGCGTGAGGGTCACAAGCAGCAGAGTACGTACTTGACATTCGCAAATGTACCAGGAGCCCCAGGCTGCGACCTGCCGTGATCAGCTGTAAAAGGCATGCCTAGTGTTGCTCTCGGTATCTCAGGCCATGCCGAGGGGATCATCACTGGGCGGAACAATGAGGCCGAGCGTCACTCTGGCCGGCCCCCAAGTTGACCGTCGTCAGCATATGGATGCATTTTCCGTCCAAGTTTTGGAGATGCGAGTCGAGCAGAGGCAACGGCGTTTGACTGACTCTGCACGAGGTTGCAGGTTGACACGGGCACGCTGACATGGCATGAATTGGACGTGGGAGCCGTGGCTCTGCGTGAGCGATGACAGATGAGGAGCTTGGGGTTAGTTACATAGATGGCTTACGGCCCCGCTAATGCAGCTAAATCGCAACGGAGACTTGTTGGTAGCGTGATAGAGAGATGGCTGGTTCGGTTACCGTTTTTGCTGGCTTGACAGCGCATTGACAATACGGTAGGTGATGATAGACACAAGGCACGGACACAGGCCGAGATATGGGCAAGTAGACGCGAACGCAACCACGACGGATGGCGCAGAAGTTGCGATCCACGGTTACACCAGACGAGCGGACCAAATGAGCGGACCACAAAGACGGACGTGCGGCGTGGTTGTGACAAAGAACCACGTGATGTTGACTCGATACACGTGAGCCCTGACAAGTGTAGGTACGGCACAGTACGGCACAGTACGGTATGTACAGTACCGAGTGCACGTGATTAGTGTCCGAGGAGCAACTGACTTGTCTGACGTCGTAGTAGAGACATGGATAATAATAATAACAATAATAATGCTGGACGTGGTAAAAGTAACTTGACATTTTCTTCACGAGTCGTCGTGTATGTACTGTACTTGCAGCTTGGGTCAGGCCAGGACCGGGCCGATGAAAGCGATCTGGTATCATGGCCAACTAACTAATGGCTGGCAGCGCTCGGCACTCACTGCCTTTGAGTGTGCCCAGGCGTACCGTAGCTAAGTAGGCGCTTCTGACGGCCGCAGCCCCGCCGCACTAATCGCATTGCCACCGATTCAACATGGGCGGCAACCCCTGGGCTCGGTGGAGATTCCCGAGTGGCTGATGAATGCAGATTCGATGGCGAGGGCGCGCAGGCTGCCTGAGTCACCGTCGAGGAGGTGAGTGAGTTCTGACTAGTGGGAGCCCAACGGCGCCGCAGTTTCGGCGTCTGGCAAACTCCGTCCTTGTGGGAGTTCCCAGGAGTGTGGACGAGTTTGGAGTCGTCCAGGAGTGCAGGAGACATGCAGGATTCCAGGATTCCAGGATTCCAGGAGGCATCAAGGATCTGGCAGGGCGGCTCGCACATCAGTCAGTCCAGCAGCACGCGTTTCCACCGTGTTCCGACGTGGCGCGGGTGGTTTTGCGGATGACGGCCTGTGGCTGTCACGGCCAAGCCCCCGAGTGACAGATGGTCGTGGATAAGGTGCCGGGGGCTGGTGTGCATCATGGACGCTCGGTTGCATCTCGATTGCATGCCACAACGATAACTCGTCCCATAGCCCCGGGCTGTTCCCGTTGCAGTTTGGGCCCATCTCACCTCGTGTGCGCGGGGCGTCCATTCGCGCGGATGGCGGTCGCGATGCTTGTCCCTGGTCGTAACGGCTGCGGATCGAACAGATGCAAAGTGCTTGCAAGTGCTTGCAGCCCACGCCAACCCAGTCTGCCATCTGCCATCTGCCATCTGCCATCTGCCAAACCCCCCCCCAAGCCGGTGCCGGTGCTGCTGACCAACCGACGACGGCGCCCACGAACGAGGCTCGCTGGCGTGGATCGCTGCGCGGCCCCCCCCAATACTGTCTTCTGCTTTTAGGGGCATCCAAGTCGCATCAGGCAAGCGTGGCAAGGGCCGGCTCTGGAGTGCTGCCCATCCTTGCCCAAGGAGGCGACGCTTTGGGAGTCTGCTGGAGCGTGAGAGTGTTGCATCTTGAACACCCAGCTACCGCCTGCTCCACCCGCATCCTTGCTGGGGCAAACAGACGTGCCGTATCCATCTACCCTTGCTTACCCTTGCTCGTGAAGCTGCCCGCTCTCGTCACACTGAGCCACTACTCGCTGCCGGCGCGGTTCATCTCCGATCGCATCTGCTTTAGCCCGCTGTGCCTTGTCTTAGCACTCGTTTCCTCTCACACCATGCCTGCAGGCATAGACAAGGCACTGAGTTCCGAGTAGTTTGCATTTGCAGTCCATTACGCCCTTGGCCTTGCTCCGCCTTTCCGCCCACGTCACACCTGCCAGCTTCTACACACACACACACATACACACACACTCACACACACATACACATCCTCCCACTACCAAGCCCGCCTCTGACCAACAAAAGCAACCAAGCAAGAGACGGAACAAGTGGCCACCAGGTGTGCTGAGATTGAACCGACCCCTCCGCGCAGTCGTGCCTGCGACACTACGTCAGCCACGACATCGAGTCCAGAAAGAGCACCACCGTTTGACCGGGGAACCACCACCGGCATCGACTGTACTGACACCTGCACATTCGTTGGGAACAGAAAAACAAACACGGCCTTCCGAAACAATTTGCCGCTGCGAGCTCAGATAAACTGAACCCCGTAATCGACAAAAGCGTGGCCATTTTTGCACAAACGTGAGATAATTGCAACATCATCGTGTCTGTTGTACCCAAAGAGCTTGGCTGAGTCGACACTTGGAGGAACGACTCCAAATTTGGGCGCCGGAAGACGTTGTGCGGGAAGGCACACCAACGTCGCGGGACCCACGATCCCCCGCCATCGCTCACCCGCAGCAGTTCGCTTTCGCATCCCGGAGCGCACCACCCACACATCAGCCCAGCATACGACCCACCATGGAAACTCTAGAAGCCCCAAGCAGGCAAAGGTATGTTGTTTGATTCTGCCCGTCGTTCGTTGCCCGTCGCCCGTTGCCCGTCGCACGTCGTCGCTTCCCTCCCGCCCGTCCTGCCCGTGCTAATTGTGCCCCTAGCATCGGCTTACCTTCAATCAACCATATGGATGCCGACAGAGTCAAGCGCGAAGAGGTCGAGTACCAGAGGAAACGCCAAGCTGTCTCCATGTCCAGCCCCTTACACCCTTACGGCGGACCTCCGCATCTGCACAGCAATCACCAGTCGTCAATCGCCAGCGCAGTACCCGGCTCGCTTGGAGGCTTGCTGTCTCCTCCCGAATCACGCAGGACGTCTGGCGATGAGAAAGACTCGCAGCGACCGACACCGCGCCAGTCGCTCCCATCGATACATGAGGCCCTGGGCTCGGAGCAGCCGTCACTATCGTTTCCTACCACTGTGCCTCCACCTTCATCCATCACCTCAGCTCCTCAACATTATCCCCCACCATCTGCAAATACTTCTCCAGCTTCTCAAAGACCCCGCCATTTGCCATCTGACCTTCAGCACGCCGGTCAGGGACCGTCAAATCCATTCTCGCACTCAAGAAGCCCGTTTCCTCCCACATCGCAAGCAGGCCCACCTCTACCACCCCAAGCACAGCAAGAGTCCTTTCCACGTGCCCCATATTCGGAACCAAGGCCACCATATTCGACTGCCCAGCACACCCAGAAGCTACCGGCTCTCCACCCACTCAAAACCGCGCCATCCCCACCAGCGAGCGCTGCTCGCCCTCCTTATTCTTCATATCCGCCATCTGCAGCCACATATGAGAGCGCTGCTCCTCCATCAGCGGGACCAATGAGCCAGCGCCACCCTTATTCGCAATACCCCCCTAGTTATCCTCCGTCTGCCCAGTCTGCAAGCGCTCCCAACTCGGCATACCCGCCTGCATCTGCAACATATTCCGCTCCGTCCCGATATCCTCAGCAAACATGGCAAGACAACGCCGAGATGGCTCGTCTGGAGGAGAAGAAGATTGGCCGTGCGAGTCTAGCCCCTTATGGTGAATCAGTGAAGCGCCACCTCGAGAGCTTCGACCTAGAGGCCTCCCTAAACGAGATGGCCGATGGATCTGGGCACATTGCTGAGTTCTCCAAAATCTACCGTCAACGGGCGCACGAGAACCAGCGTATTGGCTTAACACCACAGTCCATGCCAAGATTAGAAGAGGTGGACGATATGCTAAAGCAAAGCGAGAGGATTCAAATGTCTCTCCAGCGCATGCGAGATGTTGTCTTCAATCATCACCAAGCAAGCATCGTGGAACCCCCACAAGATCCGCGCTATCGACCGATGAACGGCTATGATGACAACAGCAGCAACTATGGAGACGACACCAAGGGACTCGGTGGCTTCTCAGGCGCCGACAACAAGACAAGAAAACGAGGCGTAAGTCTTTTCTTTTCTTTTTTTCTTCCAAACTACAGCGGTACACAAATGCTGACTAGATGGACAGCGAGCTGCTCCCCCAGGCCGATGTCATAGTTGCAATCGAGCAGAGACGCCAGAGTGGCGACGAGGGCCAGATGGCGCCCGAACTCTGTGCAATGCTTGTGGTCTACGTAAGTACAAAGCAATATCCTGGACGTGCTTTATTGGCTAACAGACCATCTAGATTATGCAAAGTTGACCCGCAAGATGGGCGGTAAGCAAGCGATGACGCATTCCAACTTACGACCCAAATCTGTTGATCACGGTTCACCAACGATGTGACGGCTCTCCGGTATCGTATGACGATGTAGCACAGCCACCGGGCTTTCCGAAAGCGTTGCATAGACGTCTATCGGACTCCGTGGACAATTACGCAAACCTCGGCCACCCGCCCACCAACCAGTACATATTCACATTGATAGTTGCCTTGATCCAAGGATGGCATCGAGTTATCTTCAGCACACAGGAGCGCTGGCGCAGCAATTTGCTTGCATTTACAGGAGGGTTTCATTTTACGGGGTTGTCTTATTAGAGACCAGACGTTTGTACCATGTAATGATGATTCGGCAATGTCGTAGTTTAGTTGGCCGACGAACCGGCCGAGGGACGGACATCGACGATTGCGAAGAGGACAGAGGGGCGCGTTACCAACCAGAAGGAAGAACCCCCTTGTCGACGCATGCCGAGTTCAGGCTCGCTGTCGTCGAAAATCACACGTCGGCTTTGTGCGCTAGGGTTTTCCGCATACTACAGGCTACTTGTTGCTTGTCTTTTAGTAGCAGCGGCTGCATTTTGGCACATACATGGGGGGCTTTCAGGCCTATGGGATGGCTGTTGGCGTTCTCTGTACATGACCATCTTCTAGGGTGGCTCGATCATAGGACTGGCGCTTTGGCGCGCATTAGCAAGCGCTTACTGTCGGATGATGAGAATGTTTTTGCCTGGCATGTTTTTTTGCACGACACACACTTTGTTAGAAGTGTACGAAGGCCTTGAGGCAGTTTTGACGGCGTTTGCAAAGAGATACCACTGGCTACTAGGCTTATCAAGGTAAAAGCTATTCAATATTTACAAGTTCATCCTTCCACGTTTGGTCCGACCATGTGCAGCCCAGTGTGATATATTGCAGTCCCAAATGACGGGCAGAAACAGGACTTGGACCCCTCGTACGACGACAGCTATCCCCCATGCTGACGCAGGCTCCTCCCAATATAAACTCTGCGTGCTGCGGCCACGACCAAGCGAGGGTCCCGCATATTGTATCATATGTCAGTAACAAGTCATTGGGGTCGTACTTTGCCGTCTATCAATCTGCACAAGGCCCGGAGCAGCGAGGAAGAACGATAAGCTTGCGAGCCGGTGTCCCAAACTATGCAAGGCGATTCGGTACAACGACGATGCTGGGTGCGGCACGCGAAGCAGCAGCCGATCCTGGTCGTGCAGTGCCGCAATGGCGGTCGCTCAGTCCAAATACTCATCATCACAGCCAGCAGGCGGGATCGCTTAGGCCGACGACGAGTGGACTGATCGTCTTTACTTCTCACGTCAACCTTGGTGGCGCTGCAGATGTCATGTCACGACGGCCCGCGGTAACGGTTCTTTTCGACGTACATGATCGAGATCGATCCCCCCCCCCCCCCCCCGTCTCCGTAGCAGCCCTCGTCTCAATGCAGCCGGCGGGCTGCGCAAATCTGTAACGACTGCATGCACGTGGTCGATGATAACGGTAGGCGAGGCGCATACTCTGGAGACAGCAGTGAGACACGCCGTTCCGCAGCCCGTGCATAGGCACTTCGCTGTCCGTATGGCCAAACAATGTTGCGCAAAGGAAGATGGATTGTGTGCACCGCAGAAGTGGCACAGCGAGCTTCATGTTGCTGGCGCCGTCGTGTCCAGCTTACCAAAGAGGCAAGCGTGTCGGGTCAGGCTTCTCTCTTGGTCGGAAAGGGCATAGCATGTCGCCGGCATTAATAATCACTACACCCCTCTAGTCTTTACATGATGGCCCGTGTGCCGGCGGGGAATGTAGAAATTATTCCTCCCCCCCAATTGTCCGTTATTTGACAATCCCCGATTACGCAGGGAACTGCGGCGTCTGCGGCTGGACCAAAACTGCGAAAGCCCTGTGTTCTGCCAAACCCCGCTAACACGCCCATATTCTGCAGTGCTCCCCGAAGGCCTCCTGCAATCGCCGTTCAAGACCAAGCAGCCACCCATTCACACGTCACCTCGGCCCGCCCGTGCACCAGCCTGCATTGCATCACTTACCGCGCCGCCTTACAGAAGTTGGGGATGGGTCTGCTGTGAGATCCGTGCCACGCCTATCGCTGCCTGCCCTCGCTAATGCCATATCAAGTGCCCTTGGAACGCCTCTTGACTGGCCCGACGCCAAGAAGGTTGCCGGCCAGGTCAGGTCATGGGGGATTGAAGTATGCTCGATTGTGAGGCTTGAGAGACATGTGTAGTAATGTGATTGACAGCAACTGCTCGCCATATGGCGCAATGCCAAAGCCAAGGAGAGGGACGCGCTCCTTTGGGGAGATGAGGTGAAAGATGATCGGTTACCCACCTGGCACAGGATCTGCAACTAACTGGCCTCCAGATCGAGTACCTGGTTGTTTGCTATGATCAAAACAACCGCAAGGTCAGACTGTCACTACGCCAAGCAGACATCCTAGCTGCGCTTGCCAATGATGAGAAGCTTCTGCAACAGGGAGGAGGAGTGCCTGACCTCCAGACCGGAAATGCCGAGTGAGGCCACAAAACAAAACTTGGTTTTATTATACTGACCATGAAAGGGCAAAGGAGAACCCTGCCCCCGTCTTCCACCCGGAGTTTGGAAGGTTCATGCTTGAAGCGACGCCAGGAAAGCCATGGGGCATTGGCTTCAAGGATCTGCTCGATGTCGAGCCAAACATGAAGTGGAGGTAGACAAACTTGTTCGATCGTCGATCATTCGGTAGCTCACATCTGTCAGACGAACCATTGCCAAGGATCATATGGCCCAGACCGAGTTCCCGATCACGTTGACGACATTTCCCCGTCTCGGATCGACCGATTGCATTGTGCCCTCGTATCCCGTTTCGGGGCCTAAGCTCCGCTCCCAGTTTGTCCCCGATGAGATTGCGAATCCCCATATTCGCTTTCCAACTCTAGCAGCAAACATTCGCTGGCGGAGAGGCAGAAAAGTGCAGGTCAATGTACCAGTTTTCAGGGATGAGAACACACCGTGGCCATGGAAAGATCCTACTGTCAACTATGACTTGCACAATTGGCCGGAAGATGACGACGTCCGCAATGGTGCTGCAAAAGACAATTACATCCATATGGATGCTATGGCTTTCGGCATGGGAAGTTGTTGTCTACAGATCACTTTCCAAGCGAAAAACATTGAAGAAGGACGAAAAATGTATGACCAGCTCAGTCCTATAGCGCCTATCCTGCTTGCATTGACGGCGGCGACGCCAATCTATAAGGGTTTCCTGGCCGATACCGACGTGCGCTGGAACCAGATCAGCAATGCAGTCGATGATCGCACACCAGAGGAACTCGGAGAGAAGGTTTGTTTGAAATCCTGTGGCAGAAAATCGGGTGTTGACTAGTGATAGCCGTTGCAAAATGACCGTTGGCGACTCCCAAAGTCCCGCTATGCATCCAACTCAACGTATATATCCCAAGATCCGCGTCTCCGGCCCGAGTACCTCGATCCGGATCTCATCATCGATACCGATATCAAGAAGCGCCTAGTTGAAGGCGGCATGGATGACCTATTAGCAACCCACTTCGCCCATCTCTTCATTCGGGATCCCATTGTTGTGTTCGCCGAAGATCTCCAAGAGTTGGACCTCACTAAAGCCGATCATTTTGAGAACTTGCAGTCGACCAACTGGCAGCACATGCGCTTCAAGCCACCGCCAGCAGGCTCCGATATGGGCTGGCGAGTCGAGTTCCGACCCATGGAAATCCAAATCACGGATTTTGAGAACGCTGCATTTTCCATCTTCATTGTGCTACTCACGCGCGCAATCCTTTCCTTCAACCTCAACTTCTACATTCCCATCACCCTCGTGTCAGAGAACATGGAAACAGCACACATCTGTGACGCCGTATCAACGCAGAAATTTTGGTTCCGTAAGGACCCCTTCTCGACACACAAGTCAAGCGGCACGGGCACTTCCACGCCTGCGGAAACCTTTAGCAGACCGGCAACACCCACGGGCCCTGTCGAGGACGAATACACACAGATGACCATCAACGAAGTCATCAACGGACAGGTCACTTCAGACGGTGATGGCTTCCCTGGTCTCATCCCGCTCGTCGAATCATACCTGAATAGTATGAACGTAGATGTCGAGACGCGCTGTGATCTCGCCACCTACCTCGACTTGATTCGCAAGCGTGCAAACGGCACGTACTGGACGGCTGCAAAGTGGATCAGGCACTTTGTCCAAACCCACCCAGAGTACAAGAAGGATAGTGTGGTGAGCGACGACATTACATACGACCTTGTCAAGGCTGCCGAGCAGATTACAAAGTCAGAGGGTCGTGATGGATTGGGAGTTGAAATGTTGGGAAGGCGCCGTTGAGGGACAGGGTGAAGGTGGAGCAAAAGAAAAAAAAAGATTTCGGTATATAGATTATAAGTGTACTCTGACGAATGGTGAAGTAGAAAATCTATAGTTTCCTTTTTTTCCACATTATATTCTGATCTTTTGGGTTTTGGTGGTCACCACCGTGTTATTACGGGTATGCATCATATTACTCCAGACGTCCTGTATAAACCAAAGTTTCCCTTGTTCTTCCACATACAACCATAGGAAATCGAAAATAGCACCAAGCTCGTGCTCTAGGAAGAGACGTATGTTATGTTTAATCGTACTCCTTGGTACTTCGTAAAGGACTAGGTCTTGGTACGTTCTGTTTGGCATCTCCGTGAAGCCGAGGCGCATATGGAGCTCGGGTCGGCTGGTTACTACGATCCGTAACAGCACTTGTTGGATATCCTTTGTCTGGGCAAGTAGCTGAAGGATCGCTTGAACGTCTTGCTCTTACTTACACTCGTCCAGCGCGTTGATTATAACGACACGCGCTAAGGCCTACAAAGAAGCCTCCTTTATCTCTAAGAGCGGTTGTAAGATTAGCTTCTTAAACTGGTCTTTTAGAGCTCGTTGCGAAATAGCCAAGTCCTCGTCGAGCGCTTTTCTAATCCTAGCTAGCATGTCTAGTTTATGCGCCACTAAGTCAGCAGCGATAGTGGTGAAGAAGCGTGAGGCGTTGCCGCGTTCACCTTCACCCTTCTTGAAGAAGAAACTCGCTCCCAACTGCCCGCGACTTGGCAAAAAAGTGAGCAATCGTCCGCGCAATCGTAGACTTTCCTGTACCAGCCATGCCGCTTAGCCAGAACATTGATTTGCCCCCCTCCCCTTACAACTCGACCATGTTGTGATCTTATCTAGCAGCTCGGTACGCGTGTTCGATAGGCATCGTGCGTTGTGTTCTTCGTTGTGGGAATTGAAGCAAGTGCTTGTTGCGATTGGGAGGTTAATAGAGCGGTGCTTTCGAATCTCTTCCCGCACTCGATGCAAGGCCCTCTCCCGCCCTTCTCCGTAAAGAAGCGGTATGCAAACATTGAAAATGCCTAGAAGCGAGTAAGCTGTGTCTTCCTCGCGCTTCGTTTGGCGCCTCTGTGCCCACAACATCCGTTCGTCCACGGTGAAACAACTCATTGGACTGCGCTTTCCCTCCTTGGAAAAAAACTCTCAACTGATGCTGGAGCAATGAGCTCTTGGAGCGTCCAGCCTCTCGTAAACCACCTGCTCGTCTTAATTGATGGTTTTCGTTTCCGTTACTTGTGCAGTTTGCCATCCTCTTCGCATGCTCTGCTAGAAACGTTGGAAAGATAAACGTAGCATCTCATTACGTTCTCACACCATGGGAACATGGAAACAATTGCTTCTGAAAGCTCTGAGTTGTTTGATTTGTCGATGCAGCAGGTGTCTATCCAGAAGTAATGCAAATTATCATGCTTGGCCTGTTGTGCGCAGAACTAGATCTTGCTATATCCTGTCTTGCCCTCCCAGCTGTTCTTCACCAGGTCATCGAAGGTCACTTCTTGACCCTCGTCCCATGTATGAGAGAGTATCGCATAAGAGGGGACCTCATCATCGCCGACCAAGTCCTTTGTCCATCCAAGCTCGCCGCCACTTGTGTAATATAATAGTCGCATCGCGTTGTGAACGGGGTTGTACGGGCTACCGGTTATGGTTGAAGGAGCGATGGGGCATAGCGCGTCGCCCGCTTAATAGGGACAACGGTCGTTGCTGGTAGGGTTGGCGTTGTTGCTAGTATGGGCGGAAAAGGTAGATTGTCTTGCGCGTCAGTGTAATTCACCTTGGAAGCTGTGCAGAAGGTTGGTGTTCACGACAGGCGTTGTGGGTGCGCGGGGTAGAAGACGCAGCCTAGGTTGCGAACGAGTGAGGCTGCAGCATGCGCGCGCAGCTGAGGAAGGCTGATCGCGAACGAGACAACTTGCATGCTTCAGCCACGCCAACAGACAGAGACGCAACAACATAGGTAAGTTGACCTCGGCGCCATTCTCAAGCAGCAGCTTCACAATTAAAAAAGGCGTCTATCTACCTACAATAGGCACCCGGCTATACAGAAGTAGAAGGAAACGAAAGGGCTGACAGCCTAGCTAAGGAATCAGCTGAAGAGGACCCCGCAACATTCACTATAAGCATCGCCTACCTAGGCTTTACACACTCTCCTGTGTTACCACTGCCTATAGAGCTCGCTGGATGATAGCTACCTAGCTATACTACATCTCTTCCTGTAAACATATTTGCTCTTTAGCAACCCGGCCGAGACGCCAAGACACCATAGTGTGCAATCACCACCGAAACCCCCATAAAAACGTACCATAAGTAGATAGTAGTCTTAGACTTATACAGGAATCTAATGGAAGTATAATAATAACAATGATAATACATCAGCCTCTACCTTTCGCTGCTTTAGCGTCTGAGTTGATCTTCCAGCTTCACGACTCAAAGTAATAACATCTACAACTGCTATAAATCCTTCGAGACTGAAGTCGCCACGCGCCCATGGCTTCTCTTCCCGAGCCCGCGCCTGAACTCTCAAAATACATCATCGTCTACCTTTCCCAACGCGAGATAGATGCTGTGTGTCGACTTCACAAATTAATGATACATTGGCGTCATTGAACGTGTTAGATATTGGCAGACATATGTGTCATTTGTGTGTATTGACATGCAGGCTACCATAACGCCATGAAAGACAGCAATGCTTCCGATAAATTTCAACTTATCATAATATGGAAGAAACATAATCAGAGAGAAACATGATCCGCCCTATCGTAACCTAAACAGGAGCTCTGGTCCTTCCTTCGCACCCGTGATATGGTCCTTGAGGAGGAACTGGACATGGCCCTGGATCACAGGCCTTTTGCCAGCGCCAACAGTAGGATTCTCAGCACGATAAAAGTCAAACTGATAAAGTATATGAGACAGCGTCAAGGTCATCTCATGATAAGCAAAACCTTTGCCGATGCAGCCTCTCGGACCACTAGAGAATGGGTGGAAGGCGCTTCGAGCCAGCTCAACCTGCTCTTTCGTGATCCCATTTTCGCCAGCGAGCCACCGTTCGGGATTGAAGCGGAAAGGCTCGTGGAAATAGCTGGTGTTGTGGTGCAAACTGTAGATACCGGTGCCAACGTCGACGCCTTGCGGTAGGTGCGTAGAACCAATCGTCATACCACCGGGACCGACCTCTCTCCACAATGCGCCACCCACCGGTGGTGACATCCGAAGAGCTTCGTCGATGCACGCCCGAAGATAGGTGCAAGAATTCAGCTGAGCACCCAATTTGATATCGTCGAGTGATGCGAACTTTTGTCGAATTTCCTGACACACCCTTTTGTACGCTCCTTGATTCTCACTCAAATAGAAAAGCGTTGCTGCAAGAGTGGAAGACGATGTATCAGAACCTGTCGTATGGGTTAACCTCGTGAGCCACAATACCGTCCCCAATTACCATGGAACGACTTACCAGCGACCACGAGAGTAGCGCACTCCGCTCGTATCTCAGACTTTGTCAGCGTCTTGTCATTGTCTGGATCTTTGGCCGTCTCCAAGAAGGAGAAAACATCGCCATTATCTTGAGAAGGGGGCATTTTGGATCTATCCCGCAACAAAGAGGTAATGAACTTGAGAAAGGCGTTCCTTGCTAGAATTGACGCAGGAAACAAATATCGGTCCAGTCGGCCAGTCGTGAGAGAATATGCCTGTACAAGGGTGCTCACTCGGACATTCGAGTCTTGAATTGCCTGGGTTACATGTCGATATGTTGACTTTTTCAGCGCTTCATACTTCATGCCGAAAATGACTTCCGACATGATGTCAAACGTGAACCAATCACCTATTCCGGGTTCCGTTAATCAGTCGGAATGAACTGTGGCTTTGGATGTCAACTCACTTTGAAGAGACATGTCGATTAACGTTTCTTTAGCTGAATTGTCTTGTGCAAGCGCGTTCTCCCTTAAATTGTCACACAGCGCCTTGATGCAACCTTTGACGGTACTTTCGTAGCTAAGCATTCGGGCGTCTGAGAATGCGAGACTGAGAATGCGTCGTCTCCGCGCATGAACCTCTTTGTGGCGAATGGTAAGAGTGTTTGGTGCACTATGAACCAGGGCTTGGTAAGCCCTTGATTTGATCGTGTTCGCCCTGTGTGAGTGTACATCTATCATGATTTTAGTCTATTTGATAATTAGGCATGCCAGTATCCCTTGCCACGAACCATGAGCCGCGGTATGCGTGTCAATCAACAGACGTGATGGGCCGTATCTCACTATTGGGCCTATGTGCATTTGTGTAAGTACCACATAGGGCAGTGAAAACGTGGTCAGGATGGTTCTTTACCATATTTCTGGTGACATCTGTACATATCAACATGAAGAGTCCCCTTCCACGCATAGTACCCGGCATATAAATCTGTACATCGCGCAAGAAAGGGCCCTGGATACGAGGCAAGTGGGTGGAAGACAAATATCCTCAGAGCAAACGCGATAACCTTGATGCGCACAGTAGTGTCAGCGGTGAAGAAATCTAAAGCAAATTAAACGCACAACAGGCAGGGAAAGACATTACCAGTATCGAAGGGACGCCCACCAGTAGGCAGAATTTCAGATTGTCCGATAATGTAACCAATACACCCATCGTTGCGGCTTACAAATGTAGGACAATTCGCCAGGCTTTACTCGTTCAAATTATAAACATGCTAGGAGAGCATCGCGGCCGGCAGTGATTTTCACAGGTGGAGGGACGCTACTGTGTGAAGCATTTCTCACCAAATTACTCTATCGAAGAAGATTTACTCCGTTGGTGCATATGGCCTAATGAATGAATATTTGTGTGCGAATGTTTGTCTGCTAGGGTTCGGTGGTACCTGACGTGAGATTTCGTCAGCAACGCACACACGCGCTACACTACGTTTATTGTCACATGCCAGAATTCTTAGCGCCCACTGCATGTTTTTCCTATCAGGGTCAGCTTGGCGGAGATATTGTTGGACTTTTCGCTGCTTTGAAAGATTCTATTGCAGAGGCTCTACCAGGTTTCACCTTATGGTTGATAGTCAAAATCACAATTCAGTACGGCCCTGATAGATCACCCATTGTGATAAGGATTGGCGATGTTCGTCACATACGCTCAAGTGCCTGGCATACAGGCCATTGCCGTCGGCCTGCTTGGTACGGGAATTGGCGCATTGGTATGTTTGTTGAACAGCATTCAAACTGCGAATGAGGGGAACAGGAACGCTAATTAACATTTGGAAATGAATAGCTCATCTTGAGCATCTATCGCTTGTATTTCCACCCTTATGCCAAGTATCCTGGGCCTTTTCTGGCCAAATTGACGAGTTGGTACTCTATCTATCACGTGTACATTGGAGATCTACACACGGACATCTTCCGATGCCACGAAAAATATGGTAGGCTGAACTGGGTCGCATTCACTACCTGTTAGCGACGAAGCGAGAATATGTAGTCGCTAATCTCAGAGCTAGGCGATCGAGTCCGCTATGGACCAAACAGACTCCTCATCAATACAGAAGAGGGTTTCAAAGGTATGGAGACTACGGATTACTACCTGTTTGCCGTTTTGAAGATTGAACTAATACGCATAGAAAGGCATCTATGGACATGGAAAGAATGTTCGCAAGTCAAAGGGTTATCTGCGTATCTCGCTTGTGCCAGGAGTACACCCTACCTTGGGTACGATGGACGACAAGGAGCATGGCAAGCTGAGAAGGCTTCTCAATCAGGGACTCTCAGACTCGCACTTTCGCACGATTGACTCGGAGATTAGTCGATTGGCTTTACTCTTTGCTTCTAATCTTGGCAAGACTCAGGACACATTTGATTCAAGTCTTGAACCAGGCGAAGGCCAATGGAGTGCTCCTAAGAATCTTGCTGAATGGAGTAAGTGACGAATCCTGCGCAGATTCCTGATTTGTGAAATTTGAACTTATTGCCTGCTAACCGCGCTTCCAGGCGACTTTTTCACTTTCGATGTCATGTCACAATTGGTCTTTGGCACCTCATACCACCTTCTCACCGATCCTACCAATCATTGGATCATCGACGGTGTACTCGGACAAATGCGGCGTATCAGCTTCCTGACGACGCTCCCAGAATTGCAAGACATGCGTTTTCATCACATACTATTCCCGGAAGCTCGTAAGAAAGCTATTCGCTTCTCTGGGAAGAGTCGAGAAATCCTGGAAGCAAGACGTGCACGCGAAAAGACCGATACCGATGGCCTCAAAAACGACCTTTTCTCCAAGCTCTTGACTGCCAAGGACCCCGAAACGGGCGAAAGCTTGTCTCAAGCCCAGCTGTGGGCAGAGAGTAATCTGTTGATCATAGCGGGTAAGCGCTCCAAATGTCCACTTTACTTATACTACTACATGACTAAACATACTTGTCTAGGATCCGATACCTCATCCACTGGTATCGCGGCGTTGTTCTTCTACCTTTCACGTAATCCTGAAGCCTATTCTAGAGTCGCCCGAGAAGTCCGTGAAACATTCACCTCCAACCAAGACATATCGCAAGGACCGAAGCTCTCATCATGCACCTATCTTCGCGCATGTATCCAAGAAGCACTGCGACTCAACCCGGCAGCTAGTGGCGCCATGTGGAGAGAAGCGCTACCCGGCGGCCTCGAAATTGCCTCCGAGAATCTCTATATTCCAGCAGGCTGCGAAGTCGGCACAGGCATCTTCTCGCTCAACCACAACAAGGCCTACTTCCCGGAGCCGTTCGTATATAAGCCGGAGCGCTGGATTGCAAGTGAGTCTGGCGAGGACTCGGTAGCAAAGGCCAAAGCTGCGTTTGCTACGTTCTCAGTCGGCCCACGCAACTGCGTCGGCAAGAACTTGGCCATGATCGAAATCAGTCTGGCTGCGGCGGCTGTTATAAGGCAGTACGATTTCCGCCAGGCAGAGTCGTCGCTGGGCCAGGTGGGAGATGGCACAGGCACACAGAAGGGAGTGTATCAAACACTTTGGGCTTTCACAAGTCTGAAACAAGGTCCATATATCCAGTTCAAGCCGGTTCCATCAACTGGTGCTTGATAGTGCCGTATCTGCAATGAGTAGCTGTGTCTTGGATGGGCCTTGCAATGGAGCTAGTAGATAGATGCAGTCAGTTAGCTGTACAGTTGTTAAATGAGATGTCATGATCACGTTGAAAACCATTGCTTCACTAACCACAGTTAATAGCGCGGCGAGAGCAGATTTGTACAAGTTCATTCGTTGTATGCCCAGGGCTGCCCTGCTTTCATATATACTTACTAGGTGAAACCTGTATCTTATAGAATTGTGAGGTGCTGGAATAGCACCTTAATTGCCCTTTCACATTGCTTTTGGAACAGTACTAAGTTGTGAATATCTACTACATAGTGACAATATCACTTATATACCTTCATAAAATGAGATGGATGTTAGTGAATGGAAAGAGCTATGAATCAGTCACATTACTCGACTTCAGATTGAAGGTCTCAAGAACTAGTTATAAATGTCGAAATGTAAATTGGCTGAATTGTGCGGAAGCAATATCTTTTACAATTTGAAATTCTATTCATGTCGCTGATACAATGACGCAGTTAAGCTGACCTACAACTCCGTAGCATGTTGTACGCAGCCATATTGAAATTTAAAAGGAAATTTCTCAACTCAATCTGTCCCTTTTCAACACCCAATTCAATAGCCGTTGAATCTCATCAACGGATCAAGTAGCGCAGCCATCTCTTCACTTGACTCGTACGGTGCCCGATCTTTGATGCATCTTGAAACCATGTTTTCATTGATCATGGCGTCTGAGAACGAAGAGCAAGCCAGCTGCCATCTCTTCTGCCTTTTCCTCGCATACTGTTCGAAGGCCTCCTTCGAAATCGTGGAGAGGAGATAGCGAGGGTGGACCATAAGCGCCTGGCAACCCTTTTGACCAAAGCCGAACGAGGTGATTGAGCATGCCTTGATGCCATCCACCTTGTCGAGCTCTAACGTGACATTGGGGAAGTACAAATAGCCCCGTTCACGTAATTTGATGTCAATGTTGTCGGCGTTTCTGTTTCCCGTGACTAGGCCAGAGTCCATCATCTGCAGGCAACCATTCAACATCCACGCGCCCGCGGCACCCTTGGAATGGCCAGTCAGCCATTTTTGGCTGACACAAGGTAATAGGTTTCCTTCTTTGCGGCCCAGATGTCTCATCTGTTGTTCAATGACCAGCGTCTCGTTTAAATCATTGAGAACTGTAGAGGTTCCGTGAAGCGACGCGACGGAGATATCATCGATACCAAGGCCCCATGTTGCCAAGGAGCCTCGGATAGGGGATATGCGTTGTGCTTCATCTTTCTGCCAAAATTGGTGATTGATGTTGAACTTAGCATCTGCTTGCTGTTTGAGTGCTTCGTTTTCTATGTCAATGGTGTTTTGCCGACGATATTGGAGTCGCTCCTCTTCGCTGAGATGTGAAAACATGTCAATTTCTGCTTCCATGAATGCAATGCTTTCTTCGCGCCATGAAGCTATCTGGTTTCGTCGTTGGTCGAGCTGCTTTCGCCGGTACTTGAGGTCGAGCTTGAGGTCCAGTAGTGGTCGGGGGAGCTCCTTTACTGTACTGTGTCGCTCGCGTGCGTTAGTCAACACGCCCTTGCCTGGCGCTGGCACAGAACGGCTTGCCTTGTCGGCCGACATACTTGTATGAGCCACGACACCGTATATAGGCAGGCCCATCTTGAGAGCCAGCTCTGCCGAGGTGACAATTTGCACGCCACATCCTTGAGACTCGACGAATCCGCTTCTGCTAGACGCCATCGGCCTTGACATCTCTGGTGCGCTACGCCCAGCGGCGAACTCGGCATCGGTATTGCAGGTGGCTTTCATGCTACCGAATTCATACGACACATCTTCTACAAAATCCTCGACACCACCAACTATGCACACTTTAGCTTTCTGTGCCACGATGAGATCATATGCCGTATCCAGGGACTCAAGTGAGGTGGCACAGGCCCCAACAGGTGTCCTGATTGGGCCTGATGATGAAGTCAAGAGCATGTTGATCCAAGCACCCGTTGTGTTAATGAAGGTTTCTTGGAGTACATCGCTCTTGACCTGCTTGTCGATGAATCTGTCTCGATGCATGCTTCTGAGTGAAGAAAGTCCACCCATGCTAGAGCCAATGCAGTTTCCGACCTCCGAGACATGAATGTGCTGGTAGAGCTCGTAAGGATCTAAGATACCAGATGACAAGAATGCCTCAACGGTGCAAACGAGAGAGAACAGCGTTACCGGGTCTACCTGATTGATGATGTCGTCAGAGATGCCATATTTCTTGGGCGACCAGCCAGTGGGGATCTGACCAGCAACCGTCCGATTGAAACGGGATGTCCGTGAAACCATGAGAGTAGCGCCAGCCTTCAGTTGCACGTGGTACGTCCCAGTATTATCTGTGGATACCACTGCCTTGTCTCCATGTTTGCGTCGTAGATCTTCTGCTGACTCGGCCGATGTTTCAAAAGGTGGTAAATCACGCTTGAGGACCAACTCTTGCAAGGACTCCTTGAAATCAGGATGGTATCCGTTGTCGCAGATTTCAGACTCGATTGTGCGGATACCGCTATGTTCCAGTATCCGAGACAGATATCGGGCAGGGATTTCGCTGTCCTTGACGGGTTTTTGTGTAGCAGCGTCGACCCATCCAACCACACCGTCATCGTCCATTGGATTAGCTGCTTGATGTTTTATCAGACCCATTAGCCAGGCCATCTCAATACAGCCCTCGAGTGACAATGAACCATCCGACTCCATTTCCCATCTAGTCCGACTGTTGCCGTGAGGGCCGAGCTCAGCGAAGCCAGTGACGACAACAGTACGACTCAGATCAATCATCTCCTTCAAGCCCGTTGACAAATGAGCGAGCTCATTGTCGTAATCAGGTAGGGCCGGGAAAGGAATCCGCATGTTGCTTTTGATGTCTATGGTCCGTTCCAATCTAGCAGCCTTGCTCTTAACTTCAGGGCCAGCAATAAGAGAAGCCTCCATTGCCATATCTTCGTAGATCGCTTTCTTAGTATGAGTATATGCAGACAAGTCTCGGCGGATGGCTGCAAGTCGATCTTTAAAGCCCTTGACCGAATTGAGACCTCCGCCTAGATCGACAAACAATGGAATGGACTGGCATTCGGCATTAAGACGACCACCCATAAGACACACAATGTTGCTTGCCATTTCGTCGCCAGCAAATGTCCGAACACCCAACGCTTCGACCGCCTGGGCGACCACGTCGTTGTCGTCCATGAGCCCGGTACCTCTTGTCCAGCCAATGACGACGCCAAAAAGGGCGAGATACTGCGACCATGCTTCAGAAGACCACTTAGCCATGAGGATCTCGAGTGATCTCTTTGACTCTGAATAAAGCCCGTCGCCTCCCATCAGTCCGTGATTTGGAGATAGCGGAAGGATGACAGTGGCGGGGCGCGTTCTGATATTCCTGTTCTTCTTGCTCCTAGCGATAGCTCCTAGGAGTCGAACGAGGTTGGTGAGCATGAGGCGGTGCGCAAGCTCCGACTTTGAGTCAATGTCCTCAACGCTACGACCATTCTCAGAGATGGCCGCAAATGGTACAATATAATCGAGATCCCAACCTGGATCGGACTCCAGATAGTCGACCAGACTCTTGACGTCACGCTGACTTCCTTGGTTGAAGGGAAGCACCCGAAGGAGTGAATGCCGTGATCCGTATCTCCTATATAGATCTTGGTACATCTGAGTGGTTTCTGGAGAATAGCTGCTTGTCGTCAATGTTATCCTGGCTCCGCCTTCAAGTAAGGAGCGGAGTATATGGAACCCTATCGACCTCCTCCCGGCTCCATTGAGTAGAACGTTCTTTCCCCTGAAAGAAAAGCCTGTTCGCCGGATAGACTGAAGGTCAGAAGCGAAGACAGAGCTGAGTTCTTCCGAGAAATTGGCAACGCCATTGCTGAACTGGCTCACGGCGTAGGGTATCGAAGGCGGTTTCATCCCTTTCGAGTCGATGGAGATTCGCGGTATCTCTCGGAATTGAACCTTTCCAAGATCGTCCACCATAGTGAGAGGTGTCATGCTCACAGATCTGTCGATGAAGACGGAATTACGGTTCTTTGACATGGTACAGGCTTCAAGAAGAAAGTGTAGCGACTTGTATAATGTTGCTCCTTCTTTTACCGCTCTGTTGGTTGTTGACATCAGATATTTGATCTGCGAGATGGAACGGTTGCAAGCTCTGTTGATGACATGGAATGACAGATCTTCGATCAGGGTCGATTGGCTTTCTGAATGTCGAGTGCCCAGCAGTTGCGCCAGAAGCGTAATATCTTGTGTGTTCCAGTTCCAGAAAGAGTCATATGTGCGCTCCTTGTTAACATCAAACTTTGGTAAGATGCCTTCGCCATACACCTCACCATGCTCAGATACCCAAACATCCAACTTTTCCATGGCTTCATTGGCTGCTTGGCTTCGGCCATCTGAATCACGGCTCTCAAGAGACGTGTCTTGAACATGAGAGTCTAGTACGTCTCGAATATCTTTGACAAGCGCCGATGACTTTTCTGCAATCATTTGCATTGCTTTCGAATCAATCATGACAGCTTGATCGTTTGCTGGGTCGGCCTTTGACATCGAGATTCCTTCTTTTTGGAAATAGCTAGTCACCCAGCTTGTGAGACGTTGGTGGGCCTCCTCAGTTGAAAGACGTGCATCTGGCGGATCAGACACCATTAAAAGTAAGACAGAATCCTGCCTCATAGGACCAAGACCCCACTGGTGTTCCAGAGTCTGGCGAATAGTGGATTGTGCGAATTCAGGCGGAAACTTGGCAGAGATCAGTCTGCTTACCATCGACTCCGTCTGTTTACCGAGTCTTCCGGTGTGGTTGACGCTCAGTGAACGGCAGAGTTCATCTAGAGATAAGTCTTCGGGTCGCTCAGGTAGCTTGCCCTTGAACTCGGCATGTAGGTCTCCCACAATTTCGTTCGTAAGAGTTGAGCGGCCTGCATTGAGCATGAGTTGAAAGCTCGTTTGTGAGGAAATATCAACTTACCTGCCGCAAGACTACTTATCGAAGCGCTTAACGAAATGTCTTGACTACCCTTCTTCAACTTTCCTGCGACAATGGCAAGTACAATGGCTGAAGTCGGCGTTTCAGCATCTTTCACAGATTCTAGCGGCTGTTTTGCACTTGCTGTACTCGTTGGTATCGGCACTGGCTGCGTGTCTGGCTTTACTGATCCTGTTGGTAACCTGGCCTGGATATCGGCTATCGATGGGTGTTCATCGATACTTTCCTCTGGTAGCTCGCGGTAATAGATTTCGTCTTGATCACTTTGTGGTCCAAGAATACGCCGTTGAACGCCTTGTGCTTCGTCCTTCTCTTTGAAATCTGCGCTCCACGTTCTCTTCATCATATTAGTGAGGACATTGGATGGCCCCACCTCCACGATGCGCTCGGTGCCGAATTGGCCCAAGATGACATCTTGCGTATCAATCCTTTGCACATATACCAATCAGCAAAAGCACAAAACTCAGTTTCAATGTTCGTCTTTGCATTCTGGTATCTCGCCTTTACATCTAGTGTTGCACTGAAAGAACTTACCATTTCACGGGAAATGTAAATTGATGTCTATTTCAAATCAGTATCAACCATACCCAAAATGCCCAAATAAATACATACGCTAGCAACTCAATTAGGAGCGTGTATGTGAGTTCACGCTCTACGTCGGGATGCATGATTCCTTGGTCGAAGAAGGTGCTGAGCACCTAGTACCGGTGGTATCTTGGATGCAACCCGATAACTCGAGCCAGAGCCCAGTTACTTTGTTTGACCTGTCGCACGCTCTATCGGCGCCAGGAAAGCTTGTAAACCGAGCATAATTCCTCTGACCAGACATTTGCTGATTTGGATGAGGCGGTTACGAAGGGGTGTCAGACTGCATGACATCAGCATGGTTTTGGGGCTACTGTATGTTATCGTTACGTGACCCACAATTACGCTGCTGAACACATGGCAGCCCAGAATCCAAGAAAACTGAAACTGAAGCAGTCTCTGGGGTAATACACTGTAGATATGGATGCTGGCTGTGACTCAATAATTACCTAGAAGTTCAAACACCTGCTTGCCAGCATCAGACGACAATGGACAGACTCAAATTTCCCAGCGCTTTAAGTGCAGTAAGCGTATCTGCATGCTTGACTATATTATTACTATTGGTAGCGGTATTTGCGGCAAGATAGTACCTATTAGCTTTTTAATGACTTGTACTGACACAGATCAAGGTCTGGAACATTACCTTGGCCATACATCGCCTGTACTTCCACCCTCTGAAGTCGTACCCAGGGCCTTTTTTTGCACGCATCAGTGACTTTTACAACACATTCCACATCTTTGTCAAGGATGAAGCACAAAATTTCCACAAGCTGCATGAGCGCTATGGACCCGTTGTTCGGTACGGGCCTAACAGACTCAGCATCGCTACACCCGACGCCGTGAGGATGCTTTACACCAACAGTCGCTACACACGCAAGGCAGATAGCTATCTTGCTTTTCCCCGGGATCCAACAAATGCTAGTCTCTTCTCAAGCATCAACAAAGAAGTGCACGCTCGCAAGCGTCGTGTTTTGCGCTACGGCTTTTCGGACAGTGCCTTGAAAGAGGCGGAAGTGACTATCAAAAAACATGTAGCCATTCTCTTGCGCTGTCTGGAGCACCTTTCCGACGACGATCAACATGGCTGGACTGTCGACGAGAAGAAATCAACCGGACAATGGAGCACTCCAAAGAACTGGGCGGAATGGATCAATAGGTATTCGTTCGATTTATCGACCGAGCTTTCCTTGAGCGAATCTTTCGATATGATGCGTCTTGGCGAAAGAAGACATTTTGCGGATTTGATCCACGAGAACATGTGGGCCGAGAATGTGGTAAGAATGTCCAATATGGCCTGCAACCGTTGCTTCAGAAAAGCTCACCCTGTACAGACTGGCTCCGCACTCACGCTTCTGCACCGCCTAGGACTGCGTAATACGTTACTGTCACGATGGGTGCGAACCAGCAAGCCGTTCGACGACTTTGTCGAACGTGCAGCTGCCGCACGCATCGAACAGACAACGACAGGAGTCGAACTGGGCAAGAAGGATTTCATGACCTGGCTCACAAACGACGCTGATCCAAACAAGGACGTTTCAATGGACGAGATCAAGGAAGAAGCCATATTGCTAATCACTGCCGGTAAGCAATGACTCTCCTCTATGCGCGAGCAGGACCAACCAGAACTGACTTGAATTGATTTCGCAGGCGGCGACACCACCTCAACGACCATCTCAGCCGCCATGTACTACCTTCTCCACGATCACGAGAAACTGCAAAAACTGCAAGCCGAGATCCGCCAGACCTTTTCCAGCGTAGAGGACATAAAACTGGGCAGTGCGCTGAACTCGTGCACGTACTTGAGGGCGTGCATCGAAGAGGCTCTACGCATAGCCCCGCCTGCTGGCTCGGTACTACGGCGCGAGGTCGAGGAGGGCGGCGTGCACGTCGACGGCCTGTACATTCCAGGAGGCACAAACGTTGGCGTCCCCGTATCTGCCATGCACCACGACGCAGCCTACTTCCCGTCGCCATTGAAGTTTCAGCCTGAGCGGTGGATCCCCGGCTCTGTGCTCGCAGACGGCACAGAAGTCACGCATGAGTTTGTCAAGCGTGCCTATGGCGCGTTCCTGCCCTTCAGCGCGGGGACAAGAGGCTGCATCGGCAAGCCGCTGGCCTACCTTGGCATCTCGATTCTCTACGCGACCATGTTGTTCCAGTACGACATGCGTCTGTGTCGCGAGAGGTGGGCGAATGGGCACCGCAGCGGCCTTGGCCCAGATCCTACCATTAAGTATGAGCTCGAGGATATCTTCACTTCATGGAAGAACGGTCCATTAGTTGAGTTCAAGGCCCGACAAGTGGAGTAAGCGACACTTGTGTCCGAGAAGGCTTGAAGAGTGACTTGATCATTCCCATGCCGGGTCTGTCGCCGAGTTGATCTTCCTTCTATTTGAATAATGGTATAATGAGGGAAGCAATGATCAATCTCTTCTTGGCTTCTGGGCACAGCAGCAACAGGCTTTGCAAGCATCGGTAAATGTTCGACAAGTCGTACAAAAATCATGGTAAACATCTAGACTAGACAAACAATGTATAGAAGTTCATAAATTATGTTACTCGAGACTGAGCTACCGACGAATAACTTTTGCCTTGGTAGGGAAGTGTAATAGATTCACGATGCATAACTTGCATTACCCGAAAAGACATGCTCCTATCGTAACAGCCCTGTAGAGCTCTTGAGCCACACCTCAAAACGCGAGATGAGTTCCATCTACGATAGGACGCCCAGAGAGACATGGCGGTCCAACGCCTTGGCATACAGCAGCAAACAAAAGCTTCCGGAAGAAAAAAGCTTACCACCGCCTCGTGCGTGATCATCTCAGATGACGCTACTGCACATAGTCCGTGCACCATGCTGGCGTGATCTGAGACATGGAATCATCACGTAATCAGCCGCCAAGACTGATGACGGAAGCAAGATCTCCAGGTACCAAAACTCCATGATGATGAGAGATGATGACCACTGTGGGGATGGTACACACAGAGCTGCTGATACTTAGATGCATAGATGGTGTGATTATTGCCCGCTGGATGCATGAGTGCAATCTCCCCACATCATGTTGGAGCGGAGCAGTCGATGAGAGATCAAATTGATAGACTGGATCAGTGTGGGAGTGAGCATGAGATGGAGATTTCATCTTACGGGACCCGAACTATTAGCCGGATATATCTTGAAGAAGTCACTGACCTCGAAGTGTGGTATGGGGTGGGGGAGGGAACTGTGTCGACTTTTCTATTCAAGTGTCGTCATCATGGGACGTAAACAAACGGTCGATAGCTATCTGTAGAAAGGAAAAGATATGGTTCTATCTACTGGCTTATGGATTGCACTCGGGTTTTAAAAAATGACGCTATAAAGTTCCGCCTGCCTCAGCGTATGATTACATAGTCAAGGGTTTCCGATCGCTCGCCGTTCAAATACTCGACTCTATACTTCCACGACATCTGCTCTTCATCAAGCGCTCACGAATGATAGCAACGTGAACATGGGTTCAAAGCGAAGCAACATGAAGATCCCGGCACCAAATTCCGATTATCGTAGGTAGTGTGTTGCCCTAGCAAGTAGCGAGAAGCCAAGCTAATTTTTTGTCACATAGAATGGGGCGTGTACAGTAGCAAGAAGAACAATGGTGAGCCAAATCGACACATAGCCTCCCTCCTGGTCCACTTTCATGACCAAAATCGACGGAGAAACAGGGGCTGATTAGGACAATTTTGAGCTACAAAACAGTCAACGGGCATTCTATATGTAAATGGACCGCAGAGACAGGCTGGTCCGAACCTGAGTTTGTCCAGAATCCCTACCTGCAGGTGCACGGTTTGGCGCCTGGGCTGCATTATGGTAAGCATAGCGTCTCTCAATCTATGGAAAACGCCAGATTTTCATTTCCTGAGAGATACTAACCGCGTGAGCAGGTCAGCAAGTCTACGAGGGACTACAAGGTGCGTTTGTGGTTGAAGCTTGGCCCCGGGAGGCATGAGGCGAGATTTCCATGTCGGTGCTGACGGCGATTGCTGCGTGGAAACAGCACGGCGAACGCAGGACAACAACATACTCATTTTCCGCGCCGAAGCGAACGCGAAGCGCATGCAGCGGTCGGCGGAAGCCGTCTCCATGCCCAGCGTGTCAGAAGAGCTTTTCCTCAAGGCTGTCCACCTGGCCGTAGCACGGAACGCAGAGTTCGTCCCACCTGCCGACTTCGCAGGAAGCCTGTACATCAGGCCCTTTCAGTTCGGGTCAGGTTGCCAGATTGGGCTGGAGCCGCCAGACGAGTTTATATTCTGCGTCTTCGTGCAGCCGCACATTGCCTTCCACGGCCATGGGACGCTGCGGGCACTGGTATCTGAAGACTTTGACCGGGCGGCCACACGCGGTACAGGAGCCGTCAAGGTCGGCGGCAACTACGCGCCTGTCATGAAGTGGTCGAGGGAAGCGCGGAAGCCAGAGAACGGCGGCTGGGGCGTGCTGCTGCATGTTGACAGCAAGACGCAGACGTTTATTGATGAGTTTAGCACCTCGGGCTTCATTGCCTTTAAGCGCGCGGTAGATGAGAGCACCCAGCTTGAACGCACGACGGTGGTGGTGGCGGATAGCCCGGCGGCCATTGAGAGCATCACGGCCGTGACGGTTTCGGAGCTGGCATCATCATTTGGGTGGGAAGTCGTCAAGCGGCAGGTGAGCATACGGCCTTGAATTGCCAAGGGATATTTGGTCTTGGAGACTGATACGGCAGTATAGGTGAGACTGGACGAGCTCGCGAGCTTTAGCGAGGTGCTTGCAGTGGGTACGGCTGCCGGGCTGGTGTCGGTTTCAACGATCCGACACCAGTCCACAGATCGTGATTTTAGCTTTGTTGAAAACGGGCCCTGCTACCAAAAGCTATCGAGCGTGTTGAAGGATATTCAGCATGGCAGGGTAGCGGATACCTTTGGGTGGTGCGCGCCTCTTCGGTTTGAGGAATTTGTATCTACATAGGATGGTTGAGGCTGAGCAGGAGAGCGTGTCGTAGTAGTGATTCAACATGTGCAGCTGCTTCAATGCTAGTGCTTACGTCTGTGTTGATGATGTTGTGGTCATAGTTGTAACCCAAAGCAAGAAAGCATGTAGACCATTTCATTTCGTGACTCGTCACAGTCACAGCTAGATTCATTTTTATAATAGAAAATTTATACCAAACAGTACGTCTCCCGCACGATGACTCATAGCTGGAGCGTCACATGCCATCGATACTATATTAATCTTTTTAGCTTGCTGTAAGGCGTCCATCTTTTTGCGGAAGGTGTCAGCGGGGTGGGGCACACACAGTAGCATTGCATGTCGGGCGCCTAGTCCCCCTCTCTCTCATATACCTGCCAAGCCTGCAGCGTTAAGCTTAGCATTTACCTAGTCCATAGGTACACTGTAATGTATCTCCCAAGCATTTAGGGTGTAAATTTGGCATTTGCCTAATCCATACAACGCGTAATGTATCTCAAACCAGCCTGCACGCTCGCAGCGACGTCTTCTCTACTAATCAATCCATTCCCCTCAGACACGCCGTCTTTACTGTCAGCCTCGATGAGCAAACCTGCTTCTTGAAAGACGTGCTCGGGCGCCACGGTAGCCCTTCCCGCCTTGAAGACATACTTTGAGACCATTGTCCCAAAAAGGATCTTGCGCACCTGGCCGTCCTTGGCCAGGGCTTCAGGTCCACCCAGCAGGTCCAACTCCCTCGCAAACTTCGTGCCGGGCTTTGTGAAGTAGGTGACTACGTACATGGCCTTGTCGCTCCAAGCCAGGATGCGCGACGACACGACATAGCTTTGGTAGGGGCGGATCTCCCTTTGGAACTTGCATTGCACCCCGGCCAAAATGAAGGCAGGCGATCCAAGATTCGCCAACGCTTGACTCAAAAGACTCGTTATGAGCTCGGCGCGGTTGATGTCGGCGTCTGCGAAAAACGTGCTGTTCGACTTGTGAATGTTGATGTCCAGATCGAGTGCGATGGCCCGAGATTGTAAGGTGCAATGCTTGAACAGAGCGGGCTGTGCAGCATAGGATGTTGTCGGTGTAGAGGTTGCTTGACACGCCGATGCGCTTTTACTGCGTTTCGACCCAAACCTTGCCCTCAATAGTCTATATAACGAAGGGGCCAGTCGCAACGTATGGGCTAGTGGCAAAGATTTGGCATTGGCTGCTAAGAAACCGACGAGCAGAGTTCCGGTGAACAAATAATGGTATGGCATCTGTCGGATGGTATCGAAGACTTGATCAGCCATTGTTCAGGTTGGTATCTGAAATAAAGTTCATTTAGGCAGGGTTCCGGTGGCGGTCTGATGTCGGTGAAAAAGAGTCGTCGAGTAGATTGTTCAAGAGATGTTGGTGTAAGTCATCAACGCAAGCAAAGAAATGCCTCGTTGTTCGAGGAGGAACCCTGAGAGGCAAGTGCTGTTTGGGTGTTTTTGAACTCTACCAACTCTTTCTCCGTCGGACTTGACGCTCATTCATGCGGTGGTTGGCCTCGTGAAGTCGTCGTCAGCATGTTTACGTAAGCATCGGATATCGATCGATGGATGCTTTTCGATGGCGATGGGCAACAAGTCGCACAAATATCGTGATTCGTGTCCTCCTCAGGGGCTAGTGCGGAGCTAGTCTGTCTTGGCTAGTGCTGAGCCCGCGCATCTCACCTGCAGCCTCAATGTCACGGCCCCGGGGATACTCGTAATACCATGTCCTGATACAGATTATACCGGTAGATCCGTCAGGTTGCACATTACCTACACATGTCTAGCTATGGTAGTGCTGAGCCCGCGCATCTCACCTGCAGCTTCAATGTTATGGATATTCGTAATACCATGTCCTGACACTATGATCGCTCCGGATCATCGTATGCGACATAACGATGACTCAGAAACTTATAACGTACTTGGTACAACTCTATTTGAAAATTCAAATCTCTAAAAGATACTACAAGTTTATAACATTGCATTCTAAGCAGTGTTCTATTAGAACTATAGTACACCAGATATATACTCACGTGAGTAAGGTTGCTGCCTTAATGGTAGATAGTATAAGAAGATCTTTTGCTCTGAACCATCCCAACAGGACACTACCAACTACCATGTCCTGATACGGATTATACCGGTAGATCAGTCAGACTGCATGTTACACATGCACCTGTCTGGCTAGTGCTGACAAAGCTCATATCATCGGGATCGCCGCTATCGGTGTTGGACTCCGCGGCTTGGCTGATTTACCCGTCGCTCTTACCCGTCTGCTCTTTCACTCGCATGAGGTTGAAAGTTAGGCTGATTTGTGTTGGGCGTGCATACTGAAAAACCTATTCTTCAGGCGTCCTTTAGACGCCCTACAAAGGAGCTCGTTTTCAGTGAGTCAATCATCCGTGGAAGTTGTTGCTCTCGGTTTCATCATGTTTACATGCGAATCACATTTGATGATAGTAGGTGGCCCGAGCAGGGACTCACTGAAACAAAGCCCCGAGTACCTACATACTTAGTATGTGCCAACATGCGGTATGTGCCAACATGCGATACATAAGTACATTGCCCAGGTGGACCCCGAGGCCCCTGGGGTGTCACGGGTCTACCGGTACGCTTGAGGAAGGTAATCTTGCGGCGGGGCCGCCATCCCGTTTCCAGGCGTCAGTAGATAGGCCGTACAGGCACACGCCTTCCCGCTGCATGTATGCCTCGTTAGCTCTTTTTGCTTTCAACGCTAGTTCAGCGCAGCGAATGCGCATATCATGAACGCGCCCAGTAACTTGGCTTTTTCCTGCCGAAACCTCGCCATGGCCGATGTCAATGAGCGCCGCAAGGCACAGAACAGGGCTGCCCAGAAAAAATACCGTGAGTTGGTCGATGCCTGGCCAGAGACTGAGCCCTTGGTGCCGCAGCTCAAGCCAGGCCCCAAGAAGCAGCGGAATCACGTGACCATGCTGCTAACTGTCCTGCCCCAGGAACACGACAGAAACTGCGCATCGAACTCGCCAGAGCTATCCTGTGCGATAAACCACCCCAGCAGACCGACACGGCGACGGACAGGCGCGACTGGATCTCCTCGGTTAGCGATTGCGACGACGGCTATCACACTGTCGCTAGCCGGCACCACACCACCACCAACAACAACAACAACAACAACAATACCACTTCTCCCAACAGACAAAGATCCTCGTCCCCCATTGATACACTTCAATCTCTAGCTGTCAGACATCTTCTACAAACAGATAATGGCCGATCCACGAGGCTGCTGCGCGACAGTGACGCCCTGGCCGCCGCTCTCGAGCAGTACGGCATGCCCTTTGATCTTGATGGCGGCAGCACCCACAACATGAATTCTGCCGACTCGACAACAGCAATGGGCGACGTCAGTTGTCTGGACCCGTCGCTCGCCCGCCTCGACTGGATACACAGCAACGGCGAAACAACTTCTAACGGAGCGCTGCCATCATCCCGCACCTCTCCGCTCTCGTCCAGTGATATCGACAAGTATATAATGAGTCCTGCATCGCATCATCTGCCATCCTTATCATCCTCGTCTTCTTCGTCTTCTTCGTCAGATTCTTCGTCGTCAACATCATCATCATCATCATCATCAACGGCACTCACGCTCGGCAGTCTGACCACCCCCGTCTCAGACTGGTCGACATCCGTCGTCGCCGACACCCCCCTCAGCAACTCTTCAAACTCCTCGCTAATCAAGAGCTGCTGCAACCGCCCCCACCCGGAAGGCACAGACGACCACGTTAGCTGTCCCAACAACAACAGCAGCAGCAGCAGCTCCACGGCACTCCTCGACGAAACCTCGAGCCCGCTCTACACTGCCATCTCACTTGGCAATATGGAAATGGCTCGTCTCCTCGTCCGCTCTGGCGCAAAGCTAGACCTACCCGACCGCAATGGCGACACTTTGCTGCACCACTGCGTCCGGCGCGGTGACGTCACGACGAGCAGTGCGCTGCTTGACCTCGGTGCAAATATCCTGCATACTACCGCCGGTGGCAGAACGCCGCTGCATCTGGCCGTCAGCACGGGTAACGAGGCCATGGTTACCATGCTGCTTGATTGGTGCGCGAATGACAAGAATCCGCCTTTTGAGGCGGCCGCTGCTGCTACTATGCCTACCACCACCACCGTCACAACAACAACAACAATAACAACAACAACCAAGCAGAACACGGCCGTTCCAACGTCGTCAGGTCGCAAAATCAGTCTGCTAGGCCACTTCATAGACGCCTGCGACGCCCACAACATGACGGCCCTCCATCTCGCCGTCAAGCTGCAGCGCATCGACGTCGTCAAGGTCCTACTCGAGTACGGCGCTAATGTCAATCTAGGTTGACATTAGCTTGTTGGCTCTTGTCTTTTGTATTGGTATTCTTCTACCTTCAGTTGTTTTCTTGGTCTCTGGTTACTTCATCTTTGCATACATTGCACGGCACATGGGTGGGTTGAAAATAGTTAAAGGCTCTTTCATTCTTTCATGTGTATAGCATGCGAGGAGTCTTACGATGAAACGCAACATATGAATTGGCGAATAGAGAATAAACTACGCCATAGAGACCTTACGTGATGGCTACTACTAAGACATCGGCTATCTCACAACCCTCGTATGTTATCTAAGCAGAAACAGGAATTGTTCTCCATAACGCCCCGTATGCCTTGAACTACCAGAAAACAAGATATCGCTAAGAAGTAAAATAAAAAAAGGCTCAAAAGATTCCTTCATTGCTGCCATCACATGCCCTGTGCTTCGCAGGCTTTCTCATCAAGCGTGACAAAAAGCCCCAATTTTGACAATAGAAATCCTATCATCACATCGAACTCTGAAGAAAGAGCCTGCCATCGCAGAAACTAGTCTTCACTGCGGGGCAGCTGAGAAGATGAGCCGTCCGGCTGCATGGCGGCAGCCATGGCTCCGAGCGTGGGATGGTCGAACATGGTCGGCACATGGAGCAGCCGGTTGTGGCGCTTCAGCTCGGCGCTGAGCCGCAGCGCCCGCAGCTCGTTGCCGCTCCAATCATCGAAGAAGTGGTCATGCCTGCTCAGCTCCGTTGATTGGTCAAGATTCAGCGTCTTGATCCAGAGAGAGGCCAGCAGGCGTTCGCTCGGCGAGAGTGGAGCGTCGTAGCCGTGTATCTCGGGGCAGATGGCTAGCGAGTCGGCGGGTGCGTTTCGCACGAGCTCCTGGAGGCGGCTTCGATCGAGCTGGCCGGCCGTTGTCAGTGGGAATGCGGGGAGCGCTGTGAAAAAGGACGGGATGCTCGTGGGCGACAGCGATGCGTGGAGTTTGGGCTGGAGAGCTGTGGCTAGTTGACCAGCTAGATTGGCTGCTGCTCCCTGCTCGCTCGTCCACGGTGCTGTGCTGCTCGCCATCACAACGGCCCCAAGTCGGACATCGTCTCCCAGTATTTGGGGAGCGTACAGATCCACGACTACGTCCGAGGAGCTAGGTAGGTGCTGTCGGATTGCCTCTTCAATATCTCTGATCTTGATTCTATGACCGCTGACTTGCAACTTGCGTTCGGCTGCTGGCTCGATTAAAGTCAGCGTTCTGTCTGCATTAACTCTGAACCGCTGCAGCCCCTCGGTCTTAATTTGCCCAGCATGAGCGCTCGAGAGGTTGAAATGGTGAAGCTTAAGGATGCCAATTGCTCCTGGTGGCACACGCTCGGAAAAGTTGTTTGGATTCACGACGGAAGCGCAGGTCCCAGTTGCAGCGCCGACAAACTCTCCATGTTGGCTTTGCGAAGGGGATCCCAAAAATGCAATGGTACCTATCTCCCCCACACCCCAGGCCAGGAACAATCTGGCGCGTTGGCTCCATCGAGCCACATCGTGACGTGTCGGAATGTCGCCGTACAAACATACCTGTCGCAAGGCCGGCATATTGTTGGGCTCAAGTATTCTGGATACAGCCACAGGAATGGTGACGGCGTTGACGCCAAAGGATTTGATACTTTCGCCAACATTGGAGATGCTGCTACCTAGCGGCGGACAGCAGATTGTGCCACCGTATGCAAGCGGAGCGAGGATATCAACCAGCATGGTAGTTGACCATGATTCATTGTACAGCAGTGACCGAGTTTCTGTGTCCATGGCCATCTGTTCCCCTACCTGAAATAACGCAGCGCATAGTTCTCCTTGAGTGATGAAACTTGGAGCTGATCCGGCATCTGCAGAGAACGGTGGGAATGCAAAAGCGTAGTCTGATGCTGTTGGAGGTAGGGGTGAGCGATAAGCCGGCTTAAGGAAAGCCGTAGTGGGTATCGGCAAAGTATCCGCGGTGACAACAATGCATCGGCAGCCGGAGACGTCGGAGAAAAATGAGGCATAGGCTGGCGAGACCAGAACAGTGGACGTTTTGGCGTGGTGTAGCAAATCAGGCAATGAACTGCTGTCTATGCTGGGATCGAAGGGCACAAGGTAACCCCCGGCTTTTAAGACGCCCAGGATGGCGACAATGACCCATGGAGACTTATCGAGAACTAGACCGATGGCTTGGTTCGATCGCACGCCTTGGCGGACCAGTCGCTCCGCCAATGAGTTGGAGTAATCTTCGAGCTGCATATATGTCATGCTGTCATCCCAGGACTCAACAGCAGGATGAAATGGGTTGCGATCGACATGCTTTCGTATGAGATGCTGTATGTACGATCCGCTCGATGCAGCGTTTGTGTCGGATCCACCGTTGAACTTGACCTGTTGAGGCTGCCGTGTCTCCATATGAGGTTGTGAAAGTGCACTCAGGTCTCCCACTGGTGTCGAAGATGGCTTGTGGAACATCTGTTCAAAAAGCGTGATGAAAGTCGCCATGATGCTCTCGACCTGCGAACTGTGCAGGATGACGGGGTCGTAATGGAACGTAACCAGGATCTCTTTTCCACCAACCAATGTCACCAGATCAACACACAAGGCATTGGGAGAAAAGCCTTTGGGATTATCATACACTCTTGGACAATACACACCGGCTGCTTGAGCGTCAAGGTCATCAAAAGCAACGGCTTGGAAGTTGAACAAGCTATGCAGTTTGCATGCCTTGTTACAGTCTTCATCGATCCGTGATATTCTTTCCCCTCCAATGTGAGCATGTGGTATAGCTTCAAGGTGATCATTCTGGCACTGGGCCAGGAAAGATGAGACACTGAGACTATGATCGATACGCGTGCGGCAGGGGATAAGGACAGCCGTGGGTCCCGCCATCTCCTCTATGCCTGGAACACCGGCAGCAGCAGCAGTAGCGCGACCAGACAGGACGGTTTTGAAGATGACATCGCTGCTTCCGCTGAAATGGCTCACGGTGAGTGCCCACGCTGCTTGTGCAATGGTAGCTACCGTTGCGCCAGACTGGCGAATGTCATCTGGAGTTGGAAGAGGGAGCTTTTGCTTGATCGACCATGAGGCCATGGGCACATAGTTTGCAGCAATATCTGCCGGTTTCTCCGGAAACTCTGCTCCGGATACGCCTTCGAGCTTCTTCTGCCAAAATGTGATGGCATCCGCTGGATCCAATGCTGCTTGGTATCGTATAAACTCTTTGAATGGTGTGGCTCTGTCGCCGCTATCATCATCATTTTTGGTTGATGGACTGGAAAACAGCCTAGACCAGATCATATACAAAGACCATCCATCGTAAATTCCATGTGAAGCACTGAAAAGAACGGTGACTGTTCCGCTCGTATCCTCGGCGTCTTGCAGCGAGGAGGCTGCCTTCACAAATCCGACACGAGCCAGCGGCTGGCCGTAATCGTGGTTGTCGTACACATATTTAGCGAACGTCTCAATATCTGGCACTTCTTCCCACGTCAGAGCAGATTTTTTTGTGACGACCTGCAAAGCACTACCGTCATGGCCTGGAATCATCCGGGTTCGCAATAGCTCGAACCTCTGGAATGCAGACTGCCAAGACCTCTTGAGCATCGTCAGATCGGATGTGGGTATGTCCATGTGAGCAATCAAGAGGTATGCATAAGGGGTTCTCGCGGTCGAGGCGATGCAACTCTCCTGGAAAGGCGTAGCTGGATATATGTCTTCAACATGTTCAAAGTCAATGCCGTACTTTGGGAGCGTATAGTGAATCGCGCTCTGTGCTTCCGTTTCGGATATCAAATCGAATTGCGCTGATGCTGGTGCACTGAGGGGAAGCTCGGAGGTGACAGCGTCTTCCGACGTTGGCTCAATGTGGTTTGCCATATCTGAAAGTAGAGGGTTTGAGAATATGGCGGAAAAGGTCGTTTTGTAGCCAAGAGACCGAGCCAAGCTGACCAGTTTGATTGCAGAGAGTGAGTTGCCTCCCAAAGAAAAGAAGTCGCTGTTCACAGTCACAAGACTCTTGTGGACTCCTAATAGGCGCTCCCACCAGTCCCCTAGCATATCCTCTTTGGTATTCAGCGGGCGAAGAATTTCCGTGTTATCGCTGTTTGAACTTTCGAGATTCAGGGAGCCGAGACATGTTGCTATGAAACCACGGTCCAGCTTGCCTGATGCAGTATTCGGTAGCCTATTCAGCGCAATGAATATTGAAGGTACCATGAACGAGGGGAGTACCGCCCGAAGACTGTGCTGTAACTTGGTGGCTATCGTGTTGGGATAGTCGGCACTTGTAGTGCGCAAATGAGAGAATCGCACACCCGATAGCACGTCCACAAAGTCCAGCTCCATGACAAGGAATGCTACCAATACGGGGTCTGTCTTAGCTGACCCTTGCTGAGAATCACCAGATGATGGATAGCAGAGCTGGACAGCGCAATGACGGAAAAGCGTGTCAGCGGCCATTGATTTCTGAATGTGGTGCTGCACCTCGCCAACATCGATGCGCTGACCACGAATCTTGACTTGGCCATCTCGTCGGCCGAGGAATTCAAGACTCCCATCTGATTCATATCGGACCAGATCTCCAGTACGATAAATCCGTGCTGTACGCATTGATCCAGGCATAGTACCAAAAGTCTGTGTGCTGAAAGAGCGTAACGTAGCCTCTTCCATGCTAAGATAGCCACGCGCCAACTGTTGACCGCTAAGACAAAGCTCGCCAACCGCACCGATGGGCGCGAGAGTATTTGATTCGGGCCTCATCACCCATACGCCCACGCCAAGTCCCTTTCCGATGTTGCGACTGCTTTTCTGATGGCCGCCCTGCACGACATCTCTGGCAGTCGCATAGATGCATGCCTCGGTGGGACCATACGCATTGACAATGCGACGTCCGGGCTGCACCCAAGCATCGATGTCTGACTGTGCCAAAGCTTCTCCAGCGAAAACCACGAGTTCCACGTCCGCGAGCTTGCCGCCATCCAAAATTCGTGCAACCGTTGGTGTCAAAGATAGCACATTGACTTTCATCTCGAGGATAGACGCGGTCAAATCATCCATGCGTGCCTGTTCGGATGGGACGCATACACAACCTCCGGCAGCGAGTGTGGTAAAAATCTCGAAAAGACTGACGTCGAAGGTGAAGTTACTGAATTGTAGCATGCGCGTCGTCCGACTCAGTTTGAAGTAATCCTTCTGGAAGGCTATGGCACTCGACCAAGCTGCATGATCAATTTCCACCCCTTTTGGCCTACCTGTGGTTCCAGATGTGTAAAGGAGGTATGCGAGCTGAGCTGTAGGGGAAGCCTGGGTGTGACATTGGCTTGAAGCGCTGGGTCTTGGTGATGATTGCGACAGCGCAGACAACTCGACTGATAATACACAATGATCTTTGAATAGATCCGACAAACGGTTGGCATGACCTGGGGAGGTTAAGATGATCTCCACCCTGGCTGTGTCGACGAGAGCTTCAAGGCGCGATGCTGGCTGGGTAGGATCAAGAGGTACAAAAGCATAGCCGGCTTTGAGTATTGCAAGCATCGACACCAGTGCGGCCGCTGACTTATCGATATATAGACCGACGAAACGAGATTCGCTATTGTGAGGTTTGCGCTCGAGTATGTGTTGCGCAAGGATGTTGGCGAATTTGTCCAGTTGCTGATATGTCAGAGTTCCATCATGAGACATTACGGCCATGTCAGATGGTTGTCCATGAGCGGTCTGTTCCACTATTTCATGCACAAGTCTTGGAACAAACCCCTTCGGCTGGCTCGAGTTGAAGTCGAGAATGGCATCGATATGGCTGGGAGCTGTATCCATGAGGCTACCAATGTCACTGAGTGACGAATCCGAGGTGCATTGGCTGACGTTTTGCAGAATGTGATCAAATTGCTGCATCGCAAGGGTAAGAGTCGATTCATCGATGCAGTGAGGATCAAAGGCGGCTTCAATGTTCAGAGAACCGTCTTCGATGCTACACTCGAGAACAAGGGGGTATGGATGGAAGTCAGCTGAATCGATAGGTAGGGGAGCAATGCCGAGCTCGTTGAGAAGAGAGTTGTCCGTAAGCGAACCCGGAGTAATAACCAGCAGTGTATTGAAGTCGCAAGCCTCCCGCGCAGCTGGACTCAGGCTTTGGATCTTTTGGAGGCCAAGGTGCTGATGAGGTAGTGCTGAATTAATGACTTGTTGCAATGTTCGCAAGTAGTCCGCCAAGCTCATATCATGTCGGACCTCTACTTGTCTCGGGACTGTAGCGATGGTCGGCCCAACAATGTCCTCGATATGGGGAAGTGCGATGTCTCGGCCGGATAGTGTTACGCCATACGAGACCAAAGTACTATCTGAATACCTAGCCAGAGTCATAGCCCACACGGCGTTGACAAGATCGGCTGTAGTTAGTGAGAGGTTTCGACTGGCTTGTGCAATGTAGTTGAATCGAAATGTCTTGCTCGAACTTGCAGACGGCTTATGAGAACTCGCCACCGGTGGCCACTTGAAACCGTTCTCGTCTTGGCCAATTAGCTGCTTCTTCCAGTAATCTTCAGAAGGCAGAGTGCTCTTCAAATTGAGTTCTCTGATGAAAGATTGGAATGATGGACTGGGATGAGTTGGACCCGGATACCCGCGAAAGAATCCAATCACAGTATCCCAGATCAGTTTCATTGACCAGCCATCATAAGCTGCGTGGTGGAGGCTAATGATGAAGGAACTCGGACCACCCTGTTCTCCTAAAACCACACCTAGGCGAAAGAGTGGAGATCCGTAGGAGAATGCTTGAGTCCGTTGTGATTCCATTTGTTCCGCGCATGATTTTCCGGTGACAGAATAAGCTGCGGGAGCAGATCGAGCGACGACGATGAAGCTACCGTGAGGTCTCAAGATAATTCGACTCCTCATCATTGCGAAGCGAACACTGGTTTGCTCCCATGCCAGAAGGAAACGAGAGACATCCATTTCCAGAGGTAAGGTGAACGCAGCATGGAGACAATATGCTTGTTGTTTGGGGTCTGAGGAGGATATGGCCATCAAAGCTTCCTGCATAGGACTACAGGGATATATGTCTTCGATGTCTTCGATAGATAGGGAGCATTCTGCCGATATCTCTTGGAGTGACTCGTCATCAAATTTGATGTCGAGATGACGCACCAGCGAGAATGGCTCACTGCAAGAGCCTTCGCTTATCGTAGATGCACTTGATGAGACTAGAGTCGATGAGGCAGTGGAAGAGATGGTTTTTGAGGTACTGGTCAGAAGACTTGCCATATCGATCAGATCCGGATTGGCAAAGATTTCTGCAATAGAAAGATCAATTCCAACGCGTCGGCATTCCGCCCTCAGTCGCATGGCAATCACTGAATCTGCTCCAAGGCTATAGAAGTTACTTCTCTTGCTGGTCACTTGGACGTTCAGGACCTTCTCCCATAGTTTGCCAAGGAGCAACTCTTCGTCTGTTTCGAGATCGTCGCCATTAGTCGATATGGTAAGTGCCGCTGTGTACCCAACCAGCTGGTCACGGGCCAGCGCTGAAGTTGCTACCTGGAGGGCACGTCTGTCGGTTTTTCCAGAAGTTGATAGTGGGATCTTGTTGATCGGAATATATGCTTGAGGAAGCATATACCGTGGGAGCGATGATGTTGTAGATGGTTGACGCAGTATCTTGGCCACCACAGAACGTAATTTCTCGATCGAATCCGCATCTGTAGGAATGAGTTCCTCACTCGCAAACGACTCTTTTGATGACTCCGAATCAGGCCTTACGCAGACAAAACAAACTAGCATGTCGCTCTCTCCGAGGCTAGCCCGCTTGAGCAAATCGACGATGATGGGACCATCGTCTCGATCAAGACTGGTGCTCAGTACAGTCTCAATTTCGCCAACCTCAACACGCTGTCCATTGATCTTGATTTGTGTATCTTTCCTTCCAATGAAATTCAACGTTCCATCAGAATTGTAGCGGACAAGATCGCCTGTTTTGTAGAGTTTGCTGTCCGGCCGAACGCCCTTAAGCCATTCAGGACTGTCAATGAACACTGCCGCCGTCGTCTCGGGCCTTTTGAGGTATCCTCTGGCCAGTATAGGCCCTTCTATGAGTAGCTCACCGATGACGCCTACTGGTCGAAGAATATCGTGATTATTCTCATCAACAACCCACGTAGCACAGCGGTATCCACGCCCAATGTTCGAAGCACCAATCTCCCGAGTCACAGCTGAGTGCGATACGCATGCTATGGTGCATTCAGTAGGACCGTACATGTTGATCAACTGAAGACGGCTAGCCCATGCGTTCACTTGCTGTACGGAAAGGGGTTCGCCTGCCAGGCAGAGGGCTTTCAGTGTGGATACCGATAGCGGGTCAAGTAGGGCAGCAAAAGATGGAGTTATACCTGCCCAAGTAGCCCTGCTGCGTGCCACGAAGGCTGTGACCTCGACAGGGCTACGGTCTTCTTCTCTCGGAATACAAAGGCAGCCACCAACTTCAATGGTGGTGAAGATGTCACCTATTGACGCATCGAAACTGTATGACGCAAATTGTAAGGACCGTGTATCAGGTCCCAAAAGCGTCATACCTGTGGCGACCGCATGTTCTCTCAATCCCGTGGCCAATGCGCGGTGAGTTATTAGGGTACCCTTTGGCTTTCCCGTGGTACCAGAAGTGAACACCGCGTACATAAGGTTCTCTGGCTTCACCGAATCGCAGATCGGTGCGTTGTCCAGTTCGTATTGTCTAGAAGAAAGCAGTTGATCAACAAGCCCTTGGCTAATCTCAACTATGGAGATTGTCTTAGTTTCGGTGGCTGCACGGAGCCTGAAGCCTCGCGACTCTGCTGTCAATGGCGAGCATACCACGATAGAGGCTTCTAGTTCATTGATAAGGTTCCACAAGCGTGCTTCTGGGTGCGCTGGATCAAGTAGCACAAATGCTCCCCCAGCTTTGAGAATACCCAGTATAGCGACGACTGTCCATAGCGATTTCTCGAAGCACACAGGAACCAATGTTTCTGGGCCAATGCCATACTGCAAGAGGTGTCGGCCAATGCAGGTGGATGCATCATCGAGTTGCTTGTATGTCATGATCCCATCCCAGCTATAAATCGCCTCTCTGTCTGGGAACGCTCGCACCCGTTCGGCAAAGATCTCGTGTGCGCATTTTTCCAGGGGAGTAATCAAGGGACTGTTCCACTGGAGGAGCGAAGTCATGTCGTGTTTGCCCGGCTTCAAAATATCGCGAAGACTTTGATGCGGATCGCGTACCAATTCTGAGAGCATATCGCTGAGTGAACCAGCCACACGCTTTATATGCTCGCTCCCGAATGCCGAACCCAGGAAGTCAAAGTGCATCTCGATTTTCCCGTCAATATCATCGACTTCAACGAATAGAGACAAGTCAAATTCTGTGGGATCCTTCTCCGTGATCGTCTCAAAGATCAGGTCCTGGCCGCGATCGATCTGAGATTGTCGCGAAAGCTTAGGGAGAAATGAGATACCGCTATTGAACAGCAATGAGTTTCCTGGCAATCCTATGGCACTTTGGATCTCGGCGAGAGAGGCTCCCTGATGGGCGATGGCATCGGCTGAGCACTCCTGCATCGAGTTCATCAATTCCACCAAAGACGAGTTTACGTCCTGACCAAAGTCCACGAAACAGACCAACATAGCGATGAATGGGCCAATTGCATCTTCAATTCCGTCAATTGGTGCGTCACGTCCTGAAGCAAGATATCCAAATACAGCATGATTCTCGCCGGTATACAGCTGCAGCACTAGCGCCCATGCCAAATGGACTAGAGTTGGTATGGTAACCTGCAAATTGCCCGCGACACGTTGAAGTTCCGAAAGCTTCACCTCTAAAGGTACCGGGGCATAGTATCTCTGTGGCTTCTGAGACTTGGGTGATTCCTTGTCCATCCTGGCGTCCAACAGATGGGGAAAAAGGCATGGCTTAACACCATTGAGGTGGTTCTTCCAGTATAACAGACTGCTGTTCCGGCGCTCCGGGTCGCGAATGTAACGGATGAAGTCACCGAAGGTGTTTCGCGTGCGATCCGAAACTAGTACACCTTGGCCGTATGCTCTTGCAAGACTTTGTAGTAATGGCTTCTGTGACATGCCATCAAAGAGGATATGATTCACCTGAAGCCTGACAAACGTTCTCTTGTCAGAAGTTGAGCAAATGAGAAGCCTATGCGGGGGCTTCCTGTCAGGGAACAGGCCTTGATCTCTGTACGACGTGTAGCTGTTCAGCTGCTGTAATGCATCTTGTGAGTCCTCCGCTTTCAGAAGGACAGAACATGGCATATGTTCCTTCAAAACGATTTGGTAAATCATTTCTGATCCAGTGGCACTTGCAGATTCCAGGAAAATCGTCCGGAGTGTGGGGTGGGCTGCGACTGTTTCATGCCAAGCTGCTAAGAGCTGATCTGGGTCGATAGATTGGCCTGCTCCTTCGGTGTGAGCTGTCGTGACCTCCCACGTAAAGTCAATCTCATAAGCGCCTAGATTGGTCGTTTTCAATTGGCTCAGTGCCAAAGAATCTTGCATCGGAGAGCCGTCCAAGATTGCCTCGACGTCACCGAGATTTTCGACTTCTGGAATGGCCAGTATCGTTTGGGCAAGAGAATCAATCTCGAAATAATCCATGGTGCTGCGTTTTCCAATGTTATCGAGAGTCAATTGCTCCCTTTCGTTGAGCAGTGATCCCACGACATCCTGTAGAACTGAAGGTAGAACAGATTCCAGCCAAGAAGATATTCGATTTTGATGCCGTGTTTTTGAGTTCCATGCACTTGTCAGATGCAGCTTTCCATCAGAAAGCACAGCAGCCGATAATTCGAACAAGCAGAACCTTTGGAGATTAGGGCCCATATCAGCCAACTCCTCGCCTGCTGTCCACGATTCAGGCTTGAGAATCGCATCTTCCTTTTCCAGAGATTGGTAGCGTCCCTCGTAATTGAAGAGAATTTCGGCTGGGAGATGATTCTTGTAAGCGGACCGCCCCTCTTCAGTCAGATACTTGGATGAGAAGTACTGAAATCCCTTGGCAGGCATCGCTCTTCGCCAGTCCTTCACGCGCCGAACTACGTCCACAGTATCGTCGGTATTGACGTTCTCTAGGAGAACAGGTGATACAACAGTGAACCATCCCACGGTCTGCGAAATGTCAATCCAATCGTTCCATGGCTCCCTTCCATGAGATTCGTTAAATATTGGAGGTAAAGCGTATTCTGGGAAAACTTTGCTGAACGATATAAAGATGCTTGCCAAGAGGATATCTATAGGCTCTGTGCGAAGCGCTCGATGGCAATCGTAAAGGAGCTGGGACGTAAGCGTTGGATCGAGAGCTATGCGGATTTCCTGCACGTCGCTGTACACATTTTGAGATGGCGAGATTCCCCAAAAAGAGAAGTCTGTATCAGGCACTGATAGACCATATGGGATTGTTTGTGCGGGAATGAGTCGTCGGCTGTGGCGCCTTTGTAGCTCAACCCAAGCAGAGAACGGAATTGATTGCGATCGGTCTGGTAAGACCGGCGCAATTGCCTGACTGTCTGCCTCAGTCAGAGCAGCAATTGATGCTTCTAGTTCTTCCACGATGATCCTCCAGGAGACCAAGTCGATTACGATATGGTGGGAAACGATAAACAGCAACGAGTCTTTTTCGGCAGGCTTTTCGAACAGTTGCGCACGCACGATCGGGCCATCGAAGAGATTGAGGGACTGTCGCGCTTGGAGCATTCTTCTTTTTTGCTCATCTCTTGATAAGTCATCCGAGATAAGTTCCAATGGGAAATCAGAGTCTGTCGCAGTAGCAATATATTGCATCCATTCCCCATCTGAGGAGGCTCGGAACCGCGCACGCAGCATTGGGTGCCGCTGGATGATATCTGCGAGCGCTTGTTCGACAAGCTTTGGCTGCACAGCCACCGTTAACCGAAGGAGAACATTCTGGTTGTAGTGATGCCAGGCTGAAGATGAATGCGCTGTCTCTACGAAGAACTGCTGCATGGGTGAAAGACGAAAGAGCTGTTGCTCCTCGATCACAGGAATCTCCAACTGCGAAGATGTTTGCTCGCTTATCTGATCGGCAACGTCCAGAAGTGATTTTGATGTTAATATATGCTTGACAGAGAGGAACCCCAGGCCGGCCCTTCTTGTTGCGGAAGAAATCTGCATAGCCGTGATCGAGTCACCTCCGAGTTTGGTAAACGAATGGGTCATGATGACTCTATCCTTTGGCAGGTTGAACACCTGACTGCAGATTTCCTGAAGAAGCTTTTGACGTTCATTGAGAGATACTGTCTGGTGGGCTTGCGAATCTCCATCTATCTGTGTGAGATGCATTGACTGTTCCTGAGACAAGATCTCGACTTCATTCAGTAGAAGTTTTCTGTCGAGCTTTGACGAGGTTGAGTACGGGAATTTGTCGATTCCTAGCCAGTTGGATGGAATCATATACGGAGGAAGGCTTTCGACTAGCTTCTTACGAATTTCTTCGACGAACGCTGAGTTGAGGGGTGTGAAGTATGAATCATCTGCGTCTGGCGTTCTTTGAGTTTGGAGGATTGCAGTCAGCCGGTTAGCAAGCGGGCCCTTTTTGGGAAGGACTACGGCCGCCCTGCATGACTTGATATGTGCCTCGATATCACTGAGTTCTATGCGCTGTCCACCAACCTTGACCTGTGAGTCTGCTCTACCGATCACCTCATACGAGCCATCGGCGAATTGTCGTGCTAAGTCGCCAGTCCGGTAGAACCGCCGTGGAGACGATTGTTCCGGCGTTGGATTGGGGAAAAAGTCCACGTCAAGCAGAAAGCTGGCAGCCGTCCGAGTTGGGTCGTTTAAATACCCGTCAGCCACCTGCGGACCTTCAGATATAAGTTCGCCAATGGCGCCAACTGGCATCAGGCGACGCTTGTCCATTGCAGCAACCCAAACACGGGTATTCCTTGGTCGAGTCGTGTTATAAGCGGCTCCTTTGAAGATCCGCCCAAAATTGAGGATGAGAACATTCTCGGCTGGACCGTAAACATTATAAACCTCTGCGCCGCCATCTATCCAGCCAGCGATGTCTGACTCCTTGACTAGCTCACCCGCGAGAAGCAGCTTTCTGATTGTTCTGGAGCAGACAGCAGGATCGAGAAGTCGAGCCACTGTTGGCGTCAAGTTTGCCCATGTTGGGCGTGAGCGTTGGATAAACTCCTGCAGGTTTCCCATACGGTCATCCTCAGATGGAATACATAGTGTCGAACCATGGAGCAGGGCAGTGACTATATCTGCATAGGACATGTCGAAGGTGTATGATGCGAACTGAAGCATCCGATCTGCGGGGTTCGCGTTACCAATCCTCCCAAACTCCCAAGCCCCAGTGCAGACTGCGGCATGCGAGGCAATGATGCCTTTGGGAATTCCAGTGCTTCCAGATGTGAACAAGCATATCGCAGGATCATGGGGTTGTGGTAGAAGATCTTCGACTTGCTTGTCAGTCGATGGCCCCTGAACACTGAGCCGAGTGGCTTGGACGACCTGAAGTTCTGGGGATGATCTCTTCAACAGCACAGCAAGATCACCTTCAGCGACCACCGCATGGGTCGCATTTGTGACGTCAATGATCTGTCGTATGCGCGATTCTGGGAACCTGGGATCAACAGGCACGAAAGCTGCACCCGCCTTGAGCACAGCCAGCATAGAGGCGATCGACCAGCGTGATTTGTGAAAGCAAATCAGAACCCATGATCCGACGCCGACTCCGCGGCGTCGCAGCTCCTTTGATATGTCTGTTGAGGCATTATCAAGCTCTCTATAAGTCATTCGACCGTCCCAAGCATCGATAGCCTCGGCATCAGGCTGTGAGTCGGCCACTTTGGAGAATTCGGCATGAACCAAAGACTTCTTGGAGATGAAATCTATCTTGTTCCATGCTATGATGTTTTGCAAGTCCTGTTGACTAATGTTGAGGTCTCTGAAGAGCTTGGTGCTCTTCGTTTCTAGGAGAGCATCGAGTGTCGAAGAAAGCGTTGCGCCAAAATTTCTGGCCTCGAGGTTGGACATGAAGTTGTGGCGGAAAATCAGCGTGTATGTCGACGGCTCAACAAGCAAAGCAACATCAATATCTTGCCAAAGAAATTTGTTTGGACCCCCAGACTCGTGAATTGGATTTTGATCGGCGGAGACAAGATCTTCGCCATTGGTGTATATAATGGCCGTATTGCTTTGATTCTGCTCAACCGAATCCGACCCATTGTCATGGCTGCAAAGATTGGTCGAGATAGATCGCAACTCGGTGGTTTCCAGTATGTCGCATGATCTGCTCGCTATCTTCGCGTTGCCGGCTTTGCTCTGGAAGCAGATCTGCGACAAGTTGCTGTACAAGCAGAGTGTTGCAGACCATGCAGCTTCAAGTGTTGCTGCCGACAGAGATGGTGTAGATGGCGCGCTCAATTTTAGCTCCTCGCTTTCGACAGCCTTGGAATGCTCATTTCTTCCAGGGAACGCAGGCAGTTTGCAAATCACCGCCTTTCTGGACGTCGGCAATGAAGTCCGTGTCATGACTTCGATGTTATCCTCTGTGATATGGTTACTTGCGCAATCACATGCAGCAAATAGGAGGCACAATGGGGGTTCGACGGCTGCGCTGGGAACGACGAAAGACGGTCAAGTTTCACACCACAGGCAGCAATCTGTCCCAAGCAAAACAAAGTCAGGATCGCAATAGACGGAAGTTGAGCAGGCTTGCAGTGGTTGTTTCAAGCAAGCTTGAACAATTCTCTATCAGTATGCACACTCCTATTGATGCGGAATCACACTATTACATTATTATCGACTTGCATCACAGAAACTATTGACATCTTCGCCCAAGACGCGCAAGAAAGGCGCTGCGTGTAATAGTGTCCAGCGTTACCCGTGCCACATACGCCCAATATGGAGTAAGCGCTGACATACCCCAGCATGAGCTCAGCATGAGGTGAGACAAAGCACGCTTCCACACAACGTGCAGAATAGCGCAACGCCTCGCGCAGCCCTTCCCTTTTGCCAGATGTCGTGCTCGTAGCGCTATGTGGACATGTTTTGCGGCATAGTTCCTGCTCTATCATTACGCCGAATGTACCTCCCGATGCGTTGAACTCTCCACGCTTTTCGAAAAAGTTCAATCATGGCTAAGGCAGATGCTACGATGCCAGTCGACGACAAGAGGCTTCAGGAGGATGCAGACACGCCATCTCCATCCATGGTTTCAGCCACAGAAGCTCCTGCGCTGACCACCATGGAATGCGTGCTAACCATCGGCTCGATTGGCCTGGTGGTTCTTATGGGCGCTTTGGTAAGACGTCCGCAGCTTCTCTAGTGGTAGTCTTGACTAAATGTGTTGATGAGTAGGATTCTACCATCGTGGCCACCATCAATCCAACCCTAGTTGCAGTATTCAAATCAGGCAAGGACATTGGATGGTATGGTGCCGTCTTCCTCTTGGTAGTTGGCGCAACTTTGCCTTTCTTTGGCAAGCTGATCACCATCTTCCTGCCAAGAAATGTTTTCCTGGCGTCCTTGACCATCTTGGAGATTGGGTGCTTGATGTGCGCTCTTGCTCAAAATTCGCCAACATTCATTGTTGGTCGAGCGATCGCTGGACTCGGATGTGCTGGTGTCCTTTCCGGCGGGTTAACGTACGTTGTCGAAGAGGAGAAACGGGAGCGTATGACGAACATCTAGCTAACATAGTTTCGTAGCATTACTGCGTTGATTACGCCACTACGGTATAGAGCCATGTTCATCAGCATCATTGGTGGCTTAGAAGGTGTTTCCAGTATCATAGGGCCCGTCATTGGTGGTGTCCTCACGAATACGATAGGATGGCGTTGGGGATTTTGGATCAACCTTCCCTGCGGCGGTCTCCTTTTCGGCGTCTTACTCCTTGCCTTTCGGAAGCCCATCAGGACGCCAGGCAATGAGACCAACGCGACAAAATCACCGCTCGAAAAACTGCGTCAACTGGACTTTGCTGGAGGTTGCATCATAATAGGCTCACTCACATGCTTGCTTCTGGCTTTGCAATGGGGAGGCGCTACGTATCCATGGGCTAGCGGTCGAATCATTGCGCTTTTCGTCATTTTCTTCATCTCCTTTGTCTTATTCGCGATTTGGGAAACTAGACTTGGTGATGCAGCGTTGTTTCCAATGCGCTTGCTGAAGAGGAAGGCCTTTGTGGCATCCCTTTGGTTCGGCTTCTGCATCTCCAGCGGCATGTGGATCATCCTCTATTATGTAAGTCACCCGCATTTAGCACTCCACAGGTCGGGGGAACAGTGAACTGATAGCAACTAGCTTCCAGTATGGTTTCAGGCGATTATGGGAGTGACGGCCGAGGGATCTGGAGTCAGTGTCTTACCGATGGTAATATCAGAAGTTTCCGTTGCGACCGTAGCGGCAGCGCTAGTTCCAGTCGTGGGGTATTTGCCTCCCTTTGTCTTTTCAGCCACAACGCTGTCATCCATTGGCTCTGGTCTGTTGTCCTCGCTGCATCCCGGCAGCTCCAGGGCTCAGTGGATAGGATACCAAGTGATACTAGGCGCCGGCTACGGTATCGGAATTCAGCAATCTCTCGTCAACGCCCAAGCATCAGTGGAAGCAGCAGACGTTGGATACGGGACATCTGCCGTGCTCTTGGGCAACATCCTCGGAGGCTCCATTTTCATTAGCATCGCGCAAGCCGTCTTTCTTGGCGAGGTTCTAAAACTCGAGGGGCAGTTTCCCGGAGTGTCGCGTGATACATTGATTAACGACTTTCGCTCGCTGCGAGAATTTGTCTCGCCACTGGATCTGGCAACAGCTTTGGATGTCTACAACTCGGGCTTGCGAAAGGTATTCCTGATGGCGGCAGCGTTGTGTACACTATCCGTCTTGGCCTGGCCCTTCATTCCCTGGCGCTCGCTCAAGACCAAAGAGAAAAAGGATCAAAAAGAGGAGGGCATGACAGAAACAGTAGGTAGGGAGGTCAAGAATGAGAAGGATGTTTCTTCGAGGGACTGACAGATGCAAGCCAAGCGAAGGTGAACGTGAGCGACGAGAAGGTGAATGCAAGAGAATAGAATATATAGCAGACATAGTTTGAATTGATATTCTAGCGTAGCATGTTCTAAATGAAGACTAGAAAGGAGTCATGGTTTTGCACCCACTCTCCTAAACTGGAATCGTGTGTGCACTGATCGAGGGTTCAAATGTGTGCTCCAACACTTGGAAGATCTACATGAGCTCGAATTTCCAAAAATCTGCGGCAACCTGAATTTTGAAGCTTAGAGGTAGTTTCGTTCGTGCCGGAGTGCTCACACTGGGTGATGCCGATCAGCTTGGCTGACCCTCAATGAGCATCCATGAGAGGTGATAACCTTACCCAATAGGCAGGTAAACGTGTCGTAATTTGCACGCCGCGCTCATCATTAGGTGAGGGAGCCGTTGTGCAGGCTCTCTCCAGGCACCAGGATCAAAGTATTTAAATCCTGGAAGCCTCCGCCTGTGCCGCATAGCCCCTCCTCAGTATTCCTCCCTACTCTGTTCCTGTCACCCACTTTCACATGACACCAATTTCACCAATGTCGGCCACCACAGAAAACAAAGTGTACGTCGTCACCGGTGCCAATCGAGGTCTCGGTCTTGGCCTTGTGCAATCACTTCTTGCGCGTCCCCAACACACGGTAGTCGCCACGGTCCGTAGCGAGCAAGCCAAACAGTCGCTAGAAGACGAGGTCAAGAGCGTCACGAAAGGAACTGGCAGCACGCTTGAAATCATACAATACGACTTCTCCACGGCCATCGCTCCGAAGCAGGTGGAAAGTACATTCGCCAAATTGAACATTCAGCACATTGACGTTCTGGTGCTCAATGCTGGAGGGGCACAGCCAATGGTCCAGCCAAGCGAAACCACAGCCGAGGACCTACGCGCAGCTTTCGAGACCAACACCATCGCGCCTCTGCTCGTCTTCCAGGGCCTGAAGTCATATCTGCTACAAGCCAAATCCACTCCCAAACTCATCTGGGTCACCTCATCAGTCGGAAGCATCGCCGACATGGACCCGTTTGGCGGCGGCGCCTACGGTCCAAGCCGAGCGGCACAGAACTGGCTAGCGCGCTCCATCCATCTTGAATTCAACGGCACAAAGGGAAACACGCGTCTGATTGCCATTCCCCTGCATCCGGGATGGGTACAGACGCGAGCGGGGCAATACGTCGTCGATCAGTGGCAGTCGGCGCTCAAGGCCATCGACTACAACATTGAGAAGCCCCCGACTACGCTCGAGGAGAGCATTTCCGGCATGCTCAAAGTCATTGACGATGCGACGGCGGAGCATTCAGGGCAATTTCTGACCTATGAAGGCAAGACCCTGCCGTGGTGAGTTATTGTTCGTGGTGGTTGAGCGTTTGCGCGCCAAGCGCTCAATAGGTGTCAGTCGTCAGCCGTCAGCGAATGAAAGAATACACTACTACTATAGTATGCGTACATCTATGCTTGCTGTGTTCTAAAGGATAGCTGGGCCCTTGCATATGCTTTCCATTACCCTGTGATCTACCAAGTACTGAAATGGCTAGACCAGTCATTAGTTAAGCCGCGCATCCTCAGCAGTCTGCTTACCATATCTCACCACACATAGCCTGATGCTCTCAGCCACCCGTGCAGCCTCTGCATAACCCTGACAAGTTGCTGCATCTTAGACATGGATGATCAGGTGCATTCGATTAGGTATAGTGCGGAACGCATGTTTATGGCGAGCTTCATTGCATGCCTGTGCGGCTCAACGCAAGGCCCGTCGCGTGAAAAGTCGCAATCACACATCGGCACGCCATCTACCTTTTATATGCAACAACTGTCAGACCAAAATGAGCACCATGTTTTCCCTGAAGGGCAAAAACGCGGCTATCACTGGTGCCGGAGGGTGCGTATCCTTCCTTTACAATCCAGTATGATGATAGTGCCATGAAGCTATGCTCCACAAGGTGGCAATCAGTGAAACGCTGCTGAATTATAACTGAAAGCTATGCGCAGGGCCATCGGAACACAAACAGCAATTAGCTTTGCTGAAGCTGGTGCGAGTACCATTCTCCTGTCCGACGTTTCCAAAGAAGCCCTGGACCGGCTTCAGAAGCTCTTGGATTCCAAACCATCATGTTCGGCTACGTGCTTCCTGTATCAAGTCTGCGACGTCTCCATTGACGAGCGGGTTGCGGAGTTACTTGCCAAACTTGATGAGCATGGCGGCCTAGACATTATGGTCAACAACGCCGGTGTCTTCCCTACAGATCTTGACGGAGATGCTGTGACGGTGACGGCTCGTGCATGGGAGTTGACGCACAATATCAACGTGCTGGGTACATGGCTGGGCTGCAAGCATGCGATTTTGAGCATGCGCCGATTCCGCAAGCAGAGCGGTAGCGTAATCAACCTGAGCTCCGTGGCAGGGCTCATTGGCAGCGCAACGTCGCAGCTGGCGTATACCGCCAGCAAAGGCGCCGTCATCGCCATGACTAGAGAGTTGGGCATTGTCCATGCGCGAGAAGGCTTCCGCTTCAACTCGTTGTGCCCGGGGCCACTGGATAGCCCCATGCTACAAGACTTCCTGGAAGGCGAAGACGATAGCAAAGGCTCATCTGCCACCGTTTCTGAGCCTGCAAAGGGTCAAACATCCCGAAGACTACGGAGGGAAGTACACCTCCCACAGGGGCGTTGGGGTGCGCCGCTGGAGGTTGCGGGCGCAGCAGTCTTCCTGGCCAGTGATGCCAGCTCTTTTGTGAACTCCACTGAGCTGGTGGTTGACGGCGGGTTGACCAAGGCAAGCCTTTCATCCCGTGACTTTTACCGATTGGACTGCTAACGTTTTTCAGGCATTCGTCACTCCCGAAGGCGAGCCACATCACAGTATCCTTTCAAAGCCTCGGCCAGGGACCAATTCCAATCTTTAGTGTTAGCCATGCAACCATGTCGTTCTCATATGAAAGATTTTGACCCGTGAACTGCTCAAACGTGGCTTCGCTTTTCTTGAGCATCGTGCTACAAACAAGGAACACCAATGCTTTGTCCCATGTCTGGTCAAGCCGAAGTGGAATCAGAATACATATTAGCATAGCTCTTCCTCCTAAAAATGAAAGAGACAATGAGACAGTAAGGCACCCACGGAGCATGCTCTCCTCATTACGAATATTGTGTATATATCACTGGTTATGGGACCACCGTACTGGTCATATGCTCTTGCACAAAGTCCCGTCCTCCTTCACCACCCAGTTCTCACTTCCGACACAAGTAATACAGTAGAAAACACCGTCAGGATCGTACTTTTGCTTCACCATACTAAGGCGGTCAAAGTGCACGCCGTAGAAGTCTTCTTTCCAATGCACATTGCCCCAGTCGGCCTCGTTCATGTACGTACCTACTGAGGGCGAAAGGCTGCGGTAGACAGGCTCCACCTTTGAGCGGATGTAGGTGAACGGCTCAATGTTGTTGATGTAGCTGAAGTCGACCACGTCACGCTCGAAGATGTCAAGCACAACGGAACGGTACCAGCCGGGCTGAACGGCGGAGTCGTTGATCTGCAGGCCGTGTGTGGTCTCGAGACCGTGGTGCACGAGCGTGTGATAGACGGGTTTGTCCGGCTCGCCGCCCATGATATCCATAGCGGCGCGGAGACGCTTCGTGTCACCACTCAGCGCATTGGTGTCGAGGAATCGGGAAGAGAGGGCCGATATACCGCCTACGCCTGCATTGGTCCCTGTCTTGTTGGCAAAGTACTTGCCGTAGTCAACATAGCTTGATTTGGTGATGTTGACCTGAATGCCGAGTTGGGTTGAGTTGTAAGATAGCACTTTATCCTCAAAGGACTGGAAGAGCTTTTGTGACTGTTCGGCTGTTTTTCCGGTGATTGTGAATGCCTGGTACCAGACATTGGTGAATTTGTGTTCGTGTAGGCCGTTGGCCGAATTGGCAACCCAGTATCCGTACCCGGCGAATCCTTCCTGGGACAGGCTGGGGAAGGAAGAGTAAACGTCGGTCATGGCATCTAGGAATTTACTGACTGTTTCAGTGCCTTGCGCGCCGAGCACAATGTAGAACAGATTGACGTTCCGGTTTGGATACGTCTTGACAGTCAGCTGTGTTACGACACCATATGTGCCAGGCCCTCCGCCGCGGATGGCGAAGAAAAGATCCGAGTTGATATCTGGGCTGGCCTCGACGAGCTCGCCCGATGCAAGTATGACCTTTGCAGACAAAACTTGGTCGGCGCCCATGCCAAAGTTGCGGGTCACGGGGCTGTGACCTCCTCCCTGCGTCCAGCCTCCGGTACTGCAAGGTCCCTGTGGATACGTTAGTCCTGTTGGTCTTTTTATGTGCTACCAGAAAAGTACAAACATTTTGGTTGCCTCCAACCACGATAACGCCTTTCTCCCAGGCATTGGGGTAGATGTCAGACCAGGCGTAGGCGCCGTTGATTGTGAGGCTAGTACCATTCCAGGTCTGTGTGTGACGCCCGCCCGAGATGGACGCAGGCTCGTTGAAGGTGAAGCCGCCTCTGAAGTGATATAGCCATATGGACAGACCATAAAAACCTTTTGATCTATGCATGCTCAGTCATGTGATGGCCAACACCTACACACGACTTACCTTTGGACGAAGTCATGGCCAGAGGATTTGATGACTACCCGAAGGTTCTTTTCTTTGGCAAAGCGGATGCCATTCTGGATGTCCGCTTCCGTCGTTGCGTTGATGGCGTAAACGGGTGAGTTGCCAAGCTGACACTCGCTGGCCGGGGCGTCGGTTACAGTTGGTGGTGGGCATGTCTCGTTGAGTGGGTAGTCATAACCGACAGGATGCTGAGCCTCGAACTTGGGATCATAGAACAACGTGTCGTTCAGCTGTGCGCATTGCTCCGCGTCATAACTAGGTCCCACATAGCAAGGGAGCATGACTGGGGCTGTCTTGATCAGTTTGCCACTGATTGTATGATTGAATTGCGACCATTCGTCCGCGGTCGGCCAACATGCTTGAGTGGGAGTCTGTATGATTGGTGAGTGCTCTGATCCAGGATTGTGACTATTTTTTTGCCTTATGATAAACTCACACATTTGCATTGGCACGCTGCCAACGGCACATGGACTAGCAGCAGGATGTGAAGTATTTGACTACGCCATACTGCACCCATGCTCATTATGGTTGTCCGAAGACTTTGAACTTGTTAGTGTGTCCCGGTAAACTGGATATCGGAAACGGTAAAAGAATGCGTACTTTGGTATTACCTGCAACAGAATGTCGTAACGATCGCACCTCGCTGCAGAAAGTGATGAAACTTGGTAAAAAATACCAAATCGCGCTCTTTGGATTGAGACCGCACATGCCACAAAATGGCTCCTGTTATCATTTTTGCTGACGTGAGCATTGTCATGCGGCAAAATGACTGCGCATAACATGACGGTTATGTTATCAAGAGTAATATTTCCGCCCTACCAAGGTAACTAGTTGGCCTAATAAGCACGCTCATCAACACTATGAGTTTTGCAAAAAGAAGTTGTACAACCCACCAACAATAGCTATTATCACGAGGTTCTGTAGAATTGTACTGATTAGATGCTTGCGATCAACTTGTGCTACTTGTATTTACTGGGTAACTTAATGTTGCGCCCACGGCGGGTGGTTATAGGCGGCGGCGCTGATGTAACCCCTGATAGCTCCTCTACTCCTATAGCAGCAATACTACGTTTCTGGCGCTTAGGATTTTGACTAGAGCTTCTTGAGGCCTTACGCCTACTGTTTTATGCTGTTTGGATAGCTTTTCTAGAGTCGCGATCCCCTTTTTTACGTGCCCGCTGAGCTATCTTTTTAGCATTCTCCTTCTCGCGCACCTTTTTGAGTCTCTTTCGCTCTACACGCTTCTCCTGAGCTACTTAAAGTTTGTACAACCTGGCTTGCTCTTTTAAATCTAATCTATGAGCTTTTTAGAGTTGTAACTTGTCTTTCTCACGTTCTTCTATTATCCTACGCTCCTGGGCTTAGCGAAGTTTCCTTGGCGACTAGAAAATGGCTCCTCTATAATACCTATAATCAGTTTAGAGGTCTAAAGAGTAGCTATTCTTCTTGCGCTTCTTTTTGGTGATTAGAGCGTCTTTGAGTCCTCTAATCTTATGCCGGAGGAGCTTATTTTGGGTTAAGATATAATAAAGTGTTCTGTTAAGTTTCTTCGACTCCTTGCTCCTCATATCCCTTGCTAATTTATGGATTAGTAACCTAATATTACGCTATTCTGATCTACTAAGCACTATCGTTAAACTTTTATCTGAGCTCGATACCTCAGGGGTGTTGCGGCTGAATCGTTTGAGTATAGGGGTAGGATCGGGCGGACAGATCCCTGTGGCCACAATGGACTTTTAGATAGTGTTTTTGTTGAAAGAGGTTATCCGGGCGTTCCCAAAAAAGTGGAAAGAAGTCTCCTTTCTTTACTAACAGAAGCTCCTGGCTGTTGCGAAGGTAGTTAGATAGCTTCTTTGAGTAGGCAGTTGAAAGAGGTTAGTTGTACCTAGTGAAATAATAGAAGAGAAAAAGGGCATGGGGAAATCTGGTGAACTCTGATACTAACTGGAACTGGGGGAGAGGAAACAAACGCCTGTATAGGCTGGTAGTGATATCTTTGACGGCACACTTTGTATTCTATATCGCTATAGGACAAGTTTATCTGTTATAGGAAATTGTCCAAGTTTGAGCAGTGTCCGCGTAAATCAGATGTCCTCAAGGTGCTGTTGTGCACCAATACATCAGTAAATGCAACTATCTGGCTGCTCACTATGATGGAGGGCCTATGGATCCTCTATGAAAGTCCGTACACCAACTGGAGAAATTTTTGAGTATACAAAGATTCACCAGCCAGTATTGGGGGTGTCTGTCCGTACTCATTCCCCTCGTTGCCTTGAACCCCGCGCGATGCCGCACTGGCAGAAAAAATATTGTGAAATTTCGTTTCACTGTTCAAGACCATCATGGCCCATCAAATAAGAGCAAGATTTGAAAGACATGTTGCAAATACTCGGAAATCCAAACAGTACAACAATCCCATCCATACGTCATGCAGGCAGTGATGAAGTTGCCGTTCGGTAGAACCCTAGCCTAGCGCAGCGCGCACATGGTCCATGCACTAAAAGTTCATCATCGCAATCATCATGGCAAGCACAAACAGCTTTCGCGGCCCAACACCACAAACCCACCACGTATCATCACGCCATCCATCTATCAAATCCATCCCATCTTCGCCAATCCAGTCCAAACCAGCAATCCCGCAAATCCCGCCAAGATGGTCAAACTCGAAGAAGTCATGGACGAGGAGTTTGTGCGTGAGCAGGAAGGCCCGCACGACGACGATGAATGGGACACCGACTCCGGTACGAAACAGACAATCCCCGCTCTATTCTTATACTTTCCCCAAAAGAAATCTCTTTCCGTGTTGCCATGTATCTTGCAAAAAGATATAAATGCATGAATTGGTGGAATGAATACTAATGTGGGGTCCATTCAGAGTCCGACACCTCATCCATCCACTCGCTGCATCCAGACGAATCGCTCTACGAGCGCATCCTCGCCCTACAAGACATGATCCCCGCCAGCACACGTCGTTCCGTCTCATCGAAAGCGTCCACAATCTCTTCGTGGTTCAAGTCGGGATTGAGCATGGGCGGCAAGACGCTGTGGGTCGTGAGCACGAGTGCTCTCCTGCTGGGTGTGCCGTGGGCATTGGCGTACAGTGAGGAGCAGATGATTGTTGAGCAGGAGAGGGCTGAGTTGCAGGCGCAACGGGCGCAGAATGAGGTATATTTTTCTTTTTTCTTTTCGAAAACATTATTCTGGCTATGGCTGGATGGCTGGAGGTGGGTTGTGGAATTGATGAAGTTCAAATTGCTAACGTATACAATAGTTCATGGCTCCTGGTGGTGCGCCGATGCCTGGTCAACCCCAGGGCGCAAAGCCGGCTTTGTAAACGACAGTCTTGAATTGGGCGCATCTCGACTGGTGGTTGCGTCAGTAAGAGCGACGAGCTCTTCATACCTACTTTTCTTGCTACGATAAGGGAAACGGCACATGGACGGGACTGTAACATGTGCATACAAGCGGCCAAAATGATGCCGTAATGATCTGTACTATATTTCTCGACTCCACGATTATGTATTGCGTCACGTTATTAAGACCATAACTTCAGCTTGGTGGTGAAGTTTCTCTGTACATTTATTCTCTTCTTCATGCCTGTCGGCTATGTAACAATACTTACAAATACAGCGTCTAGATTCGCACTCATCTGGCGCACAAACGTAATCCGCCGTGTCCCGGTCTACCAAATGCTCATAGACATCAGATGCGAACCGTGCGCCATTTATATTCGTGAGATTCAGGAACAAACTGTCACTCAAGCCGTACGCTTGCATAACCGTACCCAACCCGCGAGTGGTGGTATGGAGAGATTCGCAGGCTGCGCTCGCTCCAAGAAAAGGTGGTAATACAGCAAAGAGAAGAGTCATGGTATTATAGTCGGTACATGGGTGTGGAGAGGCGTTTAAAAGGGAATTGAGCCGGCTGACATTGCGGCGCCCTGTTGTTCTTGTTGCTCCATGACGGCCTCGTCGGCGGCTTCTATTGCGACGGCCAGACCGAGCTTGGCGGCGTTCTGTGTCTTTATTAGCATGGCGTAGCAGAGTTTGGAGTCGAAGATGACGTACCTGCTTGTGGTCGATTTCTCCAGAGAAGGTTACGCGGATGGGCGGCGCAATCATCTTCTCCAGCAAACACGATACCTTGCCCTGGTTGTCGATTTGCGCCCTGAATGACGACTGGCGGAAATCGTACTTGGCACCAATCGTAACATTACCCTCCTTCTGCGGGCCAGCCATGGGGCCGCCAGGTCCAATTCCAGCAAATGCAAGATTGCAGTTGATACCCGTCTCCACCTTGTCTGTGAGTCTGCGCCAGTATGAAGCCTCCAACACACCCCGGTCCGGAATAATCTGACCGCAAGCCATCCAGTCAACAGCTCTGTAGCGGGCGGCGTACGAAACGTTGAGCTCGGGCGGATAGGCCATGGCTGGACGTGTCCAGAAAGCGTCAATGCCGAGCGATAGCTTGGGTGTGACAGCCTGAAGGTAGCTTGCCATGAGCATGCCAGTAATGCCACCATCAAGTATGGAGGGGTTGACAGCCTTGAGCGAAGCGGAGAAATCGGCACCAGTGTAGTCGTTCTCGAACGAGACCATGTTGCCTTGCGATGTGAGCTGGACAGCTGTCTTGGTGACGAATGCTGACGTCCAGCGCCAGTTGAAGCGTCCGGAGAAGGCGAGCTCGTTGTCGAGGTTTCCTTGCATAAACACCTAGTATGATCAGCTTTGAAGAGACTGCTGCAGAATAGGACGACAAACTCTTGGTGATCCATAGAGAACCATGTACGAGTACGGCGGCATAACCTGGGATCCCATAGATAGCGAATGCGCAACCTGGAATAGCGGGGCTGCGCTGAAGGCCTTTGTGAGCTCGGCGCGCAGACCAGAAAAGCTCGAGTTGTTCAGGAAAACATCGCGCTGCACTTCTCTCGCAATGTTTTCGACTGTGCCGGGGTTGCTAAGCCCCAATGCTTCTCTCCGCTCTAGGAATGCGTCGTATACATTTTGGAATTGTGCGAACGGGCCCGTGTTGGCGGCGCGAGGTTGCGAGAGAACGTCAGCGATGGCTTGTTCTTTTGCCGGGTTAAATTGCATCGGGGTGGCCATTGTGAGAATATGTGTGCACGTCGGACTAGAAACTCCCTACAATACGGGAGGGCCGGCACGGGTCGGGTTGAAATGGCAGCAGTATGTTTGGGTGCTGTGATGCGTTCCGGTCGCTTGGACAGTGACGATATGGGTGAACATTTTGAAAAGTTACCTGATGACATAATCCATCACGTGTCTGTTGTAATCGATCCCGAACACTAACCCACATGCACTGCCCCGTCCAACTTAACATTGAACCGTTGAGCTTTGCTTTTTGGGCGAGCTAGCTGCGACATTCCCCTCAAAACGCTGCCTGGACCCTCGGACCCTCTGCGACGTGTCCTGGTAGAGTGGCCGCGCTTGACTGTCGCACCTTATCCGCTTCCAAGTCTCGGCAAACTTATATCAACGCCCGGCCCCTAGCTGCCGTAACTCGTATCCCTCTTGAACCATCAACCCCCAACCTTGCTTTGTTTGATGACCGGCCGATTTTTTTCTTCTTCAGAATCCGCCTCTTCCCTACGTCAACTATTCTTGTAGAATTCACCATTCGCAATCATGGACACCCTACTGTAAGTGGCATGACCCCACTTCCCGTGACCGTATCCGAGTACCAACGCTGCGAACATTCACTGACTATGAATAGCACTGCAGAGATATATGCGAATTCACCTCGCTTCAGGCGGCGGTCTAGTACATATGTCGACGCAATCCATGATCTACCTACCAAGGAAGAAATGGCGCCCGCCCAACTCTATAGCACAGAATCGGGTCGCCTCTTCCATTCCGGGCGAATAGTCATCGCTACCTGTGGACTGCCGGCTCGAGGCAAAACTCACACCTCCGTTGCCCTGGCCCGTTACCTCCGGTGGCTGGGTGTCAAGACTCACGTGTTTCATCTGGGCGACTATCGTCGCGCTACTCTAGGTCCGGACAATGACGTGCCGGAGGACTACTTCTTCCTAAATGCAGCACCACAATCTGTCTTGCTGCGCAACAAGATATTGAAGAAGTGCCGTGAGGATATCTACCATTTTTTGGAGAATGACAAGGGGCAAGTGGCCATCTACGACGCCGTCAACGCTATCAGCCAAGGTCGGCGGTCACTGGCCAAGGAATTTGCAAAGAACGGCATCCAGACAGTCTTCATTGAATCACACTGCACCGATGAGCGCATCATCCAGGAAAACGTTCGTCGTGTCAAAATCTCCTCGCCAGATTACCAAGGGTGGAAGGATGAAGACGCAGTTCACGACTACCTAGCCCGCATTAATGCACGGATACCGCACTTTGAAACCATGGAAGAGCCCGATCTGCACTGGATCAAGATGATCAACGCTGGTGAGCGGGTAGTAGTCAATAATTGCGCATTCGGATACCTTTCTCAACGAATCGTCTTCTACTTGCTCAACCTTCACATCAAGTCGCGGCAAACGTACTTTGCTCGCGCTGGTACCACACGGGAGGAGGATTCCTACAAGGCCGATGCCAACCTTTCACCAGAAGGGCACGATTATGCAAAGAAGATGAGCGAGGTCTTATTGCAGTACCGCGAAGAAGAGAAGCAGAAGCTTATTGAATCCGGTGCAACAGATGCGTCCTTGAAACCACTGACTATCTGGACCTCAACACGTCGAAGAACTGTCCAGACATCAGAGGTCCTAGCGTCCATGGGCTACCGAGTCAGACAACGATCGCAAATGAGCCAGATGAACCCAGGCGTATGCGAGAAGATGTCCGAAGCAAAAATACGCGAGGAGTTTCCAGATGAAGTCATAAAGCACGAAGCAGATCCATACCACCACCGGTACCCACGCGCGGAATCCTACCACGACCTAGCTGTGCGCATGGAACCCATCATTCTCGAGCTCGAACGTGAAGAGAACGATCTCCTCATCATCGCCCACGAATCCGTACTCCGTGTACTGTACGGTTATCTCATGGCATGTAATGCAGCCGATATCCCCAAGCTGCAGTTTCCCCGCGATGAGATCATTGAGGTAAGTACTGGTGCTACTCCGTCCTTTCCTCACTACTCATGCTCACAATCTATCAGATCATCCCCTCATCCTACAACAATGTAGCCAAACGCATCAAGATACCCAACCTCCCCGAATCAATGGTCCCTGGTAGCCCCGAGGACATCAAGATACCCGTTGCACCTTCTGGCGCTGTAAGTCCATTGTCTGGCATGGGCACCCCTCAAGTTCAAGTAGACTCTGGCGCTGCAACGCCCCGCGAACACGGTATCCAGCCTTTGAACTTGAAGGCGCATATTAATCCGTCGTCGTAATTTAGGTGCGTTATCAGTGTCGCTACGGTGCCACGTTTGACAACGAGAGGGCCAGTCAAGAAACGGATTTCGACCCTATTTGAGGTGCTGGTTAGATGGTGGCGGTGATCATGGTTAACTTTCGGCACGGCATGGAAACACGGGTTTGTACTCGCGAGGGGCGTCGGGGCGTGATAATACTGTAGACAGAACAAATTACATTTTGGCTCTATCGCTACAATTTTCTTGCCACTTAAGTTGTACAAGGTGTTGGTTTTCTTGCACATTTCCTCACAGATGTCCACCAAGTTGTTTCGTCTGTTCTCTACTCACTTCAAATTGTCACTTGGGCGTCTTTGTAACACCCTTGCTATGTCACAGTAGGAAAGAATAAAATCATGTCAGGCATGTATTCAGCAGTCCAATATGACTGGATCATGAGCAGCTAGATGCATCATCATAGATGAAACCCTTCGCCTCCATATGGATGGCCCAAGGTAAGCATCGCCTTTGAACCCCGCCATTTCCTGTAGTAAAAGAAAAGTGAAGGGTATCCAGATAAGAAAAGGCTCTCCTGGTCATCCAGCCGCCGGCCAACGCCCTAACCTAAACGTCCAACTCCGAGCCATACTTTAAGCCAGCCTTACCCTGTAAGCCCAGCCGAAATGATACCATGTAAGCCCTTAAGTCCCAATCTTGCCGCAAAACCTCTCATGTCAGGTTAGCAAAAGAATCCTCTTCTCTCACTACGTCTAGAAACGGATTCCGTTTCTTAGAGGCGGATACACTCACTCCTTTGCCCATCCCTTGTTAATGGCCCATTCCCAACTGCCCCAGCCGTCATGGGTACGAGGACGCACTCGGAAAGGCTCACCCTCTTTGACCTCGGGACACTTCCAGCCATCACCTAGACCGATGCCGTAGTAGCGGAGACCGTAACGTGCTCCCGTGAGTTGTTCGGGGGTAAGGGCGCGCGTATCGCAGGTGAGATCGGTGGTGCCTTGGCCTTGAGTCTGAGTCTGAGTCTGAGTCTGAGTCTGAGCCTGAGCCTGAGCCTGAGCCTGAGCCTGAGTCTGGCCCACTTCTTGTTCATAGTAGAGGCTGGGGATAGAAGACAGCAGGAAGGCAACGTCGTCGTCGGCAGAGTTGAGGTCATCTTGTGTGGGGTAGCTGTGGTCTGCGAAGATGTCGAAGGGTGCAGGGGGCGAAGGGGGCGCTGCGGCGGGAGCTTCGTTGCAAAACTGCTCATCGAAGAGTCTGATAAGTGAACGAGGAGTCTGTGGCTTTTGTAATCTTAGTGCATGAACTTCTGCTGGAGTGGGCCAGCTGACAGGATTCTCGACGCGGAACTGGGGCTGAGGGGGTGGCTCGACCTTGGGGAATAGGAAGGGAACAGCAGGTTGAAGGTATGAAGAGCGGCGAGTTACGTAGCTGGCATCTTCAGGGTAGATGTCGGCAGCTGATGGCTCTGGTCCTTGATCAGTACGTTTGCCGCGGGTGTACGCTCGCGGACGGTGACGATTTCCAGCACCGGAGGCACGTTGCGGATACTGGGGGAGGTCGCTGAAGCGTCGAGGTTGGGTCATGGCATCAGAACCTTTAGGTACGTACTGCCGCTCCATGACAGATAGAGCTGCTGCGCCTGACTCTTCAGCCGGAATCCTTCTAGACTGTACACGACCAAAGCCGGGAGGCGGCTGCACAATCTTTGTAGCCTGGTCTTCGCTAGCCTCTCTCTCTGGAAGACGTGTACCACAACCGTACTGAATACCCTGAGACGGCGGGATCAGGTCTCCTTGATGAGCGCCCAAGCCATTGAGGTATCGGGCTAGGTCATTAGCGGTCATGGGCTTGTTCAGCGCATGTCCGATAAGCTTACCATCCATCCCGGCTAGGGCATCGGTATCAGATGCTCGCAACTCGTGTGACTGCACTGGCGAGTCGTTAGTAGTGTTCCTCCTCTTGGCACCAGGCAAGCCAAGGCTCGCACTCAGTTCGCCAACTGGGGGTGCACTGAAGTCGGGTCCATGGCGTGCGGAGCAGACCGATCCGAGGGGAGGAAACAGCATGGGACTGTTGATGTTGTCTCTAGAAAGAGTGTCGCCAGAAGCTGCATCTGGTTGAGTCAGTATCAAATCCTTACTTCTTATTCGATCTGTGTCTACCTCGCTGCACTCCCTCAAGTATACGAGCCGTATTACGAAGCGGATATGCTACTTTTGCACCTTGGTAGTAGCGGCGATTAGCAAGTATGGGTCTGTTTGACCGAAACCGCGACTTCTCTTCGTGATTGTTAGCCAACGACTCAGTGTGTGTATCCGAGGAAACTCACCACCAAACATATCCGGAACTCTTGACTGCTCTTGAACCTTGGGCGGCGGAGTTGAGCCAGTATCCGCAGTTGTTGTTGTTGTAGGTTTGGCAGAGCTGGGACTGAAAGTGGCTGCTTCAGGATTGAACGAGACAGACCTCTGCGGCACTGCGGGTTGCGTCGGCGCCATGTTTGTAGTTGCTGAGGTCGACAGTCAATGAGGAGAGCGACCAAGGTGATAAGTTGAACCACGCTTCTTGAGCAGGGCGCCAAGTTCCATTGTCGCAGTGAATATGGTTGTAACTTGCGTTTTAAAATTACCGGTCACCTTCGTTTACGTCGCAAGTCCATCGGCAAACAGAATTTGCATCTTGATCTTGCGGTGAATAGCGGTATACAGACGATTTCACTATAACCAATAGAATTTCAAGCAGTATCTCCCTCGACGGTCGAGGTGACTTGAGATACTGTCTTCAAGGGGAAAAGTCTCTCGTGGTGTGGACAAGGTCACGAACGAGACCATGACAATAAATTCAATTCGCATGGTCCAGGTGAAGGTGAGTCTCGGATCCGTGATTTGGAAGCCCAACATGGGTGGCGTCTGCTGTGTTGGGCAAGTGAAGGCGGCCATGTTGAGCGGTATTCACGATGCATCCCGAAAGCTACCTGGGTACCGTCTGAGGTGGCCAAATATATGCCTGAGGCTGGCTTCCCATGTCAGATATTACATTGTCGGGATGTTACATTGTCGGCTGCCGCGCTCGTCTGAAGTCGGAAACCCCCACCGTGACTGTCAGCAAAGTGGATTTTAGCGTGCACGGGCAGCCGTCGATGACTGCTCGCGTGTTACTTTCAAGGCAACAGGCCAATCACGAGCACACGCGATCATAGCTTCGATGGCCGCTTACGAGTCTCCACGCCTCACTAGGAAGACACACGAGAGTACAACTTTGACTTGGTCCCTCGCACTACCCAAGTCTATCTATCATCTTTACCCCCCCCATTCACGTTTGCACGCAACTCTCGGCTTCACTATTCACTGTTGTAAAATACCGATTTTGTTCCTTCGCTGACCCGTGGTTCCCCCACACACGCGACCCGTACTATCATTTTGCACTTCTAATAATGCACCTTAGCTCTTTCGCGGACATCAATCACCGAATACATCAACCAGAAGTTTATACCCACAATGCCCATATACATGCCCGAAGCATACATGCCCGACATTGCGTCCATGTTATCTGGCCAGAAACAAGCGTTTGCCTCGCCACAGTACGGTCACCAGGTGCGGTTTGCTAGCAAATGTGGCCACAGTATCCATCCATCCAGCGCAGAACATACACCATGGTGCTCCCCGTGTACTGTATCCCAGGCCAGAGCAAAGACGGAGGTTGCACTGCAGAAGCTGGTAGCCGAAGGCGGCTTGATTCCACCAGATTACATGCGCGGCCAGCGGTGGAACCAGGCAAAGAAGGGGTACCATGTTGCAAAGAAGCGGCTCGACAGAGCGAGAACAGGCGAGCAACTGCGCTGGGAGCGCGACCAAGCGTGGAACCTTGCGCATGAGCGATTCGACTTCCAACGTACCCAGGCAGCAGCAGTCTTACCCGAGAGTTGTTCCATGTGTCCGGCATGTGACTCCATGGTGGCGTATTACCCCACGAATATTCCTGAGGCCCAAGTTGCAGCCTATGCAGCATGGTGGGAGCGGCCAGGCGCACTTTCTACCACGACGCCCAGTTCCCGGTGCAGCACAAGGCCGTCCCCGCGCCACAACCAAGATCGCCGATACGCGCGAACTACGGAAGGAAACCCGAGCTTGCGCCAAGTAGTGCAGGCAGTTCGCAATAACACAAGAAAGAAAGATAGACTTGAACAAGGGTGGTATGCGCGAACTACAATAGACCGCGCGGTACGCAGCAAATACAATCTAGGTCCGGAATACACAATTGCACAAGAATTCTGGAATGCTCCCTTATCGCTGCTGCTCAGTCGTCAGGTGCACCAATATAGCAGAGACCAAACCCGTGTAGCTCAACGGAATGCGCGCGGGTACAAGACACGACCCATGCCGCCACGCAGTCCCTTGTCGCACTCGTTGTCCTCTGAAGATGTGCAGGCCGATGCAGACTTTGCAGCGAGGCTGTGTGAACAAGAGGAAAAGGAGAGGCTAGAGCGACAGATTGAGAAGATAGCAAAAGAGATCAGCTATCTTTATTTCGTTGGTAGCGACAAGTCCGACGTGGCGCAGTGGAACGAAGCGTTTGAAGAGAGTAACAAGACGCTCGTGGTTAGAGTGCAAGAAGACAACTTCGGGTCATCCGAGTCATCCGAGTCACCCGAGTCATCAAGTAGTGGAGAGGACATGGATGACGGTGACGACAACGAGGAGAGGGAGCAAGACTATGAGGACATGGATATCGATGAGCGTTAGGACGACGACGATGCTTTCTGTTTCCCCGTGTAACATGGCACACATTCGTGTCGTTAGTCCGGATGTATACTACTTTATAGGAGGAACCCAGCTTACACCTCTATTGCAATGAATGAATGAAGGATGACTTCAAGAATCTTGGTACATCAAGTCCTTCTTCCAGCCTTCCATCTCCTTACTAGCAGCACTCATCTAGCAGGCGAGCGACATGGTGGGGTTCGGGACCGGGAGCATGGGCGATAATGACACCGAGGCAAATTCAACGAGTGGTGCAGTCGGTGGGTGGGTGCACAAAGCGCAGCAGGAAAGCCGGGCGCGCGGGGCTGGCACTGACACGATCTGGTAGCGAAAAAGCTTGTGTAGCGCTAAACCTGTATCGGGTGCTGCCTGCATTCGGGTAATGGCAAGGGGGGCTTGTGACGTGGGGACAAAACTCTCTGGATTCTTTTTCGTCTTTTTTTACAGGTTCATTGCTGCTCGGGCAGCAACAACACATGCCAACATGATGTTCAGAGTCGCTGAATGGTGGTTGCAGAGTGCACCAGCAAACGCATCCTGAGGCTCTTCCCTTGATTCGTGTCGCAAATAAGCTTATCTAATGCAGACCCACCCTGAGTAGTAGTGCCGTATGTCTAAACTTGGAAGCGGATATGTGAAGGAGTACAAAACATCGCAATAATTCATGGTAGGAACCGTATCACTCTGTTGCAGCCAACATAGTTCTTGGCTTGTTTCCTTTATACTGGAATGGGAGCAGTACATACAAGTCCACTTGCTTTGTAGCGTGCGTAAGCCTCAGCGGTGATCAGCAAATACCACAAGCCATCTAAACGATACAGAGTGTATGTGGTAGATATGACTGAAGTCGTGCAATGTCCAAGTGGTGATGCTCTCGACGTGCAACTCACGCGAACTTGCCCGGACGACAGATTCTGCCTAACCTCGGTCATTCATGTTTCTGAGTGGGCTCTCGAAGAAAGGATCACGGTACCATTCTTGTTTACTCATCAGTGGATACCCTAATTTGGTTGTATCCTGGGGATCCGCGAAGTCCCATGCAACATACAAAGCAGGTGAAGCGAAGCGAACTATGAGATGAGTGTGAACTATTCCAGGGTCCGCTACCTACGATCACTGTTACACACAAGATCCATGTAAGCATGGGTATTACGATCGTTCGGGCCTGACACATGTTGGCATGGCTGTAGTTTGGAGGATCGACTTCATATCAGCGATATTACGGGCTCGGGAAGTTGTGCCGCTACCTACGGTCGCACGGGGGAAGGCGCCCGTTTAGATCTTAACCAAGCTCGGCAGACAATGCTATGAGCGGGAAGGTTGTGACATTTCACCTTTCGCTAGTTTTTCCTACCACCTGGGTGACATGAAATACTTGACAGTGTAGGTAAGTACCAAATACGCGTGTCTGGTGCCTATGGTGGCCTTTTTACACTAGTATGTCAAGTATTTTATGTCACCCGAGTACTATCAAGGCCGCAGGATTTGTGGACAAACATGAAGTGTGTAGTGGGCCCACAATCAAAGCCTAGCCATTTCTCGGCATTCTGAAGAGATCTGGGCTGTGTTATAGTGTTAGATATCGGGCTGAATGGCTGCATAATTCCAGGCCTAGATCTTAATCCCTTCTAGCCACGATGTTGTCTGGTAGTAACCTATTTTGTTCTCAGACGTTCTATGCTCTTACCTGGCGGCATGGAACATCTGTGTCTATATTGGTCGGGCTGCCCGCAATGCTAAAGGTGAAGCCCAAACCACCTCACCTTCTCACCATCTTCACCGCCTACTAGCAGCAAACGCACAGCAAACGCAGAACAAACGCGGGCAACCCCACTGACAGTATCACTGCAGAACACAAGAGCAAACCCATACTACTTACCTGTTCGTTCCTTGCAATCCTGACGACTATAATGGAGTCTACCAGTCTTCCCGCAGCTCCAGGTACGTAGTGTGCACTTATCAAGAGTGAACTATGCTCCGCACAAGGACTTTCCAGACAATCTCCAGGGAACAGAGACTAACGCCGCACAGCAGGCAACGAGTACTACGAAGTCCGGACGATTCCTGGCAAGGGCTATGGCTGCTTCGCACTGAAGCCCATCGCGCGTGGTACACGAATCCTAGCAGAGGATCCACTGTTGATAGTCCCTATTGCCGACTACATGCTATGCGACATCGAGAAGGCCTTTGAGGAACTGACGCCTGAACAAAAGAAGCTCTACTTCACTCTGCATTCCGGTCATGGTCAAGATCCGAAACAGTGGCCATCCCAGATCCATGAATCGGTGAAGGCCAGGGAGCGCCAGCGCATCGAGGAGCAGCATGCAGCGAAGATTGGCAAGGAGCCTACTCTGATCAGCATCTTCCAGATAAACTGCATGGAGATGAACCGGGGTGCAGCGATCTTCCCATACGCTGCACGCTTCAACCATGCTTGCAACCCAAACGCATGTTTCAGCTGGAATGCAAACATTGGCAAAGAGACGATTCACATCATCAAAGACGTGGCTACCAACGAAGAGATTACCCTATCTTACTGCGACATGATGCACGACAAGGTGTTGCGGTCGTACGAGCTCAAGCATTACGGCTTCGTTTGCGACTGCCCAGCCTGTGGTAAAGACGAGGATGAGTCGACCTTTGCCTATCAGAGTACCGAGAGACGCTACAAGCTCCAGGAGCTGGAGAGGGCGACTCGATTCCTTCGCGGCGCTAACCTCTCCGAAGGGGCCAAGCAGGACGACTTTATCCAGAAGCTGCTCGAGATGGCGGCTCTTCACACGTTGGAGGGTGACCATACTGCCAGGCTGGCTGCAGTGTGAGTAGCACCACAAACCCTTCAGATTCAGAGGGAGAATCCGCTAACTCTAACCAGATTTCTTGATATCGCGCTAGTCTGCGAGCACAGGGGCGATTTCAAGATGGCCGAGGTGGCGGGTGTCAGGGCGGTGCAGGTCAAGAAAGACTGCCAGGGCACCGACTTTCCCAACTACACCAAGTATGCAGATTCGCTCCATCGCATCAAGACCAAGTTGGCCATGGTGGAGGCGCAGAGGAGTGCATAGTGGCTCGTATGATGACGGTGGCGTTTGGACTGAAAGTGTACCTAGGTACATACTATTACATTAGGGCCAGGCATGATAGCACCACAGTTGTGCACTTGGGTAGAGTAAAAGTGAATGGCGAATGGAGTAGTGTGCAGATTTTCCCTTGAAGCTTGACGGCACCTGGGAGGGGAGATATCTTACTTTACATAGTAGTACCTGTCACCGAGGTGGCGGCCATGTTCTAGTCAAGGGATGAATGGCCTTTCAGGGACGTTCGGTTAACTTAGCGCCAGACCCTGCGGGCGCAAGAGACGTGACATGTGAGACAGGGTGGGCATCACAACATGAATCTCCACAGGCCGCAGCCGCACAGCCTAACACCCCCGCGCACGCCTTACGCCATGACTCAGACGCCGGATAGCAGTCAGCTTGGAGAAGAGAACAAATGGCCAAACATACTGGAGAGGTGGCGCTTTTCCAGACGCGCATAGGCACTAACACTACAGCGGGAGCTAACAGCAGGCTTGGAGAGCCGCTGACGTATCGTCATGTGCTCGTACCTGCGCGACGTGTCTCAGAGCGTGTCGCAAGTGTAGCATGTTTCGCATCTTTCTTCTGTTGAAATATCCAGCGCCTAAACATTGACATTCCTGCAGTGAATGTTGACGCTGCAGATTCTACACTACCTCCTTCACACGGGCTGCTCCCTATCGCGGCCGCTGATCGATCCTGTAACAGCCTCTAGCTTCGGCCCAGCCTGCTTCCGTTCACGAGCTGAAGCGGTATATTCCCCAGACGCCCGAGCGTAGACATCAGCCCTATCTTTCCATAGCCAGCTCAGCATGGAGTCTCAAGATAGGAACACGGCCGCGACTGTGCCTCGACCCGTTGTAACTTCAGTACCTCGACCAGCACCCACCCAACTACCCTCACCACCACATTCACGATCCGACCACATGGCCGACCCCAAGCCTTCGATGGATGCCCCCGATAACACGACCCCGCCCTTCTCACCCTCAAGTCAGACACCTGTCCTGCAGAAGGAGCAGGAAGAGTTTGAGGGTACCGCCCACGTGAACAACGACATACCGACACAAAGGGACCTAGACGCGGTTGCCGACCTCCTCATACTCGACGCGCAAGGGAAAAGCACACCGTTCAAGGACATCTACCAGGCACCGCATGTCGCGTCACGACAGCTGATCATCTTCATACGGCACTTTTTCTGTGGGGTATGTATTACAGGTACACAGGATCCAAGTACGAGTAACGAGAGCTGACAGGCCGCAGAACTGTCAGGAATACATCCGCACGCTCGCTTCATCCGTAAAGCCCGAAGACCTCCTCGCGCTACCCACACCTACGTCCATCACTGTCATCGGATGCGGCAGGCCCGATCTGATACCCATGTACATCGAGGCCACGAGTTGCCCCTTCCCCATCTATGCCGAACCCACGCGCAAGCTCTACGACCATCTGGGCATGACACGCACCTATAATCTTGGCTCGAAGCCTCAATACATGCAAACCCACTTGCTCATCAACTCGGTCCAATCCATATTCCAGGGCCTCAGCACAGGGAGGAAGGCGCTAAAGGGTGGCGACTTCAAGCAGGTTGGCGGAGAGTTCTTGTTCGAGAACGGAGAATGCACATGGGCACATAGAATGAAGACTACACGAGGCCATGCCGAGGTGTCAGAATTGAGGAACTTGATCGGGTTGGATGGCACAAGGCCACCTATGCGGAGGAAATGGAGTCACGATGTCAAGGGCCAGGAAAAGGAACGGAAGAGAGTGATGAGCTGGGGAAGGCTTCGGAGTAGGAGCAAGAGCACCCGAGACTCTTCGATGGACGGTAGTAGGGGGGCAACGCCCGAGAAGATTGTGGAAGAGGACCTTAAGCAACTTGTAGGGCACTCTACGGCTTGAGCGGCTATGGCGAAAGGCGTGAATCATTTTCGAGCAAGGTGCACGGTTTCAATTATGAGGGTTAGCTTGATACCAAGACATTGTGCTTACTGGACGTGTCATGTCCTTTTGTCCAGACGCATGATTATGCCAGTAGGATTAGCGCATGTGCGCCACCAATGTGAAGAAAGCGCGGTACTGCGATGCGAAACGGATTGCTGAATGGCGTAGGTGTATACACATCAGCCTGTCGTTTACATCATCCGAAAGCGGCAAGTAGGTCCGCAGCTCGACTGCCGATGGGCAACCTTGGAACAGTTGAGGCATTGGGAGCTACCACTTCTCCACATGTGGCTAAGATGCCCGGCCTTGGACGGCCAATAGTCATCAACCGCGTCTAGAAGCCGTGACAACCAGATATTTCCGAGCCAGCTACGAGTTTGAGCCTCAAGGGCGAGCATCGCGCGATGTATACCGAACCGCGCCCGCGAATGAGGGGCATGGAGGGGCTGCGTCGCAGAATGACGCTGTGCTATCGGCGCAACCCCACATGCTCACATAAAAGCTACCGGAGCCGCTCGCGCAGTACGGAGTAGCTTGTACTTCCCCTCAGCCTGATTCCTATTTAATTGACCTTCTTGTACACCTCTGAGATACCCCATTCATTCAAACTACAATCACAATGTCCGCAGACACTGTTGGAAAGGTACGCAGGCCCCCACGACCCCGCAGTCTACTCTGCGGCCTGTTTTGACCCACCATCATTGGCTGACATGCATCTTTCCCTAGACTATTACCTGCAAGGTACGTTCAGCGTGGTACTCAAGGTGCTCAAGTCGCGTCGCCCTCCAATCTCTGTGGTTCAACTCCTACGACCGCATGGAGAGCTTGGCATGCGGACCCGCAGAAGCTTTACGGAACTCGGTCCCCAGCGGGGAGCAGGTCGAAACCGAGACGAGATGATATGACGTCAGAAACAAGCATAGCTGACAGGAGAATAGGCCGCAGTTGCCTGGGAAGCCGGCAAGGACCTCTCCATTGAGGAGATTGAGGTCCTTCCCCCCAGAGCACACGAAGTCCGTATCCAGATTTACTACACTGGTGTCTGCCATACCGGTACGTTGAGCTTGCAGTATGCATTTCCAGTAGTAGTAGTAGTCCCTAACCCCAACAGATGCCTACACACTTTCTGGCAAGGACCCCGAGGGTGCCTTTCCCATTGTCCTCGGACACGAGGGTGCCGGCTACGTCGAGTCAGTTGGAGAGGGCGTCACCAATGTGAAGCCCGGTGACCACGTCGTCGCTCTATAGTACGCCCATTCTACCCCCAGAACCACAGAAGACGGTCTAACAATATGCAGCACCCCAGAATGCAAGGAGTGCAAGTTCTGCAAGTCGGGAAAGACCAACCTATGCGGCAAGATTCGCGCTACACAAGGAAAGGGTGTCATGCCCGACGGCACATCGCGCTTCAGGTGCAAGGGCAAGGACCTTCTCCACTTCATGGGCACTTCCACTTTCTCGCAATACACCGTCGTAGCAGACATTTCAGTCGTCGCCATCACCGAGGACGCCCCCATGGATCGCACTTGCCTGCTCGGCTGCGGTATCACGACGGGTTACGGAGCTGCCGTCATCACTGCCGGCAGGGGCGGTGTTGAAGCGGGCTCAAACATTGCCGTCTTCGGTGCTGGCTGTGTCGGTCTATCAGTCATCCAAGGAGCCGCCAAGAACAAGGCTGGCAAGATCATCGTAGTCGATGTCAACGACGCCAAGGAGGCGTGGGCAAAGAAGTTTGGCGCAACCGACTTTGTCAACCCCACCAAGCTCGGCAAGCAGAGCATCCAGGAGAAGCTCATCGAAATGACCGATGGCGGCTGCGACTACACCTTCGACTGCACAGGTAACGTCAATGTCATGCGCGCCGCTCTTGAGGCCTGCCACAAGGGCTGGGGAGAGTCCATCATTATTGGTGTCGCGGCTGCTGGTCAAGAAATCTCCACCCGTCCATTCCAGCTTGTTACTGGCCGTGTCTGGAAAGGATGCGCTTTCGGTGGTGTCAAGGGCCGCACCCAACTCCCCGGCCTCGTGTCCGACTACATAAAGGGAGACCTCAAGGTCGACGAATTCATCACCCACCGACAGCCGCTTGACAAGATCAACCAGGCCTTTGGTGATATGAAGGCTGGTGACTGCATTCGCTGCGTCGTCAACATGCGCGAATAGCTACACTCGGGCCCCCAAGACCAAAGTGTGAAAGCCAGACTATAGTGTTTTGAGCGATTTCTTACTTTCCTTGGTTCAACTCCTATAAACCGTGCACGGCTGGAGATTAGGACAGTGGTGCATGACGAGGTGTTTGTAAGGGTGATGAGCATGAGTTTGGCGTTGATGTGGTTCTGGACGTGACTTTGGCTTGGGTTTCGATGTGTGTATTTACTTTTAAAAAGTGCAATCAACTGAAAATTGAATATGAACTTCTATTGCAAAGTGATTGGATATTGTTCTGAATGAGGCATCACTCCTGCCGAACAGCTCCATAGAACGTGCTCCATAGAACGTGTCAAGAAAAGAAATTGCCATGTCAGAGCGGCGTCACACATCCCAGCACCTGCATCACTGGTAAGTGAAGCATACGACCCGATGTACACGTGTAACTTGGAACATTCAATGAATATCGCACTATCCTGGATTCGGCAACTACAGGCCAACGCAGGACGCGGGGAACTTTGCGCTGCAAGTCATGTACTTCGTCATCCTTTCCTTTCCTTCTCGTACACTGATACTTCAAAACCGGCGGCTAAAACCTAGATGCGATGAACAAATTGATGGTTTTGATCCTCTAGTACTAAAGTTAACCTTTTGAATCTAAATGTTCAAGATGCCGTGTCATTCTCCTTGTCAGATCTATTCCTGCATACTCCCCAAACTTCGTTTCCATCATTAATGGCTTTCGCCAAGCACGCCACACATATAAAATCCCCTGCTCTAAACGTCCCTGCCATCTTCCTCTATCCTACATTATCCAAACCCAATTCTCAAAATGTGGTAGAAATCGGTAGCATGACTGTGTCCTTGTCGTCCAAGGAACTTCAACCGTACCATGAGCTTTTGTATGGAGAAGCGACTAAGATGACGACGACGACGACACCGATGCGTGTTGCCTAGAAAAGGACGTGCTGCTTGACTATGGTGCTGGAGAGGAGGTGTAGAAGTTGAACGGAATTCAACATGGCTCCTCTGGCTGGAGATTATTGTTGTTGTTCTGAAAATCAACCAGAGGGGAAAAACATACTGGCTATCTTTGCTTCTTTTTACATGCTATCAAAATTTGTAGGTTTTGAGAAGAATGGAACTGTTCTCCTGTCTCGACTGGTGGTGTATAAAGACCTCTCAATGTTGGCTTCGTGAGCTTTTATCCTTTTGAAAATATCAGCTTTGTGTATATTGTAAAAGCTGGCTCGGGACATATGTGTTCTTTTCCTCGCGCCTCTTCGCAGAGAAGAAGGCGGAGAGTGCGTACAAACCAACACTTACTTGAACCCCCTGTTGCTGAAATTCCTCGCCGCTGATATCTATATGGCGTTCTTGTTGTCGTGAAAATGACAGCTTGTTTAGACTAAAAGATGTAGTTTCTACGATTCCTCCTCCTCTTCCCTCTCTCTCTACATACAGCGGCATACAAAAGATTACAAATCTAACATCTCTCTTGCTTTGCACATGTCTTCCTAGGTTCTCATAGAGACGCTATACTGTGTCCAAGGGTATAAAGTACCCTACTTCTCTCCCCTGCTCTTCTTTCATACACAACATTTGCCCCAAAAGAGGGTCTTAATTCTAAAATTCATTTTCCGCAGGATGAATGTCTGCTCTTCTGGAATTCCTCCTTTTCTAAAACTAATTAACCACGGACATATGTGTCTCGCCTTTTTCTATAAAAGCTAGTATAAAACAATACGACTAGTGGAAAGGTGCATGATTCTGCCTTCCCCTCTTCTTCCTAGTTCTTCTCTCCTCTACCTTGCAAGTTCTCTATATAAATAAAACAACCATGTCGTACATGAGATGTGTCTGCTCTTCTGATTTCCCCTTTTGCTAAAAGAGGCAGATGTCATGGCACATGTGTCTCTTATTTCTCCAAACGATATCTAGTTTACAAAACAAGATACAACCTAAGTCGCCATGTTCCTTCTTCCTTCTTACCTCACTCCTTCCTCAGTGAGTCTCTATCCTAAACGATACTCGGAAAATATGAATGTTTGCCATTCTACTGTTTCTTGTTATTAAAAATACTCCAAACCACACGATGTATGTCTCTCCTCTCCTACAAGCTATCTGGTTTATGAAAAGAGCCTTTGCAGGTTCTATAGCATGTCTACCTGGAATAACAACAGATATTAAAAAAAAGGAAGAATGACTGTCTTTCCGCCTGTTCCGGCTTCTTACCTAAAACAAAACATGCTGACGGGTTGTTCGTCTTCTCCTGATGTCGCCAACCATTCAGCGATACTACGCTTGATTCAACATAAGAAGCATCCAGATCAAGTCCTCTCCAACTTCGAAACTACCATATAGCGAAATACCACATGTGCGTTTCTGCCTATTCTCAGAGATTTTACTCAAAACACTGGACTCGAAAGTATCATAGTTTCTCTCTCTTGCTGTGTCCTCGCCCCTAGAGCCCTGCCTACTTCTTATAATTAAAATTCGTAGCCTGGCTTAACATGTGCTTTACCACGTATTCCCAATCAGTTCATCTAAACTTCCAAATACAACCTACATGTCCCCTCTGCTCTCTTCTCTCCTACTCTCATTATTAAACGCTACTATGTCGCATACATAACACAATCCCTACAGTCCTCCCTCCCTCCCTCCTTCCACCCAACCTTCTTTTGGAAAAAAACGCTTCTAGATAAGAAGAAAAAGAAAACTTCTACGACATGATGAATAACTGCTCCTCCACCCTCCTCATCGTGCGCTATACTTGAAACTGGTCCACCAGGTACCCATCCGACCTTCCCTCCCTCTACTGCCACCAAAAACTTATTTTAAAATCTTCTTACGTACGACAAATGTACTCCATTACTACTTGTTCTCAACATTGAGTGTAATCCTAGTCACGTGTCCTTCCTTGGCTGCCCCTTGAAAGGCAATCATACTAAAACTATCGGAAACTTCCTTGATGTGCCGTCTCCTACTTGCTTTCTCACATATCATTCTACCAACCAAAAGAAAGAAAAAAACCCTATGAAGCTAAAAGACCATGTGAGCACTGGTCCTTGTGTAAAATCTATCCAATACCGAAAAGAGTATATGCCAGGTTCCATAAAGTCTTGGGGCTTTGTTCAGTCATTGTTACCAAAAAAGGAGGCAGGGGAGGAGGATGGAGAGGCTCGTTGTTGCCACTGTTTGAAAATGATAGAACGAGTGAAAAGCGCTGGGGAGTCTACAATGGCTATTTCGCTGTTTGGAAAATGCAGGTTTATAGGTGGCTGGGGTCATGATACAAGTCGAGTCAGGTTTTAGATAGGAGCATGTGGTTAGAATCATCATGAGTTGAGACTCCGAGGTGTTGACGATACTAGACTCCCTAGCGTCTGATCTACATTGAATGGTAGCGTTGCGTCTGATTATGAAGTACAGTTTATATGCTAAAGTAAGCTAATAGTTTTCAAGATGGAAATTGATAGGGCCATCTTGTTGTATGTAATTGATAAATCTCTGGGGACCTCGCATGTCATGTTAAACTAGAACTAGTACTTTTAACATATCTCCACACTTGACCAACTTTTTGTACTTTATAGGTCATAGGATAGAGGGGTATACTATACTCTCTACCATCACAATTCTCTCTGCTTCTTCGCTTCATCCTCCCACTCTGTAGCCTCCGCACCCTTCTTCAAATCCACAAACCCGCCATCCACTTCCAATGCATCAATATCTCCCTTTTTCATCGCCTCTTCCTCCTCGTCGGCTTGCTTCTTATCAGCCTCCCTCTGCATCTGCTCATCCACCTCCTGGCGTTCCACAATCTCTGCTTCTTCGCCCACCTCGCCCGTCAACGGACCCTCGCTCTCTTCGTACCAGTCCGTTGTTTCGGTCCACTCGATAATCTTCTCCTTAGCGGTCTCGCTCAATGTGTAGTAGCCCGGATTATTACGGGGCTCGAACATGGACATGTGCGCCAAAGTTTCTGCCGTGGCTTTGTCGTTGACGGCGGGCATGAAGTAGTTCTTGAGCGACCCCTTGGGTAGGTTGCAAAAGGTACGGTCCTTTCCTGCGACTTTGCCAGTCCAGCCGTGTTCCTTGTTTTCGCTGTTTACCGCGTGGCCGAGGGTAGTGTACATGTTACAGAAACCGAGGTCCTGGGTCGTGGTAATCTTCGCAATCTTCTCTAGTCGCTTCCGCATCTCCTCGGGACGGGCCAAGACTCCGACGAATTCCAAATGCGATGTTGCCCACGTTACTCCTTGAGTTATCTGGTCCTTCTTCATGTAGGCTGCTGCACCACCTGCTGCAATCGCACCTGCGGCTCCGGCGAACATGGCCACTTTGCCGTATCTTTGCCAGAGTGGTGCCGATGCCACGTCTGCTGTAGAAGATGCCGAGGGTGCAGGAAGCATCTTGCTTGTATCGACGGCACCCGATGCAGTGTCTTTAGCACCCCATCCAAAAGCACCTGCGAGACTATTATAGGCCGAATATGCCGAGCTCGCCGTGTTCCAATGCTTCTCCGCGCCATGTGCCACCACGCCTGGCGCAATACCCAAGTATGGCGTGTCAAAGGCCAGAATGCCCTGTATGTACGGAAACATGAGCGTCGAGTGGTCGGATAGCGAGCCCGTGGATCCTGCGCCCGTCTGCGAATTCGACTGCGAGTGGATGGGATGGTCGGCAAGGATAGAGAGAAGTGTCTCAGCCGCAACGATGCCGCCCATGGAATGGCCGACGAGGATGGTGCGCACAGAAGGGTCGACGGTCGGCGAAGGCGTCGAATTGGCGACCTCGAGGTCTATGACTTTGTTCTGCAGCCATTCTTTGAAGCGGCCAACGCACTCGTGCAAGTCGCCTCGCGTCTCAAACTGTGGATAGGTGATGGCGAGGACGGTAACCTTTGGCAGCGCGTGCTGCAGCAGCGCCTTCACATGACTGGGAAATGTACGGAATGTTTCGTCTCCGCCCTATGAATGCGCCATTAGCATTGCTCTTATCCTTTATCTCGCGTCTGTTAATCTCGGATGGGGCAGCGGCCGGGCTGAGACATGGTGCTGTGGCCCCGCGATGACGTAGTTGATCAAATAGGTAGACCCGTGATGAACACGACATACCTTGAAGCCGTGGATGAAACACAGCAATAATGTTCTCCTCATAGTCCCCGACTGTGCTCCTGCATGGTGGGGCCAGGTTATCTGAGGGCTGAGGGCTGAGGGCTCGGGGGTGAGTGCACCCAGAAGAATGGTCGATTACGTCTAGGTCTCGCTTACCTTGCAGGGATTATGATGTTAGTCGTCCGGCGTCTTCGTATCCCCGAAAGCCCGCACGTTGGCTTGTGATGCATAAACTTCAAGCAAATAGTGTGAAAACAATCAATGTATCGGTGACGCAGGTAAAGTAGACGCCAAGTTGTGGGGTGAGGCGAGAGCATGGCTGTGCATTCAATTCATCATCATCGCATTGCACTCGCCCATGGGTGCCCCCTTACTTGCTATGTACACGGTACATTAGACATTGCCTCCTCTCCTTGGCATATACACGACATGCTCAGCGGGCTGTCGTCTTCCTGTCATCGTCCTCTGGTCATTTCACCAATGCGGGTATATAGTACAAACATGCAAATCCCAAACGCCATGTCGTGAGCCACATGGGCGATGCAGAAACAAAAGAAACAAACGCTGCGGCGCAATCATGCGCACATGACGAATAAGAATGTTGTTGCAAGTAGAGCTGCTGCTGCTGTGCCGAACGTCTCTCGTTGAGAAGATGAGCCAGTGGCTACAACGTCAAAGGGTGATCCACCACCCGAGTCCGAGTTTGATAGTTGAGCGTTGGGCCCGCTGGTTGGCGTTGAATCCGATGACGATGATGCAGCTTGCGCAGTCGATGTTGGCGGTACCGCGACTCCGCTCGTGGGGTTGGGGTCGGGGTCAATTCTGCAGTCGATGTTGGTGCAGGCGCTGAGCTTGTCGAGCTATCATCTCCATCCTCATCTCCATCGTCGGTAGAACTTGAGGCAGTCGATGTCACTTTGCTTGCCGAGCTCGTGAGAGTTGTACGCAATGGCGCCTGTGTACTCGTGGCCCCGGTCGAACTTTTCGTACTTGGGTTCGCGCCACTTGAGCTGATGGTGGTAATTGTGACGCCTGGACAAAGACTCTGAATGCCCAACCCATTCTGGAACACTCCGATGATACTTAACTCGCCGGCATCGACACGTGCACACTTTTCGCTCACGCTCGCGCCAATCTTAGAGAGACCCTGCACGCATGCGTTTGTGCATGTTGCGCCGGGCTTGAAGTCATCGGCGGTACATCCAGAGATTTCTGTTCTATAGACGTTGTTGCAGGCTGTGGGTAGGTTGTCGATCCGTGGGATGAAGGATGCCAGAGAAACTGTTGCTGCTTTTGTGCTGCATGCAAGGGTGAGAGCCAGTACGGCTGCGCGTAATGATGTGGGCAGCATCATGAGGTTTTGTGGGGGTATTGTGAAGAGGAGGGTTGATGAACCCAAGGCTGAAAGATAACCGTGCAAGCTCCTAGTGCCAATATTCAAGCGGCTTATCTCCTCAAGCTTGGGGCGTCCTGGTAAAAGGAAGGAGATGTTCCGGGTGTGCTGAGACGACTGGTGTTTGAACGTATGGTATGACGCTTTCGAGACGGGCGGACGGTTTGCGTAAATGTGCAGATTTGAAATTCAGTGTCAAATAATCGTACCGGAATGCTTGATTGTTGTGAGGTTCCGATGGCTGAATGTTGTGCGTTGCTGTGGACAACCAATATTGGACCCTCTTCCTGTGAAGCGATGCAGACAGTGGTGTTTGGGCCCAAACTCGGACTGTGGGATTCAGGTAGGAAAAGAATGTTCTGACACGGCAGTGTGACTGTGAAGACAAAGGTATAACTAGTACCAAACAAACAAAGCGTTTCTCAAAGGACGTTTGTAGTGTAGAAGAAAGTGAATGATGACACCAAAGCCTAAACGTTTGTTTTCTGGCGCCGGGCCTGCAGGGAGCGGTACTTGTCGAAAACGAAGGGGTTAAAATAGGACGCGCAGCGTTATGCAAGAAGGATGACGCAAAAGAAGGAAAAAGCGAGGGCTGACCAGAGTCCTTCGTGTTGGTGTAGTCGGTCAACAACCCAGGCTCGTTCACGCGGCCCTGCAGCGGGGGCGCGATACGTCTTAAGGCAGATCTACAGGGAACGCCAACCTTTACCTCATCACTAAGCTTGTCATGCTGCAGAGCAATTGGCAGGTTCAGTTGGGAACCAGCAGACCCTGTACGGCTGTGTTAGTGTCGCGAATGGCGGACAATTCACTTTCTGAAACAACGGAGCTTGCCAGCGTTGGTGGGCGCCGCGCCCTTGGTTCACTCATTGGCCCAGCGACTCAGTGCAAGCGTTACATGTCGCGACCGCGCTTCAGATGCAGGTACGCGGACGTGGTACAGGAGCTATTAGTGAGAGATACGTATCGCGCAGCCATATATTAAAGCTCGGCGGCTCCGGGCGCGAAGCCTGCTGGCGTGCCACCCGGTTCTGGCGGCTGTAGGTACCAGTACTGTACGTACTGGAGGTACCCAGGGTGGCAGTGCAATGCAAATACTTGGCTTTTCTCGGCCGCAATGCTACGCGTCTTGTTTGTCTTGGCCTGGCGATGCTCGAATAAAAGGAAATACACTGTACCGGAGACGCCTTGGCGGATGTTGCTTGAGCCTCTCGATACCCGCTCATGGCAATCGACCTCCATCATCCCGGACTTGTGCCATTTCGAACCCAATGGTCAATCCAGCACGACACACTGCATGAACGGCAACCGTTTCACTGTTTCCTTATTGTGTGAATTATAGTTTGCTGTCACTTCTCTTCTGGCAAGCTTCATCCTGGTCTCATTCCAGCCTTGTAAGGTTCTGCTCAACGTTTCCATCATCCGAACTACTACTGAACCTGAACCTGTTCCAGCCCAGAATCTCAGGCTAGACAGTAGACTGTTCCTTGCATTACTCCATGACGATGACACTTCTGAATCTTACTTTGCCACTCTGCATGTGCTGCACAGCATCCGAGACCTCATCGAACCCAAACTTTTCAGTCATGCACTTTACACCTTGCTTCTCTGCAAAATCAATCGCCTCTTCGCTATCGAGCCCGTGGCCAGACGGCCACCCGTGAACCGAGCGTCCTCCCATAACCAGGCTAACCGTATTGATCGGCACGTCACCCACGGGCGCGAGAACAAGTAGTTTGCCTAGGGGGCCTAGGCCATTGATTAACGGACCTATGATCTCGGGCTTGGGCGCTGTGATGACAATGAGGCTTGCCCCGCCCATCTTCTGGAGCCCATCTACCGCACTCTCCTTGGACGTATCCATGTAATCAGTCGCACCCAATTGGAATCCAAAGTCCTTCTTGTCGGCAGACGAAGAAAGTGCAACGGTGCGGTAGCCCATTTTACCTGCGTATTGGAGCGCCAAATGGCCGAGCCCACCAAGACCCTGGATCGGGACAATATCGCCTTGCTGAATATGCATGTTGCGTATGCCATTGAAAACTGTCACACCGGCGCACAGTAGAGGCGCGTATTCAGCCGGATTCGCATCGGCCGGAATGCCTACTGCAGCTTCGCTGCGGAGGGTACAATATTCAGCGTCTAGACCTGCATTAGCCATCTTCTCGTAAACGCAAACCTCCAGTGCGTGCGCAAGTCGGATCCAGGAACCAAGGACTCACATCCGCCATCCCTGCTAACTCCGTTGATAAGCTCATTCTCACACATCTGGAAGAGGCCGCGATTGCACGCCTTGCACAGCCCATCATGCCCGCCATGTCATCCTCCCCCAACCCGATCACTAATCTTCCACTTCTTCTTCCCATCGCCAACGGCAACAACCGTCCCAATCACCTCATGCCCTGGAACACGGGGGAATACCTTGTCTCCAAGCTGACCCTGTTGAAGGAAGCTGTCCGAGTGGCAGACGCCGCAGGCAAGTACTTTGATCAAGACCTCGCCCGACTCGGGCTTGGAAACAGGGACTTCCTTGATGGTCCAAGACGCGCCGAATTTCTTTAGTACCACCGCACGGCAAGTAGAGGGCATGTCTGAAAACATTGTTGTGTTGGCTAGATTACGAGTGTGTTGAATCTATTGAGACGAGCAAGAGGAGCAACCATGTTATGCAAATTTCAAACAACCCTAGAGGGTGAGCATGTGCTCAGTATTTGACTCTGTGAGGCAATCGTCATAGCTAGGCGCGAGCCTCTGTCTTTATACACACCCATCATCAGTCTAGAAATCTTTGTTATCATCGGCATGCTCCCCGCTCTGTAGCCACAATCGACTACATGTACATCACCGATCTCTAAGCAATCTGCTCGGAATGTGATAGGATGAGTGAACCTGTAGTCCCCAGCCTGATTACATGTTGCATCATCGTCTATGCAATCCTTTCGGCAGCTCTCAGCCCCACTATCCTCGCCCTCATTGGACTGGGCTTACTGGTGTCATGCCATCTAGTGCGATGCCTTACGCTTTACATTATCGCCGACGGAATCAAGAGCATTAATTCCGCATGTCGTGAATTGTTGCCTAACGTACTCTCTTTCAAACAGTCAGCTTCCTGCAGCTGATGTAATGCATAAGTGGCCGACTTGCTCGCATCTCATTGGCTGCTCAACGATGACATTTGCTTGGCCTCGAAACTTGGAATCCGAGAAGACATCGGGGGGGTATCATTTGTAGCGTGCTACCCAAGTCCTGGTCCGTGAAGCATTACCAGGCATCAAAGTTACCAAAGCCCACCCGTCTTGGCTTTCTTCTTGACGGGCGCCACATCCTCCTCTTTCATCCATGTAGCCGATTATCTCATCATCGCCCTGGTTTTGTATCTCCTGTTTCGCGGCTTCGAGGTACTTGCCTACGCCCAGCCCTTCCCCGCTGCTGTTCTCAACTGTGCCATCTGCACGAATGCGCTTGCCCGTCCAAGTTGTCTTATCGTCAGCCGTGCCACCCTGCTTTTTGATCTCTTCCGCCTCTATTTCTTTGTTTTCCTTATCTTTCCGCTCCTTCTGCCACTCCTCGAAGGGGTCTACGAAGACTGATATGTCAAGAATTTCAATATCATCGACTGGTTTATCCTTCTCACCGACTTCTGCAATCTCCATGGAGCGCAACGTGGTGTCCAGTCCGCCTACTACCCGTGCGAAAATGGTGTGCTTGCGGTCAAGATGCGGTACTGCGCGGTACGTGATGAAGAACTGGCTCGTATTGGTACCCTTGCCCTTGTTTGCCATGCTCAACACTCCTCTTGCATTGTGTCTCTCGGGCCCCTCGAACTCGTCTTCAAAAGGCTTGCCCCATATGCTCTGGCCACCTCTTCCTGTGCCTGTGGGATCACCACCTTGTATCATGAAGCCTTTTATATTTCGGTGGAAGATGGTGTGACTGTAGTATCCCTTTCGCGCTAGCTTCACAAAGTTCCACACTGCGCGCGGTGCGTATTCGGGAAGAAGTTCAATGTTGAGATCGCCAAGAGAAGTGGATATGCGCGCATAACCCTTGTTCTTGACACGCTTCGGCTTAAGCATGTAGTCTTCGTCAGAGAGAAGGGCGCGTTCGCCCGAGGTATGTGGTGTGACACCGGTCGACGTGAAGGATGCCGCAGCTTTACCAGAGGTATAGACGGCCGCGTTGTAGGCGGGTTTCTTGGGCGCTGCCATGGTCGACGCTGCGGCGCCATTTTTGGGAACGTTTGCAAGGGCTTTGGATGCAGTTGTGCCTTGTTTCCTGGCTTCACGTGCTTTTGCGACAGCTTCCTTCGCCTTGAGAATCTTGGCCGCGTTGCCCAGCGCCTCCTTGTTCACACCACTGTCTGCCTCGACCACGACAGTATCTCCATCCTTGACGTGCTTGAATGAGCTGAAATCTCTCGATTCGATACTCTGCGGGTCTTGCAGTGTAATGATGTCCTTGCGGGTAAACTCATCATCACTAACCAGGTCCTGCCAGTTCTTCGCCTTGATGTTCAGCCTTTCCACAGTGTCCCATGCAAATACATTGCCGCTCTTCTTCAGCGCAATAATGTGCGTGTTGTCTGTAAAGACCTTGTACGTCACTGGGTCTACATATTCGCCGTCTTCGTTCTTGGTGAAGTTCAGTGTAATGAGGTCGGCGCGCTTCAATGGCGTTCCATCGACAGGGTTTGTATCCGGGTGTTTGGACAGCCAAGTGAGGATATGAGTAAGGTCAAAGATGGTACCCGACGCCGTGCATACGGGGTCTGTGAAGGGCTGTAGCGAGACGGCGCAGTAATTAAAGGGCAGGCGCTTGAACGTCGACGAGAGGCCGGCGGCAGAGATCCTGTTTGAGCTGTTGGCGCCGCGCGTGTTGCCAAAAGCGTCCGAGGACGACCACTCCGAGTGGGTGATGTAGAGTTTGTCGGTTCCCTTGCCCATGTCGAGTTGTGTTGAGCAGAGGCGCAAAGGGTTGGAAATATGAGCAGAGATGACGCGCCGCCAACTTTTGGCCGATCCATGCCTTAGCGCGAAACCACCACCCCAGCCTCTCACCACCACTCTTGATGCTTCGCCCTAACAGCATTTCGATTGCCACCAACCCACCACGTAGATTATTGAGTCATTTTACACGTTGGTGTGATTGAATGAACCTGGTACCAATAACAGAACCTCAAGAGAAATGCCATACCCTGTCTCAACTCAGACGAAGATGCACAGTCGTAAGCTGATGGATTTCATCCTGGGAGTATGGTGACAAAGCAGGTGACCTCAGATCAAACCTGAATTAACGTACTCACCGTAGCAATTAGCAGATAGCAATCAACCATATCCGCATATATTAATAGCCATCACGTCTAGATATTCTCAGTCTCCTCTCCCAGGACACTATCGAATCATGTTGCCCAATTCAGCTCAAACATCGGAACGGAGACGCCGAAGACTTCAAGATCGAGAGTATTTCAGCATGCACCACAAAGACATAGTCAACATGCGGATCCATCTCGGGAAGTCTATCGGTATGGTTCAAGGCTGGAAGTTCGCATGCAACCGTTGGAAAGAGCAAATACAAAATACCCCAGCGGCAGCTCCCTTATTACAGGAGATATCTGAGAGTGAAACCGCTCTAACCGCACTACTGAACAACTGCTCCACAAAAGGTGTGCAGCTGGCCTCTTTCCAAAGGGATCTTGAGACGGGTTGGGCCGACCTGGCAGATCGATCTTGGGAGCAACGTAGGGAGTTTTTAAGAGATAAACAGAGAGAACTGGATACGCTTATCTCCGGCTGGAAAGAGGAAGTTTGTCAGGCTTTTGAAAATACTGGCTTTAACAGCTCCGAAACGGATGAGTCTAACAGATCAGAGACGAATGGGTCTGGAGGAACAGAGAGGTAAATGAGCCTGGTGAACATTCGGATGTTTAGCTAGACTGAAAGTACAACACTGCCTTAGAAACTGCTAGTGCAGGAATTCCATAGTGACTCTGATCGTCCCAAGATTGATAATCGTTGATAAGCCTTTTCAATGCGTGGAAGTCCAAAATACAGGTGGCACATGCGTTGAGATCTGCGTCCCGTGGCAGCTGCTCGAGATAATGCCGGCGGTTCCACCACCTTGACGGGCCAGTCGGCAGGCTTTACAAGCTCCACATCCTGATTCGATACTTGGGTCGGCGATTTGATCTTCTGTACATTTCCACATTCCAAAGTGGCACTGCATAGATCGACGGTGTGTTCAATCTAACGAGTGTGCCAATACCCCGAGCCGAGCCGGGGCTTTTGGCAGTCTTCACTGGCTGACCGACATTTACATATTTACCGATTAGCGATTTCAAATCCCATGATCAATTACAGCTCCCTCTATCAAACATCATCAGATAAAGTGAGAATTGCGCAGATCCTGTGTACAGAGCATGTTGTGCGCCCGCACAAAACGCGGTATCCGAGGCCGTAGCACCGGGCGTAGCAACCACGCGTCGGCAAGGGACACCAATGTCTGGGAGTCGCCATGCGTTCGTGTTCCTAATATGCATCGCTGAGTAGAGACACAAGAAGCTTTTTCGTAGAGTTGCTAATTATATTCATTCTTCTAGTATCGAAAACTCCCTAGTGGCGGGTGCTAAGCAAATGTGCAAAGAAAAGCATGCAGAAAGCAAGTGTCGAATCCTCCTTGATCACTGCATCTAGAGATGTACTGTTGAATGAAAAGGTTGGCGACGCAAACGGTCAGCGGCGTACTTGGACGCTCTGTGTTGTGTGTCTAGAAAAGTGGTGGCAATATGGAACATGTCAACGTGGAGTGGTTTCCACAAGAAGACCGTCGAGAAGCAAGGAGCGTGACCGGAGGCTGTGCTAGCGCATCCTATCTGGGCTTAGACGATGCTTTTTAGTGGGGAGGCGTCATCACGCTTTCAGCCACGACAGCTGTTATCCCTCCATCACACGCGCTCCACCTAGTCATGTATAGATGGTCTCACTATATTCTATATTATCAGTGTATCTGCTCGTGACCCCTATTCTACAGCATCCCTAGCGCATACCCCCTTGCGTTACTTTTTTACTTGGCTTCATTGGTTTCAGATGAGCCTCCCGCAAGATGTAGTTTTGTCCACTTCAGAAGTACTCACCCCGAGATTACGGATCCGGTTCTATGAGCGGAAGCACCACATACCGATCCGAACATCTTCGAGCAAGCCACAAGTGCCCCTGCTTTTGCTCCTCACTCTGCCACATTCGCGTGCCCCTGCAGCTGGCTGTGTCTCATGAACGATCGCCTTCAATATCTCATGTCGCTACCGATCAATAGGTGTGGCTGCACATAATGCCTTGCCCCAACTTCTCTTATAACCTTGGAAATGCCTTGATGATGTCCTCGGTCTGAAAGGGCTACCATCTCAACATGTTCTCTTCAACAGTCACTCATTTACTTGCTCTGCTTAGCTATTTCGTAATAAGCTCACATGCCGCTCCTTACCCAACAGACACACTCCCTCCAAATAATAAAACAACTAGATGGAACAGCCCAGAATATAAGTGGATCTTTGATCATCCTTTGCCTATACCTCCTGTGAAAGAACCGAAATTGTGAGTAGTAGAACTGACGAGAGGCAGCTCGTTTCATCTCTAACAAGAAATAGTACTTACATAAACAATGAAACTGGTGCCGTAATCGACTACTACGAGGTCCAAGTCACGGCTATCGAAAAGCAGGTGTATCCCAATCTCCCGGCTACTACCCTATACACATATGATGGCATACAACCTGGACCGACGTTCATGATGCAGAAAGGCCGACGTAAGCCTAAGTTGATTCGCTCCTGCATGTCAGCGCTGACATCATCCTCCAGAGGCCGTGGTACGATTCACCAATAACAGCCCAACGAACTCTTCAGTCCATGTCCACGGCCAGTACAACCGCGCTCCTTTCGACGGCTGGGCTGCAGACTATACTTTACCCGGCCAGTACAAAGACTACTACTATCCCAACGCACAGAATGCCCGGACAATCTGGTATCATGTTAGTCATCCCTTAGTACCTGGTTGTACCTAGGTAGCCTATTCGAGCATCCGTTGACGATTTCCAGGACCACACCGAGTACCTGACTGCCAAAAACGTATACAGGGGGCTTGAGGGGTTCTATATCATAACCGACGAGGAAGAGCAAGCCCTTAACCTTCCAGCTGGTGATTACGATATACCATTATCCTTGAGCGCGAAGCAGTATGCCACCGATGGCTCTCTCGTAGACGAAGAGAACAACAATACTGGTCTCTGGGGCGATGTTCTCCAAGTGTAAGCAAACCTTATATAACACATCAAATTCCATGACTAACTGTCAAATAGCAACGGTCAGCCTTGGCCATTTCTGAACGTCGAGCCACGCAAGTATCGGTTCCGTCTACTCAACGGTGCCGTTAGTCGATGTATGCTCTACCGTGCTGTTGTAGTGATTACCATTGTGCTAACATCAACAGCTTTCGACTTGTCCCTTCTAGAAGACAAGTGCAACAAGACTATCAATTTTGATATCATCGCGTCCGATGGAGGTCTTTTCTCCCACCCAGTCAACACAAATCACTTTGCGATTGCCAATGGTGAGCGTTACGAGATCATCGTCGACTTTGCCAGCTATGCGGGCAAGAACATCACCATGCTTAATGAGCGCGGTATGGTCGGAAACCTCGACTACGCAGCAACGGATCGTGTTATGCGCTTTGTCGTTGGCAACCAAACGACAAACTGCACTAACAATGGTCAAATACCGGAGAACCTCCGCTACATTCCACCAGCACCGGAAACGAATGTCACCAAGAACTTTACATTCTCGCGTATTGATGGCGATTGGGTTATCAACGGCGTGGGCTGGGCGGATATCGAGAACCGCATCCTCACAAGACCGACCCTTGGCGAAGATGAAATCTGGGAACTGAGACACGGAGGGGGAAATGCGTCCCATCCTGTTCACATTCATCTCGTTGACTTCCAGGTCTTGTCTCGCGAGGGTGGCAGGAATATGGTGTTGCCATACGAGGCAGCTGGTATGAAGGATGTGATTTGGATTGCTCCGGGTGAGGTTGTCAGGGTTGTGGCAAGATATGCGCCGTGGAAAGGTGTATACATGTTTCACTGTCACAACCTCATCCACGAAGACCATGAGTAAGTCACCAGATTATCTTTTCAATCATGATGCTAACAAGGAAAAGTATGTTGGTCGCTTTCAATGTTACGCAATTGGAGAAGTGGGGATACGACAATTCAACAATCTTCATTGACCCCATGGAGCCGCGATTCCGACCTAAAGATGCGAACCCAGAAGACTATACGGAGGAATCAATATACAAGAAACTAGATTGGTTCTACAGTTTAGATGCATACAATCAGACTTCTGAATGGGAGACCGATTCATAGATTGATGGTCTCAAGTAATCGGCCATATGCCCACTCAGCAGGTCTGTCAACATATCGATATCAGCGTTTGTAATAGGCTGTTCGAGTAGGCCTTTCAACAGCGCATTAATCTTATTTGCCTATGACCTTATCACAATACATGTACATTAATATATTCTGCTCTTACTTCATCAATGCCTAACTGTGTCTCCATTCTCTCCCTCCATTATCTATTAATAGTGGCTCTTCTCTTTCATCAAACAGGACAAGACATCCCAGATAGTATAGTGGTCAGTATTTTCGGCTTGTCATATCAGAAATGATTAATACGCCCGGAGGCCGGGGTTCGGTAAATGCAGTCCTAGACGCACCATTCGATTCATCTTACTAACAGCTGTAGATTCCCCGTCTGGGAGCCCTCAGTATCAAACATTATTTTTTTTTGCTCACATACAGTGCCTTGTAGCGTATATAGGGTTCAGCCAAGCAGTGGAAATCTGGTTGAGGTGGTTTCAGGGGACACGGAATGGCGTCTCACAAAATTATTCGTCTTTCCAATAACCCAACACCATGTCTAGCCCTCTTTCCTCTTTTTGGCACATGTAGGCTAGACTACGCTAAAAAGGCAAGGTAGGCTATGTAGGCAAGGTGCAAGTGAGTACTATAGTAGTCAATGAAAAGCGAAGGAAATCACTACTGTCGAACAAGGACCAAGGTCCAGCAAGTCCACATGGTGCGCGACAGGTGCCAAGGCAAGACGTCTTGTATAGAAGGTATTCCTCACACTCCAATGTGGACCTCTGGGGCGCTTCAGATACTCTAATGATGCCTATCTATTACTATCTACGCCCTGCTACTGTGAACCTCTCACGCGCATGCAACAAGGCCCAATCGAGGCGCCCAGCTGGGGGCTCTTCGCGGGTCCAGGAGCTCCCAAGGAGAACCAGCGTGGCTTTATTACGGACTAGGCCTGAGTTAAAGCCGCACCACAGCACGAACGCGACTGCGGGGGAAGCGGAAGTCGACCTCGCTCGACGAGCAGGGAAAGAGATGAACAGGATTGACGGGGTCCAGGGCCCTTGCACCTGTCAATTTGGACCCTCAGATATGACCGGCCATGCTCGTTGCACATACCACCCAGTCTAATGTCACTCATGGTTATCCCCCGTCTGTGCACTGAGAAGAAGAAATGTTCCGAGGTGAAACCCTGCTGATGACGAGAAGCCTGTAATCCTGACCCCGGATCATCGCCGTCCTTTTTCCCCCCCACCGGGCGGACTCGCGCATTCGGAGTAATTGTCGCGTGCATCACAATACGGAGTGGAAAAGGGCTGGCTGGCGACTCGTGCACCAAGTCTCAAAGTACCTACTTAGGCAGTTTGACAAGGCGTGTCAAGAGTTTCAACCACGGTGACGCTACACCAAAGGTTAACGTGCGACAAGTGTCTTCTTTTCTTGGACCTAGGCGACCTCGCGGGCTCGTGTTCTTTCCGGCTCCGAGACATCAGCGACATGTTTGCGACGTGCACGATCGATAACATAACTGCAAGATTGGGAATCTTTGCCCTACGGCACGGATCCCCGATCCCCGTTCCCCTCTGCCGTCCTCCCTCGTCGATTTGCGATGGCCGTAATTTGCTCCTTTTCTCTTCCCGTCTATAGTCATCATTAAACATTAGCATCGTCGTAATTTACGTACTTGCGTATCTTGTCCCGCCGACCTTGACCGTTGGTGTCAGGTTCAATCCACCTGAAACAACCAACACAACGTATATTTCCAGTCCTTTCATTAGCTCTTTGATCAGGATCCACAGACAGACCAAACCTACGGCACGGGACTTTCCAAAGCTTGCCTCTGAACAAGGTAAACTGGGATACGAAGATGACTTTCTTTGTGCACCAACCTCCTCTTACGTTGTGCGGAACCGACAAACACGCATTTGCGCCTACTGCCCATGTAGTATAGTCTAGTCCACATACTGTACTTATGTAGGCATGTCCGGCTTAGGAAAGGTTTGACGACATAAATCCCCCCACCAGTAGTGTACTCTTAAAAACCAACCCCATTTAAAACTATTCCCTACCTAGTCCGCTTTGTTCAAGTGCGCAATCTCGATCTGCCGCGAGGGTATTCACGGCAAGGAAATTCCCAAACTAGACTTGCCACTAAATCCACAACCCAGAAAAAAAGTGGCGTGATTTACACGATGAACAATGGGCGTGGGAGATGACTACATGTGGTGGGTAAAATTCCTCATGAGCTGTGAGCCAACGAGAAGCCAGCGGAGTTTGGAACAGCAGCAAACTTCGGGCCGATTGGACGGACGCTTTTGGTTCCCGATTAAGCTTTTTGCGGCGTAGGGAGAAGCTGGGTTGCTGGTGTTGGTGCTGTTGGTGCTGTTGTGTTTTGTGGAAGGTTCCGGGTAACGCGGCCGTTGTCATGTGCATGCACGAATGCAATGGAGATCGACATTCTGCGGTATTTACCGCAGGGGTGGCGGTTGAATCGAGGGGCAGGTGCAACCGGAGAGTATGGCCGGATCAACTTGCCGTTGCTGTGGAGGGTTGTCACGTGGGCTTGATACCGCCGATAGGGGCATCTGGGTAAGCACGAGGGCAGCAACTGCAGTGATAGGGAGCGAGCTTTACAAAATGTCATATGATCGTTTGAAATGACGTGGCATATAATGCCAATGTGGTATATCATGAATGTGCGGTATATCTATGTTTGTAGGAGTTATGATCTACAGCAACCGCCCCACTCGTAGGAAAATCAAATGAGGTACTACCCATACGCCAGTGCTATGCGGGAAGAAACTAGGGAAGAAACGAAGAAGCGAAAACAGACATCCTACTCCTCAAGCACACCAGTGGCAAGCATGCTCTCCTTAAGAGCCTTCTTGTACTCGCGCTCCATGCCATGCTTGACAGCATCGAGAACGGTGTTGACAATAGCCTTGGGCTCGAAGCGGGGCTGGGTGCCATCTTGGAAGACACCGGTCTTGACGAGGATCGAATACCAGTTGGCGTCCTTGGTGTGCTCATTGTACTCATTGGTACCCCTGATGTCCGACTCGGGTGTGTCACCAACGAAGTAGACAGTTGAGGGAGCCGCGTCGATGCCGTGAGTCTCTTTGCGCCACTCCTTGAGGAGACGAGTGGCGAATTGGAAGGTGCCGATCTGAGGCTTGCCAAAGGCGGTTGTCTCAAGGTTGCGACCGGTGACGGCCTTGAACATAGCCTCTAGAGAGACGCGGAGAGCGCCCATACCAATGCGAGTAAGGTCGTGCGAAGCACTCCATACGACGTCGTTGTGTGAGAAGAAGACTGGTGGACCCTCGTCATAGTTGGCGGACCTAGTGCCAAGACGACCCTTCTTTGACATGAGCAGGTCCAGAATGATCTGTTGGTCCGAAGCCCAATCGCGAGAATCGGCGAAGACGAAGATAGCCTCAATTTCGACCTCGGCAAAATTCCGGGCTCGCGAGTTGTTGTACTCCTCCTCTGTAAGTTTGCGGAACGGCGTAGTGTCCTGGTTGTCCTTGATGATGTCTCCAGGAGTGACGCTAAAAGCTTTGTTAGTGGCTGTCTGTGCGAGCGCATAGCGAAATAAACTTACACATCCTTGAAGCCGTAACCTTCGGCGACAATGCGGCACTTCTCGCCCTCACCGCCGACGACGAGAACGGTGTTGTACTTTTCCGCCATCTCCCTCATCGGAGTGTGACCGCAGATGAATTGTCCCGGCGAGACTTCCATCTCCAACTGCTTGCTGAGTTGAACGCAGCGCTCGGCTTCGGTCTTGCCGCCACCGTTGGTAACGAATATGTACGGTACTTGGATACCATACTCGTTCTCGCCATTGAGCATCTTCATGGCCTCGATGGCTTCCGGGATTGGACGACCACCTCGGATGAGGACACCGTCGATATCTGTGGCATATTAGAGTGAGCCATGGCAAGGAGTGTCTCCGCCAACTTACCGAAAGCAAATGCGTATTTGTCCGTGACTGAAGTCTCGGGAGGTGTGTAGCCAGGCGATCCAGGGGCCTCAATATGGCGTCTAGCTGTCTCGAAGCCGCTGGCGACTTCCGCTGCGTTTGACGGGGCCATGAGATGTTGAGGGGGAACGACGACGGTTGGACCCATCTTGATGTTCTCGCGGGTGGCTTCGGTGGATGAGAGGCGACGCACGAAGCGACTCCCCGTGGAAGGCAATGCAAGAGAAGCTGTCGACATGGTGAAAGCGAATAGGGCAGTGATGGTGCAAAGCGAAGAGTTTGAGCAGTGTTCACTCGTGGCAAGTGGACAAGTCTGTTACTTTGTGGGTTTGGAGGTAGAAAACGTGGGAAGATTAATCGCCTTTATAGCACTCGAGCCCGGCAGAGAGGTTGCTTCTCCAGGAAACCCCTCAATCAAGTGGAGAGAACTGTGGGTATGTGGGTATGTGGGTATGCGGAGGTGGGTATATTGATGGATGGGCAAGTCTTTGCGAACAATACAGAGATATTTTATATTCAAGGAACAAGCACTATCTTTTGCTAACATAGACTGGAGCCAAATCATGGCAACTCTAGCGGCGAGGCTCTGCACGTCTACGTCGCTATGCAAGACCCTGAATAGAGTGTGTGTTACTCAGAATTCTGTTGGATGAGATTGCGTAGTTCGATGTCGTCACTCGTCACGATTAGAGCAAGGGACACTGCCTTGCGACATGGGATTTCGATAGCGGTAGGCTGTGTCTAGGCGTGCGCTTCCAACAAGCACGAGATTGTGGCATGTTTCTCGATGGCCATTCGATAAGCACGCCCAGGCATGCTGCAATAACAGTGGGTATGCGGCCGCGGTTCAGGGCCTGGTGCATACCAGGCGGTTTCGGATTATTGCCGTGCTATGCGCGCAATGTGGTAGACGGCCGCGGTTGATGGTGTTTGTGTGGAACGGTGTTGCAGAATTTTTGAGGAACTTCGGCGCTATGATGTCAGCGATGATTAACTTGCATATCGGCGCTGCGCCTTATGAGCGGCCACCACCGCCGGCTTGTCTTGTCCGCAAATGAAGAGCCTCAGGGACTCAGAGCAGCCCTGAGGGTGGCCTTGAACATGACCCCATGTGTGCAGCCTAGCATGAGGACGGATTGATAGTTCCTAGTCGCCGGCGAGAACAAGCCGGCGGTCGTTCTCGCCAAGCCTTGGGAACTGGATAAGGCAACTTGAGGCTCAAACATAGGCTATCTCGGCAGCGGTGCCAACCCTTTTGGCGAAGACGCTCGTATTTGGTAGCTGGCACGTTTCATCGAGCGGTTGCGTCTAAAAAGCATACTCACTCAGCAACTGTCTGTGTTTGTGGTAACATGGGGACTATTTTTGTCAACTGTCTTTCACATGTTGCCCGAGCACGGTAGGCACATGCGATGAGCCATACATACCGGTATGTACCAGTAGTACCCAGCGTACATGCAGTGGGCCGCCAGTATAAGGAGTATCCACAACCAGAGTCGCAGCCTGTAACACTTCACGCTTGACGTAACCGTACATGAAGATACACCGCAACTTACCAAGCTGGTATGGAATCGAGTGCGGCAGCAGGTATGCGCTCAGCTTTCAGGGCCTGACCAGGCCGTCAGGTTGAATAGATGCAACGTATTTACAACATCTGCGACTGCACCTACTTTCCTACAGCCTACAAACGCCCATGAAACTGCCATGGTGAGAGACGTACTGAGGCATATGGGGTGCTTGCAACACCACTCACCACCGCTTTGAGAGAATGCGTCTGGCAACGACTCAAGTCAGGTGTTCTATGCGAGAGGCGCTTCCCCGTAGAAGACGGGAATCCGCGCTGCATGGAGCAGTGATCCGATAATGGTGCCGAGAAGGTAGTGCCATGTATCGAACGCCCTTGTTGCAACTGGCGGATTGCTTTTGGTTGCAAAGAGACGGATGAAGGGCGTTTGGCGTGGCGATCCGGGGACAGAGTCGGCCTCTGACTGTCAATCCAGTCTTCTCCACGTCTCCACGTTTTCCCCAGCTGTGGCTCCAGTGTTTCAACTGCGGGCGACCTCGGTGCTACGCAGATAGAAGACTCGGCGCACATGTTGCTACACGTGTCTGACGTTGCAATGGCTGCGCCACGCCCATCCGGTCCCTGCTTCCGCGCCCCTTCACCACGAACGTGAAAGATTTTCATCGTCCTGGGGTTCCCGTCGCAGGGACTCGGTTTATCTACGGCGCCCCATTTTTTCTGCGGAGGGGAGACATGTAGATGCCGATCAAGCTGAAGAGGGTGGGTGGATCCCTTCATTCGTGCTTGGTTTGCGACCGGCACGCCATATCCGGGAATGTATTGCGCGTGATGCCTAAGCAGAACCGCCGAGGAAAATGGGTAGGTGGGTAGTGCAGGGCGCAAAGTGCGTGTGCTAAGGTTGAAGGGGATGGGGGAAGGAGCTGCTTGCCATGGGCAGGCAGACAGGCACAGGGACCAGCTTCCGTAAAGACCAGACGCCTACGTGGAATTCTGCCCACTTCCCAGGCCGCAACCATGAACTGGACGGGAGGTTCATTGCAGCGCACCAAGAAAGCTAACGCAGGCGTCCTGCAGCAACAGAGAGCCTACTTCGCAAAAGCGCGAACCCACCTTCAGAATGCGACTAATTCGCCTATTGCGCCCTTTTACCCGGACTATCTGCGCGAAAGCGAGCACCCTGGACTCTCGCGAATGTCTTCGTTTGGCTCTGGTTCGGTCCGACATACAGGTCATTCAGCGAGGCTCAGAAGTGGGAGAATGGTGCCAGACCTGACGCTAAACGACGCGTGTCCCACCATGGGGTACTATCGAGAGCCACCCCATCGACTATCTCTTGGACGTTCCGTCGAAAGTCCTCCTGCTTGGTCACATGACCCACAGGGCACTAAACAAGTCCGTCGTCACGAGTTGCTACATGGTCGTTTAGGTCACGTGGAAGAAAACGACCATCAGACAGACTTTCCTGGCAGGAAGCGCAAGGCCACAAAGACTAGTCCGGAAGTTCAATTACTCGAGGCAAAGAGGAAGAGACTGCTGGCACAGCAAGACTGGGTCGGCATCGATCCGTCGAAACGGTCAGCCTGCGATTCCTGCCAAGCAAGGAGAAGGAAAAGATCGGTAAACGTAGGAGAAAATCAAGAAGCCACTGTGCTATTCTAAGAAAGAGAAAGGATGATGAATTCGGCAGAGGGCAGCCTCATGCTGCGGGCGAGGCCTTTGCCAGGCCCTTTGGATGTGGTGCCATGCGCGACAAAGACGAGGACATCAAAATCCGAATCGGCGCAGATGCATTGACGGACACTTACTCTACCCAAGCGGACGAGCATGCGCAATCTCATGCTTCGTCAGACCCTATGCTCTTCGACCAAGAAAGCCCACCTGCACTGCAACATCCAGAGAAGCTGGATTCTGCATCACCGGTCAACCTTCAGCTCCATGCAGCATGTGATGCTTCCGAGCAGATTACGTATGGTCCCCTTGCACCATTGACCGGTGAGAATGCTCATTACTGTCCCATTGATTGGCACCATGGACGTCCTCCAGGTCGAGATGCTTCTGAGCAAGGAATGCTCGCTTGCAGCCCGCTCGAGCTGCATGCTCAGCATGCTGCAGTGGAACCTGAACCAGTCGAGAACTCTACGCCTGGTTATCGACTCACGCACTGTGGCCATGGTGATGCGCGTCCTTTGCGTCTCATCTTCGGCGGCCCTGCAGGTGGCCGTACTCGTATCGCGCCGGGCAACGACGAGATCGGTGAAACGCAGACCTTTGACGAATCAGACTTGGCAACCATGTCCCGAACAGAGCATATGCATCAGGCCAATATTGCCATGGAGCAATCACGTGCTGAAGAGGCTTCGGCCATACCCACCATCGTCGATGAAGAACCCTGGAAAAGGTACCTCGCCATTTTTGATGGAACATCAAGCCACTCTGATACAGCCGCACAGCCCGGAAACAGCACGTTGCAGGCCATCTCCATAGCGAGGAATGATAGTGAAGCTGCAGCGAATTGGTCACAGTACGCCACTGCCAGTCGAAGCGATGGAAGTCGCGCTAGTCCGTCCTCAATTTCCGCCTCTTTGCCTTCTCTGGAGCGGGGAGTTGGAAGACGCACATGGGCACACTCTTTCGACACGGATACCAATTGCCAGGGGGTAAAAAATCAGACGACTCTCCAAACCTTGGATGATGATGAGTTGAATTGGCGAGCGTTTGTCTTTGGGAGTGAAGACCAGTCGTCGGTACAATCGGCACATGATGTTGCGCGTGGGAACTTGCCGGATTACTCAGAAGATGCCTCTTCAATGTACCTCGGACATTCTGTGGCTGTCGGCACTATCAGCCCTCGACCGGCCAATACGGCAGTCCGATTCGCTTCTTATGTGAGGCACGACGCACAGAAGCTAGCACCGCCTGCGCCACCGAGGTTCCGCAGCGCACGCTCACCGGCCTTTCACGGCCGCATCGAATTGAGCAGCGGCGAGCAAGGACGTGCAGAGAAGGCGTTTGAAAGGCGGTCGGCAACATATGCAACTCTGGCAAACAACGCATCCTGCGATCTCGTCTCTTCCAGGGTCGTGGGTGCCACCACAACGTCCCGCAGTACGCTAGAGCGGCTCACACGTGCACGGGCTCCCTGTTACCCACCAGGTACAACGAGCTCAGGCGGGCGCAACGTGATCCGAAATTTCAGAGGGTCTTGTTCGTTCTACGATATCCCGGCCAGTGATGACGAGGCTCTTGACATTGTCGATCCTAACAAACGGTGATGGGCAGCATGATAGGTGCACGCGTAGTGGCCGTTTCAATGGAAAGACGGGAGTGGTGAAACTGTGGCGCCACATGCTTAATCCACTACTAGGCGTTGCATCAGTCAAAATGACTGGGAATCAGTAGGGCGTGTATGTGTGTGCGTGTGTGTGTGTGTATGTATAGTGGCGGTGCTATGTTGGTAGGTCAGTATAATGTACGGGTGTAGGATGATGCTGGGATGTAAAGTCCTCAGCGGACGTAGTGTGGTGGTGAGGCTGGTGGTTCTCTTGGTCTCTTGGCGGCGCTCGTTTGAGAAGAGCAGCTGTGTCACATTGGGAAAGTACGTTTAGAATGGATATGCAGAATACCTAGGTAGGAATCTTATCGCCCGTGACTCACCTGTTTGGCAGTGGTGCAGCTCTCGGTAGTGATGGGCTTGGTCAATGCGGGAGGCTACACAGTAACGGTGACACAAATATACGGAGTGAATATGCCTTAAGACGGTGCAATGCGAACGGCCATACTCAATGCGGCGCATCTTGACCGCTATGCATGTCATCGGTTGCGAAAGTTTCGAAGGGAGGGCTCAGAGCAGGCATGGCTGCGTGCACCGAGTATTCCTGGGGGAGCCCTATGGATGGAGCCAACAGTTGTGACACGACAGTGCCGGGCATCCTTGCTTTGGCGGACGGCAGCGATTGCTGGTTAGCAGTGGGTGGTGGCCAAGGGCCGAATGCATGTGCAATTGGGTAATTTACGAGGCACGAGCAAGGCAGAGCAAGGCAGAGCAAGGCAGAGCAAGGCACGAGAGCTGGTGTGCTGGAGGAGGGCGACGATGGTCAAAGAAGCGATTGGACAGGGTGAGAGGATAGACACAAAGGCATCACACCGCCACCAGGTCACATGGACAGGCTCGGGATGATGAAGGGAAAAGTGGAAAAGGTCCAGCAAGGCGGCACGACAGCGTTGCGGTGCGGGGGCGCCGTGGGCTGATTGGCGCGTGTGGGCGCCGGCGCTCAGGGCATGTGTAGGTAGGGCTTGCAGGGCGGCTGCCGGCTCAGTGCGTCGCAGTGCTTCCAGAAGATTGCCCACGGTGTCCAGACGGCCAGGGCAAATCACACGACGCTCGGACGACGTGGGTTTGGTGGCAGGGCAGAGCATTGCGGATGTGAGCATTAGCCGTACCGCAGTGTCGCGCCATGGCTTCTCACTGTTGCTGGAGCATGTGCGGGACGTGCTATAATTGTGAAGCAGCCAAGGCGAGGGAAACTTGGGCTTGGACAGGCATAGTTGCGGATCCCTGACCTTGCTCTTGCGCCGTCAGCAACCGTCTAATGATGATCGTACCGTAGTGCCGGCTTTGGACTTTGTTTCAACTTTCCCGCGCGCCACGTGTAGGATGCTCGAGGGCAGCCACACATGGGGCGACGCTTTGTTTGATAGTGGTGGACGTGGACGGTACTGGTAGACGGCTTCGGCCATGACCGCTACTTGGTATGCTGCCGGTACTCAGCCTGCTCGGCCCTCCAGTCGCTTCTTTGCTGCTTTCGTGTTACCAGCACTCACCGTATCGTCGCGGGCAGAGCCAGTCAGCGGTACTGTTGGGCACTGGGGCGGACCACAATTCGCCATGGCGTGCACTGCTATCGTCGTCTGCTCTGGTTGCGCATCAGCCACAGCCGCCAATTAGCAATTGATGCTCGCTGTTAAGGCTGAGTGTCGGCGGTACCGGGGAGAAGCTTGGATACTGCCCATTGCTCGAGAGCGACTCGTTGTGACGGGCATGGGCTGGGGAGTCATCGTTTCGCACCAGGGCCAGCGCACAGCGAACAGCATCAGGGCCGTTGGCCGGATGTCACGGCAAACTTTGACAATACCGTGTCGCGCTTGTTGGCAATGCTGTAATACTGCGTGCTGGTGGTGCGACTTGGCCGTTGCCTGACCACGGGACCCGGCAGGGCAGGGCAGGGCAGTGCATGTCGCCTTCACCTGCCTTGGGCCGGCGCCGACACGGTGCTTGATCACCACGTCTGCGTGTGCGTCGCTGGTCAGTCAGTCTTGTTTGCATTTGCAGTTTGCAGTGCAGCGAATTGTGACTTGCAGCGACGTGGGTGCGAAGAGGCCATGATTGGCCGACCCCGTGCTATAGGAGCCGGCTGCGTCATACAAGACACCGTTGCTCGGTGGGGCCCTAACCAGTGTCGCGGCGCGCACTGAGGAGCGCTAGCACAGGAGACAAACAGGGAAGGCCCCTCGGAGCCCGAATTGCGACGAGGCGGCCGTGAGCCCGAGCGACCAGGAGTCCCAGGGAGAGGCGTGTGGTTGTAAGATTTAGCTGAAAATTTGGTGTGCGGCTTGTCTGTTCCTGGATTAAGAGGCCGCCAAGCGTCACCGTTGCCCATATACTTACCACCTACCCTTCTCCCCCTCCTCAGGCCATTCCGCACCACATCAAATCACAAGCACACACCAAAACACAAAGCATCCGCCCTCCAGCTTGCTGCTTGCTGCCTTGTCCGCACTCGACTGCATCTTCCGCATACCGTACAGTACTGCACACGGCGCACTGCACACTACACACTGCACACTGCATACCGCATACTACCGCACCCACCGAGCCTGCTTATACGGGCCCGCCCCAGTCTGCCCAATCGCTTGCCAACCCCCACGACTGCTCCGAAGGACATCCAGCTCCATCCTAAATTACCCATGCGTCTTGCATGCAAGTCAACGAGACGGTAATCCCAGCTGACCTGCGTCTGCATTTCGCGCAGCGCGCGCTTCAAAGTCCCAGTCCGTCATAGCCGCAACGCATTCCGTCAGTCTCACGATGCGAACCAGCTCTTAGCCTGAGCTACACCTCCAGGACCCAGCAGGCTGTTGATCCTGTCTGCTTTTATTATAGAGTGGCGCCCGCCCTCCAACACGCTCCTTCCCCGTCATCACCACGCACGCCATGAAGAAGTACTAGCACACACGACCCGAAGCTCCGCCTTGCCTGCCACCAAACATGTCGTTGCTCCACGACTCGTATGCGCGACCGCGCATGCCCTCACCCTCGCCCTCCTTCCACCGCGCCGTCACCATTCCCGCCCGTGCCAGTCCCGCCCTGACAGCCTCCTACTACAATGGCTCCCTCCAGTCCACTCCCGAAGGCATCGTCCCCGTCTCATCCTCGTTGCCTGCCATCCCCTCCTACACCCTGCCCGAGTCGCTACTGCCGCCTCCCGTCGCATCACCCGCTCCCACCTCGTCGCCCTCGGCCATGGCTGAAGCTCTCGGAAAGGGCCCTGGCCTGATTCGACGAGTGAGCCGTGGCGCACAAGGTATCCCCAACCGCTTCCGTCGCGGCAACGCAAACACACAGCGCGACAAGAGCTCTGGTCCCGTCATTATGCGCCGTCGCAGCGACAGCAGGACTGCCGCTGACGCCGAAGCCCCCCTCTCCGACTTTGACGCCTTTGAGGAGGAGGAGGCCATTGAAGATCCCTTTGAGCCCTGCCTTGGCCTTGGCATATCAAACTCGACCCCCAGCATCAGCTCCATCCCAGACGCCGCCGTCGTCGCTCCCGTACGCAACGCCCGCCTCGAACAAGGAACCGTCCTAAGGAAGATTACCAAGAAAGAGAAGAAGGAAATCAACCTACGCCTTGATCTTGAATCCGCAAAGGTCTTCTGGGACCCCTCAAGACCCTCAAAGGCCTTTTATATTGATGATGTAAAAGAGATCCGCTCAGGCCCAGAGGCCAAGCACTACCGCGAGGAGTGTGGTCTCTCGGAGAACTGGGCACCCTACTGGTTTACCATCGTCTACACCGACACCACACGCTCAAAGGGCCGCATAAGGACGATGCACTTGATTGCACCTGATGTTGGCATCTTCAACATGTGGACCCAGACACTCGAGTCAGTATCACGCAACCGCATTGACCTCATGGCCGGCCTCCTTGGCTTTGCCGACAAGAGCGCCAAGCTCGTCTGGCAACGTGCCATGAAGAAGCGAGGCGAGAGCGAAGAATCTCTCGACTTCCCCAGCACTGTTGAGTTGTGCCGCAGCCTGCACATCAACTGCACCGAAGCCACACTCCGCGCCTATTTCCAAAAGGCCGATACTTTGGATGCCGGAAAACTTAACCAGTCCCAGTTCCTGTCTTTTGTCCGACGCCTAAAGGAGCGCAAGGATATCAAGATGATCTACAAGTCATACACCTCTGGATCCAAGATTGAAATGGACAAGGTCACTTTCTTCTCCTTCCTGCAGAAAGAGCAAGGCATCGATGTCAACACAGACCTCGACTACTGGACGGCCACGTTTGAAAAGTTTGCCCGCGCAACAAGACCAAGGGCGACTGCCACCCCGACCGAAGGCGGTGAAGTCCCACTACCATTGTCGATGAACTTCCCTGGTTTCCAGACATACCTCACATCTGCTGCCAACCACCCCCTGAGGTCGGTTGGTAAGAAGCAAGAGCTGAACCGACCCTTGAATGAGTACTACATCTCCAGCTCTCACAACACATACCTTCTCGGTAGACAAGTCGCGGGCGAGTCAAGCACCGAGGCCTACATTACCGCGCTTCAGAAGGGCTGCCGGTGCCTCGAGATTGACTGTTGGGACGGTGCTGACAACATCCCCGTTGTGATGCACGGCCGCACCTTGACCAAGAGCATTCTGTTTCAGGACACCATCAAGGTCATCAACAAATACGCCTTTACAGAGTCGCCCTACCCGGTCATCCTTTCGCTTGAAGTGCACTGCTCCGCGATTCAACAATCTGCCATGGCCAAGATCATGATCCAAGAATTCGGTGACAAGCTGGTTCTTCAGCCACTCGACTTTGAGTCACAGTCGCTTCCCAGCCCCGAGGAACTGAAGCATCGGATTCTAATTAAAGTCAAGGCTGCAGCTGGTGAAGACTTTGATACCAGGGCTCTCGTGGGCGAAATCACGTCCCGAAGACAGCGCAGCTACAGCTCTCCCTGGTCCCGACCAGTGCACTTGAACGACAACCTTATTCCGAACTCGCCTCTTCTTTCCAGCCCCTCTTCTTTCAGCCCACCAGAGCGAGCCGCTACGTTTTGGGCAACACCGCGAACTTCAAACAACACGCTACCCACTTCGGCCGTTGTTAGCTCAGCTGAAGACAGCGACAGCCCGAATGTGACTACCGCTGAAACCACCGAGCTTGCAGATGACCGACGCAAGCCGAAGAAGAACAAGACTAGTAACATTACAAGGGAGCTTGGCAATCTTGGTGTGTACACTAAAGGAGTCAAGTTCAACGACTTTGCTAGTGCAAGTGCGAACACTTACAACCACGTCTTCTCGATCAACGAGCGAGCTTTCGACAAGCTTACCAAGCCTGGAGCTCGTGAAAAGCACCTGCTCGAGGAACACAACATGCGGTGCCTCATGCGTGTATACCCTCACGCTTTCCGCATCAACTCGTCAAACTTTGATCCCCTCAAGTGCTGGCGTCGCGGTGTTCAAATGGCTGCTCTGAACTGGCAAACGTACGATCTTGGCCAACAGCTAAACGAAGCCATGTTTGCGAGCGGTGACGACCGCACGGGCTACGTCCTCAAGCCTGCCGCGCTCCGCCTGGAGTCGCCCAACATCGACCACAAGAAGGCTCCCAAGAAGGAAGTCAAGTTCACTGTGCAGATCATCTCCGCTCAACAGCTACCGCGCCCCCGTGGTCTAGGCCAGGAAGCCAACATCAACCCGTATGTCGAGTTTGAGATGTACTGCGCAGAAGACATGGGTGCGAATGCTACTGGTGTTGGCGGACAGGATGCGTCAGCTCGCAACGGCCATTCTGGAATCGGCAACCCTCTGCGCAAGCGAACTCGCATCGTCGAGGGCAATGGATACAACCCCGAATTCGGTAACGAAATTGACATGACAGTCACGACAAGGTACCCCAGTCTTGTCTTCGTCCGCTGGACTGTCTGGAACTCGCTCGATGCACGCACAACCAACCATGCCCCTCTTGCTACCTTTACCGCCAAGCTCAGCAGCATCCAACAGGGTTACCGTCATCTCCCGCTCTACGACAGCAATGGCGAGCAGTACCTGTTCTCCACTCTGTTCTGCAAAATCAAGAAACAGGACATTGTCGATGCACCCGAACCTTCAGGCATCGCTTCCTGCGGATCGTCCATTGAGCCGGCTAGCCCGCTTCAAGAGCCTACAAGCGCCAAGTCGAGCCGCAACTTTGTCAGGCGTTTGATTAGCCGTGCGCCCAGTGAGCGCAGAAGACGTAAAGATGAGCAGCAGCGCACAGGAAGCGAGTCGCGCGAATCCGACTTTGACACAATTAGCCGCTCCAGTACCTTTGAGCGATAATAACGCCACCTCTTCCAGCTGACGACGCCGCCACGCGGCCGTTCGGCAAAGTCCTGTCAGCTGCAATTGTATCATACACGTCCATTTCTACGGCGACTTGTAATGGTAACCTACGGCGTTTGGGTTCCTTTGCTTTCGGGCTGGCTTTGCGGCACAGCCAGGGTTACGGCCTTTAATTCCGTTCCCTACCACCAACAAATGCGAAGCGCGGATCGGAAACTGAAACATTACGCAACGACTCTGCATAGAGCGCTTCCTTCCGACGGCTATCGAGAATCCATCGAACAGCAGTGCCTGACATGGGACCCATTACGGTCTCGGCGCCTAGTTCATAAAAGTTATCCCAGATTATCGTCCAACTGGATGTCGATCGCTTCATTTTCTTTCCTTCCATTCTAGCATATACCCTTTCTTGACCAACACTTTGTTTTCAGATCGGTCATCGGCGCAGCAACACTATGGGGATTCTACAGGGTTTGCCGGCGAGCAACCTTACTTTACTGCATTTTGGCGATATCCTATAGACTTGCTTTGTTCTTCATGGAGCTTCGTTGCTCGAGCACTACCCTGTACAGACCTTTTTTTTCCAACATTTTGTTTTGTTTCCTCTGTTGGCAGCTTTACGACTTTACGACAAATAAGCATTTGCGTAGTTCATTCGGCCCCGTCGTGCGGAATTTTGGTGGTTCAGTGCTGATCTTGTTTTTACTTTTGTTTTGTTTTTCCCTCAACGTACCTTTCTCATCGCATTCCCAATGGGCCTGGTGGCTGTTGGGATGCGATAGGCCGTAGGCCGATGTTAGCTTCGATGCAGGACATGGTTTTGGAGGCTTCTTTTTCTGAATCGTTTACATGGGCCGGGCCGGGCATTTTTCGTTTGCTTGCAAGGAAATGGGTGTATCGGCCAATGTTGCTCTCTTTTGTGGGTTGGGAAATACGGATGGGGTCATCATCGGCGTGGCATTTGCATGGGATCATCACAAGGCGGGGAACACAATCACACAATCAGGAAGATACCACTCAACATTTAGAAATGATACCATAAGCTTCCGCGCAGCAATGCGTCAAGTCGAAGTTTTAATTCTGACATTTAAAATAATGTTCCAACCGCTTCCTTTCTGCAGTTGTGTGTGTACTTATGTCCCAAGCGAACAAACAGATACGTCAGTTCCTTTGCGCCGGAAGGCTGCATGGAACCCCCCTTCACCACCCATGCTACGAAAGGAAACATCCGTTGCATATATGCAAAGCTAACCAAGGCGGTGCGGCGCCCATAGCCAAGCAAGCGCCTTGCAACATGTAAACCTGCCCAACCCCCATTTCCGTCTCGGAGCCGCAAAGAAGATCAACCATGTGGTAAGCAAGTTGTGCTCTAGTGTCAAGCATTCCTACCCAAGTAAAAGTCTCTCTTAGCCTCCTTCTCTTACGAGCAAGCACACACACACACCACACCACACCATATGAAGAAAAGAAGAAAAAATGGGAATCCACGTTGGTTGACGTGGCACCTGCGGATGCTGCACGTCCTGTGTCTAGCTCGTGCTGTCTCTCTTTCCGTCTAGTTTAGCGATTCTAAACCCAAGCTTGACTACTGACATGTTTCGGCAATTCGCCAGCGAATTGTTTAGTTTGGTTGGTTAGGTTAGTTCGGCGGATGACAAACTTGACGCTTCTGCTTAGGCCGCTCGGTTCTCGTGTCCGTAGCCTTGGATTGGGGACACGGATGATGAACCAACAATTTTCCTGGTGATCATGTGTGATGTTCGTGTACGTGCGCTGGTGATGATTACCGTGCTGTCCCTGTCGGCAATTGCAATTGTGATTGAGACGAGGAGGGGGGGTGTGTGTGAAGACAGTGCCAGCGCATCTCTCTGTGCTGCTAAGGCTGTTGTTGCGATGCTCACGCGCTCACACACGGGCTTTTTTTTTACTTCTCGTCAGTAGATGCATGCGCTGCGCAGTGCGCATGATGTGATGCTACGTTTCCCTCGGCTTAAGGGTTAGACGAATGTGAACCCCACACGCGATGGAGTTTTTTTTGGTCGGTCTGCCGAGCCGAGGCGATTATGTCGGCGCGATTCAATGCAGGAGGTTGATGATGATAACTTTGTCCTGGTTAGTGTGGTGCTGGTTTTGGGTACGATGATTTGTGAACAGAGGGCGTGAGAGGAGACGGAAGATATGCCCGTGGTGAGAGGGTATGTAGGGGGATAGATGTGATGTGAATGGATTATCATTGGCATTATTGTTATCATGGCATGCGTGCGGGTAGTAGATGACAGCCCGATTAAGTCAGTAAACAACGTCTCCGAGGGAAGAGAGTAAAAGCAGGACGTCATAGTATATCTGTCCATTCCATTACGTCTACGAAAGAGAAAAAAAAAAGAGCCACCAAACCCCCTCACCGTCATCACGACAGCCCAAAACCCAGCACCGCAGCACCCACGGCCATCCCCCCGCTCCCAACCGGCCAATTCCTCAAACATCCATCCATACATTACTTTCCCACCCAGCGGGAACCGCCCACCCGCTTCGGGGGGGAAACCACCAGCAGCAGCAGCAGCGAGCAGCGCCCCGCTAAGCCCACACACGCACGCTCCCCATGTCTAGCCGTGCGTGCGTTGAGTACCGTGCGTTGAAACGCTGCGGGCGGGCAGTGGCGGCAGCGGAACAGTGGGTATTTCGTTCCCCGCAAGCACAGACATCCATATTATCGCTGGGCTGGTATGGTAGGTACACGCGATTTTATTTTAGTAGTTACGGGAAACGGGAGACGGGCTGAAAACACGTTCGCGGCACAAGGGCAAAGGGGAACAGACGGGGAAGAGAGATAGATGATGCCCTGAGGGGGGAGGGGCTGGACGAGGCTGGAGTTGGCCAGGCTCCGGCGGTTTGGCCGTGGAAGCGAGATTTCTTCTGGAGAGGGTTTTTTCTGTGGGGGAGGGGTCTGTTATGGCTTGCTTCACTTTTCTGTCCTTCGGAGGTTAACGGGGGGATTACGAGCGAAGGGTTTTCTTTCAATGGGGACAGGTGGGGGAGCGGGTGGGAGCGGTGAGGAGTTTAGATGGAGGCTGTTTGTGGATAGACATGTGGATTGAATTGGGCGTGGGTGAGGGGCGGTGCATGTGAAGGGGAATTTGCTATCTAGCTGACTGTACAGGAAGAGTACCGGTAAGTGAGTGTGAGATGAATGAGGTCAACAACACGGCTACGACCGTGACCCCATCATCCTTCCATCCGCCTTCCACGGCACACCCCCCTCGCAACAAACACCACCTGCGGCTGTGCAAACCTCCGCAATCACCCTGACTCCGGTCCTGCAGTCACCCGTATACCGTAAGCAAAGGCTGTGCGCGCTTCTCCTCCCCTCTTCCCTGTCGCATATCCAAAATAATACCCTTGTCTTATTTACCTGTGCTTTGTCTCTCTCTCTCTCTCTTTCTCTCTGCCTTCTCCGACTTACTACGGAGCAGGTTGGGGCGTTCTAGTCTCGTAACACCAAACGACAACGCCCATGTACCGAGTCATGACGGCAGCCACCACATCCATCCCATCACATGGCCGACCATGTAATCCTCCCCCGCCCGTCTAAACGTGCGTGCTCGGGCCATGCTATGTTGCACAGCATGCACGTCAATGAAAACGTGCAAGGTGCGGCCCGAGCGCTTTGTTTGTCTGACAACCTACGCAGCATTAGGCGATGATAAGGCGTGCCTAGCTGCGCTGTCGCTAGCAACAAGTCAAGGCAGTAACTGCAGTATCGCCATGTTTTCTTCAGCTACGCGCGCCAGCCGAGACCAAGACGAGGAAAATGAGGCTTCTAGTTCCTGTTCGCCGTGGATAACATGAACATCAATTTCCTACTTGTGTGGAAAACCGGAGATGAGGCGCATGTCCCCATGCAGAACATATGCGAGTGATGCTAGCATTTCTAGCCTAGCCTGCGATTTCCTCTACTCTTTAGTCTAGCTGCTTTGTCCGGGCACGAGGCAAGCGTGGTGGGGTCCGAGATGGATATATGGCGTGTTTCCACCTGTATCTAGGATTCGCTGTCATCGGGCATGACATGCCGACTGTCTGCGCCATACTGTTCGCAAGCCTTATCTCCTCAATTAGATGACTGACTGACCTTCGCGTGTCGTGGGCGTGGGTCTTGTGCCTTGCGTCCGTGTTGCTGTACGACATAAAGTAGGGCCGATTAGCACTATCTGAGCCTACGTGGTACAGGCGTTGCAGATGCGGAGATGGTTATGCATGACAGCTGAGGCTGGTACTGCAGGCTTTCCGCTTCGAGAATGTGACAAGCTGACCTAGATCAGATTGTATCACTGTGCTTCTTGGTCGGTGAAAAAGAGGCTGCTGCCTATTGCTTCTGTAAGCAAGTCATTTGTGTTCGCCAACACAAGAATAGAAGCAGATCGTTTCTGGGGCATGGCTCGCTTGTGTGGGGCGTAATCCTGTTCTGTAAGGGCTTGCGGTTTTGGTAAACTCCGCAATTTGCAGGATAAGCGCGCTGGACGCCGTATCTCGTCTCGACCTGGTCGGCCTTTTCGTTTGGGTAGATTGCTGCTTTCTGGTCGAATACCGAGTCAGTTGGGAACCAAGCTGCATGCTCACTTGCATGCATATCAATCATTGCGCAATTTGCGGAAGGTTACGCTTTCATCAGGCGCCACATCTCGCAACAGTCGCAAGCGAGCATGCGAACCTACATTGGACGGACGCTGAGCAACGTGGTACATGTTGTGGGGGCTCCGCATGAAGTGATAGCCGACTGTACCATAGCCTCATAATCCTCTCGTCAAGGCCTTCTATCTTGCCAATTCGGTCGTTTGCATGATCTAGATGCAAGGCGTCGTCTTATGACAGCTGTAGAGCTCAACATCGGTGTCCTGTTGTGCTTTCAAGTCCATTGGAGATGCATATGCATGTGGAGGCATGAAGCCTCATTCTGCTATTCGATCGTCACTTCTCATCTCTTAGAATGTCTGATTTCTGGCCGTGCTACATGCAATTCTTGCAGTGATAGACGCGCATAAATACCTTTCTTGATTGTATACCCTACAAAATGATGTAGATGAGCTTCTGAATCTCCAACATATGCAGCTGAGATGCATGTAGGTTCTGGACCGGTTTCGGTCGCATCGATGCGGACGAATTCGTACTACTGACATAGGTATGCTTGACCACATCAAAAGCCGGCAGTTGCTTTCGATACGCACTGATGGGCCGCCAGTGATTGCGTTCAAGGTGGCTTGAGGGCGATCGATACCTGTGGTGATAGCACTGACGATCAATGCATCAAGTATCTGGATACCCCCTGGCATTCCAGCTCAAAAGCGGTCCCCTCTCTTGGGATCGATGTTTTGATAATATCGAATGGCCAAGGGTTAGTCCCATGGTTGAGCCATGGAGCAAATCGGATGAAGAAGGTATCGGACACTGCCAATTCGATGGGTGGCACGGTCTTGTACTGTCCGCGAAGACACCGTTCGTAACTTTGATATCCCCGATCGATATGACTGAACTGTAATCAGGAAGCGCGAACGTCATGGAATGTGGGTCAGTACGTGGATGCACGAAAAGAATCTGGTCCGCATTTCCCGCGAGATGCTGAGCACGATCCATTCGATACTTGTAGTTTCTTCTTTCTGTAGTTTTCACCAGGACCATCCTTGTGCAAGCTGCATGGCTGATTGGTCGACTTGGGCATCCTGTTTGGAGACAGATGTCAGTGGTGGATGAAAGCTGCACCCCGCACCAAATAGACGAGTTCTGATCGACCACCCGGCCAGTCCCGCACGGCACGCTCTTACCTTGTTTCCCGGAACGAACTAAACTATGTTGCTGTTGCAGTGGCTGAAAAATAGAGGAGATGTGGGGCATCGGAATGCTCTCCAGTGCAAGTGCTCATGTGTTGGTAGCACCGACAGGTCCCAGCCTTTGTGTAAATCCATGATGGAGGGGTAGGCACAGCGCCATGTATGGCACAGGTACAATGCTGTCATCCGGTTACACAGGCGTGGGGGCTGCACTCGCTTGGATAATGAGTTGCATTTCGATTGCATGAGCTTGATTTCATGCTTTCGTACATGATGGATTCTCCTGGAGAGCTGTAAGCTCGCTACTCCTACCAAATGTGGTATACCGATATTGTAGTCTCAATACCGTCTTCCGTGCAGTGAGTAATATGATTCAAGAGAGAGAAGATAGGACTTGAGGAAGGATGGGGATCGATAACAGTTGCAATGTACTCTTGATGACTGTCTTATGCTTCTTATGCTAGCGATTCCGAGTAAGTATGTTTGGAGCTCATTGGACAAAGTCTTGGAGTTGTCGACAAACTCTGCATGTTCTGCAACATTGATGGCGCGAAGAAACAAATTGAATAATGGAGAGCTAATGAATAATTGGGAATTGTTAGACGCCACTAATACAGCTGTCTCCGGACGGATGGCTTCTCATTACTGTTTGCTATACGTAGCAATGCAACGAAAGGACTGAAATGTGAGAGAAGGTGGTAAAGCAAGGTGAGTATCAACAATCATGTCTGGGCTCGCGACGATCATAGTCTTGAACTGATTTACTAGAATGAACCAAGTATTTGGAATTGGGGAGTATCAGACTGATTTGAAGGGAAATAATCGAAGGTAACTGAGTGCTCCGCCATGTGAGCGAGAAAAAGATACATATTGCCTGGGTGATTGCTTCAGGCTCAAACGGCGCTAAGGGATCTGTGCTCCGACTTCCGACCCCGCTGAACTTCGGTATAGTCTCGCTGCAACACAATCTTTCGCCGCCACACCAACGAACCTCGCGCGCAAACCCGCACGCGCAACAACATCTTCTCGCGCTGGAAATGGTGTGAACATTCAGCCCAACTATTTCTCCAGCCCCCGATAAATTCGGCAGCGATAGCCCCCGCGAACAAAGACTCCAACCCCACGAAGATAGGAAATATCTATAATTAGAGGGAGCCCTAGGCGCAAACTGCCACCATGGAGGGCGCCTTTACGCACATGGGCAACCACCTGGTGTCCGACTCGGCCGCCACTATTAACGCCGGCGATGTAGACGAGGGCATTTTGGATGGCGGCCTCGCCCGCGGCGGCCTCTCTCGCAGGCGACGCGCCGACGACGACGAAGAGTATGACGAAGATGACTTGGAGAGCATGGCCAGCATGCCAGTCGGTGGAAGGAACGGCCAGTCTGCAATGCGGGCCGAGGATGCTGAGGTCGAACTCCCAGCACATGCCTGTACGTCGGAAGTGGCAGATATACCTGCCGGATCCCCATACTGACTTGTTCACTTAGGCGCATATTGTGGTATTCACAACGCCGGCAGTGTTGTCAAGTGCCTCGCCTGCAGCAAGTGGTTCTGTAGTGCCCGCGGTAACTCGTCGTCCTCGCACATTATCAACCATCTCGTCCGCGCCCGCCACAAGGAAGTCCAGCTGCACCCCGCCTCCTCTCTCGGCGACACGACGCTCGAATGCTACAACTGCGGCACAAAGAACGTCTTTCTCCTCGGTTTCATCCCCGCAAAGTCAGACACGGTTGTGGTTCTCCTCTGCCGTCAGCCATGTGCTGCCATGCCCTCGCAAAAGGACATGAACTGGGACACGTCGCGCTGGCAGCCGCTGATCGAGGATCGCTCCTTCCTCCCCTGGCTCGTACCTGCCCCGACCGACAAGAGCAGCTCCGTGCCCGCCACCTCACCCCACAGACCATTGCGAAACTCGAAGAGCTATGGAAGGACAACGTAAACGCCACCATTGCGGACCTGGAGAAGGGTGCCGGCCAAGAGGAGGTTATTGCCAAGGTCTTGCTCCGCTATGATGATGCTTTCCAGTACCAGAACGTTTTCGGTCCCTTGGTCAAGATTGAGGCCGACTATGACCGCAAGCTGAAAGAATCGCAGTCACAGGATAACCTCGTAGTTCGCTGGGACATGGCCCTGAACAACAAGCACACGGCTAGCTTCATCCTCCCTAAACTCGAACTGGGTGATGTAAAGCTTGCAGTCGGTGACGAGATGCGATTGCGGTACACTGGAGAACTCCGCCCACACTGGGAAGGCGTTGGATACGTTATCAAGATCCCCAACAACCAGTCTGACGAGGTTACGATTGAGTTGCGTACCAAGGGCGATCACAAATCAGTCCCTACTGAGTGTACCCATAACTTCAGTGCCGACTATGTCTGGAAGGCCACATCCTTCGATCGAATGCAGCACGCCATGAAGACGTTTGCCATCGACGAGATGAGCGTATCTGGCTACATTTTCCACCGTCTCCTTGGTCACGAGGTCGCAGCTGCGCCCATGAAGATTCAGATTCCCCGCAAGTTCAGCGTCCCAGGTCTTCCCGAGCTGAACGCTAGTCAGATAAATGCTGTCAAGAGCGTTCTCCAGAAGCCGCTCAGCTTGATCCAAGGCCCACCTGGTACAGGAAAGACGGTTACTTCAGCCACAATCATCTACCACTTGTGCAAGATTAGCCAAAGCCAGGTCTTGGTCTGCGCACCTTCCAACGTCGCTGTTGATCAGCTTTGCGAACGTATTCATCTCACTGGATTGAAGACTGTTCGTGTTACGGCAAAGTCTAGGGAGGACGTCGAATCTCCTGTTGGCTTCCTCTCCCTTCATGAGCAGGTTCGCATGAACGACACCAACGTCGAGCTCAACAAGTTGAACCAGCTGAAGAGCGACGTGGGCGAGCTTTCAAGTCAGGATGAGAAGAAGTTCAAGCAGCTCACTCGCGCAGCTGAACGTGAGATCCTCATGGCTGCGGATGTCATTTGCTGCACGTGTGTTGGTGCTGGTGATCCTCGTCTCTCCAAGATGAAGTTCCGCACTGTTCTCATCGACGAGTCTACACAGTCTGCTGAGCCAGAGTGTATGATCCCACTTGTACTTGGATGTAAGCAGGTCGTACTTGTCGGTGATCATCAACAACTAGGACCCGTCATTATGAACAAGAAGGCCGCTACTGCTGGACTCAACCAATCTTTATTCGAGCGTCTTGTCATTCTGGGGTGCTCTCCGATTCGACTCCAAGTCCAGTATCGTATGCACCCATGCCTATCCGAGTTCCCTTCAAACATGTTCTATGAAGGCTCTCTCCAGAATGGTGTTACGATGCAGGAGCGTATCCGTCGCGATGTCGACTTTCCTTGGCCTGTTGTTGACAGTCCTATGATGTTCTGGTCCAACCTCGGTGCAGAGGAAATATCAGCCTCTGGAACCTCCTACCTGAACCGTACAGAGGCCCAGAACGTCGAGAAGATTGTCACTCGTTTCTTCAAGGCCGGAGTACAGCCCGGTGACATCGGTATCATCACCCCATACGAAGGTCAGCGCAGTCATGTTGTCAGCTCCATGCAGGCAACGGGTAGCTTCAAGAAGGAGAACTATAAGGAGGTCGAGGTTGCCTCGGTCGACGCTTTTCAGGGTCGTGAAAAGGACTTCATCATCCTGTCTTGTGTACGTTCCAACGAGCACCAGGGCATTGGTTTCTTGAGTGATCCTCGACGTCTCAACGTCGCTCTCACCCGTGCGAAATACGGCCTTGTCATCCTGGGTAACCCCAAAGTCCTTTCTAAGCACCCACTGTGGCATTACCTTCTTCTTCACTTCAAGGAGCGCAACTGCCTGGTCGAAGGTCCTTTGACTAACCTGCAGGTCTCACTTCTGCAGTTCAGCCGCCCAAAGCAAACCTACCGTGGCCCTCAGCGTTACCAAATGGCTTACCAACACGCTAATGCCATGACATCTGGCCGCCCAGCTACCGGCTTCAACGGTAACAAGCCTCGCCAAGAGTATAATGACAACGGATCCATTGTTGGATATATTCCAGACGATGTGTCTTCGGTCCACTCCTCTGCGCTTGGCGGTGTCGGCGTTCCCTCCAACTACCCTCCCATGTTCTCCAATTTCCAGGAGTCGTGGCCTCTGCCGGGTCGTCCCAACGGCAAAGGCAAGAATGGCGCACCTCCCAGCGTTGCCGGCGAGTCGGTTGCCGCTAGCGAGCTTACGGATACTCGCAGCGATGCGCCTGGAGGCATTAGCCTTTCTGGTCTGAGCTTGAACGACTACAACAAGCCTACATCTCTCAGCCAGTCAGACCGTCTCAACCGATTTGTCGAGTCTACTCGCCAGGGTCCAAACGTTGGCACTGGATTTGGTGCTACTCGTGGTCTACGTGCTGGCCTAGGTGGCTTCGAGGATGATGACGCTCGCAGCGTTTCCACGGCTTTCGCCAGCCAGATTGGTACCAGCAACGTCTATGACTGATCCTTTGCTTCGTAATACCGTGGGAATAAGCCCTGCTGGTACTTTACACGTTTTGGCTGCGAGCCACTCTCTTCCGTACGACCGAGCAAGACATGCGTCGCCATCAACCGTCCGGTTACGGCATGTCTGGTCGACAAGATCAGAGAAAGCGACCGCCAGTGCGTTAGCACCGATATCGATACATGGTCCATCCTATGCTGTAGCTTGCGTTAGTCACTGTTCTTCAGGCACCGTCGCATGGATTCATGTCAGTAACCAGCTCGCATATCAGCGCATGCAGGCTCCGTAAATCTCGCACCCCATGTTAGTCTATACTGGGAGTCTGGGAGACGATACAGGAAGGGGTCACTCTAGCCGCAGTGCTGGTATGCTCAGGATGAGATGAATATCTGGTTCCTGTCACTCTTTCATGATCCCATAGGGACTCGTTGTAGACGATGTACTACGCAAGAGTTGAAATCATACTACAGTTGTTGCTAGATTTATTGAATTTATTTCCCAACATGTGTGGTGTTATTGTGTGCTTTACTCTGAACTACTTATTGCTGACTTATATGTATACTAACTACTAAGCAAACTTAGATACGTCTGAAGTCACCAAGCATAGAACGAGCGAAGATTTCTTGGCGTAGGAGCTACCCCACCATCCAACGCCCCGCGTTGAGTACGCAGCGCGTCTCTCTTTGATGGTAACGCGAGCTGTGTCTTTTTTTAAACAATTTTCCCCCTACTCTGTCATTACGGTTTGATACAATGGCACACCCAGGAATCGCCCACAAGTATTGCAAAAATCGCATCGCATTCGAGCACGCGGCCTCTACCTCCACTACCACCACCACCACACCGCACACCATCCTCTGGGTCGGCGGTCTAACCGACGGCCTCCTCACCGTACCCTATCCGTCTCAAATCGCAAAGTCCCTCCCCCCAACATGGACCCTTTCCGAAGTCCTCCTCTCCTCCTCGTACAAAGGCTGGGGAACGGGATCCCTCACACGCGACGCCCGGGAACTAAACGAATGCGTCTCCTACTTTAAGAAGCTCCGACCGGGGAAAAAAGTCGTCGTCATGGGACACTCCACTGGCTGTCAGGATATAATGGAATATCTTGTAGGCAAATACCATGATAAGCGGGAGCCACTGGATGGCGTAATACTACAGGGTGGCGTCAGTGACCGTGAGGCATGGGAAGACTTTGGCAAAGAAGGACAGGCGAAACAGGATTTAGCAGATGCGATTAACACGGCGAGGGAGTTGGTAGAAAAAGGAAAAGGCAGCGAACTTTTGTCGCGTGAGGGCAATCTTGTGCTAGAAGAAATGGGCGGTCCCTTGACTGCATACCGGGCGTATTCTCTCCTGGCGAAAGGTGGCGATGACGATTATTTCTCCACCGACCTTTCAGACGAACACTTTGCCAAGACGTTTGGGAGGATACCAAACACGACGCCCGTGTGCTTTTTGTTGGGCGAGCTAGATCCGTATGTGCAGGAGAGGGTGGATAGGGCGGCGCTGCTGCTGCGGTGGACGCGGATTATACGCGAGGGAGGCGGCGTTGTGGATGATGAGGATGGGGGTGTGGTCAAGGGCGCGCATCATAATTTGGATGGAGATCCCGAGGAAGTGGTGGAGGACTTGGTGAGGAGGGTGTGTGGATTTGTTGCTGGGTTGGAAGGGGAGAGGGACTGGAAGAGTGCTGGGTCGAGGCTTTGATCTATGAGCATGTTTTGCTGGATGCGAATGAGGAAGGCAGACTAATACCTCTATAATATAGACAAGTTGGGGCTGTCAATAACATATGATACCCAGAGACTATGATGAACAATCCAAACTTTGTCATGTTCCCCAAATCAAGTCATTCACCCAAGTCAGTCCGCTGTCCAGTAGGATCGAGCATGAAGTCGCGCAACAGAAAGAGGTTTGATATTAAGGAAGTAGATGACTGAAACTCACTCGAACGGCGAGAAACACACATGTACTACTAAAGAGCTGAAAGAGAGAGAAGAAGAAAACGCTCTATACCAATGCATATATTGCTACAACTGCTAAACTAGTAGCTAGGTAGTCACCATCTCAGCTTTACCCAACAGTCAGACAATGTTCCTTTTGATTTTGGAGGTATCCATATTCCACACTCCCATAAAACCCCATCCCATCCCATCCCATCCCGACATAATCATCGTAACAACATTGGGAAGCCAACCACCTAGGCACAATCCAACGAACTTTCCAGCCACCCACCTGCCTACCCATAGACGCCCACGCAATGCATAACAATAATCAAACAAAGAAATGACAGCTACTCCACAGAACTATGTACCGCTTCTCCAGTTGGGCTTCTCGAGGATCATCTGTTAACGAAAGATTTCCTCAACTTTCAGGGCGAATTTGAGAGGAGATTTCAAGATTCTCTGCTCTCCAGTCGCTCTGGCGCCAGGGCTCCAGCCTGGGAGGCTCATCGGTATCGGTGTGCTAGGCGCGAGCGCCATCGACAAGAGCAGGCGGTTCTTCGAACCTCGCCTGGACGACCCACTGCTCACCGAACTTGATGCCCTTGCCACCACTGATACCGGCGCTGCGCCAGGGTTTGTTAACTCCAATATCGACGATCCAGATGTTCCATTCGGGATCCCGTCCGGCGCCATTCTGGAGGGCCTTCAGAAGGCCTGTCCGTGGCGCACCGAGACATACAATGTACTTTGCGCGGACTTCAAGGGGCTCGCCTTCGAGGATGGAGACTTCGCCTGTTAAGCCACCCAAACCTGATGGCGTTTCGACTGCGAGGCCAGGCAGCGCGCGACTTATTCGCCCCAACCTACGATGCTTAGAACCACCCGCTGGTCTCCATCACCAAGTGCTTCGAACTCCTTGTGACGACCTAACAAAGCGTCGATGATGAGTTCAGGCGGTGCTTGCAGCCGCTTCAGAGCCTCTTCCGTCTCTTTCCAGGCGCGGACTGAACCCCCGAATTTCCGGAATAGCTCGACTTGTCGTCGTATGTCCTTGTCCCAGTCGGCGTTGCGCTCGAAGCCGAGAAGGGCGACCATAACTTTCGGGCCGCGTTGAGCAAGCTGTCGTGCTGCTGCTACGGCCCGTGCGCCTCCTCGGTGATTGCCTGCTAGCACAACTATCACAGGGTTGGGATTGGGATTGTCGCGTGCGAGTCGTCTGCCACCAGGGTTTATGGCAGTCAGTGCGACTTCAGCGATACCTCGGCCGGAACTCTCTGCGATGAGATCTTCCGTAAGTCCGAATTCCACCTCGGCGGTCTCTTCGACTGCCAGCATACTACCGGGGGTGATGGCAAAACACTTGCGATTATTCGAAACAAGACGCAGACAGCCTTTGGAGCTAGACTCGAGAGGTGAGTCAGGAGGCGTAGCAACGCGTCCGGGCCTAGGACTCCCAGTCGCATGAGAAGATGCGTAAGGTCGGTTGATAAACGAGCGGTTGGCACGGAGCACACCAGAGCCCATCATGTCCATGTCTGCTTGTACACCGACACCACTGCCTTGCCGTGTTGGTGCTCTCTTGACGGAAGCCCTTGACATTTCTCGCCTAGAGTTGCGCCCACTACCAAAGTCCGACTCTTCTTCAGAACTTGTATTGGTCGTGCTTTTCAGCTTCCGGTCCAATACGTTCTCTGTAGGGTGCAGATTCTTTCCCCCGTGTGTTCCAGGCCTGGCTAAGCGATTGAAGCTGACAAGCCGATCTTCATCTGCAGTCGTATCCTCATTTCGAATTTGGTTGAACACAGTACGCTTGTCAAATTTGGAGAGGTTGCTCTGGAAGTCGAACTCGGGAAGTTCCTGGATATCGGTTGCGTCTTCTGTAGCCCAGCCGTTGGTTGCCTCAAGAGCCTGCTGCCGTTTTGTTTTGCGATTCGAGGCATTTGCTGCTGCAAGGCCGACCCGTCCGCCAATAACACCGGGTGTTCTGGTGTCTGGTTGCTCGGCAGCCTGTAGCATGGGGGTATTCCTCCAACCATTACCTTTGCTATTATCAGTTAGCTTCTGTGGAACAGACTTTCGTTCTGCCTGTCCCAGATCTAAGAATCGCACGTACCCTTTCCTGCCGGTATCGGGGTCCAACCCGTTCTTCCTCTCTTGAGCGGCAAGTTCCTTCTTACGAGACTTGCCCCCTCTTCGAGTCTTTTTGCCAGCCTCGTCATTCTTCTGTGGACTTGAATCGTCCATGGGCTTGCCAGTCCTAGTCGTATTGATGCTCACCCTGCGGGCCATGAGTTGAGCAGTCTTTGCCTCAGTATCTGCCTCCTCGGCATCCGCAATATCCAGCGACGAGAAGGGTCCTTCTAGTGTAGCCGCACTTGGCTTTCGGATATTGTGACGCTTCTTATCCAATACAGTGGCTGCGCTCGCAGTAGTCATAGGCTTGATAGGCGTGGCGGGAGCTTCTTGCGGTGCTGCAGCCATGGGCTGGATTAGAGAAGAAGCTCTGGATGCACGCTTTCCCATGCTGAGTATGGCAGGATCGACGAAGGGCGCAGATTGAGCTGGCTGGGGGGCGGTTTGGCGTGAGGTTTGGTGAGCGTGCGGGATCGACGACGGTTGATTGACCATTTGTGGCATTGGCTGGCCAACATTCTGTGGGTTTTGCTGCGCGTGCGGTTGCGCATATTGAGAGTACGGAGCAGGTTGGGGAGGAGCAGGCGCAGGGGTGTTGACCTTGATATCCGCGATCATATGGCCCTCTACCTTATACGAAGCCAAACGGTGGCCAGAACTCGGGAAGAAGACTAAGAATCTATTAGTACATGTATGATAATCGGCCAAAACATGCTCGTATACCTCGGCACTACATGGTGAGATGTTGCCTCAAGCTCTGAATAAGCTGGACTGGAAAATACAAGACCGAGCAACATACCATCTTGAAGCGTCAGAGTAGACGTCTGCGGGTCGACACGACTGACTACGCCCACCAAAACAGCTCCCCGGGGATTTTGTAGCGTCACCGCGACCGAGAGGCCCACGAATCCCGTTGCCATGTTTGCGAAGGAGAGCGAGCAATGCTTCCCCGGGCCCTGCGACGGGCGGGGACCTTGCAACGCGAGAGTGAAAGTTTCCAGAGGGCGGAGCGACCAATATGTGTCGGATTTGACAAGTAGAGATGAAAGGTACGGCGTGATGGAATTGTGCTCGGAGCGAAAGGCGACTTGGGTCGGACCAATGTTGGACAAGTAGAAGGAGGGTACCAGTGCGTGCGCGCGAACCCTGTTCCTACCTCACGACCTGGGTGCACTATTTCGCGGATCGAGCTAAGGCACCAGGATTCAGCCACAGATCAGCCACTAACGGCTGCTGATGTAAGGCTGCATATCTTCACATGTTGCCTTTACATACTGGTGCACTCGCATGTTACACCACAACAGAAATTTAATTAAATATGACAAGCCTATACAAACTGCCAAGTATAAACCGAAATCCAGGGTATATGAGTTGATAAACTTATCGACGGCAATGTCATTCAATGCTCCACACTCAGGACCTGGAGCCTGCATCTTGTGGACGCAATTTGAGCCATGGAGCGAACTTTTTGTCCATGAACCAAGTCCCCCGACCATAGGTCTCAGACAAGCTCCCACGACGCCACGCAGCCAAAACTGCATGAGTAGGCTGTCTTGTTGTTCCAAGTGCCAACGCTCATGCCCCGAGCGTCCTTGCCATTGAAAACCGTGACTGCATTAAGTCCAATCTTTTGGCCGGGTGCACCAAGCTCATTCCGAGCTACGTCAAGCCACCACGTGTGTCCATCAGTATTGAAGGGTATGTAGTCTGGCTTGCGGCCATCTCTTCCAGCGATACTCAGGAGCATGAGGTAGGGCGGGCCCTTGCCGTGGCGGGCGTTGTCCCAGTGCGGACAAATAGTCGAAAATTGGAAACGGACCATCGCGGGCGCGTATGCATCGTTTACCTTGATCTGCGCTTGCGATGGCTCAAAGGTTCGCTCGCCTACACCGTGCTCCTTGAATGCATCGCCAAAGACATGTACACGCCCACCTTGATCATCCCGCATGAACTCCTCATATGAGACGGTACGCCCGTCAGTACGGAACTGGTGGGATGCTTCTCCAGGGAAATGTTTCAACCCAAACTCGTTGTTGTCCATGATAAACTGGCTCGGGTTGAAGGACCGTACGTATCTAGATAAAGTTAGTAAAGAACTGCAGGCCAGAGGAAACGGCAGAAGCGATAGAGCCGTTGTGACATACCCTTCACCTCGCATCTGACACCCCAGATGCCCAGCTCCCCAACAGGAATCAACAAGCTTCCACTCTCCATTGTCAATCTTGACAGCATTCCAAGCGTGGGTCGATTGGTAGGGTGGCACGGGCTGTCCAGGCTCCAGTGGGGCATAGCCATAACCCTTGCAGGCACCAGAGCAAACTATAGCTTCCAGGCCGGCTTTCAAAGCCAAAGCAGCAAATAGGCCGGCGTAGCCCTCGCATACTGCAAGACCTGAGGCAATCGTCTTCTCGGGAGTAGTGGGCGAGACAGTGCCATTGAAGAACGAGTGAGCATCGTAATCAACATTGTGGTGTAGCCAAGTGAAGATGGCCCTTGCCTTGTCTGTTGGAGATGTGAATGGCGCGCAAAGCTGATGAGCAAGCCAACCCACATCCGAAGATGGAAGCTGAGTACGCGGGAACTGGGCGGCATGATTATCTGGGCCTGAGAAGTCTCGGCATTTAAGACAGCTCGCAACTGCACCCGGCTTTGGCTTGGAAGCCATGATGGCTTCGAGATTGGGTCTGGATGAGCGTGGAACAGGTGGTGGTGCTCCAGGAGTCGGCGCAGAGTCTGATGTAACTGTTGGGGGCCGGCTTGAAGGCACCGGAGGAGGGACAGGTGCTTTATTGTCGAAGCCCATCTCCAACGCTGATCGTCGCGGTGGTGGTGGTGCGATTGTCCTAGTTTTCTGCGATATCTCATTTGAAGGCTGCCTCTGTGGTAGAGCGGGTACAGGTCGAGGGGGTTGCTCGCAAACGGTGGATTGTCTAGGAGGCAGCGACGGTCGCGCTGGTACGTCTGTACATGGTGCACATCAGTCAAGTTCTTTTGGACTGGCTCTGTTTGTAAATTGAATGCTTACTCGGCGTCTTGAGCTTTGGCGGAAGGGCCTGGGCGGGTACATAGTCCCGTTTACTCTTCATGGCATTCAACGTTGCGCTGCTCTTCCTGTCCCCCTCAGGCGCTCTCTTCGGCGGTAGAGGAGGCAATTTAGCAGCATCGAAGGCCGGGGCCCTGACCTGGTACAGTGTGCCCGTACTGCCATTGCTGTGGTAGGTGCCGTTGGTCTTCACAGAGCCTAGAGAGAGTGTTGAGATTCCCGAGGCGACCGTGGATATGGACTCGGAAGACTCGCGCCGACGCACACTCGTCTCCGAGGCTTTGCGCGGAGGCAGCGCAGGTGACGGTTTGGGTGTACCGGAAATGCGGGGAGGTGGACGGGGAGGCAGTGCCGGGGAAAGCTTTGCGACTGGTTTCGGACTTTCGCTCCCAATCATGGGCTGGTTCCCCAATTGTCGCGCTGATGTAGCAGCATTGCTGAGCACTGGTGGGTTGTTCACGGTTTGGCGCGGGTAGGCAGGTGGCCGGGCACTGGGCGGGGGCGGGGGTGGCTTCTTCTTGGAAGTAGCAGCATCATAGCTGTAGGTTGGCTTTGTACCAGGCACAGGCGTGTGAACTTCCTCGAGATTGAGGGCTGCAATCCTGGACTTGATGGAGCCCTCGGCCATGGCGTTCACGTTCAGTGGGGGGATCGGCGGTCGGGGCACCGAGAGGTCAACTGTGGCTGATAAGGAGGTAATCAACTCCCAATGGCAATAAGTCGGCGCGCAATCTCCCCTCGCCTGATGGTGGAGAGGACAATGGCCGGCGAGTAGATGGGCGGAAACAGACAACGAGGTGACAAGGCTGCTCGTCTTACAAGCGAAGCGTCGTACGCCTTACGGCGAGGGAGAATTGCTTGCAGGCAGCACAGCCTCTAAGGGCCAGCTTTGGTTCGCGCCGATCCCCTGTCAGCCACCCCGCCCCACTTCAAGCCCGTTCCTGCCGACAAGCTTTGGGCTCTCGTCTCAAAATAGCCTGACAGTGCTCTGGGACCAATACATACTGTGGTGCTGGCCTGTTGACAGATTGACGCCTTTTGAATACAAAAGCCAGATGGTATCAATACTCCCCCAACTTGTTGCATCGTCTGTCTGTGAGAGCTTGGGGCTGATTGTGGCGTTTCAAAATCACACCAATGTCGTGCAACCGTGACCAAATCCTCACCGGCGCAGGGGGTCGTGCCGCACATGTACATACAGATGACATAAGTGGGTTGAACGTCACTCCTGTCACATCAGAGACCGCCTTGTTCTAGTAAGCTAATCATTGAGTATCGCTGACTAGATTTCGCTACAGTGCCAACCGAAGTCGTAAAACGAGTGGACATATGAAAACGCTCGCCAAAGCGGACAACATGGATGACCCAAACCCGTCTTCCAACACCCAGAACCTCTAACCCAGCCGTTGCCCCCTAGGAACCCATGCCTCCCGACCAGTCCAGCCCGGTCTTATCCTATAACACCGTGACAATCTCAAATTTCGCTTCTTTGGTGCGTATTGGTAGAAATAAAGCGCGAAAACACACTTTTACCGCCCTCACCAAGGGGCGGGACAAGAAGACGCCAATGCAACGCGTAGCTTCGCTATCCAAGACTCCAGAGAGGAGAGGCCTGCGACTAACACTAATCTCCAAAATGACTGTGCAGGGAGATTGGTCATGAGCAGAAGCAACGAAGCCAAGCCGACATCGCTCCGATCCAACACCCCAACACAAATGCCGTCGCGACCCATCTCTCTACCTCTTGCGCTTCTTGCTTTTATCCAGGGACGTGCTCATCGAGTGTACACCGTCCATTGGCATGTTGTATTCGTACATTGGGGGAGGAGCCATTGACGTCGCCGAAGAAGTCGAGTTCTTCTTAACTGAGACACCCATGTGGCGTCCGTAACGGCCTTTTCTACCGTTGCCTTCGTCCTCGCTTACGCACCCGTCAGCGCTGATGCCGGCATCTTTGCAACGCTGGCAGGGTCGCTGACGGTCACAGCCCTTCTTGCTCTTACGGCAGCGTTGGCAACGAGGCTTGCTGGAAAGGTCTTCCTCGTCGACACCGAGCTGGTGTTGGAAGTTCAGCGATGCATTGGATGCCTTCCTTGATTGCGACGGGAGAGAAGAGGGCGACATTGGTGTTTTGCTTGTGCCATTGACTTTGCTCTTGCTCTTCGAGACTGCGCGAGGCTTGCCGTGCTTGCCAGACTTGCTCGACACCGAACGAGCTTTGATGACGCCAGACTGCACACGGTAGTTGTTGTGCTCATCGGGCATCATCTCGTCACTGGCACCCTTGAAGGATCCGTCCCGATCATCCTCATAATCCTCCCCACTGCTCTCGGCCCCGTCGTAGACACGAGTGTGGTCGTGCATTCCACGAGCCATGTATGGAAGAGGGGGGAGTTCGTTGTCATCGTCACTGCCATCGGCGCTCTCGTCACTGGACGACGCTGCATCAGCCTTTCCGCTGAAGGCATCGTCAAGGGTGGAAGTGGAAGTACGATGATTGGAGAAGTTGGAGGCATCACCCAAGCGCATGAGCTGGCGGGCAACGTCTTCGTCAGAGATGACGCTAATACTCGCAAGAGTGGTGTCAGGTGTGGGTAAAGCTCCACCGCTACCGGAATAGCGATAATGGGCGTATTGTCCTGAGCCCCGAGCGCGTGACTTGTATCCCTGTGCCTGACTGCTAGACGCAGAGTAGGGTGTGACGAGTCCTTGGAGATAAGAACTTTCGCCCTGGCCATAACTCTGTGGCGAAGGCAGTGGATGCGAGTATGAGAATGTCTGCTGATTGGCAGAGTATGGAGAGCCAGCGGTATTGCCGCTGATACGCCTTTGAGGAGATACTGACGACAAGGAAGCAGTCATAGGAACTTGAGGTGGTACGAACAGAGGCAGCTCCTGTGGAAGGAACGGGTGTCAGACTATTGTACGATACATGCCCTCTGTAGGTACTTACCGAGCTGTCAAATTTGGCTCGCTTTCGGCGACCGCCTTCGACGATGTTGTCAACGCTGATTTCAGCACTTGCAAGTGGCTCTTTCCTTGAGCGACGCGAGCTGGTCACAGAGCCATGCTCGCCTTCGCTATCGCTGTAGTCGTCACCATTGGCGAAGCTCCCGTGCGAGCTGTTTGCGCGACTCTTTGCAGAAGGGCGCATACGCTTGCTGGCAGAGACGCTCCTTCGGCCACGACCTGGTTGAGGTGAGTGACTCTGACGCGCATGACGGGATCCTGATCTGGAGCCCGCTTGTTGATGATGGTGGGGCGGGAGCATCTGGAAGGCCTCGTCAAGGTGAAGTCGTGGGCGACGGGGCGAGATGGTCTGCTGTCTGGGATCAGGAGAGTAGTCATCGGCGTCGATACTCTCAGGAGAGACGCGAACATAGATAGTCATGCCATGCTCGAAGTTCTCGAAGCGCGCGATGAGCGTATTGCCATGGCGGTCCTCAAAGATGACGCCGCGGCGCTCGTACAGACCGTAGAAATTCTTGACTGTGGTAATGATGGAGTCGGTCGTATCATGAGGGTAGATGTCAACTCGCATCGGTAATCGAGCCTTGTGGGCTGGCGACTGGGGTAGCAGTAGCTCAAAGCTGACGTGCTTCTTGGGCATCTGCTTAGAGGGCGACAAGGAGCCATGCGCCGAGCCGGTTTCGGTACTCGGATATACATCCATGTTGCCAGAGTCTTCTCGCTGAGGCATCATGTCATAGTCGGGAGGCGACTGCATGGCGTCGTGGTGTCGGCCCGCTATGAGCTGTTCGACCTCAGGGAAGCGTTGTGTACCAGCAACCCGGGCTTCAGCAAGCATGTTGGGAACTTGCATGACCGATATTCCCGGTCTTGTTCTTGTATTTCAAAGCCTCTAAAGTGAGTCTTTGTAGGTGTATGTAGTTGGGGGGCGCACCGATCCTGCCGGTGTCGCAAAGGACGACTTGGGACGAATGGCGGTCGGGGAAGGATAAACGGGTGTCGATTCTGTAGCATGACGAGTTAGCAGATGGCTCTCGATGATGTTTGATGGCATCTTGGATGCTTCTGGTGTTGTTCCACCAAGGCTGTGCTGGGCTTGAGCCGGTTGGGGAGGTCGTCACCGCTGCCCGGTGACGGGCTACAGGGAGGGCAGCGCTGGAGGCTCAGGGGCCGCGTCGCAACAAGATGTGCAAGCTAAGTCGGTCGCAGGACCCTATTGAGAGATATACATACCAGTAGTAGTGCTCAAAGACCTGGCTACGCAATGTGGACGCTTCGATGTGAATCCGTGAACCGCCGCTGGCTGCCAGCATCAGGTTAGCGGCCGGAATGCGCAGAGCAGGATTGAGGCTATCTGAGTGCTAAAGCGCGAACCCAGATGAAATAGTAGGCTGATGACAAGATTGGGAACTTACGAGAGGGGGGTGGTGGTGTTGGACTGGCACGGAGAAGCGTGGAGGTGGGTTGAGCAATGGCTCCGAAGCGAAGCACTTAAAGACAACCCCGACTAGGACCGCTCCAAGGTCACGACGCACTTTCCAGATGCGCCTCAAGCGGCGAATTGACCGTCGCTCGTCTATTTACAGCTACTTGAGATGAAATCCTAATGTTCAAAAATGACATAGACTGCACCGCGCATCCTCGTTTCTCGTCATATGCGATTGCGCCTCAGTACCCGACTGGCATCCATGTAACCTAGTAGTACACTACGGGGAACGTACGACGTTTAGTCACGCAAATGGACATTGAATGGCATTGCATTCATGCTATGCTCCAAATGCCGTCGTCGTCCATGTACTGCTGTCTTGCCATGTCAAAACATGGGATGACTCTGGGCGGCAGCTATGCGCCCAATTGTTGAATGAGCCTAGGATGCATGCTACAGGACAACTCAATCGCTTGTGGATGACGGTAGCACTTGGTAAAGGCTATTCCTGCTGCTCAACATCAGACATGGCCAATAAGCTGATACGCTGCTCTGGTGGCCGAATGCATGCGTGCGTTCCATGTGAACAACAAGCGGACGAGGCATGGCAGCGTTGGCACCCTAAGCGCACAATGCGCAACCTTGACGACTTGCTCAAGTTACCATATTCTGGGTCGCCTTCACACAGAGACATGGCTGGAAGGCTAAAGAAGCTTTGCGGTGCCCAGCGCCGGTGATGAAGCGCTGTGGATTCGTTGGCAGATGATGGCGGGCGTCTATTGGAGAGATCTTTCGTGCGACAATCAACACCACACACCTGCATGCGTAGTTTCCCACTGCACACAGTTGTCGCTGTACGAGTCGCCGCAAGATTCCGACAGGAATTGTGCGCCTTGTGAAATAGGCGACGTTTTGATTTTATGTCTTCATACCGTACGTGTGCCCCCCCCTCCCCTCGACAGCGTCTGATCGCCTCGGACCCACACTAGCATGACGATGGTAGCGCAAAGTACAGTAATCCGTCCGCGCATAGTCGTCATATCCGCGCCGCTCTGGACATGTACCGGTATGGTTTCACCGTATCTCGCTGCTGGCTATCTCTGCTCCGGATTTGCGACCCTGCATGTGCACGAGCGACGTAGGTAGCGCGACATGCGACCTTTGCAAACCCGTGGCGGCGTGAAGCTTGGACGGTCTCTAGAGCGATGAGGGGTCGAGCAACGACTGTACGTCTCCCGCACTTTGCGCAAAGAAGTTTCAGTCGGAACCCCGGTCGCGGACCCTTTGAAAAGACGTTGTGTGCGTATCTGGCTCCCTGCGACCTCGCTACGTGTGTCAATGGTCCACATGGGTTTGTCGGTGAGGCCCTCGGCCAGTACCTACGCAGGGCGGGGACAAAGCAAAGGAAACATGCGACAACAAGCCGGGAGCCAGCGCGGCCATGGCCCATGGCCCATAGCCCAGGGCCTAATCATTACTCCCTCTTCTCCAGACAGGTTGGCTTTTTATTTACCCATTATCCCTTGTGGCAACGGCGCCGTTAACAACGACCAAGGGTAGGCTGCCGTCTGATATTCCGTGGCAGTGCGCTGGCCCATAGGCTGTGGGCGGCGGGCGGCGGGTCCATTCTGCGCGGTCGAGACCAGCACAGTGGTCGCGGCCGCATTCGAGGGCATGAACAGCAACGTCAGACTCATCTGCCATGTTGTTATGGTAATGGGCGCAGTAAACAACATGTTTCAGAGAGGGCCGTCATCGGGCGGCCGCCACGTGACTTCGTGTGGTAATCTGAGGGAATGACGTCTTGGCGCGTTGAAATCGGGGGCTCCAGGCACACACGCGTAAGTGCACATGTAGCTGTAGGGACATGCTAAAATCGACACGGGGCGCTTTTGAGTGCATTGCCATCATGTCGACAAGTTTGCATCCGTCCAAAGCAAACATGTGGCGCGGCGCATTAAAGAGATGGATTCCTGGTGATGTTGGGGTCCCGCGTCGAGCCTCGGATATGACGCGATGTCAGGAGCGACCCGAGCGCCCGTCGCTTAGGCCGTCGCTGGGCTCGTGCCGGCATCCTGGACCGAAGCTCGGGCTAGCTGTATTTACTAACAATCAAAACATCGCGCTCGAAGCTCCGTATATATTCCAAGCTGTTGTCGACAACACCCCTCTTCGTGCCATTCGACGACCTCGCCTCCGTCTATCTCATCGCCGCCAACTTAGATGGATAGTTTCTTTATATCGGCCACTGTTTTGTAGCGCTCAGTCCCCTGCTGCCCCCTATCGCACACAAAGTCTCTTGCAACGGTCACTCATCAAAACATACATCCCAAGACTATTGTCTTTAATCACAACACACTAACCGCATAATGGATGCAAAGGTAAGCTCACAAACCCCTCCTGCGCCTTTACCTGGCCCGTCAGCCCAATCCCGTTGTACATGCTACGCGCGGCCGTTGTCTCCCGTCCTATTTCAGCTGCACGGCACTCCGCTCCTTCCGTGCCATGGTTGCTGACTGACTTTTCCTACAGCCGCAACGCCCTATGCGGGCTCTCCGCATACGCGACGAGAACGCGCAACCCCAGTTGCCCGCCGGCAAAACTCTGCACTCGCGCAACAAGTCAACACCAGCACTGTCGGCCATGGCGCAGGTCGGAGGCATCAAGGCCGCCGCAGCCAAGCGAACCGTCTTCGGTGACGTTAGCAACACTACGCGACAGCCCGTAGCAAAGGATGACACGCACGTCAATGGCAAGAAGAAGGGGCTTGAGATTCTTAAAGATACGGCTGTAGTCTCTGTCAAGGACGTCACAAAGTCTAACGCGCTTTTACGCCCAGCGCAGCGTCCTCTGGCCAACATGATCTCCAAGGCAAACACAACAATCGAGACCAGTGAGGTGGTATCCTCTGTTCCCAAGCACATCACCGTCGACGCCAGCCTGCCTGCCGCCAATGTCCGCAAGGTTCTTTCCAAGAAATCCTCTACAGCCGTATTCCAAGAAACCCAGTCAAAAACTGTCGAGACGGTAGCTGCGCCTGCACCTTCGCGGCAGGCTCTCCCTGGCCAGGCCCAGCTAGCTTCATTTCCCAAAGTGGACCGTGCCTCTGCACAGTCCCAGGAGTCCGTGACTATCCCTGAAAAGGAGGATAAGGTCGAATCGAAGAACGCGGCGCAAGACAGGCACGAGTATCTTGATGCTCTCGAAGAGCAGGCACGCGTTCTTGAAGAAGAGCGCAACGAGGAGCTCGCCAAAGCCAATGGTCTGACTGGCCATGATCAAGACGAGTACTGGGACGAGGAGGATGACGAGACCGAGACATACTATGAGACAGAAGGCTTCACCACCACCGGTCGGTCACGCGGCGACAACACAACTGGTGGCGTCAACCCCGTCCTTGCGCCGAGGATCACTGCAAAGACACAACGCGAGCTTGAAGCTGCTAGAATATTTGTCGAGGCAAACCGCTCCGCTGAAGACGTGGAGGATGAGCAGTGGGATACTTCTATGGTTGCTGAATATGGCGATGAGATCTTCGAGTATATGCATGCTCTTGAAGAGAAGATGAAGCCCAACGCCACATACATGGATCACCAGGCTGAGATCCAATGGTCGATGCGATCAGTCCTCATGGATTGGCTCGTTCAGGTACACAACCGATTCACTCTACTACCTGAGACGCTTTTCCTGGCCGTCAACTACGTCGACCGCTTCCTGTCGTGCAAGGTGGTCTCACTCGGCAAGCTGCAACTAGTTGGCGCCACTGCACTCTTCGTTGCTGCCAAGTACGAAGAGATCAACTGCCCGTCAGTCCAGGAGATTGTCTACATGGTCGATGGCGCGTACACTGCCGACGAGGTCCTCAAGGCAGAGCGCTTCATGCTTAGCATGCTTCAGTTCGAGCTTGGATGGCCCGGTCCAATGAGCTTCCTTCGCCGCATCAGCAAAGCGGACGACTATGACCTGGAGACTCGTACTCTATCCAAGTACTTCTTGGAGATTACCGTCATGGATGAGCGCTTCGTGGGTTGTGCCCCAAGCTTCCTCTCGGCCGGCGCTCACTGCCTCGCCCGCCTCATGCTGAAGAAGGGTGACTGGGTACGTCCACATTTGCTTTTTTACTCTTGACTATGCTAACTTTTCCTAGTCACAAGCGCACGTCCATTACTCAGGCTACACACTGGGTCAGCTCCGAAAGCTCATCTCTGTCATCCTCGAGTGCTGTGAGAACCCTCAGAAGCACCATGCTGCTGTGTATGAGAAGTACACGGACAAGCGTTACAAGCGTGCTTCCGTCTTTGTCGAGACGGAGATTTCAAAGGGCTTCTCGCTGCCTTTCTTGTCGAGGGACAGCACTGCGAGTCAAACCTGGAGGCGAAAGTGAATACACTTGTCTGCATGTGGTTCTGACTTGACTGCGTTCTAACAAGGCTCACAGGGGTCGTGTGACATCGCATCTCATCGAGATGGTCCACCAACACCCATCAGCAAAGGCCACAGCAGTCCATGTCCAACGGCCGGCTACAGCTCAACCTCAGCATCAGCATGGCCACCACCGAAATCTCCTTCATTCTTGCTTATTGTTCTCCGACACACGGCGCTTTGGCGGCTTTTTAGAACACGCTCAACATCAGTCTTCTTCGGTCCAACCTTCGTTCGGACATTCGGCGCATGGTGTTTATGGTTATCCGGCCTAAGTCTTTTCCATGGCCGGCAACGGCTCGTTCGACCCTCTCATCCCACACCCTGCCGTTTGCAGCATCTTCCCGTCTCATGCACGGGTGAAGGAGCGCAACGGACCAACTTCACTTCGACTGTATTTTCTTACATTGGACAGCGTCTGCGGACCCTATCACGATGAAACGAGGTCATGAACACTCACTCCTACCTATTAGCTTAATTCTCTAACTCACACGGCACATCGTCATTCGGTGGCCGCTTTTTTTTTCTCTTTTCTCCTTGGTCACTTCTCATGGTCGGGTTTCGGCAATCGGTGGGTCTTGGACGCACAGGAGTTTAGTCACGGTATCGCACTATGTGCATGATGGGTTTCTTATCTGCGTTTCACAGCAGCACGATGAGCTCGTAGTCTGGACTCTTCAGTAGTCATGAAAAGCGCTTAATACTTTCATCTTCAACAATATGTCGTTTGTCCAGGTGATTGTGATGAGTGAGAAAATTCGACCAACAGCGCGGCTTATAGGGTAAATGTTGATATAGGATTGTGCATTGTGAAAGAAGAGTGTTTGCATCTGGGGGGAAACACGTGAATCAAGTGAATTGCTCCAGTGCTTTCACACGAGGTGTATGCTTCCCAGCGTGCAGCCCACCAATCCTCGCCGTCCTGTCTGCTTGCAACCTCCAAGGAGTGCAACACAGGTGCTTCCACATTCGGGTATCTCAATTGCGTCTGTGTTTTCGGTCGTTGCCTTATTCCGGCAGCTGATGCCGTGCGCCAAGTGTGTCTTTGCCCATGCCTGATACTCTGCTTCGGCCAGTAATTGTACGGCACTATTATTGCGAAGTTCCCTCTGCCGGTGCAATGAGGACTACTGAATCGCCTATATCACTGTCAGCCTTGCCTTCCCTCACAAACCCTGTGTACTCAGCATACCTCTAACAAACAGCATCTCACTCTGCTTCTTGACTGTCCGTACACGGGGCTCCTGGTCGTCGTCTTCCTCTTCGGCCATGTATATCGTTTCTTCAACGTCTCCGAGAACGAGGTTGCAGTGCGAGTCGTATGCCTGCGTCGATTCGTTAGTTTCCCTTCTCTTACGGTAGGTGAGCTTTGCGTAGACTTACATGGAGTCTTCCTTTTAGCTCGCGGTCGCCGCGCAATTTCACAATGACAACTTCGTCAATGCAGAGGCGCACAAGATCGAGAGGCTCGTTGGTTTCTTCTTTTTCTTCCATGGCGGGCAATGTGTCGCTGCGATTGGCGATACTCGGAGCTGCGCGAATCGTGTCGCGGTGGATTTGGCAAGAGTGAATGTCTTGGCAGAAGCGGGGGCTAGTACGCGAATCCGGCAGGCATTGCGTCAGGGCCCAGCCCCATCCAACATTTCCAGGTACACTCACAGCCTGACATCTACTGTCTTTACATCACTTTCGACACACATTACACCACCCAATCTCTCCTGGCTACTTGGCAGTCACCACAACTGCAGTTACAGCGTACATTGAAGAGAACGAGTCATGGCCAGTGCCCCGGATCCTGCCCAAAAGGATCAACATCCGCTTCTGGCCTCACGCCCGCCGGTCACGGATCCCATCACCTATCTTACCATTATCGAGTACAATCTCTCCGAGGAGAACCTTCCAGTCCTACACCAGGTCCTTCAAGATGCCGAACTCACATCTACTATTGGCTGGGACCTGATACATCTGCTGCTTCCATTGCTGCCCTTGTCGGAGGAATGTCTGCAGGACATCGCTGCCAAGGGCAACCCCAGAGAATGCATTCTCAAGGTGACGGAAGCACTCCGAATACTGGAATTCGAAGAACCCCGCGAAACTACAGACGAAGAGGAAGAAAGCGAAAGTACGCTGAAAGTACCAGAGGTTGGAGTTGGTGAATCAAGCACAAGTCCTGCTTTCCAGGCCACCATCGTCCCACCACTTGCCGTACTGAAGTTCGAAGTGCTTCTAAATATACTGGCGACCTTACATCGACGGGTCAAGACCAAGTATCCAAGCCGATTCCTCTCTACCAGTCTACAGGCCGTCCTACTCGCCTACAACAGGGCCAACACGCATATCGAAGACCTCACGTTATCCGCCGTTAAATTCGTCAAAACGCTGTCCGGCACTAAGCGGCCGCATTTGCCATCAAGACGGAGTAGCGGCATACTACTACGAACAAACACTAACCAGTCAGAGCCAGACCCGGAAGCACAGAGCGATACGCCCAGTAGCGAAGAGACAGAATTGGTCAATCGCCTATTGCAGTCTTTCCTCACGCATATTCTCGAAGACTATGTACTTTCGTTGACATCCGACGACGACGTGCCAGGTCTATCATGGGCGAGCAGACTGATGGAGAAGTATGAACCTGGACGTATACCCAACAAACCAAACTACCAGAAATATGCGGATCGTTTTGCAAACGACGAGGATTTGACTTCAAGAGTCGCGATACTTGGACAAATTGTAGCCTTGACAGATGACCTTGGATTGAAGTACGAGGATCTGTTGCGCACTGTAATGGATTCTGAGGACGAGAAGCGAGGTATTCCTGGGACAGAGGATGAGCCACCAGCTACGGCGGCAGACATCCCACTTTCAAGAACGGGTGCCTTGCTGCTCATTGCTGCTCAAAACGTTCAACAAGAACTCTATGCTTCAGCCAAGCAGGATGTGTCGTCATCGATTTCCATCTTCCCGGAACACGCAACTATACTAAGCAACTTTATCGGAACGCTAGGACCTCAAACGGTCGGCATGGAGCCGGAGCCATTACTTGACACGGTCCTCAGTTTTGGTCTTATTGCGCTTGAGAATAACAACGTGGGAGAGCCCAAAGATGACGAGTCGTTTGCCCAATATCTGCAGACGATCTCACTAATTTCGGCAAACTCGCCGTCGCCGAGTTTACGAGGCCACGCGCATTACCTCACAACCACCGTTTTGCGCTCTCACCCACACGATCTCGTCCGCTTGACATTTATCCGTGATACGCTGGAGCATTGTCCCTACGAGAATCTGAAAGCAAGCGCGGTGTCATGGCTTAAAGGCGAGACTCTGGAAGCCAACGGCCCCCGGGTACAGTCGGGAGATGACGAACATGAAGAAACAAACATATTCGCAACCCCGGTCGCAATTTCCACAGTTGCTCCCTTCCTATGGCCCGATCTGTCAAAGACTTATGCCGACAGCACCAACCTAGAAGACTCCTGGATGCAGTTTCGCCAAGAGCTGAGCTTCCATGTCGCAGCCCTCAACTTCTACTACCTGTTACTTCAGGCTAAACATCTTCACCATACGCTGGGTATCAAGGATCTAGACAAGAACCACGGCATTCAGTCGCATTACTTGGATGTGCTGAAACAGGTAGCATTGCGATTCCAGAAGGAGCTAGCTTCGGGCGGAGGTGCACTTGTGGTCGAGGGCGATGAGGCACTGGAACAAGCCAAGGCTGATGTTGCGTTGCTGGAGAAGGTTATTGATTGGGTCGAGGGTGGTATGAAGAAGATGTAAATCTTCTGAAGTGTACATGACAGTCTTATGGTGATGATATATCCAGGCCGATAACGGTCTTGTGCGTAACAACGTGTTTGCTTTTCAGTGAATTTTGTGGATCAGTATGCAATGATGTGACTCTGATTGCGTGACCGCTGGCTGTGAAGTCGCGAACGCAAGATGTCAAGCGGGTGATGGTTCGTGCATATGTATACCCCTGCGCTCTCTATCTTCCTTTACTGCTCAAGCCTTCCAAGGAGGGACTTTATGGTATCAAAGTAGATGATTGATCCAGGCATGAGTGGGTGTCTGTGCGGGGGGAACTAGATTAATATTTATTTCTCACTCGACGGACAAAAAGCCTGAGATTGACGAGCCATGTTCCTTTCCCCCAAAAAAAGGCCAAGATCGTGTACTGGGCTGTGGAAAATGAATAGAAAAGGCACATACAAGCTTCTCTCCTGCTGTTCTACTTTTTTCTTCGTTTACCCACACGTCTCTTTCCTTGCGACTAAAATCATCGTGGATTACTCTGATGTGCTCTTCTACGAAGTTTCCCTAGTCGTGTCGAAGATCTGTGCCAGTTGGCAAATTACCATGATTTCCCATGTGTGTGTGTTTTTTCTTCTTCTGAAGACCCGCTACTTGTTAGCATGCTCTGAAACTTTTGATTGTTAAAAACGCGTTCATCGAGTTCTTATGGGTCATGGATCTTAGGGTAACAAAATCATAACAAATCATTGTGCATGAATACTGTATGAGAGTGCGTTTTCCCGCCTTTTTTTCCGCATCAAGGCTTTCTTGTCTACTAAAAATCTACTAGAGGCAGAGGATGTGGTTGGAGTTGGCAAAACACTTAAATACGAGTACTAAAGGCCAGGATACGGCATATGAACCATATCTGAGCCTTTCTCTCTCTCTATTTCTTTCCTCTCTCCCTTTGTACATGTCTAGGGAGTTTTCATCTGCTGCATCTCCATCTCCCCCAATTCCTTTTCAAAAAAATTAGAGTGTTAAAAAACCACGTAGGGCTTGGGTTCCAGCTAAAAAAGTTATCATGATATGGATTAATGTGCCGTGTCTCGAAAACGTCAGCACGAGCGGATATGAACCGCGTATTGTAGCTCTTTCACTCTAATATCTTCTGCTCAGCACATCAAACTTCTATTTTCTAATTTTAAGAAAATCTACCCTACGCAGATGTCATGTTGGCTTTCTCTGGGTGGTTTCAAAGCCACAGTACAGAGATTGTTATATTCTCTTTCCGAGATATCGAAAATTCAATCTCTATCGCCGCTCAGACTTGGAAAAATGACTTGGCTGGGTGCATACATTTCCTCTGCTGGGGGTTGGGCTGGGTTGGGTTGTGTGTTCCTTCTTCCCTTACTTGCTTGTTCCTTGGACTAGAAAGCCAACACATTCTTTACATGTCTTTGTGGAGCACCTTTGGCAAATTTAAAAATCTCAGAATTCCCAAGCCTATTGACCGACAGCAATTCTTGAGAAACTGCACAGTAACTGAACCTGTTAAGTCATACGAGCACGTTGCCTAGGTTCTTTTCTCGCTGAATGAAGGATCTCTGAAAATCACGGATACAAAGCATGCCATACACTCACTATGAGTTGAGCAAGAAGGGCCCCACAGATAGCGTACCATGATATCCACACCTTCCAACGGTAGAATTACACGGTCCCAAAATCGGAAACTATTTTTACAATTCACTCGTTAAACCCCCCTTCGATACGAATGCAGTTTTCAGAAACCCTGACTATTCATCCCCCCAAATCCCATACTACCATACGGCGCATTCTGCGGAACCCACCCGCTAAAATTATCGGCCGTGAGATCATTCCAAAGATACAAATCGCCATTTTGAAACGCTGCTGAAAAATCACCCATATCATGCGTATATGCAGCTTGATCGCCCACAGACTGTTGTTGTGCTGGTGTTGTTGTGTCGAGGCCCATCTTCGTTCGTGTTCCACGTCGACTGGGTAGGATAAGAATTCGGGATGCTAAAGCTTGGCATTTGCAGTGCTTGTGGAGGATGATGCTGTTGTTGTTGTTGTTGTGATGTGGTGACGAGCGATGGGTTGACTGGGGATGATGTTCCATGTTGTGAACTGGGTTCTGCAAACGCTGGTGTTTGGTTTCCAGTCGTTGGATTGCTATCATCGCCTGACTTTGTCTTTCTTCGTTTTTGGTCTCTGCCTTCTTTCCGCCATTCTCGGTATTCGTCCCACCAGCTCTTAAGTTTTGCTTCGAGCAAAAAGTTCCAGTGACTTGGGTTTCGGCACTCTTGCGGTCCTGCTGCTTCTTTTTGTTTTCTTCAGCACAGTGTCGAGATAGAATTGCACTTTGAGGTTCTGGCTTTCGAATAACTCGCCCATCTCTGCATCTGTCCCAACAGCGTAGTCGGCTTTCAGTAATGTGACTAGTGAGTAAACTGCTCGGACGTAGAGGGCGTTTGGTGATTTTCGTAGTTTGTCAGTTGGGACTGTAACAAAGCTGTCTAGCATGGCATGCGCTGCGCTTATGCATTTGGTAGTGGCGTTGATTTGGAGGGCTGATCGGGACAGGAGGGACTCTGGTTGTACACAGTCGTCGTCTAATGCGGGTAGAGTGATGTATCTGTTCCTGAACTCAATGACTGGAAGGATATGACATTAGTCTTGAAAGCACCCATTTGAGCACACTACTCACCATCATAGCGACCTCCGTCCATGCCAAACTCCCACATGGAAAGCATATCTGCGTGATATTCCAGCTCAAGGTTCACTAACATGTCAGCATAGCACACTCGAGGAGACCTTCTGGATAGCATACGTGTCATGACATCGTCGGGGACCGACTTCCTCCAATCTTGCATCCTCCGGTCGAAGATGCGTAGAATGATTTGCATCCGCAGTTCCGAGAGACTAAAACTAGTACTCGCATCATCAAAGCCAAATGCAGTATTAGCTTCATCAGCTATCCTCTGCAATTTTAGCCACGCAAGGATCCTTTTGTCATCCAAAAGCTTCGACTTTTCTAGAATGTTGGAACATTCTTCCATCCAGCTGTTGAAGAGTAGGATATTGGGTCGTTTCAATCTCATGGAGAAGCCCGCGCTGATAATGTATAGCAACAGTATAGTACGACAGTGCTCAAGTAGTTCCTCTGGTGAGGAGATCTTGTGTAGTGTTCTGATGGCACGTTTGGGCAGCTGTTCGTGCGTTCTGGGTTTGGAAGTCAAGCCCAGCTCGAGCGCCATTGATGCGGCCATGTTAACCCACTGGTAAATTTGAAGTTGGCCAGGCGTCTTTGAAGGCGAATAGTACGAAACAGTAACAATTAGCGCCTGGATAGCTTGGACCGACTTCTCTCCTTTGATGAATGCAGACCGAGCGTACAAGAGAACAGTCTCTTCATGGAGTCTGTCTGACAAAGCAGAACCTTTGGAATGAGCAGCTGCAGCCATGATTGCGTGGAAAAGTGCCGGCTTATTTGACCGAAGATCGAGGAGATCCCAATGTTTAGGTATGGTGATACCCGGACAGGCAGTAACGAGCTCGTTGCGCCAGATGCTCAAAAGCTCCCGTGCCATCTCTTCAGAGATGACATTGCGATCGATTATATCGTTTTCAGAAGACCCGAAAAAGTCTGTTGGTGCACCGGTGATGGCGGTATCGACCGTCGGTGCTTTGCTGGCGGGAGCCGTGAATACAGAATACGTCGACGTCGTTGCCGTCCCAGCCGATTGGCTTTGAATGCTGGGGGTTCTACCCTTTTCTCCAGTATGTGCTTGGTCGTCTGACTCGTCTTCAGATTCATGTTCACTGACGTCATTGGATGATCGGGTGTTTGTCTTCAAGAGGTTGCGCATCTGCTGTATTTCCTTCTCCAATTCCGTTACTCGCACATCTGTTCTTTTTCGTTGTCTCCTCTTAGCAGGGGGCGCAAAAACGCAATTCCGGTTGGCCTTGGCGCATCGTTGACATTGCGACGAGCTCGTGTCTGGATTCATGAGACATCGAACCTTTGAGATGCGGCATGCCTCACAAGCGCGATTCAAGGGTTGGTCCTGTGGTTTTTTCCGTAGCTCAGAGTCCGGGCTGTTGACAAGTTGGTCCGACGAATTCCATCGCGCGCCGGGTTTGTCGCCGCCTTGATTCGTCCGGTCTGTCATGGTGTTCCCGGGTCCTCGTTGACGGCAGCGTTGTGGGTAAGGTTGGGCGGACAGTTTCTTGAATAGTCTCTGGAACGTAGACGCCCATGCATAACGTCTCTGAACTTTCCTCGCTCTTGCTAACTGTGCAATTCCATCTTTGTCATCAAGGCGTCCGGTTAGCGCGAGGACCGAAGCGTATATCGGGACCAGCTGGTGACGTTTCCGGGCTTCAGGCTTACGCACGACAGCTGTACGGAAAACGCTAGTGGTCGCGTGCTATGTTCCGACAACAGGACGAATACGTCGGGTAATGCGCCGAAAAAAGTATTAACTAAGAAGACGTCGATGTACGAAGACTGATGGCTGGAAGATGCCGACAGGCCGGGATTTAAGTAGGCGCCAGCACCGATTCGGGGGGATAAATGGCTTTAACGGACAAAGTACTCGTGGCTAAAACCGTCTGGTGCGACGCAGGTCTTCTCCACCGTTGGGACGTGTCCTGGTGCATGATCTGCGACGGCGAGGTCTCATTACAGTAACCATAATTCGACGTCGCTGAAAAAGCCTTGGGACGGTGTCGTATCGAAGGTTTGCAGCAGAGGTTAGGCACCCAGCCACATGCAGTAGACCAATCAAGCGCTGGCACACATGCGCGCAAAGCCATTGCTCGAATTTTGCATCTTGCACATTTGCATGTGAAGGCATCATGAAAGAAGTCGAAACGTGTGACAAGTTACCAAGCTATGTACATACAGTACGAGTGTGGCCATCATGGCTTCGGCTTTTGCTATGTCGGTGGGGAGCATGCCGTAAGGCGCTCCATAGTTTGCCGTCGGCAAAACAAACTGTCACCGACCGTAGGGCGTAGTAGCTACGCGCGAGTGACTAATTATGTGGAGATTCATCACCTTGCACTCAAGAGCTCTCCTTCATTCTTCACATCACCTTCTATAGTTGTGTGGAATACATGTTGATTCGTGTCCCACAGCGCAACGCTTATCACATCTATTCATAACTCTCGTGTGAAGAGAAAAGAGGAACAATCCCCAACATCAATATTACAAAACCGATTACACCAACGTCCGACTAGCAAAGCCAGAACCAGAACTTCTCCAGAGCGTTGCGCGGGATCTGCTCAGGCCATACCTCGGCATCGAGCGCAGCCTTTCCACTCCAGATATCAGCCTCGGCCGGGTTGACCTGCTTGGTGCGCTTGAAAACCTTCCAGAAGATGAAGAGGAGAGCGAAAATGGCAATGCCAATGTACGCGGTGAAGAAGTCGGTCAACTCGTCTGGGCCCCAGTTCTTCTTGGTAAAGACCTTGAAACCGTTGAAAAAGATGATCAGGGCAAAGTACACAAACGAGGCCCAGGCAGTGTATGGCTGGAACCTACTCCGGAACACCAGCTCGTTGCGGTCAACGTTCTGGGCGATTTGAGCCTTGCGGAAGCAGACATATGTGTAGCAGATGGAGCACCAGGTGAAGAGCGAGGCGATTGTGACCAGGTTCTGGAACCACGCGAACACCTTGCTGGCCCCAGTGCTGACACTCATGTAAGTGAGCAAAGAGACCGAGGCTGTGACTGCCACGCAGTAGATGGGAACACCCTGCTTGTTGCACTTGAGGAGAAACTGAGGAGCCTGTCTGTTCTGCGCAATACCGAACAGGTAACGGGAGCCAGTGTACAAGAAGGCGTTGCCGGATGACGTGGCCGACGTCAAGATGACAGCGTTGATGATGTGGGGCAGCACGGGAATCCCGGCATTCTTCATGGCAATGACCCAGGGAGACTTCTGCGCACCCTTGGCACCATCGGCAGTGAGCTGGGGGTCGTTGGAGCTGATGGTAGTTCCGATGACGAAGGAACCGAGAACATAGAAGAAGAGAATACGCCAGAAGACACGCTTGACAGCCTTGGGAATGTTCTTGCGGGGGTTGGCAGCTTCACCAGCGGCAACAGCGACCATCTCAACACCACCGTACGAGAAAGCTGCGTTGACGAGTGTGGACCAGAGGCCGGTGAATCGTCCGGTATCGCCTTTGCCGACGTATTCCTTCATCGCGCCTTCTTTCCAGTACCGGAAGCCGCGTCTGTCCTTGTCAGGAGCCCCGCCCAGCATGATGACCAGACCGGCAATCAGGAGACCTAGAATTGTGATGATTTTGATCGAAGCGAATATGAATTCGGCCTCTCCGTAAATCGACACAGCGAAGATGTTCAGGGCGATGATGAGCAGGATGATGAGGGTAATCCAGATGGCAGAGTTGTATCTGGCGGCTCAAGTCAGTACATGTTGCTCTGCTCCTGAGCACGTCTTGCTTACTTTTCTTCGGTATCCCAAAAGTTGATCAACAGAGCAGCTGCAGAAATTTCGGCGCAGAGGGTGATGGAGCTGTTGTACCAGTTGTTCCAACCGACGGCAAAACCAAGAGCAGGATCGGCGTAACGAGCGGAATACTGGGGAATAGCACCGGGAAGAGGAAGCCATGTGGCCATCTCTCCGAGACATTGCATCATACCGAAGACTGCGACACCAGTGATGGTGTAACCGAGGAGAACAGAGACGGGGCCGGCATTGGCGAAGGCACCACCAATACCCAAGAAGAGACCGGTTCCAATGGTTCCGCCGAGAGCGATGAATTGAATGTGACGAGACTTGAGACCTCGCTGCACATATCCATATTCTTCGGCGCGCTGGGCCGATCCGTAGACGCCGGCAGCCTCATTTATGGCGTTGTCCTTTGAGTCGTGGATATCGCCAACACCGTGGTCCGAGGGCGACTCACCAGCGACAGCAAATTGCTGCTTCTCGTGGTCGTTGACCTGCATGATAGGGTCTCGATACGCCTAGTATGGAGTGACAGGCAGATGATGGGGCAGAGCCTGGGGCTACCAGGGAAGAGTGCGTAGTAGCACGAAAAGCACAAAGGTGCGAGAAAGAGAGGGCGAAAGCTGACTGTCTTAGTAGACGGGTAAAAGGCAGTACCGGGGTGATCTTTATATTATCAGGTCTGTGACGGTGTTCCAACCATTTCGAGCGCCCTTGACTTACCCCGGCCACCGAGCACAACATCAGAACATGGGCTAGAGCGTAGCGGCAAACTGCAGACTAGTTGGGGCGTAGCTCTGGTCGGCTGGAGTGCTGGTGGTAAGTGATGTACTGACCAGCGAATAGAATGGCTCCGAGGACAGCGGCGATGCCGTTGCCAGACTAAACATGACCCAGGGTGCATGATAAGGGTGAGCCCATGCGACTGGGGTAACATGAGCGACAAGCGCAATTGCGGCATCTGGTTATTACCTACAACAGCAGTTCCGTCAAGCCGACGTGGGGTGTTGTTTCTCACCCCAGCCGCATGCCTCCGGACCGTGTTGGAGCCGCTTCATTGTCATGTTGTCGTGGTGGCGCTGACGCCGGCCAGGCAGGCAGACAGGCAGACAGGCAGACTATGGTCCCCAGCATTTCCCCAGCATTGCTGTTGCAATCGCTTTCATCCGGATGACATGTCACTTGAGCAGCACGCGACAGGGTGATACGGGGCGTTGGGCTTCCCAGCTCGCTTAAGGGTGAGATTTGGCATTGAGACAAGCCTCGCTGGCGCTCAAGCAAGCAGCTATCGAGCCTTTTGGCGCATGCGCTAAGCAGCCTGGGCAGGTGGATCATGCTTGACAGCCCATCATACCGCGAGCCACTATCGCAGGCTGACGACTTTTTCGGAGCCTGTCCAGATGAGGTGTGTTTCTAGAATGCCTAGCCCAGGCAGACCCCGATAAAGCGCCGCCGCGACCGGCAGCTGGCGCGAACCATTATCGTGACTTTTTGCATCTGGCCATGGCCCGGGTCTTTGTCCAGAAAGGCTGTTTAGTATATTGGTCCAGACAAGGCGAATGCAGCGGGTACAAGGCAAATGGTGATGGACACATGTATGTGTGTGTGTGTGTGTGTCGTTACCCCGCGTCGGAACCTCTGCGGTCCACCGTGCTCGGGGTGGTCAATTTGCTCACTATAATCTGGACATGCGGAGTGAATGTCGCCACACTGCGACGCTTGGATCAGGTAGGGCTTGCACATTACCGGTTGCTCGTACAGACATGCAGCTACCAGTGCTAGGCGCAGCTCACGCCTATCCAATAGAGAGGCCAAGATTGAGGGATCATATACCGGAGCGGTGTTGTGGCTGACCCGAGCGGTGTTGGTAGATAGCCCGTTCTCGAAGGTGCTCGTATCTGGTAGTTTGGCGAAGTGCGCACCTCACCTCACATCATCAGTAATGATAACGCCACAAGCCAACCACAGTTTCCTGCACGCTGATGGTGTAGCACCCTGGAGCGAGCCTTGTCACGACATCGCGGATTTCTTACCGTGTTTGTTCGGCGGTGTGAGAGTCGCTGTACCACTTACATGACGGTGCTCACCATCAAATAGCCCCATGTCCCGGCCCTACCAGATTCTCGGAGAAAGACCGCGCGGTCCGCATTTGAGCTTCGAGCATGGCTTGTGGGGTGCCACTCGAGCCACCCCTGGCCGGCTCACATGGCTACGATGGACGGTAAGCATACCGATAGCTGACCGATGTGAAGATTACCATCTGACAGTCAACGAGCTGAAATCGATCCACACTTGTATACACACACACATACTATTAGAACATGAAGCAAGACAATCTGTGCCATAATGAGCAATGTGTCCATTTCTCAATTCCATTCATCTTATTCTGGTAGTACCCGTGCTGTTCAAGTCAGGCAGAATGAATTGCACCCCTCGACGTTCCCGCATGCGCATGTGCTGTAAGACAGTAGGCCGTTCTTTCCGCGTCTTCGGATCGCCTAGTCAGGGGCATCTTTGGTGGTAGATATCCAGGATACTCTGTTCCCATTGGCCGCTGGCCTGTATACAGTATATAAGCTGTGTAGGCTTCCAGCCACCCAGCTCCAAGCGCGCTTTAGCCAGGACCAATCTTCGGCATGTCATGGTGCTCGCTCAACCCGCTAAGGTATTTGTTCAGCTCCTCCACCTTCTCTTTGTGGGTCTTGACACCTTCCTTCCTCATCCTCTCCTCCAACCTCTTCCGTCGCATTTCATCGTATCGTTTCTCGGCTTCGGTTTTGTGTCTGCCACCACCCTCTCTTATCGATCGTTCTGCCGACTCGGGTGACAGAGAGCGACCTGGCGTGCCCGAGTGGGATTTGGACGCGTCTTCGTCTGACGTAGGTCGTTTTGCGACGTCGGTAGGAGCTTCTTCGCTGACTTTGGTTGTATCGGCGGCAGGCTTGGCCTTCTTCTTCTTCTTCTTTTTGTCGACCCCAACCCCTTTGAGTTTCAGTGCGCCACCTGCCACCGCTGTGTAGTCTGAGGATGGCATCGTGGTGGAGTGACGGTGTGATTGTGGGGTTGCTCTTGCATGAACACGCGAAGATCAATCAACGGGTCCGCACGTGATGTGACAAAAGTGGAGCATCAACATTTCATCATCTCAACTTTGGAATTCGCCAGTCTACACCAGCCTATCGCCAATCTACCCGAAAAACTTTCCTTGGCCTCAGGTGCTCGCTGAAGCTTTCAAGTGCCTTTGTTTGCGCATCAAGGACAACAACCGGACACTTCCACCTTACTAGTCTGCCGTACAACTGCAAGGCAATCATCACGAGCTCACACGAGAAATATGCAAACGTCTTATTCAGTTGTTAATATTCAACATGACATCATCCCTCGGACGGGAGAAGAGTTCCAATACAGCCTATCTCGCACGTTCTTCGGCTCTTACTATTTAACCGCATTGTCCCGAGAGATTCGACACATCTCCAAGCACGGCAATGCATAACTTAATTGCAACGACTATCACTTTAAAATAGTGACAAGGGCCGAACCCCTGGCACACGTTGCTCCAAGCTTCACCAGTACCCATCCATGGCAGATACAGCAACACCAGAGACCACCGGAGTATGTCACTTATCGTGCCCCATCTGCGGTGACAGTTCGGCGACGACAGCTTTGTGATGACGAGATATGACATGTTCCACATTCGTATCCCGTGGACCGTTGCCGAAATCTGGATGATATCGAATACGGATCAGCTCTGCATTGCCGATTCGAACTGGGAGGCCAGAGCGTACCAAACTTTATACGGACATTGCTGTGAGAACTGTTGAACCCTACGTAGCTCGTAACGCTTTGACAAAGATAAATGACAGAAGGGCGGTAACGCAATACGTGCAGAATATGATGACAACAGACTTCCGCTAAGCCGGACAACGCCAGGACACCATGTTGAAATATTTCCTGACGCAGAAGACCTCCCGAAACCCGTAGAGCAAAATATACACCAAAAACCATCCGTCCGATGAACCCAATGACCCAGATTCCCCCATCTTCAGAAGTTACACAGCTGGGAACATAGCTTAGTCTCAAAAGTCGCACGACTGTGCAAGTAGCTCTGCCAAATCTTCCAAAGCCTCCTGATCCTCCTCCGTGAACCCGTTTAGTTCCGCACAGTCAATATCGATGATTGCCACCACCTACACTTCATTAGCAAGCTGATATACCTCCCCCCCCCAAAAAAAATCCGAAACTGAATCTACCAAACTTACCTTCCCGCCCTGCACAACAGGAACAACAATCTCACTCCTACTCTTCCCATCACAAGCAATATGTCCTGGAAACTTGTCTACATCCTCGACAAGTTGGGTATTCGCTTCCTTGGCCGCAGTCCCACACACACCGCGCCCAAACGCGATGCTTTGGCACGCGACCTGTCCCTGAAATGGGCCTAGTAGGAGCCGTGTATCTTTCGCAGGGTCGGTGAAGTAAAATCCAGCCCAATTCACCGATGAGGATGGTGGAGGAAGTGAGTGATAAGCGTGCCATAGAAGAGAGGCTGTGTTTGAGAAGTTGCTGTTGCGTGGATTGTTAGATAATAAGCGATTGAGAAAACGGTCGCATGACTCTTTCCAGAATCGATTCGATACTGTCCAGAGAATAGACAAATACGTAGATGGATGGCTTACCAAACCTGTGAATACACGTTAGTATGTGAACCTCACGAGAACTACATCCAAACTCCTTTTTTCATAACACTACGAGACAATTTTGTCTTACCCAATTCCTCTGTCCATCAAACAGTGACCTCGCTTGCTCAAGGACTTGTGCATAAACCTCCTTTTTACTCATGCCTGATGCAAAACTCGACGAATCCGCGTGCACCTGTCGTCACACCAGTCAATCAACCGTCCCATCCAACACGCAGCCGACATACCATTTTGAAAACTGCAAAACTGCAAAAAAAAATTATTCAATGTGTTTTCTCAGTGTTCCACACACAAACACAGCAAACGCAGTTTCCTCGGCTGTTTCTCTGCAGTCGCCGATGCTTCCCGGTCGGTCACGATCGCAGCGCACACAGCTGAAATTTGCAATGTCAATGGACTACCGGAACTCGCGAAGCAGTACGAACAACGTGATTATGGGTGCTTTTACAGATATGTTAACTATGTATGCCGTTGGATGACTCTTTTCTAGTCTGCGGCAGCCGGGCGGGCATGCAAATAAGTCAAGGACCGCGTTTCCGTATCCCAATAAAAGCCACTGGAGATGGCGTCATCGTCTAATTTTCGTCGTCTGGTTACAAATACAATGAAGGAACGATGATAGAATGTCCCCGCCCCTCCCAAACCCAGTAAATTCTTCTATACATGGAGTGATTATTATCAAATAAAGTGCTTTCCACAGAGTAGGGCAAGAAACACTGCTTTTCCACTCTTCTCTGCTCTGCTCTGCGCTGCTCTATATCTCGAGTCGGCCAGACCAAAACCAAAAACCCCACCATGAACAAAAAGCCCCCGTGTAAAAAGGACCCTGACTCCACTCCACGTACCGAACAGAGAAAATTCACACAATGCGGAACCATTTTTTAAGTACTACTAGCAAACCGACATCCGTCTCTTGAACTGCCAGAAACCATACAGCGTAGATCAAACGCTGTTGTCTACAAACACCCAACTACATAGACATCCCACCACACTACTAAGCTTCATGAACCACAACTCGGCCGGTTGGCGCAATGGTAGCGCGTGGCCCTCCTAAGGCCAAGGTTGCGCGTTCGAGTCGCGTGCTGGTCGTTCCGTCCCATGGACGGATGGACGATGGATGGGATTCCGCCAAAGTCCATGCTTTCACAAGATACAATAGTCTATGCAGACTTTCTTTTTGCAAACCAAACTTCCTTTTCTCTGGGTCAGGTTGTTCCGGCAACCAGACGAAGATCATCACCAACCGTCCAATAATCCAATAGCAGCACAGTACTAGAAGTGTATAGCTGTGTATGTGTGTAGGTGGGATAATAAAGTCTTTGTTTTTTGTAGCGTAGTTGGGAAAGTAGTAGTACTAAATTTTAAAACTAACAATGCTTTCTGTTCGTCATTAACTCATACACGTCATGAACATATCCGCACGCCAAGATTACCGCGCGAAAAGGGACAAGACAAGAGTCAACCAATGTGGTGGTGGACAAGGTACAGTGACTGGTGAAAAACGAGACCGACATTGGGAAAAGAGAAGAAGAGACATTAAGCACCCATGCGCCCCCACCGCCCCAGGAGATTCCAAGAGAAAGGTTATAACCCAACAACACCGTTATGCACACACTTTGGTGATCCAAATAGAAAAACGCCTGCCCACAGACATATGTAGCGTCGAGGCCCACGGGGCAATGCTGATCGACGAGGAATTTGGCTGATGAGAAGAAAAACGAACAACGGCCATGGAGCATGTTGTGTGCTCCAATGCGCCATGCTAGAAGCCCATAATTAAGATGGGAAGGTGAGATCCAGAAACATTGCTCATGACTTCGTGCTGCGAGAGATGGCATTGCCAACGCTGCCAACGCGACCGCTTGTCTTTCGCACACCAGACTTGCCGTCTGTGCTTCGTCGTGCAGGGCTCGAGCGGATCTTGCTCATGCTGATGCTGCCGTTTCCGCTCTTCTCTTTGGGTGTCTTTGGCCGGCCAGTTGGCGCAGTGTTCTCGAGGTCACTCTCCTCACCAAAGCCGAAAGAGGTATGCGTTACCGAGGTCTGGACGACAGATGTGGTGCTGAAAGCACGACGCTGTTTCTCCTTGTGTGTTGGTGACCGTGCTGGTGAGCGCGATGATGTTCGCCGCGCGATCTGACGGAGGTGGAATTCCTCGTCTGACTCGCCATCAAAGCGAGCGATGTCTGCTCTGACTTCTGTGTGCGACTTTGTAAAGGGTTCGTTCTCATCGATGCGCTGAGGTGATTGGCGTACGCTGCCGTAAAGCTTGCTAGTCTTCCGCGGCTGCCCTGGTGTCGGCGCAGGCAAGTTATCCTCTAGCACGCCAATGTGTCCTGAATTGCTTCGCTCGTTCGACTCAATCTCACCGAGGGCCGAGCGCTTCTGCGACCCGTTGGGTGGGGTGAAGGTTTGCCCGTTGCTAGCAAGGCGCTGCTTGTGTGGTGACTTGGTGGGTGTCGATGGCACCATCTGCGCGTACTTGGCCTTCATGGTGTCCTCGTACCACCACTCGCGGAAGGTGCCCTGGTTAAGGTGGAGCCAGTGCTGTTGAGGTCCGACGACCATTCCTGGGCGCATGAAGCGCATGTAGGCGATGATCTCGTTGGCAGTGAAGCCGTGCTTGTAGATCAGGTAAGCTCCAATGAGGCAGCCAGTCCTCCCTAGTCCAGCCTTGCAGTGAACGGCAATGCCACGCTTCTGCACGGTGATCATCTCATGTGCGAGGTTGACAAACTTGCGAACAAGCGATAGAGGTGGGCAGGTTCCGTCATCGAAGATCATGTTCAAGTGTTGGATGCCCAGCTTGGTGAAGTACGAGGATGAGTACAATTCCGAGTTTAATCGGACTACGAGTCCGACATTTCGGGCGACGAAGTGAGAGAGAACGTTCTTGAAAGGACCGGGGAGTCCAGACCGTTGGATTTCGGCAATGTTGGACGGAAGCGTCGCATACATGGGCGAGGAAGTTGGGATCTCGTTGGTGGGCTGTTGCTGGGGGGAGGCAAAGGCCAGGAAGTTGGGGGTGACCCAGTTGAAGTCGCCCATGTCGACTCGCTCAAACTTCTCGTACCTGAGGGCATGTTAGTGATGTTTGGTGCATGCGACGCGGCGGACCTACTCCTCCAAACTGAAGTCCTTGAGCCCGCAAAGACCTTCCTCCTTGGCCTTCCAGACACCGTAGATGACGTCCTGGATGTTCAGGACGTAGTCAGCCTGGCTGTAGCCGGCATCGCGAAAGGGCATGCATGGTGGGTCCATCTGGGCAATGGGCGCCAGCGCCAAGTGCGGTGGCCAGGACTGGATGAGCACCATGTAGCATGCCAGGATGCAGGCCGAGTTCGCGCGACCTATGCATGTTAATGTCGGGGCCCGAGTGGCTAGTGGACGGAGTGTTCTTACTCCTCGAGTCGGCACCGCTCCAGAAGACGACTGGGCGGTCCTCGTTCGCGGGGTCTCCCAACACCTCGTGCAGCTGCACAGCAAACCGGTAGAGGTGGCCAATGTGGAGTGGGCCAAAGTCGCCATGGAAGGCATTGTAGAGCAGCGTCTTGTCGATGCTGAAGTAGACGGGGGGATGCGCCTTGTGGGCAGTAGCAGTGGGGCCTGCATGCGCCCGCGACGACCGCTTGGACGGCGACTGGCTCTGCTTGGGGTACGGGAAGGGAGTCGAGGCATCAGGCGCATATGTGTAGGATGCGAGATAGAGCCTGTCTTGGATGTACTAGTTTGCGCATGCATCAGAAGGGGTGCTCGAGGCGCTTTGTTTGGGCCTTTGTTGTGATGCTCACCTCGATGACCTGGCCGTAGCTGGTCGTGGATGCGCGGGGCATTTTGCCTACTCGCTCGCGTGGTGAAGCCATTTGGAAGAAGAGGGCGCGACTCGCGGAATGTGTGTTGTAGCGGAGGAAAGGTCGACCGGTACCTGCGATGATGTCGTCGTGGGACGGGTGCTGAGGCGTGACTTGCTACTTGGGGACAAATGCAAAGGCACGGGATCGAGGCAGCGCAGGGCAATTGAGGAGGGCTGTCGGACTGGAGCTGTGGGCGGGAATGCCGTCTGCGTCTCCTGCTGCGCTTTGGGGAAACAATAGCTGTAAAGATGTGTGACCAGCGGATGGCTTGAGGTTTAAGCAGATGTCAATGTTGTTGTTGTTTACAACCGCGCACGGACGCAGCCACTAGCTCCGCTCCACGGTTTCGGGATGACCGCCCTGGCCACAACAACAACTCTAGACATCCTGGCCCGAGCGCAATCAAAACACGGCACGACGTGAGCCTCTCCCTGCTCAACATCCGCCGCATGGCCCGTCATGTGCTCACGCATGTGCGGCTGCGGCCTGGACCTTCATGGCTCTCCCAGGTAGAACGGTGACTGATTTCGTCTCTTAGGAAACGTCTGCTGTCTGGACTGCCTCCCTGTAGCTGTTCAGCTGCATGACCTCACAGGGTCTAAACGAATACTGGCTACTGGCATCTCGATTGATGCTGTAATCGTAGACTTGTTTGCACCACTACGCCAAGGGCCCCGCCCACATCACCATCGTGCCCTCTGCATGCAGCCGTGTAGCCGCTATTGCATCTGTCGTGCCACCTGGTTAGCCTTGCCAACACAGACGTTGCGTAGGGGAGACGTATATCCACCCCCGACTCTTAACCACAATCTTGGCCCTTGTCATGATACGGCGAGGCAGGACAGAGGGATGGCTCAAGCAGCCCGTCGACGCCTTGCCTACATGGGCTACTTTCCATGGTGTCCAGTTCAATGGCGTCAAGGTCGGCCCTTTACCAGGCTATGAAGACAGAGGATCGACCGTCATCGCCAGCCAAGCGCTCCAAGCTGGCAATGTTGACCCTCTCCTGGTTGTGCCCAAGGAGTTGATCATCTCTCTCCGAAGCATAGAGCTTATTGCCAAAGCGGACCACCATCTGCGCGAGCTCCTCGATGCTCTTGGCGACTTTGGAAGGGTGTGACAGACCTCCACGGTGTTGAAGCCCCAATGATAGGACTGACAAGTAGCAGACAACAAGAGGTGCCGTGCTCACATTTCTACTGTTTCAAACCACAATCTGCTGTCCAGACACCAAGGATATCGGTGTACTGAATCCCCTTACGGAATATGTCAAGTTCCTCCCAGACGAGCTGCTTCCCACCTTCTGGACCGAGGAGGAACTCGAACTTCTCGTAGGAACCACACTTAAGCCTGCTGTTGGCGCTAAACTCAATGGTCTACTGCGCGAGTTCGAGAACCTGCGGACCGCTACCGAGTCTATCCCTTGGTGTGCCAAGTACTGGTGGAACCAAGACAGCGGCATGCTAACTTTCGATGACTGGATGCATGTGGACGCCATGTATAGATCTAGAGCACTAGAATTTCCAGGCATCGGCGACTGCATGGTGCCGTGCATCGATATGGCGAACCATGCATCGGGCGATGCAACAGCCGCATTGTATGAGACTGATCGCGACGGGAACGCTTTGCTTTTGCTTCGAGATGGCAAAAACATCACGCAAGGCGGAGAGATTACCATCACGTACGTCATCACCAACACGGTAACATCCCCCCTAACAGACGTAGGTACGGCGATGACAAAGGAGCATGTGAGAACATCTTCTCGTATGGCTTCCTGGAAGAAACAATGACGACTGCCAAAGTCATTTTTTTGGATCTTGACATCCCAGACGATGATCCACTAAGACCGGCCAAGATGTATGTTTCGACAGCCGCACCTGGCTTCCGCCTCTTTGAGCAAAACGGCGCCATAGAATGGGAGAGTGACTATGTATGGCTTGTGGTAGTAAACGAAGAAGACGGCCTAGACTTCAAGATTCGACAAACAATGGACGGTAAGAAAGAAATCCAGTCTTTCTGGAAGGAATGGGAGCTAGATACTGTCAAACTACGTGGGCAACTTGAGGAAGACGCAGTATGGGATGTCTTCCAGCTACGCGCGACAGTACTGTTGCAGAATCGCGTTGATGCGCAGATCGAGACACTCAAAGGATCGGCAGGCACTAAGCGCGAGGCTACTATGCGGGATGTGCCGTGGACACTGGCGGAGCGACTCCGAAGTCTAGAGCTAGATATGCTAGAGCGAGCCCTATCCACTCTTGACAGCCAGGTGAGTGTTGTCATTCCCTATACCCCGCATTACAAGTCCTCTGGACAGCAGTATGGCATATGTCGGGCTGTCTTGGGTCGAGTGGTGCAGCTCCAAACGACGCGTTTGCTAGCTCATGTGGTGTCGCATCAAGACCGGCACCGCGCCTGACAAGCTAGACCTTTATACTTCTGTCCCTAGAAGTGACCCGCGGAGCTACACATGATTTAGACTAACTTTGGATACAGAAAGCCAAACTCCTAGACTCGAAGGTCGTTATACATTATCTAGGCTTGGATGGAGAAGCAGAAGACGAAGAAGAAGACTTTTCTTGAACGTCTGGGGAACCCCACATCGGTACACTCGGAAGGGTGTATGGCTCGAGTTCATATAACGTCGTGTAACCGTACTAATTAATCTCGTTCCCACGCGACCCCGAAGGTTCATGCAAGTCGCCTCAAAACGGTAACGGCCAGGAACACGACAGGAAGCTCGTTCATCGTAGAAGATCAGTAGAAGCATGGCCTGCCGGCCATTCATTTCAGCTCCTTTTGACCATCGCATGTACATACTTAGCTATCTGCGCAACTCTGCTGATTCTAAAAAAAGAGATGAAAAGTGCCGCCGAAGCTCGGCGTATATATGTGGCCAATGCAACTGCCGTATAATACTGCAAATTTGACAGATGTTGGTTGCGGTGAGTCTAAATGAAGCATGTGGCACAGCATCAGACGGCTCGCGTGGCCGCCATGCCGAAACAACAAGCATTGTTGAGGGTGTCCAAGATGGCTGCCTCCAGCCCTATATGAAGGGTGTTTGAAGAGGGGAATTATTGATGCGCGAAGAGATTATTCACCAGGCTTATAAGAAGATGTAGCAACACGTTTGGGGCTGAGGCGCGATAAGCGGGTTCCCGCGTTGGCCGTCATTGATCCGCCCCCAGTCGATATAGGCAGCCTGCATGCTCGTGCTGACTGAACCTCTGGTCCCTAGTCAACGTTGTTCAACTTCTGGAAAAAATTAGGGCGCGGCTGTGTTGGACCGTGGGTTATATACCGGTAGTACTGCTGGTACAGTAGACCATGATCTCGCTAGGTGTCTTGGAAACGATCAGCACATGTGGCGTGCAGAGTGCGCATTGGTCATACGGGGCGGCAAAAAGGGCCATCGTTTTAAACGAGCGGCTGGCAGCCTTGCTGATAGTCCTCATGGACGAGGTTTGTGGACTCAGTCAGGCAGGTGGTGCAACGACAGCGGTCGGACCGGCATCTCCAATGATACGATGGCGATGCGTAGGCATTTTCTGTCGCTGAAGCCATGACCCCGCAAGACGTTTGTTCCAGCCTGGCCGCAATTCGGAGGTGCTGATGGACGCGGAAGAAGACGGTCGCAAGTCAGCGTTAGGGTTTAGCGGCCAATAGTAGGCTCAAGAGGGTGTCGGCGAGTATATGCTCATCGTTTGTTCCATGATGGGATGGCGTCCTTCCGCCCCGCAGCCACCTGCACCCACAAATTTCCCCAGAGAAAGACTAGGCCAGGGTCGCAGTTAGCAGCTTACCAGTACATTTGCCAGGCCGTCCCCGATTCTTCCGCCTGTCTCTTTGCCTTTGGAAATCGCATGCACTCGCTCGGTTGATTTTGGTTGCCATCTTCGATACTGGTACACTCACGACAATACGCGCCTGTCGGGAACGAAGCCCAACTTGACCAACTACGGTATACGACCAGTGAACAGCGATCAGTGAACAGCGACCAGCGACCAGCGATCATCCGTACTCGAGCACCGGCGCAGCGCATGACGGAACGTGACACGACTGATCAGTGACCGCCCACCGGGCCCCAGACGAATAGTACCACCCTATCGCCGACACACGACCAACACCCGCCACCATGCCCGGAATATTGCCCATGAAAGTCATCAAAGTCGGCTCAAGCTGTCAGAGCCGCATCGCCCAGGCTTGTGACCGCTGCCGCTCAAAGAAGATACGATGCGACGGCATCCGCCCCAGCTGCACCCAATGCACCAACGTCGGATTCGAGTGCAAGACGAGCGACAAGCTCAGCCGTCGCGCCTTCCCCAGAGGATATACCGAATCCTTGGAGGAGCGCGTGCGCGTCTTGGAGGCAGAGGTCCGCGAACTAAAGGAACTGCTCGACGAAAAGGACGAGAAGATTGACATGCTATCGCGTATTCATTCGCACTCTCCATCCGCGCCTTCCGCAGCAAGCCGACCATCGACATATTCACCTGCTTCCAATGAATTTCGAGAGGCATCGCAAGAGAAGGACGAAACATTTAAAGTGCAGCAAGCACCCCACCTGCTCGATGATCTGAACAATGATTCTTTCTTCGTAGGCAACTCGAGTGGGCGAACCCTTGTTGGTATTGTTTCCTTGATGACCATATACAACATGGACAATCTAACACTTCTCAGAGGCCTTCAAACAAAAAGCCCAAGAGACGGGCAGACTGTCTACTGATATTAACTCGAGTGTCTTCTTCGGCGCAGGCGCCAAGTTGACTCCCACCCATCCTCAGCGCATCGTTTCGTTCAAGGCACCTCCCCGTCTCATTTCAGATCAAATGATCAACATCTTCTTCCAGGAGTGGGCGCCTTTGTTTCCAGTCCTTCATCGACCGGCATTCCTTACCCTTTACGAGCAGTATGTTGCCAGTCCGGATACCATGAGCGACAAGAAGGCAATCGTACAACTCAACCTGGTCTTCGGAATCGCTGCGCTATCCAGTGACGTACGTATCACCCACATACAGTACCAAGTCAATACTAACCAACCAAAAGCCACGCGACGGTCAAGATGTTGAATCATTCGAAGCCCAGTGGCAGAGTGCTATTGAAAGCTTCTTTATGGAGAATGACATCACAACGCTGCAGTGCCTCATCCTTGCCCAGATTTTCTGCCTGCTGAGAGCTGATTACTCTCGGCTACTCAAATACAAGGGCTTGGCTGTCGGCCTGGCACAACGTCTTGGCTTACATCAGTCTCAGAAACGCTTTGCACTTGATGCACTGACTAGCGAAACTCGAAAGAAGGTGTTTTGGACCCTATACACGGTTGACTGGTACGTTGCCTGCCCTGGAAACCTCACCGCCGTGTTGCTGATCTTTGATAGTCTTTCGGCTGCACACCTTGGCCTCCCGAGGCTGCTCCGAGAGGAAGATGTGCATTGCGAGTATCCGGTAGATGCCGATGACGAATACGTCACCGAGAAGGGTTTCCTGCCGACCCTCCCCGGGGAGTACACCAAGCTTTCGAGCGCACTGGCACTCTTCCGTCTGTCGCGTGTTCTCTCCAAGGTCATCACGGAACTTTACCCCGGATCTGCATCACACGAAATATCTTTCCGCACTATCGCAGCGCTTGCAGACGAGCTTGAGGACTGGCAAACCAACCTCGCGCCTCATCTCAAGTTGACGTTTGCACAAGACAAACCAAGCACGAATGTGACCAGTAGCAGAGCCCCTGTGCTGGTATGTGTTACTGCGTCACATTGTATGCCCAGTATGCTGACATGACTAGTCCCTTGCCTACCACCATATCAGGGCACTGGTGTATCGCCCAGCAGTTGCTGCCAACCTTGGCGACAGGGGTTCTTCGGCTGTAGTAGCCGTTGGCGATGCCTGCAAGCACATTGTTCAGATTATTGAGCTCCTGGATGAACGCAAGCTGAGCTTCTCGTTCTGCCTCAACCGGAATGAGGTGCTTGTACAAGCAGGTTTTGGCCTCCTGTTTCAGATGGTCAACATTGCCCGCGAAGGCAAACTCATCAAGGACAGCAACCGCCTTGTTTGCTCTATCATGGACATGCTCGAGCAGGGAAACGCTGCTGGCTATGTCGAGTTCCGTCGCGTGGGTTGTGACATCGTGGCTGTTCCTCCTATGGAGCAAATGCCAGCACCGCCTCTATCGCGACACAACTCTGAAAGTCACATGAGAGCGCCATTGGATACCTTCCGTGCTACCCACAAGTCACTCAAGGCTCTTGCAGCGCGGTTCTCGCCAAGTGCGATGAAGACTTCTCGTCAAGAAGCTCATGAGCCTCGTCGAGCAACCCTCCCTGCCATTTCGCCCAATTTGGCCGTACATGCGAACCCATCGTCTACGAGCCTATCATCCATCCAATCAGAGCCACATGTGGCCCGCTCAGAACCAACGCTGAGCCCTCTTTCGCATCGCGCATCCTTCTGCATGCCCGACAAGCGTCGAACAAGTCAGTCAACCAGCCAGCAGCAGCAACAACAACAACAGCAACAGCGACAGCAGCAACAACGAAATATAGACTACCTCGCCTTTACTACTGACCCATTAGCGAGCTATGCTCTTCAGAATGGCCCAAGCATCAAGACCGAAGTCTCAACATCCGACTGGGAGCGTATGCTGTCATCGCTAGACAACGGCCAAACAAACATCTATGACACCATTTATGGAGGTCCACGAGCCGATGCACTTTTGGATGTTGCTCCCTTATCCGCAAGTGCCGACTCAAATGCCACATGGTCACCCACTGTTTGGAACTGGAGCAGCTATAGCTCTGAAGCCCCGCCGCCACAAAGTGTTCTCAGTTTCAGCGACGAGAGCCTCACTAGCGGCGAGGAGTTTGGAACCGGTGCCTGCGATTACGGCTCGACGCCTGGTAGCGATCGACTGTACCCTGGCATCATGATTCCAGGAGACTACGACACCACGGCGAATCTAGCAGTGCTCGATGGGGCTTATTGCGGATTGTAATTGCCATGTGGATTATGAATTTCACGACGAAGTTGACGACATGATGGATTCGTGTAGATATTGCTTTGGGGTGTTATTCTGTTGTTCTTGATATTGTGTTTTTTTTCTGCCACATTGTCTGCTTTGAGATACCACGCTTTTTGCAAGAGCGAAAACACTCGCTATTGGAGTGAGCAAGGGGTTGGTGACGTTTTTTTTTAAAATCGTTTAGTTTCGCTGCGTCTTTTTGTCTGCTGTTCTTGAATGCCATGAATTTTATTCAACATGCTACACGATTGTTGAGCTCACAATCGCTACTATCTACAGATATCACACCTGCATCCCAGATCCTCCACCGTTCTTCCACCCATGAAAAAAAAAAATTCCCGACTTGATCCGCCCCATGCCGTCCACCATCTCAGCCATATCCCCATCTCATCCCAGCTTTGAGTCCCCGACCCCGTCTCTCCCGTCCTCCAACCCTGTGCCGCTCCCCGGAAACGCTCGGATAAAAGGAAACCCCAAGACAAAATTAAGCTTTCGCTTTGCAACACCACACACCCACTTTTTCCGCACCCAGTCTAGCGTGTGTGGACTGGAGTGCGGATCCCCAGAAAAGGCAAAAAGAAACCTTGGAACGACGAGGACCCACATAGTACGCACGTGGGGAAGAAATAATGCGGGTCTGGGAAAAATCTGGGGAAAGAAGGATGGAGCTGGAGCTGACAGATTGTGCTTGTGGGACCCTTTTTTTTTATGTAAAAGTGGCGTGTTTACATAGTGTGGGGTGCAAGCCGTCGAAATCGAGAGGGGATAGGTACGGAGGGAGATGATCAGACTCAGCCAGCACACCGAGCACCATACTCGAGAATCCGATTTCCGGAACAAGCCGCGAAGATAGAAATCTCCAAGAAAAAGACTGATAGATAACGACGTAGCTGGACAGTAGACGCAATCAATACTTGGACTGACTCGGTAGATCAACACCGCGCAGCCTATAACGAGAAGCCCTTGCAATCATATACTCCATCACGACCGAATCAGGCACCACAAGGATCATATGTGGAAATGGCTTCACGTCATGCATCTCGATGTGTTGTAGCTGGGGAGTAAGAGCAGGGGCATGGGCATAACAGTTACGCAGTGCATCGTGCATATGTACGTGATAGGTAGATCCCAAGCCATACGGTATATCCCACCCAATGGCGTAATCCACATCTTCCTCCTCCCAAAACAGCGTTGCGGATCTTCAGCGATGTCGTGTGAGACGTTTTGTGACGAGGAGAGATTGCAGGGGTGGTATTGGGGGGCATAGATACAAGGAGAGACTCTCGGGATGGCGTAATGCGGGGTGTATTGGAATATCACGCGATGTCATTCCATGCGCGCGAGCGGGGTACATAGTTGGGTTATCAGCACTAGTTAGGAGGGCGAAGTCGGGGTATAGTGGGGTTGATTTTCGGGATGTTTCGGGGAATGATGGTGAAGATTGTTTGTTGGCAGAGTTTCTGTAAGTATGTGTCGTAGGCATCTTCTGGCGGATCCACAGCGCGATTCATGTAGCGAAGTCCTGGTTGCTTGCTAACGCCGATAGGGCTAGAGATCCGTAACACCAATATCCATCCAGTATTCCGAGGCAGCCTCGCGGCAAAGCGTTCTCCACGTTGAAGCTGGATCCGCTCAGACCCTCTCCTCCTGTCTGCATCCACGTCGGGGCATGTCCTTCTAGCGAAGGAACTCGGCATTGAGGTAGTCGACAAAGACCTCCTTTATCCTCGCTTTTGAGAAGCTATGTTGTCGGTTGAGGGTGATGAATTGGCGACGTATGCGTTGGAGTTGTGGCAAGGTCATCGGTGTGGCCGGCAGTTCGATTGGCTTCTCGATGTCTGGAACAGCTATCTCACCCCCTCCCTCACCAGCGTGGTCTTTCTGGTATACCATGATTTGTGCGAGAATATCGGAAGTGGTCTTGTCAAGTTCGTAGAGGTAGTTCTGCTCCGTCGCCGGTTTCTGGAAAGGGTCAGACAGTGGTGGGGCCAGGGATGCTGAAGGTACGTACCAGTACTGTCGCCAGGTTCGGCTTGACAGTCTTCATCTTGCCGTCACTGCCTACCATGGCTTCCCATATCTGGTCGCATGGCGGCGTCTCGTCTTCCTCCACTACAATGAACAGAGGACTATCCCATCTTGTCATGCCATTGGGCTCTTCATATCGGAAGATCAGGTTCTCAAAGTCCTCTTCATCGTACCCACCGTCATTTTCCTTGTCGGCGAGTAGTTTCTTGTTGTTTTCACGACATCTGTCGGCTGGTGTGCCTACGTGCAGCTCTAGGATTGTCAGCTCGGTGTCTCCCCGTACGGACGTGGTATACTGACAACGCAGCTCGGTGTTTGTAGGGCCTTGGCCTCGCAGTATAACTGATACCGGAAGCCCTTGATGTAGTTTAAGCCGTCAGCAATAACAATGTCATCGCGGGACAGAATTCTTTTCACGGCAGAATATTCCTCCGCACGTGCGTCCTTCTCTGCTTTGGCCGTATGGTAGACGGTGCGCGATACACCAAGCGTCTGGTCGTTTACGAGATGGACCTTGAGTCGCGAGACATGCGCATCAGCAGGCGCGCTGGCAATCTTAGATTCAAAGTAGTCCTTCAGTTGAATGGCCCTTGTGGTTTTACCCGCGAAGGGAAGCCTTTGGTGGGTTAGCGAATTTTGGCGGGGGGAACATGGAGGGGGGGGGAGGTGGAACCTGAAATTAGGACGAGCTGCCGTCATGCGTCAGTAGCGAGTCTGGGGAAGGTGCAACGAGGACGTACGGGCATGATGTGAGCAGGGCGAGTAATTGTCTGACTAGAAGGGGTAATCCGTCCAAACTAAAGGAAAGCTTGTGTCTGGCGCGATGGCATAAGGTACGTCGGCAGATTTGATAGTGACGAAATCCACAGGCTAGCAAATCCGAGCCGCGGTACAAGTAATACCGACCCATTGGTGCCCTAAGTCGCAGGTGCTCTCCTCGAGTTTTCCTTGCTTCTGGCGTTATCCTCTTCTGCTCACGCTCTGCCGATTTCAGCCTCATTCCGCCGTTATCTAGACCAACACGCTGTAATTGTACCAGGTTCATGCCGAGGATCGCCAATACTGGGTAATATCGACCGTCCCTTTACGCTACCACGGCTCCACCACTGTCTACTTTAACCAACCCTGAACCCACCCTCTCACCTTACCCGCCGTTGAACCCTTTGCTCTTTCGCTCCTCACGACCCCTCCATTTCTTCGACGAACACGTGTACGATCAATAATCGCCAACATGTCCAACTACTCGCAGCAATCATACGGCGCGCCCATTCGGCCTGCCTTCACTGCCCTCCAGTCGTCAAGTACTTCCACCACGAGCTTCAATAGCAACGCCTCTAGCCTTGCCTCTCGCTCGTCGACAGCATCTGCCCCGCCCGTCTCTCCGTCAACGAGTCCCCAGAACCAACACTACTTTGGCTCCCTGAACCAGCAGTCGCAACAACTCCAACCCCAACATCGCCTCCAGGCACAGCGACACCCAAGCTTTGAGTACCAGCCAAACCGAGCAGGAGCAGGCCAAACTGCAGCCGAGACCACAAACTACCTCAACCAGGCTGCGCTCCTTGCCGAGGCTGCGAAACGAGCACAGATGGCTTGCGTGATGCGGGATCTCGACGGCATGGAGTTATAACTTCGCCACAAGAGCTAGGCGTCGAATCACATAGTCATGCTAATGGGTACTTTTGCACCATGAACATGGCCTTGCGATTCTGAAAGTACAGCTTTGCCGGTTAAAGTCGGCTGTCAGCAGTCATCTCTACCATTTTCAACGGAGTGGGTCCGGACAACAAATTCTTTCTACTATCGCAAGGTCATCCACTCCACCGTTTTCACCGGAAATCCTCGCCATGACCACATTTTCTTGAAGTCTCCTCGGTAAGCCATGGTCTTCTGGCTACATCATCTCGTTCCACTATTTCTCCTAAGCGGTGGCAAACAAACTTCATTTCGACTGTACATACTTCTCCACCATCGGACCGACTGGGTCTTTTTTACCTTGTCGACTTTCATAGCTCGGAGTTTACATGGCGATATCTTAGCACAACACACCGGGAATATTGCTACATTTCACATGTTATCCCACGCAGCTTTCGAGTCTGGACTGTTCTAAGGATTCCTAATAGCACAAGTGCATTGGGCACTATATATAGATTATGCATGCAGATGCGGGACATAGGATCAATGGAGACACTTGTCCGATGTTGTGTGCATTATGGTTGCATCGCGTGAGCTTGATACGTCTATACATCGTCGTGGCCTATTGATGTCCACACAATGTTGCTAATTTGCTTTTGGTAGCTTACTAGCGCCGCTTCATGGTTGCGACTAGCTGTTGGCGCTTCTATCCCGCATCTTTGTTTATTGAAACGTAATGAGGACATGATAGAGATGAACCAAAACAATCAGATACGCACGTAAGAAGAGGTCCTGAGGTAGAACACATGACATTTTGAGAAGGTAGCTGATCAAACGATAAATCAAACCGCGGTTGCATAGCTACATAGAGGCAAGAAAGTCGCTTTTCAATAGCACACATGCAACAGGCTGGGGCTTGCAGATTGAGGCGCACATGTGCTGCCTCACTATTGCTACGGTCCAGGAACTTTCTAGGGGGAAACAGGAGGCGATATCTGATCTTTCTCTGGCCAGGTTGCAGTATGCCAGCCACTCATGCATCCAAGCCAGCCGGACTCTGCGTTTCCAATCTTTTCTTTCCGCGTACCGTAGAGAATTCACTCTCAGTGAACCCTTGACGACAGCATTATAGAATTGACGACTGTTTGAAAGCGAAAGCGTATGAAATGGAAATAAAGAAGTTTGCTGGTATTACCAGGGATGCGAAGCATCTTGATTTGTACGATATACTGACTGGTATCGTGTAATAGATAGTAGTCGCTATGGTTCTAGAAGCCATCTTTGTAACAACAGACGTGTCTAGTACACAAACTTGAATTTCGGGGGCACTGTACCTGTATATCAGTCACTTCATCGGGAGCGAATACCACTTCATTCTATACAGGCGTTTCACAGGTAATCATCCAGGCCATCGCTGACTGCGATATGGATTGATGAGTTGCTACTGAGTAGCCTCGTCTGCCCAAAAAGGTCCATTCACACCCTGATTATACAGTTTTTCCTAGTCATCTTACGCTGTAGAGATATCGAGTCAAACAAAGGCACCGTCACTTGTATGCTTCGCCACAAGATGCGCACCGTAGAATGCCATCATAACAAAGATGACGACGTCTTCCAAAAATGAAATTAACAACAGGACAAGAGGATCAGATATGAAAGATGAAGGACATGAAACAAACCTCTGAAGTGAGCCAGGTCGAAGGTGGTACGGTGCAGACTTCTTCTCTCACTGTATATAGGTTGCCACAAGCGAGTGAAAGCAAACCCAACAGAGTCTCGTTGCTGAAGTGATTGAACCCCATAAAATGCAGGGTCGCATCTCGAGGTAAAATATACGTGCAAACGCTTTGGTGCGAATCCCAGTTACTTATGTTCAGCAAGAACATAGTCCGCCTTCGCACTCACTTCCCACTCTACTCAAGTCTCTCGGTAACGCATCACGCAATATATGATCAACTATCTCATAGCAGCCTGAGGCCAATTTCCACTGCTGGTTATGGGATCAACGAATCAGGCACTACCCACCTATCAGGACCTCCTCTATATTGTACCAACTAAGGTTTACGAAGCATCTAATCTTCCTCGCCCGCACCATCGCCTCCGGGGGATGACCGGTCGCAACTTACAACGTCGCCAGCAGTGCGAGAGTCTTTCTAAACGGGCTTACAAGGATATGCAGCGCGCCAAGCACATCCGTGAGCATATGCCTTGTCTACGCTACGACTTCAAGTTTCCCAATACCAAAATCTCTCCATCATCCTCAGTATCTTCATATCAAGGAGTTAATCACCGTCGCATCCACACAGTAGCTCCTGCCCAAACTCTCGGTACACCACCTGCATCTTCTTCTTCATTTCCTTCGACTGCCTTCTCAGAAGCTACCGGGCCTGTACACCCGAACTGGCTCTATCATCTACCCGCCAATGCCGATCAGTACCGCGAGGACTACTCGAAACAACCACGTACCGAATCTACACTTACCCTCTTCCTTCATGGGCCCAAGAAGCACGGTTTCTACTGTAATCTCAAGATGACCGTTAAATACATCTTTTGGTCCAAGGAGCCTTCGAACGAGACGATTCAAGCCTGCAAGCACAAGTTCCGCAATGCGCGCTGTAAGAAGTGCGATCTACCCGAATCCATCGCTTAGTTGTGTGGTTTGCGCACTGGAGCGGTGTGCAAAGAACATGGAAAGGGCGGATGTGAGAAGTGTATTGATGTGATTTACGGGCCTAGTGGAGACAAGAAGGGGAATAGTTCGACTACTGTATGTCCTCATCTGAATCAAGTGACCTAGGGATCTTTTTGCTGATAGAGGTTGCAGCCTATTCGTCCGATCGCGAACACAGAGGCATGCAGTCAACTCACACCTAGTACCTGCGCCTCAATAGCTCAGATTACCGTGGGTATCTCCTTGATTCTCAAGCCTCGCCAACACCCCTACACAACTAACACCCTGTCCCCAGCTGACCCACCCAACCTTGAACTTCCCCTCTATATCCACCCTCTTACACACCCACAGTGCAAGCAAAGCTACGACCACATCAAGAGCGACTAGCTCCATCTCCCTCTCATCCCCAGCAACAGACCCCACAAACGCATCCACTCCCATTCTCTCCTCGAGCCCCAGCTCATCCTCATCATCGTTCACCACCTGGTACCACCACATTAACACACCTACACCCTGTAAAAACGCCCCTTCACCACCCAGCACATTCCCCCAAGAAGCAACCTACCACACGGCAACAATCCTCCTCCTAACCCCCACCACCCCAACCACAATCCACATCCGCCCCTCTTCCCACTCCCACCTCCATCATCACACCTGTAACTCAGCCCCTCCCGTCCCCTTATCTCCACCAATGTCGTCATCCCTCCCGTACCTTGCCTACGCCGCCCTAACCGGTCACCGCCCCTCCCAATCACCCATCTTGAAACTGTATCAAAAACTCTCTCCCTGGGGCGTGTCCGACCGATATCTGATCTCTAGAACACGGCTCGTGCTGGGCTTGCAGGTAAAAGAAGAGGTGGGAAGAGTTCCAGTGGAGCTTGTAGAAAGGGTGAAGGTGCAGTTGTTTCCTGAGCTGGGTGGAGGTGAGATGGACAAGGGTGAGTTTATGGAGTATATGCAAGGCTGTGGGCGGATATTTGAGATGACTAGTGGGTAAGGCGGTGTAGAAGAGTATTGCTTTGTCTGATGGTACGAGAGAGAGGAAAAGAATCGCGGGTTTATGAGAGTCCGCACATCATGGCTAAGACAGGACTGGAATGCAAAACCAAGATATCATATTTTGTCTGCAAACATGGAGATCACATGGACGTTTCCTGTGACATAGATATGACTATGTGAAGATGATGATTCAAAGTTATTTATACGACTTCCAAACAATCAATGAGCAGGTCTATTGCTTACCGCTCACTGTACTCAATGACAAGCGGGTTCATTTCTTCTGGGGCATAAATTCCTTCTGAAGTTGTCCTTGTTCTTCCACAAACATCCCACTTACCTTTGGCTCTAGCATCGTTGTTGGTAATTCATAGTGTGGAGCCTCGATTTCTTTTTGGAAGTAGGCTTCAGTCGTCGCAGCGCCTCGTCCTCTGTTCGTGCAGTACCAGCCACCTCGACTGCCAAGCGGACAAGAGGTCATGAATAGATTCATCCTACTCATCTTCCATGCCTTCCAGTAGTGTATGCTCGAGAACGTCACTCAGCGTCACCACGCCCTTGAGTTTGCTGTTCTCGTCGATTACAACGAATCGGTGCACACGCGACCTTCGTATTGTGTCGTATATTGTTGACATGTTGTCGTTCAGCGAACATGTAAAGATACCCGGGAAATCCTACAAGTATTAAAAGTGCATTCGTATACATGCATCGGGCCACATACCTCTGAGCGCTTCAATAGCGCATCGCCGACGGTCATGTTCAGGTCATCGTATACACCGCCCTTTGATAAGCGCAATGACATCGACAGCCTCGAAAACGTTCAGTACAGTGCCTGTTCTTGTGAGCATTACTTCCCAAGACGATACGCGGTCACCCTACCCTGTTTTGTCTAGAATGGGCACGCTTGATATGCTCTTTTTTACAAGCATATGAATGACGTCCATGACGGGTGTGTCCATCGAAGCAGTCGCAAGATCCTCATATGTACCGACATTGAGTTCCCTAAGCGGTTTCCGCAGCTTCTGCGTCTCCTTTACGTTTACCGCAATGAACTTCAATATACGATATTGTGTGATGACACTAACAACCATGGTCCTGTGTGTTTCGTCGTCGCTATCGACTATAGGTATCCGCCGGGCGCGCGATTCGAGCATTTTGCGGCATGCTTCGTAGACGGGACGGTTGGGGTGTATTGATATGGTTTCTATGGGCTTGACGCCAAGCGATCTCTCGATGTCTGCTTGTGTGAGAAATATTTTACAAGACATGACTGGCTTGCATACCTCGTAGGCTGTTTAGGCGGAACTGATCGACCTTTGTCAGAGCGTCTGGGTTCTGCCAGTAGTATTGTATCACGTTGATGTAGTCGGATGTTGTGAGCAGTCCGGCGAATGTGGATGACTTGGAGTCCCATAGAGGCGCGGAAACTATGCCTTTGAGTCGCAGTTAGCTCTGCCCTGGCACGTGCACATGGCGACGACGGTAGGCTCACCATTTTGATTGAGGATGTTCAGGCTCTTCTTGACCAGCAGGGCTGTGTCGAAGACAATCAAGCGATAACTTATGGGTAGGACGTCATAGCTCGTTCTGGCCTTGAGGAAGGCTCTGATGGTTCTCTAGCCTCGTGTCAGCGCATGGCCATATCTAATCGCAGTCTGGGCGGTTGCGTACCAGGCCGTCGAGCTGCTCGCGATCTATAGCTGACAGTTGGTGCGGTTGTTCTTTCGGTGGTAACGGAGCTCGGAGCAAATCCCTGGGCGTCACGAAGGCCGGGCGCGCATCGCTATTGAGGGCGTTGGCCGCTGAATCTGTTGCGTCGGCGCCTGACATGGTCATTTATTGCGATGCTCCTCGGAGCCGCATGGAGCTTGTGACTCCAGTTATCTCGGGTTCGGGTGTAGATACAGCGGGGCCTGGGCTATCGGAACGCGAGATATCTCGACTGGGCTGGCGAAGGTGGTGGAGGTAGACCCCACGATCGATCGTCCATTAGCGCAGTTTAAGTCAATGCGCAAACATGCGGGGCTAGCAGAGCAATGAACTCGTTTCCAGTGTTACAGTTGCATTTCTACTGTACTTTGATATAGAATACATACGCTCAGACCTGAGATACGACTAACCTAAGAAAATGTGTACGGAAGAGAGGTACCTAGGGAGAGCCCATGTACACTGGAAACCATATTTTCCCGCCAGCCTTTGCATAAATACTGTACGCCCTTCTTATTCCTCCCAATCTTGTCGCCCAGGCCGGCTTGTCACGCTGTAATACCCACGTTCCAGACCTGGGCCCACACCAATTATACGTCGTGTTTCCTAGCCGCCTTCGCAGCATCTATGTTCAGTTCCGGACCGGGCTCAGCTTCAGCCTCCTCCATGATGATCTCCTTTGCTGCATTTTCAACCGATGTCTCTGGCTCTCCAATTGTCTTCCTTGCCTGTGCCACAATCGCATCTGCCTCGGTAATGCCGCCTTTCATAGTAGCTTGGTCACCGTCGACGCCCATCATGGCGTCATTCTTCCGCTGCCGGAGTGCCTTGTTGTCGAAGCGAACGACCATGCATGATAGGTTGTCGGTTGAGAAGCGCGCGAGGGCGTAGTCGACGAGCTTTTTCGAAGCTTCCTGGGGATCGTGGACTTGACGGACGAGGTCTACGGCTTCTTGGTCGGAGCACACATCCCAGAGCTACACATGTTAGCATCTTCTACTTTCAAAATCATACAGTACTTACACCATCACAAGCGAGAATTAGAAATTCGTCTTGGTCGGCTTGAATGACAGTCTCTGTGGTGTACGGGTGGCCGGTTACCAAGTCCTTCATATACGCATCACCCAGTGCTCGTGTTACAGCAAGTACGCCATTAACGCGGTTGTTGAGAATCAAGCCACCAGCACTAGCGACACGGCGTCCTTCGTTCTCGTCGCTGCCCTTGTGGTCGTATGAGAGACGAAGTGCGCGGCCATTCCTGCAGAGCACAATGCGGGCGTCGCCTACGTTGGCCGTGTATAAGACGCGCTGCCGGCTGGCCTCATTTCGCAACCTTGCCTCCACCTGTTGTTCAGCCACCTGCTCTGGAGCGGCGGCATCAGCGCCGTCCTTGGCCTCGCCTTCGCCTGCATGTTTGATAGCTGATACTGCTGCAGGAGCAAAGAGAACAGAGCCAGTAGACGATTGTGCATTTGGAACTCGGTCTTCCCATCTCAATACTGCAATTACCGCGGTGCAACCACTGTTCTTCAAGGGAAGCTTTTCTAGCTGCTGGTCGACTACAGTGAAGGTCTGATCAAGGAGTTCGGGTATCGGGGTGTTGGGGTTCTTTCGGATTGTCTCTTCGAGGATCAAATGAAGCTTCTTTCCGCACCAATCGGCGGCAAACGTGCCAGCGTGTCCGTCGAAGATGGCAAAATATCCATTGTCTGTCTCGACTACAGCCTGCGACGAGGGATCCGATAAAGTGGAGCTCGCGTCCGATACGGAGCGCACCTTGTCAGCACCATACGAGGGTGCCGGGGTACTCAGAAAGTTGTACAGGTATGCGTGTGTATCCTCCATTGTCCGTCTGCATTTCTTGTTCTTGTCCTCTGTGACACCGACGCGGAAAGTCGAGCGCGGACCGGGCGCGGACTCACCGGCAGAGTTGTTCAGGGAACCCTGGGGGACGCTGAGTGCAGCATCACTCTTGCCCAGCTTCTGCATGGGGGTTTGAGTAACGGGCTTCTCAGACATGGCGTTGTTGGAGTGGGAAGTAGGAGAAGAGCCGAGATGTAGGGACTGCTTTGCGCTGGAAAACATATCACGGGCACGCGACACACCACTACTTCGTCGTTTCCGTTCGGCAGGCTGGGAGCTGTCACTCGGCTTGCGATCTGTGGAAGAGGAGCCGTTACTATTGGCGCTGGTTGCTCCTGCAGATGCGTTGTCGGACGCGGTAGTTGCGGGCTTAGGTGCGTCATTGTGGGCAGGTGTTTCGACGGTGGAACCCTCATCCTCCTTTGCATTCCCAAACATCTTCGAGAGCAAGCCTCCCTGGGCGCTCCGGCGCCTGTTGCCTGCCAGCTTGAGCGGATCGCGATAGCGCTTGTTTACCGGGGAGCGGCGGAGGGGGTGCGAGTGGGGACGTCGGATGCGAGTAGCTGAGATAAGCGAGGCTCGAAGAACAATAAGATCAAAGTGGTGTAAGATGTAGACAGACGCAAGGGGAGCGTAGCAAGAGAGGTCGTCGTTAGGGCGTGATGACGTCGAAGGTTCACGGCGGGGTGGGCAACCGCAAATATCAATTGGCCCAAGTGGAAGGCGTCAAGTCGGAGATCACAACACGGGCGGAGAGGGTCCAGGGTGCAGATTGGGCGAGCCTAAGGATAGCGTGATTGTGGTAAGTAGATGGTGAGTTGTGCAGGTGTAGCCGTGTCCACTGCGAAGCAAAGTTGGCTGACGTGCGGGGATGGATGGGGACACTGTACACGGCACTGTCAAAGAAGGCGAACCCCTCTACCCCGCTAGCTGTGGTGAATGAAGCTGGCAGCGGGCAGCGAAGAGACCTTGTGACACTGATATACTCGAATACTCGAATACGAGGCTGCCCAAAGGCCTCGTCAATTCCAGCAGATTGGGCAAGATCAGCCAGATCTAGGCTCAACTGCATGCACGCCGGCGCGTAGCGTGGGGCCGGCTTGAAGGCTGACTAGGCGGCCTTCACCTCCAACGCAGTCATGCACAACACATTCCATGGGTCATGGGCAATCTTTACCCTGTCAAATTGAACACTGCACCACAAGCCAGAATGATAGACTTTCTGCACAAGATGCTGGCCGGAACGCGCTCTTGAATATACTATGTAGAACATGGTCATGTTGTCAGATGTAGCCCTGAACACAACGCGACCATAGCGCATCATGTGCCGAGCGCATCATGTGCCCAGCACTTCATCCTCACCTCCTCAAGCTATCCAATCGAGCCTGAAGGTCATCGTCGTCGGGATCAGCACCTCCACCCCCAATCGCCTGCGCGACCCTGGCCTCTGGCACTGCGTTCTTTTGTAATCCGCTCGGAGTTTCTCCCAGCTATGTGTATGTGGCATTAGCAGTTGCGCAGCTGTGCAAGTCACTGCACTTACAGCTTGACCGAGATCAATGCCTATCTCATCCAGGACTTGATTGACGACATCCTCGCTCTCCTCCTCGTCTTCCATGCCGGTGGCGTCGTCAATAGCATCGTCCATCATCTCCTGTCGCTGATCCATGATGTCGTTTTCTTTCTCAAACTCCATGGCAATGCGCTGGAGCGCAGGGAGGTTCATCTGCCTGTTCATGCTTCCGAGCAGTGCTAGCGGGTGTTAGAAGTAGTCGGAAAGACTGGCAAATGCGCTCTTACTTGTTGCGCCCTTCATGGACTGCATCATCTGCTCGTTACTGCGAACCGTCTGCCCAGTGTCAGTCAGCTACATGCTCTCAGGCGCATCCATACAAATAAACGTACCTGGATCCTCAAAGAGATAGCCTGCAGTTGCGTTCGCATCTGGTAGAACTTCTGAATGTACCTTGAGCAAGTATTAGCCCTACATTGACAGCAGCGCAGCACGCAGCAGCCTGGCATACCGTCTCGTCCGAACCAAGTCCTTTGCTTGTATTCGGAGAGGCCCCATTTGGCCATTCTTTGCGCTCTTCTTTATGTCGGCTACCAGCTTCTTCTCCTGGTTCTCAAGCTTCACGCGCTCGCGGTCTAGCTCTCGTTGCGTCTTCTCGAGTGCGCGTTGGTGTTTCCGCAACCGTTCCGCCGGCGTCATGCGCTTTCCGAAGGCCCATTCTACGATCTGCCATGTCTATCAGTTGGTGAAACGATCCAAGTCGAGGTTTACGGCTTACATTCATGACGGCGACTTGTGCGCACAGAAGCGTCGTTGGAAGAGGTTATCTGGGCAGCAGGTGGGACCCAGCACGTAGCGCCTGACGACTACTCGGTCCAACGAGATATGTACGAAGATAGACTGCAAAATCTCTCGACTGTGCACTAGCCTGTAAACAAATGTATACAACGAATTCACTGTGTTCTAATCAATGTGATGACTTGCGGTCTAGTCGGTATACGCCAGGTATTTGGTGTTGTACCGGCATGTGCTTCTAGGCAGACAGACTCGCTGCTATCGCGATGCCGAGCCTTGGTCGGACTACTATAGCATTTGCATGCCTACGCAATCGCACTATGAGCCAAGCAGAACAATTTCAGAGTCCAAGTGAAACGACAGATTTTGGACAACTCACACGTGTAATAGATGCGTATAAATGGCATAGCCGCGCATGGTGGGCTCATACATGGCGGGACTTTGTTGGCACGCCAGTCAATCCCTGCCGTTATGGTGGCGTGTGCACCACCAACTCTGACGTTCTCTCCGCATATTCTTCACCAGACCGCCTCCCTCCCTCTCCATAGCATTCTCGCCTTCACAATACGATATGCGCTCCTTCTTATAGCGCAAAATACCAACATAGTCCGATGAATCCCGATCGCCGCAACAGTCGACCCTCTACGCCTGGAGAGTCGTCCAGGAGCCGCCGTGGAGCGTCCGACGACTTTGTCCCGCGGCGTAATGTAGGCCCCGGTTACATGACCGTTGGCGGCGGTAACACTACCAGCGATGCCGCCGCCCGCCTCGTATCTATGCTAGACGAGGACTCGGGCTACGGTGGGAGCGTCCAGGACGGCGAGGGCTCTGGCATGAATTGGCGTTCCAACATTGGCGAGGACAGGCCTTCACCCACGCCCATCTTGTCTGGCGGACCAGGCAATGCCGAACATGAGAAACAGCGCAGCCATGTGCTCCAACTACGATACAACCAGAACAAGAACGCCCTTGGCCGCGCAATCCATGGTACCATCGAGACATTGAAAAGTTTCCAAGAGATGAATCTCAAGTGGCCCGCACATTACCCCTCCGTCCAAGCGACCGAAAAGCAAAAGGCACTCCTTCGAGACGATGCACGGCCCGGCCTGCACCACACACAGTCTGCGATAGGCGACTTCGACCCGGACATGCGCTCGCCCGAACGACCACGGGGCCCACGTCGAGCGGGCACGACCATCGGAGACGACCCCATGGCTGAGTCGAGCTCAGCGGCCGAGAACAAACGCAAGGACGAGCCTCGACTGGTCACCCCACAACTCGCCCACGACTTTTCCGTCCTGAAGCTGGAGCTGCGCATGGGCGGCCGGACACAGTCGGACCTGGTGCACTCGCTGGAGAAGAACTCGGTGGCCTCTCTTCTGGACGGCCAAATTCAACAGAGCATACGCCATCTCTTCTCTCTCAAGGAACGCATAGAAGACACTTCGAGCAAAGTCCTGGTTACTGGAGACTTGAACGCTGGAAAGTCCACCTTCTGCAACGCCCTACTCAGACGCAAGGTCTTGCCCGAGGACCAACAGCCATGCACAAGTATCTTCTGCGAGGTTCTTGACTTCCGGGAGAACGGCATGGTTGAGGAGGTCCACGCCATTCCCATCGGCTCCACGTACAACCGGAATGACGAGAGCACCTATGTTGTCTTTGATCTGAAGGACTTGGAGAAGATCGTCATCGACAGCGACCACTTCTCCCAATGCAAGATCTACATCAAGGACATTCGAGATGTAGACGAGTCTCTCTTGAACAACGGCGTGGTCGACATTGCCCTCATCGATGCCCCAGGACTGAACGCCGACTCCATCAAAACAACTGCCGTCTTCGCTCGCCAAGAAGAAATCGACGTCGTCGTCTTCGTCGTCTCCGCCGCAAACCACTTCACTGAATCTGCCAAGAACTTCATTTTTACTGCAGCGCGAGAGAAGGCTTACATGTTCATGGTCGTCAACGGTTTCGACACTATTCGTGACCAGAAGCGTTGTCAGCAGATGATTCTAAAGCAGGTACACGGACTCAGCCCGGCAACTTTCAAGGAATCCAGCGAGCTCGTACACTTTGTCTCCAGTAACGCGATCCCAATGGGTGCAGGCGGACCTCCAGATGGCGATGGTGACGATGACCCCAACGACAAGGGAAAGGGCAAAGAGGCAGAGAAGCAACGGGATTTTGCTGACCTCGAGGCTTCGTTGCGACGATTTGTCTTGGAGAAGAGGGCACGTTCGAAACTAGCGCCAGCGAAGACTTATCTTCTCAACCTACTGGGAGACATGAACAATCTCGCTACAGTGAATCGAGACGTCTCCCAAAGTGAGCTGGATCGCGTAAAGAAGGAGATCGAAGCGCTCGAGCCTGAATTTGAAGAGTCAAAGAAGTCGCGGGTAGAAGCTGGAGAAGCGGTGGATCGCATGGTGGAAGATACAACTTCAGAAGTTTACGGTCATACCCGGGATACGCTCAACAACTGCATCGCAAAGGTGGCAGAACAAGACCTAGGCATCGAATACCCTGGACTCTTCTCAGCCTACCAGTACGCCGAAGACATCAGAGACTCGATGCTACACGAAGTCACTGAAAGTGTTCGCCTATGCGAAGAGCATGCGCGAGCTCAGGCCGTACAGGGTTACAACGGGATCAAGAACTTGGGTGTCCTACATCTTGGCAACAACCTGTATGCCGATGTTATGTTCCGCCCTGAGAGGATGTTCAGGAAGTCAGTGCACGCTTTGGCCAGACAGGTAGACATTGACATTGACTTATGGGACTTCTTCGACATTGCGAGCCTCTGGGAACGACAAGAAAAGGCTGCAGGCGCTGGTATGGCCATGACCGTTGCTGGTGTTGTGGGTGGCAGATTAGTTGGTGGCGTCGGATGGGTGGATGGTGCCCTTGGTGCTGCCAAGGTCATGGGTACAAGCAACATACGGAGACTGATCATTCCTGGTCTCATCGCTGGTGGTAAGTGGCATCACATGAGCAAAACTTGTATCTATGCTAACAGTAATAGTTGCCCTCGGTGTATCTTACGTCCTGGCATCAGTGCCCAAGTCATTGCCTCACCGGCTAAGCGCCAAGCTGTCTCAACAACTAGCAGCAATCGACTACACGCACTCCAACGCCCTTCGCATCAGTTCCGAGGTTCGCCGCGCACTCAAAGGTCCCGCCAACGACGTTCGCATCGGTCTGCAAAGAAATGTTGAAAAGCTGCAGCTCAAAAAGGAGGAGACGAGCAAGGCTAGAGAAGAGACCGAGGTGGCCCGCAAGTACTTTGGCAACCTCGTCCGCAACAGCAACGACTTGCTTCAGACAGTCCAACGTGTTGATCTGGAGTCAGCGCCACCCGTGATTGGTGGTATGCAGTAGGCTTTTCACTTCAGCTCTCATGCCCTTTTAGAAGAATTATGGTTCACGCGTACGAAGTTGCAGGCTCAGAAGCATGAAGGCGTTTGCAGGTGTTAGGCTAAGTCATGACGAAGCAATATTGGACGCTTTTCCTCTGTATACAATTCGATCAATACCCCTCTTTCCCCTTGATAAAAAAATCTACAGATGTATCCTTGTTATGTCCGCAAACGTGAATGGTTGCAAGTGAGTCTTTTGACATAGCCTGAAGCTGTGCATTGCGCAGGAGGTGGGGCCTTGGACGTCCGCCTCTGAACTAGCGCACGTCATCTTGGTCTCGGGCGCGCTACTGACCTCTACGCCTACCTACATGTGTTAACACGCGCCACTCCATGGCGGCTCACACCCTTAAGAAATCACGCCGATGGAAGTAAGAAGAGACCCCCGGTCCTTTCTCTTCTTCATAATCCTCCTACTTCTCATCAACTCGCCCGAACCGCAACAGCCTGCGTTCAATGTTCGTACACGATTCCGAGAGGTCATCGACCGCGAGTACGACGAGCTGGGCGTGCTCAATACAACGCGATACGGCGACTTCAAGCCGGATAAGGACAAGTGGTTAAATGTTACTGGGTTGCGTGACCAAGATGGATTTGCATGGGAGTTGCTGGAGCCTGTGAGGAACAAGGCAAGAGTGCAGTCAGAGCGGATACTGGGAGATAGGTGGAAGCGCATGCTGGATGGCCCACCCGAGGAAGGCGAGCCCGTGATGCCAGTGTATAGGAATCTTTCGGGCTATGTGCAAGGCGAATGGACGCGCTCGCCGCTCAGTCGCATACGACATCCTAGCGATATGGGCAATGCCTCAGTAACCCCAGACAATCCATTCGGACATCTCATCGAGTACGACAGAAATCTGACAGGGGCAGGAGGGCCATTGCGCCTACACATTACAGAGCTGGAAGACAAGATGCGGAGAAATGAGAACAAGACAATATCTGAGATCAGCGCGAAGGTGGTCATTGGCGATAAAGACAGCTTTGGGGGCAACTGGTGGGAATTCGTGGCACATGGCGTTCACTTCATGAAGAGCGGGACTGCAGTTTTAACTACCACGAGCGATAGATTCGCAGGCATCTTCGCTTTACCCCACCTGCAGATGTCGCCATACATGTATTCGACATCGCAAGAGTTGCTGAACTGGACCATACACGAAGCCATTGAGCGACAAGAAAAGCGAACGTTCCCCTTGTGGAACCCATGGACATCTGCAGCCGAGGGGACCAACGAGGGCTTATACCAAGGCCATCATTGCGAGTTCGTGCTGTATCTGCAAGAACTGCCGAGTCAGTACAACGTCGACATGGAGTGGTTTGAGCACGAGTTACGATTTCCTACCGGAGCTCCCATCTCTCAGCATGTTCTACACGCCATGTCCATGGTTGGATTCTCTCCAGACTGTGGTTTCGTCATTGAATCCAAGGGTCCCCCAGACTTTCCACCGTCGGAAGCCCAACATCTGCTTGGAGCGAAGACCGAGGACTTCAACGTGAGGGCAAGACACAGCATTCTTGCATTCGCCATTAGTCTCGCCTTTCAACTCTCGTTTACCATCAAGCAAATGAAGGAGACGGCAACACCATCGATGCGTAGCAGGGTCAGCTTCTACACCATTGCCATGATGGCTTTGGGGGATGGATTTACATTCTTGATCCTCATCTTCATGTACCTATTCCTTGGCACTGCGCAGCTGGCACTGTACAGCATCGCCTTCATAGCCCTCTTCTCTGTGCTCACCCATCTCCGCTTTCTGATGGATATTTGGTCTGTTCAAGCTGCAGAAAGGGCTCGTCAGGAAAGACAAGAAGCAGCAGCTACGCCAAGTCCTGCTCCAGCGTCTCGGACTGCCACTCCGGCACCTTCTGCTGAGGAGGGATTGCCACTACCAGCAACGGCGGCTCGGCCACGTCCGCCAACTCCAATCATTATTGCACCAGACCAGGACGATCCCGATGAAGACATTGCGCCGACGACGAACAACACGACAACAACAGCTAACACAACTAACGCAAATGCGAATCCACGAGCCGAACTTGGTGCACTCTATAGCCGGTTCTGTCTGATGTTGATAGTCCTCTTCTTCATCACTATTCAATTTGCCACGGCCCGCACAATCTACCGTGCCATCTACTTTGACGTGGTTTCATTCATCTACTTGTCTTTCTGGATACCACAAATCTACCGCAACATCATGCGGAACTGTCGACGGGCATTACGCTGGGACTACGTGGTTGGAACGAGCGTGGCACGCATCATGCCTATAGCGTATTTCTACTTGAAAGAAGACAATGTACTGTTTGCAAGGACAGACTGGAGAGCGATGGGTGTCTTGGTGGGGTGGGTTTGGGTTCAGGTTGTGGTGCTGGCAAGCCAGGAGGTGTTGGGCCCACGCTTCTTGGTTAGGGAGGGATGGGCACCACCGGCTTACGACTATCATCCCATCTTACGCGAGGACGAAGAAGGCGCTGCCCTGCCACTCAACGTCTCCACGTCCCCTGACTCGCCTTGGACGATGGACACCTCGTCATCGTCAGCCGCAGATGGCGATTCAACCAAAGCATCGGGCGAGTCCAGGTTTAAAAGTAAGAAAGTTTTCGACTGCAGCATCTGCGCCAACGACATCGAGGTGCCGATTATACCCGCAGGCGCGGATGAAGCCAGTGTTACGGGCATGGGGGGGACGAGCATGATTTTGCAGAGACGACAATACATGGTTACGCCTTGCCGGCACATTTTCCATGCCGGGTGCCTGGAGGGGTGGATGCGGTATCGACTAATGTGCCCGAATTGCAGAGAGAGTCTGCCGCCATTGTAGATGGAAACACGAATATTAGGTATCTCTCCTCGGATAGCTAGATGCCATGTCGATTTGCTGATCTGTGTCTGACTTTTCTGCTTGTCCTCGATGGGTGACGCATGTCTCAGCCATAGTCCGCGCGTATACAAGTGCCCATGTGGAGCCAGTGTGGTTTAGCGCATCGTGGCTAGCTCATGCGGCATCGTTAAACCCCGCCCTGCCGAGGACGCCTAGCGCTAAACTTCGATAAGCTCCAGGGGCTCGCCGAAGAGACGCAGTTTTGACAGCTTGTCGAGGCTGTGTACAATCAGTCTTGATCTCATTCACGTGTCCGCTGTCCACATTAATGCAAGACGGGTACTGTATTATTAGCAAACCCGCGCCACAGATGGACGCTTAGTAGTTAGGCCAAGCCTGTCGTCTTCAACACGAGCTGTGAGTTGGGGCTGAGCCACGGAGCTGCACATCACTCGGCTTTGTGAGCCTGCTCGGCATCGAATACGCAATCTCAATCTCAGCCTCGCATTCACCACACTCGACTTCACCGTCATCGTTTGCCGTCGTGTGTGTCGCCCTCGCATGATTAACACAATTTGGAACACTTCATCTGGCCCTTCTAGCCTTCTGAGACGTCAAACCACCCCCTGGACTTGTTCGTGGCCACCTTTGTCGCCTCAACAAACCCAGGCTTTTATCCTTTCTCCATTCCCGCGGCCTATAGCGGTGCAGTGATACCTAGTCCCCGGCATTCCTCGCGCGACTTCCTTTACCATTCCACACCCTCCATAACTTCACAACTACGACCGCCTATCCACCATGGCGGCCAACGACTACTTCAATCCCTCCGGCCCGCCGCAGCACAACAACAACAACAATGCGCCTTTACCGCCCACGCCAGGCAACCACCCACAGCAATCCGTCTCCCCCGTCAGTTCGCCCTTCGACGACCGGCCCTACCCAGTGCAAACACATAGTAGTGGTGCCCTGGGCGGCTATCCCATCGACACCTCGTACTCAAACACATCCTACCAACAACCCACACAATACGATTCTACCGCACATATCAACGACCCGTACGCGCGACAACCAGATCCCTTTGCCGATCAAAACGCAATACCACTGCAGAATCAACAAAATCAACACAAGAATGACGGAGACGCCCCGATGCGGTTCAACAACGATCCCGAGTACTACGGCATGGGCGTACAACCAGCGCGAAAAAAGAGCAAAAAGAAGAAGGGCTGGCTTAGTGGGCGGGTGACGTGGGTTGTGTATATACTCACAGCCGTACAAGTAGGCGTCTTCATCGGAGAGTTGGTGAAGAATGGTACGTCAGACAAGGGCAAAGTAAAGTCGGGCGCTGACAATATCTACAGGCTTACTAACAGGATCACCCATCCAAACCAAACCAACCTTCAACATCATGATCGGGCCCTCACCCTACGTCCTGATCAACATGGGCGCCCGCTTCACGCCCTGCATGCACAACATCAAAAAAGTAATCGAGGCCAACCCACCCGTCGTCGACTGGCCCTGTCCGAACACCACAACCATCAACGCCGACACACCAAAATGCACACTCGCCCAACTCTGCGGCATGGGCAGCGGCGTCCCCGATCAAACTGGCATCACCAAGTTCAACGATCACAGCCACGAGCCAAACCAATGGTGGCGCTTCATCACGCCCATCTTCCTACACGCGGGAATCATACACATAGGCTTCAACATGCTCCTCCAATGGACCCTTGGCCGCGATATGGAAAAAGAAATCGGCCCCCTCCGCTTCCTGCTCGTATACTTCTCCGCCGGTATCTTCGGCTTCGTTCTGGGTGGCAACTACGCACCCGAGGGCCTTACCTCGGTCGGCTGCTCGGGTTCGCTATTCGGTATCCTCGCTCTCACTATGCTGGATCTGCTGTATAACTGGTCCACACGCCGCAGTCCTGTTAAAGACCTGCTCTTCCTCCTCCTCGACATGGCCATCGCTTTCGTCATAGGCCTCCTCCCCGGCCTCGACAACTTCTCCCACATTGGCGGCTTTTGTATGGGTCTTGTGCTGGGTATTTGCATCATCCACTCCCCGCAAAGTCTGCGTGCGCGAACCGGCATGAACGAGCCGCCCTACGCAACAGTAGATACCCAACCTCTTGCTCCCACGGCAGAGGAGAGTAAAAACAAAATCGCAGCCTTTGCCAAACAGCCCGTGGGCTTCTTCAAGGGCAGGAAACCACTTTGGTGGGCGTGGTGGGTGCTTAGGGCTGGTGGGCTAGTGGCCGTGTTCATAGGGTTTGTACTGCTGCTGCGGAACTTTTATGAGTGGAGGAATACATGTGGGTGGTGTAAGCATTTGAGTTGTTTGGTAAGTCGTCCTCTTTATCCTGGTCAGTTGTATGTGCATTTTGCTAATGTTGTTGATATTAGCCCGTCAAGACGAACGGTGTCAATTGGTGCGATATGGGTAGTCTAAACTTTACCACTACGTCGACGACACCGAATAATAAGCGTGGGTTGGAGGGGCCGCTGGGTTTGGCGTGGGAAATGGGTCAGATGGCAGCGCGGGCATGAGAAAGAGGGTAGTGGGAATAGTCGCATTTTGAATGATAGAGGGGAATAACTATTTTCTTTCTTTTCGTGTCACAAGCATGACATAACGGCTGGGGTTGAAAGGGAAAGGTGGCATTTTGATACCAGGGCATTATTGCATCATCTAGCATTCACATTGTTTGGTTTCAAAAGGAAAGAAGATGTAGCTCATATCGTCTTGTTGTTTGAGCTATATGTCATGAAAACGTGAACCCTGTCACGCATGGAAAAAAGGATACAGAAGTAAACTAACTTTTGAGACCCGGGAAGCATGCACCTTGACACATGCAGCCTGTCGTGAAAATGTGATTCGTCACATGTCGGGAAAAAAAGGAGAGTAGGTACCGTGAAATGAACTAACTTTTGAGACCCGGGGAGCATGCACTCAAGACATGCAACCAGCTCCGTATACCTCGATGTTCTTTCCCTGAGGTCCGCCTTAACCCATCATCGTCGACGCACTGGAGTCCCGCCCTCCTACCACGGAGACATGTTCGGGATACCGCCAATCTGTACAGACGAACGAACAGGGTCTTTCCAGTCAGGAGGTGTAGTGACCGAGTACTGCAGATACGTAGCGATAGTCGGCGTGTGCAGCTCCATATGGCCCGTCTCCTCGTTCCGCAGCAGCAACGGCTGGGTGTTGAGGTGTTCAGGACGAACCTTCTCCTCGACACCCAGAAAGCCACCTGACATGCGATCAAGGAACGTGTTGAAGTCGCCCGATTTGTTGATGTTGCAACGAGCACCGCGAGCTTCGCAGTGTGACATGAGCGCCGTGGCGGACTTGAAGTATTTGAGGCATGTCGGGCACTTTGTACGGACTAGACGGTGGTCTCCGAGGATGTGCTGGTTGAGGTCGCAGATTGCATCGAATGTTTGTCTGCATGTGTTAGTTCGGTAGTACTTGGAAGTAGTATAGAAAGCTGGTATTGTAGACTTACTCGCATACAAAGGGACAGTAGTACTTGTTGATGAAGGAGTCGAAGAACTTCTCGGGGTTCCAGTCGCTGCTCATGGGATCCCAGAAGCGCGTTCGCAGAATGTTGATGCCGTGTTCTTCCTCCATAGCCACGTCGTGTGCCGAGACGGAGAACTCGCTGGGTGTAGGCTTGGGCTTAGCGTTGGGGAAGAGCATTGCAATCGTTGACTTGCCCTTACGATCACCCCAAACCTTGGGCTCGCGTTCCGAAGAAGTAACGCTGGTTCCTTGGCCGGTGGAGAAACCGGCTGGAGTGTACGTACTGCGTGCTGACTCTGTACGGGAGATAGCGGCGGCGTGGGAGCCAACGATTGTGGATGTATCGGACACGCCGTCGCCATCCAGAGACATGCCCCCAAGGCTGGATGCAATCTCATGATCAATCTCATTTGCAAGGGAAGAATGTTTAGGCAAAGGTGGGTACTGGCCAACGAAGGTAGAGGTAGGCGGTGCATCCGTAGATGTATGAGGCTTGATAGCTTTGAACATGACTTCGTCCATCTCTCCTTCGTCCTCCAGCGGATCATCATCAAGATCGATGCCACCTTCTTCCTCGTAGTCGACAGCTGCTTCATACTTTGACGTCTTCTGCCTGAACCGCTCCAACGCACTGTTGTTGTTTAACAGCTCATTGATGAGATACTTATGGACAACGTGACCTTGAAACTGGAAGGCTGGAATGACGGTACAGTGACCAAACTCCAGGTGCTCAATGAAGAGGCATGCGCGGTAGAAAGCCTTCTTGCAGCCAATGCAGACAAGCTTTTGATTGATCTTGTGGGTAAGCTCGATGTGGCGCTGCAAGCCGTCTTTGCTCTTGAACTCGTCGCCACAGATGCCACATGCCTTGCCGTGCTCGTAGGGACGCGAAACCTTGTGCATCGCAAAGTCCTCGTAAGAGTCGAAGTCCTCGTCACACTTGACGCAGTACTCGTGTTCATCGGAGTTCTTCTTATGGTTTTTCATCGTCTTCTCTGTGTCGAAAGACATGCTGCAGTCTTTGTATGTGCATTTAAAGCGCCGCGTTGGCTCAACTGTGGCGGGCATCTTGGCTCCACTCGATTCGACCTTGGACGATGCTGTGGATGTAGTTGGTTGGCCTGTATGCTAGAGTTTTGTCAACTGTCTGGACTTGGCGACTGCCGGGGTGTGCTTCGAAGTATGTGTAAACTCACACGACCTTGCAGATGTCTATTGAGTGAATGTAGGATATGTGGTGATCAGGTGAAAGCGGAAGTGAGTCGTTCGTCGGAGCTACAGTAGCTTTTGAGCACAAGGTGAACAAAGAGCAAGAGCTTGGCTACCTAGGCATGTGAACAGCTGTGAAATTGGTGGTGGAGGTGGTGCGGAGAAGAAAGAAGAGAAAGACGAACAGTAGGACTTGGAGACTACATACAAGGATGGTGTGAGTAAGGTTAGCGAGTTTTAGCAGGTGAAGGAGGCTTTGGAAGAGGAAAGAACCATGGACTGTCGAGGTTGTTGTATTACCCACAATCAAAGTCACCCACTCAACGAACAGATATCAATGACGCCTCAAGCCCAAATTTCGGTAATGCTTGTTGAGATAGGAGGAAAATATTGAGAGTTTGCGTAGCAAGTAAGCCCGGTCAAGTAAAAGGATATGACAGTATACCGAAATCAATGCCAAAATCATGTGTCTGGATAGCGCCTACCTAAAGTACATTATGGACCAATGGCATGAACGCATCATGTCAATTTCAGGGAAGAAATGGCAGGAGCAACTATCCTTTAAGAGCTATCACTAAGACTGGAGAACAGAAACACGGGTTTCATCACATGAGAACTACAAGCCACTTAGAATCGGGAGTACGGCAGCCTGCGCAACTGTCAGCAATGCGCCAGCATGTGGCTAGAAATACATGCCATTTACCCCTCAGCGTAATCTTGGCCCATTCGCCCTTGTCATCTGTTTCCTTCTCTATCTTAGTGCTGAATGAGATGGCGCTCATGATGCCATCGCCAAACTTTTCATGCAGAACGGCTTTGTAGGCTTGTCCGTAGTTCTGTACAATCTCATATAGACGGTAGATGGTGGGATCCTTTGGAGGCATGTCGAGAGTGCTGCCTCGGTTAGGAAAGCCAGACAACTGCGACTCCAGCATTCGGGCATCAATGTCTAGAAGCTCTGAGAGCTTCTTGATGTCTTCTGCTGAGGCCATGGCCTGTCCGTAGAAGAGAGCAGCGATTGCAACTTCATCACGTCCAACGTGCTTCGCAATGGCCTCGAAAGATAGGTTCTTCTTCTTCTTGGCCTCGAAAAGCGTGGGTGAAGAAGGAGGAAGGCGGGGGATAAGTTCCTCCTACAGTTGCGTCAGCAACACTCACGGATCACTCAAGAAAACTTACGTTCAGGGTAGCAATAGGGTGCTGTGCCATTGGAGCAGATGTGCAGTGGAAGCCCCGGGAAGCTACAAGGGGTGCTGTAGGTCGTACAGAAGTAAATGCACGAGATGCCGATCTGGCAGAAGATGCAAGACGAGGAGCAAAGGCCATTGTGTAGTATATAGAGGGTGTATATATAGTGACTATTTCAATCGTGTGTGTAACGGCACGGGGAGATAAGATGGGGGAACTCTCGAGCTGCCGAGGAGCTGTTGAAGCAGGCGACGGCTCGCGACTACGTCATGCACATGCGCTGCCGCACTGCCGTTGCGGACCCATAGGATGTGTAAGCATCCGAACTGGGGGTAGAATGCTTCAAGCTTGGTGTAGCAACATGTAGAGAGCAACATATCCTGCAAACTGCTGCAAACGGCCGGCGGCATAGAGCACCCTGAATGGCGCCGATACGAGGAAGAGCTATGTACATATGAGGGGTAGTAGTGGGGGGCTACACACCTTGACACGCGTTGGATGCTGCCCGAACCCAAGCGCCGTGACAGCGACAGGGCGCCAACCGATTGCAACGGATGTGGGCGCAATCAATTGGTGTTGGTGTTGGTGTCTTGTTTCAGCTGGCAAGTTCCCTGCATGCCCCGTTTGCACTGAGGCTATGTATGGAGCGGGGTCTAGTTAGTTGAGCACCGTGACCTCCGTCTCTGCGCGTCAACAGCAACCCAACACAAGACTCGTATATCCACCGACTGGCAGCGAACAAGTGGTGGCTGCAATACTGCAATACCTTCACCATGTCTCGTCGAGACGAGGATTTGGCCTACGGCGATTACAACAAGCGTGAGGGCGAAGAGGGTGATCGCGGCCTACTCGGCGACGTGGGTCGGCGTTTTGGCTTTGGCAAGAAAGAGGTCAGTACTTTCTTTTTGAGACATGGCGGTACATAACTAGATGCCGTCATGGTACAGTGTACGCGTAGCAAAGCTCTGGAAGCTTGCAATTGCCCCGCTACCGTAGTCCAAGCGTCGTGCTCTAGCTGTCATTCACTACCCGCGCTTACCTTGCTCATCCGCCCTCCTAACCCATTGACTTTTTCTACTACCACCAGGCGTCTAACAGTGGATTTATAGAACACCGAATCTCAACCCCCATCCTCGAATCAAGGCAGTAGCGGCGGCGGCATGTCGTTCTTCAAAAAGCTTCACGACCCTCTTCATGGCTTCGTCTCCGACCTAAAGGACGCCATATCGGGCGACGATCACGCACAGAAACCACCGGCAGCGACTACATACGAGCAGGGTGGGCAGCCACAGCCAGGGCAGGAGTTCCACGAACAACATCGCTTTTTGAGTTTCGCACCTGAACGACATGGTAACGAGGCCAAGTGGTATGTCGATGGTTGTAAGTAGCCTCTAGCGACGAATTGGAATTGCCGGGTCTACTAACTTTGTATTTCACCCTAAAGGTAGCTACATGTATGCGGTCAGTATAGCACTGGAACGCGCCAAGGAGTCGATATGGATCTTAGACTGGTGGCTGTCACCAGAGCTCTATCTTCGCCGACCTCCAGCCAAGAACCAACAGTACCGGGTCGATCGAATGCTGCATGCAGCAGCTGAACGTGGCGTCAAGGTCAATATCATTGTATACAAGGAGGTTACCCAAGCCCTGACCCGTAAGTTACTTAACCCAACGTTACCCAACTATCTTCACTCTCTCCTGCCAACCTCGACGGACTGGTTCACCAAAGGCCTTGTACGGCTCGGTTTAGATGTTATATTCAAGTCTCTTGAAGAGTGGGAAAGAACAGATCCGCTGATTGCACCACCCATTACAGTCTCCTCTTCCCACACGAAGCACCACCTCGAAGATCTTCACCCCAACATCGGTGTTTTCCGACATCCCGACCATTTGCCAGATGCGGCCGTACTACAGTCGGATTTCTTCGCTTCCCTCAAGAACATGTCTTTGTCACCAGCAAAGCTCGTACAGCTTCCGGGAGACGGCCTAAAGGCGCTTTACGGGGCACATGAGGGAACTGTCATGTATTGGGCACATCACGAGAAGCTTTGCCTGGTTGACGGCCATACCGCTTTTATGGGAGGGCTGGACCTCTGCTATGGACGTTGGGACACAAATCAGCATTCAATAGCTGACGCGCATCCCGGCAATATCGACCGAATCGTTTTCCCAGGCCAGGATTTCAACAACGCCCGCATGCTCGGTAAGTTTGTCTCTCTCTGGCATAATCCTTCGGAGTTGGCTGAGCCCATAGGCGGACATATACCATGTCTTGGGCCCTGGAATGGTGATCGCGAATATCAGAAGCTCTCTGAATCGGTTCCTACGCCTTGTCTTTGTAACAGAAATACATTTTTTTTTCAACTGCGCTAACTTCTGATAGATTTCCAAGATGTGTCCAATTGGGAGAACAACAAGCTTGATAGAACACAGAGCTCTCGTATGGGATGGTCTGATGTTGCCTTGTGTCTTTCTGGCCCTGTTGTACAGGATCTTCGCACACACTTCTCGCAGCGCTGGAACTTCATCTATGACGAGAAGTATAGTAAGAAGGCTACCAGATATGCCAGATTACCCGAAACTAGTAGCGGAGCTCAACAGGGCGGTGCCTACCCTCCCCCTCCCACGCAGCAGCGTGGCATTGAGGGCGAAGAGGGCGAACGCGGTTTTGGTGGCGAAGAAGAGGGCGAACGAGGACTGTTCGGCCGCACAGGTGGACTGCGCCAGAAGATGCAGAGCAAATTTGACCAGTACGAACATGGATCAAGTCAGGGTCAGCAACAATCTCACGTCGAGCACAGCGCTCAGAAAGGCGGCGTCGAATGCCAAATCGCGCGCAGTGCTGCTAAATGGAGCCACAACCTGGTCAACACTGAGGTTGGTAACCAGTCATGCCCTACCAAAAACTCGACTGACACTATATTTAGCACTCGATTCAAAACGCTTACTGCGAGGTTATTCGCAACAGCAAGCACTTTGTGTACATTGAAAACCAGTTCTTCATCACTGCTACCGGCGACCAACAGAAGCCAATCAAGAACAAAATCGGCGCAGCCATCGTCGAGCGCATTGTTCGCGCTGCTCGAAATGGCGAGAAGTACAAGATGATCATTCTGATTCCTTCTGTACCTGCATTCGCTGGCGACCTGAAGCTCGACGAGGCACTTGGTACTCGCGCCATTATGGAGTGTAAGACATCATTCTCGTGCTTGTCTATATAATGATGGGCATTCTTTGCTAACGAGATCCTCTTATAGTCCAGTATGATTCGATCAACCGCGGAGGCCATTCGATTTACGAGGAAATTGCCAAGGCTGGTTTCAATCCCATGGACTACATCCGTTTCTACAACCTTCGCAGCTATGACCGCATCAACTCTAGTCAAGTCATGCGAGAAACTGAAGAGCGCAGCGGTGTCTCGTACAACCGAGCCCAAGAAGGCTTCGATGCAGTACACGACAGTTCCCGCGACTATCAACCCTATCGCCCACCACCGACGCAGGAGTATGGTGTCTATGAGATGGAAGGCTCTTCAGCTCCTCCTCCAGCTCAACACCAAGGCAACCAAGGTGATTATGAACGCTACCAACAAGAGGCCAACAAGGTCGGAGGTCGCCAGGGTCTTGGCGACGGGCGTTGGGATACCGTCAGCGAGTGCTACATGCTTGGCGGAGAAGATATCCGCAATGTGCCCTGGGAAGGTAGCGCAGATACTGAGATGGACGCTTTTGTGTCTGAGGTGTTGTACATTCACAGCAAGCTTCTGATTGCTGATGACCAGATCGTCATCTGCGGATCTGCCAACCTCAACGATCGCTCTCAATTGGGAGACCATGATTCTGAGATTGCCATTATCATCCAGGATCCAAAGCCCATCGATTCGCAAATGAACGGGCAGCCATATCGCGCGTCAGAGTTTGCCGCGAGTCTGCGAAGAGAGATCTTCCGAAAGCACCTCGGTCTACTCAAGCCTCAAGACATGGAGCGTCCAGACGACAACTACGAACCCATCGGCGTGCCTAACCGATACGATTGGGGTTCGGATGAGGATCGCCAAGTCGTCGACCCGTTGTCAGACGATTTCCTGGGCATGTGGAACTGGAGGGCGCACACCAACACACAGGCTTTCGGAAAGGTGTTCCACCCAGTGCCCACGGACGAGGTCAGGAACTGGAAGCAGTACGATGAGTACTACTCCCGTTTCTTTGGACAAGATCAGAAGGCCAAGGAGAACAAGAAGCCCTCATTGTACAAGTGGGGCCATGTTGTTGCAGAGAACTTCAGCCAGGGTGAGCAAGGTGTACGTGAGGTCAAGGAGGTACTCAGTACCATCAAGGGTACACTGGTTGAGATGCCTTTGCTTTTCCTCAAGGAAGAGGACATTGCGAAGGAAGGTGTTGAATTGAACGCTCTCACTGAAGAGATCTACACCTAGTTGAACGGATCGAGTGTGACACTCAACAGGTTCGAGAGACGGGAAATTATAGGCTAGGTAAATTAACCAACGAATGATGAAGCATGACACAAAGTTTACGGTACCAAATCCACTCACAAACGCCCAGTAGTACCTAACCTTTGACAGATTGTGGAGGATTGTGGTGTGGAGCGGTCTCTGGACCCTGACTAACCATATGATGACTGGCGCTCGAATTTAACCTTAGCGCCGATTTCCCCCTGGCGCGCATGTGAACTTCCCCAGATGCAACGCTTCCGCGTGAAACCGTAGTGCAAGCACCGAGGTTACTTTGTGGCGCCATGCCTCGTCTAATAACTGTACGAAATGCTGTTATTGTGATCAACATTGTCGTACTCACCGCGCTCTTCGTTCATCTGAAGTTCGAGCTCTGGGACCAACGCGCAACTGCAGCTGGATCCGCCAGTCTGACACACCTACCCGACGAACTGTACGACGAGCAACAGACCAACGAATCATCGCATACTGTCGAAAAGAAACCACTCAAGGCCAATGGTGGTGTAAAACCACGTCGTACTGCTGTTGTTGTCGCTAGCCAGCAGTCTGAGAACGCAACGTGGCTCGAGGAATATTTCCCAGAGTGGGAGAAGAACATATACCGCGTCGACGACCCGAATGCACCGCTCACCGTACCCAAGAACAAGGGGCGAGAGAGCATGGTCTACCTAACGTGTGTACTTCTTATAAGCCCCGATAGCAACTCGCCAAGCTAACATCAGATTGCCAGCTACATCATAGACAACTACGCGTCCCTTCCCGACAACATACTCTTCATTCACCCCAACCGTTATCAATGGCACAACGATGACCCGGATTACGACGGCCTACCCATGCTTCGCCACTTCCAGTTGCCCTATCTCGAGAAAGAAGGCTATGTGAATATACGCTGTGCATGGTCGCTGGGCTGTCCGGCCGAGATCAAGCCGCTTGCGGAAGAAGGCGAACATAGGAAGGATGTACATGCTGGTGGCGACTATAAGCAGGCTTTCCAGCACCTGTTTCCTGGAGAGGAAGTTCCTAATGAAGTGGGCGTGAGCTGTTGTGCGCAATTTGCGGCGACCAAGGAGAAGATAAGGGAGAGGAAGAAAGAGGATTATATGAGGTATCGTGATTGGATCATGGAGACTGGGCTAGGTGATGCTATCAGTGGACGCGTCTTTGAATACTCTTGGCACAGTGAGTCTCCATCTCTGGTCCTCTCTGTATTACACCTTGTACTGTGTACTAATTCCAACAGTCATCTTCGGCAAACCCCCCGTCCACTGCCCTTTCGCCGAGGAGTGCTACTGCAAAGTGTTCGGCTTATGTGACCTGACATGCAAAGACCAAGGAAGTTGCGAAGGACGCTATATCCTGCCGCCATACTCCACTTTGCCCAAGGGTTGGCCACTCCGTGGCTGGGAGGGCCAAGCCCGCCAACGAGCCGGTCCTGAAGAGTGATGTGGTATAGCCCTACGTCCCTCTTGTTGACTTGGCAGGCTACTATTCATGCGAGCCAGTAAGGAATTGGTTCAGGGCGCTTTCTTTCTGTCGCTATGCTGAAGGACCTCAATATCTCAGCTCGACACAAGTTTCACGGCTACCTCTGCTAACTTGTCATGCGCGACGCTGCACATTACGGCATATAACGTTGTTGAACGTGGTACAACCCAGTCTGGTTGCTGCTAGTTGGTTACGCTCGTATGGCGGTGCAACAGAGCAGCGCACCACCACAAGGCGCCCTTTTTGACTTGGGTCCTTTATGCATCTCTTCCGTTGCCGATAGGCTATTTTATCCAAAAGGATTGGCTCTATCCGTTACAGAAGCTGGCTGTGTGAGCCAAGCCAAGTCAGTCGCATCAACGGTGTGCTCTGTGTGCTTCCTGGTAGGCCATTTGTCAGTCGATATCTCAGCCTGCTTGAGTGCTGCATATACCGGAATCGGATAGATGCACTCGATACATCATGACCCACCTCGCTGGACGAACCCGTTCCACGAAGCCCGGGCAAAAGGCGTTACCCGTGCCTACTCCAAGAGCGGGGTTCTTGGAATGCTGCTCTCCGTCACCCGCATACATGATGCACCTGTACAGTATCGGAATAGAAGGCTATATTATGACCAGTTATGGGATCAGGCTGAAAATGAAGGCTCTAGTGGGCTGGGTGTTGGCAAGCGCCGCTTAGCCTTGAAGCAACAGTCGAAACCTGACGAGACTTATCCATGGATAGCTTTGTGAACAAGAGTAGACAGTCATAGCAAATGCGAAGGTTCTCAACAATCTGGAAGTGAAAGCATTAATTATCATTTTCTTCATCAAACACGGTGGATAACAAGGCTGAGGCCGAGGTAACAACAAACAGATTACGTCGTGGCCGGAGCTGCACCGCTGCAGAGCCGCATAAAGTGGGGGCTCCAACCTTTCCCAGATGCGCTAGTCCCCCTTGGGACATAGTATCCAGCTATAGGGAGCAGAGCCTCACAATCTGGGGCTCGAACGATGGTCAGCCGGACATCTTCAATGCCACGCTAACATGGTCGAATCTTATATCTGCTTGCACTTCTGTCTCATTCGCTTGGTTAACACCACTAACGGCACATAGGGCTGGCCTAGATGAACACAGAGCCTCAACCCCGCAGCCAATCCATGGCGGTCTCTCAGCCTGATGCACAAGACGCCGGAACTATGCATTCCCCTTGCATGCTCCGGTCTAGCCTTTCTGAACCTTGGAATGTGATTGGGCTTTGCAGAGAGTATTTGAACGGCGTCTGTGCCTGCAGCGCGTTCCCAAGAAGTACTACAGGCTGATTAAGGTCCATGCATGCAAGATTCAGTCACTGCTTTTATATACACATGATATATCTCTTCTTGCCCATCACCTACATACACCCCGCATAGTTTTCTCTCTCCGCCTTATACACGTCCTCATCCCAGTCCTTGTCCGCGTTTCATGACTGTCTCTCTCGATCAACTTCCCTTTGATCTGATATTCTGTATTGTCTCGCATTTAGACATTGAAGACGTTTTCCATATCGGCCAAACATGTCGGCGATTGAAAGCTTCGTTAGACGAAAGGACAGTTTCCAGGCGTACAGTCGAAGTAAGCATACCGTTACCGGTCATGGTGCTTATCAAATGCTGACGCTGCTGGGAAGATCAACCATCCATACACGAAAGAGGCAGAGCTGGCGCGAGCAGAAAAAATCACCTACAAACAAGCCTTCCAAGCTCTTTATGAAAGAAGGCATGCTCTATCAACTGCACATCCTTTTTCAGTTCGCAGCTTGGGTCATGGGAATACCTTTGTGTATCGACAAGGGACTATATGCGTGCTGCATGGTGAGGTGGTTCGTATCTCGGATCTTCGCTCTCAATCGAGTAATATTCTTGATCTGGTCAGCATCATCCGACAAAAATATCCCATCGTATCTGGAGAATGCAAAGTACAGCTTCTTAACTATTCCGAGGGAATACTCGCCGTCTATTGCACCAAGATCAGAGGATCTGAAGCCAGCTACATCTACGCTATCAACACCGCGCCCGAATGTCCAACTGGCAAAAGAGTCATTGAAAGAATACCACTTACTGCATGCGACAGGCTTCTAGTCAGGCACAACTCTCGTTATCTCTACTATGTCACGCACACTGGTAGAGGTGACGATGGGGAACGTAAATGGGAGATTGATGGCATCTCATTAGATATCAACTTTCCCTTACCGAGACGTGAACGTCCACTATTACTCGAAAATTTCCACGGATCCGACATTGGATCTACCATCGCTTTCGAAATACACAATGACCATTTTTACGCTGTTTCGAATCAAGGGTCCTCTGAGGTAGAGGAGATTGACTACACTTCCTTTTATCATGTAGTTCGCTTCCCACTCAACTCACCGTTACCAGATGAGGTGGAGAAGGATGAGCGTCTCTACCGTCGGCAGCATAAAGAAGGTCCCATCCACGACACATGGACAGATCTAACACTGCAAGTTGACGACTGCACAAACGAGACTGTCATTGTAGAGTCGCGGCGAGAGTGGGCACAAGCATCCTCACGACAATCCCGTACATTCTACGTCACTAAGCTAAACTTTGGTGAAAACTTCGAGGACATGCTTGATGAACAACTACTGCCCGAAAACGACCCACTCGTCCCCTTGATAGACTCGTCAAACCATCCCCACTGGAAACCTACGCCAGCCCTTTACAGCTGGAGTCAACACCCCGAGTTCTCCGGTACAGACACCACCCGTCGCTCCTTCATGCTCGCAAGAACAAAATTCAGAGCATACAACTACGCCTGTACATCGTTCCTCGACCTTGTGGAAGATGACCGCTGCTGCAGCAATCCATCCCAACCACCCTGTCTACGGCTACGCGTAGGTGCAAGACGAGAGATGGGCCTTCAACACACGTACAGCAACAGTGACAGCAACACCAAAGCCAAAGCCAAATCCCCCATCACCACCCATCAACGACCCACTTTCGTTGACACCTCAACCCAATACCGCCACTCCCCGATCCGCATGTGGCCACCCCCGGCATCCCATTGCCCCTGCTCAAAGCACTTACATATCATCATGAACCCAGCCTTACCGTCCGGCAATACACCACATGCTAGAAGCGTTATCGGTATCCTAGACGGTAACTATTTCATCTACATGGTTAAACCGGCGCGCACGTACAGATCCGGTGATGACAGCGCCTTGGGCAGCATTGTTGTTGTGGACTTCAGCCGGGCTTTCCGGTGGCGGGAGGGGAGAATGGGCAGGGAGAAAAGACATCAGCATCAGCATTGTCGTCAGCGTCGGTATACGGGACCTGTGGCAAATACAATGCTCCAGTGGTATCACCGGCGACAGTGGCGTATTCCAGTCCTGCAACGTCGTGGATCTGGTCGCCTGGTCAAGAGCGGCGCTGCAGAGAAGGCACATGTTAAGTCATTGACAGGGAAATTGCGACATACACCTACACAGATACGCCACCCCAGAACTCCAACGCATCAAATGTAGGATGTATGTGCTGAACACACAGCAGAGCCGCACACCACAAACGAGGCAGACATAAACGGTGCGCAAACCATCATCGGTGGCGCATAATCCTGACAGGGGTTTCGGTTTGCCTTGCTGCGCCGTGATGCGACCTGCATATCTGTACTCTGGGTCCTGCATTCTTTTCTGGGTTAGGTGTATCTACAGGGAAGTTCCGGTCAATGGTGCAGGTGGGTGTGTGAGTGTTGGGTGGTTGGGTTGTCGAGGTGCGTTGACCCCGCACGAGGCTGAATCCCTGGGTTGTCCTGGGAGTACGTTTAGTTATGATCCTTTCATTCTTGGTAGAACTTTCTGTATAATTTTTTTCTCTCTTTGTAATTTCGGCGTGGGTCGGCGGTCTTGTGCTTATTCTGGTATTCATGGTATGGCAGGCGTGGGGAATTGGAGCGGATGGTAGTAGCAACAATGGCTGATGGGCTGTCTTGTTCGTTCAACACGAACAGGAGTATATGCCCTTTCTTGTAGAGTTGAAAAATTTGTCACAAGTTTTAGTCGTATTGATCGAATGTCAAGCTGGCGTTGATGTATTGACACTGGCCTAGATGACGCCGTTTCCTGTGACAAAGGGCGATGAGTGACGGCGCAAGTTGATGTCAGCAGTGAGTAAGTATCAGGGTTTGAGGATATGCCTGCGTGCTACGATTTCGTATGAGATGATGATGATATTGATTCAAAGAAGATATAACTTCACATCGCCTCTCCTCGTGTTGTGCGCTGTCATCTTGCTGTGTTTGGAAGACGCCATCAGAACGATAGTCGCATTCAAGACCATTCACAGATTATGTGCTGTCTCTGCCCTAAACATGCATACGAATAACCACACTGGTACACACTGCTTCAAACTCTTAGGATATCTCCTTCAATTCTCGCTTTGCCAAACCACCCCTCAACCCGTATATATTGCACCCACAAAAGCCTTACTTCGCTCCTCCACACCTTACAGAACATCGTACCTACAAAACCATCTTCCAAGCAACATCATATCAACCAAGTTAATCAACAATTCTTAACCTCAACACTGCAATCAATATGTCCTTTATCCCCTACCACAATACCAGCCACTCCGACCGCCCCAACATCTTCAACTCCCAGCGCCGACGCTCTATGCCCACCCTCGGCGACGATGAAGATGACGATAGCCTGTACGACTCCGACGATGGAAGCTACAGACCCTGTATGTTCGGTACTGACAGACCGCACACGATGAGCGGAAGTACAAGGCCAACCCGGTGTCCACCAGGAGCAGATTGCTGGCCTCGCCTTTATGATCTTCCAGGTACCTTCCCTAGAGGATTCCGGTTCCATCGAGGCGGTCTTGGTGGCTTCGGCCGTAGTCGTGGGGCGGATATGAATGACTTGGTCATTGGCGGTCCTAGACGCCGCTACGGACAGCGCCACACAGGAGGATCCGTAGGGGGCCTCGGAGAAGATCTCGGTGGTTTCAGTATGGGAGTTGAGCGGGGTGGTATACGGGGTTTTGGACAGACGTCTGCGGATGGTTATATGGGATCCACTGAAGGAGGTTTCGGCGAGGGTATGGGGATTAATAGACGTCAGTTTCTTCAGCGTCAACGGGAGTATCGTCAAGCAAGCCCTGTTGATCTCTATGGCCTTCGCCCTCGACAACTGTATGGTGAGCTTAGTGAAGGCCTTGGAGAAGACATCGGTGGGTCTGAAGGTCGCTATGCAGCGCGTGGTGGGGGGCTTTTTGATAACCTCGGTGGCGGTCTCGGTTGTGGGGTTGGTCGACATGGCTGGGGAGGGAGGCGCTGAGTGAGAGGGAGTGGCTTTGTACGCCTTGCCTATACATGCAGGAAATCCACTGTAGACAAGTAGTCGTAGGCGGTGATGACGGGAATCTGAATTCTGTATGATAATGCGCCTTGATAGGCGCAGCCTAGCCTTGAGTATTTGAAAGAAAATGACTATCTCTATGTCTGACCATCACCAAAGAAACAGGTGAGAGAAGGACGATACTATTTTGCACACATGAGATCGCAAAAAAAAATCTTCGTCTTCAATCCCCGGCGAAAAGGCAAGGAGATCACGAAAATAAGTTTAAAACCCGAGTCAATCCAGATCTAACTAAACCCTCACAGAATTGTAGGTCAGGTTCTCGCTCGATGCACAAGGGTTCTGTACAGAACCCCGAGTTTGTCTAGAGCTCACGAATAACCGAAGCTGCCCGTGATAGGGGATCTATGCAGATTGAGCATAGTGTGGGTAGTACGTACTCTAGGGGGCCGTTCCCTCGGCGAACGAACAAGGTTGATGATAGTGCTTGGTGGTCGCATATAGATCGAACCAAGTTGTTTAACAAATTTCTAGATCCCCTGTTGGTTCGGCACGCGATGCACGTTAGTAACCCTAAATTATCAAGTATATGTTCGGAGTTACGATAATATACTAGAAAGAACTGCATTAAACATCTAAATTTAGAGTAGATCTAGGGTCCAGGTAGAGAGTGAAGAGAAATCGCGCCTCGTTTGCAAACGCTCGCGAAAGGCCGCATGACTCCGCTTTCTAGATCCGCTTCACTATAACGTCGGCGCTACCCATAGATCTCATGGCCAATGTTCAATCGTTGGGCTAGTTCACCCGTAAACTCAGGGATGATTCAAAACATGACAGTAGGATATTGCCAGTGACGGTGACCCAAAGGACCGCTGAAGATTACTGCACCCAGACAACTGCAATCGATTATAGGGGGCGCATCAACTTCGCAATTGCAAGAGGACTTACACACTACAAATCACGGTATGGGTCATACCACACTGAACATTTCGACTAGACAGGGAGCGTGTATCAGCGTGTATTAAGTATTAACTGTCTTATGTACAATCTACCCCGAGACCTTTCAGTGTGACTGGCCTCAAGCCCCACGCTCTGGCGCACCATTGAGCTTGAAGTAACCCGGCTGGAGCTTCTGAAACACACCACTCGGATCATACTTGTGAGAGATAGCAATCATTCGAGCTTTGTTGGCCGAACCATAACCAGCAACAACATCTTGATACTGGCTTGCGTAGTTCATGTAAATGTAGTCGTTATGTTTGCCCTTGGCCTTTGCTGCGGCGACGGCGCGCTTCTCCACTCGCGCTGAGAACTGGTGAAGTTTTTCGTCGTCGGCAATATTGGACCACGATATTGAAATCAAGGCCAGTATGAGGGGTCCATTTTTGGGGTCGAGACCGAGGATATTACCTCCGTTCATCTGAGTCTTCTCTATAACCGGTTCGGTGAGAACCTGGAGGGCTAGAGCGGGAAGGATATCCGTTGTGTTAAGAATACTGGGAAGCTCCTCCAAGTATATGTCCTTGATGGTAGTTGCCATATCCAAATCTAGCTTGGCAGTCCAACTGCGGAACAACTGTCGAGTCCCTGAGTTAGGTATGGTACCAAGTGCAACTGTCAAATTCGAAAGGCTATTGACTCCCGTAGCGTTCGTTACGGCTCCCGGGATCGCGTTATACTCGGAGAGTACAGGAGCGTTGCTAGTTGGGTCGGCGTAGTCTAGTTGGAGAACAGCAACTGGGCCAACTTCAGGAAGAGAGCTAAATGACAAGATTTGATGGGCTTTTGGGTCTTTTGTTGCGCTCATGCCGAGGTTGTAGTAAGCCTTCATGAGGGCAGGAATATGGGCTCCAGTGTAGAGTCGCGATCCGCCCCACATGTTACCTACCCTAGGAATGGCGACTACAGTGAATTTTGTGACAAGACCATAGTTATTTCCACCGCCTCGCAAAGATTGGTAGAGATCGGGATATGAGGTTTTGCTGACGTTGATTATACGTCCAGAAGCGGTAACCAGTTCGTACGAAATGACGTTGTCGCAAGCTAAGCCATACATGCTTGAGAAAAATGATATGCCTGAAGTGAGATTTTAGCAACCTTTGATTATAACCATGACATGTAGTTCTTACCTCCGCCCATGGTCAATCCACCAACACCAACGTCAGCAACTCGCCCTCCAATAATGGTAACATTGTCCTTGGCCAGTTTGTCGTATACCTGAACCCAAGTTTGACCAGGCTGGAAAGATACGCTCTTCTTATCAGCAGACAGTATGGTCTGATTCATTCTCTCGAAGCTGATAGTAATTCCATCCTGGATGTTGGATCCTCCTGGTACCGCAGAATGTCCACCACTCTTGGCCGCAAATTTACACTCTGTAAAACGAGCGACAAGAATGGCTGTGGATACATCGAGGGACTTCTGCGGTTTGAAGACACATTTGGGCGACATGAGCTTTTGCTGAGAGGACCAGTAAGAAGCGACAAATGTCTTGTATGCAGGCTCAGACTGCGTCTCGACTTGATCATCGCCAAAGATGCGTTTCAAAGTCTCGCACTAGAAGGTCGCTTAGCACAGTCTAGGGTTTCTGGTAGAGGCTCAATGACATACGGCTACGGAGCAGCTACACTGAGCTTTGGGTATGACCGAGGCATGGACGCCATTTTGAAGCAGTGCCGCAGTGGCATTGAAGTGCGACGGCTCAAAGGTAGCCTCTGACAGCACATTTACCGATAGCGCGGCAAATAGAAACAGGCCCCTCATGATGTGATGAAATGTAATATGGGACTGCGATGCGACGAGAAGCCACTGCTTGGACAACGATTGCACCAAATTTTGCGGCTTTGTCGATGCTGACTGTGTCCCGGAATGAGGGATAACCACATTTTATGCTGATTTCTATACTTGGTTATTTTTAAAAATTCGACCGAGATTCTCGCCCGAAGGTATCCGAGAAGTTCAAGGCCCAATAATCGACATGCACTCATTGACTCAATATGGTTAGTGCTGATTTTCTCATTTCCGTATTCCCAGTCCCGGAACCGTCCGGTACCTGTACGCGGCTTTCGGGCGCCCATACCGCGTAAATAACAGCGGTGAGTTGTGTCTGGCTGCCTAGCACTGGTGGTTTGCTTTCACAATATCTCCATGCACCCTTGAGGTTCAAGGTATTTGGGTAGCGGCCACCCCATGTTTTGGAAATATACCATACAGCCAGGTCAACAATGAACCGTAAAATCTTCGAATACATCCTTTCCTACAACATGACGTTGGCCTGGGGCTTGGGTTTCCCACTAACGATCCTGCATTCTGTTGGTGATCTTCTCCCGCCCTGAGCTTACATACATGGGATGTCCGTAATTGCCGGAAGAGAGAACTTATATACCCATGCCTAGAATATCAGAAAGGCCTGTGCGTCTAATGAGATACGGCTGGCTACACTTTCACAAAAGTTATGAAGCAGCTCGGTTGGCTTGGTGTAGGCGATTGCATGTGTGGGTAGATTTTACGTCCAGTGTACGAGCATACGACTCATGTTCAAGTTATGAAATTATCGAGCCGGTAGTGGGCATCATCCTTTGTATTATGATTAATAGGTATGGATATAGTAGTACAAAAAAGGTGCGGGCTTATCTATTCTGTTGACGTTGTCGTGTATAGATAGACGTTGAGCGTGGAGTGAAGTCTTGTTCACTTGGTAGCGGCTGCTCCCGGGGTTAGCTTCTTCTTAAGCCACATGTGTACGTCATGCCAACGCTAGATTCGGTGTGTCACGCCATCTATCGGCAGGACTTATGTACTATTAATCCAATGCTGTACTAGGGGGGCTTAAAGTCATAAAATGAGAGTTCCGCTCCGAACGCAAAGCTTCAACGGACAGGAAAGATAGGGTGTCCAGAATTACCGAAGACTCCAATAACGTTCCTGGCTCACCCACTGCGCCTCGCCAAAGCCATCTCCATCTTCTCAAATATCTCCTTCTCCCCACCCCTCTCCTTTACAAATTCCAACACCTTTGCCACGCCCTCCTTCTCGACCTGCACCTGTTCGTCTCGCAAAGCCCTCACCCTTTGCACCCATAGCACCATCAATTGAACGATAGTTTTGTGTTGCGGAAACGACCTCATAGACTCTACAAACTCAGTCCACTCAGCACAGCCCTGCACAGCCCCTTGATCAGCTAACTGCCTAGTCAAGTAACAAAATTCGAAAACGTCATTTTCCTTATTGCGGGCATGTCGAGTTGAATCTTTGGCTTTGCCGCAAGCTTCGAGGTCAATCAAGACGTATCTGACTTTCGAAAGATAGTGCGTGCGAATTTCCTCATTCTCAGCCTTGTATTGTGCTGGATGGGTGACGGTGATGAGTATGTTCTCGCGTCCGATGTCTCTGTGTGCATAGTCCATCTTCTGGTGAAGGAATACAAGTGCCTGGCCGATTTGAAGGAAGAATTCCAGTGCAAGTGTGTGAGGTATTGCTTTTCCGACTGCTGTGCCGGGTTTGTCCTGTCCTTGGAATAGATCCTCTATGGTGATGCAAGGAATTATGGCTTCCATGGCGAGCCAAGTCCAGTTTCGAATGTCTTTGGCTTCCTTCCACTTCTTGTCTAGGCCCACCAAGCTCACGATGTTGCGTCGAATGCTTTGAGTCATTTTGCTCCCTTCGTGTGCAGAGAGACACTCCTTGATACGTAAGAATGCCAGGATCTCGTCAATCTTCCCGTCCTTGCGGCCTCGTATGCGTTTTACGGCGACCATTCGCTTTTTCAACTTATGCATCGTCTGGGCATTATCAACCGGCCCTTTGAAAGATTGAATGTCGTCTTTCAAAAGACAGAAAGCAATTTCGCCAGTCTTCGCTTGTCCCCCAGTTGATATCTGATCATACTCTGGAGGTATATCTTTGCCATGGCCCAAACTTAGCAGGTCCATGCCAGATATTATGGATGAGCTTTCAGCTCTATCCCTTCGGCTTTGCATCGAAGGTAGATTGTTAACGGATGTATCGTTGTGGGCATGTTAATGTAGATATCTGATTGGTTGAGGAAGAGAGATCCTTAATGGATGTATCGTTGTGGGCATGCTAAGTTAGATATCTCGTTGGTTGAGGAAGAGATGTATGTCATCTTGAACGTATTGTGCAGGAGGTAGTGGGTGGTTGCCTCTCGGAACACGAATCGGAGGAAGTTGTGAGTATTGGACACCCTAATAAGCAGGATCGTAGCATTGAGTACTACTGGCACCTACCCAGTCAGCGTAGACTCGAGTGCGTGAAGACGACGGGTGGTGCTTGAGACGTGTAGGGGATTGTGTAAGCCTGCGATCCCGGAGTTTTCCACAAATCGTTTGGTATTGTGTGGAGTCATTACTTCCAGATACTCGTCCTCTTTTGGTAGACTGGACCACAGCATAATCTCCTTGCGCGCACACTGGGATGTGAGTCGAAGATATGATATTTGTTGCCAACAGTGTCGCGACTCAGTCATCTTCATCGCGGCGATGTCGTTCTCTTGGACACATCGCAATACTCCTGTACTCAAGATCCTGCTAGGGGAGGGAGGAAACGATCAGTTTATATACACCTGGTGACATGGTTGAGTTCATCTTAACGCGTGTACACCACGCGTCGCAGGAACAGGAGCAGCAACAGCTTGTCGTCAACCACGCGGACTCTCGTTGGAAACTACGTAGGTAGCCTATTCGGCGTCGGCATGCCTACCGCCCATGCTCCGGGCGCGTCAATAACATGGGAATAGTCCGAACCAAAGTCGGTGCAAAACATTAGGCCGTGTACCGTCGATGATTGCCACCATGTGGGCGACAGATCGGGCTTACCGGACCCTGAGAAGATGGCGCATTTAAACATGACGTCTTCGACTCCGCGCATCGACGACGCGCAGCGCACATATTGTACAAAGAAGCACAATCTGCATCTACTACTCTTTTTGAATTCCCATCTTCTCTACATCGCTTTTCTACATATCTGGCTACTTTTTGCAATTGAATCAATTCGTGATACCCACTTCTTCCACTTACTCTCTTCACAACAACGACAGCTATGGGTAACACACAATCCACGGTGCGCTACCTTGCACCAGCATCGTTTGTGTACGACTTTGCTCTGCAACAATATGGCATCTTCTCTACCCCCAATATGATGGATATTCATAACCGGAATCTCGCGGCCTTTTCCCCGTACCCATACTTCATCGGCGCCTTCTTCTTCCCACAACAAATCTTCCAGCTGGTCTGGCTGTGGAAGCTGTGGAAGCAAGACGGAAATGCGCAGGAATGCGCAATGATGAACAAGTTCGCCTGGGTGTATAGCTTGGGCAATTTCTGCATCGGAAGTATGGTTTTACCTGGATGCGACTTGTGAGGGGATCAAGATACTGACAACTGCACAGCTTGGATGTTCTTCTGGAACGCGAATAACCTTGAGACATCCAATATCTTCGTCATCATCAATACGCTTGCGCAAGTCGGTTATATCGCTACGGCTCTCGAGCCGCTCGACACACGCTCAACGCCCAACTTCCTGACGCATATCGTCGCAAAGACATTTGCGGGTATCGGCGTGTTGGATCTCCTTCACAACACATCGGCGGCCTACTTTGTCGGTGTCGAGCCCAGCTCTCTCGTGCAGGTCGCGACCGGTGTAGGCTTCGCTGCGGCAGCAAGCATGAGCGACTGGATCTTTGGCGGGTGCTTGGTGTACGATCTGGTTGCCTTGGCCGTGGGACAAGAGGGGAACTGGTCGAGGCTGCTCGGCGGATACGCGGCCATGGCGGCGGGCATTGTGGGCTTCAAGAACTTCTTCTAGTAAGTCGGTTGGGATTGGACTAGGTCGCATACAAAACTGTGCTGATGGGATGCAGTCCCCGATGGAAGGCTCAGAGTCAGACGGGCACATATTCGAGGATCGAAGATGATCGCGATGCTGTCTAGACGCTGGAGGTTGGGCTTCCGTCCGTGGGGAAGATGCAATCAATGGTCACATGCTCGTGTTGTGAAAGCATTGAATCCATCTGTTGTGTAATAATCTCAAGCGTCATCCTGCATGTTTCCTAGTTGTGCCGTGTGTCCAATGGCGGTTTTCAAGTGCAGGCTCCCATGCTTACAATATAGACACGTGTGAGGACTAGTGGCCACATGGTTCACGCACATGTCGGTACGTCAGCGGTCGACGGGCGAATTCTTGTTACGTTTCGGAGGCCATGTTAGTGGTATTTATTAGTTGATGTAAGCGTAGGTACATAGTTAAAGGAAGGCCGAAGCGAAGGATCAGCCCGATGGCGGAGGTGGGCCATACTTGCGTACATAGTGTGCGGGAGACGCCTAAGAGGACGACTCTCGAGTAAGAAACTCCATCCGAAGGTCGGGATAATCATACGAAGATCTGGCGGTGCAACTCTAGAGTCGTGGGAGCCAGTCGGTGCCTGTTCCGCCTCGACGCAGGCTGAGATGAGATGCATAGCCAAGCCCCCCGGGGCCCGCGAGCGGCGGCAATGGGGGGGAAAAGCGACTTCGCCCAGACCCTAGACAGTTGATCGTGTGTGCACTTGTCTCGAGATAAGCTCTTATCTGCCGGCCATGACATCCCACACGCCAAAGTCACACTACCCTTTATCGCTTCCCGGATTGCCTGGCCTAGCCATGCCCGCCCTCATGTCCGGTCATGCGAGCCCGCCGGGGCGTCGTCTAGCAGTGTGGAGAGCTTCCTTTGCGGCTGCTACTGGTGGCTGGCCTTGGGGTTGATGACTGTTGACGGTCAAGGGACTGGCTGTGTATCTTTGCTCGTGGACATCTTGACTCGCTCCATTCTCTATTGCGCGTCTTCACATTTCAACCCTCCTCCTTGCATTGCTCGAGTGCTTGCTTTTACGAAGCCTCCTGTCCTCGTGCCCCCAGCCCTCTCAACCACCGATCGGTACGCCGACGTCAAAGCTCCGCCGAACAAGCCAACTTCAAGTCGCACTATTGGCTCCGAGATAGTTGTCGCAGAAGCCGAACTTGGCTTCCAATCTTGGACGTTGCGCGCGTGTGTGCTGTGGAAGGTTGCATCTGCGCCGCCGTGGCTGTTCCAACCAACTTGATCAGCACTTGATCGCCGTGCCTACACTGCCACGACGCGAAGAAGAGGCAGCGCGAGAAGAGCAGCAGTGTGGAAAGCACCTTTCAGCGAACCCCTAGAAAACCACGCGTGAAAGCCGTATCGCTACTTCCCTCCAACCTCCCACACCCATATATGGCACCATGCCACCCTACCTATCTCCCCTACACATAGCAAAGCCTTCGTTACCGGCCGCCTGCGAACCCGCCAACGCCTTCCTCTACCATCTTTCCGCGACATTCCACACCTGCGTACCTACAAATCTCGCCCTTGTCTCTACATTGCTCGGCACGTGCAGTATCATATCATGGCTGTTCGCGCAGCTGCCCCAAATATATAAGAATCACAAGCTGAAGTCAACATCGGGGCTGAGTGCCTTCTTCTTGGCCGAATGGCTGCTGGGTGATGTGACGAATCTGTTGGGATGTCTGTTCACAGGGCAAGCGTCATGGCAGATCATCATAGCAAGATACTACGTCTTTGTCGACTGCTGTCTGTGCTCGCAGTGGGTGTGGTATGAGTTGCTACATCACGGACGGCCTCTGCGCCCCATCTGGGGACGCTGGAGTAGTTCCCGCGCGAGCGGTAATTCGGGGTCTGGAGGTGCGGCCATGCACCAAGTTCTCGAGGGTGTAGGCATAGGAAGCCCTCAAAAGACACCCAGCCTATCCAACAAGTCGCAGGATTCGGCAGACAGCAAGCGTCCGGACAGTAAAGCGAAAGACGTGCCGCGCCCAAACACAAAAGGCTCTTTCAGAATCCCAGACTTTGCGCCCAAGGAGTCATCGTGGCAGGGCGGTACCACGCCCTCGGGCGCATCGCCAAACCCACATGTCCGCCGCGTAGCAGCATCGAGCTCCCCAATGCCCTCGCCAAAAACAGTTCTCTACATCACTCTCCTCATAGCCGTCTTCTGCAACCCCACAACCGCCACTCCAATCAGCCCTTTCGCCCCAGCCCTCCTCCGCGCCCGCACCCTCTCCGCAACCTCTTCCTCCACAACCAGCGCCTCGGAACTCGCCGGCAAAATCTTCTCCTGGTCCAGCACATTTCTGTACCTGGGCTCCCGCCTCCCCCAACTCTACAAGAACCAAATCCGCCGCTCCACCGCCGGTCTCTCCCCCACCCTCTTCGCCGCCGCCTTCTTCGGCAACCTCTTCTACTCGACCTCCTTACTCACAAACCCGTGTGCCTGGTACTCGTACGCCCCCAGCACAGGCGCCGGCTGGGTCGATCCCACCACCGGCAGCGACCGCGACGCCTGGGTCCTACGCGCCGCGCCCTTTTTCCTCGGCGCCGCCGGCGTCCTCATCATGGACGCGGCGGTCGGGTTGCAATTCTGGTTCTTTGGCGATGCGGCGCCGAGGGGAAGGTCTGTTGTACCCGGCCATGAAGACCAGGTCATCATCACTGTGGATGACCACGGGAGGTTGGTACGCAGGAGTTTGCACTGGCGCAGGGTCAGTGGCTGGATGCGCGGATGGGCTCCTGCAGTCAGTGTGGCGGCGACACCGAATGTTAGTCGGACGCATACGCCTGCGGAGTCGCCGAGGGAAACGAGCCCCGTGAGTGGTAAGGGCTCGTTGTCGTCGAGTGGTGGCGGGAGTAGTAAGAGTATCCCGATTAAGGGCAGAGGGAGTGCGTTGGATGAGGCGAGAGCGTTGCTGGGGACGAGTAGGCATGCTAGCCCGAGGAGTTATGGGGCTGTGGGAAGTCCACGGTAGATGAGTAGATCGCTTCCTTGACTTGTTTGCAATGCATCCATGGGCGTTTTGTGGGGATTGAATGATGATTGGGGGTTCGCATATGCATTTTCTGTTGCATGATAGGCATAGTCTTTTGTGGCATTGTTATATATCTCTCATGGCCATTGTTGAATGCGTCTTTACACGGCAGGCATTTACTTATAACGAAGTCTTCAACGTCCCACATGTATGAAACTAGATATATCAACATCCTACCTTCTCTTTCAACCTTATCCTACTCCCTTCCTTCCCATTAACCCACAAACATCACTCACCCGCCCACTCACCCTTAGCAGTAGTACACTCCAAAATGAAAATGTACATTTACATATATTCATACTAAACGCATACACCACACATACACACATTTGCTCCACATCTTCTTAGTCTTCATCTCTTTCATATATGCTATACAAAACGTCTATAACCCCGCAAAACAGAAGAACACTAACAATAATAGCCCGCTATGCAAAATGAAACCCCCTACCGAAACGCCGGGCTCTATCAGGAAAAGACACCGAAGAACCCGAAGAGTCCGCTGCTAGGTAATTACACTTCTACAAGACAAGACAGGAACAGAAACAAAAACCCAGTCAGTATACTGTACTCGTACAACTAAACAAAACACTAAAAGCGGAAGAAGATAAACAGAGGGAGAGTAGTTCGTATTTCACAGGTGCAAAAAGGAAGAAGAAAGAGGCCTGCCCACACTGAGGACCGAGATGTAGAAACTTTTGAGGAATCTGCGCGGGAGGGAATAAAAAACCAAAAGAGGTATGTCAGCGAATACTGCTCTCATCTAGACACGCGACACATCACGTCCAAAGATCTTAGCCTTTGCCCAATCAAGCATGACCAATATCCTGTTGCGGGTGCTGAAGCACATGCTGAGGTATGCAGAACGCCAGAAGATGTAGGTAATGGTACCACCGGACGCGATGTTGCCAGCGAACCACGAGACATCGGCAACAGCCTTCTCGGACCCAATGTAGGCGAGCGAGCCCTGGTGAGAGTATTCGAACGGACCGATTTGCTTGATGCGCCTCAGTCTCTGTTGTAGAGCCTTGATTTCGTTGAAGACCTTGTCACGGGCCTCCTTTCCGGGAGCAGTTTCTTGGGCAATGGAGAGCTCCTTTAGTTCGCTCTCAATCTCGGATGTCTTGGCCATGTTGTTGAACATGCGGGCAAGGAAGGCACCTTCTTGGGCAGCGACTTGGGCAGTGGGGGCGTAGTTGGCGACAGCGCAGTCACCGACAGCCCAGACGTTCTCAGTACCCTTGACTACGAGGTACTCGTTGACAGCAAGTCCACGGCGCGAGTCCTTTTGCGCGGGGATCTGGTTGATGAGATCCTTGACAATGGGTCGGAGAGCGTTACCGGTAGCCCAGACGAGGAGGCCATAGGGAATCTTCTCGAGCTGCTTCTTGCCATCGGGACCAGTGGACTCGGCCTCGATAAACTTTGAGGTTACGTTCTTGACCATGGTCTTTGTGCGGATGGTGATGGTCTCCTCCTTGAAGGTCTTCTCGGTATAGTCGATAAGCTGCTTGGAGAACATGGGGAGGACGTTGGGCAGAGCCTCGACGAGGGTGACCTTGAAGTTGTCCTGAATCTCGGGTAGCCACTTCTTCAGATCAGAGTGGAAGAAGTCCTGGAGTTCACCGGCAAACTCAACACCGGTAGGTCCACCACCAACGACGACCATATGTAGCAGGCGCTTCTTCTCTTCCTCGGACTGATCCTTGAAGGTAGCCGTCTCGCAGCAGTCCATGATGCGGTTTCGGATGCGCTGGGCGTCGCCGACCTCCTTCAAGAAAAGACCGTTCTCCTTAACACCCGGAATACCTGTTTTTTGTCAGTTTAATATGTACGATGTCAATGTGCATCTAACATACCGAAGGTGGCGTTCTCGGCACCAACACCGACAACCAGCATATCAAAGGGCACCTCGGTCTGAGAGACATCGCCCTTGATATCCGAATCGTCGCTAATGTAGACGACCCTCTTCTCGTAGTCAATCTTGGTGGCTTCGGCCTCGTAGTATTTGACCTGAGCCTTTTTGTGACGCAGGAAGTTGCGGATGGGCTCCATAATGGAGCGGTGCTCGATGGTGCCGACAGTGCATGAGGGGAGGAGCGGGGTGAAGAGGAAGTAGTTTCGTGGCGACACGACAATGACATTATAGTTTTCCGTGTCGAGCTTCTTCAGCAGGGAAACGGAACCCCAACCGGTACCTATCATATGTTTAGTTTCGTTCAATCGCGCCCACACCATTGAGTCGCTACTCACCCAGAACAACGAGCGTCTTCTTGCTTGGGTCAGGCGGAGGCTGATCGGCAGGGTTGCGTGTCTCGTAAATACCATATCCGACCCATCCAAGACCAGCGATGGCGGAGAACTGGGCAAGACGCCATGTCCAGCGCAGCACGCGGAACCTCTTGGGCTTGGGCTTGGGTGCTCCGTTGGACTGCTGACGGACAGACTGGCGCAGCACAATTTGGTGCTGGGTAGGCCGTGGCGTCCATCGTGCCCCGTTGGCGATAAGCGACGGGCGCTGTGTGGTGAAGGTCCTGCGTCCAGCGAGTTGAATCTGCGAAAAGGCATTGGCGGTGGCGAGCGGCCTCATGTTGGATGCCATTGCTGTATACGAAGCTACGAGCAAGCTTCAGGAAATCAATGGCAAGGTGGAATTGATAGGGAAGGGCGAACAAAAGGTGTTGAGGAATGGCTTGTCTGGCATGTGCCCTGACTGGAGGTCAACTTTTTCTTAGCGATGACGGAACGCCCGCCCTACCGAGACCTCCCACCAGGGGTCTTTGCTCTTACGCCACAAGATAAGCCTTTTCCAATTAAAGCGACGCCTGCCGTAAGCCGCCCTCGCGCGAACAATTTGCGCACCGTAAGCCAGGGAATAAAATGTAAGCCATCGTGGCTGAATCACCCGCTCAATCCCACGCCCTAATGTTCATATTGGTGATACCGTGGTGGTCATGTACCCCCAAACCTCATCCCGTCTTGTGTCCGAGAAACTTCACAACAGCGCCACGGAGAACTTTGCACATCGCCCGCACCTGCGTCTTTTGGCACACACATTACTCAGCTCAGTATGTCATGGCCTGGGCCTTTTGCGGCTCGGCATCGCGCCAGGCAAAGTCGTGCGGATCCGAGCACCAGGCACCGACGGGAACAGGGAAGATAATAAGTCGCTTCAATGATATCCTCAACAATCCATGTACCCGAGCCAGATCCAAGGGCATGCGGAACCGAATAATGTCCCTACTTGCGACGGTGGTTTGCAGTAACGAGTACGATGTGAGGTATCTTCTCATAAAACCGAAATTTGTCAGGAGAAACTCCGAACTTTACCCGAGTAGACGTTGAGCACGCATCTTTATCAGTCTTCACTTCTGGTATTTCCTACCTGTTACGTTGTCGTTTTTTAGATTTCAATTCTCTTTCAACTACTACATCCCAGCATGTTTCTCTCTACTTCCACCATACATGCATCCTGACCCCTCCATCTTCCCCCACTCACTCACTCTTAACCTCAACCCCAGGCTTTCCCTTATAAAACGCCACAAACCCCTTGATCTTGTTCATACTCTCCTTTGGCGTCGCATAATACCACGCCGCATCCTTAACCTCGGTCTTATTCGTTGTAACTGTGTAGTAGCTCGCGTCGCCCTTGTAAGGACAGTGTGTTTTGGTTGATGTGGGGCTAAAGTGCGAGGACTTGATGGCGTCGGGTGGGAACTATGCCATGTTAGACGGGTGGTAGAGACGAGAGGGAGAGGGAAGATGTGATAAGAAGGAAGGATGGGTGGAGGAATGACGGAGCAGACTAACATAAATGTTTCCATCGACGACTTCCCAGGCATCGGTCTCTGCGACTACGACGCCGTTTACGGTTGCGGTTGCGTGAGGCATGGTGGCTGATTGTATAGATCTCAACAACACAGAATCGAGTTAAGAGTAAAGTCAAACTTGAGATCCTAATGGGATGTGTGTGATCGGAATGCTTCAAAAAGATCGAGTGATATTTATACTCCGTGGCCTTTTTGTAGTGTCGTTGATTGCTTTTGTCTCAACCTACTATGGAGCTTTATCGATAAGTAAGCTCGAGCGGGGTGACGCGCAGGCAATGGCATCATCACTGCCTTGATTGAGCTTACATTTTGACACGTGAGAAATCGGGGTTCCGCGGGCGTTGGAGAATCCCACCGAGCCAGGTCTAGTCGAACGGCGGAACATTTGTTGCCCCGACGGATTGGCCTCATGCCTAGCTATATTGTAGAACAGTCGTCTACACGTCAAGGATCCAAGGTGTAGAACAGAACGAAGATGAATTCTTCCAAGCACAGAGTGCTTCTATAACGCCAGGAAATGCTCGTAGTCTTTCATAACAAAAACAAAGGGTTACTTCAATCATACGTCCACGGCCATCATCATCGTGTCGTCGCCGTCGATGCCCACGGCTGGTGGCTCAATCATAACACCTCGTCCTCTACCCTCAAGCAATTCTCTCCGTACTTCCGCACTGATGCTCTTGTGACCTCTCGTAAGCAACAAGTCCAATAACGCCTCCCTCTGGTCCTCGGTGATGTCGTTCCTGTACCTTTGGGCAAAAGCGAGCAAGCACTGATGCCAGATGACTGGCAATTTGCCCGTGTTTCCTAAGTCACCGGCTACAGACTCTGTGTCCATGAAATCGGCGTTGCTTGCGCCCACGCCTCGGAAGCGCAGGAAGTGGAAGACGAGCGCATCGATGACCTTGAAGGGTAGCGCATACTTCTTTTCGAGCAGCGTCTTGATGAAGATGTTGCAAGGTCCAGCGGCATCGGGATCAGACGACATCTGTTCGGCAGCAATCTCGCAGAGTCGGTGCAGGGCGGCAGCCGAATGTAGGACAGGAACGGAGATCTTGGCTACGACCGAGGCTACAATGACGGCGTCGCGCTGTGTACAGGAGACATCGGTAAGCATGGGAAAGACGACACCCTTGAAGAAGGCGCTGGGCTTGTAGAGGGCCTTCTTCAGCGCATTGTACAAGTGTACGTTCAGCTTGTGTGTCTCCCGGATGTTCTGTTGCACCAACGGAAGCAGAATAGTGTTCATGAAGATCTGGGCCGTCTGTGGCTTTGCGGAAACGAAGATTCGGGTGGCAGCAAAGGTAGCGTTTGGAGTCCAGTCATCGGGGCGTGTGATTGCGACGAGGGTTTCCCAGGCGGGGATGGTGGGGAGGATCTTGAAGGGCTTGGGCAGTTTCCCGCTCTTGTAGCGGCTCAGGATCAAGCCAATCTTGGAGTATACTGTGCAGGCTTAGCAATGTAATCAGTTTGTGCCATGGGTGTCGTGTACCTTCGACCACCTTGGCTGGTAGTTCAATGGCGTCTTCTCGGTCACCACCGCCTTGAACATGTGGTTCTTGTACTTCGCCTCCGGCTTCATGTGCAGCAATCTTCTCAAGAATGAGTGCGGCTAAATCTGTGCCCGGTCCTGAAGGCTGCGCTTCCTCGCCTGGCCATACAATGGGGTTGTCGTCTGTGGGTATGAATTTGTTCCACGCCGCCAGATCGTTGGCGTCAATTTCGACTTCCTCGACCTCCTCATCGTCGTCGCCCCATGCTTCGTCGTCATCGGCCTGTACCAAATCGTCGCCGCCTATTTCATCCTCCCCCATGCGTGTCTCAAAGTCAAAGGCTGGGTTCGCTTCTTGAGGCCTTTGGGCCTTGTTTTCCCGCGCATCCTCTTCTTCCAGTTCTCTTCCTATTTCCAAGATCTTGCGCGAACTCTTGGAGTCGACATACTTTTGCTCGTCGTCTTCATTGTCGCTCTTGTTGCGCTTTTGTCGCCTTGGCGCCTTATTCTTCCATGGGTCCGAGGGCGCATATTCTTCGGCTAGAGGGTTGTGTCGCTGCTCGCGCAGAGCGGGCGATTTGGGTGCTTTCGGCATAATGAGCTGGAACAAGGTCGCTGAAGATATCCTGGAAAGTGCGGTGCTTATCTCTGAGGAAATTGCAAAGTCGTGAATAAAAGATTGCACGTCCGAGAGTCGCCGCGGTGATTCGTAAAAAGTTGGAGATGCGGGAGCCAAAAATTTGGTGGGGTCTGACATTCGCGTGTAAATGGCCCGCCGTAGAAGCTGCACATCTCAGCGGCCGATCGCGACTTTGGTCAACATAGCTATAGCGCCTTCAACACCAGCTATATCTACCCAAACATGGCTGAATCTCACCCTCCCTCGCGTTCCAACACGCCCACACTTGTGCCCCCGATGCGACGGCCGCTAGAGGAAGATCATGCGCCCGCTGTATCTTCTCCGCTCAACCCCAATCCCGATGCTGCAGCGCGTGCCAGACCAAAAGCTCCTGCGCGCGAGCAGAGGGAGAAGCGTGAGACTATCAAGAAACGTGAAGCTTCGGCCAGTACCCGGCAGAACACTCCCAATGCCAAACCGAAGAAAGAACGTCCGGCCGCCGACTCTCCTATGAGATACTCTATCCCAGAGCCCAGACCAACCGACTATGAAGCGCCCAAGGACAGTGCCATGGTCTCACACGAACCGAACCCAATGTACGCGCCCGACGGTGTCACTGAGCTGAAGAAACCGCACGACATTGCCTGGAATAAGAAGGGTTACAAGTACACGCATTGCGTCGCTGATCCACTCTTCCGTCACAAGCAATACTACAGACAGAGCGACTCTAGGCCATACGGACCGAGAATGAGCCACGAGGATTGTGATAGGTGGTTCCACTTTGACCAGACCGCGACCATTGTGTCTCAGGAGAAGGGCTGGCGCATGGGAAGAGGCAACGTGGTTGCAAGAGAAGGCAGGATATACTATGAGGTCAAGGTCCTACGTGGGATACCAGTAAACGGTCCAAAAGACCCCATCGATCCAAAGACCGGGGAAATTAAGCCCGGCCCTCACGTGAGAATGGGGTGGGCGAGGAGAGAGGCACCGTTAGACGGACCGGTGGGTTTCGATGGCTACAGCTATGGTATCACCGACGCCCGCTTCGAAGCTCAACATCGGTCGCGTGCCTCCAAGATCTTCAAGCCACTACCCAAGAACGCAAAGAGCAAGCACATGAAGGCCAGACCTCCTCATGGCAAGCCTATGCCGGTTGAGTATGTGGTAGATCAACACGTCCAAGAAGGCGACGTCATCGGCCTTGAGATTCAACTACCATCGCTATCAATGCATCGCAAGGTTGTCGAAGGCATCTATAATCCTGCTGTGGACTTAGGCGATGGCTTCGACACTGTCAGCAACCAGGATCCATTCGACAGACCCATCGACATTATCCGCGATCGCATACCAGTGCCCTACAAGGGCAACTTCTACTTTGAACAACTTGATTACCAAGTTACTAAGATGGTCGAAGCTTATCACGACCGTGGTCCCGTCCCCAAGATACATCCTTCGCCCAACCACGAGGACGTCAGTGTACGCTCGCTACCACATTCGCACATCAAGGTCTACAAGAACGGCGAGGAAGTGGGCATCGCTTTCGAAAACCTTTTGGCATTCCTTCCACCAGCAAGCATACCGTCCGTCGAGGCCATCAAAGCTGGCGCACGGACTGGGTTTGATGATGGCATGGTGGGCTACCTTCCAGCCATCTCCCTTTTCAACGGCGGTGTCGCCCAGGTCAACTTTGGTCCAGACTTTTGGTGTCCGCCTGAGGAGATGATCAAGCAGCGGGAGCAGGATGCACAAATAGCCAATGGTGGTCCAGCCGAAACGCAGGTTCCTGATGGCCGTAAGCTAAGGGCCATTGGCGATCGCTATAAAGAGCAAATTGCTGAAGACGTTGTCTGGGATATCATTGACGAGGTCGACTTCTTCTCCCAAGACGGCGGATGGGAGTACAAGGGCGAGGCACCTCAGGACGTGACAGGCAAGGCTACGCCTAGGGCGCGTGGCTTTGCGAACCCGGACGAGAACCTCGGCGTAGAAGTGGGTAAGCGCTACTAAAGGAAAGTAAGATAGGTCACTTTCGGATCAACTGTAGTTCTAGCAAGGCGTTAGGTATACCCAAGTATCATCGGCTGAAGTGTATACAAGTCAATCATTTCCTCAGTCTTCCATCACTATCCACCATGGTATTGCCATGTTTCATCTCCGTTCCGTTCTTTTCTTCGGAAGTCTTTCCGCAGTTGCAATCCTTAACGTAGTCTATTACTAAAGGCGTAGGGCGCAAAACCCTCAATTTAGCTAGCGCGGAGATAGCGACATCGGTAGTTCGGCGTCATCCATGCATTTACCCTCCAGGGCATAAGCTTCACAAGAAGGCGTATATAAACTTCGAACATTCGTTCTCTAAACCTCGTCCTGGCTTCTTTCCAAAATTACTTCCTATTTTCGTTTATTTTGAGTCCCATTTTCCATCTTCATCCTTTTACCCCACTATGGACTCTTCGCAGTTCCGAGAAGCGGCGAAAGGAGCCATTGACGACAGTAAATATTCCCATTGGCCCCTTGGAATACATTTGATAACATCTCTCAAGTCGCAAACTACTACGACACGCTGGAATCACGGAATGTCCTGCCATCCGTAAGCCCTGGTTACCTGCGCCCTCTACTCCCCACCAGCACACCCTCCGAAGGCGAATCATGGGAAACCATCAAAGCAGACATCGGCCGTGTCATCATACCGGGACTCACCCACTGGCAATCCCCCAAGTTCATGGCGTTTTTCCCATGTAACTCATCCTTTGAAGCCATGCTCGGTGAAATGTACAGCGGGGCTTTCAACGCCGCAGCTTTCAATTGGATCTGCTCGCCCGCCGTCACCGAGCTGGAAACCATTGTCATGGACTGGGTCGCCAAACTTATCGCTCTACCAAAAGAGTTTCTAAGCGACGGTGAAGGCGGCGGCATCATTCAAGGTACCGCCAGTGAAGTCGTACTCACTGCCCTCGTCGCCGCTCGCGAACGCATCATCAGACGTAAACTCGGTGATATGCCAGAGGGCGAAGAGAGGATGGACAAAGCAGCTGATATCCGGAGTAAGCTCGTAGCCCTAGGTTCTGAACATGCACATTCATCCACGCAGAAAGCGGCCATGATAGCAGGGGTACGGTATCGCAATGTGCCTGCACCTGAATCCACAAACTACAGTGTTACGGCTTCCGCTCTCCGCCAAACTATCTTATCATGCCGTGAAAAGGGTCTGGAACCTTTTTACTTTACCATCACTATTGGTAGCACGGGTACCTGCGCTATTGACGACTTGGAAGGCATCGCTGCACTCGCGCAAGAGTTCCCCGACATCTGGATTCACGTCGACGCCGCGTATGCTGGCTCTGCGCTTGTGTGTCCAGAGTATCAGCATCTCTGCAAGCCAATCTCCAGTTTCGACTCGTTCAACTTCAACCTACATAAATGGTTGCTGGTCAACTTTGATTGCTCGGCTTTCTTCGTGAAGAAGAGGAGAGACCTCATGGACACATACTCCATCACACCGTCTTACCTGCGTAATCCACATTCAGAACAAGGTCTCGTAACCGACTACCGCGATTGGCAGATTCCACTGGGGCGAAGGTTCCGCAGTTTGAAAGTCTGGTTTGTCCTGAGGAGTTACGGTGTCTCTGGCCTACAAGCTTTCATCCGCAAGCACATTCAGCTCGGCGAATACTTTGCGAGCTTACTCGAATCCAAGAAAGACATGTTCAGCATCACAACTAAACCGTCCTTTGGTCTAGTGACCTTCCAAATTCTTCCACAAGCGCCACGGGACGCAAAGGCAGATCAACCTGATCTGAGGCATGAGGCGTATACGAATGACTTCCAGCCCGATGCTGAAGCACAGTATCGGGAGGCGGTGAATGCAACTACGAAGAATGTATATGAGGAGGTTAACAAGAAGGGCGAGTTCTTCTTGACGAGTACGGTGTTGGAAGGCAAGTACGTTATCCGTGTTGTTAGTGCTACGGTGAAAAGTGAGGAGAAGTGGATGAAGGCGTTGTTTGATGTTTTGGTAAAGATTGCGGAGGGGGAGGAGAAGAAGGTATGAGGGGGAACGACAGGGTGTGAGATTCCATTTTTTGGTTATGGTGGGCCATATGTTATGGCGTTTCGGAAATGCTAGTGTCGAGGAAGCTGGAGTACATGAGACTTGATCAGGCCGAGGGCGTAAAGAATTCTTGCCAACACCGGCCATTCGTAGATAAGAAACAGATAGATAAGATTTACAGGACACGCTAACAAGAAGTCTCTTCTCTAACACAACCGACGCCTTCATTCAACAGTTGCAATCGTGATATCTGCAAACTGAGCGTGATGGAAAGGACTAATCAGGTATCATGTCGAAAACATATGAGTATGAATCTGACCTTGACTTCAATTACTGTTACCCTCAATATGCATGGTTTGGCTAGGGAGATTTAGTATTAACACTATACAATTGTTTTACTCTATCTCCGACCCCACCTACTCCAATCTCAGTATCCTCACCGCATTTCCCCCCAAGACCTCCTTCGCCTTCCCATCCTCCTCCTCAAACGTCTTAGATATCGCTTTATAATTAGCATTAACACTGTGCCACTCCTTGACCCCCTCCTCCAGCGGCGGGAAAAATGGATGATCAGTCCCAAACAACAGCCTATCCGCCCCAGACGCTTCCAACGCCGCCTTCAATCCCACCTCACTATAAATGACCGCGTCCAGGAAGATATTCTTCTTGAGCACATCCCACACATCCCTCCTGTTCTGAGTCTTCCCAGCTTTCTTAAGATGTCCATCATGCAACACACAACTCTCGATTCTGCCCGCTAGAAACGGTAGCGTGCCCCCGGAATGCGCAAGCAAAACATCCAGCCCGCGGAACCTGTCCCACACTCCACTCAACAGCATGCGTGTCACCGCAATCGTCGTCTCGAGCGGGAACCCCAGTGCAAGCGGTAGCACATGTCCGTACTCGCTAGCACGCGGGCCGTAGACTTCCGCCGGCAGCCCATAATGCGGATGCAGGAAAATGAGTTGTTTGTTCTTCTCCAGCGCCGCATACACGGCATCGAGTTTCTCATCATCCAGCCCCTGTCCCAACCCCGACGTACCCATAATAACACCTCTTGCGTATTTCAGCCCCCCGAGTCTCTCAATCTCCGCCACAATCTCCGACGTCGTCCCCGACAACGGCAATGAACCGAAAAAGTACAATCTACCCGGATATCTCGCACACAGCCCATCCACATCATCATTAATTTCCTTCGCCGCCGCCGCTGCCTCCTCCGTAGGCAGAAAATCTAGCCAAGGGTTTGCGAGGGAGATTACGGATTTGTCGATTTTGTGGAGGTCCATGAAGGCGATTTTTTCCGCTATGTCGTGATATTCGGGGCCGATTGGGCGGCCGCGCGAGGTTGAGGGCATCGAGGCATCGTCTTCGCCGGGAAGGATGATGAGGCGTGGGGAGGTGGGGGCGTCGGGGAAGGTACGGATATAGGGGACTGTTGTGCGGGATTGGAGGAGGGATATGTATTTTGGGGGGTAGATGTGCGTGTGGATGTCTACGATTGGCATGGTGGGTGGTGGTAGATGGGGAGGCGTCTGCTCGGGTCCAATTGATGTTTTTTTGGGCTCTGGACTAAAGTGGGGGCGTTTGAAAGGACGAAACTGTCAAGATTCACATTAGGGATTTTGGAAATTGGCTGGATGTACATAGTATAAGGGTATGTCTCGTAACAATTCAGGACTTGGCGGGGTAGCTTGTCGACGTTCCCAATGCCCCCACTTCACGGCAGTAAGACATCCCACCTTCCCCAAGCGGCAACAAGCTATGGAGCCATAGTCGACGGAGATGCCCGCGAGCAAAACGTGTCATATTTGTGTGTCTTACGGTGTAATATATGCGCGGAGCTGCGGTAACAGGGCAGCAAGTCTGCTATATACTACAATAAACCCCATCAAGCACGGGTCCTCAGGAAGACGTTGGACGGCACATTCCGTGTCTTGAACTCATCATCCAATTCATAATGGATTTCTCCTTTACCCTCTTCATCTTTGAACCCCAATCTCCTGTACAGTCCTCTTCCCATGGCACTACCCTCGGTGGTGCATTCCAAGTCGCCCCGCGCCTTTGCCTCTGCGAGACCTGCTTCAACTAGCTTTCCAGCGATACCGCGGCGTTGGTATGCTGGGTCTACGGTGCACAAGTCCAAAGTGAAGATTGCAGGAGGGTTGCGACCGGACGCTTCAACTTCACGCATGTACTCGATGCGTCTCTTCCATAGCGAGTGTGTCATTTGCAGAATGAAACGTCGATCTTGCTCGCTGAAGGAGCCAAGATCCGCAGAGACATCGCTGTCGAATGGATCGCCGTAGCCGTCGACAAAGGAAAATTGCTGCCAGATGGCGACTCCAACGACACGCCTCTCGCCCTGTTTATCCGGATCAGGTAGTGTTGCCTTGAGGAAGATGGTGTTGGGTTTTCCGTCTTTGTTCGTCGTGACGGATTGCCAACGTTGCAGCAAACGCTTTGTGTGAAGGGCTTTCCCCTCTGGGGTGTCCCACCCAGGATTCGTCATGACCCAAAGTCCATCTTTTGTCTGAGCACCGAATGCTTGAGAGATACAGTGGTAGCCTTGTTCAACATCTTTCTCAGTCTCGAAAGGGGAAACGATGACTTGGTCGTTCTCAGTGGCCATGTTGAGGATAAATTTCTTGTTTGCCGAGGCTACGTGGTAATGTTTTGGGAAACCAGGTCAGTTTGTGTGGAAGTGGATGAGTAGTGTCTGGTAGAGGATAGAGCAGTTCAGCACGATTTATAGACATGGCATAACCGCGTCACCTGGCGGCCGCCGTGCTCGGAAGGCTTGGCGCCTTGTTCTGGCCGAGCGTACATGTTGGTGATGTGGTGCTGGAAAAGTTCCGGGGCCGACGGAACGTCATGCTACGACATCCGAACGAGAATACACCCTGAGCAAGGCCTCGGTGTCCACGATGCTTGAGTTCAATGCAGAAGATAGGTGAGGCCAGCAGCGTGATGGGCATTGTCACTTACGTAACCATTAGTCGATTCTTAACGTGAGTATACGGTACGTGTAACGCAGCTGGCCGAGCAGTTTTTCTAGCGCGAATGGAGAGCATGGGAAGAGGGCCAAAGGAGGCATGAGGAGGGGCATGGTGGAGTGTAGGAGCTAATGCGGAATGGGACGGGAGGCGAAGCTAGCGTGGCGGATTCAATTAGCAGGGATGCACGTCGCGCCTTCTACGCGGTCGCGTTGTCCCACAGGCACTTTCCGCATCTACTCCACCACACAACAAACACCATACCCATCGCCGTGGCCATATCACACCCGCGTTGTGTTACTCCTGTTGCTATATCACATCAATGGCGGGTACAGACTCAAAAGCCTCGTCAAAGCGCACCCTCTCCGAAACGTCTGGCAAGCGCAACAACGTGCAACTATCGCCCCGCTCCTCAAAGAAGTTGAAAGTCGAAAATGCCAATGAAAAGAGCAGAGCGCCAATCAAGGTGGCAAATGGCTCTTTCAATTCGAGCCAGCCGGCAGCGAGCCAGTTTGAGGAAACGCTAGAGAAGATGACAGACGACGTGGAGTCAGTGAAGAAGGGCAACAAAGAGAAGGACCAGGAATGGGACCGGCCTGCGATACCCGAGGACTTTAGCGAGATGACACATAACCTCACCTTCCAGCAGATCGACGCCGAAGAAGGTGTGCTGAACGGCGGAAGGGCCACAGTAAAACTGTTTGGGGTGACAGAGGTGGGCAACATGTGTACATGTAGATGAATTCATGCTAACTCGGACATTACAGAATGGCCATTCCGTCCTCCTTCATGTTACAGGCTTCCAGCACTACTTCTACGTTGCCGCTCCCATCGACTTTCGCAAGGAAGACTGCGAACCTTACAAGACTTTCCTCGAGGGTGAATGCCAAAAGAACTTCAACCAACACTCTGCCGTCATAGCATCAGTACAGATGTGCATGAGAGAGAACATCCTGCGATTTCAAGGCAATCAGAAGAGCCCCTATCTCAAGATCACTGTCTGTGACCCCAAAATGATCAACCGCGTGCGGATGATGGTACAAAAGGGCAACGCCAACTACAAACGGCTTTGGCCTGCCAGAGAGGACGGAATCCTCACATTCGACAATATTGCATACGTCCTACGTTTCATGATCGACACATCAGTCACCGGCATGTGCTGGGTGGAGGCGCCTGCATCAAAATACAGGATGATCAACCCCCGCGAGCGACATTCCAATTGCCAGTTCGAGGCACAAGTACATTACGAAGATCTCATTGCCCATTCCTCCGAAGGCGAATGGGCAAAGCTCGCACCTCTCCGCATTCTCTCTTTCGATATCGAGTGTGCTGGTCGCAAGGGTATCTTCCCAGAGGCGAACGTCGACCCAGTCATCCAAATCGCAAACGTTGTCACACGATATGGAGAACAGAAGCCGTTTGTTAGGAACGTGTTCTGTCTGGATACGGTCAGCTCTATTGTTTCAACGGAGATATTTTCCTTTCAGAACGAAGGCGAGATGCTGATGAAGTGGCGCGACTTCGTAGAGCAGGTCGATCCGGACGTCATCATCGGATACAACATCAACAACTTTGATTTCCCCTATCTGCTCGACCGGGCAAAGCATCTCAAGCTACAGAGGTTCCCTTACTGGACCCGTCTCAAGACAGTACAGTCCAAGGTTGAGAGTTCGCATTTTTCGAGCAAGCAGCTCGGAAACCGAGACACTAAGACGACAAACACCAACGGCCGTCTGCAACTAGACCTGCTTCAACTCATCCAGCGAGACCATCATCTGCGGAGTTATACGCTCAACTCAGTGTGCGCTCACTTCCTCAAGGAGCAGAAAGAGGATGTACATCACAGTATGATCACAGAGCTGTTCAACGGTGACTCCAACTCACGACGGCGTCTGGCTGTATACTGTTTGAAGGATGCCTACCTACCTCAGCGACTGCTCGACAAACTTATGTGTCTGGTCAACTACACAGAAATGGCTCGTGTTACCGGTGTGCCTTTCAATTACATTCTTTCCCGTGGACAACAAATTCGCTTCATTAGTCAACTCTTCCGCAAAGCCCTCGATCATCAGCTCATCGTGCCTGATCTCCCAAACCAAGGCGACAGCAGCGATCAATATGAAGGAGCCACGGTCATTGAGCCTAAACGTGGTTACTACAGGGACCCTGTCGCAACTCTCGATTTCGCCTCTTTGTACCCCAGTATCATGCAAGCTCACAACCTATGTTACACAACGTGGCTCGACAAGCAGACTGTGGAGAAGCTAAAGATGAAGAAAGACGAAGACTACATTGTTACCCCACATGGAGACATGTTCTGTACAGCTAAGACGAGAAAGGGACTATTAACGGAAATTCTGGAAGAAGTGCTGAGTGCACGTAAGAAAGCCAAGAGGGAGCTAGCGACTGAGACCGACCCTTTTAAGAAGGCTGTGCTCAACGGTCGTCAACTAGCTCTGAAGGTTACTGCAAACTCCGTCTACGGTTTGACAGGTGCTACCAATGGTAAGCTACCCTGTCTTGCTATCGCCAGTAGTACGACCAGTTTCGGTCGCCAGATGATTGAAAGGACAAAGGCCGAGGTCGAGGCAAAATACAACATCGCGAACGGGTACACACACGATGCTGAGGTCATCTATGGTGATACTGATTCTGTCATGGTTAAGTTTGGTACTTCAAACCTTGAAGAAGCTATGAAACTGGGTGAGGAGGCTGCCACATACGTGACGTCCAAGTTCCTCAAGCCCATCAAGCTAGAGTTTGAGAAAGTGTACTTCCCTTACCTGCTCATTAACAAAAAGCGATACGCTGGTCTCTATTGGACAAACCCCCATAAATGGGACAAAATGGACACCAAGGGTATTGAGACAGTTCGTCGCGACAACTGTCGTCTAGTGCAGACGGTGATCGAAACTTCGTTGCGCATGTTATTGATCGACCAAGACCCAGAGGGTGCACAAGCGTAAGTAAGCTCCACTCAGCAGCTGCATAAAAACTAATATCTCCAGGTTCGTCAAAGAAACCATCGCGGATCTTCTGCAGAACAAGGTCGACATGTCCAACCTCGTCATCACCAAAGCTCTCACCAAACAAGAAGACAAGGATGGCAAGGGTGGTTACGCCAACAAGCAGGCACACGTGGAACTGGCAGAACGCATGAAGAAGCGTGACGCGGGTTCTGCTCCTGCTCTAGGTGACCGTGTCGCATATGTCATGATTAGGGCCGCCACCGGTGCAAAGAACTTTGAGAAATCAGAGGACCCACTCTACGTTCTCGAGAACAACCTGCCCATTGACACGCGCTACTATCTCGACAATCAACTCGCCAAACCATTAGGCAGAATCTTCGAGCCTATTCTAGGCGAAAAGAAGGCAGCCTCGCTCCTCACTGGCGACCACACGCGTTCCATCACCGTTGCCGCGCCCACCATGGGCGGCCTGATGAAGTTTGCAAAGAAGACATCGACATGCATGGGTTGCAAGAAGCCTCTCGTCGCCGCACACGAAAAGGATGGCGCCGTTTGTGAAAACTGCCGACCTCGTATCGGAGAGCTGTATACAAAGACACTAAGCAAGGTGTCCGAGCTGGAAGTTCGCTTCTCCCGTCTTTGGACGCAATGTCAGCGTTGTCAGGGAAGTGTTCACTGTGAGGTCATCTGTGCTTCAAAGGATTGCCCAATCTTCTACATGCGTATGAAGGCTAGGAAAGACGTCCAAGATGCGGGTAAGGAACTTGTACGCTTCGATAAGGATGCTGCGCTCTGGTGAATGCAGTAGAAGCTATTGTTGCTACCCGTAACGTAAGGCGTTTTGGTGTTCAGAGGTATGGATATTCAGCTTTTCAGCTATTTAGCTATTTAGCTACAAGGGTTAGGATATAGCTTCTTAGTGGCGCAGTGATATACAGCATGTACACAATATGATAATGTTAACCCGACGAAGTTTCTTCAGAATAGATGCTTCTGTGTCCTCTCAGCAGCCTAGTATACTTCCGATTGACACAATGGTTATCTGTCGACCTGAGTCTCTCGTGGATTTTGTAGTCCCTGGTTTTCAGAGCAAGGTGGATGTAGTGGGGACGATGTAACTGGTCAATGTTGTAGTCACTTGCCATTTCAGCCTGCAGATGTGGTGTTATAATGGAACCTTGTATGCAAGATGGGCGACTTTAGTCAGGCAAGTCTCACCAATATAGTCAGCAGCAAGAGCAAATATAATTACTCCTCGCCCTCGGATATCTTCTTGTTCTATATCGAGTGAAATCTCATCGCTGACCTATGATCTCTCGCCACGCGAGTTATTGTCTCAACGTTCTTAGTAATAAAGCTCAGCAATGCCTCACACAAGTACATCATAACATGGATTCCAAGTATCGAGCTTAAACGCGACAAGGGCATAATAAGAAGAGAGCTGCAGCCACAGAATGCATAAGCTAATCTCTGGGCGGAACCTTCTTTCACTCATTGTCTCCAAGTCTGCCAATTTGGTTCGGCTACCCATAACAACCGAACCTGAACACTGCAGGATTATCGCAGTTAGCAACGCGCTGTCGAGTTCGCGCGCATTGACACTCTTCTTTCACCCATCGACTACAACTAGAGCGCATTTCGATTGCAGCTCCCCATCGCGCGCCACACACGTCTCTCCACGTACCAATACAGTCATACATCCTTACCGTGGAGCCAAATCCCGCTCATCGCTCAACCCACGCGTCTCCGCCTCCAATACATCACAGCGATGTCGAGTTTCAACCCCACCAAGCGAAGCTTCTCAACTCCCGTTCCTCTACAAGCCACAATGTCCTCGTCTTCGTCATCTTCTGCGCCTGCGTCCGCGTCCGATCTCCTACTTACATTACGCACGCACCAAACCATGCTCACGGAACAATATCTCGCGTATTACACCATGTATACTGCCGCTTACCACAAACTTATTCCGCCGAGGGATGGGTGGAATGACATCCAGAAGGTAATTGATGGGGTTGGTGAGTTGTCGTTCATGCAGAAGGAAATTACACTTTTTCAAAAGTTCCTGGGGGAGTTCGAGGGGTTTGTTAGAGGTGTGGAGGCGGGTGTGCGGGGTAGGTATGAGTATGGGGATGGGGGTGGGCAGAGAGTCAGTCGGATGTGGTTGTGATGGGCGTTTGAAAGAGGCAATGGAGGATGGCGAGTGCTCGGTGGAGGAGAGGGAGGTCTTGATTCTTTTCCGTTCCTCACTGGTGCGGTATGCTTTGTGGCTAGCTCTGAATGTCGGGCTTGAAGACGTGCTGGAGGTGCGTTAAAGACTGGAGTTTTTCGAGGATATGAACAGAAACTTGTACCAACGATGAAATTTGCCATATACATAAAGGTTGCTGCTCAAGAGGACTTTATTTCGCTTGTCTCTGTTTCGAGGAAGTCGTGATATCTTCGGGGCATCTTCGGAGCAAATAACCGCGCTATGCTGTAACTAGTCATCGGATAGGACCGGGGGTTGAACTCCACATGGTTTCTGCCCCGAGCTACGCATAGCGAGGGGCATCTCGAAATCAACTTTCATCGGCGTTATGCTTCTGCCATCTCCATCTCCATCTCCAATGCTCTCCTCTTGTACTGGGTCCGGCGTGCCTTATCGTATTCCGTGCTTACTTGGTCAGTGTAAAGGTTACATCGGCCTCGCAGGTGCGGGGCGAAGCGAGTGTTGACAGCGACTAGGATACCTTGGCTGTCGTATTACGATGAACATCCTTCGTTGCTTCTCTTCATCATGTTCTCCATCCTTCCGTGTCTGACATGTGGTTTTTGGTTTTTGTACCGTTGGTTGAGCTTGTGGTTGCTCTCCAACCTCTCCCACCCGTGCCAACATTGAACGGCAGCAGTAATGGCCTTGGCGTCTCGATAAACACGTTATCCTCGAAGATATACATTGACAGCGCTTTTGCGGATACAAGAGATGCGAATGGTCTAACTCTCATTCCACCATCAGCTTATGAATTTGCTGAGACGTTTCGCGCCGACATTTCATTGCTGTTAGGTGGAAACTGGAAGTTGGAGCGTACTGATGGCCTTCAGTCGGACGGTATCTATCTTGGGTCTTTCCGAGGTGATGCAAGCCAGTTGAAATATGAGAATGGTGTTGTGACAGAAGAAGGATACCAAATCGAAGTCACAGATGGCCGCATTTACATAGGCGGAACCGGTGCGCGAGGCATGTTCTGGGGCACACGAACTCTGTTGCAACAATTGTTGATTGGGAATGGATCTCTGGCACAAGGTCGGACGGTAGATGCGCCTGCATATGCTACACGTGGTTTCATGCTAGATGCAGGCCGAAAATGGTACAGCAAGGATTTTCTCAAGGAGCTTTGCTCCTACGCGTCATTCTTCAAGATGTCAGAGTTTCACTACCACTCTAGCGACAACTTTCCCCTCAATCGTGGTCACAATGAGACGTGGCAGAATGTATTCTCCCATTTCTCGTTGTACCCGGAGAACAATACCGAACTTCGAGGCCTGGTTCAACGCCCAAACGAAACATTGACGCGCGTCGATTTCGAAGAATTTCAGCAGCATTGCGCACAAAGAGGTGTCACAGTCATTCCAGAGATAGAGACACCAGGTCATGCTTTGGCGATTACGAAATGGAAACCAGAACTTGCGCTAGCAAAAAAAGACCTGTTAAATCTCAGCCATCCGGACGCGATTCCCACAGTAAAAGCCATCTGGTCAGAGTTCCTTCCCTGGTTTCAGACAAAAGAAGTGCATATTGGCGCAGACGAATATGATTCGACTCTGGCAGATGATTATATCAACTTTGTGAACGAGATGGCAGACTTTGTCAACACAACGTCCCAGAAGCGAGTTCGTATATGGGGTACTCATGAGCCTTCTGAAAACCGCACCATCTCAAAGAAAGTGATCATACAACATTGGCAGTACGGTCAATCAGACCCAGTCAAGCTCCAGAATGATGGGTACAACTTGATCAATTCGGAGGATTGGTGGGCATACATGAGTCTCAAAAATGATCATATGCCTATCCTACCTGCTCGATACCCGCAATTTTACAATGTCACGCGGACAACGAACTTTGCGAACGTACCAGGCTGGCAATGGGAACCCTCGCTTTACAACCCTGTCAACACCACGGAACAGCTACAGTCTAGCGCTAGCGGCAATAAGGGTGCTATCTTGGCAGCTTGGAACGATAATGGGGCAGATGCCACGACACAGCTTGAAGCTTACTATGCGATGCGCGAAGGTATACCCGTCATGGCAGCGCGTTCCTGGGCTGGAGCGCGGGGCGAAAAGATAATCGAAGGAGAGCTATCGGATAGTATCGCACTTTTGGTATGCATGAAAAACGCATGTAATTCAACCAACGGCTAATGTGTGGATATCTCAGGCACCCAAAGCCCCTGGACAAAATCTCGATCGCCGGATACCGAATGCGCAGAACCCATCAAAATCCTCGCCGCTGATATCGTGGAAACGGGGATCCTCTGACAGCTTGAACCAAACCTTGGACATGGGCTCTTATGGGCTGCCGTATATACTAACCATGAATGCATCTTCATCATTCAGTCTTTCTGGGCCAGACACCTCTCTCTCTCTGAGTAAGCTTACCACCAACGACAGTGGCGAAATCACAACGCTTGTATTCACCACCGCGGACGGTTTTCCATACCCTTTGCGTTCTGTATCTCCCGATGATGGACACGACCCAGGACACCCAGGTCGTATCTGGACCAATCAATCTACATCCTCGCATGAGCCTGTACCCGTCACTCTCCCTGCCACATTGCGTATCGAGACAGACATCATAAACGGCAGTCGCGTCTGGATTGATGAAAAGTTCGCAGGTCGCTTCGAAGTATTTGTGTTCGGAGGGCGCAACACACTGTTCAGCTGGAGTCAGATGGCACTCGTTGCTCCGTTGAATGGTGTAGAGGGCGGTATTGACAGCCTTGTGCTCGAAGCGGGTGTAGGAAGGGGAATGTCACGTCCGGTGAATGGTATTTATGGTGGACCTCTGGTAGGCAATGACGCAGATCGATCTAATGGGGGCGGTGCGGATTGGCTTCGCCTATTGATTGGTGTGGCGGCGACGATGTGGGTTTTCTTGTGAAATAAACGATTTCAACGTTTGGAGGTTAGTCCATGTATTTGCTGATGATGTAACTCTACATTTCAGCTTTTCATATCTAAACACCACCTCCTAATTAATACAGAAATCAAAATCTCCATGGTATCTGCTAATTAGGAACAACATTCTGCCTATTTGACCCGGCGCTTACAATGCTTGCTCTTGAAAATCGCAAATTCTTACGAATTCGTCAGATATATCTTTTCATCCAGCCTTTTATCTTGGTTTGGATCAAGTATGACAAAGGTTTCATCCGTGGTGTGTGACTGATGACATAACAGCCTTGGGGTAGTGAAGGTGAATCCTCCGCAGTCTAGGCGACCGTGCACGACCTGATCGGGAACCGTGCGACATGGCCCAATGGCTGCGCAGAGACTATATGACCCTTCGGAGTTACGTCAAAGTCAAGGTACGAGCAAACATATAGCGGATTCGATGCTCGAGGAACGATCGAAACTAGACTCGGGCTCTACACTTCGCATGGACGATACAACCACCATCTCGACCACATTCACAAGCTCAACCATATTCCCCCAAACTACTGCGATGGATACATCTAAGAATACAGTAAGCGAAAAGTCTACATGAGACACATAACACAATTACTGACCCGCGACAGACGGCCATGCGCATCGCCGACTTGGAAGCCGAACTAGCAGCCACCAAAGAAGCCCTCGAAGCCGCCCTTGAAGAGCAAGAAGACCTCATCGCACGAACCGACAAATTGCTTCGCGAAAAGAGGAGACTCGAAGGAGACAAATGCAAGGTAGAGGAGCAGTACACAGATCTCCTCGAGCAAACTGGCGATCCCATCACCACCAGGGTGAAGCGCTGGACTACGACAGTAGGACCAAAGTACCTACCCTTCTCGATCAACTCCCCTTACCCCACTTTTCCCCATGCTGATCATTCGCATAGTTCCGGTCTGAGACCCCGTAATCACCTAGTCATCTGCATACACTGCTACCTGCGCGACCTGCCCTGCGACCGCGGCACGCCCTGTGGCGAGTGCTCAAAGGCAACCTCATCCATTTCATAATATCATTGCGCATATTAACATGCGTGCCTAGACTAAGCGCGCTTGCAAGCGATCCATCTGTCGCGAATACTACACTGGAAAATGTCGCGGTAAACTATGCAATACACTGCATAAGAAAGATGTTGAGCGCTACACGAATATCTTGCGTGCGGGTCCTGTGGCGAAGGTGGATGGAGGGGAGGAGCGCAGGGAGAAGAAGCGGGTAATGAGGAGAGAGAAAGGATTGAGTGGTTGGGTGGTATGAGGGTATATATGTTGGTGTGAGTGGTAAAGACGTATTGCCATCTTGGGAACGAGTTGGGAGGGGTTAGTTGCAGACTTTTCTGAAGTTTGACTATGACATAACTATGCTGTACCGGTATCATTCTATAAGCACTTGACTTTTTCGTTTCTTATATCTGTTCCTAACGGGTAGTCTTGATATACGGCCCATGCTTTCGAGAATGTATGCACTGGCTTATATTAACTAAGAATGATGTGTCTTTTCCGCTATCCTTTTGCCATATCTTGGTGGGGCAAAATTTCAGAAAGAAGCAACAGCGAATTTACTTCCAGGGTATTAGCTTTTGAATACTAGTAGATTGAGCTTGGTTCGTGAAGTCGACCCTACCTGCTATCCCCACGAGGTCTTTAGCTACCACTCGATGAACTATCCCGATAATGAATATGATTTATATTCTTACCGTACCCACATCACCTCCCGGACTCCCTGGGTTCTAATTCTCTCCTTGTATCCAGTATTGCATATACAGTTGATAACATTCCAGGATGTGGCTTGGTGTCCTAAGCGGTCGCAACTATAGTAGTCATGATTCGTTTTCTTGCAGACCAGTTGGCGCAGAAAAATGCTATGAGTGGATGATAGGCATGGCAACAAGATTCGAAAGCTTAATACATAATTTCAGAATTTGTTGATAGGTATACGCGTCAGTTTCACTTAATTGCTGCGCCTTCTCTGCTATTTCGCCCGCAAGATTCGTTACTCCAAACCTCATCGTTCATCACGCCCACAATCCATTAACATGACTACCATGTTCGAAAACACACGCAAGCGTGGTACTATCCTCGTCTCCTGAACCCCATATCACCCCTCAACGTTCATCTCCGTTCCCTGGCGCTACAGTCTTACAGTCCTTCCTCCGATGCGACGGCGCCTCCACCTTCACCCTCTCCAGTCCAGTCCCAACCTGACATCCGTATTCCTCATCTCCTTCACATTACCGCCACTTGGGATCCCGCGCTGACGGCACAAAGCCGCGGCCTCGTAGTAACCGATTGCGTCGTAGTTCGGGTTACCCAGGAGAGTTTGAAGTGGCGAGACATGGCGGGTGTGACGGTTCCGGGTGCGCTGAGATGAACGCTTAGGTGAGCGTGAAGAAGATGAGTATGACGTGAGTTCGGAGATCGCGGAGAGGCAGGGGGATGGGTGCCGTGGGGCTGGGATGACGGCCGAGAAGACACCTCGTACGGGGGAACTGAGAGTGGGTGTTGGGGTAGGCCGGAGGCTTTCGGGTACACAAGGATGATTGTGGCCTGTGCTCCTCGCAAACGCTTGGTTGGGAAGGATGGGAAGCGACGATTCCGCAAAAGAACTATCAGCCGATTCTCTATTGCTGTCTGTGTGTGAGAAAGGCCGATGCCATCCATTCGGTTCATTGTATCTTGGTCTAGGCGGCAACCCCCAGATATCAACTTTGCCCGCGCGATAGTCCTTTAATAGCTTGTCCTGCGTCGTGTCTCTATCTTTCTGATGCTTCATCGCCAGCTGCATGGTTGGTATCATATCGGGGTTCTCTCCCGTATAGTCTGGATGAGCGGCGAGATACCGCTGACTGTACTTGATCCCTTGCTCGCGCATCTTTCCCATGGGTTTCGTCAAATCAGCTACCATTTGCTCATCGATTACGCCGAAGGCTCCAAGGTGCACAGCATGTGATACTAGTAGCGCGTGATTGGTTGCAGCGTGCGCATCGCCGTAGCCCGAGTGAGTGTGGTCGACTTGGTGGTGGGGCCATGCTTCAGCCGTTGCTTTGATGGTGTCACTTCAAGAGATAGTATCACTTAGAAAGTCCGGTAGGTTGGAAAACGAAGAGAGTTCTTGGGAGTAGGTTGCAAACTTGAGTAGCGACAATATCTAAGCTGCGGGGACCTGGTTTCTCTCGACACAATGACTATATTTCAGAGCGAACAGGCGTTCAGACAATGACGCATGAGTGCCAGTCACAATAGAAGTATAGCATTGAAAGCAGTGTGAAAGTGAAAGAGACATCCTGATGCGTTTGCTAGCGAACCGTGTAACGTACAAAGACAGTGACAGAACGATGTTTTAAGGGAAAGGAAAGTGTAGCTAGAATAGCAAAAAAAGGAGCTAGAGATCTAATGACTGATAGTGGGTAAATCGCTCTTGCCCTGAGTGGTTGTACAAGTCTACCGCTCCTAAACAATGTTCCAAGACTACATCTAAACTTCATCGTCGCACGCCCGACCACTTCATAATATCCCTAGTACCATCAGACACAAGCCAACAGCGATTCAAAGCTATCAAAAACCTTCGGGTCAACCATATTATCTGTATTGCGACCAACAGCTGGTGCGCAAACCAACACATAATATCTCTATCCAAAGCGCCCTGGAAGGAGGAGCCTGCATCACCACCGCCCTGGGCGGCCAGAATTTGCTATCACAACCTGATGCTGCTTGACAGCCTGAAGGTAGCTTTTGGGCAGCTACTAGAGATGTGCAAATTGTAACAAGGGTAATAAAACGCATGACTGGTTTTGCTGGAAGCATATGTAACACTTAATCAATCAAGATCAAGGCTAACGTAAGTCAAAATTTGATCGCGAGGGAACCAAATACAACGACGACCAGGTTTATATAGCTATTGACGGAACCGCATTTCAAGCGGTAATACGAGGATGTGCTGAACTCGGATTGTTGGAAGAGAAGCGAATTTTAAATTATTACCAACTTCGGGGCCGTGGAACACGAAAAGAAGGGAGCTAGATATGTAATGTCTGGTGGTCGATAACTTTAATCGATCATAGCGTGTATCGCTCTTTATCCCACTAGCCACCCAAACCACCGCTCCCAACCAGGACCAGAGTTTTTGTAGCGACGCTCCAAGTTCGCTCTCACAAGCCCTGTTGATGCCTTGTTGATCGCTTAACGCTCTGCGCACTTGTTTGAATGCTAACATACGGGTTCTGGAATGACGACTATTAACCACCCTATAATGGAGAGCAATATCCCTTCTTCTTGAATCTCTTTTGTGCCAGAGGCGAGTAACTATGCAGTTAATTAGCAAGAAGACTAAATTCGTGATAGATGGTAGTACAGGATACATGTGCCATGCCCGATTGACACTATCGTGCCTGATGGATCGTGGGTCTCGCACATAAAGATGCAACCACGTAATGTACCCTCCGCACAGCTGCCAACTCTGCCACCTGTCTCTTTACAATTCGCTGAAAGTGTTGGAGGAGGATTTCTAGCAGCTGCGAGAGATGCAAGAATAGTAACAAGGGTAACGATTGTAAAACGCATGCCGGGCTAGGTTACACCACACAAAGTGGTATCGAATATGTTGGAATGATGTTCTAGATGTGATTTGGAATAGGCTTGTTGAATGATATTGGAGTTGTAACAGATAATCATTTGCAAGAATAGAAAATAGAACAAGAGACAGGTTTATATACCCGCGTCCACGGTGACCCATGGGTCGCGCCCATCAGTGTTTAGCAGTGTGTTCTGTTTTAGTACTAAATCTTTATTATGAAACGGAGCTTTACCGCATCTCGTATATAATATGGAGGGTGTCGACCCGTGTAGTAATCTCTACATAGCCTTCTCTTTCTTAACTCGCGGAAACTTCAAACGATATGTCCGAGTCTCACTTCTCCTTGTTCAACACCGGTGGCATGACGGGGTAAAGAGGACGGACAGTAGTGCTGACATACGCGGGAAGGTGACATGCAATTTGTAGATGCGATGATTTTGGGGTTTAACTTTTCGTAGAAGGTGTTTTATTTCCCTTGGCTTACGTATGCGCCGACAGCATAGCTTGCAACTTACAGTAAGCCGGAGGTCATTTGATGAACATTGGTGGAAATTCGCTCTACGCTGACATGGCTCCAAAGTCTAACCTTACAATGACTGATTAATGGATAATCTGAAATCCCGAGGAGGCACCGAAGAGTGTTGCGGAGCCTTTTCACTCTTACCATACCATCCACATCTCCTCCGCCATTACCCCGTCGATGCCTTGTTCACCGCCCACCACGCTACGCAGTTGTTTGATTGCTGACTTGCGGCTTCTTAAACAATGATGATTAGACTACACTCGTGGAGTACAATATCCCATTTTTTTGTATCTCTTTTGCTGATCAGACGGGTAGCTAGGCAATGAATTAGCGATTAGCGAAAGGACTAAGATTTTGATAGACGGCCGTACTTATAACATGTACCGGGTTTCACGGCAGTGTCTCCTTGGCAGAAGTAAAAACAAAATTCCCCTGTACCCTTGGCACAAATCTCACTCTTATCTGTACATCCACTCGGAAGTCCTGGAGGATAAGAAGGAGCCTTGGCAGCTATGAGAGGTGCAATGATAGCAAGAAGGGTAACGATTGTAAAACGCATGACTGTAACTTGTTGATACGACACAGAACAAGATGCAGGGTGTAATCTGGTAGAGACTTATGTAATGGAGTCGAAACAATCATGCAGAAGAATGTGAACAAAAAAATCAACAACAGCAGACAGGTTCTTATACCCGGTGTCTTAACTCTCACAGTCTCGCCGCGGCTGGTATGGCGGAGTCAAAGGAGCCGTAGTGCTGAGATGACATGGCGAGTGGGCGAACCGTATCCCAAAGATGTATCCGACGATGCGCCGTGCTGATATGGCGGAGTCAAAGGAGCCGTAGTGCTGAGATGACATGGCTAGTGGGCGAACCGTATCCCAACGATGTATCCGACGATGCGCCGTGCTGATATCTGGATACGAGCTCGTGTCTGAATTCCTGGTGAATGGGGCAATGTTTCTTTGAGCCTACAAGTGCACATCTTTATGCATTATGTGCCGAGAGTACTAGTATGTTTGGTTTGTTCCAGCAAGTTGCATGTATGTGCTAACATTCTATTCAACCATGATATCTAACAAATGGATACGTAAAAGTCAGCAAGCCCGAACAAGCACCGAGAGTGTTTCCGAAAAGGACGATCATAATGTAACCCCTTACGCCACTTCCACGATCACCATCACCTTTGTCTGCAGCACATCGTACTGCAGCTCGTCTGTCTCATCCTATTTTATAGCAGTCGCGGTCATCGATACCAGAATCAATGAGTTGCTCACCCAACGCCGGATGCATAATGCACACGAAGCCCACGTTTCTTGCGATCCGTTCCGTTGGCCGCAGTCTTGAGAGACTCTAATGGATACGCAGACATTGATCTGTCGCTCAAGGCGGGCAGTACCCGTCTGAGCATCCCCCACCTTCCAAAACCTCTGGAACTGGATCCAGGGTGCCAAGTCTCGGATACTATGAGAGCTTACAGGCTGCACGAATTCTTTGAGCATAGCTACCCGCTCTTTTTCTCCAATGCCGAATAGTCTCTGTACAGGGCTCGAACTGTAGCGAATCTGATGTTGAATAAGCGGAGGTTTCGCAGCTTTGGTGCTAGACTGACTCTGGCAAAGCTCCTTCAGGAATGGCGTATTGTTTCCAGGAGTCTTCTCCGGACGTATGGCTGTGAGAAGATGCAGGTCAATGCTCAGAAACAGCAAGTTCTTGAATTCGGCAAAGGAGCCAAGAGCAGTGAACTCCGGATTATCGTCACAGTCCATCTTCAGCTAGGAAAACTCCTGCAGAGAATGCAGGTTCTCGAGCATCGCGAACTTTGGTTTCCGGTAATCGTACACTTCCCAGCACCGCCTTCTTCCCGTGGGTTGCAACCGACACCTTTCAAGTGAAGACAGGTTAGATTTCGGAAACGCGCATTTCGGATCCCCTGTGTGATGATCTTAGGATTGATGTTCACATTGGCTAGTTTGGGTTTACGAAGATTGGTGGGCCTCGATATGCTGAGGGCATATCAATATGGCGATGGGTGAGCTAAACCCCCCAAGCGACCAAATCTCCTATATTGGGTAGAATCATGAACTCAAGCGGGAATATAGAGAGGCTTTCGCCCCACATTGAGAGAGATTGGAGTTTCTCGAATGGCTGGCCGAATTCACTTGATTCCGAAGAATCTCCACCGATTTCCTGGAGTATATGGCGAGTCATGCGCAGCGGATGATCCAGGCTTACATGCATGAGAAGGGTCCGCAGGCTTGTGGCCCAGCAGAGTATAAGCAACAGCGTCCCGTCGAAGAGTGGATAAGGCTCGAACATCTTGGAGAGCGACATGGTCTTTTCGTGGGCACATGCGATTTGGCGGGGTATCAGCGCACCTATAGCGTCCCGGATCTCCAAGGCATTGTTCCCAAAGGAGATTATAAAGATGGACCCCCTTAGGATCTTCGGGATAAGCTATATCACGGTAATTTGGGGTTGGAATACATTGGCGTGGTTGTGGGGGGGATACCGAAATGCGTTGGATTAAGAATCGAAGTTTCTTTCGAGGGAGAAGAGTGAGCAGTACCACTATGAGAGTCCATGAGGTGCCTCTCTCGGGTCTATCGTGATAGCCTTGTACAGGGCTGGTTCACTGATTCTTTGATTGTAACTGTAGACACGCGCCATACGAATTAAAGTAGTCTGGTCGAGATATTCTCAAATCCTCAAATCCATCTCCGTGGAGAGCGTATGGAGGGACATGTTGCGGTTTTCAGGCGTATCGAGTTCTCTTCTGCAACCATAGTGGAGCCTGTGGTAGAAGTGGAAGTAAACGAGTAAGAGAATAATATAGCGCAGCGGGAAGGGGCCTCACCACCAGGGCAGCGCTCAGTCAGTAGCGAACTTTGCGCCTGCGCGGTATATTTTGTGGGTCTAAGGTGTAACAGCGGTGAAGAGAACCTGAGTGGACATGGTCTTACAGAGGTGAAGCGCCCAAGAATATATTACTACACGGAAACAGCACCCTTCTAGTGGCCGTAGCAACACTGTAATACGTATTGAGATAGGTGGCAGGTATTGTCAGAAACGGTGAGCTGTTCCATCTACTCTGCACTGTCAGCCATCTGACTGCGACAAGAGTTTGAAAATTTTGGGAAGATGCGTGGCATATTTTCGAATGTCAAGGAACAGCTATGCGCAGGATGGATAAGGTCCCGCTGAACGTGGGAGAAGGATACAAAGTTTCTTAGCTGTAGATGCAAGGTTCGTAGACTATGAACGGACAAAGCTCAAGCCATGCAACTACTCGCGTGATCAATTTAACATTATCAATTTAAGTCAGAAAATCCCCTTTGGTCTTGGCGAGTATCTCATCGTAATAGCTTTGGAAAGCCAGCCAGCCCTTCTCGGGCGTTCCTACCTGCTTGTACGTCTCGATCGCCTCGCTGTCCGGTATAATCTTAGGCTTGTACCCACTCCCAGCAGCCGCCGCGTCCACAAGCAGTTGCGCTTGGCACGTTTTATCGAGGGATAGAAACCAAAAGGCCGCTTCGTCGACGGATCCGCCTACTGTGAGGATGCCGTGGTTTTGCAAGATGGCTGCTTTGCCGTCGCCTAGAAAGGATCTTACTTAGCAGGCGCATCCTGCAACCTAGCAGCAGAGTACATACCGAGCGCTTTGGCTATCCGCTCTCCCTCCTCGCTTGCTAATACAACGCCACCGAACTGGCTATACACGCCATGGCTCTTGTAAAAACGTATGCTGTCTTGTGTGATCATGTCCAATTCCCTCCCAAAGGCACTGAATGCCTTTCCATGTACGCTGTGCGCATGACACGCGGCATGTACGTCAGGTCTCCGTTTGTGTATTGCACTGTGAATGGCAAATGCTGCAGCATTGATCGGCTGGTCTCCCTCCACGACCTCGCCATCTTCGTTGACCAATATCAAGTCAGATACACGGATCAAAGAAAAGTGGGCAGATAGCGGGTTGAGCCAGAAGTGGTCGGTCAAGATGGGGTCGCGCACGCTGATGTGGCCGGCAACACCTTCATCGAAGCCACGCGATGCAAATATGCGATAGGCAGCTGCGAGATGCTGTTTGCGATAGAGGCGCTCATCCTCAAGGGACGAGAAGGCGGGGTATTTGCGCACTTTTAGTGCTAAGCCCGACTTGGTGCGGCCCATTGCTGCCACTGTACGGTTCTCGACCGACTCAGCGTGGTCCACGCGAGCGCCTGTCATGGTAGACGCTTGATAGGCTCTTGAAGATGTTGCCGGGGCATGATGGGGAGGCAATTGAACGCATTGCGGCCGATATCTGAACAGTTGGATGGCCCGGAGGAGCGATGAAGACATCAAGCGAGCTGTAGACATGGTAAGTGCTGGGGCTAGTTGTTCGTGGCAGTGAGCTGGACTTGTGCGCATATCACATTATCACATTATCCCAATTTGCCCGCCGGATATAGGAGACTGGACGGGTATGTCAACGGGAAGATGCAGGTGATGAGCCCGGGGTTGGCTTAGTGCCGAGGCTAACTACATATTATGATTACATAAGCACTCGTCTTCTCTTTTCGAGGCGCGAGACTTCCAGTGTTCCAATAAGTGCATCACAACCAACGTATCCTCGGCAAAACCAGGACGATATAGCAGAAGGCGATTATTCTCGAGGAGTCTCTGCTACCAGATACACCGGTGCGCCATTGACAAGTGTTAAAACCATGCGTAGTAGACATGTGTGAATCACCCGTCGACTTTGAACAGACCCCGTAGGTAATGACGCCACTATACTCACTGTTGACGGCAGATGCTGAGATGACTCGCAAGTGTCCCTATTATTCGATATACAGAGTACGCAGCTGAGCGCGCAGTGGATAGTGCGTGATGCATTCCTCACTCATTCACTCTCACCCACGCAACTGCATGGTCGCCGAGTGGCACTAGCGCTCATCTCAATCTATGACTATAAACCGTTCCGACAATCTTTGTTTCCCTCAAACCACACTTTCCCCGCATTCGTTCAACCCCAGGTGTTTCACTGCAACACAGATTGAGTGTAGCCAAACATGAAGTGCGCCTTCTTCTTCTTGATGGCCCTGCTGTCGGCTCTTGCCCTCTCCAGTGCCACGTCCTCGGTACTCTCCCCGCCCTTTGCGACAATCGATACTAGCCCAGTTGGTAAGTGATTTCGGACAATCGAGCAAGCAATCCGGTTACTAATCTAAACAGTGACATCCAATCCGCAGCTGGCATGGTACACTGATAACAAGTACGTTAACGGCGAGGACTTGCTTGCTGGACTCGCAGCCAAGACCGGTGCCAACGTGACTTGGTCGGTGGCGCCATACTCAAACGCGAGTACGTCGGAAGGAGGCTTCGCCAACATCAACGCGGACGATGGGCCGGTTCCGAACATGCAAGGCCGATACGCCGTCGATTTGCGTATCGGCCGAAACCCCACCCACGTTGGAACTTTCCGTGGAAAGCGACTCTACAACCGCATCTACAGTATGTTGAAGGACTGCTGCATAGCAAATCACGACCCTTCTATCCTAGGCTACTGCAAGACTACTCGACCTGAATGCAACGAACAGTGCCATCTCTTCAACGTCGTCTACAGTAACGGTCACTCGACATACCGGTCGGATTCAACGACAAGTCTTACCGTGCACTACTCATATTATTTCAACGACAAAGACCACCCGGGCATTCAGGATCTCGCAGTAAGTGCAAACGTATTCACATATCAGCGACCGTTACTGACATGCTGAAGTTCCGAATGGTCGCAAAGATCTACCAGACAATGGCAGATGACAACAACAACTGTGCATACTGGCACTTCCCAGGCACTAGACGCACCATCATCTGCTACGTCGCCAGTAAATTGGAACTAGCCTTTGCAACAAACGGCGGTCCAATTCTTGGTGTTCTCAACGTCGAGCTTACTTGGAACAAGGATACCCCAGACAACACCTTCCATTGCGCAACCTCTCTGAACGCCATCGACGCTCTGATGTGGGGAGAGAATCGGGATAGCCTCGCTGGGATAATGAAATGGCCCAAGGATAAGATTCTCCCCTTTACCTTCTGTGCCGATTCTCCTTGCTTCAAACAGCGCTTGAAGATACAGGAGCAGTGGTATGAAGGCTCTGGCTGCAAGCGTCCGCAGTGGCCAAACGGCTGCCATCCGGGCTCTGAAAAGAACAGCCCTGATCTGAACTGCCCGCCTGTGCAGTAGGCTGGAAAGGGCTGTTTTGATGGTTCAGAGTAGAATGTCTTCCGTTGCAGGAGATATTCGGGAGTGCATGTCATGGTTTTCACCTAGATTGTAGATAAAATGGACGTCTTCTAGTACCAATTCACAACATGAGCCAAACACTTGAAATGAATCACAGTCGCACATTGAACAATGTCAGTGCGAGGGTATTCATGCCCTACTATGACTACAGATCCCATCTAAAAAGCACTTGCGTCTTCCTCGGTACGGTCAAGACTCGTCACCAGCACCAAGTGACCAGTCCAGGACGCGAGGAAAGCTCAAATGTACCAGCTGGTTTAATCTGGTCAATAGTAGATTTGAACTAGGAGTTAGGTTCTCGATATCTCAGATTTTTTCATTCTTTGATAGCCTCATCTGCGACTGGAAACCTACAATCATGTTATGGCATGGTCTGCGTTGGCTAATGACCCACCTAGACGCCGCCAAATACCAGTAGACTTTGCACATTCACCTTACCATATCCGCGCTCATACAGTAACGCGCGACCGCGATGAACCGGAAACTCCGCGACAACCATCACATCGACATCCTCAAGGATAATGCCGGCTTTAACCAACAGCCGCAACACCGCGCAAAGCGTCTCGCCTGTCGCTAGTGCATCGTCCACCACGACAACAGACGCGCCAACGGGGATGGCGTCTCGTTCCATCTCGATACGCGTAGCTTTTGGCTTTGAAGGCGAGATAAAGGAAATGTGAGATTGTGGTTTGCTCACATAGACGGTTGGTGGCGGGAGCTTCCCTTCCTCGCGAATCAGAACAACAGGCTTGTCGACACGTAGGGCCAGAGGGGCCGCATAGACGAGACTGCCTACTCCGACGCTCACGATAGCCTCGAATTCGTTCCAATTACCAGAAAACTGGGTCTGTAATAGGGACACACATCGATGCAATCCACCCTGCTGCTCAGCGATACCAAGCACGTGTCGAAACTCGATGCCTGGGGTTGGGAAGTTGGGTATTGAGCGTACCATGTCAGCAAGTTGCTGCAAACCATCGTGAATCAAAGGTATGAGATTGGATTTGGCGAAGTCTTCGGCTGGCTCATTTGCAGACTTGTCGTTCTCGAAGATCAGGCTAGGCCGATGGTCCAGCCCCTTCATACCAGACTTGCTGGTATCTGCTCCACGGTCACTTCTCGTGTGCTCCTTGGCTTCTACACGGACCTCAATCAGCCTGCTCTCGGGTACCAAATGAGCAAAGGATGCGACAGGTGCATTGTCTCTCATCCCCGTGATGAACAGTACATCAACATCTGCGGCTGTAGCATCACGTACGGTGCTCAAGAAATTATCTTCTGGTAGTCGAGGTCGTTTTTGCACTTGTTTCTGAAAGAATACTGTCAATGCTGCGCGGTGTTTTTCCTTGTAGGCGCGATCTTCCAATAGGCGATCGAAATCAGCCCCGACAGCTGCTGCATACTCACGCTTTGTGGCATCACTGATGCTCATAACGCGCGAATTTGGGCCTTGAGCAGAGGACTCAGCATTGTTCCTTTGTTGCAAGAATAGGGAGGCCCATATATGTGCACAATAGTCTTTGCCAGCGCAACTCTCGCCAGTGACAAGGACGATAAGCTTTGGTGGTGGCGCTTTGGGTAACGGACAGGCATACGCTAGCATCCCATGCGGATCCATATCACGTTTCAGACGACCTAGTCGCGGCCCGTTTGGTCCAAATGCTCTGGTCGCGAGCTCGGCGTCCCTGGGATCTGGTCCGAGATCAACTCCGTAAGCTCCGCTACTGAAGGGCAACAAGTCCTTTGCGACATCGTATACCCACTGCACACAAGCGTTAGCAACTGCAGTGCCATCTTCATCGCGAGGCCAAACGCCGGTGATGACGCAGGCGAAACTCCACGAACGACATCCAAAGGCGACAGCGTTGGCGGCGAAATCCTGAACCGCCCCACCTCCATGTAGTAAGTGAAGGTAACATAGCGGCGACGGACGAGTTTCCACAGCAGTCACCAAGCGGACGGCAACGCTCCCTTCCGAGATATCCTTCATGAGTATGCAACGTTTGAATGAAGAAGTCTTGCCGCCACCATGCCCGCCATGCATTCCAGACATGTACATTTCTTCCTCGAACAATTCTAACCCATCGACGACTTTCGACCCCGTTCCTGACCCCCAGATGTCACCTGTGGGTTCATTTCTGGTAGCTGAAATGTTGAAAGAAGGCCCCACTAGCTCGAATGTGGTCATTCCAAGTCTCAACTGACCAGCCTCGTGGTACAGATATGCGTCTGCTGAACAGTGGCGTTCTGGTTGCCCCAGTCGCCCAGCGATGACTTTGTCGAACTGCTTGAGTCGCGTCCGTGCGTCGATCTCATCGCTGAGTGGTAGCACCCAGTTTCTCGTCAGGTATCGCAAAGCAGGGAAAGCCTTGAACGTTACGCTGGTTACTATTCCCATGTTGGTCCCAGCACCTCTGATCGCCCATAGGATATCGGCTTCGTTCGCCGGAAGAAGGGCACCAGGTGGCCGATGTTGCTCTGGCACATTACCAACATAGAAGACCTCGCCAGATTTAACGCTGATGATGACAGCACCCGACGATGACATCGCAAGTCAGTCCGTGGAGCCTGGTAAGGTGTCCTATGCCGCCCCTGTAGCCATAGCCCTGAACCGACGCTTGGGCGTGATCCCAGAGGCACTGTCAAACCTTCGCACATGGCCCGGCTTATGAGACCATCAGTCTTACATCCAGTCCCGGCAATGACGAATGAACTAGAGATAGGATCTTGTTTTTCTCCGTCTTCCACGGCTTTCAGGATGTGTATCGAGTCGAAACCACTCATATCGACTGCCACAACGTTGGGTCTGAGGCAGTGCGCGCTATGGCCTCCCCCAATGATGGTCAAGCCGACATTGTGTTTCAGCGCCCATCGAACGCAAAACTGGACGCCTTCGACATTCTTTGGTCGAGCAACATAAGCAGAGCAATTCAGACGAGCCTCTTTGTTCTTGACTGTCTTCCTGCCTTGCGGTACTTGCGACATCAACTCTGGCAATCTGTCGGCGTGTTCATTGAAAACTGTCATGACCTCGGGCGTGCTGAATATGAGGTAGTCTGGGTATGCCCCATCATGACGACCCATCGAACGGCATAGTGCTCTCCACTGCGCTTCAACTGCGGTATTGGCCGTCTCGTCCTGTATACCGAACCCAGCCACGAAAGACGCGAATTGGTTTAAGTCTTTGTATCTGTCTAGCACGCCGACAATTCCAGTAGGAAACGAGGCTGTGTAATGACATACTAAGTCCTGAATACTCAGGGCGCCGTCCCGATGGAAGACCGCTACTAATCCGCCTTCAACAAGCATCCCCAGAGCGCATTTTATGAACTTGTTTTTCGGTTTCATTCCGTACATGCTGTGGCAGAACAGAACCATGTCATACTTGTCGGGCTGATGAATTCTTTCTGTGTCGCTAAGATGGGAGAATGCAACAGGATGGACAACAGCGGCCCGTTTCAGACCGGGAAGTGGGGCATTGTCTTCAGTCTCGCCACTACCCTTGAGCCATCCTTCCAGCTGTGCCGCAAAGAGCGCATTGGGCTCGAAAGCAGTATACTTTTCAATTTTGCGCCGCAAGCTCTCAGGAAGATACCCAAAGATACTTTTCGGGCCTGGTCCTATTTCCAGCACCGAAATGCGTGTTTCGGGCTCAGTATCGTGGAGAGGCGCTAGGAGGTAGGATAGCTCGGGTATGATGAAGTCGCAGTATGTTGAGCGCCCGGGTTCTTGAGAAAAGACGGAGAAGCCGGCGGCATACTGTTCGTCAGATAAAGCTCGTTTAAGGGAGTCTGCCGGTGCGGTTTCACTCGCTGACTTGAGTAACACTCGTTGTAGCGTCTCGAGAGTGGCCATTGCGGCGGGATGTTTGGTGTAGACTCGCACTCAACTGGGAGCTAAAGACGAGTAATTCACGAGCCAGAAATGAGACAGAATTGGCTTGATATACTCAGATTTGAGTGCACCAATCAGTGGCGCATTCTGTTTGCTAACACCGTTTGCAACGGACAAGTGAACGATTTTCATCAGGCAAACATGCTTTCACACCAGTGTTGTGCCCTTGTCTGTTCTAATTTGCCGATCGAAATCCTTCGCTGCGGGCAAAGCATAGCCTTACCGGTCTCACGTACTGTCACTGGTAGGTCTCTTTTTACGATCAATCATAATTGAGCATTTTTATTATCCGGCGCAATATTGATAGAAAACGGTTACAGCCCCATGTGCAGGAGTGCAGGTTCGCTCCTTTGAGTGATAGCGTTCTTGCCACGTCATTTAGTAAGTGGTTGGTAAGTGGTATTCAAGGGTTTTCTATAGTATCCTCGTACAAAATTACTGGGCCAATCGTGAGGTGGTAGGATTGAAGGCGTGGATGTGGGCGATGAAAGGTCAGATGGGAGCGTGGCCGAGGCTGAGTGCACGCTAGGCCGCTTAATAAGCAGTACTGTGATACACGATGACATCACGCGTCAAGGATGAGTTCCACCATCTACGGCGCGCAACGATTCTTGTTGATATAGAAAACTACAAGGCTAATGAGACATACATTATTGAGACTATTTGAACTCTTTTTGTTACAGCTGCATCTTTTCATGCTCTATGGACTCCTTTGACGCTTCGTGGGCGTGCGGCACCATGATCGATGCTTCCAAGGTTGCTATATACAGACATCTGCCACTCAAACTACACAATCAACACACTATGAAACAATCTGCATTACTCTGTGTCTTTTGTAAGTTTATTCTTATAGAAAAATGGATCTCGCAATTTACTTTGATAAGTTTCACCGGATGCGGGGTTTCCATCCTCATACGTCCTTTTTGTCTAAGCGCGAGTAAAGTTTGACTCCATATGCGATCCGGCAACCTGGAATACTCTGAATGTGTAATTCTCACTCAATTTGCAAGTAACCATAAGACCGATGTTGACCTCTTCCTCCTTCCCGACCATGGTACGAAAGAACGCAAACATCCCGCCATGGAAAACAGGCAAACCATACCTTCGTCGCGCCGCCCATGCTTTCCGGGATAAACACAGACCACATTGGAGGCTGGCTCAGCTGAACAATACCATAGAAACTGTATAGGAAGGCGATGGTGAAATCGTCGCTTATTATGAAGCTCATAGAGGTGCGGTGACTCTACCGGGGTTGCCGTTAGGGCGCGAGATCATACTGGCATATCCATTTGAGCAGGATTATGTGTGTTGTGCGATTAGATATAGAAAGGTTCCCCCTAGACCTAATGCGGTGGGAATTCCTATTCCAGCGGTAGTAGCCATACCTGGTCTTCCGCTAGTGCCTCCGCCGCCGCCTCCTTCTCCACCACCACCACCACGATCATTGAACAAAAAACCATGTAATCCATCGCCTCCAGAAACACTGCATACCGAGAATGGTAATGCAGCAACTTGCATGAAGAACAACCGGATCAACGAAAACAGACATGTTTGGCTCAGAACTTTGCCTCAAAATGGCCGGAGGAAAATGAGGCAATATGGTTTTCGGTCGGCCCAGACAATACGATTGAGAGAGTGAGTACACTCCGTTGCTGATTTCTTTTGACGATAGGCATCCTAATTCTTGCGGCGATATGTCATTAAAGATATCAAACCGTCGGCGGGATCCCCTCCAATGTCGCGATCGGGTAAGGGACATCAATGTATACACGACGTATGATGCTCGCTCACTATGTTCGCAATCTTAGCCTCGCCGAGACATTCAAATTCACCAACTCGTCAACAACGGCAGTGCCCTCCCAGTGACGATACCGATGTCTGGCAAAATGGCACCATGCTGTCCTACCTCCTTGCCAATGGCATATAAGACCAACAGGGCCCAACACGCCTCTATGGAGAAGAAATAGAGTTTGCTCCAGAGCCAGTCGATCTAGGTCCCTTATATGGCTATGATGACTACCCTACATCTCCATACTAGGCAATGCGTAATGTTATTAAGATATCCTCCCGACCTCCATTACTTGTGTGCGGCGTGTTGATGGTGGAATACAGATCATGGGTCCACATTGTTGAATGTGAAGGTTGAATTTCGGCAATTCCCCGATGCTCATTCTGGTATAAAGGTTGATCGGAATTTGGGGCCATCTATGGTAAAAAGAGATGACAAGTTCAGGGGGTTGTTGCTGTGCCGAGGAATTCACCGATTACGAAACACAGGCATGACGAAGACGGCTAGGAAGGTATCCGTTGCCAAGAGACTGAGATGCATGAACCATCTGACCATTCGTCCCTAGTTGCCTGAGGCAGGAAATGCATAAAGGAGAAAATGGGTACAGAGAAGTGTTATAGGTGTTAAAGGGAGTAATAGACTGTCATTCTTGACGACCTACCATTATGCAGGTGTCACAAGTGTGATTGTTCCCAAACAGTGAGATAATTCCAATTAACAGCATCTGACATGAGCGGGTAAGGAGAAACCGTCAGCTGGCGGAGACGAAAACCAGGAAGCGGGGAAGGCTTGGCGTGCGCATGGGCCCCCGTCTTTTGCTTTCAATCTGTCACTTCTACAGCACGATCGACTCTTTACGTACCACGCGCATCCAATGCAGCAATCTCTCGTCTCAGGCTCGGTTCGTTCAGTCTCGCAGCATCGTCCTCTAGCAGCGCTTTCCGCGCATGCCTTGCCAGTTTCTCTGTTCGAAAGCTCGAAATGCGCGAATCTAGGCAAACGATCGGCCGCGAGCGCTTTAGGCACGACAAGCCATGGCATCATGCGTTTGAGCAGCCTCTCCATATTCTTAGTAGCTGATGTCGTTGCTCCCGAGACCGCCATTGGTTGAGTGTGCAAGGCATTACGGCCAGTCGGGGGCTCTTTCACCAATTGTATCAGGATGAGCGTGATTGCTAGGTGCAGGGGTGGTGGCTTACGCAAGCTCTCAGAGACCACAGAGAACCTGTCGATACGACCCACAACACAAATCTCACACTGCGTATACGGGTACACACCTGAGGACTCCATCTCGTGGTTTATACCAATCTTACTCGAGTGCGAGTTCTCTACTGCGCAAAGCATTGCTGAGAAGCATTGCGAACTCACATGCCATTGAATCGCCCTCGGTCGTTCATGGGCGCACACGAAACGTCACGCGTAATCGAAACCATCTTCATGCGGTTCTGAAAAGGATCCTCAAACAATGATCAGGACTAAACGTTTACAATAAACGACAACACCATTCGTTCAGACCTGTTTGAGCAAAGCACATCCAACGATACCCCAGATGATCGTCTATCATGCTGAAGAATCCGGAGAGGCTTCGAGAAATGCCACAAGCATGTTCGGCGGTCCTGGCAGCTGTCAGTCGTTTCATCTACCAAGATGCATTCCGCAATAGTATCGGACCACGCGGCGCGTCGTACACGCCTGTTGACGGTCGCTACCAAGGCATGCAGACTAAGTAGCTTCATTGCGAGCTTGAACCTTAGGTCTTGGTATAAGTATCCAGGCGCCGTCTTCTTGTCATATCTCATCATCATCAGCAACTCTCAGGATCTCCAGTCTCCAATCTCGCATATCTTCTATCGAGTCTGGTCACTCATTTTATAACCTTTTTTCATCCGGTTTTTTTTTCTCAACGAATCAGTTGTCTCCACCCCTTACATTCATCTTTCCAACTCCTTTTCAAGATGAGATACTCATTGATCACCGCTTCCCTCATTGGCGCCGCTTTCAGCGCGCCGGCCGTCTTTCGTCGCCATGCTGGTGGTGACCTCGAAACTTTCACAGGTGCCCTTGGTGGTATGGCAGCCATCCCCGTCACTGCCAGGGGTGAGGCCGCGCAGAACGTCAACATAGCAGGTGTTAACACAGGGGAAGCTGCTGCTGCTGGTGAAGCTTCCAATGCCAACGCCGGACCCGCCAACGCTGGAGCTGCCAACGCCACTGTACCTGCCACAGATGGAGCTGCTGCGGGCAAGGGCAAGGGAAAGCAGGCTAAGGGTAAGAACAACGGAGCAGCCGCTGGTGGGGCTGAAGCCGCTGCTGCTGGCGGAGCTGAAGCTGCAGCCGGCGCTGGAGGCGAAGCTGGTGCTGGAGCTGAAGCTGGCGCTGGAGCTGAAGCTGGCGCTGGAGCTGGAGATGCTGCTGCAGGCAAGGGCAAAGGAAAACAGGCCAAGGGCAAGAACAACGGAGCTGCTGCTGGCGGAGCTGAAGCTGGAGCCGGAGCCGGAGCCGGAGCCGGAGCTGAAGCTGGCGCTGGTGGTGAAGCTGGAGCTGGAGCTGGAGCTGGAGCTGGAGATGCTGCTGCAGGCAAGGGCAAGGGAAATCAGGCCAAGGGCAAGAACAATGGAGCTGCTGCTGGCGGAGCTGAAGCTGGAGCTGGAGCCGGAGCCGAAGCTGGCGCTGGAGCTGCCAACGCCACTGTACCTGCCACAGATGGAGCTGCTGCGGGCAAGGGCAAGGGAAAGCAGGCCAAGGGCAAGAACAATGGAGCTGCTGCTGGCGGAGCTGAAGCTGGAGCTGGAGCTGGAGCTGGAGCCGCTGGAGAAGCTGGTGCTGGTGCTGGTGCTGCCAATGCAGGCGGAAAGGGAGCTGGCAAGGGCAAGAACAACGGAGCCGCTGCTGGCGGAGCTGAAGCCGGAGCTGGAGCTGAAGCTGGAGCCGGAGCCGCTGGAGAAGCTGGTGCTGGTGCTGGTGCTGCCAATGCAGGTGGAAAAGGAGCTGGTAAGGGCAAGAACAACGGAGCCGCTGCTGGCGGAGCTGAAGCCGGAGCTGGAGCCGGAGCCGAAGCTGGAGCCGGAGCTGGAGCCGGAGCTGGAGCCGCTGAAGAAGCTGGTGCTGGTGCTGGTGCTGCCAATGCAGGCGGAAAGGGAGCTGGCAAGGGCAAGAACAGCGGAGCCGCTGCTGGCGGAGCTGGAGCCGAAGCTGGAGCTGGAGCCGGAGCCGAAGCTGGAGCTGGAGCTGGAGCTGGAGCCGCTGGAGAAGCTGGTGGCGCACAAGGTGGAATGGCAAAGGGTGGAGCCGCGAACGCAGGTGCTGCCGGCTCTGCCACCATGGAAAACGAATAGGCATCATCAGCCATGTAAAGCGCGAGTGTGTCCACTCATTACTACTCGGGCAAACTACAAGTGTCTTTCCACTGTTAACGAACCACGACTTTACGGTAGAGCACCATCGTCGATTGGATATCCTGAGCTCGGTGGCAAGATAGATGAATTAGAGATAGATATAGAAATAGAACTACATTCGCAAGAGACTGACTTTGAGCACCACCTTCATTTGACTAGTGCTCATTATTTGTTGATGAGCTTTATCCAGTTTACGAGAATTTACGCGGTCGAGTCTTTCGCGTCAATTACACTCAAAGACTTTTCTTTCTTTATATTCATGTCCATATAGATAACGTGTAGCAGGTATATATATATCGACTGTCAACTACTTCTTTTCCGTGTTCTCTTATTGACCGGGTCGCATTATTTTGTTCAATTTACCAAGACAATTTTAATCGTCCAGGGCATATCCACAAACCACGAAAAATATTCTATACCCAACACACTCATCTTGAGCACCATTCAACCATTTGGAAATGCATTCGAATAGCGGAAAATATATCGCTACGGGATATCGCATTTTCCCCTACAGTTTGTGGCGCTTCAAGTGTATTTCAGAACTGTCGTGATCGTAGGTATGACAGAAACAATGTTAGGGAGAGATCTAAACGTATCAACTGCGTTTCCACTCAAAGCCCTTGTTTTTTGATATCGTTAATAATTATAGCTTTTACTGCCTTGGCCGCAATGCAATCTCGTCCACACGCTTCACTGTCGTTGCAAAAATAAAGGGTATTTGTCAAGTTCGGGGAGGGCTTGGCTGTGTCATTATCGGCCGTGTTGCGTTCCCCAGATGGTGCAGATGGGTAGTAGATCATCGCACGAAAAGGAAACAGAGAATGCTCTGATTCAGCCCGGATGACATAAAATACTTCACATACTAGTGTACAAAAGCTACTGTAGTCGCCAGACACGCCTATCAGCTGCTTACCCATGCTATCTAGTATGTCATGTCACCCGGATGCCGCCAAAAGGAAGCCTCCTCGCTCTCCCCGCATCTCTTTAGGGTTCATTAACAATTTACAACAAAAAAGCAAAAAAGAGACGCTCTTAAGAGCTCCTTCTTTGATGACTCAGCCGAGGATTGAACTCGGGACCTTCAGTGGGTCTAAACAGGTTGTTAGACTGACGTGATAACCAACTACACCACCGAGCCGTGTTTTCATGGAATAAATTGAAGTGCTTTTGTAAATGTACTAAATTTCTACAGCGTCAACATGCTGGCATCTAAGCTTCATGAAATCTGGCAGATCTAGTCTTTCTTCAATGTTGGGGTTGACGCAGCGCAACCGCTCGACTCGCTTCGCCCCACCTGCCACCAACACAGATGCACCTGTGGCATGGAAACTTAACTTAACAGTGTGCGCAGGTGGGTAAGCACCTAATTGGCGTGTCTGGCGCCTACAGTGAGCTTTGTACGCTAGTATGTCAAGTATTATATGTCACACCCGGGTTAACGTCACGTTCCGACAAGACCCCTTGGCATTGTCGACTATACTACCGGTACATGACGTGTGAATGCGATCAGTTTCCTTCACCCTCACTAAACGCAACATGATGCAAGATCTCTCGATGCATACACTCTGACTCTGCGATCTTGGTTTCAATGTGAGCGCAACATGAACTTCAGATGTGATGACAATTCCCACGTGAAGGGGATGTACAAGGTAGTGTTCCGTATTTGCAGATCCCAAACAGGGATCGACTAGGACATGGTGAGACTGAGTGCCGTATATGCCTTTGCTTCGCGGAGAAAATTCCTCAGCCACAGGCGTACGTGAATCATTGGCAGTCACACCAAAACCACGCTCAGGGCTGCCTAAATATAGTGGCGACGAATATGCTTTGTCGTAGCCTCAATGCGTGCGCAACTGTCCGCGCGAGGTGGCTTGCTGCTATAACGGTGCACATACATATTGCCTATGGTGCGCATGTGACGGGTCAAGTCAAAGTTAAAAGACCTGACTCTCGTGGTCGAGACCCACAGGAGCGAGGCTTGTCAAGAACAAGAAACTACTGACAGCTTGGAAACGTTGGCAGTTTCTGGGTGTGATGAGAAGGTTGGGTGACGCACCACTGGAGGGCTTCTAGAAGTGTACCACTCGAACGGGTATTGGTGAGCGCGCTGTGAACGGCCGGGTAAAATGTTTCCTCGTCCGTCATGAGAGAAAGGCTCGGGTGAGCAGGCGCGTTTGATTATGCTTCAAATCAACAATTACCCCGAGAAGGTTCAGGAAGGCAAACGGCCACCTGAGGCCATGAAAAGGGTTTCCACTCGGCTCGTGTGCATGTGCAAGTTCGTATTGCGGGTGAGATCAGCCCGGGATCGGCAACGGCGCGCGCACACGAGCCTTAACTAATGCTCCGGGTCAGCGGCCGAACATGCTAATCCAACATGGGCACCTGGAGGACGCGCATCCTCTGGCGAACATTGTGATATCTCTTGGCTCTCATCGCTTACGTCTGCAAGTCCGAATACGATGAACATGTCCTGCCAAGCTGTGGATAACTATGTGACAACAAGGCCACGCTTCCGGGACGCTGGCCACAGGCGCACGTCACATGGGAGGTCCCGCACCGTCCAATTACAACAAGTACCACGTCTAGGCTCATGCTCTGGTTCCAGCTTGCGTCTGGAGGCACGTCGTCGATTTCGCGTCTCCATAGCCAAGAAATCGAGATGTCGCACCTCCGTAGGAGTTCCAGCCTCAAAGGAGCACGCTAACCCGTTTAGTGCGGAATCAGCTAATAACGTCCACTTCTCAAACCTGGCACGGCAACTCTTCTGCCAGTACCCTCGTCTTTGGTCCCGCTGAAGCATTTCGATCCCCACACGGGTCAGACGCCAAGTGTTGCGCTGAAGGCTTACCCCTTCGAAGCTCATTGCCTAGCCCTGTCACTCTTGGCTTCTGGCCCCCAGACGAACGCTGTGGAGGAGCAGGGCCACCCAGGGGCCAGCCTAAGGCACTCCCCCGTTGCCTCGGGCACTCAGGAACCGGCGATCGATGCTCATCTGGGTGGATGAGTCCTCTTCCGTTGGACTGCCTGCATCACCGTTACTTGGCAAGCCACGCAAGAGAGTCGAACCGTCTTGGAACCACAAGCATTGTACGCCTTCCTTCTACACCTGTCACCGCCTTAGATTGAATCTTGGCTTTTCTCTGAACCCCCAAGAGGTTCTTGGTGCGCCCAGAAGGCTACGGGACGGTTCGACGCGGGCAGTCTAGCTTTGCTACCAAAGGATCCCCAGTCCTCTAGGTCAATCGCTAGTGGAACTGGTGCTCCATTATTCATGGAGCAGATCGCTTTCCGAGCTTGTCCAGGTTTGGGGCAATACAGGCAACTGCAGCCACATGTGTAGCCTGAGCAAAAGTGGCCTCATAGTTGAGTGCGGGATGCTCACTGCTCCCCAGGCCGGAACCCGAGCCTGAGAGTTCCAGGGCACCCATGCTATACCACCGGCAACTAGCATCGAACACACGCTTATCGTCCCTTGGCTCCGCATCAGAAAAGTTTCGACCCAACATCAAACGGCCAGAGGAGCTTGGCACAACCCGTCCAAAAGCCAAAGCTCTGCCATGCTATGCTTACCGACACTTGGCGGCCGCATGAAAGTTTCACACCTAATCCAACTGGGCTAATACAGCTTGGCATAGTGCCACAACGATGTACGACTCACGAAGATGCTAAGGCGATTCATTCGAGGTTCATGTGTGTATAAGAAGCTCTTGAGCCCACTTCTTCTATTCTTCAGTCCGGTCACTCATCTTCACCAACCACCAAACATTCACTTCAATTCAATCGCTGTGCGACCAATTTCTATCACTTAGTACTACTTTTTGATTATTCGTTTATACACTGAATCATCCACCCACCACCAATACTTATTACCTCTCATCTAATCGAAAGATCAATTCCAACCCGACAAGATGCTTACCCAAAACGTCCTCTTCGCGCTCGTCGCCACCGTCGCTGCCGTCCCCCTTAACATCAACTTGGGTGCCTACTCTCCTGCCCTGGTAGTCGGTGATGGAGAGATCTCGCTAGGATCTACAGCATCAGCTTCAGAACTGATGGCTACTCTTGCTTCCGGAGCCGCAGCTGGTGGCGGTGGCGGTGCTAGGCCCGCTGCTGCTGAGGCCGCTGCACCAGCACCCCCCGCCAAACGCGCTAACCTTCGCCGCGCGATCGAGGACATCCTCGGAAAGCGTGCCAACGCCCCCATCGCCAAGCGTGAGCCAGTCGAGTCCAAGATGGACGCTGTCGAGGAGGCCATGCAGTGGATCAAGCGCGACCTCGCTGGCTTCAACGCAGCCCTCGGATACGCCAAGGAGGCCCTCAAGGACCAGCCCAAGGTCGAGATGGGCACTGAGAACGCCGGTGTCGGTATCATTGTCAACCCTGGTGTCAACGTCCCAGCTGGATCCGCCGCCGCGGGCGGAGGAAAGAAGGAGAAGCGTGACGAGGTCGTTGAGGAGGAGGATGCGCCCAAGATGACCCTCGTAGCCATCACCGAAGTCTGAGCAGTTTACTCGGCTTAGCCCCCCTTCGGCCCTGGCTATTTCATCCAAAAGACGTCACTGCACATGGAGCAATTGCAATTTTTCCAGACGTCAATGTTGTTAATACTCAATGGTTTCTGTATTTGAGTACCATTTTTTCTTTCACATTACATCTGCAGGATCCTGCGCAACGCGGACCGGATGATGAGGAGTTCGCGGTTACCGGTATTGATGGTTGGACGACACGTTGTGTACGGAAATTTAGACACCTCAATAAATGATTCTTGATCATTCAGTTTCGCACCTTTTTTCTTTCTTCCAGTGAGCCCTTCCCCATTTTTGCAGCCTATTAACAAGCCACAGAACAGGCGGACAAAATAGACTGACAGGTGTTCCTGTTCTGTTCTGTTCTGTTCTCGATTTCGATTCAGCTCGACTCGTTTCCCGCGCTATCTGACTTCGTAACCTCTTCAAAATTGACAGCACCGCGCCCAAGGCATACCAAACCCCTGGCCTATACGCCTCGGAAACCCCTGGTTCCGTCCCCCATATCCGCGCAAAGTGTTGCAGTCTGTCTCAGCAACACCAAGCTTCTTCCGCGAGCAGAACGCCTCTCTACCGCTCGCGGAGCGTGAAACGCTAGTTTGCATTGAGTCAGTGTGTGGCATCATAACAGCCATGGCGTTGCGGGTAGTGCCATGTCGGGACCTCTCCGGTTGGCGAGTGCAGACGCCGGCTGTGCAACCGTGCACACCCGGACTATATTGGGAACATCGATATTGACGAACATTGCGGTATGCGCGCTTCTCGGCCTCTTTCTACTTCTAGCAATGCGACGTCGTTACCCCGATACGTTATTTTGTTTGCCGCAGCGTGGCGATTGCATCGATTTGCGCGCTTTGTTGACGCGAGAGGCGTCTCTTCTTTGTCCTTCATCGCGGTTCCGAAACATCTGGCAGGGCGAGCGCGAAACATAATGGACCGGTGGCCTTGGGAAGATGCGACGGTTGGTTAATTTGACATGTATGAGCATGTGTGTTGGCTGGCATGTGTGTTTGTAGTTATGATCCAACGTTAAGCCTTCACTAGGGTTAGAGACTACACTTTTCTTGATGCGCATGTCGGCGCATGCTCGCCATCGTTGACGATGCGCTTGGTCCGCCACGATTCACGCCCGAATAAATGTGACATCGTGGAAAATTCCGAACGGTCGCAGTGGAGTCGGGGCAGGGCAAAACCAGATCTACTTGTCGTCAAGGCAACGCCGGTGATCGTCGGTCGTGGTCAACAACAGTACCTCACTATCATGGCCACTTTCCTCCAAATTCACTTCGCGAAGTTTTTACCGATGTACGCCGTTGTGCTCGAATGTTGCGATATTACGACGACGTAGTGCACCAACATACCGTATATCACTAGACGACCACATCTTGCACCCGGATCACCAGCGACAGGAACATATGCATATACAACTTCCGGGAGTCGTCTGCATTAGAGTATGCTTACTATCTTATAGAACGTAGATTCCCTTGAGGCCTTGGATGAAAGCTTCTAACGAATAGCAGCAACGATATTACTTGACGTGCATCTCTTGGAGAGATCACACAAGCCCATGCGGCAAGGACTTACGAAAGCAGCTCTGACGAGTGATTGTACCGCCATAACACAGTATTGTCTCACAGATAGTTCAACTATGTGGAACGACATCATTAAGTTGATAATCTATTTATCACGACTGGGTTGGGAGGTGTCTCCTAACAGAGATTCACAACAGAACTGGATAAGACGATGAATCCATCCTCAAAACCTACAGAGTAAAGCCATCGAAGTGACATAAAACCCTTATGAAGCTTTTGGGACGTCGTTTAATTGAACATCCACCCGATCTCCGCCGCTACCTTCCCGCCCCCTCATTCATTGTGAACTTTCCCCCAGCGCTATTCGATCTTCCAGAAGGACTTCCAGATTTACAAGGGGGCTGTATGTATGTCTCTTGGTGGGTACGCATCGTGGGAGTCTCTGTCTGTTTGGGAAACGCAGTTGGATCTTCTATGACCCGCGATAACTCATTAGGTGAAATTAATGTGGGACTTGAGAAAATCTCCCCTCCAAGCAATGGCTATTCATTTCGTTAGCTTTCTCTTGTATTATGAGTAAGCCAACTATATACTTTTGAGGTGTCAACGTGTAATTTCTTGCTGGGCGTTGCGGTATTCTCCGACAATATGGGGTAAACGCTGAATACTCTTTCAGGCTTCTTAGGACGTGGCTTCGTTGGATCAGAGGCCATGACTACAATTCTAGGATGTGGATATGTTTGGATACGGCGATGTGATTGTGGTTTTTGTAATGGATTGTGAACTCGGCCCTCTCCGTAGTGCAAGATACACAAAATGGGAGGTAGGAAATAATCGAGCAGCGGGAGTTTATACTACAGTGTGAGTCACTGCTCATGAGTCAAACTATGACTTGTCACTGGAGTCTTGGATAGTATGACGCATTAAGGGATAATGGGAAAGGCGCGAACACACGTGAATCAATCGTTATGAATAATAAAATTGGGTCTATTGTCATAGTGGTACTGCAAGTATCTCCAAGGTACGCACTGGTACTCCAAGCTTCACTGATCCAGGGTATCCGTCTTGGTTTCTGATTCAATATCTTTCCAGTCATCTTATCCCCTACTTCCCTGCTTTCTTACCCCCCGCTTTTCCTCTGTTCTTTCCCTTTCTCTTAGACCATTCCTCCAGTGGAGTCGTAGATCTATTTCCCAGAAAACCCACCGATGCTTTCTCAGTTGCAGTTTGAGGTTTCTGGTCTGAATCCGCGCTTCCTTGGTCTGCAGCAGCGATGCTTGAGAGGGCTTTTGATGCCCGATTGACGTTTTTGTATGAAAAAAAAAAACGCCTCCCCATTGACTGCCGCGTTGGTTTTGTTTGAAAGAAAATATGGTATCGTTATTGTTGATTTTTCTTACTGGTGGCGGTGAAGGCTTGGGGGTTTCTTGGCATTTCGGAAAGGCTTGAATCGTGATATAGTGTTTTGAGGCTGTGGTATTATTGAGGGTTGGAGGTGATACAGAAGCTGCTAAAACAAGCCGTTGAGAAAAAAGAGTCATCAGAGACATGGTTGTCATTCACATCGCATTGATCACTTCCTGGCGCCTAAGTAGTGTCCGTGAAACAAGCGGAGATCAAAGCCGCAGCCGCTCTTATCCCCCAGAATGCATAGTCATCAGGTTCTCGCGCGATGACACGTGGCAGATCTCACAAGGTCGCAAGAAAGCTGCTTGGATTGGTATACTCGTTCAAAACAAACGAGATGTAAAGAATGTGGTATGGAATTATATATCTATCTTAACCCAGCATATGCGCATCATCAGCTTCCAGTCTACAGATGTCATATGCTACAGTCCCCGAACACAACTCGTCAAGCAATCCTCCGACTAGTCCACCAGATCAGATATAGAATATCCAGTCTTTTTACTACTCCCTGCACCCTCTGTACCCGTCGAGTTTGCACCTTGATTCTTGGAACTTCCAGCAGCGTTGGAACTTTCACCGAGGCTGAGATTGCTTTGGGTTGAGGGGGTCTGTTTCTTTTCCACCCCCGTTGCGTTCTTGTTGAAATCGTCGAACTCTTTCCTGATATTTTTGGCATCTTCAGTGATTGCAACACCGTCTTTGCCGAACGCATGCTGTTGTGGGTTGCCGGAATATATATTATCAATTGTTTCGGCAAGACGTTTCTCCGCTACGTTGGGAGCGCGAGTGGGATTGCTATTGTTGGGAGCTGACATTGTGATTGATAATCGGCGATATTGGTATCTTTGGATACGTAGATAAAGATTGGATAGACGTGGTAAATGTTCTTGTGGTATCTTGGAGTAGTAACGTCAATGTTTTTGAATACCCATCTTCCTCGCTGGACTGCGACCCTTTTATACAGCCTCTGACTCTTCACATAGCTACACACCCGTGCAGACTCCACTTCATTCCTTTGTTCGATATATGTCTAAGCGCAGTGTCTGACTCCATGGCATCATCGTGTACTTGACTGCGAATCTTCAGCCGCACAAATATGACTTCGTCAGCTTGTTGGATAAAGGTCTAGTCTTGGTGCTGTATCCCATTGGTATCGTTAATATGGGTCTTTGCGCAACATTCCAGCTGCGCACAGAAGATGCTTTTGCTTTGTTGGATGTTGGTCCGAGCGCGGCGTCGGGATCGATGTGATGTCATGACTGGGTATATGCGTAATGAGTCGGGGGAAGAGGAGTAAGATGTTGTGTGTAGGTGGCTGTAGCTCGGGGACAGAGTTTGGGAAGTTGAAAATGGATGAGAATTGGAGAGCTGGGATACAAATCTCGTCTTGATTTCAGAAAATGTTGTCAACAAGGCTCAAGGAAACCAATTTAGAGAAAGATGAAACGAAGTATGGAAAGAGGGAAATACGACCTGTTATTCAGTGTCTCAAACTGCTTGTCTTCCATCTAGCTCAGTAAATCGACCCTATTCGCGGCCAAATAGCCGGACACACAATTCAAATCCCGTAGACAACAATCTTTGAAACTCACACCGTGCCGCCCCATCCATCATTGGACCTCGAACTCAGATTCCACAGAAAGGCAGCATCCCGACTACCACAGCCGAGAAGCATGGTACCTACATGTCACCACATGCGCTGTATTGCCAAGTTCCCGGATGCCCTTCGCTCCAGCATACGGTGCACGGCAAACATAGCAAAACTCCATACCGCAACCCCGATATCGACCTATTGTAATTAGCACTATATCTCAACACATTCAACCCACTTTCTTATCGTCATCCAGGACAAACTTACAAGTCATGTGATCGCATCCACCAGTCTTCTGGATCTTAGTCCCGCAATCTGGGCAAGCGACAGCAATCTTCGCGGCCTCTGCCAGACTCAACTTCTCTTGCTCGCGTTTGTCGTTTCTTAACGTGTACTGTGCGCATGACTCACCTTGATGAAGGGGGACGGGCGGATCATGGGCAGTGCACATACGGTAACGGCACTGGAAGCAGGTGAAGATGGGCCCGTTGGTGCTGTCGTGGATTTGGCCTGAGTCGCAACCTTGGCCAAGGCATCGCTGGAAGTTGGGATCGGCGTTGGTTGCGCGGAGCGCAAGGATGTTATCGTACCTTCCTGTTTGTTAGTTCTGATAGTATGATTGGGGCTATTTGTGACTTACTGTTCAAACATCTCTGACGATGCTAGCGCGCGAATATCTTCATAGGTGATACGGGTAGAGCAGGCATGTGATAGACACAGGATGTTTTCCGGGTTCCCATCATTGATTTGGACTGATAGTCCCTCGAGAAAGCATTGTCCGCAGTACTGTGGCACATGCTCACAGGATGCGAGACGTGTCAGGTCTCGCATGCGGAAGGAATCTCCACAACCAGCACATTCTTGCGTAACATCCTCTGAGCCAGATTTTTCGTCACGAGTGTTTCCGTTTGGTGCATCTAGCTGCAGTATTTGGTCGTTATGATGATCTTCGGTAGTAGCCCCAGTATCGCCTGCAACAGGAGGCGACGGCTCGACTCTAACGATTCCTGGTGCCTCAACTTGCAGCCCACCCTGCCCAGGCGTTGAAGCCGCCCGACGAGTCGGCGCAGTAACATGCCTACGTTTCTTCCTACGCCCAAAGGCCGGCGGCCAGGCTTGCTCCCGCTTTCGCTTGGCCGCTGCCCGCTTCTTACGGCACTGTACACAAGGCGTTCCGTCAGGCAAGGGGCGTCCGCAGTTGTTAAATCGCTGGGTAGGTGGCAGGCCCAGGAGTCGGTTAGGTTGAATTCGGTGACTGGGACTTGGTACCATGATTTCTTTTGTGTCAGTTGTGTTGAAAGTCGTGTTGAATGAAAAGTCGGAAGAATCAGCCTCTACCAAAGAAGCACCCTTTTTATCCCCGAGAGCGAGCTGAACCGCACGCGAGTGAACGACGACCTGCGAGGAGGCTGGCAGCCGCATCGTATGCCGTGAATACGCGGATAAAAGGTGAACGGCACCGGGCCGAGCTCTAACACCTTACTGAAGCAAAGTAACTCCGAATAACAGATCCCCAAGCATTCAGCTATACTGCAGCTGCGGGAGCAAGATATTCGGCAGCCTGAGCTACAGCATGCATGTTCAGGAACATTCCAGGCGGATCCATGAGTGATTGGCTGCGGAAAGGTTACATGGAAAGTATGACTGGCTATCGATGAAACCTTTTGAATGCACGGAAGGAAGCCGTGAACGATAGGTCCAAGTCTAAAGATCCGGTCGAAAGAAGTGAAGCAAGGTAGGTGCTATGATTGCAAGTAATCTGGAAAGGGGGGGTGATGAACATGTTCATTCTGTAAGCTCTGAGAATGGTGGTTTTGGCTGTCAGGTGGATGGAACAAGAAAATAAAGGGGAGTGGGTGTAGGCTTATGTGACAGAGTTGGACGTATCTAAAATTGCATAGCCGGGGTTCTTTTGGTATCTCCTTTTTTGGTGTACAGAGGAGTGTGTAGTGAACTTCCACTTAAAGCTCTTGTGAGGACATGTGCGATGCTGATATCACATAAAGACGGATGTGGGTATTGATCAAACTAAACCCAGGAATTGGAAAAGAAGAGAGACATACTGATGTTGGGCCATCCAAAGCCACCCCAGCGCTATTAAAAACCCCTCAATGATATATTAACGCCATGAGAATTGAGACTAGTAGTTGATAAAGGAACAAAGATTAAAGCAACCCCTTGTAAACTTTTCCACTCCCAAAGACTTTTTCAAGTAAACCCCAAAGTAACACCCTCGACAACCCCTTACTCACCTCCATCATCTATATTAAGAAAACGTCCCCCCCCCCCCACCAAGCACAGGCAGCCTCTCAGATCGATAATCACAGTGCTTCTCATGCGCCGAGTTCCCAACTTTCCAAATCCCCGTCTCGCCCTTATAAGGCGCCCGACACTTATAACAAAACCCAAACCCACACCCTTTCCTTCGACCTATCTCTGTTAGCATCCATTACAAGAAACATTCGAACCATCAGGCAAACTTACAAGTCATATGATCACAACCTCCCATCTTATGAATCATAACTCCACACCCCGGACACTCCACTGCCTCCCTGTTAACTGCTTCCCTACTCGCCTCTTCCTCCTCACGCCTTCTCTTTCTCATCCTCCTCCTGCCTAGCCTCCCTCTCCTTTCTCTCCCTCTCCACACGCTCCACATACGCTGCACACGTCTCGTCCTCATGAAATGGGACCACGGGCTCATGCGCCGTACACATCCTGAAGCCACATTCCGCACACCGGAAAAATAGGGCCTGCGGTACCGGAATCGTGAATCTGGCCAGAGTGACAGCTGGGACGGAGACAGTATAGGAAGGAGGGGTCTGAGCTGAGGAGGCTGCGTATGATGAGGTCGTCGTAGCGGGTGAAGAGGGGGAGGGGCACGTGAGTGTGAATGTCGCTGTGGCTTAGGAAGGTGGGGCAGTCAGTGGAGGGGCAGGGGATTGGTTGAAGGGTAAGGATTTGAGTGGTGAGCCATTGGGTGAGGCAGGCGCAGCAGATAGATGGGGGATGAGAGCAGGATGGGAGGACGGGGAAGGTGCGGTTAGGGGGGTGAGTGCGCAGACTGTGCATTCGGTGGTTTCGGAATTGGAGCCGTCAGAGGTGTCTTCTGTGTTGTACTTGCAGAGGCTGCTGGGGTCTGCGGCGGATAATGGTTCTCTTTTGATGGTGAATGTTTCTTCGTCGTCTTGCTCGTCACCGGAATGGAGTTCCTGGGAACATTTGGCACCATCTCTAGTCGCTCTATCAATAGCCTGTGTTGTTGTTTACTAAGTTCCTGTCCCGTGATGAAATAAATTGTCAATTTTGAACTCTGACGATTGGCACGAGTATTGAGAGATGTGGAAACAATGCACCTACCGATTCAGCTTTCGCCCTCTTGAAAAGATCACTTGTCATCTCTAGGGGATTCCTGGCTTTCTTTCTTTTATTCTCAGATATATTAGGATCAGTAGCAACATCGGTAGATGTTCTCAATCTTCTCCGCTTCTGCTCTTTCGCTGTACGCTTATCGCGGCACTTTTTACACCCTTTCCAGGACCTGCCAGTGGATTTAGCTTTGTCTGTGCTAGCAAGAGGCTCGCTGCAGTAGCAGCACATGCGAGGCGCAGTAGTGACATCATTTGCTTGAGGAGGAATGCTCAAGGCGTTATCCATGGATGTGAGGTCAGCCACTTTGCTCTCGAACATGGTGAGGTGTGATTGATTGAAGGTTTGATGCCTATCGTGGGTAATAATAAGACGAGGGAATTTGCTGTAGTAAGTGTAAGGTTGAAGGAAGAGGTAAGAAGACTCTTTATATATGGCGGCATGTTAGCTGCGTCTGGGTGCTGTACCGACCAGTGAGTCCAAGGATAGGTAAAGGCATACCGCCACCTTGGATGTGATAAGCTTTCTTATGCCGCCCTTCATAGTTACGTCTAAAATGAGAAGCGGTGGGCGCGCTGGTACAGCAAAAAAGAGGATTACATCCAACAAACACAGACTTCCGTACTCCTACTTGTCGTGGAACGCATACGAAATCAAATATGTGATGTGTTCAGAAGAAAACGAGATGCCAATAACGGTTTTGGTAAAGATTGCTCAAGACAACCATGGCTGGCAAGTCGTAAAATACTGTATGTAAGTAGATAATTTGATGCTAGTTTTGAGTGACTCTCGTGTCCCGAAAACAAAACGCCAAAACGCCACCTCTTATGTCTCGCTCGCCTATCCTGTCCACGGCTTTCCCTGTAACTTCTGCCACTTGGTAACGCGTTTCCTTATATCAGCAGCCGTCTGCTGCATAGGGTTGAGTTTCCGGTCCCTCGCCATCTTGGCATAGTCGTCCCCATACTTGGCAACCAAGCGCTCAACCCACTCTTGCTCGCGCTGACTCTGGCCTCGAGGAGCCTTCTTCGCACCGTTCAAGGCCGCCTCCTCTAGTTCCCTAATGACTGGGTTCTCTGTCTCGCCGTTCCTCTGCTCGGGTACCATTGCAAAACCATTCCACTCCATGTCATCGTCTTCATTCTCGATTTCGACGAGCGGGTCGTTGAGCGGGTTGTCCTTCTTCTCCAGGGTGCCAGTTACGCGGAGAATGGCACCAGTTTCGGGGTCGCGCTCAACTTCAATTTCCTCAGTGGCTATGTTTTCAGGCTTTTTGGCTTTGGATACAATGTTGAGGGCGTCGGCGGTGCTGCCAGCGGCTATGTCGGCGCGCGAGGATTTAGCGTCGTTGAGGCCGAGGAGGGCAATCGTCTTCTCAGTACCACCCGTTGCGTGGTTGAGGCGTGCTGTAAGACCGAGACGGCGGTAATTTTGCGATAGAGTTTCTTTTTGGTTCCTGCACATGCCTGTTAGATGTGCGCATTGAAGTACAAGGTGGTGGCACGTACCAGTGCTTGGCTATGATGGGGTTTTGCAGAATCTTCTTCTTGGACGGGCCATTCTGACGCTTCTTGGGAATGGAAGACTTGTTCTTCTTCTTCTGTAGTTCGCGACCCATTGTGTATTATTTTCGGGCGTTTTGAGGATATGGCAGGGCGATGTGGTGTTGCAGAGGCGCCGGTCGCAACTTCCAAAAGTTTTGGCGAACTTTCTGTTACTACAACGCTAGTCTTATCGATAAGGGAACTGGCGATAGTACTGACAGCTCACAGGTCCCTGAATGCTTCCATTGCCAATCCCCGCCATCAATCATCCGGGCCATTTTAATTGAATCACGTGTCACCATGGTCTCGAGACGCAACAGGACCTTGGTGTCTTTGGCGATATTTGTTGCAGTGTTGGCGTGGAATGTGGCCGCCGCAGCTGTCAAGGGCGAGACGGGAGTGTCAGTGGAGGACTTGACTACCCATCAAATAGAGGAGCAATTACAGGTATGCTATCTACTTGCGGTGTATCTTGCTATAACGTCTTTGTTTTATTCTCGCGACTGTATCGACCAGACGGCATGTCGAGTGCTGATTGCAGTGTTGACACGTATTAGGAATGTCCTCTGGTGCAAGCTCTCAACCAGCACAAGGTAGCCTCAAGCCCGACAACCTCGTCCGTCACCTCTCAGATCTTCGCCTTCCTCTTCCCTGGCAGCCCTGCAGTCAATTCCTTATTGGCGACGCTCTACATCTCCGGCCCACCAAACTTCCTCCTCGCACTATGCCCGCCCAACATCGATCCGTCTTCGCTGTCCGTCATGGTCGCATTCGCCGTGGGTGGTCTACTAGGCGACACGCTCTTCCATCTGCTACCAGAGATCTTCTTGGGTGAGGATGAGCACGATTCGGTCAAATTTGTAATGGTGGAGCCCAACAAGAACCTCCTACTCGGCGTGGCCATCATGGTAGGCTTCATCACATTTGTGGCCATGGACAAGGGATTGCGCATTGCGACTGGAGGACAGGGCGGTCACGATCACTCCCATGGACATTCGCACGAAAAGGTTGAAGCGACTGCGAAGGCGACAGGCTCTGACACAAAGGACTCCAAAGACACGCTTCGCGCCAGGAAGTCTGGTGCAAACGCTACGTCGGCCACCGTAGACGCACCAACCGACAAGGAGATCAACGCCAGCGTCAAACTTGGTGGCTACCTCAACCTCATCGCAGACTTCACTCACAACATCACCGATGGCCTCGCACTCAGTTCTTCCTTTTACGCCTCACCTACAATCGGAGCTACCACCACTGTGGCTGTGTTCTTTCACGAAATTCCTCACGAGGTCGGCGATTTCGCTCTCCTAATCCAGTCGGGCTTCAGTAAGCGCGCAGCTATGGGCGCGCAATTTGTCACAGCCGTCGGCGCTTTTCTGGGCACATGCATTGGCATCGCTATCCAAGAATTCGGCGGCAATTCCGCGTCAGCCGACACCCACGGTCCTGGAATCATGGGTACCAGTCTGCAATGGGGCGATATGTTGCTCCCATTCACCGCTGGCACGTTTCTGTATGTCGGAACAGTTGCTGTCATACCAGAACTGCTTGAGACTGGCCCGAACAAGGGCCAAGAACTAAGGAAGACCCTGATGCAGTTCAGCGCCATGTTCACTGGTGCCGGCATCATGTTGTAGTAAGTTTGTGTAATTGTTTTGATTGAACCCAAGCTAACGTGCACAGTATTTCCTGGCACTGAACATGTTTGTCATGTACGTGATACTCGGTAATTTGTCTGTCATCCTGGCCTTTCTCATCTGGCTCCAACTGGACGTCTGTGCGTTTTTCATCTTCATCTGTCATAGCGTAAGACTCAGTCCCGTAGACGTGCCCTTTGTGCATCATGTACGATATACAAGCAGCGAATAGCATTCATCGGCGTTGAACAAACATACGCATGTACACATTGCATCCTTATAGCGATCCGTCCACGGTCTGTGAGGATGGAAACTAAAGCGGGCCACGCTTATCGCCTGAACCGTGCTAGCCTCTGGCGTGTTACCCTGGGAGGGCCAACGTGAGACGAACGCCGTATCGCAGAACGGTGAAAGGATAAAACGCGACTGTCGAGATACCTCAACTTCCATTCGGTGCTCACACTCTTCTATGTCTGCACTCTGACATGATGACATGTCAAAAAGGGTGCGGCCACATGGAAAGCCCAGTGGTTACAGTATGTACCCTGCACCAACAACTACCTCGTATTCTCGGAAGCTTACGGACGGACATAATATCAGGCCAAGCGCCCGAGAGCACGAGCGAAACTTCCCCAGATCTCCTGCCTGTGCCACACAAGGCATGTCGACCAGGCCACGCTCAATACCGCAGCTGCGGTCGAGTCCTTGTCTACGAACGGCCATGGGACCTTAACAGGTAGAAGCTGCCAGTCACCCGTTCCCGTTTCACAAATCAATCGCCCACCAGCTACCCCAACGATTGGGTACGTAGCGTGGGTGGAACCCGTTTCTTCCTGCATACGAAAGTCATTACAGCCCATGCTTACACTAGCCTTGCGTGATTGGCCCACTCCTTGGATATCATCAGCCCTTGGACGAATTCAGCCAAGCATACGAGGCCCAAGACGCTGCGGGTAGCAGATTGGTGAAGAAACCGCACTTGTCAACGAAGCACACTAGCGCTGCCGCCCTACCGACTTGACGATCATATCTGTGTGGCTGCCGATCCTGTCATACATACATACCGCCAGCGAAGCTGTCATTTCTGGTTTTAGATTCTCCAACCTCAACCCCTTTGCGTCCAACATTCACTTCTTGCCATCTTGATATATTTTGTCGTTGTTATTTTATCGACATTCATTTAGCGAACCACAATCACTACCAAGGTCATACTACAATCATCGGTTTCTCCCACCGCACTGGTCTTCCCTGGATCGGTCCCAAATGCAACAAAAACTCCAAATCCAACAATCACCAATCATGAAAGAAGCAAGCCCCTCTAGAACCGACACCAAACCCAGCCCCCGCACCAGCACAACCGCCCGCCTCCACCGCAGATACACCTCGCGCAGCCGGCCCATCACAACGCTCATCCTCCTCCTCATCTGCGTCCCCTTAGTCCTCTACCATGTCTAACCCTCCCTAACCCAGGCCATCAGCAACTTCATCTCATCACAACTCGGCGGCTCGTCGACCGAAAAAAGTTCTTTTTGCACCCAGAACGTCGGGAGCAAAGAGTGCTGTGCCATTTACCTCACTGCACAGCCTTGTCTGGATGAGTGCGCAAAGTTGTACATTGACCGCGAGACCATGGGGCTCACGGCTCAGTACGATGAGTGTGCTGATCAGTGTTTGGTCAGGTACAACTGGGCTTGCAAGAAGGACAAGAAACCAGAATAGTAGCTGGACCGAAAACGATCAAGGATTTTTTTACTTTTATCTTCGACGACCACCTTTTTTCTCTTGGATGGCATGGAGGGTATGAGGACGTCTCCGTCTCCCCCGCCCGCGAGCGGCACGTAGGGAACGATGGCGGTGCAAATGTGGAGGTCGCCAAGACTGCGGCGCTGGAAGCGAGCGGGTAGGACGGCATTGTGGCTTTAGACGACAAGCCAGGGACGGATATAACGGAAAACGAAAGAAAGAACTGGATATGAGAGGTCTGGGGGGATACCTACATACAGTTGCCGCGGTGATGCTGCTCCCGGGGAGGTGCCACATGGGGTCAGCTCCTTCTACACACTTCTTCAGCAGCGCTGTAGCACCGGGAAAGACAGCGAATCTCAAAAGCCATTACAGGCTTTTTATGCAGCTGTTCTATGTAAAAGAAATATAAACCAAGACCGCCTGGACTAGGCTGGACTGTGAAATGAGGATAAATGAGATTACATGTTCCCCTGAAATGCGTGCGCAAAGAGCATGACTCGTGGGATGGGCTGCGCGTGAGACAACACAGTCAGCGACCCTCACGTGACCAACAATCACCACGAAACTGCGCGTCTTCGAGTATCTACGTGCGTTACGGATGGACGCGTCGAAATTAGCCACACTATTACGCATAAGATATGCTGTTGATACAATTGCTTTGGATATTGCTAATGTTGTCTGGGAAACAAGGATCAGATACTCGGTTGTTCAAGCCTACGCTGTGTAGAAGCACGACACGAATGGTATCTTCTTCTCCCTATCATGTCTATTTTTACTGTTCTAGCATCATACTCAGAACTGATGTCATAGTAGTGTGTTGGATTGACGTCTGCCCATCTCTCTTCCTCCCTCGCATTACTGCCCACCCCTTACTCGCCCTACCGCTCAGACCCACGCCCGCTGCCTCTCAAACCCCTTCTAACACAAGAAGATTATTTGTCACTCTCCATATGCATTACGCGGGATAGCAATGGCGACAAGGGGAAACGGATTACCTTCTCGGCTTCCCCAACAAAGACATGCGGAGCAAGGATGACCACACGAAGAGCGGCTGCCGTGAGTGTCATAATTCTATATAGTATATTGGAGTGAAAATAGTAGACATAGTTAAGTGGAAGGAAGGGAAGGGTGGTATGGTTAGATTGTATGCAAAGTAGTATAAACCCAATGACTACATTTTCGTGCAGGGTGAGAGTAGTTGCCAGGATGTTTAGAAGGGCAACTTTCTTGTTTTCTAATAAGACGTTGATAACAATTTTGAAGTGAGGTTTTGCGGCATACGTGAATAGTGCGATGCGGGGGGATATACACTGCACGGTAAAGGGTGTACGGGACGGGGCCACATGGCATAGCCGGCGAAACAAAGGGCAGTGGGGTAGGAGTCGATATTTTGCGCAAGGCAGGGATATGGCAAGTGCAAACTTATGGAATGAGCATGCTAGTTACATATTTGAGGGAGTGCTGTTGAAAGGTTCGGCAGGAGGGGGAAGGGTACGAAGTAAGGTTTTACGACTCTTCTCTCGTTTGTCGTCATGGGAAATGGAGGGGAGGCTTCTGTATATATATGTGCTGATGAGTATGTTGCAGTGATCGTTTCTAATGATTGCAGATATGTAGGCCGCTCTGACAGAGAATCCTGCGTACTATTTAGTAGGACTGAACGGATGGAATGGCGAGATTCAACGGGGTGAGGCCCACCGCAATCATGTGAAAAATCATTTGTTGGACTCATCCCCCATCTGAGCGATTCTATAGTTATCCCTCTTTTTTCTTTTTCTCTCTTGAGTTTAATGAAAGCGAGTACTGTCCGACAGCGGAAAGTTTCAACAGTATCACCCTATTCAACTGCTGGCTACCATACTGCATGACCTGGAAGTCAGAGCAGAGACTGAAATTAGAAATAGAAAAAGCTGTAAATGGAATTCGACAGAAGAGAAATGACTAAAAGCAGCTAACATACCACTTCAGTAGTGATTTACCAAACAACTGATACTTCAATCCTTGACCATGACTCGCATCCCTAGATCATGTGAGCCATCATACCACCAGGCTCTCCCCACCAGCCCAGCATCCAAACGCAGGGAAACCCGAATCGAGTCTTAGATGTAACTTCGAATTTGGATTGACAAATGATTCAAGGCCGTTCATTGCGTGATCGCCGCTGTCTGCCTGGTAGCCTGATAGCCTAATTGCACGTTTGGGGGGCGAATATGCGCCGCATCATCGGTTTGGCCGGATGCGCGCGGAATAGTTGGGATGGCAAGCTAGCAAGGTAAGCAATCTAAGCACAGCCCAGTATACAGAAACGGTGGAGTGTGTAAGCTTAGAAGGAAACAACCAATTTTGTAAGCGCGGGAAGGTTATGGATGACGTCGTCATATACAACCACCGCGTCAGGCAATATACTCGGAATGCGTATAGTTCCAATATTGTAATGTTGCGAATGGTTACTGACTTGGCAGTAGTGGTTCCCACTCCCAAAGGAACCATCTCGCCGGTTGGTAGGGCTTACCCCGTTGAATTTGTTGTGCAGTGGACATATCCAGGGTTCTAAAAACATCCTTCGCCCAGCAAGCGAGCATCGCATCCATGCCTCGCCCCGCTCCGCTCCTCATCATCCGATGATCCATTCTCGATCCGCGTGATGCCTGGATGTTACATGAGAAACTCTCATCCGCAGCCATCCGCCCCACTCTAAGGCACGTTAATGGGGTATGCTATTCTGTTCGACGTCATGTCCATGGGGAGGGAGGCGACAGGAACGAGCGGAAATCCCCTTCTCTATATGGAACGCCGAAGGAACCGAGTGCCGATGAGGAAAGGTGAGATGTCCGACTGGTTGGTTGAAAGAATGATTCGATAGATGATGGTAGTATAAAGGGCAGGTTGTGGGCGTAAGAGCGTGCTTAATGCGATATCCGATCTGTTCACGGTATCTCTCCCTTTGGATCTGCTGATTACCTATACTGTATCTTTCTGCATAGTGAGGTAGGACAGTATAATACAACATGGAAAAGATCAAATCCACTTTTGCGAATCCTGTAGAGAAATGGAGAAGGAGACGTTCGGTGGAGCATACTAATAGATGGGTGAGTGAACATGACGGATATGACAATCGACCTTTGCCCAGGTTGACTTGGAAGGGGTTCTGGATGGGTATCTTGGTGTCGATGGGAGGTATTGTCTTTGGGTATGTTTCCATTCACACCTTTACCCCCATACATCTCTTGGTTGCTCTGTACCAGAACCTAATACATGATCAATTACGACACAGGTCAGATCTCAGGTTTCCTCAGCATGAAGGACTTCCTTCGCCGATTCGGCCAGAGACGGGCGGATGGAACACCGTACTTCAACAATGTACGATCGGGCTTGATTGTCGCTTTGCTTTCTATAGGTACGCTCTTTGGTGCGTTGGTTGCTGCGCCAATCGCGGACTGGATAGGACGAAAACAGAGTATTATCCTGTGGTGTGGCATCTTCTCTATCGGAATCGTAGTGCAGATTGCGGCGACAGACAAATGGTATGAGGTCATGATGGGCCGTTTCGTTGCTGGTTTTGGCGTTGGATCGCTGAGCTTGCTCGTTCCTATGTATCAGGTATGGCTTCCTCGTTTTCTGAAGATGCTATGACGCTAAAGATGCGCAGGCTGAAACAGCACTCCGACACGTTCGTGGTGCCCTCATCTCGACTTACCAGCTCGTGATCACGTTCGGCATTTTCTCGCTGCAGCGCGGGAGGCGGTCGGGCGACGGTGCCGGAGGGCAGCCGAGCTGCACCAATCTGGTAAAGCAGCGTCCTGGCGCAATACCCTGGGCCTCTCCTTTGTACCTGCTGCTATCCTCGCAGTTGGAATCTTGGCCTTTCCCGAAACGCCGAGATTCAACTACCGCAACGGGAAGATCGACGAAGCTACCAAGACCATGTCGGAGGTGTATGGTGTACCGACGAACCATTACAGTGTTCAGTTGGAACTGGAGGAAATGAGAGTCAAGTTTGAGGCGGAGAGTAAGGTGGTCAACAACCCTATTCAGGAGTGGTTGGGCATGTGGATGGCGCCCAAGATGATGTATCGGTTGGCGATTGGGATGGGTTTGCAGATGTTCCAGCAGTTGACGGGTGCAAACTACTTGTACGTCTGATGAAATCGCTTTGAGAGCTCGCGCTGACCAACTTGCAGCTTCTACTATGGTACCGTGGTTTTCGCAGGTACTGGTATCAAAGACTCGTTTGTGACGCAAATGATCTTGGTAACTAGTCTGGTTCTGTGACTGCGACTCGAGGCTAACGACTCCAGAACGGCATCAATTTCGGCGTGACCTTTTATGGACTGTACATCGTCGAACACTATGGTCGAAGAAAGTCACTCATTGCCGGCTCCTGTTGGATGTTCACCTGTTTCTTGATCTTTGCTTCCGTCGGCCATTCTGTGCTTGATCGCGAGGACCCAGAAAGAACCGAGAAAGCTGCGATGGTCATGATCTGCTTTGCCTGCTTCTTCATATTCGGATTTGCGACAACCTGGGGCCCAATGATGTGAGTATCTCTCAGGTTATGTCAAGTGCATATGACTGACGTGTCAACAGTTGGACCATTTGCGGCGAGCTTTACCCAAGTCGCTATCGTGCCAAGGCAATGGCTTTGTCAACGGCCAGCAACTGGCTATGGAACTTCCTTCTTGCTTTCTTCACACCTTTCATCACCGAAGCAATCGACTTCCGCTATGGCTATGTATTCGCCGGCACCAACATCCTCGGTGGTCTCATCGTGTATTTCTTCGTTATCGAAGGCAAGGGCCGTACACTGGAAGAGATCGATCCTATGTACCTCATGGGCGTCAAGCCGTGGGAAAGCGCCAACTGGGTCGTGCCAAGTCTGGAGGAAATGAGTGGCGACATGAGGCAGAAGCTTGAGACGGCGAACCCCGAGCTGGCCATCAAAGCAGAGTTGGAGGGCGTTGTGTTGAATGGTTTGAGAGCAGACGAGAAAGATAGCGATGAAGTCAGGCGGAGCGAGGGTGCGACGAATGGGAGTGGACAAAGTCCGAGGACGAAGACCGAGATTGGCCCGTAGCTCCGCATCGCTTCCTGGAACGGCACATGAGGGACTGGTCTGTGGGGAGGTAGATTGTCCCGGGAAATTTCCATTATCCGTATTCATTGTAGGATTGGAGAAATTGATATGTTGATCTGTCGAAGCCGTGCTGATGGTATATTTCGAAGTCGTAGGCCTATCCTGTCTGGGCCGGTACGGCGTCTCCGGAGTTCACGGTGCCGAACACAAGGCAGCCTAGCATTGACTCCATTACAACCAAACGTACCATTGCCTATCATACCAACATTGTTCCTTTGGAAAGGCAAAAGCCCGCGCGCTCAATTTGAGATGAGTGCGGGCTGAAACAGACGCAGTGGTAGTGGTGGTGGTGCGTCGCAACCGGGACCCGAGGAGACGGCGCAAGTCAGACATGTGACCCGACACATCCAGGCCTCCCATTCTGTCTCGCCTTATCATGGTCAACTTGTACAGTAGGTCCAAGCAATACGCTTGGTTTGTGGCTTCTGTGAAGAACCCAGCGGCATCTTAGAGAACGAGGCCAAACGCGTGTCGTGGCACCTTGCGGCTCTGCATTTTAACTATCCTTGGGCCTTCAACGACTGCGACATCACAAGTAAGCAAAACATTACCGTCCAGTTGTTTTGATACCAACAGATATGACATTGACATTGCGCCAGGTATGAGATGGGAAGGTGGCAGTGAGAAAACAAGGGAAACCCATGTTCTGTCAGCCATGTGCCTCATCACACCCCGCTCCGAGATACACAACAGATCCCCATTCGGTGCTGACACCTGTCGCATAGACGTCGTGGCAGTATCGGACGTGATGGCATGTGTCTGCCTGAACAATGCCTAGATAGCTCCAGGCCACCTGCGAGAGAGGCCATCGTTCAGGTTGACTCACAGCGATATCGTTGTTGAGTTGGAACCAAGGTCTAGAGCTTGAGAATCAGTTGAAGCCAAGGCTCACAATCGACACGTGATTCGACTCCATTTATCGTTGCCAAGCATTCCCAACAATCCAAGGAAATCTGATTAAAATCTGCCTCATCGCTAGAATCATACTATAATACACCTGCGCATGGTTCATGGGCGCGCCATGGTGTCATACCACAAGCCTGTGCACTTGGTGTGTGGGTGAGCGAGCATTCCGCCCTCCCACCGCTACCTAGGTACACTTGGCGTGCAAACTATAACCAATAATATCACCTGGCCGGCTAGCCCGCTGTTTGCTTGAGCCGTGTCGCAATAAGGGCCGATTTGACCCAAAAGTGTCTGCTACCTCGGGCATTGCTGTAGGGGATTGCGACTTTGGCATCTGCGCAATACAACAGCACTTTGCATGCTAACATGGGAGATCCAATGAACCATGACCACAGCCTTTCTGGACACCAAACTCACAACACGGGAACCGATCATGGCGACAAGTTCGGCAAAGATGTAGATGATAACCACGATAGTGGCCTGAGAGACCACGCAGACCACGCCTCGAATGAGCCTTCGGCGCAAGCTGGTGTAAGGCGTATCGAAGCCGTCAGCAAGGCGTGGACAAAAACTTCACTCATTGTCGCATGTGTCACGTAGGCTCTCTCTATTGGATCTTACCCTACAGCTTCACAATCTAACCCAGCTTCCAGCCTTCTCATCATCGCCAATGTCACCTCTCTTGAGATTCAGGTCACCAGTCTCATGGCGCCGTTTGCTACAAGTGCTTTTCGGTCACACTCTCTAATCTCCACCATCTACGTCGTGCAGGGCGTCGTCAGCGGTAAGCCCCACTGCTCGATGCTCGTGACCAGCTCCTGATCCTCACACAGCTGTCATCAAACCGCCAATGGGAAAAATTGCAGATGTCTTTGGACGTCTCGAATCATTCTCGGTTACGATCTTTCTCTATACAATTGGCTACACTATGCAGGCGGGCTCTAACAGCGTCAAAACATTCGCAGGCGCACAGATATTCTGGGCTGCGGGCTTCAATGGACTACAGGTCTTGCAACAGATCTTTGTAGCTGATACGACAGATCTACTAAATCGCGCTCTTTTCGGTACCTTGTTCGATGTACCCTTTCTCTGGACTACTTGGGCAGGACCGGAAGTTGGCCAGTCAATCTTGGCCAATACCACTTGGCGATGGGGATACGGCATCTGGGCCATCATTCTTCCAATCTGCTTCATTCCATTGGCAGTCAGCCTGTTCATGAATCAGCAACGGGCAAAGAAGTTGGGCTTTGAGGTTCCCAGCCCATTCCGCGGCTTTAGTCTCCTTCAAATTCTTAAAAACCTTTGGTTGGATCTGGACGCTTTCGGACTGCTGTTGTTTGCTGCAGCCATCTCACTGATCTTACTTCCTCTCACCCTTGCTCCAAATGCAAATGGTGAGTGGAAAAATGGAAGCATGATAGCTATGCTTGTCATTGGTGGTGTGCTTCTAATAACCTTCCCTTTCTGGGAGAACAGTAAAAAGTTAGCGCCAAATGCCTTCTTCCCACCCGAGTTGTTCAAAGAGAGAACGATTATCGCAGGTGTAATGATAGCATTCTTCTACTTTAGTAAGTGCAGAGGACCTCGGAGTCATCTTTATGTCGCATGCGATGATCCAATACGATCATGTTGTTATATCAGCTCCATACTAAGTACTCGGCAGTGGCGTTCTACATGTCGGTCTTCCCATACTTCAACTCCTATCTGCAGATCGTGCAGGGCCAGTCCGTCGTCACCGCTGGCTATATCACCCGGGTCTTTACATTCAGTTCTACCGTCTCATCAATCGTGGTCTCGCTTTTGATCAAGTATACGGCGCACTATAAATACTACGTGACGATAGGTGCAGCAATCTACCTCATGGGTATGGGCCTCATGCTAGCATATCGCACACAAGACGCGTCTGTCGGCACGCTTGGTGGAACCCAGATTGTTATTGGCATCGGCGGTGGATTTCTCAACGTACCAGTGCAGCTCGGTGTGCAGGCATCAGCTTCGCATCAACAAGTTGCAGCGGTCACTACCGTCTGGCTCACAATACTCGAAGTCGGTGGCGCAGTGGATCGGCCATATCCGGCGCCATCTGGTCGACCTACGTGCCTGCGAAGCTTCAGCAGTATCTCCCAGCTACGAATGCGGCTGACTGGACAACGATATACCGGGATTTGACTGTGTCTTCCAACTACACTACCTATCCACTCGGCTCTCCGGTACGGCTTGCAATCAACCAGGCTTACCAGGAGACCATGCGCTATCTCCTCATTGGAGCTCTTTGCTGTGCAGCACCAATCCTGCCCCTAACGTTCGTCCTGAAAAATTACAAACTCGACCAGATGGATCAGAAGGTTGTTGGCAATGTCATCGGAAGTGCAGAGAAGAGAGAGAAGGGCAAGAGTTGGATGTTTTGGAAGCGGTGAATAGACTGAAGATCATCATATTTCCCGTGCAATGCACAGTAATGCATGAGGAGAACATGAGGTTCTAAGTTGGCTGGGGGTTCTTTTAAGTCGTGAATTTGCAGTGGTAATGTAATCTTTGAAGTCTTTTGGATGCGTATGAGGTTTCACATAACGACTTGCTTTTCAATGAAGGGATATATTTATGCTCAAAATGTATGCACATTCTCTGCTCTAGCTACGTGTTGAAGCTCCCACAAGATATTGCACAAGGGCCATTGACGTCATCGTACCTGACACCTTCTACTTCCGCACGCGGCAGCAGAACTTGCCATTCTTTTCCCATGCATCAGAGCTCATACTACACTAAACAGGCTCTTTGCGATGCGTACACATAGGACTCCCGTTTATGATAAGCAAAGCTATAAAAGTAGTCGCCTGTGTAGCATCGCCACCTCTCCCATGACCTGCCGTGCCGTGATGTCTTCTTTGTTATCGACTAACGTTAACGCCACCTTGTCCCCCTCAAAGAAACCCAATTTCATCTCTATCGCACTAGCTGAAGATCTCTAGATTTGCAAATACGACAAAAAGCTGCCCGGATTAAGATTAGTTCTAAACCTATGGGTAAATGAATAGCAGGCACAGTCGATGCGAACCCTTGAATTCGTGGCATATTGCTTGTCCTCTTTGTGACATGGATTATCTTGGAGTCATGGTTTCTCCTACGGCAAATCTGTGGCGATGCGTCAATATGAACTTGAATGACTCTTTGTTACGAGACATTGTTTGTCATTCAGAAGCAGGAAAAACGTCGAAATTTAAGGATTTTCAACTCCTTTGGGGAACGCACGTGCAATGATGTGGCCACTTCAAAATCGAGATGATTAGGGAAATAAAAGGTACCTCGGCGCCGGGGTTTACAGATGTGCTGGACTATGGTGCCGGCATGATGAAACGAATACTATGTCAAAGTAAGTATGTGGCACGGTTCGGTCCGGGTATTGTGGACAGAAAAATGTGGAGAGAGAGTATGTTGTATTGTAGTATCCTAGCTCAGCTTATATGAAGGTCATAGAACGGCGTTATTAGTAATAAGGTTCACGAAAGCGCTTGGCCTGCGACAAAGTACATACTAAAAGCGACTGAAATTAGCTTCTTTTAGTAGTTGTGCCACTAACGAATGGCAGCAAACAGTTGTAGAAGAGAACAGATTAGCAAGGCTGATATGGCGAGACCCATTAAGATGGCTAGACCAAGCTCAGACAGAAATTAACATGCATCAGCTACTTGATCAAAACCGTAGAGCAGATATGGGGAGTGAACGCAACAAGTTCGGCTTCGGGAAATTTGAATCTGAGATTATCATGACACTTTTCGGGTTCTTCAAAAGCTACCGCGTGCCAAGTGTCAGCAAAACCGCCGCCACTCTGAATATAAGAGATCAATTTGGTCGTGGTTCAGCAACCCGAATGTTGAATATCTGAAGAGGAACTAAAAAGTGAGAATACGTTTGGGAGAGACAGGTCCAAAGCTGTTGTGAGGTGTTAGCCACATAAGCCATGATGTGACAAGCCACGAAGGCGCTTCTGTAAAAGAGTAGACAAGTTCCATTGATGATTATGAACTTAATAAAGAAATAGGTCACGTTTAGTGAAGCTACGCCAATCGGCGCCGCTTCCCATTCTCAGAATCCGCAAAGGGGTTTGGATTACGCAAGCTCGGCTGCACAAAATCACGCCTCGCTCCCGGTAACAATTTGTATCCTTTCCCCTCAAAGCTCTCAACGCCGGTCTATCGTTCGGATCATACGCCAGGCACTCTCTAAGGACTTCAAAAAGCGAGCTACCTGCATAAACACCAGTGGTTTCCAAGGCAATACCCCACTGTCCTCCACTCTGGAAAAGTAATTGAGGAGGATATGGTCTGCGATTGACAAGAGTTTGACGGCCATCATCGAGGTACGGACCATTATCCGGACAGTGGTGCGTCATGAGTGAAAACACTATCGCGGCAATAGACCAGACATCAGCCTTCTCCGTGATCTTGCTATGAAAGGGATGATTGGGCTGGGCTTCTGGGGGGTAGCGGCCGTCGGTTGACGGGATCCGATATATGAGTGGGTTGTCTGTACTATGAAGCCCATCGATCGCGGCTATACGATTGGGATTCAAGTCGTAGAATGTTCTCCCATAGTCCACCAACGCAATGTCTGGAGCCTGCACCAATTGTTAGGATGTGTTTCCATGAATTATGCAATCAAAATCGTACATGATTAGGGCCGTTTGATTTCAGCAAAACGTTACCGATATGAAGATCATTATGTACTAAAGGCTTCCAATCAGGCAGATTTGCCCCCGGATTTCCTTCTTGTAGAACGATACAAGCATTTACCATACCCATGAACAAATGCCAAATGAAGCCCTCTGGGAGCGTATTGTAAGGTGTAGTTGGCACATCTTCACGACGCCAGTGATAATGTAATGCAGCCGAAAGTTGCCCGCCATCGCAAAGGTCGAGGAATATTCTGTATCTGCCGGCTTCCATCATGAGTCTATACCCACGGTGCTGAACCAAATTCCTGTGTGTTATCTCCGCATGATGGCTGTCAATGAGTTGATGCATCCGAATCTCTTTGGGTAGTTTGTCGCGCCATTCATCTGGCGATTTCCACAATAATGGATGTGGTGCCGCTTCTTTAACGACCAGACGATCTGAGATGGTGTTCGTTTTATCGCATCTGACCCACAGTCCAGCAGCACCATAGGCACCATGCCCCAAATACCGCGCTCCTTTCCAACGCTGTTCTTCACTTGTAAGATCAAGATCTCTGTAAAGGTGGCTGTTCAACCAATCTCTTATAATGCCCGACTTCGCATCTTCATACGCTTTCGGCGTAGGTTGTTCAGGCTGTGGCTGAGATTTGATCCATTCTGAAGGAGTCTGAACTTGCGCATAATGAGTTGGCAGCCGATCCCATGGAGTATTGGGCCAGAAAGAATAGGGATACGTGTCGACTGGCACCAGTGGCGCTTGTGGTACTACTGGCACTGGTGGTACTGGCGGAGGCACTGGTGGAGCTGGTGGAAGCACTGGCGGTGCTGGCGGAGGTACTGGCGGTGCTGGCGGAGGTACTGGCGGGGGTACTGGCGGGGGTACTGGCGGAGGTACTGGCGGAGGTACTGGCGGGGCCGCTGGGGGGTGCATGGGCATCACTTTTAACGTCCTTGCGCGTTGTGCATGCCGGGCGGTGTAGGGTACAGCCAGTATTAGATTATGGTCTCGCATACCGGGGCCTGTTGGATGGTGGGGAGCTGTGTTATAGTGAGCTCTGGTAAGATTATCCCCGTGCCAGATAGTGGCAATGGTATTATCTCTGTTAGCTGGAAACCATGTTAGGTACTAGTTCCGCATCTGTCTTGTTGAATATACCTCTAGTCCAAGCTGGTCTGTGTAGGTTCATGTATTCTGTGGCATCCCAACGGAAATAATTGTAAGCTTTTTGGTATGGTGGCGGCATGGCTGCGATTTTGAACGAGTGTCCGTTGAGGAAGCTGCATCTGCTATGCCGACTTTCCTTCTTGTAAAATTTGACGAAACAGTGATAGGAGTAGCTGGGGTCAAGTATCTGTACAGCGAATCCATTGTTCGGATAGTAGACAAAGAGAGACCTATGTCGTACAAGCAATGAACTTCCGAAAACGTCGTAAAAACCATGAAGTAGAATTATAGAATTCCTGCCTAACGAAGGGCATGGGGCAGAATGATTTGATCAACTCAGACCCTAGACCCAATGGTGACAGGCATTCTTGTTCCAACATCAATGCCATGTCGGCCCCAGAGCAATGTGATGTGACCAATCCAGGCTTTGGTCTGTCTCGTACGACATCTAAACACACATCGGCATACTCATCAAGGGACATGGGAGAGACAAAGCAATATCTAGTGTGTCCAGATGGGGAGCTGCAAACAGCTGTCGTCTTTGCTAAATGACGCGAGACATGGCACCTGAGAACAAAGGAGATGGCGTAGCCAATAATCGATCCCTAGTGGCAGGCATACTGATCCGTGAAAAAACCAAGATTAGAAGGGTTTCTATTACCGTCGTTGATGATGCGACAACCGATGAGTGGTTGTGATCTAGAGCCGCAGATACGTAGATGGAGTGAATGTGGGGGAAAGGACATAGGGCAGATGCGCAGTGGAGTGCGCGCTTATTTATTGCTTCTTGGCGTTGCTAGTCTCGCGCCAGCTGGTGATCGCGGTCGTCGACTTGACCAGATTCTTCGATAACTCTGCACACCGATGAAAACAGCGCCAGACATCAAAAGCTCAGTGGATAAGTCAAGGAATTAACCTCGTACTATTGCATGTATTGTGTACATAAAATAAAAGACAAACTCCGTTGCGGAAATCTAAGAAATATTGGCCAATCTGCTCGTCTGTCCCCTCGTCGCTGTAAAGCTTTGGTTCATTCTCCACCATAGCCGTCGCAAAACCACCCATAATTGCACATACCTAGGTGCCATGCCCCCTCCACTGTACCCGTCGCGCCACTCCTGAAATAGGACCTGATAACAAACGCTGCAGTTCCAATATCACTTCCCTTGCCCTCTTCCCTCTAGACGGTAAGATCCATCTCGTCGATTTCTGATTCGATGATCTCCAATCCATCTTCTTCGTACTCATACGCTTCGTCGTCATAGTTGTTGTTTTTCTGGATGTAATCGTCCTTACCCCACTTTGCCCAATCCGCTGAAGCGCAGGCAGCATGAGCAAGACCAGCAGCATAGGCAGCGCGGACAGCATAGGGAGCGTTTGAAGCGGGGGTAGCGTGGGAAGCGTGGGCAGCAACCTTGTAGTGTCTTCGGTCGGTTCTTGTCGCCCTGTGTGCGTCGGTACCACTGTCTTGCGGGGTCTTCCAGGACGGCGCTTGACTACACCGCTTGGAGTGTCCTGAGAGAAAGTTAGTCTGATATTGTTGAGCGATAATCTGGTAACTGACCAATGGCTCTATTTTTATGTATGTAGCGGTCTTGCCTTTGCCCTTGGCCTTGGCCTTGGCCTTGCCCTTGCTCTTAGCCCTTGTGTTGGCCGCGGGAGTGCTGGGACCTGCTTCGGTGAGGGCGGGTCGCACAGGCGCACATCGGCGGTCCATTTTTGCAGCTCGAGCGTTGTGTTATAACCACTCCGGCATATGTGCCTTGCTTGGAGAGGATGGGGGTGAGGATGCCGATCCGAACTGTGGTAACGGCGAGGAAGAGAATACCGCTGGTGGTGACGAAGATGCAATCGCTGACGGAGAGCTCATCTGTTGCAGGGTGTTCTGGTTTTCAGTAGCATCTTCCAAAGAGCACATCCATTTCTTTCGAAGTTTTGTTGTTGCGTTGAAGGGGCCTTCAATTTCTGGACGTTTTCATGACGCCATGGCCAGCAAGGATCTAGATTTCTTCGGGTACACGGCGATGATCGTTCCTTCGCCCACGTCGCCCCCATACTCAGGAGAAAGGTCGGCCCGGCTGTAAAAACCTCAGGATATAGCGCTTGGTTCTCGCGTGCAGCTTTTCCGACAAGTCCTGTCCATTATAGCACAGCCTTCAGCTTCATTGTAAACAGTTGAGATGAATAGGATACGATTCCGCCTTTCGCGACGATGCTTGGAGACGGGTTGCTGCCCTCTTAGCCCTTGCTGACGGGTTGGACGATTTTTCTCCATGCACCGGGCATCCGACTGAATGTGATGTAGGAGTACTATTTGTGCAATACACTGGTGATTTCCTCTTGGGTCATTGCCGGGGCTTGCGCCGAGGGAGTCTAGTCTTGGTGGCTCTGCTTGCGCGACTCCTTGCGGTTCGCGCTGACTCCTCAGCTTTGGCGACCACGCCAACCTCGGACTCGGTGCGCAACTGCTTCGTTGCGCTAGAATTAATTTCTTTGTTTCAGGCAAACTGTCGGCAACTGCTTGCTCAGCAATAAATTCACTTTATCTTGAGAGACCTCAGCGCTAAGTGCGTTCCCCCGGACGGCTGGCGCGCCGCGAGTCAGCACATGGACCGATGGTAGGCGAATGTGACAGAGAGTTGGGCGTGAGCTTGAGATTTGAAGAGTTTTAGTATGTAATGTTGTGATGTCAAGGTTAGAGGAAGAGAGAGGGGGCGGGGGTGCGCTGGTAACCATACCTAGGTTGGAGCAGACTGTGAGTCGCGAGACCGGACTGGGAAATTGTTCAAATCACAGAGAAAACTTTCAATAAACAGTTTTCAGGATTTTCAGGGTTGAATGAAATAGTGGGATGTGCGCAACAAGATCTACGCAAGCTGAAAAAGGGACACTTGGGCAGTGATGGTGGATGTATTCGTATGTTCACAATCCGATGTGTCCTTCCGTTATTGCGGTTTGGCTTTCCACCAGAAAAATGGGAACTTGGTTGAAAATCGCTCAGCATCGTTCGTGAAAGTGGTTGGGGTTCCGATTCGACCTGCCGTCCCCGGCGTCTTCCCTAACAGGTAGGCGAGTTTTATTAGGGGTAGACACACTACTAGCCTCGTTCCGTGTCGCTTTGTAGTGCTACGCTACATCAGGCCATGTCGATAGCGCTAATAGCACCAGTAAGTTGTTATTTTTTAAATGTTGGCGACCGTGAGGTGCGTGTGCAATCAGGAAACAGGCGGCGAGAGAAGGAGGAATAGCAACAACATGCGTTGTTACACCGGTAGACACTTTCAATTAGCACCTAGACTATCGAGCAGATATTGCCGAAAGCTATCTGCGGTTTACATGAAACTTTTGATAAGCGAAGGCCTCAGTAACGATCACTCGCTTCCATTCAGCCTCTTCGCAACCCTGGTCCGTGTAACCTACTGTAGGTACCGGTACATCATCCGATGGCGCTGCACGTCCTTCCAGGGTCGTACTTGTCATTGTCATTCTCCACAGTTTTATGAGCGCGGCAATGAAAGCAATTCAATGCACGGATGTCTTCGGCGGACCACGTTGGTATGCTTTTTTTCACGGACGTCGTACATGCATGACCGGGCAGTTTATCCAGAACGGAAGCTTTCGGACAGACGGAAATATACGCGCTGGGGGCAGTATCTACTACCTGGGCATCTACCTAGATTCCGACGGAGGTCGGTTGGCTGGGTTAGGATGAAAGAACTCGTGGGCCGGGTCCCGATGTTGGAACTCGGGCCGTGTTTCGGGACGTCTTGACGTCGGCGGACACCATGGCCCCACCCGCCGGAACTACCGGTACGGAACAGGGAACAGAACAGGAACGCGAAAAAAGCAGCCTACCGGTATTGTATTTGCGCTGTCGGCTCTTAGTCCGTAGTCTGGGCTCGTTTGCATCCGCAACCCGGTTTCACTTTGAGGCATGACATGGATGCTCTGTACGACTCACCATCTGTTAAGCGTGGTAGTCGTATCGGCCAAGCCGGAATGATAGCGCTCGAAAGTTTTCGGAGATGGCACTATTCTGTCTTAGGATTATTGGGGTGGTTGAGATGGAAACACCATCATACAGACTGGCAAGTTTGTTTACATTACAAATAATCGCGACTCTCGCTAGCCTTCTACGTCGACATCTGTCAAAAAGCCCAGTTTTTTTTATTTTACTGAAGAGCAAGTACCAGATTGATCGCAAAGTCCGGACGTTTATCACATCACTGTCGCCCACCATCTACTACTTGTATTCATCTCTTTCTGACAACACGCCACACGCACATCATCATCATCCTCTACATTATATTCGCTATATCACTGTACCCAAATCACATCACAGACGGCAAAGAGATTGAGCGCACCCTCTGTTTTGTTGCAGGTGTAAGATCTCTGCTCAGTGCTTATTTCCTCGGAGTTCTCGGCTAACTCATATGGTCGTAACAGTACTGAGGGTTCAGTGCTCATTTGGCAACATCTCTACTGTAGGCACTCCCTATTCTCATCTTTAGAAGGTCAGCCCGAGCCGTTATACCCATCACACACACAGTGACTGACAGTATCGCAGTCTCTTCAGAAGAGTTAATCGCAACCGCTTTCTTCGCAGCGCGGTCTACCAAGCAGTACGCTAGCACCGCTAGCTATGTCTTGCAACCGCTGCTCCTCCCACGATACGTCAACATCGAGAGCAGATGGCATTGGTGTCTCGCAAGCCATCAAGGAAGTGATAACCGGCAACCTTCAGTATCTTCGGAAGACGTTCCAGGATTGTGGAGGCAATGTTCCTGATCCTTCATTGTACTTGAACAAGCTCGTAGAGACAGTGGAAGTAGTTGAAACGGCTTTTGTCCAAGTCGCTCCATGCGACGAGGTATTACTTCAGCTGCTTGAGTTTCTCCGCGCCGAATTTCCTCGACATGCAGCCCCTGCGGAGACCGGGCCAGCGGCAGCACCCTGCTGTGGTCGCCCGCCTATCGTGGACCGCGAGCAGCCTCCATCTGTTCGCTTTACTGTTGAGCAGGACGACTGGGAGCAGATCAACAAGCACGACAACGCAAAGATCAAGACGATGCTAGGCGAATTGGGTCCGCCGTGGAGTGAGATAGCTCAGGTCAGCAAGCATCGACTCCGCCACTTCAACATCCTGGAAGTCTATTTTGAGAATGAGGAGAAGAGGAAGGCTATGTTGAAGACGGCCGAGAAGGCAAATGAGCTACAAGCCCTCAAGTGCAGGCTACAGTTGTACTCGGACGTTACGGTGCACCAAGACATCTATGAAGTCAAGGTATTCGATGTGCGATTCGGACGCAAGATGAACGCACAAGACTTGAAGTCCAGACTCTCTTCATGGTCCAAGGAGAACCTAGTCACGATCGAACGAGCTCACTATGTCAACAACGAGCTCAGGCTTGAGCTCACCAACAGGGACCAGGCCATCCAGCTGGTGGACCAGCAATTCATTGTTCTTGACGGCAAGAAGTACACCGATGTGAGAGATTGGGACAGACGATGGGATCGTTTCCAGTGCTATTGGTGCCTGGGGGAGAATCACAGTGCAGAGTGGTGCAGGGGGAGGGGAGCGAAGCCAAATTGTCTTTGGTGTGCTAAGACACATCCCTCCAAGGACTGTCCAGACTGGGGCATTGCGTCAAGGAAGAACTGCATCTACTGCGGGAAGAACCATTGTGGGACAGACAACAAGTGCAAGCATCCCACTGTTGTCGCCGAGCTCGATAAGCGAGGCAAGATGCAAGCCCGAGGAACGCGGTGGTACCGAAATCGTCGAGTCACCGATCAGGAAGGTTTTACCGTAGTCGGTGGGCGTAGGCGCGGACAGGCATCTGCAGCTGCTGGTGTTGGTACTGGTGCTGGTGCTGGTGCTACCGCCAAGCAGCCTGCCACGACTGAAGCCTCAGCCATGGATGCCACTGCAAAGCCTCAAGACCCCTTCAGGCAGCAAACTATGCATCAGTATACCGTGTTAAAGCCACCGCACAACAGACGGGCAGGTACTGCGTCATCTCCGCGCCGCTCCCGGACTCCTAGCTCAGAGCCGTCAACATCGCGCCAGCCTCCGGCAGCGAACAAAGATGGCAACGCCACAGCTACCGTAAGTAATTCACATCTCAACTTCACACTGCCGACATATTGACGTCATTACAGATGCCAACAAGGGAAGAATTTGCCCAGGCTGTCAAGAACAACAGCATGGCCCGCGAAACTGTAAGCCCTAAGTTTAACGCTGGGCTTGGGAATATACTAACTGATCTGCAGGCCTTGAACGCCATAGAGAGCCGCCTACCCCCAAGTACCACAGAGAGTTGTCCAGACGGGTCGCCCGGTAAGAAGCGGAAGTTCGACAAATACCGGTCTGGCGGAGGTGCCGCTTCCTCTTTATTGAGCCCCCCTCCACTAGTAGGCTTTGGACCTCAAGTATCGGATGTCGCCGCCGGCGCCGGTGATTCACAAGGCCCCAGCGTAATCAACGCTCATTTCGAAGCCACGCCTAGGTTCGTTTCACCGTCGAGTGTTACAATGCAGTTGCCGTCTCCAGGGAATCTTCCTCGCCAGTCTAGGTTTAAAAACATTTTCAATTCCAGCCAGTGCGATTCCCAGCAGAACCCCCAGCAAAGCTCCAAGATGAAGCCAGATCTCCCCGAGCAATTTGCCCGGGACAACCCTCGTACTCGTCCCCTTGTGACCCTTCAGGCAGATACAGCAAATACTTGGTCCCCGTCATTCGTATCACCAGCTCCAGCAAATGGTTGGTCTCCGTCGTTCGTATCACCAGCTCCAGCGTTATCTCCCCACGCACCCCACGCATACCAGCCAGACAAGTCTAGGCAGCCTGTCACGTCAGTTACTCCACAGACCTCACAATTACCCACATCCATGGAGCCGACTGTCCTGTCAGCCGAGACAGTGTTTGTGCCACATCCGATGTCATTTTCACCAACTGCATTGTTAGAATATATAGAATATTACAAGGCGAAAATGTTGAGTAATGGCTGGACCGAGCTTCAGGTCAACGAGGTGCTACATTCTCAGATGAAACGGGGTCCCCAATCGCAGGAACCAGAAGATGCTAAAGACACCGAAATGCCAGATGGACTCGACTGCTACCCAGGCGTAGGGACCGCGATGTCAGATCATGGCTCGGAAGACAATGAGCCGCTGCGCGGCGACCACGAAGATGACAGCGAAGCCGACTTCGAAGACACTCTGCTAAATCCCAACGATTCTGAGTCTCGTCATCTTGACCACGGCTTCGACTACGACGCCAACAACGACGATAGCGCCACCCACCAGTTGAACCCAACCCTCGCTTCTCAATGATTAGCAAACCCCAACCACGCCTACGTGTATGGAGCGAGAACGTCATGGGAACTCAAAGCGTTCAGGAGAAGGTTCTCTTCTATGCAGCCATAGAGAATGTTGACGTTCTTATGCTCCAAGACGTCGTTGCGAACACCTCGCAGCCCATCGAAACTCAGAAGACTACCCCATCGAACAAATCTGGCACGAGTGCTCGAAGATCAGCCAAGAAGAATACCTTCAAACCTGCAGTGACATCTCCGGGATTTCGGCTTGTACTCGAACACGCTTTCTCCCACCGTGTCTGCATCTATGTACGGCATGATCTTGACGTCTCCGCCTACGAGTTGGTCCAGCATGATGACATGATAGCAATATTCTCTTTACTGACGGAAGTCGACTGGCTACACATGCATTGCATATACAACGTCACGTCCAAAGAGTATTCCGACAGACAGGTTTAAGGAGCTAATGTCTGCACCAGGCCAGCATTTAATGATGGGCGATTTCAACATGAAGCACCCCATGGTGGGGTGACAGACGTGTTAGAAACAAAAAGTCCAGGGAATCCAAGGCGCTGCATGAGGCCTTCAAATATGAGCTGGAGATATGCTTGCTTACTCAGCGAGGCGCCAGGACCCGGGAGGCGACGCCTGGTGATCGCAACAGATGGAGTACGATCGATTTGGCATTTGCAACCTCAATCCTAGCCAAGCGATGCACGACAAAAATTTTGAACCACCTCTATGTCGGTAGTGATCACTACATTACTCAAGTCGACATTGAAATGTCACCTGATCGCGTGTTTTCTGAGCGACGCGACTATTCCAGCGCCAATGGAGCCCAGCTCTGTAACCACGTCAAAGAGCGCCTCAAGTCTTTCGAGGCCGATCCCTTGGACACTATCGCACAGCTCGATGAATCAGTCAATGTGTTGGTCGAAATCCTTGCGGAGGTAAATCAAACCATCCCGGTTCTACCGTCGACTCGGGCTTGCTTCACAAGCATGTCACCGAGCGTTCAGGAGGCATTCAAAGCCGTAAGACGTCGTGCCAACAATCCCAATGTCAGTCAATCACCAGCGTACGCCAGCGAGTTTAGAGAGATTGAGCTCAATGCGAACAAACTCTGGGCACTTGACAAGGAACTCAAATGGAACGATCACATGGCTCGTTCGACAACCAATCTGGACGGCACTTACAAGAAGTATCGTCAGGCCTTGCGCAAAGAGAAGACTCGAGAGCCGGCACACATGCCACCAGTCATTAATCCGAAAGACCCCAATATCAAACATACCAATGTTGATGCCAAGAGTGACTGTCTTGCTGAGGCGATCCTCCTCGTACCCACCGACCAAGTCGAACAGCGCACAGTACCCGACCTTCCCTTCGATTGCGATCCTGACGATTTGCCGGCTTGTGATCAAATCACTCTGGACCAGATCGATCAATTAATCCGGGAAATTCCTGGTGTCAAATCGATAGTAGACGGCGGCATCCCCAACGCCCTACTGAAGCTCTGTCGGGAGGCTATCGTGCCATATTTGCATCGACTCTTCAACGCTTGTCTCAAGCATTGTTATCATCCTGCTCGATTCAAGCATGCGACAACCTGCATTCTCCGCAAACCACTAGGCCCATATAACCTCCCCAAGAACTGGAGGCCTATAGCGCTCTTATGCTCTATTGGCAAAATGTTTGAGTCTGTGATTTGCAAGATGCTCACTGCTATCGCAATCAAGCACAACATGATCCCAGAAACTCAGATGGCTTTCGCTGGACGCACTACGGGTGATGCACTCCTCTATGTGGAGACCGTCATCCGCGCAGCTTGGTTCAAACGCAGGATGGTTACTTTGCTCGGTCTGGATATGAGCAAGGCTTACGACCGAGTGAACCGGACCCGATTGCTCCAGATTCTTTATGAGAAGGGTGTCCCCAAGGGCCTTATCGTCCTCATCCGCTCATTTTTGTCCGATCGCACTACCACCATCAGAATGCCTGGCAAGAGTTCCAAACGCCGGTACGCGGTCAATCTCGGAATCCCACAGGGTAGCCCTTTGTCACCCCTCTTGTTCCTCTTCTACACCGCCCCACTTCTTGAGAAGCTCGCCGAACCAAGAAATGGAAAGGGCTCTAGATTTCATGTGGCCTTTTCCGATGATCTCACCATCATGGAGGTCTCCGAGAGCGTTGTAGACAACTGTATGCGCTTATCGGCGGACTACAAGATCTGCGCACAGTGGGCCAAGGAGCACAATATGGAGTTCAACACGAAGAAGTTTGACTGCATGCATTTCTCAATGGTTCCCTCCGAAGCCAAGTCGAAGAGGTATCCCCTTATCCCAGGTTTCGTGCCAGGAGATCAGTTCGGCGTGGCATTGAAGTTTCTTGGAGTGATGCTGGATCCGAAGTTGAAATGGGGGCCACACATGGCTCATGTTCAGCAAACCAAGGTCGCACCTCTGAGACGAACATTCAAACGGCTGTTTGGACCAAAGTTTGGCCCACCAATGGAAGTCGGCACGCAACTCTACAGGAGCGTCGTATTTTCTGCGGTGACATACGCCCTCCAGGTCTGGGGCGATTTCGACCTACTTCCCAAGGTACACCAGCAGTACCTAGAGACAACTCAGAATATGTTTCTGCGTATCATTAGTCAATTGTATGGCCCGACAGAGGTTCTCGCTTTACACAAGGAACTCCGTATGCGAAACATTCTCGTCGAAATTGAACGTTTACGAAGCGCGGCTCTCGCCAAAACGACCACCAGACCGGTACTCCAGACCATCTGTGATGCTCACAACCAAGTCTACGATAAGGCGGATTCTGACGATAGAGTTTTGCCCGACCGCCGCCGCCGTACTCGTCGACAAGTTCCCGATCCCTTTTTCGCCCGATGGACTCGTGCTTCCAAACTCGCCGTAATTGCCAAACAATCGGCCCTCGAACACATGCAACGCGTTCAGTTCACGCCGTCGTCTGCAAACACTGCCCACCAGAACACACATGGCCATCTCCAACGACGTCAGCAACCGATGCTATCTGTCAAAGACCTCATGTCTATCAAGCTCAAGTAGATGGGGAACGAGAAGGCTGACGTGGAGATGGAGTCTCTTTGGATTGCCAAATGTGCCACTCGCACGTACAGGACTGCTGCAACGTACATGGAACCATGGAGTACTGATGTGTTTGCAGCACACAAGGGCCTTTCACGCATCGAAGCCATCAATCTTGTCAGGTTGAAGACCGAATTCGTTCGAGTCGCTGCCTTCATGTTCAAAATCTGTTCAGTAGGTCTCATATCCTGTCGTTTTCTCATTCCCACTCGTCCCCCATCTTCGTCCAACGTTGCACTACCCAAATGCATCTTTGCTAACATATTTTCATCATCAGACTACTTACCACCCCGGATGCCCTTGTGGTGCTCCATGGCAGACCGTTTACCACCTTTTCGCCCGATGCCCACACCTGAGCGCTGCTCGCCGACGACTTATCGAGGACACCGGCCACAACGACTTCTATCGCTGGCTTACACACGACGGAGCGATCGCAGCCAAATGGGCTACCGAATACTTTGGTCTCGTTGTTACAGACTGGATGCTACACTACCTCTCGGCGCTGGATCCGGATGCCGATCCGGGCCAGTTGCCACCCAGTGATTGCGACATAGTCGCCCAGCTCGAGAAAAATGCTGACTCAGCCACCAAGCCCACGCGTAAGTTTCGCGCTCCCTCCCGTCTCATCCCGTCACGTTGTCGTTGCTAATGGTTTCTAGAAGGCCGCAAGCGCAGTCACCAACCACCACCGCCAACATCACGACATCACCACATTGAACGCTCACGGGCAGCACAAGCTCGTACGACATCCCTTCTCCCGCTATCTCTAAGCTCTAGGCTTACCAACTTCGCAGGATTGCGACGCGCACTACAGAAGATACCTCCTCGAACCCACGATGCTCCTGCGGCTCATGCCACACGGCTCATGCCCCCGCGGTCCCCCCGGCCCATGACCCCTCACGATACCTGATGCCCGTAAGGATGACCTTACTCCAACGAAACAACCGGTTCTAACACAATTCTAGATCAGCCCATTGACTCCTCGCGACACTGTCGAACGACTCACCGACTACTCCGCCGAATGCCTCACGGTACCTCAGAACCCTTTCTCAGCACCTCGTCCATTCCACACATTTGCATTGGTTTGGATAGTCTAACAGTTCTCAAGAAGTCGGCTTCGTCTTGCGCATGCGAAGGACTTTATGCAGCGCCTCGTAAGATCCCCTTCCACCACCACTCACTCTGCCGTCCTTTTTCTCATATATCGCAGCCATCGCTCCAATGCCCTAAGGAATTGCTCCTCCCTTGTCGACAGAGGCTTGCAGTTGTTCGGTTTGCGCTCCAGCTTGCCCATCTTCCTGTAGAGCGACTCTACCATTTCCCGATCCTTCTGCACATCCTCGCCCCCATCTACACGAAGTATGTTTCCGATACCTATCCCTGATCAATATTGAGACAACGCTGACAAATTCTAGCAGTCAGCACACGACACACTCGCCAGATCATCGCCATCGCCATCGCCATCGCCATCGCCATCGCCATCGCCATCGCCATCGCCATCGCCATCGCCATCGCCATCGCCATCGCCATCGCCATCGCCATCGCCATCGCCATCGCCATCGCCATCGCCATCGCCATCGCCATCGCCATCACGCACCTTCGAATGCTTTCAGGCAGACCGCCTTGTACAGCCGTATGCTGAATACCTGTACCTTACCTTTTTTCGGCTTGAGCTAATGTCTAGTTTTAGAAAGCCATTGTCTGTTTGTGACCTGTTCGACTGGGCAATCAGGCCCCACTTTTGATTTATTTCGCCGCGCTTCTTGCAAGCCTGGATCCGCGTAGTTGATATGCCTGCTCCTGGTTCGTTTCCTCTTCATTGCTTCTATCTTCAATTTCTAACGACTTCCTAGCTAGCAAGCAAGCGTTCGTATCTGTCTTTGTCCTTGTTTCTGTCTTTGTTGAGCATGTTTCCCGATCGTTCGTGGCGGCAATATGTGAATGAAGATGGACTCGATGTACTCCCCTCCGGTGCTTATATACTGAGCCTGTGGTGAGTCGCTCCAGCAATTACGACACGGTCTTTTATTGTATATGCTGATCTCATCAGGCCTTCGCTACCACACAACTGACGACCACACAACCGCATCAGCCCTTTGAGCGCCCTCCGCCCTTTGGCCTACCAAAATCAACCAAATGAACCACCTTTGTGAGTATCAGCCCAACGCCGCACCTCGGGATCCTCAACTAACTTAAAATAGTGACTCCACGTTGACTCCCTTGTCGCACCCCGAATCCATCGACTCTAACATGTCCACAAACTCGCACATCTCATCGTCGCCGCATGGCCCTTACCTCTTCTAAGAACAAGTCTTCATTTCGTAGCTAGTTCACCAAATTATATTTTTTTTTTGGTCAATCAATCTCTCCAATCTCGTGACTACATTGTTTTTGCCGACCCTTCTAGATTTTACTTTAGGGTGAGAACTGATGCTGACTCCCCGCTGGCTGGCTCTGGTCTGCGCCCTTTGAGTTCTTGGCAACGCCCTAACCAAAATCCAACATCAACCCTGTACATGTACAAAAGGTCTCACCACGGTCTCTCGGAAACCTCTATCGACATTGCATACTTTTTGAAACCACAAGATTTTACCGAGCCCATCAGCGCACGATCATGGAGAATATGGATCAGCACCAGTCACCGCTCTTCCGCCTCCCACGGGAGCTGCGAGATGAAATTTACGGCTACTACTTGCATGAGGATGGCGGGTATATCATCTCGCAATCGGCTCAGCGACTTCAGCGGCAGGACGGACGATCAATCGAGCTTGGGCTGAGCTACGCCTGCAAACGAGTCGCCACGGAGATCGAGGGACTTGCCTTGAAGAAGAATGCGATCCGCTTTAGTGTTCTTCCTGCGAAGCATGAGAGTATAAGCCGATATTCTACTGCCGGTCTCTTCGACTATCTGCTGGAATGGCGCGCAGGGTTTTGCAGGGTAATGCTGTCTCACGCATACTGGTTGGTCTCACCTGAGGCTATGCAGGCGGTGCGAACGAGACATCCAGGTAACACTGCGGTTGAAAAGCTGGAGAAGACCATCATTAGAGATGGAAATTACTATCTAAAGGAAGGCTATCTTCACCAGTTCATGCTGGATGATGTAGTTAAAGATATAATACTCCATGACCTTATTCAGATCATCGCAGAAAATACGGACTTCGAGCTCCTCACGTCCAAGGAATACGATCCAGACGTGGATGTTGGTCCGTTATATGTCGACCCTCATGCCAACTGGGACTGGCGCAGCGAGTATTCTGATATTGATGACATTGGTAGCATTTCGTCAGACAGCGACGACGGTACAACCCGCTCTGCACTTTATTCAAAGGAGACACGGGATCGAGTTGTCGAATGGAGGCCTGCGTTTTGGTGCATGCCGCAACAGCAAGACCTCGCTGAAGTCGCAAAGTTTCTACCTACCTCGCTGCAAGACTTGACCCACGACGACGAAGGTCACGAACTGAGACTCAAGCAATACTTCTCGGCAGCCGCCGCCGCAATTCATTTCCTAGAGCACCTCGGGCCGAAACAACGCATGCATGTCCGCAAAATTGTCATACAGGAAGACCATACTAGCGTAGGACTCCCTCAGACCCATGCGCGAGGCCTTATACCGTTCTGCATCGAGAACCCAGACCTTCGAATAGAGCGACGTATCGATATCTGGAGGACCGATTTCATCCCCAAGAGCGAGCACTTTTCTGCCGACATCCCCTACATAGTGTCGGACGTTGCTAAGTGGATCAGCGAGGCAAGGCTCCTCCGTATCATGGGCATGCCATCCACTTCCTTCTCCTTGGTTCTCCACGGCCCCTCCGAAGAAGCGAGCCAGCAGCTTTGCGACGCCATGATCAAAGCTGCGATCTGGCATGAGGGTGCCCAGGAAGTCGCTCGGCGAACAGGGAGCGAACGGAAAGACTACTATAGTATAGCAGAAGATTTCGTTGACGTTATGAAGGCAATGGTGCGCGGCGACATTCCTGCGAGGTTCGAGGCAGATATGGGCGAGGTATGGGATATAGAGGAGATCTTGCGCGATTCTGAAGGCGACGAGCCTGCCAGCGCCAGAGAAGTGTTCGCTCTCGAGAATTTCGAGGAGCCGGTGGGAGGTTGGGAGGCGGCGCGCGCGAAATACATGGAGCAGACCGACTGGGTGGACCTGATGAAGTCAGGGCGGGGCCTAATGGAGGGCCTAATGGCAACGATGAATTACCTTGATGGGACCGATGTATGGTAGCATGTCCTGTATCGCGTATCATCGCACGCATGGATATCTTGAGCCAACAATGGCGAGTTGCCCCCTCGAAACAACACATGTGAGTGAAGCCGTAGGAGGAAACCTGAAGCAGAACGTGGAGTCGGGCTGGTGTTTGGTATGTTTGCAGTGTGACGTAAGCCCAGCCGCATCCTCTCAATCCATCAGCAACACGGTGGACGGCAGAGACGCAGGTTTCAAACGTCCACAAAGCGCTACTCGCAATGGCGGACAGCGACCTCTAACTAGAACCCTTTTCCTTGCTTGTGAGTAACACGTGAAAGTAGAACGCGCCGCCCAATGCCGCCCTGAAGCCATCGCGGTCTGCCGCCATGCACCCGGTTCATCGACGACCGCCTCAATCTTAATGGCATAGAATCAAGGGGAAAGGCGAACTGTGCCCCGCTTTGGCACTCCCGAGGTCATTGTATGTAGCCTAATCCGTTGGTGTTCGCAGTTCGCGTCCCGCAAACACGCGGGCTGTGGCTTGGTCTGAGAACAGGGACAAACGCAGGCACATAGCTACGTCACTGCCCGCATGCCTTCATAACATAGATTGCAACCACTTTGTATCGACACATACCCAAAATCTGCTTCTCCCCACTTTACACCCCCCTTTTATCGTAATTGACTAGCAAAAAAACTGTCGCAAACATGGAGACGATTACCAACCTTGCGAGCAATGCTGCCTCGACTGCCTCGAAGCTCATCTACGGCGATCAGACCAAGGCTGACGAGACCGTCGACCAAACCAAGAATAACGAGACCGCTGGCAAGGAGCCTATCTCAGGTGAACAGGGTATGGGCACTGCGACTCAGCCATTCGACCAAGGCAATGCTGGTGAGCTTCACAATTCCATCCATCATGTATCACAGACTGACCCCGCTTCGCAGCAACTCCTCTAGCAACTGCCGAAAAAGGCACCTTTCTTGACTACGCCAGCAATGAGACGCTGGGCAAAGAGCCTTTGTCTGGGGCACTTGGCAAGGGTACCGTAACAGAGCCGTTCGACCAGGGCAACGATGGTGAGTGTCCCATTGTCCCCAGAATGTCGCGTGACTATTCAAGTGTACTAATACAACCCAAAGCCAAGGCGAACGAGAAGACTTCCAGCTCAGATAAGTTCCTGAAGCTCGACCCTGTCACAAAGGGACCGACCGAGACCAAGACCGAGTCGACGGGTGACCCAAAAATCTACTCAAACAGCCAGGACCCATCCTACGCAGGCATGCCCATCGTACCTCTCAACCCCGACGCTGCTACTTCCAACACTGCTGCCACTTCGTCTGCGCCCACGACCACCGCCATCACAGATAAGGCCGGAGTGACTGATAAGCTCTGGAAAGACACCCCCCTTGATGACATCAGTCGCTCGGGCGCTCCAGGAGCTGGCCCTGCTGCTCCTACCGACGTCACTCCTGCTGTCCCTGGTTCCGCAGCCACGACTACCAGCACCGACCCCGCCATCAAGACCTCCGCCCCCGACTCTGTAACGGCTTCTTCAGGCGTATACTCAGGCTCGGAGACCAACACTTCCGGAGCTGGTGCCATCGCAGACACCAAGACAGATGCAGAGAAGGCATCTGACAACCGTGATACCCCGGAGTGGACATCAACTGGTGTGCCCTCTGACAAGAGTAACTACGAGGCTGCTACTGCCAGGCAAAACGCCGCCTCTCCTGGAGAGTCCAAGGGTACGTTTAAACACAAAGCTGGACACATTTTGGGAAATGCTGATGGCGTTGCAGGTTTGACTGAGCCGCCAGTGGGTCGCAAGTCCGAGTCCAACGACTTGTCATCATCCCCTAGCAATGAAGAGAAGGGCAGTAAGATGTCGCACCTCAAGGAGAAGATGAAGAACAAGCTCCACATCGGAAAGGACAAATAAGCGCTCGCTTTGTGCCGCGCAGAGAAGGGGAGGCTTTGATTGATGACAGACGAGATATGATACCACGGGAATAACCGGACATACGAGGACGACGCTCGTAATATAGTCTTTGCAGATGATAATTTAATGAGTTTAGTTCAAATCCGCAAAAGTGATGCACCCAATGAGCGTCATGATCCTTGCTCGTGGCGGACCCTAAAATTAGCGTATCTTCGGCAATCTGACCTGCGAACATGTCAGCCTACAAGACTTGCTCTTATCACACGCCTCACTTGCAGCCCAACAGCATCACGTTTGCACCCTTTTGATCCTATGGATTGATTTGAGGCACTCATCACGCGACTAGACTCCCCCACTTGATCATCCAGAAAAAGCATTCTTTAGGTACGTCGCGGCTGTTCACGCGCTGCTTTGCTGAGCCTCCCTTGCTTGCTGCGCCCTCCAATAGATTACGTTCACTCCTTCGTACCTTTTTATGCTGGTTGGTTTCCTGCCCATCAAGCTTGAATCCACCTAGCACCACGAACCATGGGTCACGTCTAGCGCGTGATGCCTGATATGGTGTTCTAGCCAGAGAGAGACTGCATTGTCTTGCTTTGTATGGAATAAGCTTGACTATATTGGTCTTCTGTCATCTATTAGCGTTCTTATATTCCGAATCCACCTTCTTCCCACCACTTCCTTTCCTGAAGTCATCCGTTTACAACATACACGCACACACCGGCGTCAACATGGGAAATATCGGCAACGAGAATACGGCTCGCAGAGCTGACAGTTCTAGCAATAGAACCACGCCAGGACGAGATACTCGCCTATCGAGGGATTTATCCGGCTCCCCGCATCGCCAAGGATATATGGATAAAGCTAATATGATACGAAGAGCGGCGGGCAAGAACCCGCATGTTTGTGTTATCGGCGCTGGTGTTGCTGGGCTGAAATGTGCGGACGTGTTGTTGAAGCAGGGTATCAAGGTTACAATACTTGAGGGGAGGAATAGAGTTGGCGGGAGGGTGGGTACCAAGAAAATCAATGCGACTCTTGCACGGATGCTAATCGAGGGTAGTTATGTCAAAGTAACGGGTTAGGCCATCTAGTCGATTTGTAAGACCATTTTAATACAGCCTACAACAAACCGTGTCAGCTGATAAAGACGACAGAGGCCCAAATTGGATACATGGCACCGACAACAATCCCATATTAGACCTCGCCAAGGAAACAAAAACGATTACCATGAACTGGGATGGCCGGCAGTCCGTCTTTGATAGCCTAGGAAATCACATGCCCGATGAAGACGCAGCAAAAAACACTGAACATGTTTGGTCCATTATCGAGAAAGCAATGAAACATTCGAACGAGGAATCCGCAAACATACCCGCAGAGAAGAGCCTATACAATTATTTTGAAGAACAAGTCGAGAAGATGTTCCCAGACCAAAGCGACGAAGCAAAACAAAAGCAGCGAACCATCCTCCAAATGGCCGAGATGTGGGGCGCCTTCGTCGGCTCGCCAATCCAAACGCAAAGTCTAAAGTTTTTCTGGCTCGAAGAATGCATCGACGGCGAAAACCTCTTCGTCGCATCAACCTACGAGAAGATACTCCGAAAGATCACCGAGCCAGCGCTCAAAGGAGCAGAGATGTTATTCGAACATAAAGTAAATAAGATAATCTCGCACAAAGATGATGTAAAAATCAGTGTAACAGTCGAGATTGATGGCAAGGGAAGCATGACATTTGACGAAGTAGTCATGACAGCGCCACTAGGCTGGCTCAAAAGAAACAGTGCTGCTTTCGAGCCCGCGCTGCCGCCACGTCTGCAACAAGCCATTCAAAACCTGGGTTACGGCCATTTAGATAAGGTATACATCACCTTCCCAACCGCCTTCTGGAACGTACCAACAACCTCCTCCCCTTCGGCAACTACCACATCCCCTTCCCAACCAACCCCAAACCTCACAGCAACGACAGCACCCCTCCACAAACCCGCCCCTGATTCCTCCTCCTTGGTAACAACCACTCACTACCCCGGTTTCACACACTGGCTCCACCCCACCTACGCTACCCCCGCCAACCCATCAGCCTGGAATCAAGAAGCCGTCAATCTCGCCGCCCTCCCCCACAACACCGCCCACCCAACCCTCCTCTTCTACACCCACGGCCCCACAAGCCAGCACCTCGCACACCTCCTTTCCACCACCCCAGCCCACAACACACCGCCCTGCTAACCGCATACTTCCATCCCTACTACTCGCTCTTACCCAACTACTCCGCCTCCAGCGCAGATTGCGTTCCTAGCGCTGTGCTGGCGACGGCGTGGGCAAACGACGAGCTGGCGGGTTGGGGCAGCTATTGTAATTTCCAAACTGGATTGCGGGAGGGGGACGGCGATGTTGAGGTATTGAGAAGTGGCGTACCGGAGAGGGGGGTTTGGATGGCGGGGGAGGCCTGTGCGCCGTTTGTGGCACTTGGGACTGTGACGGGGGCTTGGTGGAGTGGGGAGGGCGTGGGGAAGAAGGTAGGGATGGCGTATGGACTTGGGATGAGTGGTAAATAGATGGGAATGAGAAAGGGGAAGGGAGGAAGGACTGTTGACAGAATAGGTTATTGGTGGGTTTCCTCAGTTTAGAGAAATAAATGGGAGATTCGGATGTAGGTACCGTTGTTTTGTATGAGGGCTTGGTTTTCGTACTGAATACGCTCATATCTTGCATAACCCTCTCTTTGCTGAGCCTGCGCATATTACTACGTCTTATTCGTGCCCTCAAATGCTTTCTCGTTGCCTCTAAGTCCGTCTGCCATTACAACTCTCGTCTTGTCTCTGCTTTGTGCCCCATAACAATACTACTACGTAATAACGTAGGCCATTCATTATCCATATATATCGTAGCTGCCGGTGGGTAATACAGCGCTCGATGTACTTCGGTGATGTACCAGTCGATAGTTCGCACGTTCCGACGCTACACTTGAGGAGGCTGGTGCGCGCTTCTCGCTTCTTTCCTCTTTCTGGATTTTCTTCCAAATGTGCGCAACATGGGTATTTCATCTCCAGCGTGGCTTACGAAGCGGAAAACTGAAGAGCACGTGGCGCGCTGGCCGGTCATTTGGCTGTTTGATGTCATGCAATTCCTCCAACACCACTTCCCACCTCATTCCGAAATCATCTCAACACCCCCTATTCCAAATCTCCACCCCGCAAACTCACTCTCACCAAACCCCCACAAATTCTTCGTTGTAACCTCTGCCCTTGGCGTCGCCCAACCGCCTTTCCAAACTCCTTTAGCCTCAACGCTATACCTTCCCTTCCCCATCACCACTGCTGCGCTTTTATCAAAGAAAACCTCCTTGCTCATGTTCTTTCCCGGTGCCAGCTCCATAATCTGGCCCGGTGGTGGAGGCATCTTACGCGTGATCTTCCTAACAACCTGCTCCACCGCCTTTCCGTCGCTTGTCGTTATGGTAAACACGCCTGTGTCTAGAGCTGAGGCATCGAGGGGCGTGGCCCATTTGAGGAGCGTGTACGTGGTTTCCGGATGTTTGTTTGTCAAGGTGATGAGGAGGGTTGGTGGAGAGGTAGACGTTTGAGCGAGGGAGAAGGTGAGGCCTGGGATGCCGGCTGTGGTGGATTCGGAATGCGGTATGGTGAAAGTGAGGGGAATGGGGGACTGGTAGGTGTAGAATAACAGTAGCAGGAAGAGGGAGAGAAGAGTTGAGAGGAAGGTTGCGAGGGGGTGGGGTAGTGGTGGCATTGGTGGCATTGGTGGGGCTGTAGACGTCGTGTAGTAAAGTTTATTACGGTGACAGCGTGCTGAAGCTGCGAGATGAAGGGAGAACAAAAAGACTGGAAATCCCAGGTACCTAAACTTCACATGTATCGATATCCAAGTATACCAACCTACCCTCCCGAGTACCGTTTCCACACCCGACGCGGCGCACTCGGAGATGTAGCAGTATAGCAAGCGGCAGTATTGACACACACACCCCAACCCTCACCACCACCACCTTCTCCTCTCCCAACGAAACACCTCCCTCCACCCCATATCATCCATCGGCGTATATTCCACAAAGAGGCGCTTTTAATCTCTATTAGCGCTAGCCACCCCGCTCCCAGGGTTACTAGTCTGGCAGGTAAGGAAACGCATTTAGAAACGAGGGGAAACTGTGTCAACGGCGGCGGAAGACAGGGGTCGCTTATGGATAAATGTGTCAGAGACGCGAGTGCGGAACTGGAGGTTCGTGCTGCGTAGAGATGGAAGGGGTTAGAATGTGTTTGTGGGGGTTCCAAGGGTTTCAGTGGGGCTGGGCAGGCGGGCGCTAGGGTTATTTGGCGTCTTGGCTCGAAGGCACGGGGAGTGACAGGGCATTTGAGAATGCGATGTTGTAACACGCTATATTTATCCTAACCTTGCTGGCATTTCGCTTACAAATTTTTAGATGAAAAGATGATAGTTGAGGTGTGCTTTTGGCGGATTGGTCGTAAAGTCAACATTGTATTCGTTATCGGCTCTTGTGATTATCGTAAAGTATCATGCATCAACCGACGCGTTATCGTGTGCCAAGTGTCGTACCATGGAGAAGATGTTTCAACCCCATTGGAATCTCTCCTCGTCGATACGAGTCCCTTCTTCCCAACACTTTTCAATCCATCCCAGTCCGACTACGCGAGCAAGGCCATTGACCCTCGCTTTCCCCTTTGCTGCTGAAGTTTGGCCATCTGCTACAACAACATGCGTTACACCCTCTTCATCCCCACCATCTGCAACCTGCCCGCCTCCAAACCTCACATAGTTCTTTGCCAGTCTTACTCTCAGTTCTGACCCCACTTCCCCAGAGAATTTCGCCTTGACGTTCTGAAACATGTACGTTTTGAACTGCGAAAAGTCCTCTCCATGCCCCTCAAGTTGTTCCAAGAATGCATCTCGGCTGAACTTGCTCTTCGGGATTTCCACCCCGTCAAGCAACCTCCGCATTTCATCCACATCAGTGATATCGCGCGCATATGAATCTCCATTATCATCAAGATTGGCCTCATAGTCAATTTGGTCGTCGTCGTGGAGGTAGTACATGTGTCTGTTAGGTTCGAAAGGGAGAAGGTAAGGCGGTGCACCGGCATCTCGCTCGTTTTGCATTATGCAGTCCTGTAGCCAAATGGGCTTGACGATATTATTTGTGCCGCGCTTTTCAAGCGAAGCGACTTTGATGAGCCGCTTGTCTGCAACAATGACAAGGTCTTTGGCAGTGGTATTGCGCTGGATAAGCCTTCCCCCGTTCGCTTTAACGAGGGCCTCTAGGTCCGCTTTTGATTTCTTGCTTGGGTGGACTTGCTCGGTCATTATATAAAAAGTTAGGCCTTCAAAGACTTTGGATACTGGGCCTGCGTACGGGGTTATAACTGCGTCGTCGCCAACAACGGTGAGCGGTTTCTTGGTCGTGCGAGCCTTTTTGCGGCGGGACTGTTCAATTTTGAACTCTTTCTCCTTTTCTGACTCCTCTTTTTCTGCTCGGGATTTGACATCAAGGAATTCTTGGATGGAGAGGGCTTGATCCCAGCGCTTGTCTACGCGGAGGAGCTTGAAGCGGGGGAAGCGTAGGGTTAATGTGGAGCGGAATTTGTCGCTGCTTTCTACGCTGGCGGCTTTGCATTCTAGGACCACCGAATCGCTCGGTCGGATCCATTGGTCTGGCCGCTCGTGTTGACGATTTTGTTCGTGGCCGCCCAGCTCGATGAATGGTGGTGGTCGTCGACGATCCCAGTTGTGCCATTTTCCTTCTGTTCGACCTCGTATGGCAGCATAGTCCTCGCGACTGAATCCGCCCCCGACTTTGAAAAATGACCAACAATGCTCGTATTTCGGATCACCCGGCTTTGCGTCCTTGTCCGTCAGTAACGCGCACAAGAAGGACGAGTGCACACCACCACGATGGCCGGACCCGAAGTACCCACCGACAACTATACAATCGAGCGATTCGCCAAACTCTGACATGTATTCTGGCTTGACCTTCATCCAGTCGTTATTGCGCTGGTTGAGGCAGTACATTGAACGGGGGTTCTTGAGTACAAGGCCTTCGGAAGATTCCGCGATGACCTTGCGCAGTGCTGGCTCGATCTCGGTGTGTGAGCGTGCTTCAATGTATGGGTGAACTTCCAGTCTTCGAGTCACGCCTTTGACAGCGCTTTCAAGAGCACGCCGGCGATCACGTAGTGTGTACTGTGTGAGTAGTTTGTCGTTGAGATAAACGCAATCGAATACTCGGAACAGCGGCCGTTGGCCCGTATTTTTGTTCGTCTTGTTCTCCTTTTCAGACAAAGCTGCCGTCTTCAGTGTACCAAAGCCGACAATGTGGTCAGTTTCCATGTCCCATGTGATCATTTCGCCATCCAAGATGATGTTCCTGACATTCTCCCCCGAATGCGTCGGTGATGAAGCGTGTCAGTGCACCAGCCTCGTCGCCGTCGAAATGTCGACCATATAGATATGCGTAGTCCTTTGCCTTGCGTGACCAGAAGCCGAACAACTTCCCGCCTGGCGCGTCTGGATCCTCCATCATATGAAGCTGCATTCTCTCTCCGTCGAGCTTCTCCTCAATCCAGAAGGTATCATCGTTCTCATCTCCCTTGAATCTCGTGACGAGCTTTTCGAAAGAACCAACCTTGTCTTGGAACTGAGCCAACTGGGGTTGAAAACACTGCATCAGACTAAGACCAGTATCTTCACTTTGTAGTCGAAGCTCAATGTCGAAGAGCTCCCAGCACACGCGTCGGAGATTCGAAGATATGTTGAAGAGTGTTTCTGCGTCTGGATGCCATATGTCAAGAAACGTCTTCTCCGTTGCACCAATCTTCATCTGACGTAGAATCATGCGGATCAGCCAAGTCATCTCTTCAGCATTCATCCTCCGATAGAATCTCTGGAAGATCTTGACTTGCTCATCCTCGGCACCAACCTGCGACAGCCTATCCAGTGCATTGTTGACTTCTGCAATTGTCATGTCGCTGTACTCGGTTTTGAGTTGTCGTGTTGACAGAATCTCATAGCATCTCCCTGCAAAGTCACCTGCTGTGGAAGCTGAAGCCTTGTTGAGTTGGCCGGGCAGTTTCCAATTGAGCATGTGCTTGGCATCATCTGAGTCCTTGCCGATTCTGGTGAGTTTGATCAACACCTTTGCAATTGCCTTCTCTTTCAGGCCGTACATGGCCCGATCACGGTCTTTCTCGGGTATGATGAGTCGCATTGCCGGGTAGAAGTCGTTGCCGACCTGCTTCCGCCAATTTGCGATGAATCTTTGAATGATGTTCCGCTTGGCTTCATGGGGCGACATGTTGGAGTGTCCGTGTGGACCAACTCGCCGACGAGCCCCTGCTGGCTGCTTCCTCTTCTGCGTCTCCATGAGCGGATTGAAGAGGTCAGTGAATAGCGTGTGAAAAGGCAATGTTTTGTGGAGGTTTATCGGCCTGGTAGGGTATTTATCATCGAGGTCGTCATCGTGGCCGTACATGAGGGTGTTCTCCCTAATCGCGTCCGCGTCGGGCATTGGGGTATCTTCCGTCATGTTGAGTGCATTGAAAGAGAAAACACTGGATGCGCCGACAATGTGTATATGAAGTGTGGATCGTGGTTGCCTGGCAGGTCGCGTTTAGCGCTGCACGTGCTCACGTGACGAGTGGTCTCCGAATCTGGTTAGCGCATCATCACTCATCCATGCGACTGTGGAGATGATTCACAAGGCTACAATGCCAGTGCTCAGCTGTGCTAATCTTGGAAACATGGGCTCCTTTTCGTTTAATCGCTTGTTACTTCCTGCATCATAGGGTCAGCTTACCGGATACAATCGACCTCATCGTGCCTTGGATACGTCATTATTCCACGCCAAAGCCGCCAAAGCCAATGGACCGTAAATGAGCTCGGCACGTAATCAAGGCTGGGTTCCGCAGTCGACAGGCCATACGCAGCACAACGTCCGCGATGCCGCGCTGCGAGGTGCTTCGCTCGCCTTCTCGAAGCCACCTCCGAAACCCAAGCCGGTGCTGAAGAATTACACAGGCGGAGATAATGGGGCTTTGCTTGCGGCTACCAGAGTCGGGACACGCAGCCCTGCATCCGTGCGGAGAAACTACACTGGTGGTTCGGTAGGCGGCACCAGGCCAAACCTATCCAAGTCAGACAGCTCCAGCTCCTTGGGCGTGCCTGACGATCACGGCGACCGCATATCGTCCCCGTCCAATATCGCGGCTCGGCTTGCAGCTGCCCGACACAGCCCTCTGCGGCCGACACGCCAGGCTGCCGTGGCATCCGTTATGGGCGAACAACAGACGGATGATCGGGATGCACTGCCTCCCTCTGGGAGCGTGGGAAACGTGCTGGCGAGGTTAGAACACAAGAAGCCCACTCAGCAGCCCCAGAAGAGGAGAGATAGCCTGGGATCACACTCTGCTGCTGCCAATGTTCAACGGCCAAAGCCACGCCATGAGACTACCGACGATACTCCCATACCGCCGACAAACTCTTTGGTGAAGATGTTTGAGCAAGTCCAACGGCCTACAACTCCGACAAATACACCCGCCGCACCCTTACACGTCACCCGAGACTCCCCACCTCCGGTTCGATCGCCCAAGCCACAGCGCGCATTCAGAATGCCTCCTGAGCCAACCGAAGACGCTGTGCCATTGCATAGGACCAGGACGCATACGCCACCGCCCGTCAAGCCAAAGCCGAACATTGCTGTTCAGTTGTCGTCGCCAAACATCGATAGCAAGCAAGCATACTTTAATACACCTCAAAAGGACCCCGTCAAGTCTCCCCGTGTCAGTCAGAAGCCATCGCAATTGACGCCTATCAAGACGGCAATCTCAGCACCGCCCAAGCCACCGTCACGAAAAGCATCTAGCCAGGCAGAGCCAAAGTCGGAAGACGTATCACAGCCAACCTCTTCACACAGACGGATAGTGTCTACATCAGTAGAAGGCCTCATGTCACCCTCGTCACCTTCGTCCTTCAAGTCAGCCAAGGAGGAGCAGGAAGAAGAAGAGGAGAAAGAGAAGTCTAAGCCCAGCCTACCCCCACCTCGACGATCAGCCATGCGGAAGGCCGACCTGGCGCCAGCAGCCAGCAAACTTCAGCCATCCGCAGCGATACAGACGAAACCGCGCACCCAGAGCCAGAACCCGACTTCAACGCCACGCCAGAATCTCTCGCCGCACCGCCGGCCAACATCAATTGCAGGAAGCGCATCATCTTCGGTATATCACAACAACTACCAGCGCGAATCCGTCAAGCAGATCACACAGCACATGACGGGAGAGTCTCTTTCGAGTGCGATAATGGGTGCAGCCCTGGCATCCCACTCGCGTAACGCTTCTCCAGCACCACGTCCAATGTCGGTTGAGCCGCTTTTTCCGCCCCGCAAACACCACCACCATCACTCGCCTTTTCATCGTTCGCCCTCGCCGCCGAAGCAATCACCACCGAAAAACACAGGTAAGATGCGCACCACCATGCGCAAAGAGCCTTCGTCATCCGATGATGAAGACAGCAAGGTCGACAAGTACAAGAAAAAGGGGACCCGCATCATGGGCATCAAAGGGCGGAAACACCCAAACAAGCATCATGAGGGCACAAGGCGGCGTTGGCGCGACCAAATCACGGAACGAGAGCGGAAACGGTATGAAGGTGTATGGGCGGCAAACAAAGGCCTTTATCTACCCCCGTCTGCTTCCACATCACCTGACGATGATCCCTCAGCGGACATTTTGAATATTTGTGTCCAGGAGATTTGGACACGAAGTCGCTTGCCCACGCACGTGTTGGAAGAAGTCTGGGACCTGGTTGATAGCAGAGGCATTGGCAGGCTTAGTAGGTATGAGTTTGTTGTTGGCCTTTGGCTGATTGATCAGCTGTTGAAGGGCAGGAAGTTGCCAGTCAAAGTCAGCGATAGTGTGTGGCAGAGTGCGAGAGGTATAGGTATCAAAGTCAAGATACGGGATTAGGCAGTTTTTGAACAAATGGGGTGGACTGGGCTTAGTTAATTAATATCCTCAGACAAAGGACTTGAATACCTTTCCTATCACCTAGTTGACATGTAATACTTGACACCCTAGTATACAAACCTCACTGTATGCACCAGACAGGCCTGTTAGGAATAGAATAGTGGGCTTTACCTACACTGTCGTTGTCAAATATTTCCCGTCACCCAAGTGCTGTGGTAGGAGCTAAGGTCTAGTCTTGCCCATTTCTCTCTCCCTCCTTCTCCTTCTCCTCCTGCATACTGACCAACCCAACACTCCTAACAAAATTCGCCATACTCCAAAAGCCCCCGCTGAAGTCAAGATCATACCAGTAGTTCACAGCACAACAGATACCTTCATCGTTGCAAGTCTGACTCACTTTATGATACCATAGTGCGGGCAGATACAGCACATCCCCCTCTTCCAGCGTAACGCGCAGCAGATGCGAAAGATGGCTGTACGGTGTAGCATTTACGCTGGGATTATCCGGATCCCACGTCGCAAACGGTACGTATTCCTCCGGACTATCAATCTTCGCATATAAATCCCCTTTTCTAATCTCTTTCCTTTCCCCCTCCCCATCTTTCACCGCATACGTCGCAGCCAACACCTCCCTCTCGCCCACACAAGCCGCCTCCACCGGCGGCAACAAAACAAAATGTTTCCTCCCCAGAACCTGCACGTAAACATTCTCGTAGTTGTCTTTATGCAGCGCAGTTGTGGAATGCGAGTTCCCAAGCCAGAAGTTTATAGCGTCGGGGTCGGTACCGAGGGCTATTCGCGCCCAGGGGATGGAGGCGGGTACGTCGGAGAAGAGGGTTGAGTATTCGTGGCGGAGGTTGTCGTTTTGGGTTTGGAGGTAGTGGGTTGGGCCGGTGTAGGCTGAGCCTTGTTTTTCCTGGGTTTGGATGGCGGTGAGGGCCGTATGGAAGGGGAGGGTTGTTTCGTGGGGTTTGATGAATATGGCAGTGTTGGTGGTGCTGGCGTTGTTGGCGTCTGATGAGGAGAGGGAGATGACGGAGTCGGCGTTTCCTCTAGGGGTCATGGCGACGTTGACAGGAGAATCTTGCATTATGGCTGTGAGGTAGGCGGCGGACCATTTTTTACAGGCGGTAAAGTCGGAGGCGCCAGAGCGGAGGACGAAGGGCGTGTTGCGGGAGATGTGGCGGAGGAATTCGAGGGGGGAGGGAGGTGAGGTTAGGGTGGAGATTGTAGTTGGATTGAGGTCGTGGTAGGTCGTTATTAGGTCTGTTCGGGGTTTAGGATGTATTGGAGGCATTACGTATGGGTATGATAGGCTTTGAGTAGGATATAAGAAGAACGTGAAATGGGAAGATACGGGCGGTCTCGTGACTGGCTTCCTTTTTTTTTGGATAACCCTTTGGTAGTGGCTTGCTTGAGTGTAATGTAGAGTATAGGGCAGAAAAAAAATGAATCAAGTTTGGAAAGAAGAAGTGGAAGCACCTTTTACAGCATCTTGCAATGTTGCTTCGCCGTCTAAGCCAGTCGGTGCAGGCCTCGCACAATATCAGCATAACAGCCATGTAAGACCACTCATATTAGCGCTTACCGTAAACTAGCCTGCTCCAGACTCTTCAGTCCTACAATTTCATCTTCGCCCTGCAACATGTTCGATGTTCCTATCAAGTCGCGCAAACTTGTCAAAGTGGGATAACCCCATGGAGTTAACTAAGCTCTTAGCGCCGGGGATACCACCGGCTTTGTAGATTTCCAACATCGCACCTCACACCCAGCGCTCTCGCCGCCATTGCAAGCTTGCAACGAGACGCACAAATTCAACATCAGCCTAAACATGCTAGAGCGATAGCAAAGCTCTAAACATCGCCTGTAATGCCGCTACCATGGTCCTTCTTCCATCGTCACCCCAATAGATCCGGATCACCGCTCCTCAACGCGAGTGCCTGGGCACGTACGTAGTTTAACCCCCAGTAATCCGCCATCCTCCACTGCCGCTAACAAACCCCTTTAAGGTGGCGCTGCAATTTCCATGCAAATAATCCTCGTCAGCCACGTCTTTGCACGATACATTGGCTGCATCGAAACCACCTACGGCATCTCCATGACGCCGACCATGCCCCCAAGAGGAAACGTCATCGTATACTCTAGTCTGCACCGCCGCGGGCGCGGAATCAAAGTCGGCGACGTAGTAACGTACGTGCATCCTATTTTCCCCAATATGAGGGGTTGCAAGCGCGTTATTGGTATGCCGGGGGATTTTGTTAGCGTGGTGTCCCAGGCACGGCTGCAGGATGATGAGTTTGAGGTGGATACGGAGGGAAAGTGGGCAGTGGTCAAAGAGGAGTTGATTAGAGTGCCTGAGGGGCATTGTTGGTTACAGGGTGATAATTTGGAGTGGAGTCGTGATAGTAGGTTGTATGGGCCGTTACCCTTGGGGCTTATCAAGAGCAAGGTTCTTGCGGTGGTGATGCCATTTCGGGATGCGAAGTGGGTAGGGAGTCAGAAGGATCTTACAGATCCGGTGGGGGAGGAGAGAGAGTGGGTTGTTACAAAAGAGGGACGAATGCCGTAGAGGTGTAAGTTGTGTATAGACGATAACGCAGTGAGATTATCTCTTGCGGTTGTAAATATCGAACTCGGTACTAATTTCAACCAGATTGTGTACATACAGAGGTACGAGGAAATATCAATTTGGAACTACATCACACTGTGCACAATTACAAACTTCGAGATTGAGACATATGGTTTCCAAACTGACAAGGTTATATTCAGCAAAACAAAACAAAACATAACAAACTTGTAGAAGTGACAAAGACAATACCGAACACTCAGAATGAGGTGAGTACTACCTCAGACTAGTGTCAGCACTTCGAAAGCAACCATAACCTAAAGCTGCTAGTAGCGGAGCCTACTGTAAAGTGCCCCGGCGCATCATACCACACCCGCGTCGTCCAGCTCCACCAGCACCCGACTCATACCCTAAACGTCCGAAGCGTCAGGGTCATAGTCAGATGAAGAATCATTGTCATCCATGAGAGAATCATCATCGTCCTCCATGTCAACATCCTCATGATCCCAAACAACGGACAAACTACCCTCGGACAGCACCTGCTCCTCCGGCCGCTCCTCCGCCTCCTCTACCTGCATATGAGGCTGTTGGTCGTACGGAAGGGCCAACATGGCCACAGTCTCCACACCAGTCACATTTCCAACCTCAAAATCGGGTACATTAGGGAGGTAAAGGTTCTCATCGCGCTGCTGCTGATGCTCGGGGTGGTGGATGGCATGCATGTTGTCGATGAAAGCATCAATTTCCACGAGATCTTGCTCCTCGATCTCTCGACGCTGCTGTTGAGTAAGTCGAGTCTGAGAGGTGTTCGCAACTGTTCGAGAGCGGCTGGGAAGTAGGGCCGCGGTCTGCCCAGGGGCACGAGGTGGCTCTACTCGAACATGTTGGCCAATATCACGATGGTGGTTATCGTACAGCTCACGACGGCAGTACGGACATGTGTTGTTTAGGCGTCCACCGGTGGAGCCCTGCAACCAAGTCAGAATGCATGTCGAGTGGAAAATGTGGTTGCATGCTCCTGTCAGCTGGACGACGGATATACCAAGGTAATCGTAGCAAATGCTACATTCTGAATTCTCGGGTTGAGCGGTGATAGGGGTGATGCCTGTCATGAAGAACTCGGCCTGCGCGACACGGCCTGCGAGAGGGGTGGGAGCAGCGGGGGCTGTGGGTTGGTTGGTTGTATCCATGGTTGTTGTCGTGATATGAACAAATGGGATTAGTTGTAAAGGAGTTGGATGGTAGAGCTTATATTTCAGAAAGAATTGGGAGGTCTGCATTGTGTGAAGTTTGGTGTTGGCGTACATTCCGGCATGGGAGGGCGTAGGTGAGTGACTTGCAGGAGCTGAGGCTGGTGTCGCGTGTGCTGTGAAAGCTCGAGGGACATTGTACGAGTTCACTTGGGAAAAGTTCCAATAAAACTTCCGTTTTGCTTTACAGTGTCTACATATCTTTACATAGGCCGGACGGAAAGTTAGTCGCGGTGTGAATTCGCATGTCATCTTCTATTCTTCCGCAGTTTCAGACATATGGAAAGTTTTGGATCAATATGTCGCGCCTCTTCTCCGATATCAGTTCGTAGTCGTGAAACTTGATACCCAGTATCAATTTTCCATATCGTACTGGTCGGTGAGAGGGGTTAATCACCTCGATTATATGACCTCCGAACTGTGTCTGCGCGGTTGGATAATCTCGTATAGCACTATACTCCTTCGATTATAGCCTACCTAGGCCTGATCAACTTTGATTTACCTAGGCTATCGCATCTCCAAAAGTTCACAAGATGAAGACCCTAACACCCCTCATCTTCCTCTCGCACTGACCCCCCTAATCCAACTACAAATATAACAGTCCCACCGAAATCATTATAAGTGCCCAAAGCAATACGCCGACACCCAATAAGCAATTCGTTGTAAACCATTCCCCGTAACTCCCATTTGCCAAGCATCGTCATCGTCATTAGACTGTCAGTCAAGCGTGCGTTCTACCTCTATGACATGCCTTACTCCGTGAATCCTGATAACCGTAAAGCGAAAGAAATCAAGTGGGTTTCTATCTAGTCAGAATTCTCGTCTTTCAACTACAGCGTCAGCGAAGCCATATTTAGATATGGAGAAGATATATTGGAATTAGGAAGTCGGGGATTTGGGATATCGCTCGCATACCTTCCGACTGCAACGACCTACTTTGAGTTACGGGTGCACGACCTTCCGACCGCGACCGTCTAGTCTGAAAAACAGGTGCGTGATCGCTTTCAGGGATGGTCGCAGACCTCGGTTGAAACCGCTGCTGAACAGTGGCAAGAAATGCGCGCTGTTGCTCCCGGGATGTTAGCAAGCTAGCGAGACGGCTGCCGATCTGCTCATTGTTCACGACTCCATTTCTGGTTCCCAGCTCTTCCAGTATCCAACCCAAGTTCACCAGCAAACTTTCCGTGCTCTCGGTCAGAAGGTGCAGGCGACTTAGATTATCTTCTGGGGATAGACGGGGACGGAAGATGGGACTTTCGGGGTGGTAAGGGATTGCGTCTTGGGGTGGGGAGGATGGAAGTGGTGGTGTCGAGGAAGGAAGGCCTAGAGTAGAAAAGGGTTGTCGTTCTGCGATTGCTTGTGCGGCTAGTGCGGCGCGCGATGAGGGTGGTGCTTCTGCTAGTTGGCGAGAGCGTCTTCTGCCTCCCGTTGCGGTGGTTGTAACCGTAGTATCTGGAACTATTTCGTTCAAATCTGCTGTGGAGCTTGTAGGCACGATCGTGGGGTGTGGAAAAACATAACCAGGGTCCCGTAGTCTCCTGAAAAGCTGCGCGGGCTGGTATGACACAGAGTGTGTTGTAGATGGCGACGAAAGCGGCCCAGGATACAAGGGCCATCCATCGCGCGGAGGATCGGGTAATGCCGGTTGCCCATACAAAAAATGATCAGACCTGAATGGGGGCCCATTTTGTGTATACGCTAGATCAGGTTCGTAGAGTTCGCGTCGGCAGTTTGGGCATGTGCCTGGCTTTGTGCCTGTACGGGGAGCGCTTTTATCGAACCAGCTTTGTACGCATACGGTGTGAAACTCGTGGCCGCAGGCGAGTATTTTTATCACATCATGCTCCAGGGGCTCGATGCAGACGCTGCACTTGCCCTTTTCGTGGCTCCTCGTGGCGCTGGTGTCGATGGTCGTGACGCCGGCCATATAGAACTCTGACTGAGACCGTAGGGTAGGCATATTGATTAAATCGCTCTGGGGTTTGATTATCCCTGATGAATGCAATTCCTCCAACGTGTTCCTTGTTGCTATACGCCCAGGGGCGGGTAGTGAATGTTCAGACGATTGATCCATTCTTTGGGCCAACCATTGTGGGCCTCCGTTTGCAGGCGCAGCCCTATGTGTGGGTAAAGTTGGTATACTTGGGTTCAAACGATACTGGTAGTCAATCTGAGGTGCGTCATTCGCTTCTCTCGTAGCTGACCGTTCCACAACCGGAAGATTTTGAGTACGGTTCGGTTCCAACGATGAGACTCGAGAAGGATTTTGATCTCCCGACCTGGGCTGAGCTCTGTTCGGTTCCAAGTTCAGTGGAGAATCAGATTCGCCCAGCCCCGAATTGCCAGACTCGTCGGGCTGGGACTGCACCATCGCGGCAGTTCCGTCTTCGTTCTGGTTCGGCGCGGGTTCGCGTGGTGTCGGTGACTCCTCCTGGGGCGCCATTGTCGCCTTTGATACGTTGTTATGAATATAATTGGAAGGAAAAAGGTGATAGTGAGTTAGTATCCAAGGTGGTAGAAGCACTGGGTCGTTCAAAGACCCATAGATCTCACCACCACTACCCACTAGCGTGAAAGCAGAAAGCACGAAGCACACTATCGGAGCCCGAGAGGAACAAATAGGCAGGAGGAGGTGGGAAAGGGGTGGTGATTACCGCAAAAAGAAGGGGAAGGCTAAACCCAGTATCTCCCACTGACGTATCAGGAAAGAGAAGATTGCGGGCAGTGGTCAGCGCAACCCTCTAGGCGATTTTCCAGAAGTGAAATGTCTCGTCATTGCCATATTATAAGGCTTCGAGTATTAACTCCAAAGAGATCAGCTATTTTCACACAACAAAAGGCGATGGGTAAATCACATACCAACCATACCAACCTCTGAAGAACACGAATCAAAGGAGCCCAAAATAAAGATCATGTTCTACTCATAAATTTCCATCTACAGACGCAAAAGCCAGAACACATGACTCATCCGATATTTAAAAAAGGACAAGAACGAAAAACGCCCACAATGCAACCCCACCCTCCTTACCTTCTCATCCAATATACACATACACCCTACTCCCAACTCGACTTCTCTACACTCGGCGTTCCCAAAACGCCCACGCCATCTCCTCTTCTCCGCCTCTTCCCTACAACCTCACATGCCCAATCGAACATCTGCCACGCCCACCCTCCAGCCACCATAACCCCGCTAACAACATTAACCAGGGTAACGATGAGTCTCCAAAACCCGGACCATTCCTCGACCACCGCTAGCATGATGGGTTCGATATCAAACTTTACGAAAACACCAGGTACGTAGTTTTCCGGCACCTTGTGCGACTGGCTGGTGACGGCGTACTGATTAGTTTTGATGGCGCGGGCGCCGTGGAATAACGAGGCGGCACCGGGGTGGTTGCCTGCTGTGGAGCCGACGGCTTCAAGGTAGGGAATGAGGGTGGGATCGTCAGTGTAGATTGTGGGGACGATGGAGAGGTAGTATTGGAATTTGTAGAATTTGTCGTCTGGGGTGGGGGTTACAGCGATTGTGGCGTCGAGGGGGTTGGTGAGCGAGGGGTAGTAGGGACCAAAGGACATTTCGCGGATAATATGAGAGAAGTTGAAGGCTGGATGTGTTAGTATAACTATTTTCTGGACTGTGTATGGTGGGTGCAACTTACAAGAATGGTCGAGGTGCTCGCCAAATTCCATATATCCGTGGCCTCGGGCTGTAATGTGGAAATCTCCTTGCACTTTATTTCCGTCCAGACTACCATAGATGCGGCAACTATCAGGATTGCCCCGGATTCTTGGTGTCTTGCTGAACTTCCTCTTGTGCGCCTTGCCTAGTTGCTCGCGCACATCCCAAGCTTCTTCCCAGGACGGTGCATCGCCAGCTTCAGTACCCAGTTCGTGTGTTCCCCTCTCCAAGTTCCTGCCAGTCCACTGCGACCATGAGGTGGGATCCTTGCGCAAAAGCTCTCCGGCGAGTGTGCGATCACCAGCTGCGTCTTGCATGTTGACGTGGAGATCAGCGCAGCGCATGGCGACTATGATGTCGAGGTTTATTTGCATGTCGTGGGAAACACCCTTCTCGACGGCGAAGGATTGCCACGTTGAGCCGGCGTACCAGCGCGATATCTCTGACCATGACAGGTAGATACATGTCAAGATGAGCGTTACCGTCCATGCGGAGGAGTTGCGGCCTTGGACTAGATATGTCTTCTTGGTTTTGGCTAAGTATTATCGTTAGTCTCATCTCTCATCTTGAAGCATCAATAGTGCTACAAGAGCTCAAGTCTCCCCTCCACCACCAATGCAAAAGAGCACCTGTCTTATTCTAGACTTACGAAAAGCATCAAAACTTGACACGACCCCGCCCTTCGCAGGCCCAAACGCATCGTCACCATGTCCATCCCCGAAGCCGTTCATGCTGGGTACCTAGCAACTCAGTTGCGCATACAGAAAATCGTGGTTCTGCAGACCCCAGTCGCAATCGCAAAGCCTCAGCCGAAACGAAAAGAATTGCAACACAAAAGACGGTTGTGGGGGGAATGCGTGGGAGGAGAAAGAGCGACGTTGTCAGATTCCGGGACGTGAGTAGCCGTATCGCGAAAGGCCACCTTGAGCTCTGGTGCAACGGCCCGCGTCCGTGCGCCCGCGGAAGAGGCTCGTTTGGGATGGCGCGGTTGGTGAGATGGCTTTTCCGCCTTACGGCCAAACCATTTTCATTAAAATCCATCACTGAATTTTGTTGGGAGTATATTCATCTCGTAAAGTTCCTTTCATTGATTCATCAAGTCTTAATCGACTTCAGTCTGCAATTACATGCCCATAGTTCCCCATCACATGCATCACACCCTCAAGCACTCGCATCCCCCAATCCACTAAACTTGCTGTCACCACCCTGCGCCATATCATTCCTACTCGATACACCCGAAGGCACCGCATCTGTCTTCTGCAACTTCAACTCATGCGCCCTCGCCGGATCATCCTCCGTTCCAATCTCGGGATACTTCCTCTCACCACTCATGTCCTTGTCTTCGGTTAGGTTCGCGCCCTTGGGCTGAAGAACACTAGGGTCGATGTTCTTGCCGGCCTGTAAACCTGTAGGTGCTGGACCGGAATAACTGGCTTGGCCTTCTGCTCCTCCGCTGGATGATGTAGCGCCAGGTGTAGCGTAGGTAGGTCCTCTGCCGGCTTCTTTGCCATGGCCTTTTGCTTCGTTTAGTTCCTGGTCTGCGGTCCGGCCTTGTTTCGCCTCGCGTTCTCCGGAGTTGGTAGCTGAGGGGAGCTTGGTGGCGGAAGAGGTGTCGGTTGTGTTTGTGGTAGTAGAAGATGAGGGCTGTGCTGTGGCACCTGCTTTGGGGTTGCCGGCGCCGAAAGAACCGGAGCCCTTGAGGGATTCGCCCGCCAGGGAGTCAGAGGTTACGGTGCCGACGGCTTCGTTGATACGGTTGTTGGCTTCGGGGTCGTTGGTGACCTGAGGATGGGGTTAGTATGGGAACTTGAGATGTTGATGTGGTAAGGCTGGGATGTGGAAGCCAGGAGACACTGCATACCTTTGTTCCGTATGAAGATGCCATCTTGATAGTCTGTTTACTTATCGTAATTCAAGTGTTTGCGCAATTCGATTGAATCGAATGATCAGTAACAAGTACGGGTGGATAGAGTGCGGTGTTGTATTGTCAGTGTGAGAAAGTTTCAGTGCGGCCTTTTCTACGTACACCACACCACATATACGTCTTCCCGCCATCACATTGACCAATTCCTATGGCGTGTCCTTGACGTCAAAATGGTTACCTCATACCTCAGCCTTATGTAGCCCCACTCCGCTCCCTGAAATGTCAAAGCGTCAATGTCGGTCGGATGCCCGGCAGAGTGATGGATCCACATGGTGCATCACTGGAATTGGGCGTTCGTGCATGTTGCGGCTAGTATGGCGTAATAGCTTCAGGTACACAAATTGCGAGTTCATGGCCAACTTTCCGGTTTTACAGACCTAAGCTGGTATGACAATGTTGCTGCGCATGACAGACGATCATCACTTCAAACATCACGACACAGTAAATACAGCAAGTAGATTTTGCATTCGTCATTCATTCATTTCATCTAATTGTACACGGACACTGCTCTTGCAGGTCCCAGCTACTGAACGCAGTGACAGCAGCTGTTCATAATGGTGAAAATACTTTTCAATCCCACTTGCTCTTTGGGTATCTCAAGTGTTGCCCGCCTGATTTGCAGTGACGACTCTCTATTGCTTCATACCAGAGCTGGGGTCGTTCTTGCCCGGGTATCCGTAGTCCTTGCCAGTGGTGTCGGCAAGACCAGAGTGGTCCTTTGCCTCGCGTGAGACGGCGTCATTGGGGAGACCACCGAGACCGTCCTTAGCCTCACGAGCAGCGGGGCCGCCAGCAGCGACTGCGGGCTCACGGATGGCACCGCCGCCGGAGGCGAAAGAACCTTCCTGGCCGCCAGAGCCGACGTTCACGGTGCGGGCATCTGATGAGTTGAAGTCTGAGGCGACGGGTGGTTGGTCGGGAAGAGGGAGGTTGGATTGGGCCTCGTTGACGGCTTGGGGATTGCCCTTGATGTCGACGGTGGTGGGAGCGTAGCCTTGCTGAGAAGAAACCATATTGGATGTCTTTGTGTTCTGGATTTGTTAATAGGATGGTCGTTACGGGGATGGATGGTTCAAGTTCTAAGTCGAAAATGCAGACCTCAAAGACTTGCACCACCCGCCAGGATATTGCTTACTTACGATTTTGATGTGAGAGTGTTGATGAAAATTGTAGGGAGTTTCAACTTGATTGTTAAAATGTAATTGAAGCTGTGATACTGGAAAGACGATTACCGTGGACGCGTTGGACTTTTATTATCGTAGCGGGGAGCCCTAGCCCCACCAGTGACGTACTTCTGATGCAATACCGCGACGAAGAATTCTGTCAACTTCAGAGCGGGCCTTGCTCACATCGATCATCGGGTAGTCTTCTGCAAATTTAGTTAGTGCTCATGTCTGTGCTTTGAAGGGGTCGGGGACCGCGAGTGTCGCGTGTGGTGGTGCTAGTGCGACAGAACCATGCGCAAGATCTTCGCACCCTCCTAAATCTGTCTAACTATTGAGCATGCGGGCAAGTGTATCCAGAAAGAATATGGAACTTGATGATGTTCGTTCACAAAAGATTTTCATGATCTGGGTTTTGCTCTGAGATGTTCTTCAATGTAACACGTCACTGCGCTGAGTCTAGTGACCCACTAGATAGTAAGAGAAGAGAATCCAAGCGTGAAGTAAGAGTAGTGGAACTCTTTACAATTGCATTTTTCGACATGTGTTGCGCAAGTCCGGCGGATGTGACGAATTCGGACGTCTCGAGGACGCAACCAGCTACCAAAGAAACATGTCTAAGATAAGTAACGCCTTAAGGAATGGAAGCCCAGTTTCGCAAAAACCAGGCTTGGAAGCGGGTCACCCGAACGTCTGGGAAGACTGAGTTGAGGTATGCCGGTACTGCAAAGTCATAAAGACCCTCTGCTGTGGCAAGAAGCGGGGCGAGCCGCCTCTGCCCGGCGATGTCTCCACCAAGCTGAGCCATCGTTATCTGATACTCAAGGTCTGTATATTTGATCAGCAGTTGTAGATAAAAGTCGAAAATGATTCCATACTCGCGGGGGCTTGGTAATCAATGCTAGCCCATGATCGATCTAGTCAAATGTCAGCGAAAGGGTCTAGGTACACTTCAGTGGACAAACATACTCCTGCAAGCTCTGATGGTTTCTACCAGATTGTGGACGGTCATGCGTTCACCGCACATGCTCATCTCGACAGGCCAGCTGGGCAAATCGATGGCTCGCACCACAAACTGTGCTACGTCGTATGCCGAAGTCAGACATATCCAGGACGGGTTCTGTGCAGCGTCATATATTGGCGCCATTGCAGTCATTTGCCGAGGATCGGCAATAAATCCACCTTCATGACCATAGCCAGTACTGGATCCAATCCGGTGAGACATCATACCGTTCACAGAGAATCTTTCATACAGTATGCCGCAAATGAAGACCGTGTACTGCATGTGGTTCCGATAATGCTCTAGCAAAGCCAAGGCTGAGTTGCGATTCCGATCGAGTAGCTCGTTCTGAGTTCGTAGGCTTGGCCGACCTTCGAACTCAGCGGGTGCGAAACGCCGCACCCGACATTGTATAGCGGCTTCGATGAGCCGAAGTTGGGGGCTACCCATGACCGTGGAGATGACAGTGTCAACACCCATCAATGCATGTTGAATGGAAGCGGGGTTGTTGTAGTCGACGGTTTGACAGTTGTAACCGGACGCTATGAGGCTTGTTTGATGCTGGTTTGTGTTAGAGTCGCCTCATTTTGCGTTGCGGAAGGGAATGCATATTCATCTATGAGCACTCACCGTCCGTGAAAGAATGACCAACTGGTGACTGGTAGAGTTGTTTAGCACCTGAGCTATCAAGAGTGCAAGGCCAGAGGTGCCTATGAATCATTAGATATGAAATCGTTGCATATCTCAGACTCGTAATGCCGATTGCCTTACCTGCAACTGCAACGCGCATGGTGTTGGACATTCTTGTCCCTGAAAAATCCCCCTGTTGTGAACAGTGCAAGAGGTTACGGGAAGGAAGCGGTTTCCAAAAATGCTCCGGTGTGTAAGAACAGGACCTGTGCCGGCTTTATAGGTGTCCATCACGCCTCTTGTATATGGCATGATCTGAGATCAGTTCGTGACTCACTGGGGTAGACCTCAATCTGCAAAGACGGTGAACGTGGCGCCTGGGCCATAGCTTATACGTATTCCTAATACTGAAAACCATGGTCTTTGTAATAATGACTACCTTACAAGGTTTATGGGGCCACTATCTCCGATGAGCAGCCGTAGGAGCGTAATGTAATCAATCAAAGAACTGCTTTGTCAGTAGATACTCTCAAGCCCGGTCTAACACTAGCATAATTTACAACGGTTACCAGCGATCTTCTGCAACATTCAGGGATGGTTGAAAGGGAGCGTAGCAAGACCCGGTGAAGGGCCGAAGGCAGACTTGGTAGCCTCCTGATCATAGTTGCCTTTTTTCGCCTGCTCTGGGCTAAGATTGCACAACAGGTATTGTGTATCCTATTCGCCGCCATGCAAGTGAAGGCCTCTTCTGACTCTTAGTTGGCCACACCTTGAGAGAAAGAGGCAAGTTCCTTGGGGACGTGGGGCTGATGACAGAGAGCTTGATAGGAGACCAAGTCACATAACCCATCGGATTACCGGAAATGAGATTGATAGGAAGGACGATTGGCCTTTGACGTGCGTCGTCATGTTGAGAAATTATAGCGCTAGGCAAGCCGCTCCAGCCAATCGAGAAACGACAGGAAGTCAGGTTACGATATGATTTTTGTAGATGGGCGTAGTCTGCAACAGTGTAGGTTGTTCAAGACTGGTAGTTGTCAACGTTCGTAAGCCTTAGCGTTGGAGTGGATCTGTAGGGCTAGCCCTGCCTCATGATGCGACCGCCTTTGGGTACATTTGCAACGGGTCGGACGCAAGGATCTCGCATGAAGCACCCGATGCTTACATTCGGCTGTATCAAGAGCGATCTGGTGGCGTTCGAGTAGTTTTGCTCGCGAGAACTGTCACGTCGACTCGCGCTTTTGAGCTATGGCATGCAAACGGGAGGTCTCCGCCAATCGGTCGTCATACGAGGAAGCTAAAAACTTGTCGGTGATGACGAGATAGGAAAATGGGGCCAAAACCGGTGAGTCTCGGAGTGTCGTACGAACGCCTGTGAAAGCCACAGGAAACCCCTTTACGCGGGTCTTGAATGTCGATCAATGGAGAAGGATATATATGAAACGACTGTTTGTGATGAATGCTTTACTACAAACCGTTTTAGGAGTTTTCGCCTGGCTGAACTGATGCCGACTAAGCATCTATGGTGCAAAAGCTGGCAGTATGGAGCATGCAAAACGAAAATGTGCCATTCGGCCCGGGTACAAGGAAAATGTATATTTACGTGACGAAAACTCTAACTCTTTTTCCCACAACTTCTGCCTTGAGTGAAAGATGTTCACCGGTGGAGGTGGGGTACCCGGACAGACAGACAGACAGACAGACAGACAACGGGTGTGTTGACAGGCGCAACTGCATGCAAAGGGTCAGATGCTAAGGAGGACAAGTGAGTATGCACGTCTTGGGGTGATGGTAGGTGGATTGTGGGGAGGCGCGGTTCAGCTCATGTTGCGGTGAGAGCCGCCGCCAAGGGTGGAAGACTGGCTGGATTGTCGATAGGCGTGTGGTTGCCTAAACTGCTGCAGCAACGATGCATGCATGATAGTGTGTCGGAGCGCTCCGATGGTAGAGAGGTTGTGCAAAACAGTCTGTTGATGACTAGATGGGCAGAGGCTCGTGTTTGCGGCAGCCGCCGACAGAAATGGTTAGCGTGTCACGTGCAGACGCGTGCACGTGTTTAATCCGGGACACGTTCAGACATGACTCGATAAACTTGACCAAGTAACAGATTGACTGTTCACTGTTCTTGGTGACGATGAAGGGATATGAACGGCGTACAGAGAGTGGCTTTAGCAGTCGCATTGCTGGAAGCAAAAGATTCTACCTAATCAAGTGCGCAATCAACCAGGTTTCAGATGCGAGTAGTTTCTCCTTTTCATGGCGCGTGATAGCATTCCCGCACAGCGGTATTCACCTTTAGACGCGCGCGTTTCGTGTGCGGATGATGGTGACAAGGAAAGGCGCAGGGCCGAGAAAAAGAAAGCACATTGATCGTCCCGCACCTACATACTATTAAGTACGTGAACCTCGAGAAGCGGAGATGGGAGCTGCGGCTGAAAGAAGCAATGCAAATCCTGCGACGACACCAGCTCATACTTGCTGTCTATTTTCTCTAGCATTTGCCATGAGTAAGTCAGCGTTTTTCAGCCTCCCCACGCCCGTGCATACGTGACGATCTGCTTCAGCGGTACCGATACTAGTGGACATTACATGAGGGTGCACGTGCACGGACTCAGTGTTCACGCTGAATTGTCAAGACAAAGTGCAACGCCTTCATGAGAAGGGAAGCTCCAGGGCATGCTGTAGATCTGCATGGTACTATGTCACAATGTAATAGCTGTCCGTATAAGCTCGGCCTTAACTTTCCTCACCAAGACGTGGTGTTATGCACGACATAGACCAAGCGCTCCCGCGGCTCGGGCCAATCTGATACGCGCCGGAAGACGCGCCTCACAAACCTGCCACCATATTGCTCGCGTTACTCTTTCTTTAACAGTCGCTCATGTCGCGTGGTCTATAATCGCATCCTTTTATCTACCAACACTCGTTCTCGCATTCGCACAATGGCCGCCTCATCACCATTGCCCGCATCCCTACCGTTTTCGTCGCCTGCGTCATCGCGCTTTCGACGCGCAAGTTTCAGTCAATTGGCCTTTCTCGTCCATTCGCAGGAATCAGTCGCAAACCACATGCCACCACATGTCGATAACAAGGCTCTTGCTCGCCAAAAGAGACGACGTACGAGGTATGTCTGCAATTTTGTTCAAGTTGTCGTCTTCGGTCCCGACTATGTTGACCCCATGCTCGACGCGCTGGTCGCGCCGTCGGGACCTATTCGGCCAAACTACCCCGCGGGCAAGCGACACTCCAACATCCCATCATCGCTAACCACGACACTCTGCAGCAAGGAGGATGAAGACATTCTGAAGTCTTATTACCTGAAGAATCCGAAGCCGGACAGGACAGCTCGCCTGGAAATCGTCACAAAGGTCGCGCTCGGTGAAAAAGAGGTTCAGGTACGTCCGCTAATATTGCTCCACGTCACGAGTGTGCGCGTCCTTGCTAACATTTACTCTTTATTAGATCTGGTTTCAAAGTAAGTTACTCTACCCGCCGTCGCGTCGCTGGCGACTGACGTGTCATCGCTCTTGGAGCGAAACCGTCGTTGTGTCGCGTGCCATGTTCCATCTACATATCATGTTCGAAACACATCCTGATCACGCTTGCTTTAGATAAACGCCAAAACGAACGTCGTCGTTCGCGCCCACTGGAACTATCTTCTACCGCTTCGTTAATGTCGTCGTCGTCGATAATGTCCGACCCGCCTACCGAGGACGAGAGGGTGGCTATTGCGCGAAATATCGATACATTACCAGAACTGGAAGAACAAGAGTGCCCCGAGTCGGACCCGCCAGAGCATCCCGCAACACCTGAGCTCACATCGGACGAGACCATACCAGAACCACGCACCATTGATACCACCGTATCTGCCACTGCCGAACGCGAAAACGTAAATGAAGCCATCGTAGAGAACTCGACCGAAGTTCTGAAGTCAGAAACCGCTCCCACCGAACTCACAAACTCACAACATGCTGCACCACCTTCCCAGGGCGTTTCTCAGCCACGTACATCATGGATCTCCAACCGTCGCAGTGCCTCGTTCGTTCGGTCGCTTGAAGACTATACGCCCGAGGTCATTACCTTCCCCCAATGCTCCTACTAAGCCCTCCGAATCACCCGACCTCACCACGAAGACTCCCTCGCGATCCCTGAAGCGTAAACATTCCTTTGTACGTTTGTCCACGGACGAGGATGGCACTGCGCGCATAGTCACGGACCTTGACAAGACACCTTCGCCACCCAAGTCGAGGAAAACCCCTGCTTCATTCTCGCGTGCTGCAGCTGGTATTAGACGGAGCTATAGCGCCGCCGGCTTGAATGATAGACTCGCAGCTGCCGGCCGAGGTGAGCCCAGCCCCAAGCTGCCAAGAACAGTATCGAACATTGGAAGGAGCAGAGATTCGCGTGCATGGGAATTCTGGTGTGATCCTGAGAGCCGGTCGGCGACAAGCCTGACGGCGCGTGCGGAGCAAGAGGAGAGCGGCAGTGCAGCGGATGCTATTGGTATTCTACGCGCCAACCGAAATCGAAGGATACTAGCTCAGAACCAAGCTCGCCAAAACAGCAGCCCACTCATGGCACGCCACAACTCCCACAAGGTGCAGGGAAGCCCACTAGTCAAGAAATTTCGCGGTCCCATGCAACGCGCATCCACCATCAACGGTCGCCTCTCCAACATCGACCACTCGGACTACAAGAAGGGTGGCGAGGGCACAGAGTCGGATGACTTTCCTCAAACGGAGAGTGACAAAGAGAATTGGGAGCCCGGCGCGGACAAGTCAGTGCGTCGGGATCGCCAGGTCGCTGCCACGCCTCCTGCTTCACGGGCAGTTCGTCAGATACTGGGGGAGAATACTGAGCTCATGTCACAGACTTCAAGCCTCGGTGCAATGCTAGTCAGGGAGAAGAGAGGGGGTGATAAAGGCCTTGTCGACCCCGAGCAAGACGATGAGTTAAGACTATTCATGAACGGTGACGGCGCGAGCGGGCGGTCAAGCATAAACTCGGCCGAAGAGGCAGGGTGCGTAGAAGGCTTGCTCAAGTTGAGCCAAGGTCAGTGGAGGTAATTGTACCTAAGTTTTCACCGAGGCACGATGGCATTGGCGTTTGCTGCAACTTTTACGATGGGTCGGGCGCAACTTTCCTTTGTTAGAACTGGTCAGCATCATTGCATTTCTAGCGATACGGAACATGGAACATCTGGGTAGATGGAGGTCGGCCACAATAGCCACAGGTGTTTGGGATCTGAGCGCTGCTTGTTCGAGATGCTTTCACAATCGCATCTCACAACAGAATTGAAATATTTTTCCGACGATATCGAGACACGACATGCTCTTGATAAGCTTGTAGGAATATACAATGCTTGCCATGTGATAACAGCGGTCTGCTTCTATGAGTGAGACACCACGGTTCCATGCTCTTTTCCACAGTTTCCACATCATCTTCAAGGGCTGTGCCCACATTTTCACTGGAGGCAAATCACCATGACGAAATGTCCATCCGTACTCTAGACTATTGCCAGTAGTGCTAAACTTTGCCAATACAGAATATACGCACGCAATCTCTGATATTGCTCCACTGTAACCGTCACAGAATCCACTGTGATAACATTGCTAATCGTACCTCGTTGCTCGCATAGGAAGTCTTGCAACTTACATGCATTTCCAAAGCTGTGGATTATTTTTAGTCTCGCATGTTGAATATCTCGAGTCTGCTTACTCATCTTGGATTTACATGTTCTCATTCCACACACTGCATTTCGACACCTGGGGTGCTTGCACCCACCTCCCGTCCTTGGTATCGCGATCGCAAGTGGTGTCGGCTCTAAGATTACTCAGTACTCTCTGGCCGTCTTTTACAAACCCACCAAAAGGTCCGTTTCCATGCCGAGGGACTTGGTGAACAAGGCTAGCCCTCTAAAACGCGCTGTTGGCTGGACTGATGCTGAGAAGAACTTTCTCAATGGCCAAGTGAACCCGTAAGAGTAGCTGCGCATTGATCGAATTGGCGCGGTGGCACTTTGATCCCTAGTACGGAGATTTTGGAAAGCATCGCACATGTAAAACCTGTATCGTCTGCGGTGCAATGTATTGCTTTTTCTGACACATTTGGTCGCGATAGTGTTGAGTGCATTTACTGCCAGACTCGGATCGCCTGTCCTGGGGTTAGCGTCAATCATGTTGGTGATATTTTTAAAGTCCGTTAATGTCCGCTTATCGTACATGCTCGAGACCAAGGTTGGTTTTGCTTCGGCCAGTAATATCGACCAGTCTCCATCTCCATCCGATGCCAGTGACCGCATCTCCGATATGAACACGATAACCCCTTGCGTGCTGATGTAGGTTATCCCAAGAAAAAACGCTGCTAACGGGGTCAGTGGAAGAGACGTTTTGGTTGGGGTTCAAAAATGGTATTGCGTGAATCGTAGTTTCCATGTAACAATTCTTGGCCAACGGAGTTTCAGAATTGGTATGCCATGTATCTGATACTCCTAGGATACGGCTTTCGGATCAATAAGAAGTTCAAAATAGTCGGTAGGTACCCGACCTTTTTTTAATTCAGTTCGAGGCCGTGTCCTCGCCGGGTACTTGCGAGTATCCTTGAGATTAGCAAGCCTATTGGCAAGTTCAGGATTAATGACAACTGCTCTGCTTTTGCCCTAAGGGGATTCTCCAGGTGTCAGGTTGAATCTTGTAATCTTGTTGAATTTGATCGGAGGAGCTTCTATGAGCTTGGCGCTTGGAACAGCTGAGGCGATGGGAGTCGTCAGAGGAGTAAGAGTTTGGTTACTATCAATCACACTTGGATCTTGAGTCCCAGTATTGAATGGACTTTGAGGTGTTTTATTGACAGCTTCTAGAGAGGGTTGCAGCAACAGCAGGAGCTATCTATCACTACAGAGTAGCGTACATTAGCCAAAAGTAGCAGTAGATGATTGGAAATATCTCAGATCTCCAAACGCCAAAAAAACCCCCAATCTCTCACATCCAAAACATCGTCTTCCCTAGCTCCTTCCCCCAAGGATTCCCGTATCCCACATCTCCTCCACCACCACCACCATCTCCATGCCTATTGAACTCTTCCTTGACCTTCCCAAAAACCCACTTCTCCACATCCTTCTTGACCGTATCCTCATCCATCCTCTTCCTCATCTGCTCCTTCCCAATCTTCCCATCCTTGTCGTCGTCAACCTCATCTTTCCTCTTCGCCTTCAACTGCGCCCGGAGTTTATCCCTGTAGGCATCGACCTCCATCCTGAAGTTCGGATCGTCGCCGACGAAGAATTTGCGCATGTAGAGACGGCCGCGCTCGCATAGCCGGTCGGCGTAGTATGTAGGTGGGACGTAGGAGACGGGTGTCATGGAGCGGACGTAGGAGTAGGAAAGGTTGTGCGTCTGTAGAGTATGAGATTAGCTTGAACACTTGATAAAGACATGTGAAAGGAAAGATATTAGCCAGAGACTTACCAAATCGCGGAGCGCTTCTAGCGTCAAGCCTGGGACATTGTTCTCAAGAACAAAGTAGTGGGTTGGACGCGCTGTTCCCTTGATGCCGCTGTGCGATTGCAAGTAAAAGTCTTGGTAGTAAGGTGATGTGACTAGTTGGTCGACGCAGGTACCGGGCATACAGTTCTTATTGCCCCATCGATCCTTTTCACCATTGGCGGTTGGGTAGAAGCGTGTGTGGTGGCGCTTGGTTACGATGACGGCGGTGAGGCTGAGAGCCTGTGGTTTCATGCCTTTGGTTTTGCGAACTGCGGCATATGCGGCGCGGATAGCTGTAAGTTCTTCCTCTTGAACTTTGGCGTAGTGCCCAGCCGAAACGCCATCACGGTAGTAGATGATGTTGGCCGGTAGTAGTCCTGTGTGAGCGTCGGCCCAGGCGTGGAGGCGCTCGGTGACCATTTCGATAACTGATTTGGCGTCCATGATCTGGTATGGTTAGCATTTTCTTAGCAAAAAGTGGGGTTTCAGTTACCTCGCGATCTGTCCTGTCGATACTCTGTAGACGCATAGAACCCAGGCATTTGCCAGCATGGTTTTCGACGGAGCCCACAATTGAGGCGATGGAAGGTACACCAGGGAGATTACCGGATGGATGAACAAGGTCAGCACCGAGAACCATGGTGTGGTTCCCGAGTCTAGTCTGCACCGCATCGACGACATGGTTGATACCACCAAGTTTAAGGTTTAGCTTCATCATGATATTTGTCATCAGATCGCCCCAGAACTTTTCGTCTCCTCTCATTTGCTGGACTACGCATAAGGATTGTATGCCCGCAACGCGGTCGGCCAGATTCTTGAGATCCCGATATAAAGTTGTATCGTACTTCTCCAATACCAGGATAAAGAGCTTTGCGCTGTGTGTTACGGCTTCAGTGAGTTTCTTCTGCAAAACGCTCTCACAGTTCGAGGTCAGGAATGGAGTGACCCTGTCAACGCTGATACGTGTGGCCTGCTGAGGTGATAGACCGCATTTCTTGATGTGTTTCTTGATGTAATTGTCATACCAATCCGGCGTTGTTCTGTCGCAGCCTTGAGTCGCAACGATGACATATTTCAAAGTTTCAGTATTGGCTACTGTTTTGTAGAACATGGACGTTGGGTTCCTAGGCCACGCCCAACGAGATGCTTGCTGTGCAGGATTTGGCCTATTGGCTGGGCCATAGAGCGCTTGTGGGAATTTAAGCTGAGTGTATGGGACCTGAAGCATGGTCGGGTGGAGACGTAGGGGGATGTTGTTGAATGCGACTGCATCAGCACCAATGCTGAAACCAATACTCTTCAGTCCCTCATTCTCAATATAAGCTCGACTAAGTTCCGGCGCCCGACAAGCCTCATTGACCATAGACGATGTAAACTTATCCGGAACAGGCTTTGTGTATGGCTGATACGGCACAATTCGCAAATGCTCCTGCGCATACCAAACCGGGCGGTCACCTGGCCCAACATTGACTGCTGGTCGACCAGGGATAGGGCGTCGTTGGAAGACTGCACATGATATGTCAGCAAGGCTACAACAAGATGTAGAAGAGAAATTTTACCTTGTTCTAAGTAATCAATCACATAGATCTCTTCAGTGTCGGCTGTTCCGTTGGGCAAGATGACGGGTTGACCATCTAGCATCTTCTGCCTGAAAAATGTCAAAGCCTCAATGTTCTTTTGTGACAACTGAGAAACCTTCCAATAACGGGAATCTTCACTATTGAAGTATTTCTGCTTTTCTGGATCATCATGATAACGTTCAGCATCAACGTAGACGTTCTTGCCAATCAGAATGGTGTTGGCATTTGTCCCAAAAGTGTTGTTATTGTGCAGGAAGTCGGCCACGAGAACCGGACGGAAGGCAGCGCTGGTGGACAGGTTGAAGTTGAGAATTATGTTGCCCATACCAGGTTTGACGTTGTAGAAATAACCACGGATTATCTCAAGCGAGTCAGATTCTGATGGACCGGCGCTGAGAGGTACGCGTGCACTCTTGACGAAGAATTTGTTGGCGGAGAGTTTGTGGACTTGGTTGTTGAAACTTTTGGAGATTACCAAGTTGAGACAGGCAGCAATGTTGTCAAAATTTACGCTCTCGTAGCTTGGATCGCCGGCTGCATAGCGCTCGAGATTATGGATGGGGATTTTCTTAACGAAGCGGAAGCGAACGGCCAGGTTGTCTTTGCCGACAGCGATGCTTTGATACCAATCAGTACTGCCCTCATTTTCATTGTAGGTGCCTTCATCAAGGTTCAAATGTAGAGGTTTCCAGGAAACGATAGTGTCAAAGTAGTTGGTCGCAAAGAAATCCTCATTCTGGGCGAGGAAGGTCCAGTCTTTGATAGCCGTCTTGATGAGTGTTCTCGCCTTCTTGCGATTCTTCATATTTAGATCGAGGATCTTGTACTCGTAGATGATAGTATCGGCGTCAATCTCGTATTCGAAGTGATTGGTCAAGACTTTCTGGTCTCCTGTCTTAGGGAAGAAGTTTTGTCGAATCGCGAACTGAGGATCCAGCTGTTGGCGCGAACTGATTTGATCGCGCAGCTCCTGAGGAAGATACCATGCTTTGCCATTGTCGTTAGGCTTCTTTTCAGTTTGACTGAGATTTGCTTTGTGGGGATAGTACATGTCGGATGTTGGCGTGGAATTGACGTATTCGGACCCGCGAATGTGCTGTGGTACAGTTTGCTTTACAGAATTTGGCGGGGCATATCCTACGTTGAAGTCTCGTTTCTGCTGTCCAAACTTGTGATTGTCGTTGACAGCTTTGTTTCCGATCGCTGGTGTATTCCCGGGCCCAGGACCACCTGCACCCTTCGCTCCAGCACCACTGTTCTTGAACCCACCCCAGTTCTTCCCACCAACATTAGCCTTCCCGCCACTGCCAATATTTCCACCCCCTCCGCTTGCCGGTGGCCTTGCAACATACTTGTACCCAGGATGTTTCTTCAGATACGCATCAGCAGTTTCATGAGCCCCCTTCCCCATCTCTACCCAGATCGCGCCTTTCCTCCCAACTGACGCATCTGCAGGGCACATAGCAAGTGCATGCTGTCCGCCACATCGTCCACAGGGCGGCCCAGCTTTCTTGAGAGCATCATCGATAGCATTGGTAGTACGCTGCAGCAGCATAGTTCGTATGAATTCGTGTAACTGTGTGGATGATGACGATGGAAGAAATGAAGATGAGATATCGATATCAATGTAGAAGCCTGTTCATATACTCTATCCCACCAGTTTGGGGTTTTCCGCTCACTTTGTCTCTTGCTGTTAGACAACGTGTGAGAAAACAGAGATCCGCACAAACGAGTGTGGATAGTGCATCTAAGATTGCTGGGTAAACATCGCAGCTTATTTGTGGGAATAAACAAGGCTGTTCTTCCTAGGCAATTATACACCATCTCTTGCTCAAGATCAATCTTCTTGCTCTTTGCCTTTGTTCAATTCGCTAAGCTTGCAGGACACGCTCGGGGGTACAATCGTCACGCTTGACGTGTATACCTTGTCTCACTAACTTTCCCAGCCGCAAAGACAGATAGCATTCACCGAATCTCATCTATCCTTACCTTATCTTACTGTATCTGATCGTACTTTGTAAAGTGGCTCAACACACCTAAGCCGGCGGAGCTCGGCACTACCTAGATAAAGCCAGAACTGATTAATATCTATATATAGTAAGTCACGTGAGTAATGCCTACACATCCAAACAACATTGAATGTCCGTGTTGCAATATAGGTAGTCGGCCACATGAACAAAAATGCCGGCGTTCTCCCTAAAAGTGAGGCCAAGAAATAAAAAAGTCATAACCCAGCTGTTTAAAATAGCTGCGCAATGATTGTACCAAAAGCGCTCAAAGCAGGAAAGAACAGCAGACAGAATTATACTTGGACCCCTTGACCTAACAAAAAGCATGTTTCCTTCCAAAACCCATAGTCTGTTCCACCCCCACTCTATCCCAATCCACCGTAGTCCATTCTAATCTATCCCACATAACACAGAACACAACACACAACATCTTCTCACAACACCTCACATTAAAAAAAAGTCTAAATTCTTCATACACAACCAATCGACCAAGCAGGCAGGGAGAGTTCCATAGAAAAACACCCCCCTCCCCCCTACCCTTCTACGCACCAACCCTGCTCACAGGAAAAAACCGCAAGTCCCCCCCAAGATTACAAGTGCAATAAAAAAGTAAAAGGGTCTGTGAAAACACAAGCGCTAGTTGCTCTCCAAAAGCAAAATCAAGCGCAGACAGAAAACAAAGGAAAACAGAAACCGGGTATATGCAGGAAGACAGACAGATGCCAGATGCCAGGGAGAGAGCGGGAGAGGGAGGATAGAAGCGGGTTTATGGTGTGGTGTGTGGTGGTGGTAAGTTGCATGCAAGTCGTACATAGGTAAATTATGTCGGAACCAGACGGGATAGAGAGAGAGAGCGCGCGGGGAATAGACAAAGACGAGGCGGGCGGGACGAGATGATGTGTTTTTTTATTTGGCGCCTGGGGGTAGCTTGACGTTGTTGGAGAGCCATGCCTGTTAGACGGGAAATGTTAGCCGAACGGGTCTTTGGAAAAAGGGGAGTGTATGTGATGTTGGATGGGATATTGACGTACCAGACCCTCAAAGATGCCTTCTCCCGTTGTCGCACAGCTAGGTTCCACTTTCCAGACGTGGTCTTTGGCAATCTTGTCTAATTGAAGGCGATCCGAGACTTCCTTTGGTGACATAGCTGTGTAGTTTGTCAACATGTCTGCGCGTAAATCACGTTGTTGTTATTACGCACCACCTTGGAGATCCTGCTTGTTTGCGAAAACCAACAATAGCGCATCCTTCATTTCTCGGTCCTGGATGATGCGCATCAATTCCTGCCTGGCCTCGTCGATGCGGTCGCGGTCGTTGGAGTCGACGACGAAGATGAGTCCCTGGGTACCTGAAATGTCCATGTCAGCACATGTCACTCGCCTATCCACCCGTCCCGGTGCCCTCAGTCGGCCAACATACCAGAAAAGTAGTGTCTCCACAGAGGACGAATCTTGTCCTGGCCGCCCACGTCCCAGACGTTGAATTTGGTGTTCTTGTATGTGACGGTCTCGACGTTGAAGCCGACGGTCGGGATGGTGGTGACGTCTTGGTCGAGCTTGAGCTTGTAGAGGATGGCTGCGCAACACGTGAGGTTAGCGGTTGCGCCCTTGCAATTGGCTGCTACTGCTGTTGGACGCGACTCGAGCACAACAGCAGCGCGGGTCGGGGGTTGGGCATCATGTGGGTGGGCATACTAGTCTTTCCTGCGGCGTCGAGACCCAGCATCAGCAGGCGCATCTCCTTTGATCCGAAGACCTTGGCCATCATCTTTGAAATTGACCCGCCCATGTTTTGGGTATTTTTGCTAGTAACACGCTCGAATCGTGTTTAATAGATGGGCGTCGTCGTCGCTGCCGGTAGTGGAGGCGGTGGTGGTTGCGCAAAGTAAGCGACAATGGTGTTGGCGGTGGCTTGTTGATAGGGAGCTGGGGGAGATGGGATGTATGTGTGTGTGTCGACCCGAAGTTTGCTGTCTGTCGAGCGCGTTGGGCGTTTGTATATACTTGGATTTCAGTAGTCAAAGCAAATAAGCGGGAGAAAGTCGTGTAATGCGTGACAAGGAGCAGGCAGAATAGGGCAGCAACAGTAACGGAGGCTCTAACGAAAGCCGGGTCAGGGTCTTTTCTTGTAATGAGGTTTCGAATTGCTCAGGAGTGAAACCCAAGCAGGCGCGTTGCAGATCCCAGGCCCAGCTCGAGGCGCGTCTGTGCTTGGCCCAACGGCTTGCGCCATGCCAATTGCCTCAAAGTCTCCACCACAAACCATACAGTAGACATGCTCTACCACGTCCGCACCACTTGCCGACACCTGGCCTCTAACCACCAAAGAAAAAAAAAGGGGGGCTCGTTTTGCCATAGCCTTTGATTGCGAATCTCGGATAACGCGAGGCAAACCGTCTCTGCATGCGCTACTCGCTGCAATGGTGCTTGCACATGCACGTCTGCTGCAATAGACCTGCAGCTAACTTGATAGTCTACTCGATGCGGTGTGACCTTACCGCCGCCGTCCGATTCTGACCTTTTGCCCCAAACGCAGGTACGCGGCACTACTCCTGAAGGTCGACCGTGGGAGTACGCGGCATAGGCAATTGGGGGTAGTGATGAGCCCTCGCCGAGACGGCGGATACGAGCAGTTCGCCCACAGCGTGGAGCCGTTCGTATGCAAATCTTGCAAACTCCCACATGCACGTGTTGCTTTGCAAACTTGTCTTGAGCCCATGCTGCTTCATGTGTAGCATGCTGTATATGAGATTGAAAAGACCAGTGTCCAACAAGCCCGCTGCTGCTGCTACACGACAGGCTCAACTAAATGGGAGTGGACTTCGTGGTAAATCCACCGGGTTATCCCGTCCACGGCACAGCAAAGTCCTCTTCAGTGGCTTGATGCGAAAAATTCTCCGCCAAAACTACCCGACCCTGACCAGCGCGTCCCGTGTCTGTGGCAGTAACTCAATCGCGCCCGATGCGTTACTCACGGTTGGCTTTAGTCTGCAGTACAATCTCATCTCATGACGTACACGCCTACACAACAGTGAACTAACCCCGCAGCCCTGCTCGCCCAATCCAGTATAAAACGTGCCTGATTCGGAATTCCTCCTACCTAGTACATGTTTTCCAACAAGCCCGCTAGTCCATGTTACCTCACGACCCCTCTCGCATGAATCATCGAAACCGATGCATTATCGTGTATCGACTTTTTACGTTTAGAGTAACAATACATGTTACTCGTGTCTACAATGCCTCATCTATATGCCTAAATGAGGCAGTTTGAGCTGTGTTCCTTGCTCCTGTTTATCTTCTTCCTCTGGTATGGAGCGGGGGTATAGGTCCAGTCTATAAAACCATGATACAGTCGCTTTCGCTGAAAAACAAAAATGTTACAACTCGTCCTAAGTTTCCTTCACTCGGGCAAGCTCCTCATCACGCCTTCAAAAGCCACGAGCGCCATTGCGTTTGCGGGGAATGCTCGTAGGAAGCACGGCACAAACCCACGCCAGTACCCCTTCCACCCACTTTCCCTATAAACTGTCCGCGCCGCGTCTTTCCAGGCTGGAAATTTCCTGTTCGCCAGAGGATCTGTCATGATGCGCTGCTTTATGACATCGCAGGGGTAACTTGTTAGCCAGAAGACCTGTGCCGAGAGACCACCGGCCCAGAAGTTGACTGCGGGGGCAGACAGCTCCGTGTGTTTTTCTAGCTGGCGAGTGAAGAGGTCGTAGGACCCCCACCAGAAGCAGAAGAATGTGCGGAAGAGGAGGGTTGCGCTGAGGCCGTGGTAGACGCCTCTCATGCCGTGGCCCGTGTATATCTTTTTTAGACAGTCTATAGGCCCGGAGTATAGTCGTGCCTTCTTATCCGCGGCGTATTGTACCTGCAGACGTGCCTTGATGTGTTCGACAGGCGCAGCAGCAAATGATACCGTCCAGCCCGCCATTGTGCCTGCTAGAGCGTGGCCGTATACGGGCAGTTTGCGCTGTTGTTCGTCGGATCGAAAGTACGAAGGGGGATTGAAGACACGGTCATTGAGGACGCGGCGGTATACGCTTAGGGAGCCTAGCATTCTTTGAACCTTGTGAGCACAAGCGAAAACTCGGAGTTTAATTGAGCGTTGTCATACATCGAGTCCATGAACATCCATCCTACCAGCGGCGGTGTAGCGCCCTTGTATAGCCCCGCGAACCCTTCTTTCCTCAACGTTTTCATGAGACAGTCCACGGGGCCGCGGAAATGCGACATCTCCGTCGTCTGTAGGCGCACTTTTATCGTGTCAAACGGGTGACCGACTATTCTTTTTGTTAATCGTCTTGTACCGTCCACCATGAGAGCGCAATGGACACGTACCTGATAGTTTTGCAATGCCACTAAAGACACCACCAACGAAGCCGCGATAATGCTTGGGGGACTTCTGCGGCTCATCCGACGTCGCTATCAACGCCGTAGCAGCAGGCTTCGAGTCGCTGCTGTGCTGCAGGGCCTCAGCAGCATGTTGTAGCGCCGTAGTAGCCATAATTACCAAACAATCTACAAGAGCAGAAGAAAAAAAATGCAATGCAATGCAAACACAAAGAAAACCAAAGCAAACAACCTGTCAACCCATGGTACCTCTCTGTGTCAGCACTTGCACGTCTGCACCAACAAGCGGAAACTTACAAGCGTCCGCGATGCAACATGTGGTGACGAGCTTGACGAGGACCCGAGATCGGCCGTCTCTGTTTAGACCGGAATCCTAGTCGGGCCGACTGTTTGGCGCCGCGTGCGTGTGGGCGTGCGCGCGCCCGGCGGCGCCTGCCCATGTAACATTTCGAACCTTGGAAGGGTCCAGCATGGCGGATTGCAGAAATAGGCCTTGTCCAGATTGGCACTCTCGTTAACGAGACATGGGATTAGCGGCTCCAGCGCTGACCGGACGACCCCTCCTCCGCCAACTAAGGTCTACCATATAAGAGCTTTAAAGGCTGAGATATGGCGCAAATGGATTCCGCTCCAGCTCAACCGTCGTCCTTTCTCTTCACATCACTGACTTCTGCATCAATTTCATCGATTCGTATACTTGAGATATAACTTGACAGACATGACAACCGCAACCGAGAAACCTGGCGCAGGACCCGTGGTTCAGTCCAAGAGAGGTGTGTGCGACATTCCATGTCGAATGGCGGGGTAGTATACCTGCATGCATACAACACTCGCTGATAAGTACCTATCACAGTCTGGACAACCCTGATCACAAACACGGCCTACCTAACCGGCCTCCTTACGCTCGATTACTCGCTGAAAAAGCACGGCACCAAGTACCCCTTCATCGCCCTCTACACCGACAGCTTCCCCGCCGAAGGCCACAAGGCCCTCGATGAGCGTGGCATCCCCAAGCAACATGTCAAGTACCTGCTGCCCGTGGCGTCCAAGGACTTTTCAAACGACCCCCGCTTCTACGACTGCTGGAGCAAGTTGACGCCCTTTTCGCTCGAGGAGTACGACCGCGTCGTTCAGCTCGATAGCGACATGGTTGTGTTGAAGAACATGGATGAGCTGATGGATCTGGAGCTCGACGCGCCGGAGAAGGGGGGGAAGGGCGATAAGGTGTTTGCTGCGAGTCATGCCTGTGTTTGCAATCCGCTCAAAAGGGCTCATTACCCCAAGGACTGGTAATTTGATCCTGACACCCACCTGTTTGGGGGATTGTAGACTGACACCTGATTTAGGGTACCTGAGAACTGCGCCTTCACGACGCAGCACGCTGACCCGGAGACGGCTCAACACACCGGTGCGCCTGCTACTGCTGGTCTTCGCATGCCCAATGGTGGACTCCAGGTCGTGAACCCCTCCATGGCCACCTACAATCTCATCCTTGAGCAACTCTCCAAGGAGACGTCTGGGGATTATGATTTTGCCGACCAGTCGCTCCTTGGAGATCTGTTCAACGGGCGCTGGGTTGCTTTACCCTACATCTACAATGCGTTGAAGACGCTGAGGTCCAAGGGTGTTCATGATGCCATCTGGAAGGATGATCAGGTCAAGAATGTGCATTACATTCTCAGCCCCAAGCCCTGGGAGGAAGAGGAGGGAAAGTGCAGTTCAGAGATTCATGAGTGGTGGTGGGCCGTTGATGCCGAAAGGCGCAACAAGGAAAAGAGCAATGGAATTGATGACGGTTTCTGAGGTACGCAATAGAGAAAAGGTTCGATGTTGATGGCGTTTGTAGATGGGAACTAGACGGTGCGTGGTGTGCTTGGTAGAAGCTTGCAATCGTCATGTGGCCAAAGCAAGAATACATCGAATTTTCTTAATCTTTTTTTTTATCAGCGTTGATAGTCTACGTGACGCTTCAAGAGCCCACTCAAAGCTTGTTCTTGCCGTCCTCAATCTCGCAGAACGCCTTGAACGTTACCAGGCCTTCTGCACCCTCGGTATCATCTACATCGACGTCACTCTTGATGACAACCTCAGCTGTTGCACCAACAAAGTAGACGTATCCCTCCTTCAATTCCTCCTCTCTGGGTCCCACACTGATGGTCCCGTGGCCCTTGGTACAGAGAATGATGCTTGGTCCGTCAATGGGGTCGAACGTCGCCTTGGCACCGGTCCTGTTCAGCGCTGTCCTGACAACGGCAAACTCGGGAATCGGCGGGTTGTACAGCATGTTGCTCGAGTTTGAGCTATATGCCGGCGCATTCAGTCGAACATGAGAGTAGTCTTTCGGTTCCATCTTTTGCTCGCTAATTGGTGCATAGCTGTACGTCAACATCTTTGTCAGGTTGTCTACATCCTTGAACTTGGGAGTAAAACCCGCGCGCACCACGTTATCAGAGCTAGCCATACATTCGATGATATCGCCTGATAGGTATGCGTGGATGTCATCGGCCTTGAGGAACATGGCTTCGCCGACTTCGAGCTTCACATAGTTGAGGAAGAACTGAACGAACAGGCCGATGTCGCCGGGAAATTGGGAGTTGAGACGAATCACGAGGTCAGAAAGCTCCTTGCCGGAGTTGGAGGGAGGGCCACCGTCTGCGAATTTGTCACCCTCGGACTTTGCTGCCTCAATAAGCTCTTCGCTGGCGGAGGCAAGCGCATCCTTGTCCGAGTTCATGAGTTTTGTAAAAGCAGACTGGAGAGCCTTCTTGTTCGACTCAATGTCCTCCTCCTTGTCCGAAGTTTCTTTGCCACTGATGGTATCCTCAAACTTTTTGGCTTCTTCTTCACCGACTAGCTTGCGTAGGGACGAAACCGTCTTGAGGAAGTGGGTAATTTCGGCGAGGGGACGGAAACCGCATAGACCGTCGAAGGGAGTGACCGCGATGGTCATTTCGGGCTTGTGGTTGTCATCTAGGCCTGCGTCAGCGATGTCTGAGATATTGGGAATAAAGACTGACCAGGGTAGTTCTTGGGGTCGCTTGCATGAAGTTGTTCGGCAAGCTTCTTGTTCGGATGTGCTTGGATGCTCAATGCCTTGTTAATGGACAGGACTTTGAACAAAAACGGCAGCTTGTTCTCATAGCGCTCTGCGATTTCGGTAGACAGAAGCGCCTGGTTTTCTTGGACAATTTCCAGAAGCGATCGTTGCGTCTCAAGCTCTTTTGAGGGAAGCGACGGGTGGGTGCCCATCCATAGCTGCGACGGTGAGCAGCATGATCAACGGCCGTTGCTAGCTTTTCTTACCTCGGCATACGGCTTCTCTTCTTCGATTGAGAACTCTGATGCCGTTGCAGCATGGAACTTGGCGGCCGCAGAATCTTTACCGACTTTCCCTGAGTTGGTTCAGCATGCTGGGGCGATTACAAGTTGAGACGCGGGGCAGCGCACCCCAGTCGTAGCTATTCACACCTGCACATTTGTTACTTGGCGGCACTTCTTTGATCGTTATAATTGCCAACTTACCGCATTCTAACCTGATAAGTGGGTTTCGCATCTTGAAAGTGGATTTTCTGAGTTATGGTCGTTGTGGCAGAGAAGGGTGGGCAAGGGAGCTTGGGCGGGGGCCCACATAATTTGGCGGCATCCCGCGTAATCGTCACCGTGTGACCGTGCCGTTGGATTAAGCTCATGGGGAATATCCCCTCTTTCGTTATTAGCGGCTCCTGCCCTGCATCTACGCGATTACACGTACAAGCCTCTCTCTGCTATCGTTCCTCCCACCATCCTTCTCTCTTTTTTGTCCACCACACTCATAGTTGCCACATGAGCCGCCCGCGCCGCTCCAGGTAACAGAAAGAGCTGGGGCGCGTACGGGACACGACGTCCGTCAATATGGCTGCCCGCAGCAGGCCCCGTGGTCAATTGAAGGAAGAATTCGACGAGGAAAGAGTCATCTGGAACTCGATCAAGTCCGACGGGCGCCGAGTTGATCAGCTCATGGTACGTGTTTTTTTCTCCCAGGTCATCTTCAACGTCATTGTCCGATATTCATCCAAGCATCGCTCTTATTTCCTCTATACATAATGAACCGCATTGAACGGGAACTGCTAGACCTTCAGAACTCTGAAGGGTACATGGATGCTGCTCCCAAATGTAGCCGGCGTCGAGAATCGCCGGAAGAAATAGCCATATGGAACAGCATCAAAGACACGGCCAAGCGCGTCGATCATCTCATGGTTCAGGCCCTACATGCTTTCCCTTAACTCATCCAAATACATGATGTTGTATGTAGCTACTTGCTAACATTTTGCAGAAAGAATCGGAAACAATACAGGAGAAGATCCTCGCCCTTACCGAGCAGCAGAGTTCTCGCATACGTGCGTCCAAACCCCACATGCTATCAATCAATCGTTCTTGAGAGCTAACGTTCCCAGGCCGAGGCGAGGAACCCTCGGGTCGCATCGACGATGAACTTGAAGATCTTCTACGCGAAAACATACGCCTTTTGAATGAAGCCCAAACCTTGCTCCAACCCGTCGAAGGCGGTAATGACGTCCACACTCAAATGACGCTCCTGGCTGCCCTCCGTATGTCGGAAGAAGCCCCACCATCAGCATCACGTGCCACAAGCGTTGGCCACGGAAAGTCTGGACGAGACCGACAGGGCAAGCGAAAACTGACCGATAGCATCGACGAGCGCGACAGCGTGGCTGCCGACAGCCCCGGAGGACCCAGTCCGAAGGTCATCATCAGCAGCCAGAAAGACCGACTAGTAGCCAAGTCTGGCGGTAGCAGGGCAGGATCAGTACCTGTTGCGAGAGAGGGTAGTGTAAAGATGGAAGATGACAAGGACGACTCGGGCAAGGGTAAGATGGTTCTTCCTCCTTCCAAACCCAAACCCACGATCAAGTACAAGACCAAGCGTTGAGATTATATGCTGTCTTTGCCTTTTCCGGCGTTTCAACCTTTAGACTGGCATGATACCCGCTTCTGGCATCTTTCATTATTATGGCTTGTTCGAGGTTTGTAGTCGGTTAGGCAAGCTCCATAATCTCACCTTTATTTTTGTCCTTATCTCATAAACTCTTTTTTCCTAATGTGCTCATGTCACTATGTATCCTCCCTTCCACACATCCCCTACTCCCTCCGGACCGAAAAAAAGAAATAATCAGCTAACTCGAATCGCGTCCAGAAGTCCGACCCCGACTGTCCCCCCAAACAGAAGTCCTCTATCGCAACAACGCCAAAAACAGATCCTCAACATCATCTATGCCCTTCGAGGGAGAAGGCATCCTCTGTCGCGTAACCTCGGTCATTGGCGAGGGAAAACAACGCCGCTACGAAATCATAGACGCTGACCCTGATCCCCCGTCGCCATCTGTCCCCTACCGTGCTTCCGTCAACCACCTCATCCCTATCCCACCTTCAAGCGGCAACGGTACACTACCAGACCTCAACAAGGGTAAGAACGTACTTGCTCTCTACCCGGGCACCACCACCTTTTATAAAGCAGAAGTCGTGGCTGTGTGGAGACAGAGCGATGGACGGGTCAAAAAGGAAGATGGAGGTAAAGAGGGTGAGACGGTGGAAAATCTTGTTAGACTGAGATTTGAAGGCGAGGACGAGGCGGATCGCGAGATGAGTGTTGAGAGGAGATATGTTTTGCCTGATCGGTGAGCTTGGAGCGCGCTGATTGTGTACGAAAGGGTGAGTGTTGTTTGTGGTTACGCCTGGATTTATTCGTGTTCTAAACGAATTGCATTCGCTTTGTTGAAATGGATGGGTACATTCGCCGGAGAAGGATCGGTCGCTTGGGTATTACCGCTGGCTGGGTGTGTTGCGTTTTGTCGCGCCCCCGTATTGTGATATCCCTGTAGCCCTTGGTCTATCTCATGAGTCGTGGTCTAGAGACTACATCTAATTCTATTACTCCATAAACTGTCTTCTTTCCGCGAGGTTGCAAAAGAATGCTATTGAGTTGTTTGTTTGCTCAGCCCTTTGTTTTGTCACCGGCACCGTCACCTCGCTGTTTTCCTAATTAACGACACTCCACCTAGTTCACCGACACAGTTTGTTTTCCACCGCTGCCCCCAAAAAAGCAAAGTCATCATTTTCTTGTGTACAGCAAGGCACCCAGAAAAAGATGCAAAAACGCACACGAAATATGTCACTTCTTGAGCCGGAATGTGCATAATCGTATATAGAAGCCAGTTCACGCAAAAGTGAGGGGACAGCTGGCCATCTGCGACACCACCAAGAATGAGGCTGTAGAGCCACCCACAATAGCTACGCCTCGTTCTTTCTTCGAGATTCAGTCTATATAAGAAGGTGTTCGCGATCAATCGTATCATTTGAAAAGAATCTCTGGCTAGATATGGCGGCCGGCGCGTGCAAATTTTAGTGGTGGAGCAAATGGTGCTTATGCGGGCTCCCTACCCCCTGCACCATCACTACACTATTCCTGGCGCTTGTTCTTGGAGGCGTTTTGCTTTGAGACTGGCATTTGCCTCTTCAGAACAGCTGTATAGCTTTTGCAGCACTGCGGGCACGTTCGGCTGCTGCAGTGGCTGTCTCAGCCCTTTCCTTTACGACCTTGGAATTCACTCTTACCACACGCTTCTCATCTACGAGTCGCTATCTTTATGCGGCGGCTTTAACTTTAAGCTCCTTCCTGTCAGCTTTTTGAACTGGTCAGACAGCCTCATTACGTACTCCTAGTCTCGCTCATAGGCTCACTGGCTACTTCAAACGCGAAATTTTGTATCATCTCTCTCGTAGGAGGTATGCCTCACCCTGTTAAGTGTGCAGAATATCCTACAAGCTCAAACGCTTTTGGTAGATTGAGCTTTTGTTTGTGGGAGATTGGGTGTCTGTCTGGCCGAGGTATCTTACCGTCAATGCTGATTGCACCACACCATGTTTGGCGGCAAATTTTGTATACGTAAGTTGATCATGTTGAACATAGGATTCCACATCTGCAATCGCTTCATCAATCGGGGTGATGGTGGAGGAGTTATGGGTGGTTGAAGACAGTGTTGATGAACGTTGTTTTGTTGATTGCATGCGCAACTCAAGAAGCACGTAGCATCGAGGGATTGCAGGAATGCAAGTCACTGGCAAGATCCGGTTTGAAAGAGTACCCAGATGTTACCAGGTAGCGCGCGCTAACGCTCGTTTCATGCACGCGCACACGAATCTCTGGAACTTATGGAACCTCCCATGCCATCCTTCTCTTCCACTTTCGATTCTCAACCATGCGATTATATTTCAGCACGACCTTCTCTGCCATGTGACCTTGCTTTTCTAACTCAACAGCGAGGACTATGTCGTCACTTGCTACCGGGCACGTACTTTGCGGTGGTAAATAGAACTACCGTATCTTCAAAATTGTACATGGAGACAAGACCCACACGTCCACGGTCTACAAAGCGGAAATTATGCTCAATAAGACCTCCAATGATATTCCACAGTGGTTGTTCACCCTCGATCAACTCAAGAGCATCCAACGCTGACACAGCTGCTGAAGGTCTTTCATCAAAGGAGCATCGCAGGACGATGCGATAGCCATGGAAAATCTCAACTGTGAATGCAAAAGCTATCTTTTGCCTCGAGTCGCTTCGTCTACCTGTTTCCGGAAACTGTACGACGTGGTCGATGCCACTAGTAAAGCGGCTGCTAGCGACAAGTATGTCGCATTGGAATGGCTAGGAATCACTCTTGCACAGGTAAAATATCAATCTGGCAAGGACACTTATGTTCTTGTGGAGAAAGTTTTGAGTGCATCATTGCATATCTGCGTCGTGCTAGAAAGCCAGGACCACGTCAATACAGGTATGGATTACGAACATGGCTGCTTGAAACCGCGTTGCATCTGCTGAGAAGCCTAGACTACAAACCCGCCAACATCCTACTTTCCGGAATCGAAATTAATCGAATTACCGCCAAGGTGGGAGACTTGGGGCTTGGTACGCAACTGTCTTTAATTAATGAGGCTATGTATGCACTGACACTTGATAGTTTTCCCTTCTGGCCAATGTTTTAACGCCCAGCCATAAGCTATGCGCGCCCCTGAAGTATTCCTCGGTCATGCATGCACTAATATATCGCAAGTCTGGGCGATCGCTGCGACACTACTCTGTTGGATCAAGCCTGGAATTCTTGGGGTATGGGATAGCCCTCATTATCTCATCAAGAGACTCTTTCCACGCTGGCATATTCCGACTCCGGACGAGGTGGATGTTGCTGAGCTTAATATTGCGGTCGAATATGCTGTTAAAATGAGTAAAGAAGTACCCGAGCTACTAGATATTCTGCCGCTGGAGCAGATCATGCAAGCGATTGAGATGCCACAGGATTTGAGAGATCTCCTTCGCCAGATGAAGGTTGGCGACCCAAGCGAAAGGCCTTGCGCTTCATTTGTACTGGCTTCGAGAGAATTTTGGGGTTGTCAGGAATATGCCAGTGTCTAATTCGCTTGGGTTAAACTCCGTATTATCACTGCAGTTACCTAGTGTTGCGCATATTTGATACCTCATCATGTTTACTGATTCGACGACCGTTAACTCTCTAGTTTGGTTCCTGAATTTCAGACTAGATTTCGATACGTTTAAAATTTCACGGCTCTGTTAGTCTGTTAGTCGGTTGCTTTTGCCTTGCATGATGAAAAGCAGTCCGACTTAGAAGGATTCATTACAAGTTACAGTCCTCCAATAGTCATCCACCATCCTTCTGTATCTACCCCAACGCTAATTGCTGTCTCTTTACAAGTTTCGTATTTCTAAAATTTCAGATGCAGTGTTCCTTAGATATCTCAGCTTTGACATCAGCACTGTCACGATTACAATCGCGCGCGCAAATTGGCCGACTTCGTGTATACAATGACAAAATTATTGATTCTAATGAAAAGTAACCCAACTAGCGAGTATGTCTTTTCTAACTGAAATGCCATTCGTGAATTCATAATGTCAAAAAGTAGACCCCATCCGCACCTCAGTTCGGGCGGCTGCATATCAGCTGCTATTGATAGATCGTACGTTACAGCCGGCGCCATAACACGTAACCTAATGCTATCAAAATTCAGATACAATGCGCCAAAATGACACAACACGTTCCCACATGTTTGTACTATAGCCCTTCTGACCTCGCCCGAAGACGAAGAAGAGCTTGCGGCATTAGAGGATGACTACGGAAACTCCAACTGAGGTACGGACGACGAAGGCTCACTTGGCGGTGCCCGCCCTTAAGCGCTACCTGTAATCTAGCCTCGCAACCCTGAGTGTGGCTTCCATAGATTGTATCTCGAAATAGTACGCGCCGCTATTAGACAATGGTAGTCTTGATGCAAAAGAGAGGTAGGTAGCCTGTGCTTAGAGCTACCGCGATAGAGTTGCGCGACTTACACTAAACTGTTTCGTAACTTCGTGGAAGGAGAAAGAATGATGCGCCGGCTTTATGCGATTTGATTGCTTTAATTTCAGCCTCAATGGGGTCTATAATAGTGTAATTATATCGCTTTGAAGTTGTGATGATTCATGTTTTTTTTGATAGTTGGGTGAGACTGGCTTAACTAGGTAGTTGTTGGGCGCACGGGCACTCTACTAAGCCTATGCCTTTTACCTTACCTCGTCTGTCCGCCATCCCAATCTGAACATCAACCACCATCACCTGCTACCAAAAAACGTTTACCTCAAAGCTATCAAGAGCTACTAGGATACGCTCTTTGCAGGTTTATCTATGTTCAAATTCGCGAAGTCGCTCTTTCGAAGGCAACCATGGCCCCAACTCAAATTTCCGACATCTGGTTTCGAAGTCGTTAGCGACGCGGTATTGTTTGAGGAAGAACAGCTTGAGGAGTTCCACAGGGGTGTCTACTATCTTGTCAACATAGGAGATGTCTTCGCTTCGAAGTACCAAGTAGTAGGCAAACTTGGTTTCGGTGTTACGTCAACTGTTTGGCTGGCCCGTGATCTACAGCAAGTTAGCATTCGGAGATTATGCTATCTATACTAACAGCAAGCCAGCCGCCATGCCTATACGACCTTGAAATTTTTCACAAGAGAGGGAATGGACGAGGATGAGTACAACATGTACAATATCTTAAGCAAAGGCAATGCTTCGCATCCAGGATATAATCACATCCGAACAGCCCTCGACTTGTTTACTATTCCCCGACAAGGTGGCGATCATCGATGTCTTGTCCAGAAACCAATGTGGGATAGTTTCAAGGATCTCTTGAACAGAAACCCCGCGCACCGCTTCACGGACGAGCTGCTAAAAGCCGGGTTGTCGCAAGTGTTCCTCGCACTCGATTACCTTCACACAGAAGCCAAGATCATACATACAGGTACGGCCTATCACATGTCTTCCCGCAATTCTGTTGACAAAATTGTAGACATAAAATCCGACAACATCCTCATAGAAATCGAGGATCAGGGCATCTTGAAAGCATTTGTTGACGCCGAAATGACATCTCCCTCGCCTCGAAAAGCTGTAGAGGGCAAACCAATCTACGCGACACGCCAATTTGGATTGCCGAAAGAGTACGGTCGTGTTGTCCTTGGAGACTTCGGCTCTGCAGTTCGTGGCGACAAACCTCAGATCCATGACACGCAACCAGATGTCTACCGATGTCCAGAGGCTATGCTGAAGACTGAATGGGGTTATCCAGCTGATATCTGGAACGTTGGAGCGATGGTATGTACCGTTTGAAGCCTGAGGCGAAATCAGACATTGACCGAGGTGCACAGATTTGGGACCTATATGAGGATAAACACCTCTTTTACGGCATCGATCCAACCGAAAAACGATACCTGACCAGAGCTCATCTCGCGGAATTAGTCGCGATCCTTGGACCGCCACCGATGGATATGCTAGAGAGAGGAGCGCGGAGTAAAGAATTCTTCGATAGTGAAGGTGAGATTGCGCTCCCAAAGTACCGTCTACAGCTAATCGAAGTTCTATTAGGTAATTGGATAGCCGAGATTCACATACCGCAAGGCTTGACTTTAGAGGGGTCGGAAGAGAATCTAGGTGGAGAAAAGAAGGAAGAGTTCTTGAAGTTTGTGAGGTGCATGTTGCAGTGGAGGCCTGAGGATCGGTGGACCGCGAAAGAGTTGCTTGGGCATCCTTGGATGAGAGAGAACTTGTAATCCATGTTGCGCAAGTATCAGATGACTCAAAGATGGATGTTCTGAAGCTAGAAGCGTGGTTCGAAAGCTCTTGTTGCGCGACTTTGGTGAGTCGCGGGCCAAGCTTAGATGCTAGATTCTTGCTGCTGGCTGTGCCGACCAGATCAGGGATTTCGACTGAAGAGGCTCGGCTCTGGATTGGTTGGTCATCAAAAACGACTGGGAAAGTATCTCTCGTTATTCCGGTCGTAACCTCCTTTGTCAAAACTGTTTTCCGCTTTTTTGTAACCAGAGGGGAAACACAAGCACCTGATGAGTAGTTGCGTGCTGGGTTAATCTCACATGTTTATGTGTGTATAGTTCTAATGACACATCAAGCAATGCTTGAATTCATGGGATCATGAAATCATTACCAGTATCCATGACGTGAAGATCGCTCATGTTGTAGAGGATATTACCTACCCAAGGCAATAAATCTTCCATGTCTTCGTCTTCAAGCCGCAGTCTCACTCTCTATCCTCACTCGCCTCTCTCGCTCATTGACCATACCGTTCAAAGGCTTGCGGTCCATCAAGCCGTTCTTACGCTGACAGCATCTCGGCACAACATACACCTGTTTCATATGCTTGCTACTGTGGATATAATTTCGATCAGGTAAATGAGTGCAGGACCGATCTTGAGGTGTTGGACCTGAAACGCTGACACCATGGCAGGTCTGCGATAAACCAGAGATACTGGTCGGACGCTGTTCTAGGGGGTGCCACCACAGTCTTTTACATATTCTCACAGCCTTTCACATCGTCTCATCTTCTGATGCAACAAATCTAGTACCATCCAACATGCCGCGTGAAACAGTAATGTCACGGTCAACACCACACAGAATACGGACAAAGCCACGGCCGCCCAGACGGTGGTAAATTTGCCAACGACGATTACGACGACTCACGTTGCCGCTGCGAAGTTTATGAATCCCTCCTGGACTCAGTGGGCGAATCATATCAAGCTGCCCAGGCGTTGGGCCTACTGGACGGGCCCAGGCGTTGGGCCTACTGGACGGCAACGAGAATGGCTGACAGGGCCTCGATTGGCAAGACTACATCAACGCGGGGTGATTTCCATGCTCGTACCAAGCCAGCCATCTTGCCGCCGTCGGCTCCCACATGGGAGAGCGGAAGCATGATATCGCCCAGATCGGTGCGTGCCGTCGAGGTATTGGTGGGCGAAATGGTGGCCGCGGCGGTAGGTCAACTGCCGGTGCAGGCGCACAAACAACAGCATGTCCGGATGTGCCGGCCTTTTGGGCGCGGAAGGTGAATGTGTCGCTTCCGACAGCAGCAGTCAGGCCGCGCGTTGTTGTTACTATTTTTATTGTTCTTTCTAGGGGCGAAGAGGGCCCTGCGCCACAGACATGCGCGGGGGCTCCGGTAGCATATCGATTGATGTTCGCGCATCCGCTGACGCGCCCCCCCCCCCCCCCCCCCCCTCTTGTCTGCTGCCACACCCTTTGCGCTCGAGCACCCTACGTCGCTCTCTCGACAGGCTAGGAGTACCATGGCCGTCGCAGGCGCTGAAACGCGATTCGAATCTATCTTGTATCGCTACATGGACCCGCTTCATGCGCTGCTACTTTGTTAATTGCCTCGGATCGTCGTCTGTCCGAATACTGCAGATTCTGCAATCCTCCCGTTGCCCTCCGTCCATCTTGTAAAAATTGACCACCTACGTCAGAGCAGTCGTAATTCTCAGGGTAGACTGACGTGTACTGACTGACCGATTCTTCGATGGGAATTTCCAATATTCACAAGATAGTCTATCGGCTACAGGGAAACCCTCCTTCCCGTACTACACTGACAATCAATCGACCAAAGGGCGTACTGTTGAAAACAGACGCCCAGCGTGTGATATGTGAGAATTGCAAGATATTAATATCAACCGCAACTTCAGCATATTATCTGAGCCGAGCCTGCCCACTAATCGACACGCAAGCAAGCAAGCGAAACAGTGTGCCTTGATATACCGCATGTTGGCACATACGACGGAACATACAGGGCCCCTTGATCGGGATTTCTATGCCGAAACTGTATATAAAATACATCTTCTTCTAATAGAAGCCTAGTTATATGCAGCCCTATATAGTAGAATGCAGCTAACACAACTATTGTTGGTAGGCCTTGTACGATCGTACGGGGTGAATAACAAGCAAGGTTCTTCTGGTGACTAGTATTGGTATTGTCTGGAGGTTCTACGAAGATATACACAATTGTCCACGCACTGTGGGCCGAGGTCGGGCCGATGTCCCTACCGATACTCATAGTCCGACAACTATCGCCTTTTTAAAAAAAACACATCATACTTTGCTTGAAATGCTTTCAACTTAACGCTCCAAAATGATAAAATGAACTACAGAAAAAGGAAGTTATAAATATTAACTACAGCTATCGAATAGTATGTATTAAGCAGGGCTTATGAAGGAATAATAATGCGTTATTTTATACTATACCTTCCTGCAGACCCATGTCATGTTCCGTCATATGTGAAAACATGCGGTAGATGATTCGCTTAATGCGAACCTCCCCCCCTGCAGCCGCATCTACATCAGCTATATAGGAATGAATCATGTCGATCGATTGATTGTTGACAAATCTAGGGACGGGCGGATCTACCCAGCGCTTACGATTGCGCAATAGAATCGAGAGTGTTCGTGCTTCGTACAGGCCTGCGTTGTGTACATTTTGTTTCCACATGAGTCCTTCTTACCTGTTCTGTTTTTCGAGCGAGCCACTGAGTCAGTGATGGCGACGTTGAGTGATACATTGTGAGATTGACCAGAAAGTGTTTGTTGACTTTTGGACTGCTATTGGCTTGCATCTGATCATACTTTGTACCATGTATTGCCATCGCTGACCTAAGCAAGCGACTCCTCCGTACAAATAGTTGTAAGAGGCTGAAGCCTTGATTAGTAGCACTTAGCTTGTAGCCTTCGTTAGCATGTTGTTCGGTAGAACCCTCGGACCTTTATCGGCCCTCTAGGAACCTCTGGAAGTTTCTCGAACCTAGCACTACGCGATATATAGACTTAGCGCAGGCGTAGTGTAGCTTCTCTATCAAATTCATCACCGTTTACCTTGCACTTATGGTCAACCCATCGCACCCTTACAATAGTCCGGCTGATCGATCCTTTATGGGATTAGTCCCAACAGCTACCCCTAGTTCTTTCTTACGACCATTTTGTATCCCATAACCCTGAGTAGGTCTAGCTTTTGTAGATGACACGAACTAGACTTGTTATCCATGTGCTTGTCAACTGTGCTCACATCGATACATCCGCAGAGATCCGAAGTAACTTAATAACGAAAGAAATATTCATTCTCCAAGGGTCAATAACACACGCTATATATACATAGTCCTCAAAATGGTCGACTACTTTCCAAATAAAATGGCTAATATCCAGACTTATCATTAAGCAAATTAAACAAACTTTAGACGCTAATTTAATTTATTTATATAAAACTTAAGATTGTATTTAAGTTATTTATGTTACGAACAAACACCAGATGTCTCCTCTGGTCAAAGGATGCGAGGTTGAAGGCCAACCGTCGCACGATGAAGAGGTCATGATCAGCGCGGGGCGCACAGATCACGTAATATAGCATCCCGCTAAGATATAATATCTCGCTAAGAGGGTAGATATTATAACACCTTAAGATACTAGGATATTAGAGATATCTATAGATACTATAGGCTTAGTAAGAAAATGTAGATATTAATAGATTAGGTAATAAGTATATAGTTATAGAGGATTCCCTAATATACTTATTATAGTTAACTCTTATAATTCTTCTCTTCTCTAGATTAATACTTAGTTATTCTATTACTTATATAGAATTAGATTATTATTACTAAATACCTACTATCCTTATTATATTACTAGATAAGCTAACGCGAGCTTAATAATATTAGTCTTACCTACCTTAATATAGACTAGGATTATAGAGTAGTATAACTTCCTATATTAATACTTTAACTACTTATAGACCTTTAGGAAGGTATTTTTAGTAAGTTATTTAAGTAAGATTAGAAATATATTAGTTAATAGGAACTCTACTATAATAAGCTATAAGGCTAGCTAAGCTCTACCTCTAGATAATAAGATACTAGACTAAGATACTAAGTTAGAGACTAAGAAATAGACTCTAGACTTAGGCTAGTACTTATAAGAAACTATAAATAATCTTAAATAATAATCGCGAACTTAGGTAAGATAAATAATAGCCTTAATAGAAATTATTAATTAGCTAATAGCTTAGCTAATAGCTATACTAAATAAGAAACTATAAGCGCTATATAAGCCTAAGATAGCTACGCTAGAGAAGTATAAAAGCGGGAGATTAAAACTCTATATATTTTTTACTAATATTAACTTATACTATAAGTATAATAAAGTACCTAATAATTAGAAAAAGATTCTTATAGTAAGTATATATATAAAAGGGAAAGCAGCTAGCTAATATAGCTATATATTAAGAATTACCTTTATAACTTAGCTATAAAAGGAGAAAAGAAAGAAACTTAAACCCTATTTTTAAGTTAGACTAACTTTAAGATAAATAAGACGTATCTTTAGTAAAGTAGATATAGAGAACTAAGTAGAGAAAGTATTACTCGCTTAAAATAAACTAAATTAGTATTAATATATAGCTAAGTTTAAATAGCTATAGTTATAATTAACTAGGATAATACTATACTCTAAATAGTGTTTAAGAATAGTTTAAAAGAAATAATTAAAAATAGCTTAGTATACTATAATAAGCTAGAAGATATATTTACTTATAGAACTAGTTACCTAAATTAATAACTATCTATAGGAGAGAATAGAGTAGAAGAAAAATACTTCTTAGCCTCTAATATAAAGATACTAATAATAGATTAAAGTTAATAAGGAAGGAGATATTATTATAACTAATAAAGTATAGAAATAATTTAAAGATTAAAGACCTAAAGAGAATATCTAGATAGACTATCTAAGAAAGAGCGCTAGAAATGCTATAATAAAAAAGTATATCTATAATATAGTAAAGTTAGATACTTTTATAGAAACTACTTAAAGAATAATACTAGGAAATAGAGAGCTATTAGGATTAGAATAGTTTAATAAAGTATACTCTACCTATATACTATATAATTACTAAATAATAACGTTAGTAATATAGACTTATATAATAAAGCTTAGATACTAGGTAATAAGGCCTATAAGCTTATACTCTAAGTAAAAGAGATACCTAATATATATTATAAGATAAAACTACGCCTATAGACTAGTTAGTACTAGTACTAAAGTAAAATAAAGGTTAGTAGAATATAAGTATTAGGTATAGAAAATAAAAATATATAGCTAAGAATTACTATTAGAAGAGATAATTACTATTACTAGCTCTAAAGCTAAGGAAATAGTATACTAAGCTATACTAGAGTAACTATACTTTAAAGACTAAGAAGTATAGGATAATAAACTTATAGCCCTTAGCGTATTAGAATAGAAGACTAAAGAGTATTAAGCTATACACTAGACTAAATATAAGCTAAAATATAGATTCTATAAAGATAACGTAGAACTATTAGATAGTAGATAAATAATAAATAGTATAAAACGCTCTTTAATAAAGAATATTAAGTAGAAGCCTACTATATATATAAGAAGCTAGAACTATTAAAAAATAAGGAAATTAGGATAACCTTCTACTACTAGAGGAGTAATACAAGAACCTATACTAGCTTAACTATAAAATAGGTATAATTACTACTTTACGTAGAAAGAATAATCTAAGAGATAAAAAGATATTACTACTACCTAAATCTAAGGGATAGAGAATACTTAGTAGAAGTATATTACTTTTATAAAACTCTAAGAATAAGACTAGTATAGTATAAGCTTATATACTAGACCTTTTATTATAATAATAATTACCTAATATATTAGAACGCGAAGTCTAATATAGGCTACTCTAAAGAAATAATCTAGAAAGCGAGGTTAGTTAAAAAACTAAAACTACTAAAGATAGAGTTACGCTAGTATAGGTAATTCTAAAATACCCTTTATAATATATAGAACCTAAAGCCGTAGAATCTTAGGTTAAGAGCGGAGGTTAGCGTATATAGATATAAGATTATAGTAACTATAGATAGTAGTACTATATAAATAGTTATCTCGTTCTAAGCTATAGAGAGATATATATACTATACTAGATTAAGGACTAACTAGTATAAGTAGTATTAGCTAATAATAACTCTATAACGTATAGAGGCGGTATAATAAGATTAGAGACCTAACTAGTATTACTAGATATAGTAAAGATAGGGGACTAAATAAATATAATATTATAGATTTTAGAGAAGAAGATATATTAATTAGCTATAATTAGTTAATTAAGTATAACCTAGCTATTAATTAGCTATAAAAAAGAATACTTAGCTAAGAACTTACGCGTAAGGTTACTAGAGTATAAAAAGAGATAGGCCTAATAATCTAAAGCTTACTTTAGAATAGGAGAATTAGTATAATCTTACTTTATAAGATTATAAAATCTATAAGAAGAACCCTTAAAAGATAAGAGTTATTTAGATATAATAGGTTGCGACTATAAAAGAAGGACTAGTACTACTAAATATACTAGAAAAGTATAGAATAAATAAGTTTAGAGAACTATTTAAGAAAATAAAAGTAACTAAGTTAGTAGAATACTAAAAATAGAATTATAAGATTCTTATTAAAGATAGTGCTAAGCTTATCTTAAGACTAATATACTTAGTTACGTCTAAGTATAAAGCTAAGCTGCGAGAGTATATTAGAAAAAATTTAAAAAAAAGATTTATCTACGAGAGTAGTAGCTAGATAGCCTTACTAATACTATTTATAAAGAAGCCTAATAGAAAGTAGTAACTATATATTAACTTTAGAAGGTTAAATAGCGTAATAATTAAGAATTAATCCCTTACTACTAATAATAGAGCTTATAGATTAGATCTAGAGAGCTAAGTAGTTTATAAAATTTAATATTTAGGAAGAATTTTACTATATTTAAATTACTAAAGGATATAAGTAAAAAATAGCTTTTAAAATAAATATAAACTATTTAAGTATATAATTATACTTTTAGATTAATAAATACGCTAGTAACTTTCTAATTAGTTATTAATAAAATACTCTATAAGTACTTAGGAATCTTTATACTAGCGTACTTAAATAATATACTAGTGTATTCTAAGAGAACGCTTAAAGAATATATTAAACTTATTAAGAAGGTACTTTAGAAGCTTAAGAACTATAAGTTATACTTATAACCTAAGAAGTGTAAGTTTTATATATAGAAAATAGAGTTCTTAGGGTTTATTATCTAATAGAGGGCGTTAAAATAAATCTAAAGAAAATCTAGACTATATAGGAATAGCTAATACCTAAGATAGTTAAGAATATATAATCTTTTTTAGGATTCGCGAACTTTAATAGAAAGTTTATTAGAAACTACTCTTAGATTACAGTACCTCTTATAGAGATTATAAAGAAAGACGTAGAGTTTAAATAGGAAAAGGAATACTAAGAGGCTTTAAATAACTAAAGTAGGTATTCCTTAAAGCCCTACTACTAGAATATATAACCTAAGACGTAAAATATAAGTTAAGACTAACGCGTTAGATTACGCTCTTAGCGCTATATTATTATAGTAAAGTAAAGATAGAAAATAGAGACTAATATTCTACTATTCTAGAAAGTTCTCTAGAGTAGAACTTAATTATAATATTTATAATAAGGAACTACTAGGAGTAGTAATACCTTTAAATAATAGGAAGTCTATTTACTAAGACTCCTATATTAGATTAATATATTTTCTAATTACTAGAACCTAATAAGTTTTATAATAATAAAGAAACTTAATAGAAGATAAGTTTAATAAGCTAAGATACTTTCTTAGTTTAACTTTAAGATTACTTATAGAGCTAAATTGCTTAATAGAGCTATAGACGCTCTAAGCTAAAGATCTAACCTATAAAAAGAAGGCTATAAAGAACTATATAACGTAGTACTTAAGTAAATATCTAATAGTAGCTTAAAGTATAACTAGCTAGAATTAGCTAGAGTAGCTAAGCTAGAATAATAGGTTATAATATTATAAACGTAGTAGTAGTAGAAGACTACTAGCTAGTAACTAGACCTAAGTAGTATAAGTTATAATAACTTACTATAAAATAAGAAGAAGTACTAAGATATAATCTAGAAGGACTAATATATATACCCTTATATATAAGGAAGGACCTTATTATAGAATATATAAGTCTCTAAAGTATAAGTATATAGAAGTAGAAGAAATAGTTAGGAGACTAGTAAAGGAATTTATAATACTACGTTTATAACGTAGGTGTAGGATATTCTAGGTAACTATTTAGTATATTATTAGAATAAGCCTAAGAGATATAAGCTTTATAGCCTATTATAGCCCTTAATACTACTATAATACTATAGATAAGTATAATAATAAACTTTATAGTAAAGCTCTTATAATTATTAGAACTAGAATCTATAAGACTTTGCGATACTATTCTAGTAATTATAGATTAATTAACTAAGGCGGTAAAGTTTATACTAACTAAGGAATTAATAATAGTAGAAGAGTACGCCTATAAAGTTATAAGGCACTTATTTAGAATATAAGATACCTAAAGAGTTTATTACTAACTATAATAAACTATTTACTTCTAAATACTAGAGTATATTCTAGTAAAGTTAGATATAAAAAAGAAACTTTTAATAAGCTTTTACCTAGAAATAGATAGCTAGATAGAGAGGATAAACTAGATATTAGAATAGTATTAAGGATATACGCTAATAAGCTATAGAATAACTAGGTTAAACTCTTACTAATAGTATAACTAGCCTATAATAGTATAAAATCTATAATAATAAAGTAGTTACCTTACTATATAAACTACGGATATAAGCTAGTCGCTTATTAAGATCTAAAGAATATTAAAGTATTATAGTAAGAGTAGATAATAAAGTACGCCTTTTATAAGAATTATATAAATAACTAAGCTAGAATATCGCTTAGAGGAACCTTATAATATCTAAGAGTATAAATAAGTAAAGGATTAAAAGACTAACCTTTAAAAGGAGGATAAAGTTTTCCTATTATAATAAAACTTAAAAACTAAAAGGCTATATAGAAAATTAGATAATCTCTAAATAAAACTATTTAAAATTCTAGAGATAATAGACTTAGTAAATTATAAACTTTAGTTACTACTAAGTATATATATCTACCTCGTCTTTTATAAGAAACTACTAGAACTAGTACTACTAGATACTAAGTTAGTAATAGACTTAAACTTAAAAATAATAAGTATAAGGTTAAAGAGATTAAGGACCTATAAAAAGATAGTTATTAGTAAAAGTACTTAGTTAAATAGTAAAGATAGCTAGAGAGCTATAATATATAGAAACTAGAATAGAATCTTATAAACTATAAGAAACTAGTATAGAAGTACTACTAGAAGTATTTAACGTAGTAGGGACTAAATCTCTAAGAAAGAAGAAAAAATTAAAAGAAGAATTAAGAAAGTTAAGTTTAGCCTATAACTAGTCTATATTAGCTAGAGATCTAAATAGTAATAGTTTAATAGTAGGAAGGTCTATACTAAAGGTAGAGTTCCTCTTAACCTACTCTTTCGCATAATTCTAAACAGCAAGAATCGCGAGGTTATAATAAGTAAAAGACTACTTCTATTTCTAAACCTCTAAGAGCTTAAGCTCTTATTAAGATAGCTAAGTATCTAGCTATATATACTACGTCTTTAGATAAGCTATTAAAAGCTCTTTCTCTTCGCGCTCTTCCTATATAATTCTCTACTCTTTTTTAGGAATAAATAGACTATATTTAGTATTAACTAAAATACACTTAGTATAGTAACTAGAAGATATCTCTAAAGTAGCGAAGCTTCTTCTCCTTATATTACTTATAGTAGAAATCTATCTCTAAGCCCTCCTACTCTATACGCGTAGTATAAGCGCGCTTCTAATTAGTTAATAAGTATAGATAAGAGGTATAGGATTTTAAGACCTTAGGTATAGTTAGGAAGGTATAAAAGAAAAAAGGTATATAATATAATAAGTATACTAAAGCCTTATATATAACCTATATTATAGATTATAGTATAGAAAAATAAAACTCTAGAGTATTAAGATAATAGCTCTAAGAGAGGAGATAGTATTATAAATAAATACTATAGTGTAGTAGATTAATACGTGTTCGGAGTTAGGTAATCGGCGTTAGGTTAGTATTTTAGGACGACTCTGCATAGAGGAGCTTAATAGTTATAGTATACTATTCTTAATACTACTATTTATTTATTTAGATACCTTCTTATTCTCTACTCTCTACTAATTGCGGGTTAGTAGCCTCTCTTCTAACTATTAAGGCTATCTCTCTACTATATCTTTAGTAACCTAACTAGGGGACATAATAGTCTATTAGTAGTAGTAGAGAAACCTCTTTATTTTACTTATTTTTAAGGAGAAGTTATAGAGGTAGAGACCTATAATAAGTTTTTAGAGACTCTATTAAACTCTAAGCGCTTACTAATAAAGTTTGCTAAGGCGGTAGAACTCTTAGAGAGTTTCTATAGTATTAGTAGAGTAGTATAGTAACTTATAGAAAGACTATAGAACTAGTATAATATATAGCTAAATAGAAGTAGGTAAAAGCGTAATGCCTAAGTACTAAGGAGGTACTTTTTACTAAGGCGGTAAAGAGATATTAGAAAAGAGGGAAGGAACCTATCTTAGAGAGAGAATTAGGAGTCTAAAAGTAGTAGAATAGTATATACGCTAATAGAGGATTAGTAACTTCTAGAAACTTTTAATTAAGTAGTATTTATAATATATAACTAGAGTAGGTCTTTTTTATTAAATAGTATACTATCTAAGATGTTTTTAACGCGGAGTAGAGAGCCTATAGCGACTATAATAGTAGAACTTAAGCTACCTATAGTAACTTATAACTCTTACTATTAGTATTTAGAAAAGCTAGAACTATATAATACGCATACGCTACGCTTTAATAGAGAGAATATTTTAGAGTTCTTAGATAAGTATAACTTTAAAGCTAATAAGTAGACTAGCTATAAGATTTTTAGAAGAAGTAGCTACTATACTTCTATATATAGAAGTATAAAGCGTTTATCTAAAAGCTACTAAGCTACTATAGAGCGGAGACCTATAAATAGTATAAAGATAAGCTTTAAGAGCTATATATAGGGTAAGATAAGTTTTAGTAGTAGGGCATCTAAGTATTTATTAAGAGCTACGTAAAGAAGGTATAGTAAAGGTAACCTACTATCTAAATTACTAAATACTACTAGAACTTCGTAACCTACTTTATAGCTATAAAGACCTAAAAATAGGTCGCGAAAGCTAAAAAAAGCTACTTCTTCTTCTAAGGACTTACTTAAGAGGATATAAAGTAAGTAATATACTATATACTAAGAGAGAATTAGCCGCGCTTAGATAATATCGCTTTATTTAAAATAAGAAAATCTACTAATTTATCTATAAATACTAAGCGTAAGAGGAAAAGTTAAGTACTTTATATACTAACTATAGTTTAAAGAGCTAAACGCTAGCCCGCTATAATATAGAGATAGTAGAGGAGCTAATACTAGCGCTTAAGAAGTCTTTAGTAACTCTATAATAGGCAGTCCCTAAGATACTACTAATTATTACTTAACCTAAGAAGCTAGCTACTCTAAAAGTTAATAAAGTAGTAGAAGACTTTATTTAGCGCTTTTAAAGGCTATCTATAATAATAAAGTAGCTTAATAAGATAGCTAAGAGTAATATAGAACTATAAAAACTCTTTATTAAGCTAAAGAACTACGCGGAGGTATATAAGTAGCTAGTACTAAGACTATATTAGGTAAGTATAGAGATTTTAGAGTATAATAATAAGAGCTTTAAATTAATATATCTACTATAACTAGCGCGTAATTAGGCGTAAACTATATAAGTAACTAAGACCTATAGCTACTCATTATAGGTGCTATAATAAGAAGGGTCTTATTATAAACTATCTAGACTAGAACCTACTAAAAGGTAATTAGTAGTATTATACTTAAAGTAAAAAGTAACTAAATAGCTAAAAATAAGTATAGTACTACTTTAGACTATATCTAACTACTATCTAAAGTATATTCTTAGGCGGAGGCATTGCCTTAAAGCCCTTTAGAAGCGAGGTTCTTAAATAGATACTATAGTTATTAAAGAAGCGTTTTAAAGTAACTAATAACTAACTAAAATAACTTATATAAATTACTTCTAAATTAGTTTAACGTAGCTAGTAGCCTATTAAGGTTAAAAGAACTAGTAGTAGTAGTAAGAGCTATATAATAGAGTTAAGTAAAGAAGTAAAGCTAATAGTAAAGTAATAATAGCTCTTTAGTTAGCTATATAGTTTCTTAAAACTATATCTTATAGAGTACTATACTCTAAAGACGACTTAGAAGTTAATACTATAGATAGACGCACAAAGGCTAGTTAACTAGCAAAAAAATAGTAGAAGTATAAAGCTCGCCTTAGAAAGAAACCTAAGATACCTTAGATAAAAAGTAGTTAGATAGTAAGTAGCTATAAAGATATAGACGTTAAAAAGAGTTAGAGGTACTAAAGTATATAGCCTAAGTATAGATTAATAACTCTTAAGTACTAAAAACTTAGATTTAAAGACGCCTTAATACTCTAATAAGTAGTAAGATATATAAAAGAGATAGCTAGAGCGCTATAGTAGATTATATATTATATCTATACAGCGCCTATTCTAAGAGCTCTTTAAGCCTCTATATCTATAACTATACTAATAACTAAAGATCTAGTAGTAATAGCCTAGAATATAGTACTAATAGTACTTATAAAAGTAATATTAAACTAAGAAGTCTATAGAATTTAGTAGCTTAACTTATTAGCGTCTCTTAAAGTAACTATAGTAGTAACTAAGGCACTTAAAGAAGCACGTAAGCTATATATATACTTTTAGGTTAGTAAAACGCATTTAGAAGAGATAATAGAGATTTAGTAAGTAGAGACTAGTAGTATAAAAAAAGTTAATAGAAGAAGCTATATAGCGACTATATACTAAGGTTTAGGAGAAATATATATAATAGAAGCTAAAAATTATAGCTAGAGATATTATAAAGAATATTCTAGCGCAGCTATATCTAAAAATAGATTATAGTTTAAGTAAGTAAGAGTTAGAGAAATAAATAAGCTCTAAAACTTCTAAAACTATAATATTAGTAATAAGAAAAATAGCTATATTAAGGCGTAGTTAAGAATACCCTCTAAAGCGCGACTAAAGGGCGAAGCGTAGTAGTAGTAGTATTTAGTAAAAAGATAGTTACTAATATACTAGGTATCTCTCTATAGTAGTATAAGGCGAGCGCTTATTAATATAGGCTTATAGCTAAATATTATATAGCTTTTAATAGCGAGAGCGCTAAATATCTATATTACTAAGCTAGATTAGTTAGGTCTACCTCTAAATTATAGTAAGGTATAATAACTACTAATAGAAGGATAGACCTCTTTATAAGTATAGCCTATTTAGTCCTAATTATAGTTAGAGAGATTATAGTACTAATATACTTTTAATTATAAATATTTATAGAGAGTAATTCTTCTTAGAATACTATAGTATATAATAGCGCGGCTCTAGATATAGTTTAATACTATTAGTTAGATACTTTACTATATTAAGTTAATAGATAGGCGGCGTAAAGTCTCTTTTATAAGCTATAACTTAGCGCCTATAGCTAACGTAGTATTAATTAAGTATTAAAGAAAAAAATAGCGAGCGCGCTTACTAAGAAAGTATACTTAGTAAGGAGTATTACTTGAACTTATATAAGTAATATATAGGTAGCGCGCTTATTTATATATATACTTAAGTATAGATAGTTATTTAGAGAAGAGCTAAACTACTAAGAAAAGGAGAAGTTAGGGTAAGTATTATTAGCGGAGGAGTAAAGATTCTTTAAAGAGATAGTAAGGTAGTAGTTTCGCCTATTATGTAATAGGTTATTAGAGAAAGTAAATACCCTATATAAGAGAGTTACTAATAAAGTAAAGCCTATAAATATACTAAAAGAGAACGCGCTAATAAATCTTAGACGTAAGGACTAGAAAGAGCGCGTAATAGCTTATTAAGCCGCTAAATAGCACTTAGAGAACTAGATATTAAGCTATTTAATTACTTTTTCTATAGCTAGATAGTAACTTTTCTAAAGAGGTATTAGTTAAACCTAGAGCACTTTTAAAAGATAAATATTAGTAAAAATCTCTACCTAAATAAGATTTACTTAATCTAGTAGCTTATATTTTAGAGAGAGGATACGCTAGCGTAGAGTTTTAGTATATATTATAAATTTATAAAGATATATAGTCTCTATATAAGATTTAGACTATTCTATATATTATATAGTAAGAGAAGAACTTTCTATTACTAAAGAAGCTTATACTAATTATAAACGTAATAGTAGACGTATAGATAGAGTAAAGATATTTAAGTATAGAGATAATAGTACTATAATAGTACTTTTTTATTCTAAAGATTAAGTAACTAGTTAAACTAGAGGACTTTAGTTATTAATAATACTATATAATATAACGCTATAATAATAAGAGATACTTATATTCTACTATCTACTAATAAGTTCTTAGAGAGGTTTACAAATAAAAGGATATATACTCTATTAATCTATTTTTAGGTTATAACTAGATACTATTATATACGTCTAGTAAAGATATAATAGCCTTTTAGACGCTAAATAGGCTATACTAATATATATACTCTTAATAGGCGCGATAAACTCTATAGTAGTCTTTATTTAGGTAGTAATAAAGATTCTCTATAATTACTTTCTAGAGATAGCGCCTTTATAGATAATATTATAGTAGTAAGGCCTTAAGATAATATAAAGAGAGAAGGTTTTAATAGTATACGTTAGTTTATTCTTAAATATACTTTATAGATAGATAAGGTTCTATAGATATTACTTAAGCTAAGGCTACTATCTTAGGAAAGAAGTTATAGTAAGGAGTTCCCTAAATAGCTATTATAAGTATAAAGTAATAAAGATAGTTATTATTTTATAAAAAATAAAGTCTAAAAGATTCTTAAGTAGCTAAAGTACTAAATAGTAAAAGAGTTCTAATAGTTTATTAGTATTATTATCTACTATTAGTAATAATCTTCTATTTCTTACTAAAGTAAAGCTACTCTTTATACCCTTTAAAAGGAAGCTAAATAGGTTTAGAGAGATAGGTAGATATATATAATAAAGATTCTAAAGAAAGTAATTACTTTTTTACTAGCGCTTATAGCGATAGACTATTAGGGCGGTCTCTTAATAGTTAGCGTAGATACCTTAGTTTATAGGGTAGAGGCTTACTTAGAGTAAGTTAGATTAGATAGCTATTACTATATAATAAAGTTTAAAAGTACGCTATAGTTAGAAGTAGAGTTAAAGCTCTACTTTATAAAGCTTAAGTATAAAGCGCTTATTTAGGCGCTAAAGGTCTTTTAGATTTACTTTTATAAATACTTCTTCTAAGTAGAAATAGACGTAAAGATACTAATTATATAGCTTAATTAGTTATCTCTAGATTTACTAGGCTCTATAATAAATAAGTAGCTTGCGACTATCTTTAGTAGAAATTTAAGATTATCTATATACTACGAAAGAAGAATATTATCTCTAATACGCTATTAAGGTATTTATAGCCTAAAGAGTAAACGCTACTAAAGAAAAATAAGAATAATCTAGAGCTATTTATTATTAAGTACTAAATAAGTTTAAGGAGATAAACTTAGTTATAGCTACTAAGGAGGCGATTAGAAGCTACTTATAGAGAAGTATAATAAGAAATTAGAAGAGATTATAGTATTCCTATAGATATTAAAAAAACTAAATAAGCTCTAAAGTTAAGAATAGTAAAAGTAGATAAAGAATACTATACGTTCTTTATATAGGACTAATATCTATTTAAAAAGGCTACTAAGACTATACTAGTTCGCTAAGTAGTAGATAGAGAAGACCTATAAATAGCGTTATCTAGAAATTTATAAATAATTAGGCTATAAAGAGATCTAGATAATATTTAGAGTAGTATATTAGTAATATTAGTAGGATAGTATATATAAATAGGTAGCGAAATAGCTTAGGCCTATTAGGTCTACTAATAATAAAAGGCACTTAGAAAGAAGTAAAGCTAAACTTAATATATCTTAGGTAATATAGTCTTAGTAGATAGTTAATATTACGTATATACTAAGAGTACGTAGTAGGACTTACCTACTAGTTAAAAGAGTATCTTTTAGGCTAGCTAAAGAGATATACGCTTTTAATAGTAAATTCTAATTTAGTTATAAAGTTTATTTTAAAGAGATCTACTATTACTAGGCGTACTATAAAGAATTTTAGTAGATAGTAAAACTAAGAATAAGTTAGTAGTCTAGTTACTAGCTACACTCTTTAGTATTTACTAATTTAAGCTTTAGCGTATAACTTACGCGCGTAAGGACTTATTAAAAGAGGTTAGTAAGGCTTTATCTATAAGTTAGTAAAAATACTACGCTTATAGATAGATAACTTATTAGTAATAATATAGGCTAAGAGAGTATTACTATAAAGACTACTTAGGTTACCTACATAGCTAGTACTAAGCTAAAATCTAGTTCTTCTAATTAAACTTATAGTACTAATATAGTAAAGATACTATAAAATAAGGTTTAGAGCTATACTATTTCCTTATAGTAAGAGCTATATAGCTATAATTCTATAAAGAGAACTTAGAAGAAGTAGTCTATTATATAAGAAGACTTTAGAGAGAAGCTATAGAGAACTATAATATAAAGAAAAATATACTAAAGCTCTTTTAAGTAAGAGACTTAGTATTAGTTTAGAACGTAATTAAGTCTATTAATAAGAGCTTAGATAGAAAGCTTAATAATAGATAGAGAGGTCGATATAGAGTTTAGAAGGTATAAGTAAATAAAGAGTACTACTAGCTAAAAAATCTAAATAAGGTTATATTTTAAATATAACTTAGGCTAATTACCTAAAGAAGTTTAAAAAACTACTAAAGTAGCTTAAAGATAGCTTAATAAAAGCGCTTATAGTTATATTCTAAAACTAAAGGAGTATAAATAGTAAGGCCTATAGTACTAAGATAAAGGTAAATAACGCTAAGAGCTAAGCAGGCAAGAGATATTTAGGCTAAGAAGAACTATAAGAGAGAGTAAGATAGATAAATAATAGTTAGAGGGATAAACTAAAGGAATATTATAGAAGAATTAAGAAGAGGAGGGTAAAGTTAACGTCTCTATATAGTATATAGAGATAGTAATACTAAGTAAGAAAGATAAAAGAGGCTAGAGAGAGTATTATTAAGAGTAGATTAGATAGTTATAAGAGGTATTTAGTAGCTTAAGAGAACTAAGCTAGAGGCTAAAGAGGAAAATATAGTATAGTAGATTAATACGTGTTTAGAGTTAGGTAATTAGCGCTAGGGTTAAGTATTTTAGGATAACTCTACGTAGAGGAGCTTAATAGTTATAGTACACTATTCTTAATACTACTATTTATTTATTTAGAACCTTCTTATTCTCTACTCTCTACTAATTGCGGGTCGGTAGCCTCTCTTCTAACTATTAAGGCTATCCCTCTACTATAATACTAGATATCTTCTCTAGTTAAAGGATATAAAGTTAAAGGTTAACTATTATATAATAAAGAGGTTTAATTAGCGTAGGGTATATAGATTACGTAATATAGTATTCTACTAAGATACGATATCTCGCTAAGAGGGTAGATATTATAATACCTTAAGATGCTAGGATATTAGGAATATCTATAGATACTATAGGCTTAGTAGGAAAACGTAGATATTAATAGATTAGGTAATAAGTATATAGTTATAGAGGATTCTCTTATATACTTATTATAGTTACTCTTATAAGTTCTTCTCTTACTTAAATTAATACTTAGTTATTCTATCGCTTATATAGAATTAGATTATTATTACTAAATACCTACTATCTCTATTATATCGCTAGACAAGCTAACGCGGGCTTAATAATATTAGTCTTACCTACCTTAGTGCGGACTAAGATTACAGAGTAGTATAACCCTCTATATTAACAATTTAGTTTAATAGTGTTTTAGAAGGCCGTTTATTAAAAGTTTAATAGATTTAATACTATTTAAGTGCTAATCTAATCGTATATTATATATATTACTAAGCTTTACTATTCTACTTATATATTTATATATTATAGCTACTTTAGCGTTAGTTATATCGCCTAAGTTATAATTAGATAGAGGCTTAAAGCTAGCGTCGCGCTAGCTTTATATATACTATATTACTATAAGTAGTTATAACCTAATTTTATATCGCCTTAGCTCTAATAAATTACTAAGCTTACTAAATAGCCGCTATACTTATAACTTAAGGCTAGTATTATTAATATATTAATTACTATACGCGCTAGGTTAGAATACTTTAGGCGTAAGCTTATCTAATAGCTAATAGAATTACTACCTTATTTAACTACTCTTACGTCTAGTAGAGTTTAAACTATTACTAACGCTTTAGCTTATTTATCTCTATTACCTTAATAATACTATAAGGCTCTATATTAATAAGCGTGTTAATAGCGTTATTAATACTACTTAAAAGCTATACTAGTAGGTAACTTTAGCGCTATATTATAGCTTATAGAACGCCTAAAGTTATTTTAACTTAGTATATTTACTTTAAGCTAGCTTAGTTTGTCGCGCTAGCTATTCTTATAGTAGTTCTTATAGTATAGATAGAGGTAAGTAGTAGTAAAGTATATAGGTAATTTATTAAGCTTAGTATAATACGCGTTAAGCTTTACCTAAGCTATATAGGTTAATAGAAAGGTAATCTTCTAGCGCGCTATTAGTATTATAGTTAATACTTTTATAGTTTTTAAGTAACTACTTATATATAGTAAGTATAGCTTTAAAGATAGGTATAACCTATATATTACGCTAAAATAGCTAGCTTTACTATAAGCTTAAGCTATTTTATCGCCTTCTTTAGTAGCTCTAATACTAATATATACTAAGTTATTACTACTTAATTATTAACTATAAGCCTATTAGATCTTATTTAAGCTAGTACTTTAGTAAGCTTATTATTATAGCTACGCGTATACGCGTTAGCGCCTATTATTCTTTTAATATAGCTTTAGGCGTACTTATTAATAGCATTATAGAGTTTTATAGCGCGTATAAAAGTATTATAAAAGCTATTTTAGCGCGTAATAACTAGCTTTACTAGCTTAAGTATTTTTTACTTTTAGTTAAGAGCCTTAGCGTTAATATAGCGCTAGTAATAGTAAAAAGATTATATTATTATAGTATTTAGATATAGTTAATATATTAATTAGTATACTAAGTAGACCTTACTACTACTATTCTTATAAGTAGGCTACTTCTATTTTATACTTATCTTAATTATTATTATACGCGTCTTTATTAAAGCTAAAGATAATTATCTATCTAACTAAGTTAAGTATATAAGGCTATAGTAGAGGTAGTAATAGCTTACTAAATTTAAAGCGTTAGGTAAGTTTAGTATAGTAGTATTATTAGCGTATATATTATTAAGTATAAAGTACTTAAGCTAGCTATATATTATACTAAAGATATTAATTTATTACTAATAACTTTAGCTATCCTCTCGCCTATATAGGCGCCTATAAGCTAAGATAGCGTAATAGATAAATTTTTAATAGTACTATTAGTATTAGTAAAATAAGTAATAACTCTAAAGAAGCTATATTTACTACCTTTATTATCTAGCTATTAAAGCTTATATAAATTTTACTAATAGCTAATAAGAGTATCTAAATAACTTATAGCTCTATATAGTAATATAGCCTTATTATAAAGCTAGCTATACTATTATAACTTACTTATAGCGCGTTAGCTGCCTCTAGGTTAGTAAACTCTATTATTTACTTAAATATAAGCGTTTTAAACTTATAGAGAAGGTAGTTATTATTAATAAGCTATAATAGTAGTATATTAAAAGTATTATATATTAAAGTTTCTAAGCTTATTAGCAACGCTTTAAAGTATATTAATACTACTTTTAGTTATTATCTTAAGCGTTATTTAGCCTCGCGGTAGTAATTAAATTTAGTTTACTTTTATAATTATAGCTATAGCTAAGTAGCTTCTACGCGAGGTAGTTAATAGTATTACTAGTTAACTTTATAACCTTTAGATAGGCGTAAAAGATCTTATAATAATAGTAGTATTTATAAATAAAGAATATATAATAAGGCTTATAGAGAAAGGTAACGTAGTATATACTAATATACTAACTTTTATTACGCTTTAACGTATATAGTAGCTTTATAAAATATAGTAAATACTTTTAATAATACTATTAAAGTTATTTATAAACTTATTATTAAAGCTAGTATTATCTCTACTTTTAATAGCCTTACTTATAGCCTTTATAGTAGCCCTACTACTTTTAGCTAGTAGTTATATAGTAGCTTCTAGTATAGCGTCGCGTAACTATAACTTAAATAGCGTATTTTTAGTAGCCTAGCTTACTATAGTAGCTAGGGCTTTACGTAGTAAGGTATAGATAGATAGCTTAAGCTGCGAATTATCTATTAGAATAAGCTATAATATACTACCTTTAGCTATTTTAGCGCGTTTATAGAGGCTATAGAGGCTAAAGGTACTCTTAGCGGCGCGTTTTAGGTTATAAAGTAGTATTTTTAGCGTATTAGGTAATAAGAAATACTAAAACGTACTATAGAGATAGTAATATAGCTATAAAAGATAGCTAATAGTAATATAAAGATAGGAGATAAGATATAAGATAGTAGTTATTAATAGCTAGCGACGCTTATATAGTATATAAACTAAGCTAGATTAATATAAGAAAAATATTATAAAATTGCTACCTCTACTATTAAAAATATTATTAAAGTTAATCTTAAGTACCTTAGGAATTATCTATAGAATAGCTCGCTATATAATATTAGTTAAATAGTTAAATAAACTAAATAAATTTCGATTATACGTTTAATTTGTTTATATATTTCTATAGGCAGCGTTTAGTTTGTTTAATTTGCTTATAGTTAAGCAAATTAAACAAACTATTCAAACGCGTTTGCTTAATGACAAGTCTGCTAATATCGTACTCCAAAAAGTCACTCAAAAAGCCTCTTTGTTGCCTCCCTCCGCTATTGATACAGAAATCTTTTGTCACTCTTCTGATCTATTGGCTGATGCTGTTCATATCTACGCGTCGATACCCTTCAATGCCACACATACACTAACGGTCCAAATCACTGCTATACCATTTAGCATACCACTCTACCGTAACCAGATATTCTATTGTGTCGATGCATTCTACGCCAAATGCTGCTACGATATAAGCGAGGAGGATTTCATGCCGTTTCTCTTCACAGCGGGGGAGGAACTATATCGTCATTATATGCGTCACCATTCTTGGAATTTTAGAACCCAACATGCATGGTCAGTGCATCGTTCAATCAGTCCATACATTATTCATTTGACTAAGATTATATAGGCGGCAGATCCAGGTTCCTGAGCAGGTTCGACACACAAGTTCTACCTGTCTCCAGAGATCCTCCTCACTACTCAAACATCTGATTCCCGAACATGGTACTCAGAACTGTAAAGAGCTGCATCCAATCCACTTTCAGAATGAGATCAATCCAAATCCCGGCTTACACGAAAGCTCTATCTCTAATGCTACCTTGATACCATGCCCAGGTTCAACATCTACCCAAATCCAGAACGAGTGTCCAACCATAACCACAAGGTATCCTGGTGGACTATCAAAAGGCCAGCTCAAGAACGAACACGGGATCCTCGAAGTAGCAAAAGAGTTCCTAAGGAATCTTTCAAATACGAGTGTAGCTGGCATTGCCACAGATTTGGTTGGTTCTCTATGCAAAACAGATGCTGTTGGCGAAAATGGAAATGAACTTGCGATACGAGCTTTTGAATGCTATGTCTCAATGGCTCGACAGTCAATGACTCAGTTAAAACATTCTTGTTTCACTCGATATGTTTCATTGTGCTTTTTCCTCATCTGGGAGAAATATGCCTGTAAAGCTGGTAAAGCGGGGGCTAGAGTGGTATGTTTACCCCAAGTACTATTTACATATACCCATTCTGAAGATTGAATATTACAGATCAACATAAAGATGAGAGAATCTGGATTTACAGGAAGCTCGAGAAATTTGAAGGCGTTGCGCGATGAGACAATATTTATCAACCGGCTCGTTGCTTCAGTGGAAAGTATGCATGATATTGGGATCGCATCGTTAGTGCTGTTCCATATCTTTGGTAAGCACGTAAGATCTAGCAACATTAGCATGAACTAAAAGGACATAGAATCATCAAACTACCACCGAATTCGCCTCATGAACCGCTACGGTGAAGCTAAGAAGAGGCTTGCTATATGGAAAATTTGTGCAAATCTAAACGCTAATGCACCACCTAAAACTGGGCTGCCTACATTGCAGATACAGAAGCTTATTCAAGAGTCTATGCCAGCTCTGTGGTAAGGTTATCTTCTGTTCAGCAGTAAAACATCATTAACATATCACAGTTTGACTGACATCAATAAAGCAATCAGGTATTCGGCTGTAGACCTTATAAGCACGTCTAACATAGATTACGTCAGCCAGAGCTCCGATGAGAACTGGAACGCTTCGGATATGTACAGCTGACTGCTGTTTTGCCCCATTGTTCTATCCCATCCTTGTTCCATTTGTTTGCTCTTAGCCGATAAGCCCCATATAGGCTGCCACTCGCGATAGATAGAGAAATGGACATGATTAATCCCAAGTGATTCCGTTTGACAGATTATTCCAGTTGTCAGATGATAATAGTAAAGAATTCGAGGGACGAAATACCGTATTGTACAGTAGGTTAAGGCTTGGGTGTGACCACTTAGGCACCCAGACAAAACGGCGGAAACAATATAGAACAACGTGGTTCACCACCAAGCGGGCTAGTTTGTAAGGGGCTACGCTCAAGGAGCAGATGCGTAGTATACAGGATTGCATTCGATAGAGAACTATATAGTGCTTAGCTATAGGTATTTCTGTTGGGCTCTGAGACATAGCATCTCCGGTGATCTGAGCGTTGCCCTAAGCAGACATGTCAACAATCCGTTCAGTTAGTTTGCAACCTCTGGCTTGAATTGTCTCTTACAGTACTACCTTGGTATTTTTTACAACTGCAGTATGCTCTTATTATCTCGAGTGTTGATGAGGACATACTTTCTATCGTTAGAACGTATCGCTTTCCACTACTCGGGCAGTTTCTTACCTCATAACAGCATGGATATCCGGGCCCAAGTATAACGCCCAAAGGATTTGACTCCTGTGCTACGGGACGTAGGCCAAACCTTTCCAACCTCTCCCACCATGCCACTAAATCCCGTATATTTTGAGGGGCAGCCCAAAGATGGAACTCGATCATGATCTGCCCAAAAGGGAGGTTAGATCCGTTGTACGTCTCCATCAAGACGTCCAATGCATCAAACTCGGCGCCTTCAATGTCTATTTTCAGTATATCAACGTAATCATGTCCCAGTTCTGACATGATTGATGGCAGCGTCATGAATTGATTGCCGTCTATTGTCTCATCATGACCACCAAGACCAATCTTGCTGAATTTGACGTTGGTCCCATTTGCGACTTCGGGGCCCATTTTATCCACTGAGTAGTCGAAGGCATAAATATAGGCTGATGTTCTATCGACAAGTTCCGCCTCGAAAGATGAGTCCTCGTCGACCCCAAAACTGTAGACTATAAGCGGTCGTTCCTTGAAAGCCGCGTATTGGGATATGCCGCAAATCCACTTGCCACCGTCTCCAAAGTTACCGACACGTTCCATCTCGAATGGACAGTCGTAAGCAGGAGGAAAAAAGTCCCAGGCAGTGTATGGGAGCTGGCGTTGCTTCCAAGTACCGTCTTTTGGGTTTGGAAATCTGATTTTTATCTCAACATTGCGGTGGTGATTAGTTAACCGGATTAACCTACAGTACCACGGATTCATTTTTCATCCCCGACATGTATTCCACGCGACGGGAGACGGATACTTTCCAGTTTCTCTCTGAAGTTGCAACCCTTTCCAACCTGTACATTGCTGGCAAGCGCCAACAGTGGTACAACAGTGCTGAGGCAAGAATGCCCGTCGTAGTAGCCCATAACATAGCGGAGAGTGTTGAAAGTCTCAACGATGACCTTTGGATGTATGACAACTGAACCGAACTGCTATTTATCTACAGGGCTCACACTAGGCCTCAAAGCGACCATGCAGTGCAGATGCTATGCCATAGCATTGGGCCCTGATCGACTCCATGGGACTATCCCACGTCGGTTGTTACCTAGTGCCGATTCATATTGTAGAGTCATTCATTTGTAGTATATGGGTATATTTTGTAGGGGTAAAATAAGAAACAGCTTCCCTAGCCTGATAAGAAGTCTTAAATTAACTGAGTTAATTCTATGTCCTGCAGGTTGAGAGCATGTGAGACAGAAAATCTCGCCCGTAAGCGGCAGAGAACGTAAGCGTAAATAAATTAGAGGCTAGAAGCTGCATCACTATCTCCTCTCCTTTTTGACTTATTGATCCTACTTGTGTCCCTATCTATTAACGATTATCTACTCGTATTACATGGGATCTGTGGTGAACAGGCCCGAAAGCCCCTGACAACTGCGAAAAGCGCCAAGCGTCCAGGACCGGATCCTAAGAGCTGATTTGGAAGTATCTCTATTCTCAATATATCGTTTTCTTCACTATAGACATGTAAGCACCTAGATTGCCTAGAAGATTGATGAGGGAGATTTGTCTATTCGTGCTCGATTGCCTGTTCAGGTTACCCGTCATCTCGCCACAGCTCGCAATGCTTGAGAAATCAGAAAATTCATTGCGCAATCATTATTGAACTGGAACTTTGCTATTCAAACACAAATCCTGGTCGTATGTATATATACGTCACTAGAAGCTACGTGTTTGTGCTTCATATCCCTTGACGGTCTTGCTATATTATTACGAGCCCAGTATTTACAGTACATTTCGTCGGAGAGGCTTCTGCATTATTTTGCTATATCCATACGACTGTCTAGGAATAGCAAGGCATTTGGAGTACCTTGTATGTTTGGGGATTACATTTTTGTAACCACATATCACGCATCAGCTCTTTGTTTGTGCTTCGTGATATCGAAACTACAATAGTATGACCACCTACACTTTCTGGGTTATTCTGCTGGCTATTCCACAAGCAATGTACTGGAGCGACAATCTATTTCCGAGTTTTCGATGGCCTCCCAATCTTTTTACGGAGGAACCTAACCTACATTGTAAGGATCAATTCTGTTGGTGGAAGGTATGACTGACCTTGAAAGTTCCCTCAAAGATATGGCAGATCTGGAATGATGAACCAGAGGGTGATGTCAAAAATTTCGTTGAGCTTGACCAGTTCTCAGCAAAATGGCAGTCACTCAATCCTAACTATCAATACGAGAGTCTAAATAAGACAACCGGAGACGAATTTGTCCAGACAAGATTCGGCCATGATGAAGCTATACAAAAAATGTATAAGCTCATTGAAGAAGACTGGATAGTTCGATCCGACTTCCTCAGGTACTTAGTACTTCTCAAGGAAGGAGGAGTATATACGGACAAAGATACTGAACCAGTAGTGCCTATAGATGAATGGGTGCCACTGAAGTTTCGTGGTCGTTGCAACATTGTTGTTGGCATAGAACAAGACAAGAGGCTGGGCTTGCCACTATGGAAGGATCTGCCCTGGACTGTGCAACTAGCACAATTCACGATTCTGACGAAACCGAACCATCCAATACTCCGCAAAGCCGTCAATCATGTCATTGAAAACATGTCACAATTCTTACAAGAACATGACCTGGAGGATGGGGTCCCCAAACTGTTCTTTCACGACGTTATCACTCTCACTGGACCTCGGGTATTTACCGGTGCTGTGTTCGACTACATATTCGAGCACACTGGCTTACGACTGAACGGAAACGAACTTTCCAGCATCACGGGACCCGTTCTAATCGCCGATGTGCTTATTCTACCAGTCAACTCCTTTTCAAGTGCTGCACCATGGCACAGGCACCTCGAGTTTAGTGGGGATGTTCTTTCGATACACAAGTGGATGTCGAGCTGGGTCCCCAGCCATCCGCACAAATTTCCCGTGGAACAATTTTACGTAACTTAAGTTTCGTCACAGGCAACTTTTTGTAAAATAACATCTTTGAAGCGTGATCGCAATCTAGAAATACACAGTATTCGTGCCCCTTGTTAATGCCAGCGTCATGGTGTCTGCTAAAGCCCTTCCTCGTATGCATGCCAAACAGTATAATGGGGTAGCCCTCTGACATGGAAGCCCATGGCTTTTGCCATCTATTGCATCTCTAATGAGCTTGTATTCACATTGGGACTGTAGAGCTGAGTTTGGAGCGGACATACCTTGCCAAATGCTTCAGTCTCAACTTGGTTTTGAAAGCTGAAAGCAGGGAAATGACATCCTGCCCGAAACACCTCGGATTTGGCGAGTATACTTACTCCTCCAACAGCATCGATTTCCACTTTCTCCATGGGATCTCCTCCATCGCGTCGTAAGTGCGCGAGATATGTGCGGTTAGTTTCGAACTCTGGATATCCCTCGACAATGACCATATCTTCCGCCAAGGCTTCAGAAACAGCTCTGCCTTGATCAGATTCGATCCAAGAATTGAGATCGTACGGGAAATCGCCAAATCTTGGGTGGGTCATCCACACACCTGTGCTTACGAAAATCAGTGTTAACCAGATTCCAGTTTCTAGTATTACTTAGCACATTACGTACTTGGAACAATTACATCGCTGTCGTGTTTCATTAGATCCTCGAAGATCGTGGCTGGAACTCTTTCAACGTCAACATCCTGCCAGTAAACCCAAGCATGGTGCGGGCGTAGTGATGCTGACCAAAGCCAGTTCCTCGCTTTAGCTAACCTCTTCCGTCGTTCTGGTTGAGCTGTGAAATCATGGCGGCTTTTCGCGTCTTGAGCCACGATTTGATGAAAATCTTTGTAGAGGACGGTCACAGAGTGGTATGGCATCTTCTTGTCGGCACTTCTCTGAAGTGTGTCTATATGAGCGATAAGTGCCGACGTGGTCTGGTCTTTGGACTCTGAAACTAGAAATGCGATATCTACGAGTTCGTGCGGATAGGAAAGATTGTAGAGGCCCGAGAAAAATCTAGGCAAGTGTGCTTCCGCATCCCTCAAAGGAGTACAAAAAAGCACCCTGCCGCTATCTCGATGTGTGCGGAGGAACTCCTGTGTTTGACATTAGATTTCAACGCATGGACTTTAAAATGACGCACCTGTTCATCAACGCAAGAAGCTTGATATAGAAATTTGAGCAATATGTATGACGCGTATAAGAGGCATACGTTGACCAGGACAAGCCTGATTGACATAGCGGCAGCTAAGACTCAGGCAATAAGCTAGGGGCTAGGGAAAATTCAAGAACTGTGGTAGAATACGTAGAGTAAGATGTGGCATACGGCATGTACTTGACCCAAACCACCGTCAATGAATAGTGCGCGATATACAATCCAAACGGTCATGCGTGCATCGCTGACGCCCGTGCACAAACGCCAAATTGTTCGCAAATAATTTTATATGCAACACAATTTATTTTAGACGGCGGTCCTGGCGGTCCGAAAGAAAAGTTCGCGCAAAGCTTCTACTTGGGAAGCGGATCTTAAGAGCTGATTCTTCGGCTTCGTATTTGACTACAGAAGCGCCGAGCATCTTCCTCCTCCCTTCGATATCACCAGTATTGGGTCTAAATTTGCTTCGTTTTAGTTTACTTGTTGTCGCTAGACCGAAATGAAATTCAAGTGCTGGCCTTGAGGCCTCTGGTAGTAGATTTATAAGAAGTACCCGGGCAGCACCTTGTGCTCAACTGTGGATGATTTTCAACTTAATTTATCCCGTTCAGTCAGGATTTCCCAATCGGAATATTAAACCATATCATAATTCTCGAAAAAACTCCACAAGAGCATCGATGTGGAATCAAAAGAGGACGAAGTGTATCTTTGAGTTGGCTCAGTACAATTGGGTTATCATACCAATCATTGTTGCCTTCATTTATCGCGGTAATTTTATCTTAGCAGATAAGGTTATGAATCTAATTTGCATAGTATTGCGCTGTTTTGGGTCCGAGGAAAGAGGCAGTTACATTGTTATCGATAACACAATACATGTGGCATGGAGTTCTTTACTCTGTAGTCGTAAGTGAGCACTGTTGTATACTGCGGTTATGGTGGCGCTTTCTGAGACCACATCATACAGTTCTTTTAGGTCCGGCCAGCCTTCCCACTGTCCTACAGTTCCTTACATATTGCTTTCCCCTTCGACCGTTCCAGTTATCGGAGCAACCCATTCAGCGATCTTTCAATCGACTTCTCATCTGTCTCGTAACCCGGGGTGATCAGATAGAGGTAAGGAGAATACTTTGTAAAGTGGAGATAATGATTTCTAATACTAATACTTTTAAGGTTGTTAAACGATCTGTCATCGCGATACAGGACATGTATCAAAAGCTTGATCAACGCATTTCACTCCATGTACTGACGGAGGCAGCGAATGCCCACAACTTTCATGGCATGTTTAAGGAGCATGTCTGGGTACATGCAGTGCCCTCGGAATATCGTCCTTCTAAAGCCAAGTACAAGGCCCGCAACCTTGAGTGGTTCCGTATCAATATGCATATCGATAAAGATGACTGGGTCCTGCATTTTGGATGAGGAGACGTTGGTTGATGAGTATTGCATCAATACCTGTCTGGATTTCATCACAAAGCAAACTTGTGATATGGGCCAGGTAAGTTATCTCTTACTTGTGCATATCATTGTCACTTACATTTGTGATAAGGGAGTCATTCACTTCAACTGCCATGACTTCTGGTCATCAGTTTTCACAGGTGTGGGCGATGTTCATCGTATCCAAGGGGACTACGGTAACGTCCAATGGCGACTCCGCTGGCTGAATAAAGCCGCAGTCGGGATTCGAGGCTCATTTCTGCTCATCCGTGGATCTGTTGAGAATGCCTGTACATGGGATAATGACAGTCTGACAGAAGATTATGCTTTTTGCCTCAAGGTACGTGGATAAAATCGCTAGGCATAAACGCGATCAAATTAATTCGCTCTTAGGCAATGAAAATGGGACATAGTTTTGGTTTCATTCCGGCAATTGCAAGAGAGCTTTCGCCAGCTACTGTTGGGGACTTTGTCAGGCAGCGCTGTCGTTGGTACACAGGTATCCGCAGACTGGGTGACTTCTGGGGTTATTATGTGCTACTCCGTACAGCAGCGTTCGCGCTGCAGCCGCTGTAGTAAGTTCTCGCTTTTTATTTTGCGATAAATTTAACGTTTGTGAAAGCTATCTAGCTTCTTGGCCGTTTCTCGAATCTTCGACAGTGCGACAGCCCCAGTGGCTTTATGACTTGACAGTACTGGGGCTATCAATGGGGCTTGGCACCACGGCCTGGTTCACTTTCTTACAGGTAAGCGCAATATTTTGTGCTTTCCATCATTAGGCTCACACTGTGCTTTGCAGGACTGGGATGCAGGGTTATCTCTTGCGGAGATGTTCACACACCAGATACAAGCAATCGTGTATCAACCAGTGGTTGCTATCGCCGACGGCTATGCTTTGCTCATATCAGTGTTATGTCCGGATGAATGGTTCTATGTCATCACTAAGAATTAAAATAGAAATTTTGATCATGGAAACTCATGATTAGACAGGCGATATTATCGCAGGAGTACAAGTCGCTGAAAGCGCGTTGTCCCTCCAGCATAGCCTTACTAGCAATCGTATCCTCTTGTCAAATAGAAGGGTGTTATTAGATAGTAGCATAGAGACAGATAGAGACTAAGAATAGTTACTAGGTGCGCTAATAAGATCTTTATAAAAGGTAATTATAAGGCTTTAGATAGAAACCTAAACAATAGATTAATCTAATATACTATTTCGCGCTCTTGATTAAAAGATAAGCCGCCCTGGTTTTGTATAGTGAGGGAGACGTCTTGGTAGAGAAGAATGAGCTCGTCTTCGTAGGTGGAGAACTGAGGCCATGAGCAGTATTGAAACAGGGACTGGGAGCTGGGGGGCTGGCAAAATGACGTTAGGGCTGTAGACTGTACTTCAACGGGCCAGGATTCGATAGTAGCATGAAATGCCCGAATATCAGGTGAGAGGCGGGTTCTCAATGAGTTTTCTGCGCTATGCGCTCTGCGGACGTCCTGTAGTGGCTGGATAGATGGTTTTGCTTCCTTAAGCCGCTGCACCAATTGATTATATAAGGAGGCGCATTCGTTAGGATCGAACTGTGATGTGTCATTTTCAGACATGGCGAAGCACTGGGGTTCTTTCAAAGTGCATCATTTGGATGGAAATAACATGTAGGTTACGAGAAGTCCATGTTGCGTAAGATCTAACCTTACCAGTAGACTAGTCTATTAGAGACTAGTGGCTAGTCTTACTAACATCTTTATCATGTATACTAGCTGGAGTACAATAGAATACTGGGTTATCTTTGCCTTTTTACAAGGATGTATTAGCCTAGCGGTCTAGCTCTAAAGTTCTTACAGATAGGTGTGCGCGTTTCGATGGTAGGGCACGTTATACTTGATAGTAGGAAGTAAGCCTTAGAATGCTTCTAGTAAGTTGGCTAGTTGCTCTAAGACGTACTTAATAGTATGCGTCTGACCTTTAGTTAGCTTGCTTGCTGATGCGGAAACGCTCTCAAGTGTCTTAAGAAGAAGCACTGCTTGGCTTTTGCATAAACCAAGCATCTGATGCCCTTGCTCTAAACCGACAGATGACAAGTAGCCACATTGCAACGCTCTGAATCGAGCCATAGTCGACGACCCGCACAAAGCAGCAAGAACTTCGGCATGCGATGCAATGCTGGGAACGAATTGTTTGCCCAATCGCGCCGCTGCAGTCACCACGAATCGTCTTTTTTGCTCAGTGAGCACACCAGAGGGATCAACGGACGTCAACTGACGATCTAGGAACGTAATGTCATTGCCGAAGGTTGTGTGTAGGTCCGTGACCTTGTAAGCCATGGCGACGGCAAAATCGTAGAATTGACGCAACTTGTCGCTGTTGAGTTCAGGAAGGCGGAGTTCCCCAATGGCAAACTTCTCTAGCTTCTCAGCAATGGTGGGTTCCTGGAGATGCGTGACGGCAAGAAGATCAGCTGTGACATCGCGGCCACTGGAGTTGATCAGAATCTTGTCGCCACCAGGATGAATGCGAAGATACTTTGTTGCATCGTAAACGCGCCCGTTCGCGGCAAACCAAAAACCGACGTCCTTGCTAGAATGCTCCACGAGGGCAGAAATATAATACGTCTGGCCACCGGACTTGGGCAATGCTACAATGGCCCTGGATAGCTTGCCTTCGGCGTAGCGCTCCTGGCGTGATTTTTCCAATTCTTCATCGACGCGATGCCACGCCTGCTGGGCGACGTCCCCATTAAAACCGGCGATGGTCGTGGAACGCCCCACCTTGAAGGCCATGGGCAAATAGGCGAAAACTTTGCGCCGGTGCAGACCCAAAAGCCCCATAGGCCCACAGTACCGCTCCACCATGAGTTCCCACAATTGGCGCAATGCGGGGTCGTTCTTGTTTACAACGAACGTCGCAATCTCTACCTCTGCCGCCGCCGAAATGACATTCCGCCAATTCTGTGGAAAGTCCATTCGAATGCGCTGTGCTTCCTCACCCAGCACCGTGTTGTAGGACGTGCTACCAATGAAGTTATCCATGAGGTGAAATAGTGGTGAAGCCGTGCCACCAGGGCCAGGAACATCTGCGCTGAGCGGCACAGCAAGAGGTGCCACGGATGTGGCCCACACCACAGGATCGACGTATGACTTACGCGTCGGGTTCGGCGTAATTTTCATGAGCGACTTGCGCCCAATATCATTCAACGTGTCGGACATTCTCTTCAGCACCACAGCCAGTGCTGCGTCATCATCGCAAAGCACTGCATTCTGTGCGTCGACGATGGCATTCAGTAACGGGGTGGCACGTGATAGAACCTCTGCCTGCGTCAAGTAAAAGACACGCTCTTCAGCGTTGCCGACGGTGGGAACCAGAAGCGAGAGATTCTCGACACGAAATTTGGCCCCAGCAGCGCTGCTCTTTTTCCAATTATAGACAATGAGGTCAATGTAAGACAAGGCCGGCTTTTTGCGTCCCAGGCGTGTGGTTATTTCGGTCCAGGGTTGAGATAGGCATACGGGGAGCGACGCAGGGCCAGCCATGTCGGCGTAAACGTAGGCGTGCGAGACGATCGACACGAGTGTCGAGGCCCGTTGTAGATATTTGTCGGGCAGTGACTTCGTGTCCGTTGGCAGCACTGCCAAACGGTCAACTGTTGCGCGTAGTGTCTGGTCGCGCAACAATTCAGGAAGTGACGCTGCGAGCTGGTCCCACGAGCGGAAGCGCTCAGGTAATTGTGTCACTGGACTGATACATGGCATGAAGCCCGATTCGTAAGAGAGAAATCCTTCGTTTTCGTGCTGGTTCGCCTCATTGAGCCGCTGAGCACGATCAATTGCTGCAGCGCAAGGCGGGCGTGGAATAGGCTGCATGTTTGCAATAACCGTCGAGGATTTATAAAAACACAATGGTAACGTCTTTTCTCGGTCGACCAATCCCCTCAATCATCAGGAAAGATCGCAATGTTGAGCAAGATTCCGCTACTATATATCCAACTTATATACACGGCCGCCCCTGACGGCGGTGAATTGAAGGCCTGAAGATCGTCGCGCCGTACAAGATGGCACCGGCATTAAACAGAGGAGGTTATCTTGCCAGTCCGATTCCGGAGCTCAACGGCCAAGAGCAAACACGCTGGCGTATCGTATCTATCATGAAAATATGCGTACGTGCAAATGACCGGAATGCCACTATGTAGCTTTCCACAAGAGTGGGGGTGAAAAGTAGAACTTTTTGCGCTTCTCAGGCGGGGATCCGGTCGAGCACGAGTTGCTCGAATGAGGCTTGAGAAGCGTACGGGGAGTCATCGTGCGGGTGTCACGATGTGGAAGAGTCAAGCTAGCTGTCGGCATTGGCGATGTTGAGGGCATCGTGTGCAATATCAAAACGTCTTCGGCCGTGGAATAGGGATCAAGTTGGACCATGAGAAATGGGATCTAATTCGACCGTGAGAAATGGATCAAGTTTGACAGTGAAAAAGGACCAAGGCGGCTTGGAGTCCATGTCACGAGCTCCGAAGATGTGACCGAAGACGGCGTTCCAATGACCAGCGGCACCTGGGTTGCCGCTTGACGGTAGTGGAGGAGGCTTGTTGTTTCCAATGGGGTCGCCTTGAGCGCTGTTGCGGTTCTCCAGCCCTTGCACTCAAAATCGCTTCTTGACTCCCATCAGCTGTGGCAGATGCACCGGCTCTGGTTCCAGCGACCCCAGCTGGAGGTTTGCGAAACGCTGCACTTTCCAGAGGATCGCCACTGGAATGTCCACGGCGGGCCGATCCTGGGGAATGCAGAGAGTGTTGCGGTTCCTGGATGCATGGAGGGATATGAAGTTTGAGCTCCATTGTGGGCTGTTAGATGAGCTGTTCAAATACAGAGTGCGATGAGGGTAGTTGTATATTGACGCAAAGGTGTCTTTCACAACCTAAGCACACCGGTCATCCCGGAATTGTGAGTGTCAAAAGACTCACTTCACTACATCCCCTGAAAAATAAACCTGATAAATGCGGCACAGCACAACTCGTCGCATGGAAGCTGAGGCGATACTACGCATCCATGGCCAAGCCACTAGTACTCAAACCGTACAAGCGCATCTACTAGACCCTGCTCCATCACCACCTGGGCAACATGAAGCCTCAAGGCTCGGCTACAAACGCTCAAGAAGAGGTCGCTTGACATCCCCACTTACATTAAACAGCCATTGCAACCCTACGTGAACTATCCACACTTCTTTACGACCCGTTTGCGCCGATCTGACCGGACGCCCATAGCGCCACAATCACAACTCTGGGACCCAATCATACGCGCTCCCACCCGCCATCGGCCTAGAAACCCGCGCCGCACGCCAGCTTTCGCACCATTATCCGAACTGCTGCTATCTACTTAGTTAGTTCGGTCCACCGCCAGGGCCACCACCCACTACACGTGCCTTATTCGTTCCGACCGACGACCGCCGAGCCATGAATAACTACTCGTTCCTTGAATCGGCCCAGCAGCAACAGGCTCAACAGCAACAACAGCAACAGCATAATCAGCAGCGGCCTCCGCCCTCGCCTTCCCACTCGCAGGCTGGTAGTATTGCGGCGTCGCAGAACGGCGGCGGCCAGAACGGTGTTCCAATGGTGAACGGGTTGCCCAGTGGCGGGCAGCAGACGGATATGAATCATCTATGGGCTGTGGTGCAGCAGTTGAGTCAGTTGCTTGAGGAGAACAAGGCACAGACGAGGGGAATTGTGGAGGGTGTTGCGGCGATTCAGGGGAGGGCTGCGCTGGAGGAGGGGGGTGAGGTTGGTGGGGCTAGTATGAGAGGGGGTGGTGGTCCGGCCATGAGCCAGGTCAATGGGGAGATTCATGGTATGGTGTCTTGTTCTGGACATCGGATGTCTGGTATTACATGGGCAGGAAAGCTAACAAATCTGCGCAGCGGCGACACAAGCACATCTCCAATCACAACTCTCCGCCGCCCAATCCACAATCGCTTCCCTCACATCTACCAATTCATCCCTCTCCGCCCTCCTAACAGACTACGAATCCGCCCTCACTCTTCTCCTCGATAAACTACGACCATATGCTTATTCACAAACCAACGCCATACTCGCACTCCACAAACACTACCAGACCCTCCTTGACCAAGAGCGCTCCACATCCATGGCGTTACGACTAGAGCATGCGGAGTGGCAGGCGGGCCTGAGCCGGGTAGCGGAGAACGCGAGAAACGCGCTGAGAATGCAGGGCGAGGTCGAAGCAGGTCTTCGTGGGACATGTAAAGAGTTGGCGGAGGAAAACAGGGTGCTCAGGCTGATGGTGGGCTGGGAGGAGAGAGAACAAAGTGACGACGAAGAAGAGATGGCGAAGATTGGTTGATGATAATCTTATGTTCAGGGAAACAGGTCGTGTCTTTATGCATAGCGTTGGCGTTTTTTGGGGGGCATGATATCATGGAATGTCCACGATTTTGGTATGATGCCATCGAATTTTGGTTGGATTGTGGGAAGATTCAGTGACCATGATATAGCGGTCGAAACTGAATGAATGATGCGGCCGGCTCGTAGCACAGCTCGTGCATGCGTTCCAGGGTATGGCCCGTACCGCTTTGTGTGTACTGTGCGAATGTGCGATCTGCAACATGAAACCCTTCGCTACCCCCTCACCTCAACAGCGAGCGAAAATACTAGAGCAAAGTCAGCAACCCCCAGCCTAACCTAAATATACACCACCAACCACCTACCTTTAACTTCTCAACCCCATGCTCTGCCACTCCCTGCTCTTCCGACGACAACAGCAGCTCAGCTAACCTCCTCTTCCGCTCTTGTGTCTCGACAACACACTGCCATGTGTTGGTTAACGTCTCCTAGATATAAGTTTAGTGTTGAGAAAGTAGACCTCTTCAAACGAGTTTTCCATGACGAAGCGGATGGTGGTTACTGGGTTTGTCTGGCCCATGCGGTGTACCCGACCTAGGGTTGTTCTTCGACAGTGGAATTCCATTGCGGTTCTAGTATGTAAGCTCGGGAGGCAGCGGTGATATCTAGGCTGTGGGGTGTGTTAGTGTATGTGTGGGAGTGTGGTTGTGAATACAGATGTAGATAGAGATTGTAGATGCTGGTAATGTGTGTGTGCGTGAGCGTGCATGTGTACGTGCAAGTGTATTTTGATGTGCACGTAAGGGTGCAAGTGGGGGCATTAAACGTCGCAAAAGGGGTTTAGAAGATGACGTACCCGACTGCCGAGCAGGAGATGGTCATCAAAATGACTGAGATACTAGGGTCCTGTCTGAAGTCATTGAGGGCGGTTGAATGGTTGGTTTGGGAGGTGGTCGCGGGTGTAGGTGATGAGAGACTCTGAAAGGCCTTTCTGTACTAGGTCTAGCGTTGAGGTCCAGAAGGAGAACACGATGCTTGATGGTGTTAGTTGTGGTGTCTTTTTGGGGGTGGATTTGTTTTGATTGGTGCCAACAAAATGTTCAGACTTACCTTTTAGTACCTTCGGGCTGCTTTAGCAAGTCCGAGACCAGGGCCTTGATCTTCGTTGGTAGCGGCTCGTCATCTACTTCACATGCTGGTCCAGAAGGTGAGGAGGTGCCTGAGTACGTGATGCCTGGGTTGTAGGGGACTCGGGTACTTGGGCATGAAAGTAAACAGCCGCATGGGTCGTTTCGGTACGGATCTACACAGCTACTGCAGATTACTTTCAAGCAGGAAAACAGGCAAACAGTGGGGTTGGGGGATACAAGTTCGGATCCCAAGCCGTAGTTGACCATGGAAGTTGCGTCCAGGTCAAGGGTGCATCTGGCGCAAGCGACTGTTTCGGTTGTGGCGAGAGTGGCAAGCGCCTTCTGAGCTGTTCTCTGGTCCCAAATGACCGACCTAGGCAGTGTAATGTTCCTGGCTCGCCGATGAGTACCCAGGTTACACACTAATCGCAGCTCGTTGATCTGTTGAATGATACTGGTAAAAGTAGTCGCGACACTGGAGCCACTGATGGCCGCATCAATCTTGGATGCAACGCTGCTCTCAACCATGTTGTAATGTTCTCGCTCATACTGGTTAAACTTGAGGGTATACTCCAAGTCAGTTCGTGGGGGCAGCTCAACAACACCCTGCGTGCGACGAAGGAGGATGCTGTCGACCAATCTTTTCATCCGGCTGATCGCCTCCTCCTCGTCCCCTGATCTCCATGGGTGGATGATGTCCTTTTCAAAATATTCGCGATTGTCGTAGGGGTACACGCGTAGAAACTCGCACATTGTAGCCAAATCGCCAAGGCGATTTTGCAGTGGAGTGCCGGTGACAGCCCAACGAGTGTCTGCTTATAGGGCACAAATGGCCTTGAACATGCTGAATGTTCTGTTGCTTACATAATGTGCTATCTGGTTAGCTTGGGTAGTGATGTGGATCAGAGTCATACCTTCGTCTAGAACGATACGTTGCCAACGAACGGAAAAGAGCATCGTTAGTTGTGATTGCAAGGCTCGCCGCCATTCCGGTTCTACGGTTTGATATGTCGTGATACTGACTTGACACTGGCTCAGCCCTTCTAAGCTCATTGCCCGCTTTAAGCCATGATGTCTCCGTATTCTCAATGACTGCAGAGGGTTCAGGTGCCTGGGATATCATTAAACCTATTAGTAGCTTGAGGGAAGTTCGTTTACCTTAGAAACTGTTCTTCCCAAGTTTGGATGACTATCAGACGTTATTCCGTAGCCTTTATCTGAATGTTTCGTACTTACGGGAAGGAGGAACCACCAGGAGAGTAGCTGCAACTTCTGCGGAGCCACTACAGGATGATTGGTCGAGATAGGGCGTGTAATTTGATATTAACGCAATCATGCTGAGTGATTTTCCTAGCCCCATTGAAACGGCCAGAATTCCACCTCGAAACTTAGTAGGCTGATCATACTGTCTTCTGCCTGTGATATTGTTTCGGTAACTATTACATTTGAGTACGTGTTCCAACAAGAAAAGTCGCAGTAATCACTGACATTGTTCCATTGGTCACTGCTGAGCTCGTCCATACATCCCAGGTATCCTGAAAAGCTCACCCCAATTCTCTTTGAGTCATAAAATACAGTGCCTGCATCTGGTGGCTGTCTTGGTGGTCAGAAAATGGTATGTTAATGAATGTTAAGGCGACATACGCCAATAATGAACTTCTTAGTCTCGATGGCGTCTCAAGCCGTCCCAACGGTCTGGATGAGACAAGTACATCCGACAGGCTTGAGTATTGTAAATTGGTTACAACCTCCTGATCAATATCGCCTTGGAGTTCAAAGGTCAAGAGTGGCCTATCTTTGTGTGTCAAAATCCGGTGAGGATTGTGGTACGGGACGTTCAAATCGCAGCCAATGGGGTCTTGCAAATATAGCTCACATTCCTGACAGAAGGCTCCTATGTCTTCGAACATATCGTCTGGCCCGTATAGGATGCCTGAACATGCGAGCCAGTCGCGCGTGTTGCGTACAGCAGCTAATCCCTGCTTGTAGCTAGAATGTGCTGGTAACACCGTTGTTAAATGCGTTAAGATACCGTCTGACAATTGAGCTTGGAGTATTTCGGCACTCTGTTCGTCCAGTTTTCCTGCCGTGGACCCTTCTAAGGCCAGCTCATTTGGCCATACAAACGACACCTTCTGGTGGACCCCATACTGTCCCCGTGGTTACCTATTGAATTCTGCTCGAAGCCCAGTAATCGGAAATATTGTCAATACATGGCTCAGTACGGGAATGTAGTGACTTGCCATCCCAAAACACACTTGTTCGGTTCCTGCTGGGAGTCGGCGGGGCGTTCCAAAAACGGGTTCTCCTGCATCACTTGTGGATGATCTTTGATACTCGGTGACAGTATCTTGGCAGCGAGTGAATGAGACTCCAGGTAGCTGGTGGATAGCTGACGTGGGATGTTGTACAGACATGGCCACCGAGAACACGCATGGGCTGGCCGCACAGCAAGGCTGGCCTGACCCACTTCGAGTTACATCCCAAGGCGAAGGACCGGGCTTGATGTTGTTAACAGAACGATCAGATACCGTTAATTGCTGTCTGCCATAAAAGGCAGAGCTAGGCTGATTCTGAGTGCTAGTGTAACTTGACCCCATAGCTATATCATCCTCGGTTGGCCAGTCAGCCTCAAATAAATTTTCCACTCGACGCCTTTTGGTAGGGAGATGATCAGAATGACAACTACTCAAGCTTGTAGAATCCCGATTCCACAGAGGCAGGAAGGCGGCAAGATGATGGGCCATGCTTGGCACGCTCGTTGCCTGCACCATGGGTTTCAGTCGTATCAATAAGTCGAATGTATCCGGGGGCTCGCCATGTCGGTTTAAGACACTTGGGAAATTTGGGGCTCGTTTGCGGCTGGGTATCGAGATGGAAGGCTATGTCGCGATGTGGCTGCGATTAGCTGGCAGCCTGACGTGCACTTGCATGTCTGCCTTGCACACAGCTTCGCCACAATTACCCGAAGCGCGCAGTTGTATCCTGCTGCATTGGCCCAGCCCTTTTCTTTCACTACATGAACACAGTTTCGCTGTATCTTTTCACTTTTGAGTGCTGACTTTTCAAGACCCTGAGTATTGGCAACAGGGGCGTCGGGGCCGACGGAGCCTCTCTACCAATTCTACGGCTATTACTCTCACACCACAAGCGCGCAGGACTTTCCAGGAAAGCTTTGCCAAGTTTGAAAACACCGTTGTGAAACGCTCAAAAGACGATCGACGAGACGTTGCAGATACTACGCTGCGCGATGTCTGGGAAGCTGTGATGGAAATCGAGCAACAGCTAGCTGCAAGGCAATGTCTTCGTAATCTGAAGCGTATCGAACCGTTTTTGAACGGTCTAGAAGCATATTCGAAGGTGGTAGAAGTTTTGTGTAATGGCACGCCGTTCATGCCATGGATATGGGTAAGCTTATATGTTTGAGCCCCGGTGGATAAGCTAACATTGGCAATGTATAGGCACCTATTAAGCTGATGATGAAGGTTGTATGACCATGACATACCTTGGTCTAAAATTACTGATCTTCATTAGCTAGCTAGCGATCATATCAGTGCCTTTGGAACCCTAATCTCAGCCTATGCTCAGATCGCAGAGTATTTGCCCCGGTTCGATGGACTCAGTAACGCGTTTCGTAACCACTCAGACTTTCAACAGCTTATCGCTGTACACTACAGCGATATTCTGGAGTTTCACCGACAATCTTACAAATTCTTCTGGAAATCTGGAGAGCTCAGCTGGCCAAAATACGTATGTGGAAGAACTAACAGCAACTGAAGGCTGGAAGAGTTTCTTCAAATCATCATGGGGTCAATCCGACTCTAGATTTAGCAGTATTCCGACTAACATGAGGAGACACGCCACTCTAGTAGACAAGGAGGCGAACGCTTATTCGATAGCCGAAGTTATGATTTGGAGAAAAGAAGCTCGAGAAGCAGCTGTGAAAGTAGAAAAGGAGCGATCAGCTGCCAAGCTCGCGGAAACTCTTTCGTGGCTTGGTAATCTCTTGACGTGATAATCTCTACTAGACATGAGCTAACTCTCTGCTGCTAGGCATCGATCAGATTCCAGGGTGTGGTCAGTCGTACCAGGATAATACTTTGAACCGGCTTTCGGATGATTGTTGTGCTGGTACAACTGATTGGACTTCTAGACATCCCAGAACAAAGGCATGGCTCCAAGACGGACGAGGTCCTTTATTTCTATGGTTGAAAGGCAAGCCTGGCTCGGGTAGGAACAACAATACAAAATTCTATTGCTGTGGCTAATTTTTTAGAAGGAAAAAGTACCATTGTTGCCGTGGCTACCCTCAGGCCCAGTTTTACAAAGAACACACGAAGCAACGGCACCGTCTTCATCGCTGGAAGTATTTCCAGATTTATTTACCGAAGTACCTGGTACACCACGTTTATGACCACCCTCGGGTCCGAGTTCCCCAAGAACAAAGGCAGCACCCACCGCATCTTCGCCATCTTCAGGTGAATTGCCCGATGTATCTGCAGATGAAGTTCAAGATATGTTTGCAGATGAAGTTCCGGATATGTTTGCAAATTTATTTCCCGATATGTTTCCAGGTGTATTGTTACATATGTACGAAGTACCTAGTACGGAACGTTCATTGCCACCCTCAGGTCCAAGTCTAAGCCCTGGAGATGTATAGGTAGCAAGAGTAGCAACAGTTCACGTAGCTATATCAAAAATCTCGTCAAGCATTCTATATGTCAAATTATGAAGTCGCGGCAGCTTGAAAAATTCAACATATAATTCATGTCCAGCTTTTAAACCCTCAGGCTTGCCACATTGTTGCTCAAGAAGTCATAAGTATCCGTTCTGAAGTCATCATTCAGATAACTGTTCGAGTTGGCCCCAAAATTGACCAGTTTCTTACCCTCACTCCACTTCGGCCAGTTCATCAACCCACTGCCCACATTCGGATCCAGGTTGTAGACGAACGAGAAATAGTACCCTCTAATCGTCCTCGCGGCATTATTCGGCAGAATACCAAAGAACACTTGCAACAAATCGGAAGCATGGAACGTGCCAAGAATAGGAGTGCCGTAATTGTACGTAGCGAGGTAGGACCATGAGGGGACATCAGGATGGACCTGGGATGATGCAGTACTGAGGAAGACACGACGAGTCAGAGTGAAGGTGACGTCACCCGAGGATGGCCGATATGCGCTTAAATTGTGGGTACCAGCTGTTGAATATACCAGTGCGGAATGGCGAGCCGTCTTCAGTGACGGTCTGGTAGCTGTTGACGAGTGTGTTCACTTGAGCCGGCGACGCATTGTTAAAGAAGATTGTCGAGAGATATGAAGTGACTTCGCTGGTAGTAGTGAGGTTTGCAGTGAAGAGACCGAAGAGGGTGCCTTCGTCTTCTTGATTGCCGACGATAAAGGGTACCTTGGCAAACTTTCCAGCTTTGGCCAGTGCATCAGGGGATGCAGTAAGGGTCTTGCCATCAGGACGCGGCAGGTAGGACAGATTTACTGTGAAGTAAGACAGAAGTCCAGGGACTGTGTTTGCAGCATTGAGGAATTTGGTGTAGGGGACAGTACGGAGGCAGGCTAGAGTGTCAGAGGCTCCGGAGCAGCCAGCTACCTCAACAACCTGTGGGCATATTAGTATATGAAGATGTTGATCAGCGGATGAGAACATACCCTATCGTAGATAGCTTGGCCCTTGGGGCAGTCGACAGGATCAGCTGGAACGACGCTACCTGAGTTCATAATTCCAGCTCGGAAAAGCGGCTTTCCTTTGTAGGTGTTGTCTCCATCGTACAACATCATTTGGTCCATGACAGAGATAGCACCCGCACTCTCACCCCAGATAGTGACTTTGGTTGGATCACCTCCAAATGCAGCAATATTGTCTGCAACCCATTGCAGCCCCAGCCTTTGGTCAAGAAGTCCCAGGTTGGCAGAACCGTCCGCCAGTACTTCTTTGCCGGGCATGAATCCAAACCCTCCGACGCGGTAGTTGACGGCTACGAAGATGATGGGCTTTCCTTGGGCGACTGATTCGGCAATCAGACTGGTTCCATCGTACATTGAAGTCGCGCCGAGTTCAAAACCACCGCCAAAGATCCAGAAAAGAACCGGAAGCTTGGCATCAGCTTTGGTTCCAGCGGGACGTTGCACATTGATGGTAAGACAATCTTCCCCAGCATTGGTGACTTTCTGAAAGAGAGGAAGATTGAGTATAGTTCCCAGTACGTTGGTCGGAATATTGGTTTCGTCGACGCTGAAGAAGAACTGTGGGCACGCTTTGGGAATTCCGGTACCATCCACCTTTCCGAGTGCGGATGTTAGAGGTTGCGGCGGTTTGAGTCTCAGCTGGTTCACTGGGGGTTGGGCATACGGGATGCCCTTGAACGATTCGACATTCAAAAGGTTTGTTCCTGTGACAGTGGCCTGAGGTAGGGGAGCGACAACGACGGGGTTTGCGCGCTTCTCGTGAGGTGGCGGGGCTGCAAAGACCAAGGGAAGGAATGCGAGAACTGTTGAGATCTTCATGATGAAGTTGGCTGAGCTTGTGCCGCAAAGTGAGTGTCCGGACGTTGTGACTACACCATCAGTCGACCTGCAAGGTACGATACTTAAGTTCAAAGAGAGATCGTGTGTCACAAGCCAGAAGCTCTCTCATCGACGACAAACCTCGGACAAAGAGCAAGTAGAGGAGGGCCAGGTGATACAAATCTCGGGCACAATCGACTTTGAACGCCATGTTGCCGTGGTCGCAGATGTATCCATGCGGCAGCCGCATCGTCCCCAGTTCCCGGATTGCAGATCTACCTGTTTGTGGACAACTAGGCTTGGAAAGCATCGTGACTAAAACGTGGTGTACGGAAAGGATGGCACAGACGTATCAAATCGTCCAATCCAGCCTGACAGTCAGGGGAAATAACCTCATTAAGATTTGGCTATAGTTAGATGGCTTCCGGCGCCTACTGCAATGCGTGCTGGGCAGTTAGTCATGAGGCGTGGCGCATCATACGGACGAATGGAGGGCCATTGCCCCCCTACCTCGACGGTTATGCGGTATACTTTTTCAATGCGAAGTAGATTGCGACCTGTGCAATGGCCTCTTGTCCTAAGCAATCCCAGGCAGCTGTGCGGCAGTGCATTCGAACCATGTATGGGCTGCCAACTGTAAAGCCATCAAATTCCCATAAACCCTCAGAACACAAGATCACGTTGTTCCCTGCGGACTTGCACGGATAGGACCTCCCTGTTCGTGGTCGCATGGGAAATGAATCGCGGACCTGGAATTTGCCGATGATCAGCCAGAAGCCGTTGGTCATAGTTCCTAACGTCGGCGATGCTGCCACTCAGGGGTGACACTGTTAGTCTGGTGTGGGCAGGAATGCGGGGTAAAGAACAAGGCGCTTCCCCCAGGATATTGGCCCCACGCCCAATCGACTTGTTCCACGACTGAGGAGTCAGAGTGCAGCCTCGGTACGAAATAGGCGCTGCGATCTAGCAATATTTGCATATCGTGCGAAAAAAAATTTGACGGTCCTGCGATCCACTTTGAGTTATCCTACAGTACCTGTGGGTGTACATAGGGGTTATTGTAACTTTCTAACACTTTGTTAGCTGAGTATCTGTATGTCCTAGGTACCCTTATCTGTCGTCGATGACATCCTGTGATGTGTCCTGCTACCGTATCACACTTCTAGCAGAATCTCGGGGTCACCGCGGGCAACCCTTTCCACTACACAAAAGTATCTACCAATATGCTACTCTTCGGCTGCAACGATCCAACATGGAACATCCATACGCTTTTACGACATTAATTGTTCTGTACGCAACCACTAAGGGGGACTAACCTAAAAGGTTCGGCCACTTGCGGTTGGATAGTTTGGCACCCCGCCGTTTGGCAAGTGCCGATAGCGTTTAGTGCCGCATGTGACTACGGTACTACCTCACAGGTACCTGCAACTAGCAACATGATGAGTGGTTTGAGTTCTGTTACTTCGGCAGTGAAGGTAGTGGACGATGTTACGTAGATGACAATAGAGAATGGTGGATAGGCTTGTAATCATAAAATTATATCCTCGTCGTCGTTTACAATCGTTTAAGAGTGGTAGTTCTAGGTAAATTGTTTAGTCGAGACAATGGAAGAGGTATACGATGTTATCCTCTTCCTATCCTTCCTCGCTTTATTACTACATAGTACAGCCTCCGTATGCCCTCTCTTCGGCCAACAAGATTCAACTAGAGTAGACACCATTCGGCACTTGTGTCTGATCTAGTCCTTTTAATAAACTTTCATGTCGAAAGTAGGCGCATTTTGTTGTTGCCGAAACACTCTCTTCGTTCAGCAAGGATGAACCTTGTAAATACTCGTTGATAAGCTTTTGGAATTGATCACAATCCTACTAATTTCTGCTGCTCTACTAAACCTGCGCCCTGTGGAGAAGGTTCGGCTTTTTGCGGATACCATGTCCCGGGGGTTATAATTTTCTGGTGACTAGCCGTCAATTAGTGGGGGGTAAGGGTTAACAGCCTTTTAGCGCCTCTTACAGACTATGTATGTCCTAGAACAATGCGCTTCTTACATCTCTGTATCAAGTTTGGCCATAGCTACCTGGAACTTCTTCAATTAAAGGTATACAGGATGGGCCAAGGTATACTTAAAGTACATGATAATTTCGTTGGAGCAAATCAGAGTACTTGGTATCGTCTGCAAAGGAGTATAGTGATTTCTTCTTTGTATCAGTGGAAATTATTGTCACTTTCTTGACGATGGGGCCGTCTACAAAGGCCGAGTGATCGTATGGCAGAAGATTAATACCCGAAGACAAGCCGATCCATGCGGACCTGGTCCGTGGATCTAACCGTGTCTAATCTTAGGATAATAGCAATATGGAGCAAGTATTCGTCGAGGAGCATAAAGAGGCAGGCACCTGGGACTCTTTGCGACGAAGAACATTTGCTATAGATAGGGAAAGTCACAAGACCGTTACGGCTGACATTGTATGCGCATTGTATGCGCATGCGCGAATTGCAGGGTTGTTGACATCGAGGATGGACGGCTATGCGCGACAGAACACAGCTCACACGTTTTCGTAAGCTTGGTTATCGATAAGCCAGAGACGAAGCTCGTTTTGGCACTCGACGTGGCGCTAACCCAGATCTGACTTGGAGCGGCTGACGCAAAAGATTCGATCGACATCGTATCGCCATCGCCAATCTTAATTTAACATGCCGGAGTAAGTTCTCCCCATATCTTCGGCAATGTTGATGCCTCCCAAGAATGCAAAACTGCAAGCGTACGATCAATCAATGTGTCTGTCGCTGCGGCATGACTGAAGAGCTGAGTAGGTCTGTTTCCCACCGGCCCAGGAAAGAACACCTTGGGCCTAGAGAACAGGACACGTGGATCATGTTTAGGCTGAAGAGACGACCCGCACGAAGATGAGCCTGTGCACGTAAGGAGATTATGTGGCGTCATCGGCATGCAAAACATTGTCCGCCTTTGGTGTCGGTATAATAGAAGTTTGTGCATACGTCGCGCCTCGCGTCAATAGCTGCCGTGCAAGGCGAGTCAGCATATCACACCAAGTCAAGACAACCTCTCTGGTCTTTGGCAATATCTGTTCGGATCCTCAATCCTCGAGTCGCACAATTCCAGTCGTCAGGAGGAAGAGCACGCCATCAGGCTTCTACCGCGCAGAGCTCTAGGCCGTCTCTCGCCCATTCAATAGATTTGCGCTGCTCGGAAAAGTGAGAAACAAGCCTAGAAGACTTTTAGCCCCGTCTTCCGTTCCACAATAAGCATCCATTTTTCTCATGTAGGATATAGTACCACAAAACCCGCATCCGCATATGTGAGCCCCACCAGCCTCGCAGCTTCGGTAATTTGTTCCCAGGACCGCAAAAGTCTCGTACAATACGTCCAGTTATTGACAGAACCTTTCGCAATGGCTCTTTTCTCGAGATCATCGTCGAACCCATCGCCGCAGCAGGTACCATTATCCACTTCAAGGCGTATGCTGGGTTACAATCAATGTTGCGCTTAGGAAATTTGGAATTTCAATAACTCTATTCTTGCATCGGCATATCGTCGTGTGGAAGCGAGCAAAACTTATCTTATTGACCGCTACTCTGAGTATTACGATCGGCTGTGGTTGCGAGCCGGTGTTGCACTCAAAGAAATCTAGTGCTGCTGTCGCTGATCGATGCATCTGGGCGCCATACTAGAATAGGCAAGATCTAGCGACATTCTGAACCTAAAGGGGGCGGGAGGACAGAGAAAAGAGGGCATTCCCCGACGCTCGGTGCTGCTAGGGTTACTTCCGTTGCCTGCGGAAAAGATGCGATCTACTTAGATACATCTAGTCGTATTCGCTTTGTGAATTCCCATAGCCATCGTTCTGGGTAAGGCGCTTCTTGACACTTTAGTGGGCTTTTCTAGTCCAAATCATTCGATTTGTGCTTGGCGTCTCTGGACTCGTGTAATCATTGACTGCGACCTGGTTTGCAAAGCCTTCGCACTCCAAGAGACGTTTCCAGAGTAGCCCCACAAATCAACTGCTGTGAGATGTTGAGAAGAGCGAAGCCAGATTGAAACTGTCATCCAAGCATGCGTAGGCTAGTGGCCTGACTGAAAGGTGTCTCGAAAGAAGTGATTTCCGTGATATGCGAATTCACGGCTACCTCGCGTGAATCCAATTAGCAGTTTTCAGCAAGCGATTGTAGTCAAGGATAACACAAGAGGTTCATGAGCATTCCTGATTGTCAGCGCCATTTTGAGTTTGAACTCTTCACCAACCAATTTTTCGAATGCTAACAAAGTATCGCCACTTCATGCTTCTCGAAGTAAGTCCCGAAAACCCAAGTAAGATCTTAACCGATTCTCCTATTCTACCAGCCAGTACATTCTAGAACTTTGGAAAGTCGTAACTCATATCCGTCCCGGTTGCACTGTCCCTGCGAGTATCAAAGTCATACTCACTAGAGACAGATCGCTTCCTGCTATAGCCGCCCGCAATACCCAAGACTTTCGTGAATCGCATCGCAAACTCTGAGGCACCCTTGAATAGCGGCATCTTGGGTTGTATACTTTGCCTCGCAGGTCGTTCAACATGGCCAGCCTCTGGCACTACGTCGGGGGCAACTTCATCCTTTGACCCTTCTACCTCGTTCATCTCTTCCGCCTCTTCCGGGGGTGTAACTTCGTCTGGTAGGTCCCCCTCTTTCGGCTGCAACACTTCCTTTGGAGTCTCCGTCTCCGTTGGCTTTTCCGTCTCATCAAGCAATCTGCAACACGCGTTAGCCAAATCCAATCACCGCAAAAGCAGAATCCCACAAACCTCTTTGCCTTGACCCTATAGCATTCCTTCTCTTCTCCATGTAGGTGATACCTGCAACTCCCCTCCCACCCGCTCACCCTCTCACCCAACAACTCCCCACCCTCCAAGCACTCCTCCCCAAGAACCCTAAACACCTCCCTGATAAAGCCATCCCCCCGCTCTCCGAGCCCCACCTCATACCCTTCAAACGCTTCTCTAATCACCTTCCGAATCCTCGACATGCTAAGCTCCTCCTTCCAAACAAGCCCAACCACAACATCAATGAACGGATTCGCCTTGCTCGCAAAGCCCGGTATACAATCGTACAGCGCCGTACCAGCGAGTATGAAGCCCTCCAACGTACCCGGATGACCCTCGGTCGAGAACTGGATAATCGCATCGTGTACTGTATCGAGAAAATCCGTGTCGACGAGTAAGTGGCCCAGTGAACACACCATGACTAGCGTTCTAATCTCGCAACCTGCGCTGGGCTTCCGCGTGTGCAGTTTGCCTGTGAGGAGCCATTGGTAGTAGATTGAGAATTCTGTGGCGTGGATCTCGGAGAGGGTGATTGTGCGGTGGGTGGATTGGGTGGCGAGTTTGTTAAGGGCGCGGTTGAGGTATAGGGAGGATCTGCGGAGGGTGGATTCGGAGACATGGATGTCGGTTTGGTGGGGGGCTTTGCCCAGCCGGATGGTTATCAGGTCGTTTTGGAAGCTGAGGTGGGTTAGTGGTGTGGAGTGGATGGGGGACAGTGGGGGGAGGACGGACCTTGGGATGTCGGAGTAGTTTGCTCGCTCCATGTTGTGTTGATATAGTAGATTTTGCTTTGGTATTTCCGGTAGTTTGGCTTTTCAAAGTTGCCAATTGGCGATGTTTTGAAGTTTTCAAAAGAGTGTGGTGCTCTGGAGATGGATGCCAGAATGATAGAGATCATCTCAATCGTTTATACAATGTACAAGAACGGAACTTGCCGCGTAGCCTCAGTAGAAATGATACCTTACAATCAGTATCCGCACTTCTGCGACACGTAACCTCTCACTGATACTCTGACCCAACACTCTGGCTCAGGCACAGCTCAATCACCATTGAATCAGAAGCAGAAGCAGAATTCTGTCGCGCTTAGTCTACTCTCAATGCACAGCCTCAACAGATTTGTTTGGGTACCTAGCAAAGTCAACCATCGCGTTCTGAATCTACGTTACCCCTATTTCTCCAAACCCTGGGGTTTGAACTTGCCAGCTCATTGCTATTCCATAGGTAGAGTTATGATCATATCCATCTGGTCCCAATCGTACCATAATACCACCGCTGTCCTCTAAAAAAGACACATATACATACCAAAATGGCCTCGACCAAACAAGACTATCCCTCACCACCTTACCACCCATACACGTCCCGTCCCAAACCCGTCCTAACCATACAACCCGGATACAACCTCAGCATGCTACCTTACCAAGCACTAACCATCAACCTTAGCAACCTTACGCACCCAACCAACCGCCAAGACGCTCTACAAAGCTCCATCTTACACCGATAAAGCGTCCACTAACTTCCACTCCCGCCAAGTCGCACATTGCAAATCCCATGACCGCCACCAACACCACCAAGACGACCAAAAATCCAAATGTCCATCATGTCCACCATGTCCACACCACGCCACCAACACGGCAGAATGTTCCATCAACAGAGATACAAGCATTTACCCCCACAACCCCATCCTCAGACCCTCACCACACCAAACCTACTCGGCCGTCCCCCTTTGCGATCCCAGCTTCAATCTCTAGCTCACTCTAGCACCACGGAAAGACGAAAAAGGAACTTTTACCACAGGGTACCGCCTCACGGAACCCATCTTCCTCGTTCCCCTCCCCCTAATCGCAGGGCACCCACCGCCGATCACGTGTTTCACCATTGCCATCCAACTAGCAGCTTGTATCGTCGTGTCCCCCAAGCCCAAAGCAACCTAGTTCAGGAACAAAGGAACCGTCACATTTGCAATTAAGCTTTTGTCTGTGTGAGACCGGAACCGGACGGATATACACACTTGTTGTTGTCTTTAGTCGTCGTGCAAGGAAGGCCGGGGCAAAGTTTATTCCCGATGGGTATAACTGGGGGGTGCACGGAAGATGCCGTTGTGTGTGGGATTTTTTATTTTTTTTGGGCAATGGGGGATTTGTGGGTGAGACTGTGCATGTGGGAAGGTGGGGTTTGGGATCGTGGTAAATGTCTCATGTAGCATCTATGGCGCTGTGGAGATGGAAGGCTGGCTGGCTGGCTGGCTGGCGGAGAAGGGCGGAGAAGCTTGGTGTGGCAGCCCTGTTTTCTGGTTCGCGAGGAGATGTAATGCTGAGAAGGGGGGTTTCTTCTTCTCAGAATTCGGTGTTGCTTGTGGCAATGGAGTTGGTAGTTTTAGATTTTTTTTCGGATCCGAAGGTTGCAGGTGGCCGGGAAGGAGAGGTTCATCTTTCCGGTGTGATGATTTGACATGTGAAATGTATGGTGCGGCCAAGCTTGTTGAATTGGGAAATCAGGGGGTGTAAAGACAGGTGAGATAGTGAAGAGCTACTAATTTCCCCTTTCGTTTACTTCTTGAACATACAACTATTAAACGGCATCACCATCTCTCACCACCTCATCACAAAGCAAACATGACTGGCAATCCCACAATCAACAGACCAAAAGACACTGTAAATCGAAAATACCATTAACATATCATTTCCAAGACTCTCTTTGTTCTGTACCTGACTCTGTTTCTCTCACAACCCCCGCATTCAACTACCATCACCACGCAAAGAAACCCGGTGCAAAACCACACCGAGAAAAAGTCAAAAAGCTCGCTCGCTCGCTCGCTCAAACAACAACAAAAGGGACCTTCGCTCATGCAGCGCACGCGTAATCAAAATCAACCAGACCAAACCAAGGAAAAAAACGCCAAATATAACGCCAGCGCTGGGTATCTTATCTTACAATCCATCCATTCACCATGCCTAATCCTCTTCATGGCGCGCGCATTCGAAAAGAAGCAAGGAAAAGAATACCGAGAGAAGAGAGAAGCGCTGCTCGCACCTTCCTTTCCGTTATGCGATGATGAAGATGAAGATGGTAGAACACGTCGAGCACATCAAACCCTAAACCAAACAATGCAGCGGAGAATCGGAAAGCTCAAATGAAGCTCCTCGTCCTCTCATGCTCACTAGGATTGAAGAAACCACCATTGTGACCGAAGCGTTCTTCTTTCGGCGTGGCCCATACATCTGGTGTGGCTGCATCGTCAAAGGCTTGTTGTCGCTGACTGTCAGACTCTCCATCGTACAAGCTACCGCTATCGCGCTGCTGGTTCCACTGCTTGGCGTCATCACCTCGGTCGTAATACGTTGGTGCACGCGGCGTAGAACAGCTCATGTGGTGGTCGACCTCGCTCGAGTTAACCAGGGTGTCTGGTGAAGGAGTGGGGTACGAAGGTGATGTAGCAGTTGCACTGACAATAAGCTTGTTGACGAGCGCATGTAAGTCGGATACGTCGTGCTGCAGTGTTCGGACTTGGGTCTCGAGGGCCTTTCGTGCACTGCGCTCATGTTTTAGCGCTTCGTATACGTAGCAGAGGGCCTTTGCGCTGTCCTCGCCAGCGGTAATTGGCATTGAAACGTGCGTCGGTGAACCAGGGGCATAGTCCGTGTCTACCGTCTCGACGCTGTGCCGCATGGGCTCTTGATGGATGCTGGGCGCAGATCGGGAATGAGAGCGTGACCCAGCGGCAGATGCCGATGCGCTCCTGTTCCGAGATCGCAGGTTCCGGGGAGCATTTTCTAGTATGATGGTTTCCCGATTGTTGCGCGAAGAGACGCGCCGCGTCATGGATTCGAGGTTGGAGTACCTGGATTCCAGGTGGTTGACGCGATCCTCGAGTGAGATGCGGTTCTGGCTTCGAACTGGTGGGGCGGGTGTTGGTGATACTTGGGTTGATTGGCGATGCTCTACAGTGGACTCTACTGGTGCATCCAACGCCGCGGCTTTGAGATTTCCAAAGTTGAAAGCTGAGACTGTGGGGTAAGCATCCTCTTGCTCATCATGTGTCCGCTCTTCTGCCATTGGCGTTGGCGTCTGAGGATCATCTGCCTGTACCAGCGTAGCACTCATCTCGTTGAAAGATTCCGTGTCAGGCTCTTGAATGGTAGGCTCGTTCATCTGCACGCTGCGAATGGTCTCCATGGTCTTTGCTGTCTCTGGGGTGCTGTCTATCGTTTTGGCCGTGTCGGGTCTGCTGTAGATGCTAGCTGACATGTAACTCTCTCTCCAGTACTTGATCTCTGCACTTCTATTCCTTTCACTTGAAGCACGCTCTTTGAACAGGTTATGCAGAGCGTCTGCGCTTCTTGATCTACGTTTGTCGTGTCTGGGAGTTGGCTGAGTCGGACTGGACAATGCAATGCCGATACCCGAGGATGAAATTGCATCTTCCTCATGCCCCTCCTCCCAAACTGTCATCTTGATTCGTGGCTCATCTAAACTGTGACGCTGAGTGGCAGCACTGGGTAAAGTAGCGAGTGTTGCTCTTCGGCGGCCAAAATCCGGCCTTGATGTGTCCAGAACAAGGTACTCCTTGGGTGGACTTGCTGGAGGCGCATTCACATTCATAGGATAGGGAAGATGCTGGCCCAATGGGTGAAGCGGTTCCAGCTCCTTGACTGGTAGATCTGATATCCGAGGTCCAGTGGGTGTCCTTGGTGGTTCTCTTGGCGGCGATGCTCGGCGCAACTCAGGTTCCTAGGTCAAGTTAGTGTTGATACTGGCCAGGCGGTCTGAATAAGCTTACACTGCGATGATAATTGTGACCGCGTGTCATTGTCTCTTCGGCGCGATCTTCCGTGCGATCTTCAGCCTTATCGGGAGTCTTTCTGCCAAACATCTTCCGGAAAACATTCCGAAGTCCACTCTTGCGCTTTTTCTTCTGAGCAGCCATGGCAGCGCTTTCTGGCGTTGAGCGAAAGGGCGTTGGGGAGGCAAGTGGGCTTGAAGTCATGACGCTTCCGCGCTGGACATGATTCAATTGCCGCACCTTTGGCGGCGACCTTGAAACAGGGCGCTCATGCGTCTCCGTTTTTTGCTGTGGCTGCTCTACAACCGGGTTTGACCCGAGTGCTGTGGGATGCTGCCCAGGATGCTCAGAATGCTCAGGATGCTCAGGATGCTCAGGATGCTCAGGATGCTCAGGATGCTCAGGATGTTCAAGATGTTCAGGGACGGGTGGTGGGGATTGAACTGGTCGTGGTGGAGATTCTTGAGGTTGATGCTGCTGCTGGTCTTCCTGCGGTGGGTCCTCGGGTTGCAATGACCTGTCCAGCGCACCGTTTTCTGCAAACTCCTTCTCTTCTTCCTCGTTCAGCGGCATATCCTCCGTGATTGGAATCGGGCCGCTAATCTTCAAATTGCCTCTTCTAATCGCCTCGGCCTTCCAGCTAGACCGCTGCAGGGGCGTGGGCGAAGGAGTCGGCGCACTCATGCTGGCGACGACAAAACCTTCTTGTTGAAGCATGTGGATGCCGATTCGCCTGGGTGTACTTGAGGTGTGTCGGCGGAGAGAGTTCGCTGTGCGGGTGATTTCTGGAGATTGCGTTCATGCGGCTCTTACAGGGATATCCCGGTAGTGTGAAGGCAATCGACTACCATGACCACCTGTGCGATGGGTCGGTTCATTCAAGAAGCAAAGCGACAGGCGCACCAGAAGGCTTTTTCCAAAAATAGATGCCGCTCGGGAGGCAGAAGAAGAAGAAGAAGAAGAAGAAGAAGAAGAAGAAGAAGAAGAAGAAGAAGAAAAGAAGAAGAAGAAGAGGAAGAAGAAAAGGCAATGGCTGAGCGGATTAACAAACAACGACAAAGCAACAAGAAACGAAGCGGACTCGAGCAGGCAAGGAGCGACTTTGTTAAACAATAAACACGTAGCGCGGACGGACGCGACGGAGGGTGAGGAGTACAGTAGGTAGGGGAACGAGCGGGCGCGTCAAGGCTCTATGTATCGCACGGAGGTGCAGTGTCATGTACCAGTGGACAAGGGTTTAAAGTGGGAGGGTCTGCCCGAGATGGGGGGGGAGGGGAGGGGGGCGACGGCGGGAAGTTGGAGGTGCATTTGCGAATCAAGCAGTACTCCCGGTATGCACGCATGGCAGCGGGGGTGGGTATGGCCGAACCAAGTAGAGTGTAAGCAAGCAAGACTACTCAAGGTGTCTGGATGGGTGGTGCACAAGCGTTGCAGAAGGCATGTTGTTGGTAATGGGGCCGTGGGTTTTGGCCTGGGTCGCTGCTGCACGGGTTTGCCAAAGCGGTACAGCAATCGATATCCCGTGCATGCACGCGCTCTCGGCTGCCGTCTTGTTCAGTCCTTCTGAAACGTCGCGCTTAGACTTATTCGACCACAAGTCCATGATTCCATCTATTGCCCTCAAACCTACCGTTGGCGTCAGTCAGGCAGCCAGGCCACTAACGAATGCCGCGAGACGAAGCAAAGCAAAGCGAAGCGAAACGAAGCGAAGCGAAACGAAGCGAAGCGAGAGCGAGGGGGCAGCCAGGCCAAACAATAACGCCAGTTGCCGATAGACGGCAGCGTGCGTCTCGCCCAAAGAGACGAGCAGCGAGGCTTGAGCCAAACCCAAGTCATAGACCCTCTCGGTCGACTAATACCGCAACCCGGCCTCAGCATGCATTAACGTGTTTGAGACGCCAGGCCTACTAACCCGAAAAGCCGACTGATTGGGGAGGGAATCAAGCTCCGACCCACACTAGACACCGTCTATCGTGCGTGTTTGGTACTCTACATACCTACTTAGGTACCTAGCATTCTGCTCATGCTCTCCGCTGGCGTGGTGCGAAGCCGTTGGGAAGCAATACGCGCGCCGTTTTCTGCATGTCTGGTCAGTCCTTGAGGATGAGGAGGAGGAGGAGGAGGAGGATGATGATGATGATGATGATGATGATGATGATGATGATGATGATGATGATGACAGTTACTGGCTTCTGGCGCGCTCACGCACGACTCGCCAACATGTCACTCCCTTCCCTTACTATATCTCATACCCAGCTCAACGTCATCAGCTCACCGGTCCATTACTCGCCGCCCGCGTCAGTTTGGTCCAAGTATCCAAAGCACGCCTTCTCCTCTCTTTGCTTCTGCGCATGGGGGCATGTGCTGACATTGTGGCTATATCCGTATACGCAGTACGAGTTTGGCCTTATGCGCGCTTCTGCGTCTGCCATATTGCACCTTGGTGTTTTGGCGGCCTGGCCACATGTCTCGGCTGGCGCTTGGACGCGGGACTACTGCAGCTAACGTCACGCCGCACATGCTGCAGCATCGCGCGAACCAAACCATAGCGAGTCGCGCCCTGACACCCACAACTCCCCCCCCCCCCAACTCCACCTGCTGCCAATCCTCACTCCGACAGCCTTTGTTTGGGACCCCGCTACAGCCACACACTGCATGCCCTCCTGTCACAGCCTCGCTTGTTCACTCCCGGATTTACCTCTTTTCTTGGTCCACGTACACGTCTGCCAGATTCGGGTACCTCAGATCCGCATACTCTTCGAGATGCTGCATCCAATCTTGCAGAAACTTGGATCCCCTGCACACCCATCGTCGTCAGCACACTGTGAATCTGTTTGTGTCTTCTACTACAATCCCGAAAGTCCGGTCAAAGACGGGCAACGAGCACCTCTGGTGACGGACAAGGGAGCGTGTCACGGCAGTTTCGTGATACGCGACTTTTTGCTTGTTCGCATCAGAGACCCTCCGCCCACGTTGTCGGGTATTACCGAGATAAGCAAGGGCGTCCACTTCTGCGACAGACAAGGAACGAAAAGGATGGCTGGGGGTATCCATTAGGAAGGACATGTACTTACTTGCTGATGGTCTCCGAGTCTCCGATCACACAGAGATGTCGCTTTGGGCGTGTCATCGCCACTGCACCCCGTCGTCAGCACATCTGCCCACACTTGCACCTCGCATCTTATGCGATCAAATTGCCGTGTTGTGAGTAGAGTTTAGACCGTGACGTACCATTGAGCCGTCTCTTCTCGCCCAAAAACCCAACCTCATGCTTCGAATTGCTTCGCACTGTGCTGACAATCACAGCCTCCTTCTCCCGCCCCTGGAAGCCATCGACGGACCCCAGCTCAATCCCAGGATATGCTTCTTTCAGCATTCCACCAAGCAATGCGAGCTAGTTACGTCAACAGTCCACCCCCCAATACACATGCAATGCTGGTTCGTTGCGCCATGTGTTTCTAATTCGGGAAGCGGGATCAAGTAGAATACGTACCTGTGCATTGTATGGCGTAACAACCGCAATGTCCTCCGCCTTCACCCCAGCACTGATCAGATTACTCACATGCATCTTTACCAAGGCCGCCTCCGCCTCGTTTGACTTGCTGTCACCGACATTCATGCCTTTTCCACCCTTGCCAATCACGCCCGAATCCTCAATCTTCTCGGGAAACTCACCTCCCTGAGTGTCCCAGAAGACTAGCGGCTCTCGGCTATCTTCTGTATCCTCGACTTCGTATGGCAGATCCTTCAGCAGCCGCTCCTTGACCAAATCGGCTGCAATCAGTTTCGAATCGTACAGTTCATCAGATGGGAACCGCATAATTCTCTCGTGCATCCGGTATTGCGTAGTGAGCATGCGTTTGATCGACGGACCGTGCAAGGCCAGTAGTCTGTCGAAGAGTGTAGTTTCTAGTGTCATACTGCTAGTAGACTTCTCGGCCTCATCTGTCTCATCTTTACTCTTCTTTGCATCCTTCTTCGCCGCCTTTGATTCTTTCGAGTTCAAAGACTTGATGGTCGGTGGGAGCTGAAGGTGATCACCAGCCAGAACCAGTTTGCTCGCCTTGACCCACAGCAAGGGTACCCAGCACTGGGCTTCTAGGGCCTGGCTGGCCTCATCTACAATGACAACGTCGAATTCCTGCCCTTTGAGATGGAAGCCTCCTGCACCATGCAAAGTAGCAAGCACAACCTTGCTCCCACTGACAAGGTTACTAACGCATCCCTTTTCTCGCTCTCTGAATTCTTGCCTCAGCTCTTTGAGCTCAGTGTAGATCTGACGTCGCTCCTTTGCGTTGCGAGTCTTGCGAATCGATGACTGTTTATCATCCATCTCTTTGCGAACATCTTGAACCAATGCAGCAGCCTCCGACGTCCGCGTCAGTACGTCAAGGGAATGGCTCAGCACTGACGGTAACAGCCTTGCAGGGTGCCCTAAGCGAACCATAGGCACCTTGTGCGAGGCCAACCGCTCAACAATGTTATCTACTGATATGTTTGATGGGCCACACACCAGCAGACGAAGCTTCTGCTTCAGCAGCTGCAGGATGAGCTCTATGAGAGTGTGTGTCTTGCCTGTGCCTGGCGGACCATGAATCAACGCCACTTCCCTCGAAGCTAGCGCAAACCTGATGGCTTCTTGCTGGCTGTCATTGAGCGATGCATCTATCCACTCAAGCTTGTATAGAGGATTCGAGAGGGGTCATTGACATCTGATGGCAGAGGCGTTGGTGACGCTTGTCCAAAGAGCACGCGCATAAAGGGAGTATAGTCCTGGTCTCCGAGCTTCTGAAGCCTGCTCATCGTCTGATTCATCCTATCCCAAATTAGCACTCGTATACCTGGCTAGAGCGGATACACAAGGACGTACCGCTTGTAAGTGACATCGTTTGCCAAATTTGACACTAGTACCCATATCAGTTTCTATTATCGATCATCATCTTCCATGGCTGGGAACTCACATCCACAACTTGCCGCCCGTCGGCACATCCGCGTCTTCCTTGTCAAGTACAATCTCCACATTCTCCCGGCGCACCTTCAACACCACACCCGCAGCGCCTTTCTTCTCCAACTCTTTCTTCTCCGCCTTCTTTGCGCTTCCGCTAGGCTGGTCCTGTACCGCCACTATATCGCCCACGCGGATCCCGTGTTCAGGTATATCCGCCTTCTCGCCTTTCGCCACGACTGCCGAGTCTAACCCCAGCTCAACCACGGTCTTACCCCCGAGCCCCGTGCGTATAGAAGACACATTAAGGTTCAGGATCGCGAGACCGGCACGCGCAAGGGAAGTAGGGGTGTGTGAGGAGAGGAGCGCATTGGTCTCTGACAGTTCGGCTTGAAGTTCGGCGTCGAGTAGCGTGAGCTGCGATGCGGCAAAGGATGGAATGTCCGTGAATTTAGGCATACTCTTGTGCCGCTTATGCATGCAGTTTGTCTCAGCCTTTCAAGTCACAGGCGCGAAATTGGTGTCATCAGTCGGTCGGTCGGTGGGAGGCTTTTTAGTGGGATGGCGGGGTTGATCGCTCAAACACTGATGTTTCTGCTAAAGGGTTCCGGTGCACGCCTCTTTCCGGGCATATGGACTGGGAATAGTTTGTAGGAACGTGCAATCGTTTGCTTATGTACATGAAAACGACTCCGTGCATACGGTACAGCGGCAAGTTCAATCGCGTCATTGTCATTGCTCCTGCAGATGCACGCCGGGAGCTAGTCTAATTTAGATCTAGTCTGGGAGAGGAACCCCATGTTGAGATGGTAGGTAATATTGAAGTAAATCCACCTATCAACAACTACAACATTACAAATTATCTTCTTTACTCTAGCTAGTAAGCCTGTGCTATACGTCGTATCAAAGCCAAAGGAAAATTCCAGATTTCTTGCATATTTTCTTGCACTAGTCGTATAGATTTGTTCAACGGACCAGAGGATTAGTGCTCGCCCTGCCTCCGTAATCATCTCCCATACTGCTCTCGCTATATCTCTCCTCCTTTGCAGGCACGGACATCTGCTCTTCCTTACGCCCGAAACTCCAGGCACCGCGAAGCACCAAGGCGAGGATGCCCAAGTCGCACAATTCACCGAAGATGATGAACAAGAAAGCAAGGGCCTGGTTTGTAGTACGCGACCAAGGGTTGACATCGCGGTAAATGATGATAAGCTGCGCGATGGAAAAGGCGTTACGAATCCAAACAAGCGGCGCAACAAGCATAACGAAGCGGGTCAACGCAGACTTGAAGCGAGTCTAGAAGTATGTCAGTTCAGTCAAGCAAGACAAGAGAAGAAAGCTCCAAACTTACACCAGCAAACCCATTCTTCTTAACCCCAATCCAGCACAATACCGCCTCAATCGTCACACTCGTCGACGCTGCGATAACCACAGCCATATAAACCACATACAATGTCCTCACCATATGATCCCCCTGCACCAAATCGCCATACACAACCGCCGCATCCCCACTCCCCCTCTTGACCAACCCAAGCCCCCAGCTCGCAAACCCTAGCCCCAAAATCGCCGCCATCCATACCCCATTCAGCACCCAGCTCACCTTGCCTGGCTCCCTAATTCCCGTTCCATTGTTCTGGAGGTAGTTTGCGGTTATCCAGATTGCGCCTACGATAGCAGTGTTGAGGAGTATGGTAGCGCATTGATATGTGAAGGAGAGGATGGAAAGGATTTTGGCGTAGTGGATCGACGGGTTGAAGCCATAGGGTGCCGTGTATTGTGGGTAGGCGTAGGCCGAGGTTATAGAAAAAGGGGAGGAGAGGCGGGATTGTAGGGCGACGATGCTGGATTGTGTGGCGTAGGCGATGAAGAGGGTGGAGAGGCCGAGGAGGAGGAAGAGGTGCGTTGCTAGGGAGCTGGGTGAGGGTTAGCTTTGTGCTAGGAAGAAGATGGGGGGCAGGATGGGGGATGGGATATGTACCTGTGTTTGATATCTGTTGAACGTGTGAATTTACGGAATGTACGCGGTTGACCAGGTCCACCGGATAATTGACGTAGGAGAATGAAGATTGCGGCAAGTGAGAGGAGGAGGGCGCTGCCGGCTGTTATGACGTGCAGGGAGAAGATGGCTTGGACGGCGCTGGTGGTGTTTGTGATTGCCATGTCGACAACGAGGGAGGGGTGTTGAACCCAAACTGCCTCAGGCCAGTGTGTTTGTATTGAAAATTACCTAGGTATATCCAGAAGATAGAGGTAAATAGGTCGATGAAAGTATCCCCTTCCAACATCTCTTTTATCAACCCTTCTAAATCAACACCGTCATACACCACCACCACACCACACCACACCACACTACACCCATGCCATCACCACCACACACACCATGACGCCAGACACCTCCACCTTTCAAACTCTATCTCCACCGTTCCAACTTTTGCACATGTCATCCTCTCAACAGACTAACCCCCTCTCCAAGCATCGAAAAATAACAAAAACGCCACACCGGCGCTGCCGCCGTCGCGCGTTGTGCAGAAGCTAATAAGGTTGCATGACGCTTAGTGTTGCGGGAAGAGTGACGGGATGACGTCTTGAGCAGTTATAGTATCATTGTAGGTTGGTTAGCGTGATGGTGTCTTTGCTTGGAATTGTTTGTTTTTGCGAGATAGGCGTGGGCGATGCGGGGTGGTGGTCTAGAAGGGAGGATCGGCTTGGGGTTTTTTCTTTGGAGAAGAGGGGGGATGGATGGTGTGTGGGTTGTGGTCGGCGATAGGATGATGGTGGTTGCGCTAGATATCTTGGCGCGTAGAGAATGAACGGGGTGGTGATGGGCGATACAGAGGAAGGGGTGTTTTGTGCGATGTGTGTCATTTTAGATGAGTGGTAGCGATGTATGCTTTTATCCATTGAACGACAGTAATAAGAATGAAGATGGGATTCTAATAAGAAAAACGACGACAAAAAGAACTCACACCATCAAGGTTCCAGCAGCTCAATCACTCTTCCCAACCCCCACTACCATCCCACTCCCCCTCAATCCCAACTCCTCTGGACTCATAAACCTCCTCGCAGTCTCCACATCCCTCCCTGCCCAGGCCCCCTTGCCCCCACCTGTATTCCTCTTTCTATACTGCGCTTTCTCGTAATCATCATCATGCCACCCACATGCAAAGATACAAAACAAACACACAACCACAAACAGTGCAATAACCGCAACAACGAAGACAAACAGTGCCCACATACCCGATGACAAGTACTGCACAAAGTACGACGAGGTGGAGTTGACGATATGTGTGGCTGTACCCTTTTTGCCATTGGCATCCCAATCAAGAAACCACATTGACACTTTGCCTGAATCCTTTGACCCCTTCGCTCCCGGCTCTGCAGACCGTGGAACTAACCCTGCGCGAACGATTTCGTACGTGTTGGCTGGGTCGCCAGACGACAGCAATGGACGCGGTAACAAGACCACTTCCAGCATCTTCTGGCCCGGTTGATCCAGCACCACAGTTAGCGGCGGAGTAGTCAGATCCGTCCACAGTTGCATCACATCAAACTGGAAAACACGCGCTTCTGAGTTCTTCACCCGACGTAGCGAGTACTGGTACGAAGCGCCAAAGTACGCACCACCCAGCTCATCTAGTTGATTCGAAACGAGGATTTTGGACATGTCGTCTTTGGATACGTCTTGTAGGACTTGGTTGACGTAGATGCGGGGTAGGATCTTGGACGCGGTTAGTAGCGGGGCTGTGTTTACGCTGAGATGTGTGGAGTCGAAGGGGAGGGATAGGTTGAGTAGCTGCGGCTGGTGGTTAGCTCACGTGAATCTAAATATTACCTAAACCGAGGGTCTTGGTATACAAACGACAGGAGGGTGGTGGTGGGTTTTACCAGAGCGTTATCATCTTTCCGCTGCGACCAGCCGGCGTCGCGGCCTTGCGATGTGTCGTGGTATAGATACGGGCACCCGATGCATGGCAGCTTGGCGATTATGTTGTAGCCCTCTGCCGCGGTTGTGATTTCTGGCGCTACTTCTGCAATGACTGGGTTCTGGAAAAATGCCAGTACTGGGGCTAGGAGCGCTATCCGTAGAATCATGGTTTTTTGAAGTGTTTATGGGCGGGTTGGATGTGTGGGATTTGGAGTTTCTGGACACGTTGATGGTGGCACGTTGATTCTGTGGTTCAGCATCAGCTGAGACGGTGGGGCGGGATGCCGGCGTCATGTGAAGTCGCGAGTTAGCGTGTTTGAGATACGAGCAGTGACAGTCTTAGGCTGAACTTTGCATGATTTGGTCGTAAGCTGCGATTTTTACTTTATTTTATTTTTTTCTGGGCTAGGAGCTACATATTAGGGCATGTTGTGGACATGTTCCGACAGAGACCGAGCGTCCTAATTCTTTCTATCTTTTGCGTACTCATCCTCTTTTTTGTTTTTTTACTTTAAACCATTTTATTCATATCCCATGTAAACTCAAATCGACAACTCCAACGCAATGCTTCCCGTCTATGTACTAGTGCTAACCATTCTTCTTATCGCTCATTCCACATCCCCGATGACCTCAATACTCTGCTGATCCACGCCATTCTGATTCATCAACATTGCCATAATCTCGTTATCATCGAGCCCACTGTAAACATCATAGCCACTCTCCTTCGAGAACCTTGCTAGGCGCCTGCATAATATCATCCAACATCTCTTCTTTCATATCCACCATATCCTCCTGCACCACAGTTTTCACCAATGCCTCACGGATAAGCCTGCAGCCACGAAGTGCCTCCTCGCCTGTTATTTCCTTCAAATGCTCTTCGATATCGTCCAGACTCTTGAGTATCTTTGTGCGGGATGGCTGTGTCTCAAGTCTCGGGTCAAGCTTGGAAGGGTTGGTGACAACCATGGCACCGATTTCGATGATCTGACGACTTCGTGCGAGTTCTTCTGGGTGTGTCATTTGACGATAGGTTGGTCCCCCCGGATACATTGGAGAACCGAATCTGCTCATGTCCTGAGTGCGGTAGTTATGAACGGGTGAGCGGATCTGATATTCGACCTCGTTTATCGGCGTACCCAGTGGCATGGACAGCATACCATCAACTCGAGGGGTAATCTGGTATGGCACACTCGTTGGCTTCCAGGGTCTACCTCGTGGGGCAGGACTTTGACTTGTACTCCTTCCATGCTGAGAGTAGCGTCCGCTCCTCCTGTTGTCTTCTGGTACGGTCGACGTCGCACGCGGCGCTGAGAGGCGGACGAAAGTCGGATTGGCAACGCTGTTCGCAGCAGCGATACGGTCTGCGTCACCGTGGCTCAGTGATCTCCGACGGCCATAGCCTTGTGGTAGCTGTGCCGGATGATGATAGATATCGTTGGTATATGATCTGAAAGGTAGGGGTCGGGATGTGGAGGCGTGTTGGTAGGCACCTGCCTGATATGTTTGCTGGAGCTCGATTGGGTACGGGTGTGGTGTGTAGCTATCGGGGGTCGCATATTCAGGAGATTGCTGGCCGAAACTATAGTTTGAGAAATTGGGGGTCGATACTGTGGAAGAGTTCGCTGAGTCGACTGGGATGACAGCGAGATGATGGCTGTTGAGATCAAACTCATCAAGAGCTTCGCTGTTGTTTAGCGAGAAGTTCGGCTGGTTTGAGGTATCCGAACCAAATAGTTCTTCAAAGTCAGCCTGAGCGAGCTGCTGCTCATGGTCGGTCGACATAAGAAAAGGGCCTGCGGAGGCACCGTTGAATGGCGTGCTTGGCTGAGACATATTGCTGTGCCACGTATAATTCCAGAGGGTTTTCGATGATGATAGTGAACCGCGTGATCGATGTGACCGGGACTGTGACCTGGAGCCCTGTTCTACGGGAAAGATGTTACACAGGAGACGAATGTGTGTGATCAGTATCCAGATATAGTCGCTACTTGCTTTTTCTGTTGGCCTGGGCTGAGACACATGGACGCAGACAGTTTGGTGAGCGTAGGCGGTGGCGCTGGAGTTGACGAATGAACGGGTACCTGCGTTTGTGATGTGGCCATTACAAACATTGTTTCTCTGCATGTCGGTCAGTGCCAGAGTGAGCCATCAAAACTTCCAGTGGTAACTGCTAAAAGGTAAACCACTTACTGCTCATGATATCTACGTCAACTGTGTCTAATGAAAGACATTGGCCAGTTTGAACAGTGCTTTATGATTAGTTGGAACGGGAGCACACTACTCTAGAACATGAGTTTGTGTTTTAACGGCGTTGGTAAGTCTTGTGGAAAACAAAGAATCAGGACATTGACCGACGTGGATGAATCTGCTCCCCGTCGGATCCAACCTGTGGAAATCGTGCATGCAGATGCTTCATTGCTTCGTGGAGGAAACCATCCTGGAACACCCTGCTCTTGAAACAGCCAACTCCCAAGATCATAATGTACATGCTGTAGTATACAGAAAAATGCAAACTCGTATGGATCAGAGTGACATTCACTCCTTCTTTCCGTCGTCTTCCTTTCCCTTGTTCTTGTTCCAATTCCACACATCCCAAATCTGTTCGATTATCATCTCTCCGTAGCCCTTGCCTTCCTCCAGTGCCTTCCTCTCCTCTTCCAGTCTCTTCTCTTTCCAACCCTCTTCCTCGTCTCCCATCCAAAGTTTACTCAGTATACCCTTCTCCTGCCCCTCGTTCCTCTCCAGCATCTTCCTGCTCTTCTCGCGTTCTTCTCGTAATATTCTTTGGGTTTCCTTGGCACGCTCGGTGGGCAAATCAACTGCTCGCCAGGGTGACATGTTTTGGACAAGACCGCGGCCTGTGCGAAGGGTAGTGAGGTGGTCGGCGGATAAGTAGAAGCCCACTCCCAGCGAAAAGGTGTACAGGTCCAGTTTTCGAGGAGGAAGGAGCGCGATAATGGGACATACAACTAGACCCCCAATGGCTAAGTTGCGTGTTATACGTTGGTAGCGCTCTTGTTGTTCGAGGGCTAGGCGTTGTTCTGGTGGCATGGGAGCGTTTTGTATGGGGTTTGGTGTCGCCATGTTGTAAGTATGCGCATGCGTGGGGACTTTGAGTATGACTAGTGTTGGCGCAAATTGAGCGCAAGGATACAACTGCAGTCAGATGGTTGTGGCTGTGGGCTGCCTTGGTTGCGAGGTCAAAAAGTTCGATGATGCAAAGACGGCGGCTAGCTTCCGCTCGGCTGCACCTTCGAGTGCGGAGCGGAAGTGCTGCGGAGAAGCTGATGAGCGCACGTGAACCATTTCTTCATATCGAACTCAAGTTGTCATGTCGCATTGCAGCTATAAACGTGAAGCTGCGAAAATTTACAGTGTAGAACCACTTCCGCTCCACGCTCGTCCTTACACCTTACAGCAACATTGGCGCCATATAGTACATTGCACATACTGCTCGATTCATCATCGTTGAAACCTCCGCCTTTTCACATCTGTCCTGTCTTCAAATCGATCACTGTGCCGTCTGAAGTCGCTACTCTCCTTCCTCTTGCTCATATCTTCGAGTGTTCCACTGCTTTTCAGACGTTTGGTAGGTGTCCTGTCGCGCTCACTACCGTTATGCGCACCTCCCAAGCCCTCGTCTGTTCCCGGAGCTCCCTCTGATCTAGGCTCCTCTTCATATGTATCGAACTTTCGCTTCTGGGCAGTGCTAGGAGTCTCCATCAAGCGCCTTAGCCGGCTCATCTGCAATCTTCTGTTTACTTCCTCTGTGACGTCGACGTGTGGAACCACGTATGCGCCTTCGGCTGCAGCCTTTGCGCGTGGTGCGGGCGACTGGTCTACAGCAGGTGATATGGCTTGTGGGTTGGGTGTCGGGTCCCGCGGTTTCGGTGTTGGCACAGTAGCTTTTGCGCCCTCGATACTGAGCCGCTTATGCGACGTCTTGGTCTGTTACTTGTCAAACCTGACATTGCCTGCGCAGATAACATGCGCGTACCTTCTTCTCTGCCAGACCCTCGCTCTCGAGCTGATCTCTGAATCTCTTCATGTCGTCCTGCAATCGGCCAGACTTGTTGCGTAGCGATATAAGGTCGGTGGCTAGCCAGTCGGGTGCATTGTGGTCGGTTCCATCAAGAGTTTCATTGAGAAACGACAACTGCGCGCGCAGATTCTCGATATGCTTATCAAAGTCCTGAGAATAGAATGAGATATGTGGTAGAAAGGCTAACTATGTCAATTACCTCGAGCGATAGCTTCGCCATGTTGTAGGGTGAAGCAGGTGTTGAGGACAGAGGAAGTCCCGAGGTCATGCAGGAGGCTCAAGTCTTGGTTGCGGACTCCCGAGCGCGACCGCGGAAAGCACATCCCTGCTCTGACGTGCATGTTAGCGTCAAGCCCTTGACCGCAAGTAGAAGTGCGTAGTCGTAATCAATATGTATATAAGTTCGGCGGTAAACGTTTTTTCTTGAAGGAATTGAATTTGTTTGGTTTGGGGTCTCATAGGGGACCAACCCGCGACTATATGACCTTCCGTGGGTTCAACAATCAATCAACAGCGCTCTGCAATGTGAGGCCGTGGTTCTTGACAAACGCAGACATTGGCCTATCCGCACACTATGGTACCATTTGTCCGTCTGTCTCTCTTCCGCGGGCATCAGGCTGTATAGCCCATCTGGCGATCTTGTGTCGGAGCTTGCTGTATGAAGCATCTGTACATCTATGCAGTATCAACATCCTTGCGATATCGAGCAAGCTTGCATGTCGGCCGAGCAAAGCAACCATGGTTTGGTGTATCCTTGCATCGCCTTAGGGCAAGTAGTGGTTTTGTGATGCACCAGACAGACTTCAGCCCTCATCTTCATCGCCAAAAGTGAGTTTGACAGCTTTAGCTTTCTTTTTCGGTTTCTTGACAGCCTTTGTGTTTGACTTCTCACTGGCTTTTTCTACTCCTTCCTTGCTCCCCTCTTGGTCGTCACTAATGATCCTTGCAGCTTTGCGCTTCTTGACGTTGCCGCCCACTTCAGCAATCTTTTCCTTTGGTTTTGTCGCAGTTGCTTGTGATTCCTTGTCCAGTTGGGAGCCAGCGCCATCTTCACCGTCCTTGCCTGACACAAAGGCCTCGTACTCCTCCTTGGTCAGTGATTGGTTCGTCTCTTCCATGACATATGTTGGCGCGTCGTCCTCATCATCATCTTTCTTCATCCGCTTATTTCTGGCAATGGGTTGTTCATGACGGGCCGTGTCCCCAGTCATCAGTTGCCCACGCAGCCGCTGCAAAAACGCTGGCTGCGAGTTATCTGTGCATGTCAGCTAGATGCCCGGAACCGTCTCCAACTACGTACCGAAGTGGAGGTCTTTTGCCTTGAAGCTCATGATGGGTTTTGGTGCATGGATGAGTTGAGACGGGGATACATGCGGAGATGCAGATTAGTCGCTCGGTGGACGTGTCGATCGCTTAGCGGCAGATTCCCGTGCGGCTCCTTCGTACGTGCCTGGTGGCGGTTTAGCCGTGAACTTGTTCAACCCTTCTACTTTGTGTTCTCTTTGGTGTTCTGGCTTTTGTACAGCCTAGTGCCACGGCCCCAAAGCGCCTTGGTTGGATGCGCCTGCTATCAACGTCTGTTGTAGGGTGCTTGGCGCGTTTCCGCCAGCATGCAACCCTGCCGGCTAGCACATCTCGAAACGCATACGCAATCGGCGGCCGCTAATAATTTACCATTCATCCAACCCCGGCCTCTCCTTTCACTCGCCTCAAAATTCTGACCTACAACCTGCGTCGCGCAGCCTCATAAGGTCCCAATTGCTGTACGTCCATCTGAGGTACCGTCCCTACGTTCGTTCGTCGCCCAACCCACGTCCTACGTGTTGAACACGTCGCATTGGCCAGCCTTAGAACCGCCACTCTTACTCTTATCTATCGCCCTTTCGGACGCTGACACCCAATTTCCTGGCATCACGAGTGAAGAGCTGCTGTTGGACGAGACAGTTTGCGCGATACACGCCACCATTAGAGCACAACCATGGGCTTTCTACAAGATATCTCGCAGAGGCTGCCAACCTCGAAAGCGAAACTGGACAAGTTTGACGACAATCTATCACATCGCACCGACAAAACATCGCCGCGGTTATCCTTTTTCCGCCGCCGGATACGACTGAAGGGGAGCTCATCTGTTTCGATACCCCTGGGCCTGGTGCTTCTGTTCCCATGTCTTGTTATAATCATAATCATAATTCTCTTCGTGAGGTCGCCAGACTCACAGGGCATGATGAACATGCCTGCGGGCACTCCCCCGTCGATAAGGTGCGACAAGGCTTGTCTTGGTAGTACGCAGCAGATGGCTAACTATACGCAGAAAGATTAGCGAAAGGTACGACAAGCCATTCGCAGTAGGCTGTCTCGAGCCACAGGTCAACGGACCCCGAGCGAATGCTGCATTTGTCGTGTTGGCGAGGAATAAGGAGCTAGAGGGCGTTATACAGTCGATCAAGTCAATCGAGAGGCACTTCAACCACTGGTTTCACTACCCCTACGTCTTCCTCAACGACGGAGACTTCAACGAGACGTTCAGGGAAGCAGTCTTGAAGCATGTGAGTGCTCCGGTCGAATGGGGCAAGATACCACCCGAGCACTGGGGCTTTCCGGACTGGGTAGACCCCGCGGTTGCAAAGGAGGGAATCGCAAAGCAGGGCGATCGCGCCATCATGTACGGCGGCATGGAGAGCTACCACCACATGTGCCGCTTCTACTCAGGGTGGGTTTTCAACTCCCGACTTTACTATCTTTTGCTAACGTTTGACAGCAAATTCTATCAACACGAGCTACTAGCCAAGTACGAGTGGTACTGGCGTCTCGAGCCGGAGATCAAGTACTTTTGCGACATTACCTACGACCCATTTATCCACATGATACGGAACAAGAAGACGTATGGTTTCACCATTGCTGTGAAGGAGCTGAGGGAGACAGTCCCTAACATCTGGCGGTATGCATCTGCGTATAAGCGGAACAACAACTTGACATCCAAGGGTATGTGGGAGATGTTTGTAGAGAAGCCAAAGGAGGAGGAGGAGAAAGACAAGAACAAGGAAGCCAAGCCGAAAAAGCCCCTTTTCCCTCAGGATATGATGGATGCCGAATTCGGCTCAGAGGCTCTTCCTGAGATCCACCCCGAGAATATGGAAGGCGAATCGTACAACATGTGCCATTTCTGGAGCAATTTCGAAATCGCCAACCTCAACTGGTTCCGGAGCAAGGAGTACAATGACTTCTTTGAAATGATGGATCGCAGCGGTGGTTTCTGGATGGAGAGATGGGGAGATGCGCCTATCCACTCGCTCGCTGCTGGAGCGCTACTGGGCCCTGAAGACATTCACTATTTCCGAGATTTCGGCTATCGACACACTACCATCCAGCATTGTCCCGCCAATGCCCCCGCCAGGCAGCTCGTCAGAGAGCCATACTTTGACAAAACGACAACTGATGAGAAGGAACGAGTGGAAGAGGCCAAGTACTGGGCTACGCCGGACCCGGTCAAGGAGAACGGTGTCGGATGCCGGTGCAAATGCGACACTGACATTGTCGATGTAGAAGGCAAGGAGGGATCCTGCCTAGAAGAGTGGGTCGAGGTTGCTGGTGGTTGGGCATCTCCTGGCCCACAATGATTACGGTCACTTCGTCTTGCATGGTTCCCTACCAGCTTCAGGCTAGCATTCTGTCGGAGCATAGCATTTAATTCTGTTTCCAGTAAGGCGTCTGGTGTTGGCATTGCATGTGAGTTGGGCCGTTTTCTAGTAGATCTCGGGAGGATAGGATCACGAGGGGCACCAGGGCGTTGTGCATGCATCTCATCTACTGCATCTTGGGGGATACCTTATACATCTACGAATACGAATGCACAGTTTCCAAGCGTTATAGACGGTATAATTACCCCAAGTCAAGTAAGGGCTATTCTGTGATTCATATTTCCATATCATATTTCCATGCAGTGTTGGTGTTCATCCGTAATTGGACATGTGAACCATGTTTGGTATCTTATCGCTTACTATGTATGCGGGGCACCCGCGCTGGCATCCCACCTGAGCTCTACCTCCATCAGCGCCTTGTCATAATCATAACTCGCAATTGTTCGAATATTGCCCGGCTTTACTGATAGAATCACGGCAGTTCTCCATCCCTATACTGTGACTCATCTGGTATGTGCTCTCATTTGCTCCACATGATGCTCGCCCCGCGCTTCAAACGCGCCTCGCCCGCACCTAGTTAGGCAGCGCCCACCTGGCTCCGACTACTTCCTCCCCCTTGTCGCTTTGTCCTTCTTCTCCCATCGCTCTCTACAAACCTTGCGTGCTTTGCTACTTGTATGAACTCTAGCTGACATGCCTTCCAGCGAACCCAGTTCGCCACACGATCTCAAGTTCCCACCCGTGCAGGTGGATCGCTCATTCACTAACGTGGTCGACCTTGAAGCGCTCATGAAGAGATCAACCCAGCGCCGGGCGCCTGAGGAGGCAGCCAACTCCCTTGAAGACAGCGGCTATTATCTGCTCAGCGACAGTGTAATGGATATGTCAGACGACGAGGCACATACAGCGTCGATTGCTTCCACCGACGGCCCCACGCCCGATGAGTCGTCCGACGACTTCAGTGATGATGACGTCGAGTACGATGCCGACGAGAGAGAACTACAGGACAGCGTTTATTCTTCGCACGCCGACCGACCAGACGAGCAAGCCAATCCACGTCCGGTCACGGCCTGGGAAGACTCCACGCTGACGGAGGTACCACCATACCTGACCGCAAGCGAGAGTTCATGGCAGATCACATTGGAAGAGCAGGCCACAGATAAGACTGATACAATTGAAGGATGCAAGATCATCAAGAGCTCGGCAGATTACACAGATGAGCTTCCGCAGGTCTTCAGCCGCTATGGCTGCGGAGAGGTCAGGCTGTCAGTCAAGGCTGCCTTGTCGCACCGCCCCCTCCCCACCCCAGACTCGTACCGCATCATGTATATCGGCATGCCTGAAAAATGGGCCGAAGACATCACTACTGTCCAGATTGGTACTGCACTCGGGGCATGCCCAAGCGTCTCCAAGTCGGTCATGGTACGCGGCCAGATCGAGCCGTACGCCCCAGTCCCGCAGGTTGACCACGGTGTCAAAGTTGACATTGCTGGACCACCGGAGAAGCCGACGCATGTTCTCGTTACTTTAGAAGACGGTCAGCAAGTTAAGTTCGGGTCTGACGTCACCCACTCCCTAAATCGACCTGATCTGGTCGTTGTATGCTATCGGTCGTTCCCTGACCCCGCTACTGATGGACAAGATATTGCGTCTGCTAGAAAAGTGTTTGAAGCTGCCAACATTCCATGCATCGACCTCGCCCAAGTCATTCCTCATGGCACCGCCTCTCGCCCAGACGATTCAACGGCGTTGCGAGTGCGCGTAGAAGGGCGAGACGATCCTGACGCTGACTACGAGCTGAAAGCAGTACTGCCTCTTGACCATCGCAGCTTCAGTCGCCTTGATCCATATCAACTGAACCGCCATCTTGCACTCATCAGTCCTCACCTTATGAAAGCACAAGATGCAGAAGATGATACAAAATCAAGAACATCGTGGATAGGTGGAAAGGTCAAGACATTCAAGAAGAAGGCTAGCCCACAGGGTTACTTGATGAGGACGCTAGTATCTGCATTGGTTCTTTGTGTCTTGGTGCCCGCTTTTTTCCACGGCGCAGCATTTGCTCCCGTACTTTTCCAAAAGGGTCTGCAGAGCATATCGACAGTATCAGTTCTGCCCGAAATTTTGAGCAACACATCCACCAGCACCCCGGTAGTGGCAACACCTTCTGTTGCGGTACCTCCGCCTATCACTTCTTCCGTCCCAGCGGTACTGCGAGGCGGCCTTTTGGTGGTACCGGCTGAACCAAAGCAGCCCAAGCGAAGTTTGAAATCAAAGGACAAGAACGTTGCGGGCTTCGAGATTGAGACTACTGCGGAGCACCAGTTCATACTTCGTCCCTCGACGGCTTTCACATCGAGCCGTAAGCGGCCACAACTCCAGATTCAAGTTTCGCGTCAATCGCAGGTGGTCCCAGTTCGTTACAATCGGACCGTCAGCGGCGAATATATTGTCGATCTTGAACAACAGTATCCATTGGGCACATTCAATGTCAGTATTGCAACTCACTCGAAGCCACTCCTCCGACAGTCGTTCGAGGTCAGGTTGGGATACAACATGTCGACACTTGAGCAATTTCTCGACACTGTCAAATCTGGTATTTCCAAGACACAACACACCCTGTTGAACGTGTCAGGCAGTACAGGACAGCATATGCGGGCCTACATGGCTGGCTTGGATGCCAATGTCATGGCCGCATCAGAGCAGTTCCGCAACGTGCAGCAAACTATCCAGCGCCGTCTGGAGCTGGACGCTCGTTTGGCGAAGAAGGTGCCTAAAGCAGCATGGGCGGGCCTGAGAGAGGTGACAGCACCGGTACGAACGTCATCGTCGATGAAGAGGGCCAGGATGAATGCGCTTCGGGTCAGGTGCAAGATAGAGATGGCTACCGGACTATCTGCCAAGGATAGCGAGGGGAAGCAGAGTTGGGCTTGTTCGAAGGTGCAAGAGGAAGTATAAGAGCGGGGTACCAAGTTTATGACATGGGAGGACGGCTGTAGAGGGGTTGATGTCACTTTCTGTTTCCTTTTTATTCCATGGGCGGCGTACGCGACTGTCAGGGCAGGTTTATGGACGGGCATCAGGGTGCGGAGTTTTACTCATGATACCCGTTGGGCACACTGGAATGCCTGAGGTAGGTTGGGATATGGAGTTCCTCAGGATTGTCAGATTCTCAGTATATTAAGATGGGCCTGCAGTCGCAGTGTGTATCCCGCAGCAATGCTATTCTCCACTATAGTAATGAGTGGACCGTACTAGAAGAAGACAAGTGAAGGTCAGATGCTCACTCAGTGAGTGAATCGTGTTAGTTGCGAGGGGCATGTTGTTATGCGTCATGGTGTCACGCACGTTCCTGAAACCAAAGAGGCAAAGCGCAATGGGGCCCGTGCGTAGTGCTGGAGGGGCATCCCACTTCATCATTTTATGGGCAGCCGCGTTGACACGGAACAAACTTACATAGCCACTCAACTGCGAAATCAGCCTTCTCTTACTACACAGCCAAAGCACATCTTACTCATCGATACAACACAATAACAACAACATGTCTGAAGCAGCCAAACCAGACCCCGCCGCTGACCAGGTGGCCAACCCTGGAGCGACTTTGGTCAAGGACGAGACAGCAAAGGTGACGACAGACAAGGCTTCGGACAAGGCTGCAACAGAGACCAAGGATGGCAAGCCCATCACAGAGAAGGCGACAGAGGCTGCGGCCGCAGTAAAGGACAACGTCTTTTCCATGTTCGGTGGCGGCCCCGCAAAGGTCAAGAAGGAGGAAGTTGATGATGTTGACGAGCCATCAGGCGCCTCCAAGCCCAAGGGCGAGGTACGTGGGATTGTTAGGCGTCTTAGAAGCACGACTGACATGTATGTTATTAGGAGGAGGACCCCGAGAACGAAGAGCCCGACGTCGAGTTCCAACCCGTTGTTCACCTCACGGAGAAGGTCGACACCAAGACCAACGAAGAACTCGAGGAGCAAGTTTTCAAGATGCGCGCCAAGTTGTTCAAGTTCGACCGTGAATCGCGGGAATGGAAAGAGCGTGGCACTGGTGATGTCCGGTTACTGAAGCACAAGGAGAACGGCAAGACGCGCCTGGTGATGCGACGAGACAAGACACTCAAGGTCTGCGCTAACCACTACGGTATGGTTGACGGTACATGACAGAAGCGGGCACTACTGACACGTGCTAGTTGTCCCCGACATGAAGCTGTCGCCCAACGTAGGCAGCGACCGCAGCTGGGTCTGGAACGCGGCAGCCGACGTCAGCGAGGGCGAACCAGAGGCTCAGACGCTTGCCATCCGTTTCGCCAACAGCGAGAGTAAGATTTTACATGTGTATATATTTTTGGTGCAGAGTACTAATTGTCGCTATCAGACGCCAACCAGTTCAAGGAAGCATTCATCAAGGCCCAACAGGAGAACGAAGCACTCTTTGGCAAGTCAGAGTAGGGGGGTTGCAAAAGCGAAGGGCTGGCCGGTAACACGGATCAGGAAAACGAGGGAGCACTAGGCGATCAGCCATGATGAATTGGGATGGTATCATTCACGGCGGTAGAAGACATTTCCCACAAGCTGCACATAACTAGATAGTATTTGAAAAGCCTGGCTGTTGTAGTCAAGGGCTGTCCCCAAGGTCGCGTTTCCAACCACTGGCGTGTATAGTGAAGTGGATTGTTTGTCCAGAGAGCAATTGCATTGCAAGCTTGAAGCTCTCTCACCTCACTACCCAGGCACTGCCCAGGCACCCGTGCGTGCAGAACTAGTTAGTCCCTTGTTCGGCAGGCATCCGCCCGTGCAGGCACAGCCATGTCCATGTCCCAGCTTGTTCGTTTGCGCCAAGGCCAAGGTCCGGTAAATAATTGATCTACCGCCCCGCGACGTACGTGCATCGAGCATCTCTATCCTGCGATCCGCGCCAAATCACAGCCCGCGCGACGAGACCAGCCACCGCGCGCGCCTGCACTCTGCACTCTGCCCTTTACCCATCACGCCCAGACTTGCTTGTCAAAAGTGCATATCCACAGTCGCGCATATTCCACCCACATCAGAATACTTGTACCACCTTTGCTTCCGCCCGTTTAAGCTTACCCACCTAATCCTCGCGGCGCAAATCCGACAAGATGCCCGACGTAGGTTGCCCTCATTTCTGCCTGTCCGGAACATTGCAGCAAGGCTAACATTTGCCCAGGTCAAGCGATGGGTCAAGCTCATCACCCACCAGAAGCCCATGTACGTTCTAGTCGCGCGCAATCGCATGCGCTTGCCTCGATTACGCGTCTACGCACGACCAGTCGCTAACACAGCAGCAGCGCGGAGCCTTCGCTCGTTGAGGGATTCCCTATGCGAGCATGGAGCATCGAGATCTGGCTACTGGATGACCAAGGCAACGAGGTCATGCCCAACGTGTTTGAAAAGGCCGTCTACAACCTACATCCGTCATTCGAGAAGAACAAACATGGTGAGTGCCATGAGACGCGTTGCATCTGGCCAGATGGACTGACATGGGAACAGTTATCAAGAAGCCACCCTTCCGCATCGACGAGAAGGGTTGGGGAGAGTTTGACATGACTATTGTCCTGACCGCTGTCGGCAAGGGCGGCGACCACACGCTCGACCATGACCTCAACTTCCAGTCTGAACGCTACGAGGCCAAGCATCAGGTGGTGAGTGACACAGGCAAGGCCATTGCTACCTCGAACATGGCTGACCCAATCACCCTAGACCTTCAGGAACCCCAAGCCAGAGCTCCTCGCTCTTCTCGCAGAGTCCGGCCCCGCCGAGGCAAATGGCATGCGCAACAAGGACGCAGCCAAGAAGAAGAGCCGAAGGGACAAGAACGTCGACATGGAGAAGTTGGCCGACGGTCTGCAGAAGCTGAGTGAGGACGACCTTTTGCATGTCGTCACCATGGTTCACGACAACAAGACCAGCGAGACGTACACTAAGAACGACGTTGAGAGTGAGTTGCCTTCTGCTATTTCACCACGAGAAAACACTAACGCACTGCCAGATGGCGAGTTTCATGTTGACTTGTACACGCTCCCCGACTCGCTCGTCAAGATGCTCTGGGACTTTACCGCCTCAAAGACCGACTTATAGATGGTGCGCGAAAGCCACGTCTACGTAGCCTCATTTTCCGTCGTCGCAACTCGACCAGCTCGATACCCATACGCTCGATACCACCCGACCAACAAAACTGCAACCCGGGTCCTGCAGCCTATTATCACCACCGCGACACGCTGCAAGCCATAACCTCCCCCATGCGCATATGGCGGACCCCCTTCACCTGAATATGGTTACATCTCAAACTTTCTGCTCCCCTCTCGTCTTCTTCTTCTTTTTTTTTCCATGTGTCCATTTGCCCAGAAGTCTTCGCCACATAAAGGCAAGCAAAAGCTGGGGCTGTGGTCATGATGCGGTGTGGCTGGGCTGGCTTACCGTATGCCTTTCAAACAGCTAGTCGAGGCAAAGTCTGATTTTTTTGGTCGGCGCTGGGGGTTTTCAGGCAGGGTGGATAAGAGCCAGCCTTTTGGATGTATGCATGGGGGTCGCTGAAGGAAGGATGAAGGGGATTACAAACATAATTGAATCTTAGTTTCAAAGTCACATCATTTATGGTTATGGTGAGATTAAGCTTAATGTGATTTGATGCGCGACTGTGTGTGTGTGTGTGTGTGGAGACATGTGATCGTCTTCCATTATTTTAATTTCGAAAGGGAGAGAGGGATGAACACAATACAAACATACACCACAGAACATGCCGGTCATACTGATCAGTTTCTCGAAAAGGAAAAGCCAACACACAGTGCAGAATTATAAAGGGGGAAGATAGGATAACGTGGATTGGTAGGGTAGGGTAGGGTAGGGTAAAAAAGACAGGAATTTGCGAAATAGTGCTCCAAGACCTTTTTGCTTTTGAGTACGATGGAAGAGGGAAGAGTCTCGATCACATGTAGTAGCATCCGGAAGATTTTTAGAAAGAAATAGGGTGGGTTTTAGAGTGGAGTGGAGGTAGGAAAAGAGTAGTAGTAGGGGCGTAGGAGGAGAAGAGTCTCCAGCCCCATGGAATGGGGTTTTGAGGATTTTCAGAAAAGGGAGGTAGATTTTCAAGTAAAGTAGAGAGCAGCAAATTCATAAATGAGTTTGTTTTTAGTGCAACGAGGGGAGAGGCGGACTGGTCTCCATGTGGTTTGACTGTTTCCGGTTTAGATCAGTAGATGAATAGGTAGAATTAAGTCGATAAACAAATGTAAAGTTTGGATCGATTTTTCAGTACAATGAACTGGTCTCACACTATGAAGCAATCCAGATTCGGTTTATTGAGAAACAGAGAAATATGCGAGTGTGCGAGTGGTAGCTGACTGCACGGAGCGCGCAAAGACACAGACATGCATTCTTGATGGCTTTGTTTTAGAAGAGTCGCACTCCATCCACGTCTTGCGTGGGCTTTTAGAAAATTAGGGACATTTATGGGGTAAAGAGTGAGGCAAGAAGAGAGAAAGGAGAAGGCGAAGAGTTTATATAGGCATGGTGGCTTTGCAGAGCACGCAGACATATGAGTTTGGGGGCAGGCTTTTAGAAGTACGACAGGAGGGTCTTGCACCATGTGACACTGTTTTGTTTGCTTTGTGAAAAGGGGAGAGTCTTTGGATAGAAGAGAGGGAAGATAGGAAGAGGAGTCAGGATTGATACAGGTATAGTTGTTCAACAGAGCACGCAAGAACATGGGTCATGAATGAACATGTTTCAAGGACAACAAAGGTCACTCACTTCATGCAGTGACTATGTTAAACGTTTTCTGTATCTTACGTTTTTGGAAAATGAGAAAAATCTTTGGAGTAAGTTGGAAACAAGCACTAGAGTGGTATGGAAGTTCTATGAATCTGTTGTGGCTGAACGGAAGAGCAGGGAAAAAAGCTGTGTGTAGAGTGAACATTATCTTGTATACTCTATCGTACTTTTAGTCGTTCTTTTTCGAGAGTGATCTAGCGTTTTTAGAATGCCGGGAACTTGTCACTCCATCCATGTTGTGGAGGTTGTTTTTGGAATTAGAGAAAGCTGATTCGAGATTAGGAGCGGAAAAGAGATAGTTATAGTAAGGCATTTGATATAAAAGTTTGGCAATGATGGCTTGTGTATTAAACATAGTACAGAGAGTTATAACAAGCTTGGATGAAGCTTTTGGTACTGCAGAACCCTCTCACTTCGTATAGTTCGAGCCTGTGGATTTTAGACAGAAAGAACGAAATGATGAAAGAAGACAGGAAGAAGGAAAGAAAGCTGGAGGAGTAGAGAGGTTGTATATAGGTCATTGTTTAGGGTACAGGAAGACATGACCTACATAGCTTTAAACTTTTCTTACTGCTAGACCAATCCTTTCTGGATGCGACGGAATATTCTCACATGATGAGATATGCGGGGTATCGCAATTTGGCAAGCCAGATCAGATTTGCAGAAAGTAGCAGCAGCAATATTAAGACGTCTGTCGCGTAGACGCGCATAGAGGGTTGGTTTTAGTTATATAACATAGCGATCCCATTATTAGGTAGACTATGGGTTCATTCGCAAGCACAGACTACGCGAAGAGGGGAAGGGGAGATAGAGGGAAAGATTATTCAGTGCTTTCCAATCGGTTTTCTTCAACAGTTACCATGTTTTTGATTTGGGCAGCTTTCTGGGAGGAAGTTCCTGAATGCATAAGTTATCTGCGCAAGGTTGACCTTTTAAAGCTTTGCAATCTTACAAGACCATATGGTTGGTAACCGGTAACTTTTACACAGTCCACAAGGTCGCATTGAAAAGATTTCGCTGATCAGCAGAAGTAATAATGTGACAGACTAGTATAGTTCAGGCAGAACATGCCAAATGTGGTAGAGTGTTTTTGGTAGAAAATACTGGGATTGTGTTAGAAGGAGTGAGATGAAGAGCAGCGACATATTTATATGCAAACTACGCGACCAGAAGTAAGCAGCAAAAGGTTCACAGATTATATGAAGGTAACTAGCGTGTTTCTAGACATTTAAAGATTTCCAGGCATTGACGGTTTAAAGAGAACATTGCAATCCATGCTTTGATTCAGGTTCTAATCCCTCTGAGGACATCACCAGCATGATCACAAAGTGTTCATTTTAGAAACAGCCGTTTTGCAACAAACATACCACATATTGCCAAAAGTGTTCAGAAGTTGGAAATGTGGTGAGGAAGAACGCCTCCGGCCGGAAAAGCTAAACAAATGTTCCAGAAACTCTCCGCGCACAAGCATTTACGCCTCGTTTTACAGTTTCAGCAACCAGAAGAAATCCTTATATAAATTTCAAGATGCGAGAGACGTCTTATCTATTTCAAACTGGCTTTTCTTTCCCACGGTCAATATGTACCAAAAGTGTATGGCGTGATGTTTTCATAAAAGTTTTATGTTTGTGTTTTCAGGCATACGGAGGCTTGTCTTTGTATCGGAACAAGATTAGGGACAATAGAATAGGAAGACAGTGGATTTAGTACACCCTATATCAAAAATTGGGTCCAGTACCGCAGGCCAGCGCAGGCAAAGGTTTATGAAAAGTCTAGCCTAGACCTTTGGAACATCAGTTTTCATGTGTTTGTTTTTATTTACCCGACGGGATAGATGGGATGGAAGAAGAAAGAGTGCATGTATTTTCTTTTAAAAAATGTAAGTAGGCTCCGTCCGGTACCACAAGCCAGCGCAGGCAGACCTCGATACATCGGTGTAGAATGATTTTCATAACATCTTCAGCCTGCTTACCATTTTCGGTCATATTTGCAGCAGGATTTGGAAATGAAGAAAGAAAGAAAGAAAGAGTAGATGTGTTGTTTGGAAGCAGGCAGACGACGCTACCTCATGTACTTCCATCGGCATTTTTTTCAAACAACACCGCGAGCAACATATAATTGTGTACTTCTTGGTTTAGGTAAGAAGCCAGAAGCGACTAGAAGGATTTTAGGATGTGATTTGTGGAAAGAAAGAAGGAGAAAAGGGAGAAGAGATTTTATATGCACCAGAGTAGTCAACCCTGGAAAGACCGCAGAGAAAATCCCATATCAACAGCCCTGTTTCCACTCCTTCGAAATTCGATAGTGCGAAGTCCATTTAAGTGCAGGAGAATATAGAGGCATAGTGCAGGATGTCGTAAGTTTTAAGAGCTAAGAAGACAGCCTCCGTAACGAATGCATACGACAAGTTCAAAACATGAATACCCCCTAGTTGCCTTTTCGGGGACATTGTGGACATTGACTATAGTTTAGACAAAAAAAAAGGAACCATATGGGCCAGCTGTATTTTTTTGAGACAGCGAGGGTGACAGGAAAGCATAGTGCCCATTGTAACGCGTTCTGGTGGTGCCCACTGATGAAAAGTTTACGATATGGTTTTAGTAGAATGCCTCCACTTACTCCTTCCATAAGCTAGTTGTGTCCTAATTATTATTTCATATTTCTGAAAGACGGAAGAACTTAACATCCTTGACCTGAGGCTTTAGGTACTATGAGACGATTATGCATGCGTGTTGGTAAAGTAAAGAGAACTAAGAAATATAAGGAAGGAATGTATGGGTTAGAGGGAGCAGTGTTTATACAACCCTGCGGACTGGAGCTAAGCCATCCCCAAATGACTATCTTCGTTTTTGGGAATAGTAGAAGGAAAACACACTGAAACTGCCATGTGTGTCCTCTAATGTGTGTTTTTTTTTCACTTTCCAACTCCAGTCATGACAGCTCCGTATCTTCTTTTCTTTCGGTTCTTCGAAGCCAGGGGAACATGTTATGTGTCCGAGTTATTTTGATTAGCCAATTTCAAATTTCAAACGTGAAATACATGCCGATTACTAGAGCGTGTAGAATACCCCGAATAACGAGCAAAATAACGCCGGCGTGTGCGTCAATTTTTTAGAAACTGCAAAACTGCTGTATTTAATTTCCGCCTCCCCCACTCCGGAGGAACATTTCTCGGTAGCTTCCTTGTTTTGATACTTTCCCGCAAAGTAGAGAAGGAAAAGAAAATCATAGGAATGGCTTCAAACGGGTTGGCCCAACAACTGACATGGACGCAGCAATTGATGTTTTGAGTTTCTCTCCGGCCAGCGCCCATTGAACTGGACTTCCCTTTGTTTGAACTATTCACATCGAGACCGTGGAGTTTGGGGAAAAGAGGGGAATATGTTTGGGGTGTAAAACGGAATGTGAAAGCAGGCGAAAAGGCGGGTATTTATGTGTTTCCGCTGGCGCTAAGAAGGCAAGATCAGGGAAGATGAGATGAGACAAACACCTCTAGTTTTACGCATGAAAGTCTAGCCAAGTTGTATATCTACGCAACGCCGGGAGTGAAGTTGGCCAGATAAACATATGTACAAGTATATACAAACACAATATTCACACATCTCATCGTCTTCGTCTCTGTCTACCACCCACTTCTTTCGACGCCTTATCTTCCGTCTTATCCACCGTCGTCAGCAACGAAGCCATACCATCTGTTGGCGCCTTCTCCTGCCCAGACACCGCGCTTTGCTCGTCATTTGCCTTTCCGGCGGCTTCTTCCTGTTGCCTCTGCAACCCCGCACCGAAGACCCTCTTCGGCTTCTCCACAGTTGCAGCCGCCGCCGAAGATCTCTTCTTGCCAGAACCTGCGCCAAGCCAAGCCCCCACCGTAGATGTAAACTCGCGCTTCTTCCTCAATCTCTCCGCTCTCCGCGCCCTCTCCGCCACTTGCTCATCGTCGCTGGCCCTAGGGTACCTCTGCTTCTCTACAGGGACCTTTCTTAACAAAGTATCCCTCGCTGGATCACCGCGATACCTCCTAACACGCAAGACTGGAGGACTACCCCGTGGTTTAGCACCGCGAGTTCCAGATCCCTTTGTGGTATACGTTCGGATGCGCAGTTTACCACGGAATTTCCGAATGCCAACAGTGTTGTTCCTGGTCCTGGGTTTCCTTGCTGTCTTGGGCTTTGCAGGTTCGGGTTTGGCAAAGTATTTATTGACTGGGACAGCGGTGTCACCGAGGAATGCCTGTTTGCGTCGTCGAATCAGGTATTTAAGGAAGATTATATCGTTGTAAAATCGTATGTGCTCGGCAGACCAGCGACGGAGTTGTGTGCGCGCTGCCTCTTGGTAACCGTCACGCCACTTCTGGAGGGGGGATGTGCTTGGTTTGGACGATGCAACGCGTCGGAAGGCGGAATTGGGTACACGGTTCCTTATGGTGTATGTGATGTTCATGGCGCTCGCTCTGAGGTTAGTCAATTGGACAGTATGGTATTGGTAGTATGTTTCAATGGCAGAACAGAAGGGTACGTGGTCCGGTGTCATCTTGCGAACAATCGGTTTAACGGCATCCTTGGCAATGGCAGTATTCGCTTTCATGACTGATTGAGGCTTCACTGGGTACTTACGAATCCCTCGGCGGTGCTTGCGTAGGGCAGCTTTGATAGTGTCAACTTCCTTGGCAAGAATTCCGAGTGCGGACTTGATCCTAACGTAGGAGCTCACTAGTCGTTTCACTCTTGGTTGGAGATATATCCCGGACTTGCCAGGTTTCTTCAGCGCCTGGAGCTTGATTTTTCTTTTTAGTTCCTCTTCCATACGTTTTCTGTGTTGTTGGATCTTGTGCATCTCAAGCTTTTTCTTGAATTCGATTCGGGCGTCAATTGCCGGCATGATCGCTTCGTACCGTTTACCCAATTCTCGATACCTCCTTTCGAGCTCGCGAGATATAGCCTTTGCTGTGCGGACACTGAGCCGCGACTTGGTTCTGAATGAACTACTTTCCAACTCCAGTGCCTGGCCTAACTGTTCTATCGTCAACGGTCGAGGCAACGTCGATATCCAATTATCGAGCTTCTTGTCTACAAGCTTTGCAGCCTGTCGTAACGATGTACTTGAGAACTGGCACGGCATTCCAAAAGAAGTGCCAGTCGCGGTAGACACAAAAGGTGTCTTCTGTAGGAGCGAGGGCTGGATACGAGTGAAGAGACTTGTCCTGCTTGATATACCATGGTCGACAGAGTATTGTCTACTTGAATTCTGAATTGCCTACTTGCGCAATTAGATTACGTAATAATGCAGTCTATTCTATTCGAGGCCCACCTTCACCCTCCCACGGTGGATCTTTGGCAGATTGACTGCCCAAAAACGAGAAAATGGAACATCAACCATAGTAGTGTTGACGGCGCGAGAGTTGCCCTCGTTTGATCTTAGAGAGTGCTGCGTGAGTGTTAAACCCCCCTCGGTCAAGGCACCGAAACCACCTCTGAAGATGATGGGTCTGACGTCCTTTTCGAATGGACGATGTTGCCATGAAGCTCCAGGTATCGAGTCCATGGTACTCGGAATTGTGCCTATTTCCCAGCCCCAAGTTCGGTCATCCACCGTCTGAGGAATCAAACGAAGCTTCTCGAGGCTATCCGACTGGCTGGCTTCCTGAGACAGGTCTGACTTTGCTGAGATGAAAAATTGTATGGACTCTCCGGCTCGCACGACTGGCGTAAGGGTCGATTCAAAATCTTTCGGATCATCAACCATCTCTAGCATTGCATCACTTGATGAGATGGTAGACTGATTGGCTGGTACAGGATCTAACGATAACAAGCCTGCTTTCTTGCCCCAACCTCCACCCCCGCTCAAGACACGATGGAGACGCGCGCCGTTTGCAAGTGCTTCTACTACAAGGTTGTTCCACACGGGCGGATCGCTACGCCATAGACGCTCCCAAATCTCTTCTTGCTTGGTGTAGCCCGCATCGTCGTCGGTCGGGACAGCCGCAAGAAGATGGTGTGTTTTGTGATAATTGGTTGCTTTTAGGTGTTCGGGTAGCACTAGTGCCCAAGCGACAGTTGCCTGTGCTGGCTGTCCTCTAGATCTAAAAAATCTGGGGACGACGCTTTCGAGCTCAGAGGATGCCTGAACTGTTTGACCATCGGGATCTACAACCTCACGGATGATGTTGCCCATGCATCCTTTGACTACACGAGGTGTCGTCAGCGGGATCAGTGGTATGCTGAAGCCGGTAGCTAGTCCTCTAAAGTCATTTCGTCCAGATAAACGTATACCGTGATGGGAAACGTTGGTCTTGGATATTAGTTCGATATCGTGGTCGCGACCTAAGGTCTGCCATCTGGAAAGAAACATGGTAGCCGGTGTGCCTGTTTGAAAGACAGTATTAGCGAGGGGCAGCCGCAACGTGTCGCGGCGGATGCTGTCTCCGAGCCTGTGGGGCTGTGATGAAGTCGATGACACCATTGTCTGATGGGCGGAGCTCTTCGAGTGACACAGAACTATGGGGTGTGAGGAGAGCGTAAGCCATTCCCTCGAAACCCGTGCCGGCCACAGGTGGCTTGATAGCGTACTGCGAAGCCTCATCTGCAGAGAGGACGTCCTTGTTCCCCAAGGCCCTGCTGGCGGGAAGTTTGTCCACGACGGCACACAGAGCATCTATTACGATGCCTTTTTTGTCGAGAAGGGCACGGTAAGCCCGACGGATAGCGGAGCGGAGGAAACTGTTTTCGTCGAGTAGTTGCGATGCATAGGTCGGGGTTACGAAGAAGACGCAAAAGGTGTGGCAAAGGGCGTCCTGCCTTCTCACCGTGTTAATATAAGTAACAAGGGAAGGCAACTGTGGAAAGAGTCAGCATGTTGCAATTCGGCAATGAATATGATTTTTACAGTTCTTTCAACAGAAGCCGGTATGATTATACCGCTAAACAGCGGCTGGGGCTTCAAATCAACATCACTTGGTATTGCCTGGCGCGCACGAAAGTGGATTGAGCGACATGGCGACCTGACAGCAATAGGGGCGCGCCTCACGGCTTGCCATTGTCGCGCCAACAGTAGAGGCATTTGTCGAGGCTCAATTGACCATGGCGGGGTGCGAGGCGCGTGGGTATGAAGACGCACGTCGCACCCTGTAACTTTAACTTTGGCTGGGATGCGTACCGGGCCGGTAAGGCAAGTTACGTAAGCAGAGCCGCAACAATTGCAATCATGGGCTACTGACACCATAGCTGGGCGACTCCTGTCACTCGCCAGCCCAAGCATTGTACCTGTCAACCAGCCCGCCGTGCCCTCGCCTTGTTCGAGCAGCCAAAAGGGCGCCTCCGCCCCGTATCTCCAACAAAAAGTCCGCCTTCGATCTGTTTCGGTGCGCCGGCCAGGCCACGTCTCGAACACCTCCTTGCGCCGAACCACGCCCCCAACCTCACCAAGACCCGTCCCTTCTGCTTCTGATGCGCCATCCATAGGCTCCTTTTATTCTGGCAGCCGCGGTTCGCCCTGTTTCCTAACCCTTCCGCCATCATGTCACGCTCATTTCGGCGCTCGAATCCCATCACCATAATTCTGGCCGGCATCCTCTGCATAGGCTTCTTTGTATTCTTCTTCTCGGGCACCGATGTCCCCTCGATTGCCAAAAAGGGCGGCGGAGACGTTGCATCCAACCCGCTATCTCCGCCATCACTACCATTCCGCAAGTCAAAAGCAAACGCTCCGCTCGTCGCCCCACCCGTCGTGCACTACTACATGAACAATGTGACCAACACGCGCACACCAGCTGAAAACGAAGAGACTGTCCTTATCCTCACGCCCTTGGCAAGGTTCTACCAAGAGTACTGGGACAACATCCTCAAGCTCACCTACCCGCATCACCTAATCTCTCTCGGCTTCATAATACCAAAGACAAAGGAGGGCAATGCTGCCTATGCCGCGCTGCAGGCACAGGTGACCAAGACCCAGACGGGACCCAAGAGCAAGCGCTTTGCTGCCATTACCATCCTCCGCCAGGACACCGAGTCGCCGCTCCAGTCGCAGAGCGAGGCCGAGCGTCACAAGATGGAAAACCAGAAGGCTCGGAGGGCAGCCATGGCCAAGGCGCGCAACTCGCTCTTGTTCACCACCCTGGGTCCCACCACCTCCTGGGTCCTATGGATAGACGGGGATATTGTGGAAACCCCACCTACTCTGATTCAGGATCTGGCCGACTACGACGTGCCCATCATCGTCCCCAACTGCTTCCAAAAGTACTACAACGAGGAGAAGAAGGCCATGGACATTCGCGAATACGACTTCAACAACTGGATCGATAGTTCTACAGCGCAAGCCCTGGGCGCCAAGATGGGCAAGGATGACATCTTGCTCGAGGGCTACGCTGAGATGCCCACCTACCGCAGCCTGATGGCCAAGATGTACGACAGCGCAGCAGATCCCCGTGCGAAGATCAAGCTCGACGGTGTAGGAGGCGCAACCCTGCTGGTCAAGGCCGAAGTCCACCGAGACGGAGCCATGTTTCCACCTTTTGCCTTTTACCACCTCATCGAGACCGAAGGTTTCGCCAAAATGGCAAATCGATTAAACTGGGAAAGCTTCGGACTGCCAAACTATCTCGTAAGTCGACCATGATTCAAGTCTCAGTACATCCGCTAATTCAAATCAGGTATACCACTACAACGAGTAGAGATTTTCAGGCGGTGATTGCTATTTATTTCCAGACTGCTCCGTTCTGGCGGTCATTGGGCGGCGTTTGGAGGGAAGATATAACTGCCGCATTGTTGCTTATCGTGAGCGTTGGTTCAACGCTCTCTTCATGTAGGATAGAGTAGATTTCTTAGGTATCGCACAGCTTGCTGGCAAGGAGGGATGATACCAGCGAACATGTATGAAGTTGAAATATAAACCATCCCACCATATCTATATTCTTATGCAATTGCATCACCCACGTCACGTTTAACATCCTTCCCGCTTCAGCAAATACACAAATTCCGACCACCAGCACCGCTGCCGCCGTGCTCGGAACATGCCCACCTCCCATAGGTCAGTCTACACCTTGTCCGCATCTTGCGTCAATCCAGCACACAATCACGCACTTTTTCCCGCCGCTTTTCTTTCTCTTTCTCTCTCAACCACCGAGCAAAAAGGTCCGGGTCATCATCGATAACACTAAATCACCAAACAAGCGGTCAGTCGGGATGCATACCTCCTGCGGGGAAACCTTTTCGTCGTCGCGTGCCCACCCCCATCCCATGGGACCCCTGGTATATGATCTCCCCGACTGCCCTTCTCCACCTCGGTCCACAATGACGTTCCCGCCGCTACCACGGTTTGTGCATTCGCGACGACGCACCGCGGAACGTGAGATAGAGATTAGCTTGCAGGACGCGGACGTGTTGTTGAACCAGGGTTCATGGGACTGGGATATTCCTCGGAAGGTTTAAAGAGCTGCGGAGGGTGTGATTATATATTGTTTTTTAGGGTGGGGACTACTTGTACTGCACAACGACGCTCCACGATCACGGTCGCGCGATACTACACCACGACATCGCAATTATGCCCACCGCTGCCGCGGGCTCGCCCAACAGGACTAACACTCGTAAACGAAATACAGCAATAGCACCGGATGAGACATCGCCCATCTGTTCTCAAGAATCCAATACAGCACCAAAAGACTACAACACTATATCATCATTAGAACAGGACACAACCATAACCTCTGCCCCAGCAGCACCAACAGCAGGAACAGAAGAACAGCTCACTATCCCGCTCGACCGCACAGCCAGCGCGCAACGCGTCGCCGCTGCCGTAGAACGCGGGGAAAAGAGCGCATGGAGCGGGTTCTGGGAAAAGTACGGGAGTATAGAGTTGGATAACAAGGGTAGTGTTGCTAGGGATCATTTAGCTTTGGGTATGTATCCTCCTTCCCCTCCTCTCATACCCCTCGCCCACCACTGACTAACAATACCCCTAGAACGAACCTTCCTAGCCTGGCTTCGCACCTCCCTCTCCTTCGCCTCCATCGGCATAGCAATAACCCAACTCTTCCGCCTAAACACCTCCCTCGCAAACAGCCCCTCATCCGGTCACTCTTCCGCCTCTTCCGCCCAGGCCAAACTGCGACACCTGGGGAAACCGCTCGGTGCCACATTCATCGGGATAAGCATAGTGATGCTATTGATAGGATTTCACCGCTACTTCGAGGCCCAGCATTACGTTATTCGAGGCAAATTTCCCGCATCGAGAGGGAGTATAATGTTGGTTAGTGGTATAGCGGGGGCGCTGATAGGGAGTAGTCTTGTTGTGATTTTGGTTACTGCGCCGGGGGCATTTGAGACGTGAGACAAGTACATGTGATAATGTTTTGCATCATTTGATGGGGGTTGGAATTTGATTTGGGTATCTTTGTTCATTTCCGTAGTATGCATAATTCTTCCATCCGTACGTCGGCCATGTCGAGAAAAAATGGCTGGGTTCTTCTTACTTCTTCTCCTCCATATGATGCTCATTTCCCATCATGATTCGTGAACTATCTGCCATCGCACCGTATCGCACTTAGATGATACTCTGTCTAATACGCTAAATAGTTTTCTGGCCAACGAAGCGGTACCGATACGATCAAATCGCACTACGATCCTTTTGTAATCATCTCCGTCATTTCTTCGGTGGTCTTGCCGGCTCGTGACGACTTGATGATGGTCTGAATCATGTCCTCAACAGCATCCCAGTCTGAAGTATCGATAGGATACAGTTCAGTCTTGTAGTACGACGCGATGTTGTGCAGTTGCTGCCAACTGTTCTTGTCATGGATGAAGGTGAGGGCAACACCGACACGTCCAAAACGACCGGTACGACCGATGCGGTGAAGGTAGGTTTCTGGGTCTGCATCGATTCCATTTGCCATGGTCGGGACATCCTGCATTTGTTAGTACAACCGTCGAGCGCATTTATTATTAGACAGCGACTTACGTAGTTGATGACCATAGTAACAGATTGGACGTCGATACCGCGAGCAAGCACGTTGGTAGTGATAAGTACCTTGGCTTCTCCAGAACGGAACTGGTCGATGATGCGATCACGCTCAGGGCCTTCGAGAGCACCACTGAGTTGTGCAACCTTGTGGCCTTCTGCAACCATTCGCTTCTCGAGCTCCTCAGCGGTCCTTCGGGTTCGGACGAAGATGATTGATGAGGCTTGTGTCATGAGACCGTAGAACTTGAGTAGTGTCGAATATTTGTCATTGTCCTTGTCGATATCGATGTATAGCTGCTTGATGCCCTCGATAGTCAGCTCGTCGTGCGCTAGGGTGATCAAGTTGGCGTTGGGTGCGAAGCGCTTGGCGTATGCGATAACGTTGGGTGGGAAAGTAGCGGAGAAGAGGACAGTTTGGATATCCTTGTTAAGGAGAGCCTTGACACGAGTGCACTGCTCACCCATGCCTTGTTGATCCAACATGTTGTCCGCCTCGTCCAGAACTAGAATCTTGATGTTCTTGTTGTTGATCAGACGGCGCCTCAGCATATCCTGGACTGTTCCTGGTGTGCCGACAAGAACCTGGGCGTTGTATGCTTGTCCTTTTCTTGACGGGTCGGGGACTGCGGCCATGGTTGTGAGACCGTCCATGAACTGACCCATGTGTGTGACGACACCTAGAATTTGACGGGCAAGCTCTCGGCTGGGTGCGAGCGCGAGTGCTTGTGGGTTGGGGTTCGATAGGTCGATGCGAGAGAGGATGTTCAGCGAAAAGGCAGCTGTCTTGCCAGTTCCTGATTGAGATTGCGCAATCATGTTTTGGGGCGGGTCCATCAGAAGCAGTGGCAAGGCCTTTTCTTGGACCTTTGAGGGTTTTCGGAAGTTCATGTTGCGGACGCCCTTGAGTAGCGCTTCGGATCTACTATTGTCAGTATGGTCTAGTCACGATGCGGAGAAGCCTACAATTGAAGCTCTTCAAACGACGTGGCCGAGAACAGAGGGTTGTTGGGGTCTGCCTGCAGGTCGGCAAGCTTGACCTCGACCTTGTATGTGGTGTCGACCAAATCAGCACCCTTTGCCGGTGCGCCAGCGCCATCGACTTGGGCAGTCTCGAGCGAGCTTTCTGGCTCTTGCGCGGGAGTCTCCTCTGCGGAAGCCTCCGCCGCCGGGGCCTCAGCCTCTTGCTTGATGGGTGTCTCCTCGGTGGATGCCATGATGCGCGATTGTTGGCGTGTGCGCTTTGTGTGAAGTTGAGGAAGGCGCGTGCAGTCGATCCAAGGAAGCGACGAGCGGTGTAGTTAAAAAGCGACGGCCTGGTATAGTGTCGGCAACGTTGGTGGGGTGCTCGTAGATGTTATTGTGTTGTGAAGTGACAATGGAACCTTGGAAAGGGCAAAGTAGCTTGGTGTGAGCTTATAAGCCGCTACAAAGAGTTTGTCCTGTTGATTGTAGCAGGGGTGGGGAACGGTTGTCGACACAAAGAACGCGTTGGAAATTGTGAGCTCGAGATGTCGACAATAGTTGGCGGGGCTGCAGCGCTAGCCGGCTTTAGCGCACGAGCCGCATGAACAGGGCCCCGAGCACATGCGACCGACAGTGAAGCCAGCTACATGCTTTTTCAAGCATATCATGTTCGACTGTAGAGCCGCTATTTACAGCATAACATAATAGAAGGACACTAGAACAATAGCAATTCATAACGTCACCGGATCAGTTTCCGGTTTTCCCATCTCGGCACGCGCCGCCTCTCTGCCCTTCCTCCCGCCCCACTTGTTGGGCAGCGGGTAACAAAGACACTTGGTGTAGTCCGCGTAACCCTTCCCGTCCTCGCCCCAGAAGTCCTTCACCCTCTATGTCTGGGGTACCGGTCCCCGCTGTCTTAGTGTTCGATCCATATATATCCCTGGAATCATGGAGGTTGACATTGCGCCCCAGTTCGGCGCTGAACTGAAGGTATGCGGACTTCAGACGGCACTGCCGAGTATGGCCTGACAGCTGACAATCACAGGATGGCTTCAAGACAGTCAACGCCTGGGTACGTTACCATAGCTCCTATAGTCCCGATATATCTACTCGCATGCGACGCTGGCTGTGCGACCCGCGCTTCTGGTTGCTAACATCCGTGGTTGTAGGTTTCTGGCGGCATCTCCTGGCTCGACGACATCCAACAGTTCTACCGAGAACGAAGCGCTATAGAAAAGGAGTATGCGGCAAAGCTCAGTGCGCTAGCCAAGAAGTATTATGAGAAGAAGGCAAAGAAACAGACCAGCTTGAGTGTCGGCGACACCCCTACTGTCACCCCAGGCTCCCTCGAATGGTATGACGATCGCATCTCCGCAATCGACGTAGCTGATCTTGCTGTAGTGCTTCTTTGACCACATGGGGAGTCCAATTAAACACCCTAGAGTCGCGCGCCGCAGAACACGACCAATTTGCCGGCGCCCTCATCACCCAGCTCGCAGACCCCCTGAAAGTCCTCGGCACCCGCACTGAAGAGTTGCGCAAACTTCACGGCGACTATGCTGCCAAGCTAGAGAAGGAACGCGACCATCAGTATAGTGAGCTGCGCAAACAAAAGGGGAAATACGACAGTGTCTGTCAAGAGGTAGAGAGTCGGCGCAAGAAGGTCGATGGCGCATTCGACCACGGCAAAGGCAAGGCGCGGAATGCCTTTGAACAGCAGCAGGTTGAGATGCGCAATGTCAAGGTACGTCGAATGCCAACTCATACGTTTCGCTGCTGACCGTGATAGAACACATACCTCATCAGTATCAATGTGACCAACAAGCAAAAAGAGATGTACTATCATGAGTACGTCCCGGAGCTATTAGACGTAAGTATGTTCGCCAGACTTCTGGTACACTACTGACGGTCACAGAGCCTACAAGATCTTTCGGAAACACGGGTCAATAAACTGAACTCGATATGGTCCCTTGCCGCACAGATCGAGACGCAGACTCTTGTGCGAAGCACCGACTATTTGAAGCACCTTTCCGGGGAGATACCGCGTAACAACCCCCTTCTCGACTCCATGATGTTCGTACGGCACAACGCCGGTGCATGGCAAGAACCAGGCGACTTCCAATTCGAGCCCAGCCCGGTGTGGCTAGACGATAATGCTATTGCCGTTGACGATTCGGCGACAGTCTTCCTACGCAACGTGCTCACAAAGTCAAAGGCTGCATTGGCAGAGCATCGGCGTGAGCTCGAAAAGAAGCGCAAAGAAGTGGAAACAGCCAAAACTATACGACAGAACATCAGAGAAGGAAAGGATAAGAGGGATGAAGTAGACATAGTTCGCTCTACCTTTGCCATACAAGAAGCGATGCACGAAGTCGAACGACAGAAAGTGAGCGCCGAAGTCGAAGTCTCGACCATCACTGCTGTTGTAGGCGACCTCAGCATTGGTGCGAGAAACCACAACTTCAAGTCGCAGACGTTTAAGATACCCACAAACTGTGATTTGTGTGGAGACAGAATATGGGGATTGTCTGCAAAAGGTTTCGACTGTCAGGACTGTGGTTATACCTGTCACAGCAAGTGTGAAATGAAAGTCCCGGCGGACTGTCCTGGCGAACAATCTAAAGTCGAGAAGAAGAAGCTGAAGGAAGAGCGGCAGAAGGCAGCACACACGGTGACGGCGGCGACGACGACAAACGGCGCCAGCACAGCACCTACTGCGGACTTGCCGAGACTAGGACGAAGTGACACAGTCAATTCGATGAACACGCTGAGCTCCGGATACTCGGCGACGGCGCAGCGCTCAGTGGCTGGAGGCATGTCGCCAACTGCTGAAGAAACGCCACCGCCAGTAGAAAAGAAGGCACCAGCACCAGTGCCGGGAGCTAGGAAAAACCGGATAGTTGCACCACCGCCTGCACAATACATCAAGCCAGATGATGATTTACCGCCACCTGCTCCCAAATCCAACGAAGTGAAGGGCAGGATGCTGTACGCTTACCAAGAAAATGGCGAAGGCGAGATAACAGTGACTGACGGCATGGATATTACTATAGTAGAAGCCGATGGTATGTCTTCCCGAACTATCTTCGATATTCCGGTAACCTCTGCAAATTACTCACATGGCTCTACAGATGGTTCTGGTTGGACAAAGGTCCGCGCTGGTCACAGAGAGGGACTTGTTCCCGCGGCTTATGTGGAGGTCACAGTTGCGACACCACCAACAACGGCATCTACCTTTTCATCAAATCGTCCAGACTCGACATATTCTGCCTCTTCAGCATCAACGACCAACTTTGCGGCTGCAGCTCCCGGCAAAAAGAAGGGGCCAGCAGTAGCGCCCAAGCGTGGCGCCAAGAAGCTCAAGTACGTCGAAGCGCTATACGACTATACTGCGCAAAGTGATGTGGAGCATTCCATGTCAGAGGGCGATCGATTCGTACTCATCAACATGGAGGCTGGAGATGGTTGGGCAGACGTAGAAAAAGATGGCGTTGTCCGCAGCGTTCCAGCCAACTACGTTCAGCAGGTATAGGTTGCTTGTCTAAGCACGACACGCGCAAGATGAGCCCCCTCTGTTCGAGTATTCTGGGTCGCCTAAGGCATGCGGAAGAAACTGGACTGATACCTTGGTCGTTGGCGTCATTCGGGTCTGTACATAGTTGAACTAGACATCATTACCCAAGACACAGCTGCAGGCCTCCGAGACATTTGCACGAGTCTGACAAAGTGACTTGCACATGCGGTGGCACCCTTGATGCAAACTAGCCATGATTGCTGGGGTTTAGGGCGAACATGTGGGGTACCAACCAACGACTAGCGCAGGAACCCACGCATGTCATCACCGTGACATGGCGAGGTCGCTTCCTCGGTCGTTCCGCCATCAACGCCGCCGATGCGTATAGGAACCCCCGCGGCCGTCGCATTGCTTTTGCATTCTGTTCTACGCATCATGGTCGTGACTTTTCCTAAAGCAGCATGGGGCGCCAGTGTCCGTCATACCCGACAACAGGACTGTGTAGGTTACAAGCTTTGAATATAACCCTCGCTTCTAAGAAGAAAGGCGAGGGCCATATTGAATTTATATCACTATATTGTAGTTCTACGACAGTCCTGTCACAAACTGAATAGACTAGAGACCTGGCCATACATGCTGCATCCAGGTTTGCGCCAGTGTTTCTCACCGTGCAACATCAGGCCCTCGTGGAATGTGCTGTTCATAGCCTAGCCAGGGGTCAATGTTACACGACATATTGACAGGACCGAGTTTGCGCAAAGCCCAAGGCCATGTATCTACAGTCAAGTATTCTTGCGGCCCTGACTGGGTACACAGAGGTAACACGGGTTGTGGTGTGTTCTTCGGATACGTACTCAATGTCACTGTGTTACTAGTCTAGTTGAATATATCCATCGCTACTCCCGTTATCGTCCATGTTCTTCTTAGCTCCTATTATTGTTCTCGGTGCTGTAAAATCTATTACTTCACTCACAATCCGCTATCTTGTCCTCCGCATATCCTCGCCAGGCTGTACACGCACTTGCTGACTCAAAGCTCTTTCCTACTCGACCAGAAGCCCCAATTGGCCTCGACACTTCTTCTAGATCGGCAAGCACATTCCCTAATCAATTGCTCCTTCCTGCGCAAACGGAGCAGCCACGCTAGCTAGACCCTGTCTTGGCATAGACGTACAAATAACACGCCATCGTTGATCCTCCCACCCATATTTCCGGACAGCACCCGCTGCAACATCAGGTCCGATACTCAAATTTGCCGGCTCCTGTTCTGTGCTCCCAGCCATTCTTTCGCGCCTCCACCTGGAGCTTTATCTCCATTTCACTCCTTAGGCATTGCCAATATACTTCCCTGTTACCTACTCGATTGATTCACAAACACCAAAAGGCGAACAAGAGCGAGCAAAGCGTTACAAAATACCCAACATTGTCACTAGCTTGCGCAAAGTTCCTTTGAGCACGCTGAAAAGAGGTCAGTTACTCACTTATCATTCGCCCGCATGCACACTGGCTCACAATGGATGGAGTCGTAGAGTTCTCCTGGAGAATTTCTGTGCAGTAGGCGTAGCCTGGCATGAAGCTCAAGTACATAATTACTCTCACTGCGCTTGCTGCGGGTACTGTAGCCAAGCCGCATCACCTGCACCGTCGCGCTCACGCCAACAATCTGGTCAAGCGCGCAGTCACATTCGTACCCCGCAGCAACTCAGACTATAGTCGTGTACTGGCTCGATGGTCATGTTATCTCAGCAGAAGAGGCTCACCGGGGCGTCGCCAATGGCACCCTGATGTGGGGAGACAATCACCTTTTGTCTACCGCACGTTTCACCGCGTTGCCCACACCGCCGCCAGTTTCCAAGCCGCCAGTCAAAACCGCTGAGCCAACATCAAAGCCAAAGCCAAAGCCAGAGTCAGAGTCAAAGACTGAGAAACCGCCACCCGAGCCAACTCCGTCTCAGAAGCCTCGTCCTGAGAAGCCTCATTCACAGGAACCTGCGCCGCCAGCTCCGACGTCATCAAGCAATCCTCTTCCAAGCCCGAACCAGGATGCCCCACCCAAACAACAACAACCAGATACCTCGTCAAACCCCTGGGCTGGCATGGTTGATAAGGATGGCCACTGTGCTGAGTGTGACAAGGTATTTCCCAATGGCAAGATTCGCTGTACCGAGTTTCCATATGGCTACGGCGCATTGCCCACCAAGTCACAAGGTCTGGGTGGCTGGTCTGGTATTCAAGATCCCCAATATGTTGGAGTGGATGGATTCGATGATATCAGAACGGTTGTGAAAGATTCATGCTCAGACGGCACCTGCTGTACGACAGGCAGCTTCTGCTCATACGGCTGCCCGAACCCATACCTCAAGGCTTCGTTCCCTTCCACCCAGGGTAGAACTGGTCAGAGTGTTGGTGGTCTATACTGCAACAAGGATGGCTATTTAGAGATGGCTGATGGTAAGATTGCCAATACGCTATGCGTGCAAGGCTCCACAAAGATGAGCGTCAAGGTGCAGAACAAGCTATCGAAGTCCGTGTCTTTCTGTCGTACCGATTATCCAGGTGAGTTATATTTGCCAATCAAGAAACGATTAGTTACTCACCCACGACAGGCACCGAGTCTATGACCTTCCCTGTGACTGTAGGTCCTGGTGAGACAGGCTTCCTCGCCAATCCAGATCAGCAAAAGTACTTCTTCTGGAAGGGTAAGAAAACCTCAGCTCAATACTACGTCAACAAACAAGGCGTGCCAGAGAATGAGGCCTGTACTTGGGGTACACCCATGGGAGGCAAGGGCAACTGGGCGCCGGCGGTGTTTGGTACATCCTTTGACGATGGTACGTTGCAACAAGGCTTTTCCAGCTTGAAGCAAAACGAGCTCTGCAAGGAGGAACGACTGGGATACGATATCACTTTCGTGGGAGAAGGTGTCGTCTCTCCTTGCAAATACAAAAGCGCCACAAACCAATGGTGCGAGGACGACAAGTGCTGGGAGGATCCCGATCGTGGCTGCACTGTAAGTCTTGTCTCATACTTGAAAACTGTTAAAGCATACTCACACCACTAGGCTGCTATCCTACACGGTAACCTCACCGTTGTACTATCCGAGGGCTAGCAACCTCTCTCGATCCTCCCATGATCTCTGTTCTTCTTCTCTCATACATACATACACTAGACGTCCGAGTTTTTCCGACATCTTCTGATCCTATTTCCCACTTCCACATCAGCTTGCTGCAGCTCATGTATTTCTGGTCAATACTTTCATCATGTCGACGGCCAGCCCCCGACGGGCTGTGGCTTACAAAAATCTCGGCGGACTTTTTGGAGGAGGTTTCGGATTTCTTGACTCGATTCACAACATGCTAGCAAGGTAGCTTTTCTTCTTCTTCTTGGGATCTGTACATGACCCTTTTTTTCGTGTTTCTTTTTCGGACAGAGGTTTACGTGTGGCCGATGATCATGGGCGCTTACTCGATGGATGGGTTGGCGGTGGACCCCTCTTTTCGAATTTGTTCTCACCAAAAAAAAGCATTCATTTGCTGGGCATGGGCTATTTTCATAGTGTGGGTTCTTAGTCGTCATGAAAGAGACCCATCCATCATATGTCCTATACAAGCTTCTGATACGTGACACGTGATCTGACATATTTGACGTGCATGCTACAACCACATGAAAACGTTTCATATTCGTCTAGAGAATGAATCAAACAAGAAGCCATATATGGTGGAAACAAAAACAAAGATAAAGGCATTCACTTCATTCCGCCCAGAGCAGGGGTATCGTATCGAATGGCGCAAACATCAACAAAAGCAGCAATCGGTGAAATACAATCTCCCGGCGTATATACCATGTAAGCACAAGTCCATGTAGTAGTAACCGAAGACCTTCAGTGGTTGAGGTCTTAATAATGCGCTTTACCGCCCCCCCAATTTTACAACCATGAAAGTGGCCAAGGCCCAGCGTATCGCGCCTGTTCGCGATGCAGAAAATGTACAAAAAGAAGATGTATGGATCCAATCCCTCAGGTGGGGCCAGCAGTGAAGTCGATAAAGTTCGATGCGTCATTTATATCAACGCCGAGAGCAGGACCAAAGTCGGGAAAAGCGTCATGTTCCGCTGCTGCTATATCCTCAAGCTGTTCCCCAGTGTGGCCGCCATGTGTAAGGCAACCAACACATGCACAGCCGTCGCCGCATTGGCAGGTACCGGAAGCATCAGAGCAGCCGGGTAAGGTGACCTGGTTCCAGAAGTATGATGACGGCGAGAGAGTGGACGTTTCCTCATCCTTGCTATCGGCAGGGCTGTCAGCAACGGGTGAACCGGCAATGTCTTCCGTCTTCGATGGTGTCGTAGGTTCCATTGGGGCAGATGATGTGTAAGTTGTGGTCGACGGAAATTGACCCTGTGGCATACTTGTCATTGGGGTGATCGGTTGCTGCCAGTTTACAGGCATTGACATGGGTCTATTTGCTATGTTGACGTTTGCGGAGAAGCTCATCTGTGTTGGGGTCGATGTGGCCATGCTTTGCTGCATCAAGCTGAATGGCATGCCTTGTGTTGCCTCGGCTCCATATCCAGCTTGGTGAGGGTAGGTAGGTATATCGTAGAAAGGTGGTGCCATGCCACCGAAACCACCTGTATATTGAAATTGAGCCATGACTCGAATGTACTCCATCATCGTAGCGTTGTTGGGATGAGCCGCGCAACCGAAACAGCTACATGATTCGCCGCAGTGACAGTTGTGTTCGGGCACATGTTGGCGTACTTGGGGGCTGGAGCCATGCGGCGATATGGGAGTGTCCGTGACAGGGCTCAACGGCATCGAATTATGTTGGTGGTAAGCTGCTGCAGCGTGGTTGTAGATGGGTGTGCCAAGACCAAAAGGGGTTGGTGTAGTTGACGTCTGCGGTTGGAAACTCTGATACTGTGACATCATAAATTGTGGCTGTGCGGGGAATTGGAATTGCTGTCCGATGTGTTGGTAACCATTAGGCTGATGATTTGCGGGTGCGCTCGCTGGTTTGTTCGAACTGGAACAGCAAGACTTCTTTTGCACTGACGGCTCTGGAGCTGGTTTGGATTTCTTACCACAGCACCCTCCTTCTTGGACTGGTGACAGAGCCGGTTTTGGCTTACAACAGCTGGAAATGGTCTCATGCTGGGCCGGGAGTAGGCGTGGAGTCGAGCTGGCGCTTGAAGGGAGTGAAGTTGCGTTGCTACCGCTAGTCTCGGAGGGGGTGTGCGTGATGGATGAAGTCTCGGTTTCGGCGTCCAGGCCGGATCGGATAGCCTTTTCTATGTTGAAGCTGTTGACCGCGGCAGATTTCCGTCTAGGTTTCGAGATTCGACTGTTACCAACGACAGTAGCTGTAGGCGGTGCTCTCTCAGAAGGACAGCCACATTCTGAGCTTTTTGGTATCGTATAATTGATAACAACACGCTCGCAACTACAAGAGCCAGTCGGGTGTGGGCAGCTGCTCAATGGTCGACCGGGTTTTCGAACCTCGACCAAGACTCGATCTCTGTGATCGCACTTGGACGAGCGATGGCCGCGAATGCATGGACCGCTGCACTGTGTTAGTATGTATACATGGTGAATGTGTAACCGAGCTGTATGTAGGTCATGAAGGCGCGCGCGATGGGTATGTACAATGAGGAGCACGAGCCAACACAGTAAGACGGAAAGGTGATGCAGCGGGGAAGAAGAAAAGAGAGCCTCCTACCATGCGACCTTCTTGCGCTCTCCGTTGACTTCGGCCCACATGACGCGGGAAAAAATGAGCTCGAAGAAAGGTGCTCAATCAACAGCAAGGAAGCACCAGTTGCGCCGTGTCGGGAGCGAAGAACAATTCGGCCGTTGGATGGGAGTGGTGGCCGGTTTTAGAGTGCACCGCGCACGTGAAAACGGGTCACAGAGGGGTACAGTGGCGTGTCGCGCGGGATCTCACAGGTAGCCTGGCCAAACGTCCGGTTCTGGTTTGATGGGAAAGCGGCCCTCGGGTTCGATGGTGATCTGGTGTCCGAATGAGAGACAAGACTCGCTACCAGACCTGGCCGGCGTGATGAAGGGTCCAGCCCCCGGGTGGCTGGAAAGTTGAAGACCCTGAAGATAGCCGACGGCCTACCGCAGTATTGGCGTTGAGACTGTGTAAGCGCACGGCTTGGTTAATGCAGCGATCTTGGGCAGGGGACGGGTGCAAGCTGGATCTGGGTAGCATGCACTGCAACCGTGGGAATTGGACCCAGCGATAGCGCCAGGGTTATCGGGTAGAATGGACGAGAAGTAGGTAGAGGCCCGGATCACTAAATTCTCACCCAACAGGTCTTGTCAAGAGGATATGATTTGCCTGGGATCAGCACCGGCCGAGGCTTGCAGCGATAATACCCCAGGCCGCAGAAGGAATTTGCCACTTGCTTCTTCGTACGGTGGGGTGGGACTGGGGGAGTCAAGGCACGGGACCTCGCTCGTGGGTACTGAAGGCTATCGTGAAGTGGATGGTTGCGACGTTCGACGAGAGATGAATTAGGCTTAGTGTCTTAGCGGTGAGCAAGTTTCTGACTAAGTGGTCTTAGTTGCTTCAGAAGTAGAGGTCTGTTTGAGAAACAAAGGGCTTTCTTGAGAAACAAAGCTTGACCGGTTCATCTGAGATGAGCGGAGGAATGATGGCGGGGGTATGATGGGTGTCCGTCCTAGATGTCAGGACGGTAACCGTCGAGGGCCGACGCCTATACTCTGGCCGGTTGAGGAACCGTGGAAACGATGCTGCGAGTGTCGGATATAGGCCTGGGGCGTGGGGATCCTGCGCCGAATGAAACCTCACTAGACCTCGTTTTGATCAGGTGAACGCAGCGATGACTCCTGTCGCTGCCCAGTATGCGTGCGACTGGACGTCCGGATACAGCAGCATCGCGACTTCAACAGCATGACCTGGCTACGTCGAGCTGGGGCTCACCACAGTGTCGGTGCGACGCTCGGTACTAAGGCTACGGAACGAGCAGGCAAGGTACAGACATGGTGTCTGAACATGTGCCAACTAGACGACGATGATGATGCCCAGTTTCCCAGACAAAGCGTCTTCTGGATCTTCTGGAAGGCTGCCCAAATAGGCCAAGTGGTGGCTAGTGGGGCACGTGCCACTTGCCAGGGCTGTTCCATCCAGATACCAAAATACAATCTTCGCCAAGACCACCGTCTCGTCACCGTCCAATTTTCGCAATGTCTTCAGAGGCTGATGAGGAAGGCTTGGACCTGTTCCAAGAACCCACGGATTTTTATGAACCAGAAAAGCAGGCGACGTTTGCGTCGCATCAACTGCTTTCCGGTAAGACGCTCACTGTTCGACTGGTGGGACACAATCCGCTGTGGGTAAGACTTTGTTTAGCCTCCTGCAAACCGAAACAAACGATGGAACCTTTTTTCCTCATATACATCGACAAACAACTCTCTCGAGGCCACGAGTCATTGGACCGGCTTACGCAATTCCGACGGCTTCATGCTATTTCACACTCACTCACTCACTGACACACCCAGGGTCACTTCCTATGGAATGCGGGGCGGACTGTCTCCGAATATCTTGAAGAAAGAGCAGGGGATCTCGTAAAAGGCCGAACGATACTCGAGCTTGGCGCTGGTGCCGGGCTTCCCAGCCTTGTCTGCGCTGTGAATGGTGCTGCCCAGACAGTCGTTACGGACTACCCAGATGCCGAGTTGGTTGAAAACCTACGGTACAATGTTGACCATTGTGAACTGCTGCCTAAGCCGCCCAAAATTGTGGCAGAGGTTTGTGACTGCGCCTAGCATTGGCGGACGTTACTGATATGTGTACAGGGCTATCTTTGGGGTGCATCTATCGAAGACTTGACCAAGCATCTGACTGATAAGTCGGGGTTTGATGTACTCATCTTGGCTGATCTTCTCTTCAATCACTCCGAGCATGGCAAACTTATCAAGACTGCGCAACTGACGCTGAAGAAATCACCGGCATCGCGAGCCTACGTCTTCTTTACTCCCTATCGACCATGGCTGTACGAAAAGGACTTGGCCTTTTTCACTTTGGCCAAAGAGTCTGGTTTCACCGTCGTCAAGACATTTGAGCATGTCATGGACAAAGTAATGTTCGAAGAAGACCCAGGAGTGAGTGTTCCGAGCAGGTATTCACAACGTCACTAACGAGAGTTAGGATGAGCTCCTTCGCCGTACTGTCTTTGGCTATGAGCTGAGTTGGGAAGCGCTGAACTGATTGACCAAAAAACACAAGGGCCTAAACAACACCAAAATGGACACCCTTAAGTCTGTTTGAAAACGTGGCGTCCGTTTCCGAGTAGCTTTTGTGCATATTCATGCATCATATACCCGGATGAAATAGACAATGCAGCTTAACTCTGCATAGCAGACAGAATACTATCGAACCATCATAACAGTATCCATATAACGTCTGTGGAAGACAACATACTAAAGAGGAATCTGTTCACCTTGTACCTGGGCAGGTGACCATGCAGGAAAGGTCAGAATACCCCTGACGGCAGTCTTCACTAAAGCCGCCTGCAGGCAGGTCATTTTCACAGACTTATTTTCACAGTGTCAGCTCGCCATGTACAGAAAAAGACCGGCAAAGTATTTCCCATCCCGAGATTATTTGACAGCAACTACTTGTGTCTCATCCTACAACTGCAACCACAGGCTCAGTCCAGCATGACAAAGCACCCGCAACCTTGCGACTTCTCGACCGATCCAGCACACCCAACCATTGCCGAAGACATGCTGACTTACTGCTTCCTGTCAGCTAACAAAGACAGCGGTGCCCAGTCCCACCTCTCCCACATCGAGTTCCGTCTCCGCACCGAGCCCGTCAACGAGATCGACGTCGAAACCATCTGGAAGGTCGCAAACACTCCGGAGATGATTGATGCTCTGCTCGGCAACATTGTCAAGTTCAACGTGTTGAACACCCAGCCTACGGGCGGTTACATTCTTCTGTTCATTGAGACGGAGATGCTTCAGATGCATGAGCGCGGACAGTCGATGGTAATCGAGACGTGGGAGAAGCACAAGCTTGTTCACCATTTCCCGGTGGCTGCGAAGTTGAAGGGTCGTATTTACTGCCGTTTTCATCGGGCGCATGGCCGTGTTAAGCAGGCGGGGGAGGAGTTGTATATCCGTGCTGTGTTGTTTGACTTCTTGATGAAGCGTTAGCAGGTTCTGTGTTATGTCGAGAGTTGAGTACCGACAGTTGGTATGGAGAAGTGCTATGGTGTGTATCAGCACTGTTTCGTGTTGTGCTATTTACGTGTTCATGGCAATGGAGTCTTTCGAGATGCCCTCGGAGGCATGTGGCATTGTTTCTAGCACTCTGAAACATGTTGTCGCTGGTTGCATGATATTTAGTATCAATCAATCTCACTGTGTAGTACTCCATCCTGAACATTGTGAAGTCACCATGTATAGCGAATGGTTCACTTACAACGTATCAACTCTCAACAATGTGCAGCGTATGGTTCGCTCACAAGGTTTCGACTTTCGTGCTTATAAGATCGATTAGGTGTCCTAGTTATACCCCAGATCAACTCCCATCCATACAAGAAATCAACTCATCATGATGAACAAGCTTGGATCTCAAATGGCTTCCATGCGTTTGACTGATCATTCAGGATTCGACTTCATTATTGATCTCACGACGCCAGATTCGTCTCCGTGTTCATCGCCAGTGTCTGAGACATGCGATTCGGAATACGAGGCTGACGATGAGGCAGGCAAGTTGGAAGACACTGCGCCAGTTCCAGCCCCAACACCGGTGCAGCAGATGATAAGCAGCCTACCCTTCTCAGGTATATCTACACTTCAAAACTACCTGCACCACTACGCATTAACGGTGACTGATGTCGAGGCCTTGGTTCCAGCGTTTCTTCACAACCGCGTTCTCATGAACAAGCTGGCCGAGAACATTGGATACTTTAGCGTCTACGGCTCCATCACTCCTGCGGAGGTTGAGAAGATGCTGATTCACATCTTAACCAAAGGAGACATCCATCATGATCTTTACGAGCTAACAATTTCCCAGGTCGCTTACTTCGATCGCCAAGCTTCTCTTCAAGACTCGCGTCGCCAGGGTCTCGAGCACGTCGAGCACCCTGTACAGACTAAGAACAAGAAGGAGATGACAGTGAAGAACAAGAAGCCCAAGAAAGTCACAAAGCACCAGACTCCTGTCATTGTTCACAAGCAGAACCATGCGGGCTATCCGGCTGGAGAATCCTTCACCCAGACTCGACTTCACAATGGGCCGGGCTTGTATGACAAAAAGAAGCCAAATATTTGCCTGCCAAAGAACGACACTCGCGAGGTGTGGACGAAGTCTGGTGCCACGATCATGGGCGAGTCACTTGTCGAGGAGAAGGAGCTGCAGTGGACGAAGACGAAGCCCGACACCCGATTTTTGTTCAAGGAGAAGAAGTCGGCTAAGATTGTGGTCAGGTTGCCTCCGCAGCCTTGAGTACTTAGAGGGGAGACTAATGGGCTGTTTAGTCCTATGAATCTAGGCGCTGCTTGACGTCCATGAGGTTAGACGTGAGATCTCGTTGTCTCGTTCATATACGGGTTTAGAGAGGAGTCGGTTGCTTAGGCCAGTACCTGGATATACCTAGGTACTGTAAAAATGAACATAAAGATATATATCATTCGTCATGTCTTCAAATGATATGTGATGTAAAACCAGCATTGGGTGGTAGTAGCTTGATTACTTCGGGATCCAATCGCACCATCCAAGCGGTTATGAGACTTAGCCATGTCGTTGTGAATCAATGTGTTAATCCACGGGAGCAGCTAGATAAGTTGGGAAACGGCTGTGCTAGCGTGAGTAACATATTTGAGTTCTGTCCGAATAATCGGTTGATTGATGGAATGAGGCGTGATCCGCTGTTCACTACTTTTGATGTCATTCCGGGGTCGGCAACTAGTGACGATCCGACTAACTTAGCGCCGAGAGAGCTTATCCGTGCCGAGGTCCCTCGACCTCCATGTCTCCTCTATCGCCGAACGCGATGTAGCCCTACAAACCGCGATGATTCCTTTGTAGCGAAGCTTTTGATTTTTTTTCGATTGCTATAAAGCATGTCTTCTGCATCAAAGCCACCTAAGGCCATCCTCTTCGACATTGGCGGAGTAGTCGTACGTTCACACATCTCGCGCTTCCCCACCATGGCAGCACCTCTCGTAGTTGAACAAATTCGCTAACACATCCTGTCCAAAGCTTAAAAGCCCCTTCCAAGCAATCCTCGACTACGAGATCGAAAACAAGATACCCATCGGCTACATTAACTTTGCGATCCAAAAAGGACCCCACGACACAGGAGCATGGCAGCTCATCGAGCGCGGCGAAATTGAGCTGAATGACGACTGGTTCGCTTCGTTCAAACAGCAGCTATCGCGATCAGAAGTATGGTCCGAGTACATCCAGCGCCTTGCACAACAAGAAAGTGTTGGCGGCGGGCAGGCGATTGCTGGTGGAAAGCCGACAGTCCCTGAAATTGATGCGAAGAAGCTGTTCTGGCGTATGATGAAGCTCAGCCGTGCACCGGATCCATACATGTACCCTGCGTTGCGAAAGCTAGGGGAAAGCGGCAAGTTTGTTCTCGGCGCTTTCAGCAACAATGTCACCTTCCCCGCCGGTATCCTCGACGATGAGGGAGAGCTTTATACAAAGGATATCATTCATCCTCCTGCACCGAACCCGTATGCGAATGATTCGGGGGATATCACAAAGTGTTTCGACATTTTTCTCGGCTCCGCGGCGGTCGGTGTGAGAAAACCGGACCCAGAGGCGTATAAGTTGGCTGTGAGGGAGATGGATAAGATTGCGAGGGAGCGGGGCATGGGAAGTGTGACGGCGGGAGATACGCTTTTCTTGGATGATATTGGTATCAATTTGAAGTTTGCTAAGAAGACGGGATTGAGGACGATCAAGGTGAATCTAGGCAAGACAAAGGATGCTGTGAAGGAGTTGGAGGCGGCGGTGGCGATACCGTTGTTAGATGATAAGGCCAGGTTGTGAGCAGAGTGGGCGTCATGACGAGATATACAGAACGTAGTTCATAAGATGTCACTCGTATATACTTGCGAACTACTTTGTATAGATCTTTCCATGACGTACACTATGTACAACTTTCCCTCTAGCCTTTACCTATTTAAACGTCTGCCGATGTTTGTCTATAAATCGACACAATCGTTAGACAGAATCTACTACTTACAAGCATCACCCAGAAAGTCCCATGGAAGCAAAAGCGTGCAAAAAGGATTTGCCATGACCATCCACCCAAACCCAATCAGTCTATAAAAACCTAACCCTACCAGCCCGCTCTCCCCAATCTAAAGTCCAAGCCATCACTTGAATCCAAATATCACATCTAAATATGTACAACAAACCCGTCACATCGACTGACAAGACCACCTACGACCTCATCAAAATCCTCGTAGCCCGCCTCTTCCACGATGAGGCTTTCCCCACCATATGTCTAGCTCGGCGGTGGGACGCCTTGGGCAATCTTGAATATCGCGCCACAGTCATGGGGTACCTAGACCCAAGTAGACGGAGGCATGTTCCCCTTGTAGCCATCCAAGAAGGAGAGTCACGGAGCCAGGTACTGTTGATGTTGTTGGAGGCTGTGGAGGAACTTTCGTGGGACAAGATGGGGGAGACGAATGAATGTAAGGAGGAGGATGATGAGCAAATGATGGGGGATTTGGCGATGACGTTTGATAAGGTGATGAAGCATTAGAGATGGGGGAGGGGCGAGAGGGCGTGGGGAAGTGGAGTATTTGGGTGTTGTCATGGAGGAGAAAACTGGATGGTGGTAGATAGCTAGACATGGCAAGAGTATGGACACACGGGTGTCAATCACATGGATAGTCTTGTGACGGTGAAGTTTGGGAGGTATGTTTGCTACCACGGAACATTCAAGCCGCCTTCTATAAAACCTATAATCCCTCACCTCTTACTCTTATATTTCCATGTTTCTACAGAATGTCTAGTTCATATGTAACAGCAGAAGATTTCTACACTTACAGCCTCCTCGAATCTCTGATGAAAATGCTCTTCCGCCCACCCGAAATCCCCATCATACATCTTGGACACCGCCTCGACGAAAACAATGGCATCCGATACTGGGCCACAGTCAAAAGCATTCATAAAAGACGTGATGGAAGATTCCCGAGCCTAACACAAATTTACACAGGTCGATCGCGTGGATACGTCTTGCTGGCGCTGCTAGAAGAAGTGGAACAAAAAATGCAGAACCAGCTGAAAAACGATCCAGACATGCCAGAGACAGAAGGAGCAACACAGGCTATGAAAGAGGGGAAGGACGAGAACGTTGAAGAGAACAATAAAAGCTCAGACCCGACACAAGTAATTCGATCCCGAAGAAATGCAAAAGCGAATAGACCACAAGAGAACAAACCCTCAGCCAACCCAGCAGTGATTCCTAGAACTACCCATAAAGAACCTACGAAGAACCCAAGCCAAGCAAGAGAACATATGAAGGAGACAAGCCAAGCCAAAGAACCCATGAAGAATCCAAGCGAACCTACAGACAAGGGGAAGGGGAAAACAGTCCAGGGAGAATCAAAGCAGGGAAAGGCTGAACCCAACACAACAGGGCGATTCAACCTGAGGGCACGCAAAGGCAGAGGAGACAGTGGCAAAGACGGAGGAGACATTAAGAAGGGCGAAGAACAGATCAACAAAGACAAAGAAGATAGTGGCAAAGGCAAAGTAGATGATAGCAAGGGCAAAGTAGACATTCAAAAGGGAAAAGAGGACAGTAAGAAAGACAGAGGCAACATCAACGGAGACAGCGACAGCGATATCCAAGAAGTAGATCAGACTGGATTTATTGAAGCCAAGCGCCGAGATGGGCGGATCAGTGGTCCAGTAGTAATTGATTAGCTTTGAAGCTTATATTTCCCCTACCCCCTATCCAACCCACTCCTACTTCCCCCTCCCTCACCCTTCCCACTCCCCGCCTTCCGCCCCCTCCACTCATCATTCAGCATCAACCTCCCCACCTCCACCTCCACACACTCCAACAACCTCCCCAGCGTCTCCTTCCTCGTCTTACCCACCTCAGGACCCAGCTCTAGTGTTCTAGCTCCTGCTTTGCCGATCGTGTAGAGCGAGGCGCAAAAGGCATATGATGATGCGCTTGATATGGATGGAGACGGTGGTGCGGTTTTGGGGGGTGGGTGGCGGCCGAGGATACAGGTTGGGGGCGAGGTGGGGGAGAGGATCCATGATGTTGCTGTTGAGGTGTTAGGATGGGATGGGAGCGAGGGGCGGAGAGGGATGTGCGGGGTGGTACATTCTATCAAGTCGACAAGATACCGTAGTTCAGTTTCGTCTTCGCCTCGTAGACACGGGAGTTCGCGCTGTCGAAGGAGTCGCTCGGGTAAGTTTGTTGCTGTGTTTGAATCCATGGCTTTCACTTTCAGGAGTAAGAAGAAAAAAGCACTCAAGTGCAGGCATATATGACTGGTGAGCCACCACTAGTGTCATAGTCCTCCTGCTGGAGGAGAGTACAAGATGTTTGCTTCTAGCGGGACAGTGAGGCGGAATAACTGGGTAAGAAGAAGGTATGCATGATGTGAGCAAACCCCGTGCTGCGATGGAAGCGAACTATATCACTCCAACTTGTGCGACGGATAGTAAGGATGAGATAGCAACACTGATTAACAACCATGGCTGAAATGGGCAAACTGCCTGTATTCTTCCTGTACAGTAACGGAGATTCCGTCGTGTATGCAACAAACGCCGTACCATGCTATGCAACGCCTCATATACGTACATACCACATTCCTTCATATCCATTACAATCCAAAATACGGCGACTGATGCTATGCTCGCCATTCGTCCCATTCGCCCGTCTTTTTTGACGGTCTTCGTTCACTCTTCTTCCCCGCAGGTGAAGGGTCTAGAAAACCCTCGGGTATGTCGTTCCAATTCGACGTTTCTTGAGGTGGTGCAGATGCTCTTTGCGTCTGTTTTGCTCTCCTCTGGTCTACCGCTTGCTCGTCACTCGAAACCTCATATTCATCATCTTCGTCTCCTGAAATGTAATTATACTGATCAAACTTCTTGCGGTCAATGGTCTGTAATTGCACGTCACCATCTGCGTACATGCCCCGCTCCCGTCCCAGAATCTGATCGGCTTTGCTGGGGCTTCTGCGACCTTCCAGTGATCCCCTTATGACACCGGTAGTGGGAGTAAGATATTGGTTTGGTTCGCTTTGACGGAGTGGTGATTGCCACTCGGGACGTCGTGTGGCTCGCGGGGGCTGGCTGTGTTGACCAGGCATCCATCCGTCGGGACCGCGTGTGGGACGCCTGAACTCTGCTTCAGTAGGAGAATCAACGCCCCAACCGGCAGCTCGCTCACGCTGCTTTTGTATTTGCTCTTCCCTCTCTCTTTCCCTCTTTATGCGCTCCCTGGCTGCCAGCCACTTGGGACTTGGCTCCCACGACCACCCGTCTCCGGTCGTATTGCTTATGGGCACGAACCACTTGATCGGCGAGGGACCGAACACGTGGCCAATGTTGCGCTTCCAGCCGAGATCAAAGGCGTTTGGGAGTGCCTCGTTGTCGCGCTCGTCGAGGTAGCTGTCGTATCGGTCTTGCTGTTGTTGGCGGTCGCGATATTCGTAGGACTGGTATTGCGGATGCGAGTAGCCATTGGCGTGGCCTGGGACGGGAGAGCGGGACGTGGTACGAGGAGGGGTCTCGCCTTCTTCGGGTCGGGTGACGCCTGGGAGCGCATTGGCGTGTATCTCACGCAATTGCTCGCTCATGCTCAGGCGGCCATTTGCTTGCGCCTCGACGTAGTTGCGGTCGTTGAGCTGGTGTTTCATTGTATTCCTGAGCGGGGACAGGTAGCGCGTCTTCTCCAAGCTCTCGATGGTGGTCTGGCCCCTAATTGTAAGCCACAAATGCCAGGCAGTGAATCCTGTAATGACAATGCCAATGATACCAGAAAGCACGGCGAGTAAGACGTAGTTGACAGGCATGAAGGACTCGGTGTATGTTCCATCATTCAAAATCTCACTCCAGACCCAAGTGGCAGATGTCGCAAAGCATACCCAGCAAAAGAAACTGAGGTATATAAGGAATAGCAAAAAGGCCTTGTAGTTTCGCAGTCCCACGCACGTGGCAAGCCACGGACAATGGTGGTCCATTTTCAGGACGCAGCGCTTGCATGTCGAGCAGTGGTGGGAGCGATCGGGCTTCTTGGACTGGCACTTGTTGCAGAAGCGCAATTCACCTGTCGAGGCCTTGACGGTAAAGGACGTGTACTGGATGTCACCTCCCTCTTGCGACGGCAGATGGCTGTAGCCGTTCTTGATGCTGAGGGGCGAGCCGGGATCGGTGAATACGGCGGTCGTGTAGCTCCAATTGAGCATGAGGTAAAAGAAGAGGCCCAGACCGGACGAAAACTTGCCTGATGCAGACGTTAGTAATGGAGTGGCATTCCACGTCACAAGAATGCGTCGCATGCGGCGCAGAAGGGGACGCACCGGTCCAGCCGTTCTTGGAAGGCACGAAGCCGATGCCTGCCTGGACCCAAATGGCCCAGCACGTCAGGCCGTAGACGAACAACAGCGGGAAGTAGGTGACGGCGGTGCAGCAATACCGCTCAACCTTTCTTGCCCACCCGCGGCGGCGCATGGTTCTTGAGGGGGATGACGGAGGAGAGGGCGTGCCCAACGTGGCCATGACTATGGGCGCAGCGAGTGGCCGGGCATGTGGTGCGGTCGTGTTTGTTGCAAGTACCGTCAGCGTTTCTGCAAGGCACTGATTTGTGTAACCGTAACGTCGCCAGAGCAGAGATGGCTGGAGAAGAAAGGTAAGAGATGGCAACGGGAGGCGGAGGACAAGCAAGCCGGCTGCACGACTAGTTTCAGGGTGTAGCGATGCACAGCATGTCTCACAGAATACGAGCGCGACGGGGAGGGTTATGTAGTTGGTTGGAATGCTGTCGACACGCCAATCCCGCAGTGGTTATCGGGGTTGTGGTTGTAGTTGTGGTTGTTGGCGTAGTAGTCGTTGTTGTTGTTGTCGTGGTCGTCGTCATCTTCTTCATCTTGTTGTTAGCTAAGCGTCCGTCGCCCTGCTGCGCCTTGTCCTGGAGGAGCTGACCAGGGTGAGCCGCGCCGGGCACGTGATGCCGCGTTCAGCCATTGTACTATGTAAGTACATGTGTTCGTTCTGGTTGCGCAAACAATACTATAGTACTATGTACATAGTAAGCTGATGATGCAAACGTCCTACGACATGTATCCCGACAATACCTTGGCCGTCGCCTCGCTGACGCCAACATACATAGTACTATGTACACCAGTTTCAGCCGGGAAAGTGGTGCGCCAGCGCTGATGGAGACTTACGGTCGACGCAGCATCTTTCTCCACTTATCCATGGTGAAATGATGACAATCCCGGCTGCATGTGCGCGGTAATCTAAGGTAGCCTGATACAGTCGTTACAAGAAGCAATATCGGTGCCACACCCCGGCCAGGCCTCCATTGTTCTCGCCGCTTCCTGCGACATGTACAGATAGGCGTCGCCCAGCCAGATCTGCTTCGGTCCTGCCGTTGTGCAACAGTGCCAACACACCTAAACCATGCCGTGCTAGCAACATCCTCCCGACTTGATATTCAACCCTTAGCCTCCCCCGCCAGCCTCTGCAGAGACATGTCTAACACCACACTCGTTTACTCGACATTTGGCTCCCTTTCTTAGCCCGACATGCTTGCTCCCAGGAAGCGGCCTATGCCGCTGCTTCTACTCACAGTCCTGGTCCTCATCGGAATATGGTACCATCACAGAGACACGGATCGCGTCTATCTGCAGTGGATGTCGTCCATTGAGGCGCGCCCCATGAAGATTCCCGCAAACAGAACTTTAGGTTTCGGCGCCGTTGTCGTCGTATCCAAAGAAGGCTCGCCGCGCCGCGAGCCGCTCTTACAGGCCGCAAATGTCACCGACTTCGACATCACCATCCCCGAACAGCCAGCTTGGACCGAAGGCGACGTCCAGCGCTTCATCAACGGTCAAGAAAACGCCGTCAAAGGCTCTATACTAGCCTGGCTAGGCCACCACAACGCCCTCAAGTGGTAAGTTATACTTTGCAACACACCCGCCTTGGCGGCCTTCGGGAAGCTACGGCGCTGTAGCTGACTTGTCTGACAGGTTCCTCGCTTCTGGCCTTGAGACGGCCCTCATTCTCGAAGACGACGTCGACTTTGACATTCGCCTGCGCAGCGTCCAGATACCCCTTGCAGCAAGCGCTGCTCGCCGCCTCCTTCCCCCAGCCCCCAACCAACATCCCTTTTCAAACTATGCCAGCAATCGCAGCCAGTACTGGGGCGACCAAGAGGCATGGGACCTACTCTACCTCGGTCATTGTGGCGACTACTTTGATATCGTCGACGACGACGGCCCCAAGACTGACCGCCAGGATTACAACCTCACCGCTATGCCGCATGTCCTCTATGAGGACCCTACCATGCCCTCATGGCTAAATCTGCATCCCTTCACACAGTCGCTATTCCGCCTACTGGGGCATGCCCGAGCGCAATCGAGTCATGCACCGCTCCAAAATTCCCACTCTGCTCCTTCGGATATGCCGTTACCCGCCCCGCCGCCGAACGACTTCTCAACGATCTTGCGCCGCCGAAACTGAAAAAGGATGGCGCGCGCGCCTTTGACGTAGCCCTTCTCCATGCCTGCAACAAGGGAGAGAACACACCCTCACCTACACCCGAGTGGCAGCGGCCCAGTGCAGACCCGAAAATGCGCAGCAAATATCCAAGTCCTGGCCTGCGCTGCTGGACGCTCAACTCGGAGCTGTTCCATCACATGCCGGGACGTAGCGAGATCGACTCACTCACGGAAGAGTCTGGAGAAAAGCCCGGCCCCCCACCAGTAGACCGCGCAGCCGAATTCCAGGTCTTCTACCGGAACGAGACAACCAATATTGACTGTGGATTCTGGAGCGGCGCCTTTTCCTTTGAAGAAGGCGATCTAGAACGACTCCATTACCTGCAGGAGAAAGTCGGGCGCGAAGGACTCTGTCTCAAAGAAGGCAAACAACACGACGACATCGATTACCCCGATTACCCACCACAGAACACCATGGACTACTGAGTGTCCCCCTTCAACAGCACGATACCTTTCCATGTACATACTTTTCTTCCATCACGAACATCTGAACTTAGCGAACAACAACATCACTCGACTTCGGACCCCTTTTCTCCAACGGGAATCTCTAAAATAGGCGTTTGTTGGCGCAGTAGGAACCACCACCAACTACTACCACACGGGGCTACGAGCCTTGGAAAATGCAAAAGGCGCATATGATTTTTTCGGGAAGCAGGGGAACAGCGTTTTATACCAGATCAACGAGCGCACACCAAAGGGGAGCAGCAACACTCACACATGGCGTACTAACACATGCATTTCATCCGCATGGCAGGGCCAATTTTGGAATCGCGCAACGTTTTTATCTCTGTGGGCTTTTCTTTCAATCTCTCTCATGACTTAACTCACTGTTGTCTTTTTTTACCTTTTTTTTTGATACCAAATAAGCGAGATTATATCCAGAATATCCAGAATCTTATACAGAACTATCGACTACATCACACTATTTTCTCTCGCTGTGAACATTATTTCCGCATCACTACGGCATTCCTGCCCAAGGGAGCCGACTCGCGTACGTACTGCAAACAGGCCCTTATCTCACACGTGCCGCCGATCCACCCAGAAACCCACCGAAATACCCCCTCGCGATCGTTCTCTCGAATCCACATTTCATTCACGATCAGCCCATTCGTCCATGCGAAAGACCGAACAATACAGTACCTGTGGGGAATCGTAATACACGATACACGCAATACGTAAGTATCCCCCAACCCCCCGGTACGATCATCTTGCTGCATGGTGTGCATGTTGCATGACCGTTTTTTTTTTTCTGTTCCCCGCGCCATGCCCTCTCGGGCCTGCGCCCAAACGCATAACCAACACGTACTGAATCCGAATCGCCAAGCTCAAGACGCAAAACGCAAAACATTTGTAAGTACCTACTTACAGAATATATGTACTGGTAGCTTTATCTCCGACCCGCGTTGCATGATCCAATCACAATCTTGTGCCTGAAACAGCATGCGAGACAAGCTTTTTTCGCTGCATAGGGCGGAATAATGTTGCCCAGAGGGTTAGTCGCGTTTTGCCTGGGAGGGCATAGGAGTGGTTGGGTGGATGCGTACGTGGTTTCGGGCCGATTGGGAGGAGTGGAACACACTAGTAGCGGACGCGGACGTGGCGGCGGGGAAATGAGAGGAGGGTATGTTAGGCGGCGGCGGGCTGGTGGCTTTTGGTGACCGGTTGAATGATTGGGGGAGGGGGGATGACGTGGTGTTTAGATGGGGGTTTTCGGGAGAGTTTTGTTCGGATGATGGTTGGGTTAGGGAAGATCGCGTTCGAGGTTATGGTCGTTTGAGAGATAAAAGAAGTCGCTCTGTAGTCGTGTTTTCCAGTTTAAGAAAAGGGCATTATCGGCCCAGGCGGAGTGGTTTAGACTTCTGTCATCATGCCCTCATCGACTACCATGAGTTGATGGTCATCTGGGATACGCGTGAACGTGTGTTGTGACGTCTCCCATCTCAAGGCGCACCTGGGCAACATGAAATCCATGACAGCGACAGTGAATGTAGGTAAACCACACTACCCCATCCCCAATAGGTAATAACTAGGATATAAACTATTCCACCTCACCCGGGTAGGCAGTATGTAGAAAAGAAAACGGACGCTCCATAAAACATCCTGGACCATAAAAAGGGTCCAAGTGCTTCTTGTGCTTTCCCCAGAGTAGCAAAGTATAGACCCAGTATTTCCACAGTATTGGAAATGTCTGTGCTGCCTGTACGTTTAATGTCGGCAATTTTTATAACTTACATTCGGCAAGTGTAGTGCTTACGTTGGTCGAAGGATTGAGTAGCTCGCGGACGATGCCTATGTGTATGACCGTTAATGACGGTTAGCTGCAGGGGGTAGAACGGATAAACCCGTACAATACATAGGTTTAGATGTGCTCTAATCTTAGTGTTTTCGAGCGGTTTGCAGAACCCTTTGGTATGAATTTCAACTCTTTTTTTGGGACCATAAAATGGCGTTCAATCCAACATCAATACACTCTTTTTCCTGATCAGCAGGGGGGTACCCGTGGCCAGTTAGGAGGCTCTAGATTTGCTTTGATAGTCATGGTCTTGTACGGCAATGTGAAGAGGTCATGGTTCAGCTATCTGCAGCTTTGTCTCTCTGATAAAGTACGCCCATGGGGTTCAGCACCGCGGCTTTCAAACGCTCTGAGCTGTATGATTGAATAATTTATTCCTGTGACCACAGCTAAGATGGCATGTGTACACGAATTTCTAGTTACTGGATAGGTCGAACATCGCAGTGTTGACGATAACAACAGCTCTCATCAAAAACCATAAACAACTGCGGTTGGGTTTATCTACTAGGATATTGAGAAATTCGAGTGATAATATATCCAACAGGTTTGATCGATTTGAGATTTCAGCTGGGCGGAAAGTGTGTTGAAGGCGATTAAACGCTTGCTCTTCTCCGTTGCCCAGGTTCTGTGGGTCATTATAGCATCAACGATTCCGTGGGTTCTTTCGTGCGATTCGAATTGCTCTATATACATAATTGCTGAGATATAAATGATAAGATCTACTCGGAAGTCTCAAAGACAGAGTCACACCCACCTACATAACTCTCACACCAATCGTCCGTCTCATGGAGTGAAGGCTGTCAGATTCAAGCCCACAGGATGTGGCAAGAGAACCAAAAGTCCGGTTGCTTCGATTCTATTCAAGGTCAACGCTTGAGAAGCAACGTCTATCACTATGGCTAAAGTAGGAGAAGAAGTAGTATTATTGTCGGTCGACAGTAATTTCGTCCTCAGTAGCTTCGTCGCTTTGTGTCTTGAATCGCTCCGCATAGAGCCAAGTGGCAAGACCCTGAGATGTTTGCATATTTGTATCTCATGATTGTGCGGACTTGATGGTAATGTGAGTATCTCCACCCCTGGTGACATTTGAAGAGGTGGCAATAGAAGAAACTCTGCTAATCTACATAAGCGTGTTCTTGGGATAAGCACATGTCCTATACGCAATGCATACCGGTTGAATGTCAGCAGCTGGGAGTTCCGCCGTCTCTCCTTTGCTATATTTGGTGATGAGACTAAAGCCCCTCGCACTGACACTCGTTAGGTACCTGCGTTTCTCCACTCGCTCGAAGACAAAACTACACTTATCTTTGCCGATATTCTCCATGACGCCCAAATGCTCGAGAGATAGTTTGTACTACTGCTTACTTCATGAATATAACAAGGCAGCCTTGCTTGATTGCTTTAGTACTCATGAACTTTCAAAGTCCTGAGTAGCCGTTTATTGCATGACGAAGGATTCCTAGTGGTCTGTTTCCATCAATATGGAGACCAAGGACAGTGTATTTGCGCGACGTCGATTCCAACTCATCTTGCTCTGCTCCCTGTGGTATTTGGGCTCTCCTTGTGTAGCCAGCAATGTAGTTGTTGCTTAGGTCCGTTTTCAAAAAAGAAGCGGCAACCGCTAGCCAGAAGGTCACAAAGGAGTTGGGTATAGGTACAAAGGATAGCAGTATACGTAAATTTCGGTATAAGTTGTAGGGGTTCGATCGATACATTCATTGTGTCTGGAGAGGCTAGATATCTGGCAGGGCAACTTAAGTACAAACCCGGTGTGGCCCAGGCCCATGATCATCTGGTCATATAACATATGGGGGTATCCACAGGTATGAGGCTGTGCTATTGTACATATCAGTGAGGCGATGGTGGAACGACTCAAAGTAGGAGACACATCGGGATGGTGGCCTTCGTTACCTAACGGCTGGTCATAGGCAGAAAGGCAGTACCAAACAGATTCTGAATTTGAAATACGTTTGGGCTAGGATAGACGCATCAGTAGCTATAAGAGTACTAGCGGCTCTACTTACGTTGACGTATCATGTCTACCTAACTACCCGCGGCTGAACAATGCATACTCGGTACTACGATATGGTGAACGTAAAACCAACGATTGGTTCAAGTGCGTCCGTGCAAAGATGGCTTCGCGAATTTCAAGTAGTACAGACGATCATGGAAAATGTGGCTTCACTCCAAACCGTAGCCCCCGGTGTATGCCTATTTTGCTTCTGCGTCGAGAGAAAACAGAACTTTGGAACCTCCATGTTCTTCCGCAGTGCTGCATCGCAACAACTGTAATGTATAAGTCCTCAAAAAAAAGCCCCTACGACTCGTTTCGAGTACAAGAGTATTTTCTCTAAAGTCTTCTTTGTGTCAATTTTTGTCAACGCCGTAAAGGTGTGGTTGCGCGAGCACGCCAGCCTACCGTACCGTTTTTCTGTCACACAACTGTAGGTAACAGGAGGCAAAATGTGACATTGAAGCAGGCTGTGAAGTTCAGGCTTAGTGTCGCATGTGGAAGACGTGGTCACCTCGTGCAGCGGAACGAACGCACCGTACGCTGAAAGGAAACCTGCATGTAGCCCCTGTAATCACGTACCTATTTTTTTCGACAAGGCAGAGTACAGCGTCTCGTCAAATACCGGACGACGGAACTTGCAGGGGTTGTTGCAGGAAGTTGTAATGCAAAATAATTCTTTAAGGCGACCAAAACCTAGCTATTTGAATGGATTGTTCGAAAGCCAGTGTTTTTATTCGCACCTACGCTTTTTCTGTATATTTACACAATTTTTTGGCGTTGAGTTATGAGCGTTTAAAGCTGACCTATGTGTGTTTCTTCAACAAACGACATACGACATGGGAGACAAGTACGCAAGGCTGCATAATTAGGGCTGCATATAACTAGGCTTCTGTGAGAAGAAAAGGCTGTATTTTATTCACAATTCGACCGCAAAAGCCCAGAACACTCCTACATGGGTTACCCAGTGGTAGGAACGAACGGTACTCTCACGCAACACAACATTTGGCAGCGAACGGACCCAAGCACCGTGGTCGACGTTAGTGGCGTATAAATTTCTCGTAGCATTTCCATCGTAAACCTCGACCCAACGAAAGAATCCTAAGAATTGCCTGTATTATCTCTCTCACACACAAGCAAACAACGAGTAAATACGCCCTTGAAAGGAAAATGGCTGTCGACACCCAGAGCATCATCGCTATCATCGCACTCCTCGTGTCTTGCCCGTCGACAATGTGGCTGGTTTACACAATGTACGTTCGGCGTCAATCTAAACAAAATTATCTTCGTGAGTAGAATACCTCCTTCCGTACTTCTTTTCGCATGACTCTGGAGTGTTGACGTCTTAGTTAGAAACAGATGGGCTCTTACCAACCCACACGCAACCGTCGTGCAGACTAACGCCAGGGAGCAACTTGCTTTTCCACACGCAACATTCACAGACCTGGTCGCTGTATACATGTGTTATTCTGGAGGATCTAGCAACTTTCCGTGCTTTTGCCTCAAATAGTAAGAACAAAGCGCCCTGCCTAATCTTTGGAAACGTATCACTTACCATATACAGATGCGAGGAGACGCGAGGAAGATTGACGCAAGCACCCTGCTTGGCACACTGACATCAGTTGAGGATTGTACTGGCTTTGATTTTGTCGTTTTTATGATACCCACATTGGTTGTATGGTACAATCCTGCTTAGCACGCTGAACAGAAATTCCCGCATAGTTTTTAGTGCGACACCAACATAAACACGTGCAAACTCATGACCCCCTGTAAAAGGCATTCATTCTCAAGTTACACCATCTCCCGCCACCAGCCTAAGCACCTCGTCCACCCCTCTCATCTTGCATACCAATCGCCGGATCCGGGGCTTCTGGAAACTCCTTCTTCGCCGTATCTTTCCCACCAGCCGAGTCCTTGCCCTCAGTCGCATGACCACCTGACCCTTCCTTTTGCGCGCTGCTACGTTGAGTTAGCTGTTCCTGCCTCGTGGATCACATTGTCTTTCCTTTGGAGGAAAGACCTGGGACCGCTTACTCCATACCCGCCTTTGCATTGCTCTCTTGTACGTTGTGTGTATCGCCCTGGTTGACCTTCTCTTGTACCGCGTGCGGACTATCGCTGTCGTATTTGTCGGTTTTGGTCTTAGAGTTCGTGCTCAAGTTGTTCGGGTACTGCTCGACGTTTCGCGATGCTGAGAGCGAGAAAGGGCGTGCGGAGGGGGCGCTGAGGCGGAGGGTCCGCGTAGACCTGATCATGATGGTGCGGAACATGGTTGTTGGGATTGTGGGATGTTGCTTGGTGTTGTGAATCAATCCAAATGGAATCGATTAGGTTGGTGTATTTATGGGATTGGAAAAGGGCATGGGAGTAGGCAAGAAAAGTGAATGACCGAGGTGTACCATGGCGAGATAGACATGACGCGCTTGTACCGTGAAGCTAGCATATGATGATGTATGACGCTGTTGAAATGTACCTGACATGGGTCTAGATTGTCATAGCTTCCGCGCCTTGCTGCATCAAGACGCGATCTTACCCCTCCCCCACATTTTGCCATTTGAGCCTCATCGATACCGAGCTAGGACTATTGATCCCTACAATTAATTACAGCAAATTACGCAAAATTCACAACGACGCTCAGATAAAAAAGCCTACATACTTCTTCTCGCGCCTATACGCGCACAAAAACTATCATGGTAAACCAACCAGACTGGAAGGCAACCGACTTTCCCTGCACTCTGTACGCACCCCCCTCCTCTCGCACGCTCCCATCTTCTACCCAACCAACTAAACTCCCCTCCTACAGAACTCTCCACATCCCTTTCCCCAACACACACCTCGCCAATACCGCCCTTCGCGCCCTCTCCGTCGACACCGAACTCTCGCCCCTTGTCCGACGCTGCTTTTCTCTCACCACCGCCTCAAATTCCACATCGGACTCCACGCCCTCAAATCCCAACAGCCCCGACTCAGACTCAGAAACACCAGTCCTCCAAGTGAACTACGCCGCCACCACAAACCGCATGCTGCGAGTCGCCGTAAACGGCTTCATAGAAAGCATCGGCGTTGTTATTGGCGTAATGAGGGATTTGGATACGGATGTTGTTTATGAGGATGCTAGGGAGGGACTAGATGGGGTGCAGGGGTTGAAGGTAGGGTGAAGATAGAAGGAGGAGAATGAGATTATATCCTCTTCTGTGCTTAGAGACGGGTGGGGCGGGTGCAGGGACGGCATTTGAAAGATGGGGCGTATAGGGATGACGACGGATGCGATGGTGAATGGGGTGCATGGGTGGGGAGGATTCAAGTCAGAAAGTAAGGAGGGAAGTAGAAGTGTTGGAGATGCTGATGGGAGAGGATTTGAGTTGCATGTTTACTCAAAGCTTAGCTTGTGAGTTATATGAGGAGACATTTGAAGCTATGTTGGTATCACATGAACGCATGCTGCATAGCACATGCCGTATTACATATACCTGTATTCCTCTACCCAGAATCGCTAGTTTCAGAAACGCACGTGCATTCCTCACAAACCTCCCATTCATACCATTCTCGCACGCGAGTCGCCCCCTGTCCAATGCTTCCCATGTCTCAATAATATACATTGCGCCCCACTACTCAACAAATCACTCCTCTTCCAGTTTCTTCGTCGGGAGCTCATCACCAGTATCATCCTCTTCGATCTTCCTCTTGACTGCTGGAGCCCCTTCCAGAACCGCCATCTTAGCCTCTGGTACCATAGACAGAGCAGGCGGAGCATGCTTTGGCGGAGCCTCCGTAGGCATAGGCGGATGTACACCATCATCCCTTATTCGCCATCCTTCAGCCTTCATCAGCTGCCACTTTTCTTTGATCTTGAACCTAACCAGTTCGCCGGTCGTCCGTGCATCCTCAAAGCTGTCGTGTCCTGCAGCGCCACCCTGCTGAATATCTTCCTCAAGATAGTCTTTGGCGAGCTTGCGCAGACCATGGCGGAAAGGAAGGCCTTGGCGTGTTGGAAACAGAAGAACCGTGTCGATGATGTTGGGGTGGATCAGGCGGATCGTATTGAGGTCGTTTTCTAAGGCGTGACCTACAACTGGTGTCTGAGGAGAGACGTGGGACAAGAAGAGATCCCGTGCTACATATGGCGACTCAACGATGCGGAGGTCCTTGCGAATGGGCTTGGGATTTTCCGGGTCGTAGGGCTTGGCGTTGACGAATTGATCCACGGTGATACCAGAGAAACGCGTGTTGACGTCTAGCAGATGGCCTAATGGACGAACCAGAACATCCACAAGTGGCTTATGCTGTGGCCATGATATGACCGTCAGACGAAGCATCTCTAGGCCATTAGTGGTATAACCCATCTCACAGTCGAAGCAAACAGCTGATTTCTCCGGTACCTTTTCATTCTCTGGCGTCTCAATGAATGGCATGATGAGGGACAGTCGTTTAGGATTTTTGACGTTGTAGACATGAGTCTCGTGGGTAGTGCAGCCGGGTGAGCCCACTTCGGCGCTACAGCAGGTCAAGCGGGTTGGTTCTGCGGGAGCACCTCTTGATTTCTTGGGAAAGATGCGTTTGCCCCAATGATACTTGCATTCCCCTCCTGTCGTGAACAGCCCATCTTCTTCCCTTCGTTCTGGAGATACCTTGAAGCGAGTGTTACAGCGGTCACATTGTTCCCAGCCTCCAGCTAATTCGAGTGCTAAATGCGTCTCGGTCAAATCAGCGTCTGCGGGCAATTTTGTAACATAACCATGTGCGTCCAGCCCCTCCTGTGGACACTTGAGCACGGAGAGAAACGTGAGTTCTTCTTTGGACGTCAATCCGGTATTGACCTTCTTGGGCGGGCGGCTTCTTTGCTGGCTCTCCACTCTGCTTAGCCACAGCCTCCCGCCTTTCCTTGACCCATACTTCTGGCGTCATGGTCTTGAGTTTCATCAGCCTCTGCTTCAGAATGTTCTCATATACTGAAGGGGTTTGTTGTGGCTATTTTCTCTTCTTCGTCAACTGCCAGCTTGTTGAGTTGGTTTGTAGACAAATGCAGAGCTTTTATCTCAGGCTTGACTGCTTTGAGGAGCTTGTCGTTTTGCGGTTTCATATAACCATGTAAGGCTTTGAGGAGAGTGACTCGTTTAGTGAAGTTTGCCGGCTCTTTGTTTAGTTTGCGTGGCAATAAAGCGACTGGAGCATCGGGATTGACTACAGCTTTGGCCGTAGTTATGACTGGGGGTGGTGATATTGGTCGCGTCGCAGATGACGGGAGCGCAGGAGGTGTATCAATCCTGGGGAGTGTTTTTGGGGGTGCTGTCTTGACTGTTGGCGCATCCTTGTGTGCTGTGGATGTCTTGTCCTTGGGCTTGATCAAATCAACAAAGATATCTGGTTTTGCCTTTGCAGGTACAGGAGCGGCCTGAACAACGCGCTCCTTGACATTTTCTTCGAGCTTCAGGCGCTTAGCAATTTGCTCGCGATCATATGCTGCCGTAACTGGCGCTGGGGAGCGCCGTGCCGAAGTTTGATTCAACGTATCATGACTGAAGATGCAGTTGGGCAGTTCGCAAGTTGCAGCCGATGGACATGCTATGCTTGCGAAGCTCCTGTATGCGGGTATGGATGGCCACATGGCTGATGCAAGTCCGATGAGCTCTTTGTTGACAATGGGAAAGTAATTGGTGCGCGCATAACCTACCAAGCTGTCGATGTTGAAAGTTTGTCAATTTGATGAAATGAAGTACATGTAAGTTGACTGCTGAGAGCTTACTGCGCGTCAATACTGGTGCAAATGCAAGGGCGGCAGGTGAAAGCTTGCACGCGCTAGCGTTCGTGTTTGCTTGCTGCCTAGAACCGTGTCGTATTGACAATCTAAGCGGCAAGACAGAACTCAAGTGTATAGCCTCACTCCAGGGACTTCCCAACAAAGCTAACGCTAGCCAGACAGTGAAGGTGACGGGCGAGGTTTGCCTCAGCCTTGTGAGCGGCAACGGGTCTGGGTTGTCCCGAGACAGCGCTAAGCCTAACTTAGGGTCTAGGCCAAGGCGGGCGAAACATGCGGCGAATGCGCCGGAGATGCAGCAGCTTAATCCCGATGTCATGACGCTGCGAAGCCACTTTTTGTCCTCGCCTTCAATTGCTAGAGACCTATAAGTCATGCGCCACCGTGATTGATTGCATGTATAGATTTCCATTTTAACCCGAACCCATCACTTTCACCGTCTCACACAACATTATAGGCGCTCGCCTGGGCTGTCGAGACTGATTGCGCCTTTCACCAACCCCTTCTTCACAGGAGAGCACATTTATACCGCGCCCTTTCACCTTTCTTTGCCCAGAAATTCGCATAACGTGATCATGCATACTACAGCTGAAGAAGCCGACCACCTTTGTGTCCTTGTCCATGGGTACGTCTCCCAGAACGTCCCGCCACTCCACATCGTAGCAAGGAAAGAACACCTGCGCTGACCACGACCAGCCTATGGGGAGCCCCGGAGCATCTGAAATATGTGAGCGACACTTTGAGCGAGAGGTTTCCTCAAGAAAAAGTCCACGTGCTCGTAACCAAGCGCAACGCCGGAACATTTACATATGATGGTGTAAACACGGGCGGCGACCGCGTCGCTGAAGAAGTCGAGGAAGCACTGGAAAAGTTGGCCGAGAGTGGGCACGACATAACCAAGATTAGTGTAATTGGATACTCATTGGGAGGATTGATAGCACGTTATGCCATCGGTCTGCTCTATCACCGGGGTGTATTCGAGAAGATACAGCCCGTTGTACGTATTCACATGACACTCTTACAACGTTTCCTAACCTGTCCAGAACTTTACAACCTTTGCGACACCACATCTCGGCGTACGAACACCTCTCAAAGGCTACCCCAGCCACCTATGGAACGTCCTTGCCGGTCGCACACTGTCCCTCAGCGGCAAGCAGCTGTTTTGCGCAGATCAGTTTAAGGATACCGGTCGACCGCTGCTAGCTGTCCTCGCAGACCCCGAGAGCATATTTATCCGAGCGCTCGCGCAATTCAAGCACAGAAGCCTATACGCAAACGTCCGTGGCGATCGCACCGTCACCTACTACACTGCCGCAATCTCCCGGACGGATCCTTATGTGGATTTAGACAGTCTTAAAATAAACTACATACCGGGTTATGAGGAGGTCGTCATCGATAGTGACAATCCGGCGTCGCCCAAGGAGCCGGAAGAACCACCAGCTTTTGCGCAACGATTTGCACAGGGCACAAAGACAATACTCGGACGCGCATCCATGGTCGCCATTCTTAGTGTCTTCATACCGATCGGCGTGTCGGCATTCCTCATCCATTCCGCCGTTCAGTCCATCCGCAGTCACCAGCGCATCCAGCTCCACGAGCAAGGCAAATCCGGCATCGACTACGCCCGCTACCGCATACCGCTCATGATTCAGGCCGTCGAACATGCGAACCACGCGCAAGGACAGGAGTATCTGAGTGACGCTAGTACCGACGTCGAATCAAACGCACAGTCGGTCCAAAAGACGTCTAGTTCCGACACCAGCTCCGTTCAAGAGCGAAAACAGGGCACGGCGCTGGAATTTCCCACTCTAGCACTCACAGACGACCAGTTCAAGATGATTGAGGCGCTGGATAGTGTCGGTTTCAAAAAATATCCTGTGTACATTCATAAACACCGCCACTCGCACGCTGCTATAATCGTTCGCATAGATAAGAGCTCGTTCGATGAGGGTAGGGTTGTGGTCAAGCACTGGCTTGACAATTTTGAGGTCTAATATAGGTGCAGTGTGGTTTCTTTTCTGCTGGCATGTTTGCATTTACAGCGTGGCGTTATCATAGAGAGTCGACTTTTGAGCGAGGAATACCCTTTGTGAGATCGTATGAGGAATGTGGCGTGCGGCGGTCTATTAGTTTTAGAATTTTAGATTAATACATCAGTGTTTCGTTTTCACAGTATAGTCGTCTTGTTCTCGATGGTGGATATGTTGTAACGGTTGGTCACTTTCCTGGAGGGCAGCATAAGGGAAAAAAAGTATGCTGACAAAAAGCGACTTTGAGCCCGCCCCATGGAAATCCTTGCGTCGGGATAATTACCCTAGTAAACTCGAAGCAAACTCGGCCATCTTTTCTTCATGGTTGATGCCACGGTTCTCGGAAAATTTCGGGCTGGAAATTAGTAGGTTGATGGACCCATAGGATACGAGCGCGCATGGTACCGTGCTATGTGGATCTGGAAATCACATGAGTTGTATTGGTTGGTAGCTAAGCATGATGACATTTGGATGGTGTGCTGTGATCACTTCTTGACTTCAGCTCATGTGTATCGATTGTGTATGAGCGGCGATGCCGGCAACACTGTATGAATTGTATTGTGATGGGTCACCGAGAGATGCCTTTGGACTAAGAACTATCGCTATCTCCATATGTGGCGCACAGTGAATCCATACCTATGTCATCATCAGGTCTCAACTTTGCCCCGTTTGCTAGCAACAGACCGGCTATCACTTTGTTGCCCTTTTTCAAAGCTAGCCAAAGAGCGGTACTATAGCCATCTGACGCGTTGACAGCAGCACCTCGTTCGAGTAAAAGTGCTACTATCTCTCCCTGGTCGCTTCCCAAAGCTATCTCGATAAGACTGCCCCCACATCCCAAGAATATCTGGAGAGAATTGCCTCCCTCCGAGTCAATAGCAGCGCCTCGGGCGATCAATAACGATACAATCTCCCTGTAACCGCACATTATAGCCAGTATGAGAGGTTGACTGTTTCCATCTGTATTGTTCACGGGAGCACCTCGATCGAGCAACACAGTTACCATCTCTTTGTCCCCCAATGATGAGGCTGATTCAAGAGCGGAACTGTATCCATCACCCTCATTCACAGCAGCGCCCCGGTCAAGCAATAGTTTTACTATCTCTTTCTGACCCATATATACAGCCTCTCCAAGCGCAGTACGGCCATCATGTTCACTATTGGGGTCAGCGCCATGATTGAGCAACAAAGTTACTATTGCCTTGTGGCGTAGCCCGCAAGCTTCAACAAGGGCATTCCCGAGGTCTCCATGTCCTCCATTGATATCAATGTCTTGGTCGAGCAGCAACTTTACCACGTCTTTGAGGCCCAAGCTAGACGCCTGATATATGAGGTCATTCGTATCTCCAATAATTGCTTCGCAGTCTTGCTCAGAAGAACGGAGGATAATGCATGAAGTCCGTATGCGATTCCAAATCATGTAAGCAGTGTTGTCTTTTGAGAGTAGTCGTAGTGCGGCTGAGTTGGTCGACGCCGATAGATGTTCGGATTTATTGATATGGCTTGCCCAATATATCTCGGAGTACCTTGCTAGTTGATATTGACTTATAACTTCTTCGCCCATAAGTTCTGGGTCCTGGAACTGGTCAAGGTAGCTTAGGCAGGCCAGAGCTATCATAGCATGACAATCCTCGGCTTGCATGCTATATTGTGGCGTCTGAGATCGTGAAATCCTCTTCGAGACTAGGTATTCTTTGACAGAGTAATGGGAAAGTATAACGATTTTGCTTCCTGGTCGAGACGAATCCTTGATACAATCTTCAATGATCTGCTCATCATGCAAATCTTCTGTTAAGATAGTCACAAGACTGGAGCAGATATCCAAAGCTTCCAGAGGATCTTCTAAAACTTCGTTGGGATTAAATGCCGGATCGCGTGCTACGTCGATGGCAATCACTTCTGCGAGTTCATCCAATGATAGTGGTCTTTCGGAAAACGCCAGCCATCGCAGGATGCGGATGGCGTATTCAGTATCTTCTTCAGAGATGCTAGCCAGGATACGCTCATACGTCTTGTCTAGTGTCGATGGTAGTGTTGCGAGTGCTGTCCGTAGCATTGCTTTGTTGCGGCATTTGCCCAGGGTGTCTAGCTGGCACACAGCCCACCGAAACCTAGCGCTATTATCGGTTTTGGAATAATATTGACGTTTTGAGAGACAAACATTCCCTTTGAGCCCTTCAATATGGCAGTCTCAATCTCTTGTCGCACCATGATGTCTCTTCCCCATTTGCTCAAGCCTTTATCATCAGAGAGGCGCTGCCGAATGTACTGTTGTATATCTTTATCGACATCTTCGCTTTGGAGGCAAATGTCATTCTGAGGATCGACAAGGCCCTCTAGTGAACTTTCAATGTCTCGCTCCCGCCGACTTGTTACAATGAGATGCATATTCTGAAGCTCCCAGCCAGCTACGGTCTCAATGATTTTCATCAGATCGGACCGATGACTACACTCATCTAGTGCATCAATCATGACGTAAACTTGTGGTAGATGCTCCACTGTTTGGCGCATCATATTCAAAAGGAAATCGCTAGATAGATTTTTCGTCTCATCTTTATGCAAGGAGAAGCAGGCGTCAGTACTTATGTAAACGCCAAGAGCTTGATGCAAAAGTTGGTAGACTAAAGAGCGCAACATCAGATCGGGATCCTGCTTTTGCACATCGTTGAAGTCAAAGTAAAAGTATGCTACCGTGTGGCCTGGATGATCATCGCGATCTTGAAGAAGATCCTGTAGGACAGTCGAGCTAAGAATGGTTTTGCCGCAACCTGGGATGCCATGCAGCCACAATGACGATGCAACACTTGTCTTCCAGCTCTTGTACGGTTTTCCACGTAAAAACCAGAGACCCGTATCATGCTGTCGTTGTCTTAGCGCCTTCTGATAATTCGATGATGGATCTGGCGGTGAGAGCCACCGGTATATCTCGTTAAGCCGTTTATCTCTGGTAAGACCATCATCATTCGTTGTAATATCATCCGAGGATTCCCTTATCTCCTTGCGCAGTCGTCTGCGAGCTTTTTCTTCGCCTTCACCATACAAGAGCGGCATCTGGATGTCGAATATTCCTAGTAGAGAGTATACCGCATCTTCCTTGCGCGTAGTTGTTCTCCTCTTGGCCCACGCCATCCTCTCTTCAACGCTGAATTGAGACAAAGGCCGTCCTTTAAGAGCCTCAATTGCTATATCTGTAATTTCAGATATCTCTTTCGCTCTCGTATGCTTGTCCCCAAAAATGTTCCCCTCCACCGAAAAGAATTCTACGCTGTTTGGTGCGAGAAGCTCTTGAAGTGTCCATCCTCGAGTGAACCACCTGCTTTTCGGGAACAACGCCACGCTGTCTGCTGCGCATGACACATCAGAGAGATAGACGTAGCATTTCGCTGCCTCCTGGTACCAACGAAACATGGAATTTATCGCTTCCGAAAGCTCTGTGCTGTTGGTCTTATCGATGCAGCATGTGTCAACCCAGAAATATTGAAGACCATCTTTTGCGGCTTGCTGCCCACAAAAGATCAGCTTGCGGTAACCTAGTTTCTCCTTGCCTGTGCCGCTAAGCAACTCCTGGTACGTGATCTCCTCGTTATTCGAGCCCCAAGTATGTGAGAGGATGGCATAAGGCTCGGGATCTCTGCCCATGAAGTGGACAAGGCTGAGGCTGCCATCGGCCTCGAACTGCAGAAGACGCATCGTGAAGGCGCTGTTGGGCGGCGAAAGTAGTGGAAAAGCAGCTGTAAATCTCGTTTACAATTGCATGGTCAAAGTTATGAGGAGATTTTCTCATCGATAACTGCGCCTGTCAGCTTGTAGAAGCAAGTGATCAGGCTGGTGGCTGAGCTCAACGTTGGGCGCCTGAGCTGGGATAATCTAGTACGATCTGCGCATAGCCTCTTCTGCCTTGGGTGGCCGCCCACATCCCAATCATGTCCTCCTTCAGTCGTCTACAAGCGTCTGTTCCAACATAAACAATTCTAACAGATAACCGGGGTTCTTCTTTCAAGAATCTGTCCTTGGACTATCACGTGATCATAGTCACCTCTAATGACGACATCACCATCTCGAAGGAACGACCACAGTAGAAGGTGGGGAACACCATTACCAAGTAATAGCGCCATCGCCTTGGCGGTACTTCGTGGTGGCACTGATCCCCGTAGCCATGCAGTGTCCAAATCTCGCATATACCGAGAAATATCCGACCATGTGATAGCTACTACTATTCACTATGCTCAGACGCTGTTTCTCTTACACATCTAGGCAACAACGCTACGCCGCAACCATACTGTAGACAAACCCCGCTATTCACTAGCTAAAAACCTTGGAAGAGCCTGCCCTCGCTAGCCCTCATCCTCGCAAGTGCACCGACATAAACGACGTATACAGTCGCACGCGTTACAAGCGCTTAGACAAATATCTTGAATCATCCAGTCGGCTGAACACACGCCGGTTACACGAATCCGTCACTAGAAACTCCATGGCCGTGTGTTCACCCTGTAGAACACAAAGCTTCTTACGCAAAGTACCCTTGGCCCTTTGCAATCGTCCGTACTACATCGCCGCTTACCCGTGTACAACCATGTATCCAACACTTACCAAACTCGTACGCCGCTCGGAACAATGGGTTGACTCGTTCTAGGCATCCTGGCTGCGAAGGACTGTGGTCATAAGCGCAGTGTTTCCGAGATCTTGTAGCGCAGTGTGAAATTTCAGCAAGCTCAACGGTTATTCCTACTACATACAAGCAACACGAAAAGATCCTAGCAGCCGAGCACCAAGATGTCGCAGTCTTCCTTCAAAAGTCTCTCAGCTACAATAGCCCTCCTTACGATACTCCTGCTCGTCGTGCGTACTCTCGCAGCACCTCCGCAGCTTGACCGCCTCATCGCCAATCCGGCACCGCCTTTCAGCGCACCGCCTAAGGTAGACGCAATCGATTTGGAAGAAGGCATGGTCGTTGGGATGTGAGAATAGGACTGGAAATTGGTGTGGACCTGGAACAGACACGCCAGTAAGTACTCTTTGGAGCGGGACTCTTAAAAATGATAAGTTTGACGGAGAGATAGAGATAAGATACAGAAAAAAGGGGGGCATGAATTAGGTGGATACAAGCAAGAGTGATGAAGGCGTAGGGGGAGATGGGCGGTGCAAGCTGACGGCAGGCATATACGTTATTCGGGGTTAGTCATACCAACACAGCAGTTACATGTCGATCCAACTACCAATACTCACTTATATTCATATTCATGGCAAACACATAAGTGCCATCACCCCCTGCTACAGCGAGACTGCATGACCATCCGTGCAAGCCCTCTCCCCACCTACAAGACCCTCTTAACCCTAAAATCCACCCCAAAATCATACTCCTTATTAAACCCCAAACCAAAGTCCCTATGCGAGTTGATATCCTCAAGCGTGCTCCCCACAAGCTCCAGCTCAAAGTTCTTCACCAGCGCCGCGACTGTAAGATACAACTCTGCGTACGCAAGACTACACATCTGTTTAGTACTTGAACTGCTGAAAGACGTCTTATGACAAACTTACTTGATACCCAGACAAATCCTACTCCCCTTTGAAAACGTCACTAGGTACTTTTCTAGATGTTCGCCTCTGGCGGTCGCTTCGATCCAGCGCTCGGGGCGGAAGGTGTCGGGGTCGGGGAAGACGTCCGGGTGGCTGTTTATGATGTAGGGAATACCAACGATGGTCGTCTGGCAGAGTATCAATTAATGAGTCCAAGAAAAGAGGGGAAGGAGGGAAGGAGGGAAGGGAGACTTGCCTGAGCGGGAATAACCCATTCCTTATAAGCCAGTGGCTGCAGAGGAACGCGCGAGAAACGACCGGTAAGGTAACAGCGGTATCGAAGTGATTCGTAGATGAACGCCGTCTGTGTATTCCGTCAGCTGAAATGCCACATATCAAAGAGGAAGCAAAAACGGATTTTACCAAATAAGGCAACCCCTCCAACTGAGTCCAACTCGGCTTCTCCACCCCTTTCTCCTCCAACCCCCTCATCTCCTCCCTCAGTTTCGCCAGAACATCCGGAAACTCAACGAGATAAGCCGTCATGACCATCAAAAACCTCGCCGTAGTGTCCAGTCCCGCTAGCAGCACAACCGCGCTTTCATTCTTCATCCGTTCCAGCGTGCGTTCCTGGACCGGGATCTCAGGGTTAGCAAGGGCGTCGAACAGCGTCCTCGGCTTCTCCGACAGCGACGCTTTACGATTCTTATCTAGCGCATCTTGGGATAGCTGTGTGAGATACGAGTCAAACTGTAGGTAAGCGATGAGGTTGGGATCTAGCCACGTGAGCACCCGCGCGGGCAGTCTGTTCAGCATAACATCTAACGTGGGGAAAAACCGACGCCAGTGGCACGACAACAGCAAACCCCTCATGACGTTTACTAGTTCACACGGAAAACCCGGTTTAGACAGCTCGTTGAAGGACTCGCCGTAGGCAAAGTGCGTCACGACGTCGGTGGTTAAGGCCGCGAAGACGAAGGCACCAGCCAGGGTCTCTTGTTTGGCGTGGGCTTGTTTTAACTTGGAGACGAGGAGTTCGACTTTGCTTTGGATGATGGGTTCGAGCGAGGATATGGCCTTTTTGGAGAATAGGTGCGAGACGTATCCGCGGCGTTGGCGGTGCAGGTCGTGGTCGATTGTGGTGATTGCGGTCGAGGGGAGGCCGCCTTGGGTGGTTTGGTAGCGGTCTTTGTCGCGCTTTTGGGCGCTGCTGGAGAAGACTTTGTCATAGAAGAAGGGATCGTTCAAGGAGAGCTCATGGGGGGTTATCCGAACAATAGGGCCTGTGCCTTGTCACGCGATGTGAGGTGGGCAGCTGGGGATACGAGGCTCACCATATTTCTCGTGCATTTCAATGATCTTCTTGAAGTACTGTCCACCACGTACGATATCATAGTAGAATTCGGCAAGGTAAGATGCAGCAACCCAACGGGGACCGGGGAACTTGGCCAAAGGGTGAAAGTAAAGGTTGTAGATAGCTTTGTAAATACAATATGAAACGAAGGTACTGGCAAAAGCAGCCACTATTTGAATCGTTGATAGCTCCATGATTCGTGATTAGGGGATGATCGTGTCTGTTGTTGTGAGAACTCTGGGGGAGAGCGAGGAACCTTACACGGAGCCAAGCCTCATGCAGACACACAGAGTGGGGTACTGATGTCAGAGACAATGTTTTTGATACAAGAATGTACACTGCAGCGTAGATAGCGGCCAAATACGGAGTCTAAATTAGCATCCCACCTCTACGCATCCAGTACTGACTAATTACATGTGCTTACGAGATGCAGGTGCATGCGTTCTATGCGCCACGGTTGAGCCAACTGACCTACAATATTGAAGAACGTCAAACCTTCCCACTAGCTCTGCGTTTTCGTATGCGCACAGTTACACCCTCCTGTGGTCGCACGGTTCCAAAAGCGACCTCTCGCAGCTGCGGCATTGCTGCATCCGTCGCATCGGGGTCACAAAGTTCAAACTCAAACTCGCTCAACAAGACGGCCAAAGTTGCAGTCTGCATGGCCTCAGTATATTCCCTGCCCAAGCCAATAGCATGCTCATTGCCAAAGGCTGGAGCCAACTGCTCTAGCCCCTCCATGCTGAACTGCCCAGTTTCGATGCCATCCTTGCTCTTTCGCTGCTTACTTGATACTTTTGTATTCTGATTTCCAGGGACCAGAAAGCGCTCAGCCCAGAATTCCTCCAAAGGTTTCTCAACAACGCGGGGTCGTGCGCTAGTCCACAGCTCCGCATTGAGCGCCAAGTCTTGCGAAAATGCTATCGCTGTACAGCCTTTGGGAAGGATCGATCGTTTATCCAAGACGATGTCGCTGGAGTCATTGTTGTATGCCATGTACTGTGCCACGCGTAGACGACTGATTTCCTCTTGCAGCGATTTCATCAGAGGCAGAGTTGCAATGCCGTTTACATCGTAGGTGCCTAGCTTCGGTGAGCGGTACTCGGTTATGATACTGGTGAGATATTCGGCTAAATCAGGTTTGCGCAAGATTTCAATCAGTGTCCAGATGGTGGAAGGAATGAAGTTCGCGTTGGAGCTATAAGCAAGTGTTAGTTATCCTGCACCCGGCCTATGTAACCACTCATGCATACCAGTGTATGATATCCAGCATCTCTGCTGTCCGATCCTCTAGGGGCAGTGGAGTCTTTGCGAGGAGATCATCGCATTCTTGGACAAACTTCGAACCCTTGTGTTCATCCACATCCGGATCCTCCTCTCCAATCTTTGCAAACTCAGTACCGCTGTGATTTAGTTTCAGCCATTTCTCGATGTTCTGACATAAGCGATCGCGAGGCTCTTTGTATGAGCCTGATACGAGGAGGAGTGGCATGCCTGGTACGAAGCCTTCGACCGCATCTTCGAATTGCCAGTAGTCCTTGATAAGTTTGGGGTATTGCTTGAATATCGCGGAGCCAAAGAATATTTCTACAGAGCATCTGGTGAGGACTTGTTGGAAGAAAGACCAAACATCCTCGATCTGAGTCCAGCTCCCGACTTGGAACATTTTGTCGTTCATGTTACGCGAGAGAGTGTTGACATAGGTATTAGTTGTGTTCGCTAGCGATGTGCCGGTCAGGTACTTTTGCGTCAATGATATGCGCACTTGTCTGGTCGCTTTCTTTTTCCCATTGCTTGGGGTAGTACCGGCGAGCAGGTTTGCAACCGCTTTGGATGAACCAAAAGCGATTTCATGAATGCGACTGCCAGATACATCTGGCCCTTGTTGCTTGGATGCCTCTACAATCTTCTTCACGTGTTCAGGATCTCGGAGGACGACGAACGATCGCAAGCCTACTTTGACAGCAAACGGTGCAAATTTGCCGTGTTCCTTGCTTCCAGTTGTCAGTACGTTCCAGGAGTGAGGCTGAGCTACATACATCAAAGTCGCAAAGTACTTCTGCGGTCCGTCAAATGCTAGGCTGAAAGCGTGAAAGACCCCGGGAACTAGATAGGGAACCGTTGGTGGCCGTTGCAACGCGGTGCTTTGCGAGCTTCGATCGAAGCGCGCCTTGGATACATTGTATGTGCAAATGGGGACGATTATCAATAAAAACACTATGAGGAGATACATCTTGCTCGTTCGATGAAGGATTGATTGAATTGAAGTAGATGTGTTACGTCTCACGTTAGTGGACCGTCGAGCTGACTAGCGGCGGGTCTCGGTCGTACCTCGCCGCCGCCGCCACTCCCAGCCCATGACGATGACTACAGACACATGTCCTTCGATGATATCGAGCCATGGAAGAAACCCCTATTGTTGTTTCACGCAATTGGCAGCGATGGTTATCAGTCTCTAATGCATAGCCGCGCGTCAGACCATCTTGAACATTAAGCTGCGTCTTCCTGCCCCACAGGAAAGCACTGCCCACGCATGCTTTTTTTTTTGGCGGGAATTGTCTGTAAACAGTCCGGTGGCAGGACCCCCATGTGTCTCAGTTCATTCTCCAGGTAGCGGCTTTGAGTGATTTGCACCTCACTTTGGTCAGCTGTACCATGGAAGTGTACAACTCTACCGTGGCCCCACCTAACGATCTACCCGCGACCCTGTAACTGTATGCAAGCTGGTATCTATCTACAAATTCAAAGTCAAAGCGGCTTGCTGACTGCTCATAAGATTCCTCACATTCCTAATACGGGACCTCTTCGGCTTCACAAGACTCGTTCCGGTGAGGTTGGGGGATGAGGTCGGCGAGAAGTAGTTCCATCTTGAGGTTGGGAGCTTGCTAGAGAACACGAGGAGTGTGGGAGTCCCGGAGACGGTGGAGGGTCGAAGAGCGCTATTTATGATAATTGTAACAGGGGTATCTTTATCCAAACGCCATGACCGAGTTGCGCTGGGAAAGACGAAAAGAACTACCAGCTCGCCAGGACTGCCTCTACTTTGTTTCGCCCACGATTCTCGAGGTCTTCCATATCAACGTTTTCCTCGTCTTCTGCCGTCGCTGGAACTTGTACATGCCCGAATCGCTCCTCTACCCTCGCTGCAACGCGTATAGCCAACGTCCGTGTCTTTGTCAACTCTGGCGCAAGCGGCGCATCCTTCCACACCAAATTTGGCTGTATATTCTCCTTTGGCGCGCGATACGGTTCAAGGAGCGATAGTAGGGTGCGGTACGAGTCAAGCCGGTTTTGCAGCGTTTGCCGATGTGCAGAAAGTTCTTGGAGGCGGGATACGGAGGAGAGATACTCGTCTCGTGTTATGTCGCTGTTGGCATCTCGGCCATGCCATGTGGCAGGCAGTTTCGCAATATTCTCATCGAGTGTGAGGTCGTCGCCTTGGTACAGCGCATTCGCATCGTCTTCGTGTATATCCGATGCGGCATGTGTATCTTCGTCGTCGACGTGTTGTGCGCCCGACTCCCAGTAAAGAGTGTCGATCTGCTCGACGACGTGCTCGATCATCTGGCGGCTGTATACTTTGCGCGAGTGTTGTTTCAGGTCGCGGTTTACTGGAAAGTCATGTCAGCATGAAATGGTACCCAGGCATGTCTCCATCTTCTACCTTTGTCCAAAACTCCTTTCATGACACCAAGTTCGATGCCGCCATCTTGTGCAAGCGTGCGCAACCGTTCCGAAGGCGGTATTCCACGCGACAGGATATGTTTGCGTGTCTGTAAGAAAAGCTGCTTTTGTTCGACAACGGTGGCCTGCTTGGACGCTGCCGCCGGTACGCGTCGATCCATTATACGATTGTTGGGCGGTTCGTTGAATTGGAAATTAGGAATATGTTGGTCGGATTGCGGGGACGCGTCGAGATGGGGCACTTGCCCTAGTTGGGATGACCGGGGTCAATTCACCAATGTGCATACAGGGTTCAACGCACAAACGCAAGTTGCCTGTTTGGGAAGGGGTTTGTTTGATGACGTAATGAAAGATGTGGTCAATTGAATAGGGCCGCAATCTACAGCTGCCACAAGTTGCCTATTTGGGAAGGTTACACCTGTCGCCAAGCTAGTTTCTGACAGCAGCACCACCAGCCACTGCACACGTAGCGGTAGTGAAGTTTGAGTTTGAAGCCGCAGACACCATGTTAGTAATTACCGGCATGACGGGGATGTTTTTCCGGAAACAACTTGGTTCATCTTCAATTCGGCTGCATGTCGTCTAGCATAGATGGAATGCAGGGGAAAGATGCTGTCGTGTCCTACCTGTGAATGTCACATCACAACTCACCGCAAGTCCGGCACACGATCTTCATCAGCATGATTGCACATGGCCCGATCGCCGCCAAAATTTTCCGTGTCATTGTTTGACAATCCTAACCTCATTGCTCTCTCCAACGACACCTGCGCCACTCTGCGCCACGTAGTCCCTAGAACCCCCACTCTACCGGCACGTGCACTGCGGCGTAAATACGGAGGCATGTTCTTGGTACAGCGGATACAGCCTAACGTCATAGGGCCGGGTCGAGACTCAGATCAGATGCACTCCTGTGCCCACCATCTGCCATGCGCCATGCGCCATGCTCCATGCTCCTGTACCCACCGTAGTACCTGGAGACTTGATTGTTATGCCGAGCGCAAACAACGGCTTTGTACCGGTATGTAGAGTGCCAAACGATCAAAGGGTCTTTGTTGGAGTACAACTAGTCGTTTCGCATCCTCTCCACGGCCAGTTATCGTTTGGCTCAAACGGCGGGCGGCTAGCGAGGCCATGGACAGCCATGAAAGCCAGTGACGCCGCCAAGGCTTTGTCCAAGCGCGCGTCAGGGAATGCAGAGGCTTGAAACGCGCCGAATACCCCGGTCATGTATGAATCAATAACGCCTTCTGATAACTCCCTCGGACCCTCGTCCGCTTTCCTAATTCACTCTCGTTTTCTCTCCACACAATACCCACAAACCACTCGACACTTGCTTCTACTCTCCCATTGCAACCGCACACAGCACCGGCGGCTTGCCTCGCCCACTTCATCCATGGCCACCAGCATATAACAACAGGGTTAATTCGCATCTCCACAATCTGCGCGGCCTGCAACACCACAACCCACTGCGGTCAACAACATGGCTAGCACCACCACTGCCGACCCGTCTTCAACGACGCCGGCCAAGGGTGGCGCAGGAGCGGCTCTTGGAAACCAAAACCAAAGCATAGAAAACTTCGCAGCTTCGCTGTCGACTGCAGCTGTCATTTTCGGTGTGCAGATTGCCTTCTTCTTAATCCTCAGTGGCAACTGGAAGCTACACAAGACAAAACCTCGTCATACCGATCAAGATGACAAGGCAGTGACGCGACAAAGCCTGTTCCACAAAATCTAGTATGCGACAACCCTCACTCCGGCCAACATGCACTAACAAAACACAGCTACTACAAGACGGCCTTTGTACCCGTAGCCAAGCGCATCCCAGCTCCCGTAACCGCAATCGAATCCTTCAAGACTGTATTCACCATTAGCGACTCGGAGCTTGTTCGCATCGCAGGTGTCGATGGCTATCTCTTCCTCCAATACCTGCAGCTCCTGCTCCGCATCTTCGTACCTATGGCACTTGTCATATTGCCCATCCTCCTGCCCATAAACCGAATAGGCGACGAGCCTGGGACATCGGGCTTGGATTCCTTCGCATGGCCCAATGTCGGCGTTCCGGAAAAGCACAATCGCCTATGGGCGCACTTAATCCTGGCCGTATGCGTTATTGTCTGGGTGTGCTTCAACTTTTATCTAGCCCTCAGGCAATTTGTGCGCCTAAGGCAGACTGTACTCACAAGGCCCGATCATCGCATTCGAGCTTCCGCGACCACAATTCTTGTCCAGAGCATTCCTAAAAAGTGGCTCACCGTCGCTGCTCTGGATGCGCTCTATGATGTCTTCCCCGGTGGCATCAAGGATATCTGGATTAATCGCGACTATGACGACCTCATGGAGAAAGTCGAGAAGCGAACCAAGATCGCACGCGCCCTCGAAGCCGCCGAGACGAACCTCATCATCGCATGCACCCAGAAGCACAAGAAAATGGAAGAGAAAGCAGCGAAAGAAGCGGGCAAAAAGAAAAAGACCAGAAAAGAGAAGAAGCAGGACGAGGCCATGCAGAACCATGCTATCAATCAGGAGACCCACGACCACGGTGTGGATGCTGGTAACCCTCACGAAATCGAACAACAACTCCAAAAGGTTCTTGAGGAATCCCCGTCATCGTCATCCTCTTCTTCGCGGTCAAGTTCCCCGGATCGCAAGCGTGCCAAACTACCCATCGCTTTTCTTGGGGATGGCATGCACGCTGTTGGCGAGGGTTTTCGTGATGTGGGTGAGGGTGTGGATCGTTTCAATAAGAAGGTTTACGGCGGTATGCGAGGTGTATTTGGTGGAAAGCAGCGTCGCGCTCAGCCACAAAGTAAAGAACCAGCAAACCCCGACGGCCATGTTAACAGCGGCGATGGCATTATGGAAACCTCACCACTCTCCGCCGACTTCCAACATCGAGGTGCAAGTACTGATACCGATACTCCGCTTGCGAAAAAAGAAACCTATGGTTCTGACGGTACTGTGAGCGACCCAAATTCGCCCAAGACGGATCTCAAGGCACCGGCAGCCGAGGTGGACGATCCGAAACCTGCTAATATCGGGTGGAAGCACCCTTTCCAGACACTCAAGGCTGTCTACGTTGGCCACGGCGACTTTGTGAGCCCAAAGCCCTTCCAGAAAGAGGGAGAAGAACTCCCACTACAAGTCAAGGATCCTGAAAAGACCAAATATAACATGGCTGGACTGTATGACGAGTCTATGGAAGAGGATGGTGAAGACGCTCTTTGGAGAAAGTACCTGAAGCCAAAGGACCGAGAGACGATGCGCATCCCATTGTTCAATTGGTCATGGTGGCCGTCCATCCCGCTGATTGGCAAGAAGGTGGACACAATTTACTACTGCCGCAAGGAACTCGCACGCCTCAACGCTGAGATTGCCGATGACCAGGCTCACCCGGAGCGGTTCCCGTTAATGAACTCGGCCTTTATTCAGTTCAACCACCAGGTTGCCGCGCACATGGCTTGTCAATCGCTCAGCTACCACATTCCTCGGCAAATGAACCCGCGCACTGTAGAGGTCAACCCCAACTACGTCATGTGGGAGAATCTGACCATGAAATGGTGGGAGCGTTATCTCCGCATGTTCGGTGTCGTTCTCATCATCGTCGGACTCATCATCTTCTGGGGTATCCCTGTCACCTTCACGGGAGCTTTGTCCCAGATCGAGACGCTTACCGATACGCTGCACTGGCTGCGATGGCTCAACACTCTCCCCGGGTGGTTGCTTAGTTTCATCCAGGGTGTGTTGCCGCCTGCATTTTTGGCTATCCTCTTCGCTGTACTACCTCTGATCCTGCGATTCCTGGCTGGTGTTACGGGTACAACCACGCTAGGTGAGCGAGAGTTGCTCGTCCAGAACTTCTACTTCGCCTTTGTATTCGTCCAATTGTTCCTCGTCGTATCGATCTCGACCGGTATCACTGCCACCATTGACACCCTTCTCAAGAATCCTGTCAGCATCCCACAAACCCTGGCGAAGAATTTGCCCAAGGCGGCCAACTACTTCTTCTCTTACATGATTCTACAATCCCTTAGTATCAGCTCTGGTACTTTGCTCCAGATTGGTGCTGTCGTCGTCATCATTTTTCTCCGTTTCCTCGACACCACGCCGCGAGAGAAGGTGTCTAGGGTGCTGCAAAGGCCTGGCATCAACTGGGGTACCATGATACCTGTTTACACCAATTTTGGTGCAATCGGTATCATCTACTCTGTGGTCTCGCCTCTTATCCTTATAATGATGTTGATAACCTTCAGCCTCTTCTGGTTCACCTACCGTTACCAGATGATTTACGTTAGTTATGCCAAGGCCGAAACCAATGGCCTCATATTTCCGAAGGCGGTCAACCAACTCTTCACTGGGCTTTACTTCCTCGAGCTGTGCCTTGTCGGCTTATTCTTCCTTCAAGAAGACACTGAAGGCAAACAATCGTGTTTCCCTCATGCTATCGTCATGATTATCATGAGCATATTCACTGTTCTTTTCCAGGTTGTGCTCAACAGAGCTTTCGGTCCTCTGTTCACATACCTACCGATCACGTTCGAGGATGAGGCGGTCATGAGAGACGAAGAGTGGCAGCGAGCACAGGCTAGTCGCTGGGAAAAGAACAACAATTCCGAGCACCAGTCTCTCAATTCCCAACAAGACGGTTATTGGCCAGGGGATGAACATGAACAAGCACAGCGCGACGAGCAGAACAAGCAACAACTCGAATCTTACGAGCTGAGCAACCTAGATAGCAACGTGCAATCCGCCAGCTACGCCCAATCACCCCGCCCCAACACCTCCCGCAAAACCAGCTGGGCTAACCGCTCCCGCCGAAGCTCCCACTCGCGCCGCCAAAAGAAATCCCAAAAACACAAAGACCCCCTCGACATACTCGCCAATACGCTGAAAAAGGGCCTCGACGACGTAGCCAAGCCTATCCGCGATGCAGAAGCCCAGGTCCTCCCCGCTGGCAACCTCTTCGACGAAGTCGACGACGAGCTCGCAGACATTGAACCCGAAGCCCGCCAAAAACTCATCAAGCGCTCCTTTCAACACCCGGCTACCCGCGCCATTCAGCCCGCCGTCTGGATCCCGCACGATGAGCTTGGTGTCGCTAAGGACGAGATTGAGCGCACAAGTGCGTTTACGAAACGTGTGTGGATTACGAGTGTGAATGCGAGGTTGGATGCGGGTGGAAAGGTTATTTACAGGGGGTTGCCGCCGGATCGCGATCCTTTTGAGAATATTGAGGTGTGAGAGGGAATAGAGATGAAGCAGTGTGGTTTTGTTATTATTGTGGTAGATGGGGTTGAGCTAGATTCATCCTCGTGTTATACCTTTAGAGTCCTGTTTTTGTGTGTGTAGCGTGTTCCTTATTTTCTCCTATTGTTCTTCATGGCCTGGACTGGTCGAAGCATTTTTTGACTTGCATAGCGGGCGGTGGGTCTTGTTGTCTATATCCATATATTACATATTTATCCATCACATCACATCACATCGCATCTTCATCTATCGCCAAAGCAGTCTCACGTCCCATGTCACATGACCATCTGCATAGAATAGAACATGTAAATATATATACACACTGGGGCATTCCCGAGGTGTAGTTTTTTTCAAACATTCAAGTTGCCTGACGGCATCTCAGATGAATTCCTTCTCATGCGCGCTGAGATTTTTCATCTCCTTTACAGTACCACAGTACCCATCCTTGACGTACCAGACTGAGGAACCATCGCTTACATAATAGTGACGAGAGCTCTACTGAGATTTTTCACTTTTGCCTCTGACGGCATCTCAGTAGGGCCATCTTATCTCCTAAGGCGTCCGTCAGGCAACCGAAATGTTGAAAAAAATTCGCTCCTTGCCAATGCCCCGGTGTATTTTCTGTACCGCAGCCTAATGCTAGTCGATTAGCTAATAATATACGCCTATCCATGGTTACTTTGTTTATCCAATGTTCCATGCGGCTGGTCACAATAAGCCTTCGGTGTGACTTTGAATCGTTTTTCTTTTTACAATAGAAGTGATGGTTGGTCTAAACACTGATGTAGTCTTTTTTTTTCCTGATCGGTGTGAGAGAGAGGAAGGGGTACTGATGGATAACGTTTTTTATACAGATTCCTCTGCTGTGCTAGATTGTTGATTATATGTGATAATTAATGAGGAAGACAACTGTTCTTCAAAATGTTTAAATATCTCACGCATAGACACATGGAAATTCACGTAGATTCAAAGATGTCAACACGATAGAATCGTTATTCATGACTACTATATATATACATCTATCCATCTGCTAAACAATCGGCGACGATACACCCAAATCTCGCTCTCATCATCCCAAATACGAAATGCACCATGGCCTTCTAGAGGGGTGTCCTTGGGAAGGGCAGGTAGGTCATCTGGTATGTCGTCGAGGCCGGTGGGGGTGAGGTCTTACTCGCCGATAAAGAGTTGTAGCTGGGCTATCTGACTGTCGCTTAAGTCCCCACCATTGTCGTAGACGGCGGCGGTGGTGGTGGTGGTGGTGGTGGGTAGGTATGCGTCTAACATAGACGCATTCTGCGTATCCACCGCATCCGAGCTTGTCAAAGCCCCTGCCAGCCCAAGTGGCTCAACCGTGCCCATGTCTGTCACATCCACCATGTTTACGCCTGTCAAATCCACCCCGTCTGCTTGAAAGGTAGACCAAGGCAAATCATGCCCCGCCGCAGAATTGTCAGGCGCAAGTTCTGGATCGTGCTGACCCCAAGGCTCCCCGTACTTGAGCTGGAACTCCTGCTCAAAAGTATCCATGTCAAAGCCAAAGAGATTGGGCGCTTTCTTGGCCGACAGGGAGGGATCAGGCCCCTGCGGTGTGGGTACTGTGTGTAGCACCTCCTGCATCTGCACCGGGGGTGTTTGGTGCTGCTGCTGTGGTGGGGCAGCGACTGTATTTGAGATACCCTGGATTTGAGGGTATTGCTGCTGCTGTGGCGGGGCAGCGAAGTTCATCTGGGTCTGGTATACACCAGTACACTGTGGCTGCATTTGTGCAGTGAAGGACATCTGGGTGCCCTGTCCTTGGGCGTATATCAGCTGCGGTGGTGCAGCGAAGACCATCTGGGGGCCTTGTCCATGGTTGTATTGCTGCTGTGGCGAGGCAGCGAAGTTGTTCAGGGTACTTTGTCCCTGTTGATATGTGTGCTGCTGTGGTGCAGCGAAGACGTTCGGGGTACTTTGTACCTGTTGATATGGCTGCTGTGACGGGGCAGTGAAGGGGCTCTGGCTACTTTGTAGCCCCAGGTATGCGGAAGGCTGCTGCTCAATGTAGTAGCCAGGCTGGATATTCTGTTGCGAATATCCATTGTGCGCTTGGCCGGGAGAAGGGCCCTGGGTATAAGGCCCAAATGGTTGAGGCCATGGTGCTGGAGCCGGAGGAGGTGGCTGCCAGTCATCCTCGAATTTGACTGGAGGCCCAAAGTTGAGCATTTGTCTTGTTGCCTTGCTCCAGTGAGTAGTGGGCGGGGGAGGGGGTGGTGGTGGTGGCGCCTTGCGGCGCGGTTGTCTTTTTGTGGTGACCTTGGCCACCCTTGCGCCACTTTCATGAGTGTTCTTAGGTTGGCGCGGCATGTTTGCGGGTGAAGCGAGTGTTGATGTAGAGGGAATATTTGTTTGTGTGTATGTGTGTCTGTGAGAGTATCGCTTGCTAAAAAGACTTTGAGAAGTTGGGATCGGTGCAAGAATGTCAAGATACTGGAGGAAGAAAGGAAAGGAGGAAAGGAGGAAAGGAATTTACTCTTTATATATTCTGGCAAGCGCGGACAGAAAATTTAGCCATAGGAGTACCAGTCAATAACTCATGGAGCAGTCACGTTTCGGGGAGAGCATTACAGCTCCGTTGCCTTAGCACTCATGAATGACTCTATCAACTGCCAAAAGCGCGGGCAATGTTCACATGTAGTAACACAGGATCCATGGGTCTATAAGAAATTTTCAGTCGAAATTTATATATCAACCACCCAGCCAGGAAGACGCCGACGAAAAGTGAGAAACCATGGATCCGTATAGATATTTATAGAGCCATATTTGCATGTCAGTGGCACAGCTGCAAAGATGCATGCAAAAAATATGAAACCATGACACACTGCTCAAAACGTCATCTTCGACCTTAGGCCAATCTTTTATGCTGAGGCCATATCGCATGATGCTGCCAAAATCCTGTAGAGTCTAGCTTCCGTCCCAAAGTGCTCGTGTCGCGGGGCAGAGCGCGAATGTTTTCTTCCGCCATGAGCTCAGTAACCCACTCAGTACATTGTTGACGAAGCTGCTGCTCTTCTGCGGTAGACGAACTGGTTGCTGCACTAAAACTCATGATGAGATCCCACCAGTCATAAACACGTAGATCTGATACAATCCAGCGTTTTCCCGGAGTGAAATTCCGGTGAGTACCTATGATGGCACGCGCAACGTCATCGCCGTGGACGAAATGTACTGCCCCGCGCTTTTTTATGTCTTCTTTGGATTTTACGATTCGAGAGAGCCACCCCGCAGGGACGCGCTCGCCGCCATAAAGGCCAGAGAGGTTCAGCACTGAGCCATGTAGCGAAAGTAGTTCGTCTTCTGCGATGGCTCGCTTGTCGTGCTTGTCGTAGTGGGAATCAGAGGTGCTCCACTCACTGGGCAGTTGGTTGAAAATACCAGTCGAGCCCAGCTGGATCCAGTTGTTCTTCGCTCCGTGCACTGAGCGATATAATCCGACTAGAGCCTTTGACTGGTTGTGGCCCACCAAAGGAAAGGTGATGAGCACCGTTGCGGCAGCGGGCAAGCGTTTATAAGGCTCTGCATCTCCAGATTCTGGGTCAAATTTGAAAGGTATTGTGCGATCCCTTCCCGTAGTCGTAGTTGCAGCGTATGGTATGTTGGCCACTTCCAGTTGCGGGACCAGGAAATTGGACGTCCAGCCAGCGCCTAGGATCAGGAACTCCACTTGCTTCATTTGCTGGAGTAGCATACCGCTTGGTGATGTATGTAACTTTATGCTTGAGTGTTGTATGTAGTCACCTTCTTTCGAATCCGGGACAGCGTAGGTGACACGATGTGCCCTGAAGTCGTGACGTTGCGACATCTCGCCAAGTTCTCCACACGCGCCAAATTAGCTTGCATCGGCCCTGCACGAGCCAACTGTTCGGGAGCTACGATATAATATAGGGATTTATTGTAAGATCTAGGTAAATACTGCGTTGTTCAGTCCAGCCGGTCACTTAAAGGACGTCTCATTGTGCAAGATTCATAGCAAAAAAGCGGCGAACACCATAATCATGGGATTACTCCATCCCGCGATATTTCAACGAGCGAGTGAATCTATAAATAGATACAAGCAATACAAAATATCTGAAGAGACATGTTGGGCGTGCCCGCACTTTTGGATAGGACAGTTGGGGTGAAGGGAGACCCTGATGCGTTACGTGGATTCAGCCAGAATTTTGGTTATTTCCCAATCGGGCAATCGGGAAATCCGTTGATTGCAGCTGGAACCTCACAGGAAAAGAATTTCGGGTGCCCGAGGTCTGCACGTGATGTCGCGCTATGTGCTAAGCTCAATCTGCGCTTATTGGCTGCTCACGTCCAAGGATGCGCGTCATCGTCATTACTGCCGCGCAGCTTCACCTCCCCAGGTTGTCGTGACAGGCCTTCCTTCACAGTCATCAACCATCCCCGGCCTGCAATGCGTACCTCACGCATCTCCCGCGATACAGCGCGAATTCTCGCGGCGAGCAGCACGCGGCGAGCCTTGCGTCAACCCCGAACCGCAATGAATGCAGCAAATCCCAGCGCCGGAGCAGGCATGATCAAGGCAGAACATGAAAACGATGCGATGAACGCGTCTGATTCGGAATTGAGTTCTGTGCCGCCGGATCCGAGCTCGGACAATGACATCCAACCAGCACCCAAGAAGAGGAAAAGGGGCCAAAGCAGTCCAGTCGTTGTTAAGCATGAAGTAGAGGAAACTTCAATCACTGCGATCACGTCGCCTCAGAAAGCTCCAAAGGCGAAGAAAGCGCGTGCTGCGCCTGCGAAAAAGACCAAAACCAGTGATGGAACTATCAAGATCGAGCCGCCGGCGAACTGGAAGGACATGTATGCCCTAACCAGGGAGATGCGCAATGAAAATGTCGCTCCGGTGGATACCATGGGATGTGAGAGTTTGGCGGATAGGCAGAGGACGCCACGCGACCAACGATTCCAGACTCTTATAGCCTTGATGCTTAGCAGTCAGACCAAGGATACCGTTTTGGCGCCTGTTATGCGGAACATGCAGGAGAAGATGCCAGGCGTAGGTCAAGCACGCTCTATGATCCACTCACAACTAACATAAGCAGGGCTTCAACCTTGAATCAGTGCTTGCACTCGAGCCACCAGCACTGAATGCATTCATAAATAAAGTGGGATTCCACAACCTCAAGACAAAGTACATCAAGCAGACGGCAGAGATCCTTAGAGACAAGTGGAACTCGGACATACCAGATAGTATTGAAGGCCTAATATCACTACCGGGTGTCGGACCAAAGATGGGATATCTCTGTCTGAGCGCAGCCTGGGGCCGAACTGAAGGTATAGGCGTCGACGTTCATGTGCACCGAATAGTCAACCTATGGAAATGGCACAAGACCCAAACACCTGAACAAACACGCGCAGCACTAGAATCATGGCTGCCCAAAGAAAAATGGCATGATATCAATAATTTGTTGGTGGGCTTTGGACAAACCATATGCTTGCCTGTTGGGAGGAAATGTGGAAACTGCAAACTTGCGGATAGAGGTCTGTGTCCATCTGCAGTGGTATCAAAAAGTACAAAGGTGAAGAAAGAAGAAGCGGTGGTGAAGGTCGAAGCGCCCGGGGGTGAAGTTGTGGTGCAGGAGAAGGTAGTAGCTGCTGATTTTGCTGAGGTCAAAGCCGAGGATGTGGAAGATGCAATGCCGGATATGGAGGACATTGGGAAAGCGCCACGCAAACGATCAACGCGGAAGAAGTAGTAAGTAGCCACTGTACAAATCTATGATTCTCTATGTAGTCATATTATCCCCTGATTCCGCCGCCTTTTCAGGCCTAAATTGCCAACATGATTCCAACCTTGTCACGTACTCTCGCGTCGACTTCGCATCAGCTGCATGCATGCGTAAGAGCGGGGCTGTTTCGCATGCGTCTGGATTCTATACGTTGGCTCAAAGGCACTGACCTGCATTTTCCAAACGTAGGGCATCATCAGTGTATGGAGTCTCATACGCGCAGACGTGCGCGCGCAGTTCCCAATTGGATCTCCTCCCCCGCACGAGCGTTTACCCGCGAACCATTTCACCTTTCACTTTGACTCTTTTACTTTCCAGTGCTGCCTAGTTGGTTCAAGTGTCACTAGCCCCACAGATTCAACCGTGGTACATAAACACTTTGCGTACTCCGACACTGATATAATCCAGCGCACCCGCAGCACCACGACACCAGTAATCGTCCTCGTCGACTCGCCCGCTTTGCCAGACTTACAGATCTGCATACGAACTAACGAGAAATTTACTAATTCGACCAAAAGACAGAAACATGAACGTCCACAAGGACGTCGCAGCAGTAGCTGTGCCGGAGGACCCTGCACGTATGCAGGAGACAGGTAGTGAATACACTACCTTGTCCGATGGCGACCAAACAGAATCAGAGTACAGCATCGAGGACGACTCTGGAGACGAGAAAGGGAAAGACAAGAAGCATACCAGCACATACAGCATCAAGTTCGGCCGCGCATTCCCGCGCCTGGTCCTCCTCACTACGTGCCTCTGCTTCATCGCCACACTCCTCCTGACCGTCAACATACAGCTCTTCATAACCACCGAGTACACCACCGGACTCTACAACGCCACAACTGACATGCTCCACGCCCAAATAACCGAGGTGTCGGTAAAGTCCCTCCTCGACACCCAGCTCGACAGCATGGTCTCTCTGCCCTTATCCCGCAGTTTCATGGAATCGCATGAACAATGCCTAGCCCGCAGTCTGTACGTGGCCAACGCCTCCCTCTCAGCAGGCCTCGGCTTCCAATACCCAGATATCCGCGACCGCGTTATCGAGTGGGCGGGTGAGCACTGCGGTAGACAACTCTTCAGCCCGCAGGTTGTTGTCAAGGCGCCTACAGCTAAGCAGCAACTGGAGCGGCATTGGGCGGACTTTGCATATCGGTCCAGGTATGTGGCTGAGAGACTGGTGCATTCTTTGAAAAAGTTCAAGCACAAAATGAATAGAGCTTACTTTCGTTGTGTCATCAGAAACTGGGTTCGGTATGGTGTTGAGATTGAGAAGTTTGAGGAACGCATTGTCCCCAACACCTCCACTCCAGCAAAGGTCCTTCCGGATGTTCCATTCGGTTTCAAGTTCGTCTGCGAAGATGGGAGACCTTGTCATCTCACATACCCCAACGGAACTGACCAGCCTACCTGCGAGGCAAACTCAACCTCGAGCACCACTATCACCACACACAACACAACCACGCTCTTCAACCACCTCAACACCCGCAAAAACAACCTCTCCAAAATCATCACCTACCTCAAAGCAACCCGCTCGACCACCATAACCCTCATCAACCTAATCTGCTGCGCCCAAATGGCCCTTCTCATCCTCATGATGTTCCTCTCCGCCTTCGCCCACCGCACCTTCCTAGAAACCTTTGCTTCCAACCAAGCCAAAGTCGGCATCCTAATAGCCATGCTGGCACGCCAATACCTCATGTTCTTCACCTCGCAGATGACTCAACACAGCATGAAAACACTACTGCTGTTCAACGGGGCTGTTTTGGCTGAACACGCGCTTCTGGTCGTCATGGGTCGGTATATGAACGTCATTATTGAGAGATACAAGGCTACCCAGCTAGCTGTTGAGCCTGCGTTTAGTGATGGTTACGACACCGACATCGACACCGACGCCGACACCGACACCGACACCGAAACCAAGACAGAGGAGTATATCAGTGAGCAGAACAAGCATGAGGCGCCAAACATGAACCACACACGCTACGAAACCGCGACTGATGTTTATACCGACAGCGAGTCCGAAGACGGTGAGTATATGGTTGGTAGTGATACTGTTGACTTGGGGGGTGGGTTGACGACGCAGGATATCAGTGAGGTGGACATGGAGGACGGGTGGGCTGTTCTCTAGGAGGATGGCTTGTGTGTTACCAGATGATTTCTTGTCGGATACGGGGTATGCGCCAGAGAGACGTATATGGGGTCGATCAGGCGAGGTAGCACGTGTGTGTAGTTGTCTGGGGGGTATATTAGGTGCAGGAGTACAAGGAGTTAGGACACTGGATACCCATAGGCAGACACATAGGCAGACAGGCAGGCCGATAGCGTATATAACGCAATGCGAGGAAATGAAGTAAAATGATCCATTAAAAAACAAACACATTTGCATACATGACTTTCCCCAAAACACCAACGCTACCAGTCCATCCTTTCCTTTTCCGCACTCATCACATCTCTACTTCCTCCCTACACTATTCCCATTCCCATTCCCATTTCCCACACCCAGACACCTCCCCGCATCCTCCAACTCGTCCAAAATCCTACTTTCAAGCAAGCTCAACGCATCCTCGCCCTCACCATTCCTTCTGTTCAGCAACTCCAACTCCCTCTCATCAGTTGCCACAATGCGCTCTCTCAGGGCGCCCTTCCTGCCCAACCAACTTTCCACATCCTCCTTCACAGCTTCATAATCCCAATCCAAGCTCTCCACCTCATTGGCCTGAATACCCAATTTAGGCCCCTGCTTTCTCACATTCTCCAGTATACTATGCAAGAGTGCCAGACTATGAATCTCACTCGCGACGGCGGCTGTGATTTTGCTAGCGGCGGGGTTGCGAGAGCTGGGCGGATTTGAATTGATACTCCCTACGGAACGAGCGAGTTGTTCGGGGAATTGATTTAGGAAACTGGATACTTCTGCTGCAAAGGGCGGGCCGACTGATAGCAAGAGGTTGAGACAGAGGGGTAAGATGCCTTTTGTCCAGATGCTGTGCATGCGTGGTGGGTTGTCAAAGGGGCCTGAGCCGCAGGGGCGGCGGAAGTATTCCATAATGTTTGCTGTGTTGAGTTGGGAGAGGATGCCTTCTACGGCCATTGTTTCGGCAAGCGCAGGGATGCTGGAGAGGGAGAGAAGGAAAAGTATGCTTAGTTCGCCGTAGATGGGGTCGGAGATGCCGGAGGCGTGATGCTGGTGGGGTAGGGTGAGGCGGTCGGCCCACGAGAAGAGGCTAGTGGCGTAGCGGACGGTATTGCTGTTTGCAAACTGGAGTGCGGCTTGTTGTTGCCATTTCGACATCTCGGGGATGGCGATGATGCGTTGGAGGAGGGCGGTGAGGAGGGCAAAGTCGGAGGGTGAGACAGTCGCGGGATCGGCGTGTAGTTGCGTGGCGAGACTGCGGAAACCTTTTGCGACGGTGTCTTGGAGGATTTCGAGGAGTTGAGAGGAGATTGGCTCGGTGTAGTTGTTGTGGCTTGTGGGCATGGTGCCGCGGAAGCTCGAGCGGAAGTTTGCATCTTCGGATTGGTCCGTGTCGTCAATTAGGTGGAAGTGTAGGACTAGGTAAAGAATGCGCAACAGAGACCGGTAGTAATGCACAGAGTCGCCGGAAAAGACATTGTCAAAGTCGGGGGTAGACAGACGAATTGCTTTCCATACTGGACCAAGCAGTTGGCGCGCTTCCGTAGTCCGGACCTTCGCCTCGACCAGCTTCTTCAACAAAGCAAATGCCAGGTCCGCTCGGACGATCATTAATTGACCGAACAATGCTTCTGGGAGGTTCGACTGCGAATTGGCATTCATACACTTAGAGATGACGCCAGTAAGTACCTTCACAATTCGCTCGTCCTTTGCCACCACCTGACTCAACTCTAGAGCCAGCAGCTTCCAGCCATGGAGCAGCAGAACTTGCGACTCCACTAGCCCCAAGTTGTAGTTGGCCTTTTCGACTTCAGACGCGAAGCCAGTACCTTCTCTAGGGCCAGCCCACTTGCTGTTGAAGCCAAGGAGTTGCTGAGCGAGATCAACGTGATAGAAGAAAGCACGACCAAAGGTTTCAGGGTATAGAGTGGTTCGCTTGAGGTTGGACAGTGAAACACCAGGGTATTGCTGCTCTAGGTTCTGCTTCAAATAGCTGTGCAGTGACGTGCTGTAAGATGGCAGGTCCAGAGCCATATCCTCTAGATATGTCAAGGCTGGGACAACTTCTTTGAGTACAGTAATGTCGCCCGCTTGCCGGGAACTGTGAAGATACATGGCAATGACTTCGCAAGCCAAAGACGCAAACTTATTCTCGAATGAGCGTTCCAGGGTTTCATTGTTGTTGCTCATCCGTGGTTGCTTGGGTTGCTTCGCCATCCACTTGAGGAAGGTGAGCAACTTCTGGATCAAGTCTTTACGCTGTCGCAGGTCGCCCATTGCCCATGACCAGTTGTTTTGCGCAGATGACACAAACTCTAGCATGGCTGTATATAACGGCCATGGAAGACCACTAGGCTCTTTCTCCGGAAGCGGCATATTAGATAGCGCGTCGAGAGCTCGCGTAAGCAACGCCTTGTTTCTCGAGTCGTGCGTTGCGTCTTTCTTGCTACGGATGAATTCGCGTGGAGTGCTTCCGTTAAGCAGGTACAGAGAGAACCACTGCTGCTTGCAAGTCACCACGGCCGAAAGCAGGTTCCATACGTTAGTCTGAATATCCACAATCCTCAGCGGCTCATCTAGCTGAGAGAGCACACTCAAAAAGTTCTTTGCAGTGCGGGGACCCAAGTGACCAAGTAGCGAAGGGGGCTCTCGATGCTCGACCTTCTTCCGAGTGGACAGCTTCAGGTCTCCATCTTCCATTTCCGAGTCATCCTGTTCCATGACACGTACGGCGCCGCGCACGAGAGCTTCTAGCAATAACACGACCTGCGACTTCCACTTGTCACTCGTAGCGTACAGACGCGCTAGTAGTGGCGTGGCTTTGAAGAGTTGCTGCTCCAAATGTGTCCAGGGCTTGTTGTGTAGTATGGCAATCCGGACGAGTACGTCGGCAAACGCTAGGGTGGTTTGAGTCTGCTGCTTCCATAGTGCGCTTGATGTTGTGAGTAATGTGGTGTCGTTGGGGCTCACTCCGATAAGTAGCGACGTCATCAGTGGGTTCGTTGGGCGGTCGTTGTCAGAAGGCGTAAGATATAGCTGAGTGATGTACTCGGCAATGGGCGCAATAGGTTTTGTCAGTTTCGCAGACAGTTGTGGCGAGTCATCTACGCTGTAGGCAAGGTCTAGTATTGTCCTGAAGACTTCGCAGATGGCGGTGTTGATCTCCGGGCGGTGGTTGGGCTGAGAGTATTTCCAGCTCAATGACGTCTCGTATACGCTGGCGAGTGTCCGACCAAAGGTGAACAGAATAGTGCTCATGATTTTATCTGAAGTCCCGCTTTCGGATGGCACAGGTGCGTTGAATCGACTCAACGCCTTTGTAGGAACTTTGCGTGACACCGATCGTCCAACTGCATCCTTTACAAGCCCTTTGTATAGTCGAATGCATCCGATGAGGAAGTCGTATCTTCCAAGGACCATCTCGGTACCAATCAAGATAGTTGCCAAGCTTCCGTTTCCATCGCCCTCTAGCAATTTACTCCTAGCAAGCCAAGGCCAGACTCGTTGCGGGGCAATGATAACCAAGGCCTCCAAGAAGTGTGTACAGTTGACCAACAACTCAAGCGAGACGTCATCGCTCGGTTCCTGGCAAAGATGCAAAAGCTCTTCTTCAAAAATTGCGAGCACAAGACTGATGGTATCGTGACTACCCTCGGAGCCAATACCGATCGTCTCGAGAAACTCGGGCGAGCAGATGCCATCGGATGTGTGTAAAGAAGAGTGTATCAGATCCGCAAAAAGTCCAACAATCTCAACCACGCTTTCACGAGATGCCGGCTGCTGGGTTGCAGTCTCCACCTTACTGCTTCCTATAGGATACGTCGACAGTAATTCCACAAGGTATGTTAACGTGGAATGCTGGTGGTGCCATACTGCCACATACGGCACGGAGTTGTCGTCAACGATCATTCCCTCTGTGCCGGCCGGGATTATCGAAACTCCGTCTGACTGTGTTGAGGCGCCTGAAGTTAGTAGGCGCCGTTGGCCGCGAAAGCCGGAAGAAGCCCCCAAAGAGAACAGCGGAAGATCTGCGGTAAGCTCGACCCAGTTGGAATTTTCTTCTTCCCGTGTTAGTGCGTAGCCGTTGAACCCGTCCGGAAGGCGTTGCATGAGTCGGTTGTGATTTGCGAGCTTGTCTACAAACGTAGGCATACCATTCTGCATTGTCTTGTCTCCACGTGTCAAGGCACTGCAGAATTTGAGGAATGGGACCATCTCGTAGGGGTAGCGCAGGCGAGCTTCGTTTAGTAGTTGCGGTCTGAGGACATATTCATCTTCCAGGAAGTATGCCACAACTGGGTCGGCATGGCGAGAGACTTCGCCATTCTCCCACCTTCGGAAAGTGTTGTCGCCGGCCAGAATAGTGTATGTGGTCACTATGAGATCCGGGCTGTATGCCACAATATCACTGCCCACAGCAGCACGAACAAGGTGAAGGAATAACAAGCGAATGCGATCTTGGGTGATTCGGTCGATGGACGTCCCAAACGCAGGCAAACTCATTTCAACGAGCTGGTTGACGATAGCTAGGACACCTACCGCTGAACAGGCAGTGGCAAGGTCCTCGTATGGCATCTTGCCGTCAAACAACTCGTGGCTTTCAAGTCTTCCGACAGTCAATGCAGCTTCTTCGAGCGCTGAAGGTTCCGATTCCTGGTTGCCAGCGCCATTTGATGCTTCAAGAAGATGCTCGCGTTCCTGTTCTTGATAGCTCGCCCGGCTTGTCAGCTTCCAAGTCAGGATAGCCCAGGCAAAGGTAGGTGGCGTAGCCGGACTAGCACCTAGCAACTTTGCTTCTCCAAAGATGGTCGTGATGCTCTCTACAACGGCAGAGTTGAGAATGTACGACGAGGGGTGCCAGGTGTTGCAGTCTTCAGATTCCAGGTCGTCCATGATCTTGTCCACTTTCAAGATGGTCAAAGACATGAGGGAGGTCAAGAGCTGTATGACTGGGATAAGGGGCTCCTGGCGAGGCGTGACTGCTGGAAACTCGCGGAAGAAGCCGCGGAAATTAAATGCCTTGAGCCAGTCCTCAATGGTGGCTGCGGGCAAAAAGTCCTTGACAACCAAGTCGGCATGGACCAGAGCCAGATGGAGAATGTGCAACAGCTCGGTGGTTTGCGCGACAACCCACTTCTCGGAAGCAGCCTCTATTATGGCCTCGTCCACGTCCCAGCCATAACCGGTGTCCAAGGCATCGCATCTCTTTGAAAACGCTTTCAGGCACTCGTCTAGCGCCTTTCCATTTCCTGCTCCATCTTGTGCTGCTGTGACAGCCTGGCCAAGCTCTTCAATCCAGCCTGCGCCGATGCTGAGATAGTCGTTGCCGTAAATTGTTTGGTTGCGCAAGTTGGACGCGCAGCCCCAGGAAACGAGGAGCTGGCTGATTCGTATAATAGAGGCGCATGTGGAGTGGTAGAGATGGAGAATATGGAGGCGACGCTGGTGCTTGGTTTCGAGATGCGCCGTCTTCGAGGCGAGCGGTGTAGCGAGAATGGACGAGTTTGAGACGAAAGTCGAGGCTCCTAGGTTCGCAACGCCTGCCGCTTCCTGCACACTGAGCGCCTCTTCTTCAGTCAGGCCGCTCAGAAGCTGGGCAGCTGGCCTGGCCTGCCATTCTTGGACAACCAGTTGCAGGGCTGCATATTCCGATATTTGCGCCTCTTTGGACAGCCACAAACTGTCCTCTTTGATCTCATCCACATCGTAGTGGTCGCTCTTGGCAGGTGTGACGCTAATGGGGGCAGTCTTTGATTCGAATCTGTTCTTTTCCTGCGACGATGGGTCTGCAAAGGGCTTCCATGGTCGGCTGAGGATGGCGGTGTTTTCGCTGGCGGTGAGGAAGGCGCGTAGGGCCTCGCTCTTGGACGCGGTTTCCGGGTCGCAAAGGGCGCGATAGGCGATATCCCACGTCCTGATGGTGTCAGTGGTTTGGCTGCATCAATCAAAGGTAAACACCTACACCAGCTGCTGCTCGCCTTTGAGGCACTTGCCCAGGTCAAACTCGGGCAATTGATTGGGGGCCATGTCTGCGCTACAGTGCGCGATGTGAAGGTCAGTTAGCCAGAGGCCATGAAGGTTTAGTATCGGCGTGGGTGGGGAGAAGCCGATTGTTTGAGTCCATGTACGAAAGTCGCGAAAGCTCACGCGAAAGTCAAGCTAGGACGTGCAGGGATCATCACAAGGGATCTTTGTTAGTCGGCTGGCCACCCACTATCACGTGTTATGCGGGATGGAAGTGGAAAGCAATCTTTCTTTTGTCGTTACATCGTTACACTTTATTGCTCAAAACACAAATTCTTCAAAAACCGCATCATGCAGTCATGGCTGTCGGAGCTGTCGTGTGCAAACGTCGTCGGGACATGTAGTTAGCAATGCCACCTCCGTGTTAACTCCGCAACCTCAATGTCTGAATAGGCGCATCGCATCCTGAGTCACCCCCGCTACCTTTGTACACATCCGCTCTTTTCCGCCCCCGACCGTGCTCTCTGCATGTCAGCAATTTACTCAAGACAAGTCAACTGCCGGTAACGGACCGACAAGCCCCTCCTGTCAGCTGTTACGTGAAGAAAACTATATAACAGCGCGGGACACCATATACGCCATTGTCAGAGACAAGACCACTGCCCACCATGCCTTCCCTTGGACTGACCGACCACTCGCCCCGCAATCCCACCCCCTCTCCGCCCATACCGACCGCCTCAAATGTCGTGCTCATTGACAACTACGATTCCTTTACCTGGAATGTATACCAGTACCTCGTCTTCGAGGGCGCCGTGGTGACGGTATATCGCAACGACGAAATCACCTTGGATGAGTTGATTGCCAAGAAGCCTACCCAGCTGGTAGTCAGCCCGGGCCCAGGACATCCAGAGAAAGACGCGGGCATTAGCAATGACGCCATCAAGCACTTTAGTGGAAAGATTCCCATCTTGGGTGTATGCATGGGAGAGTAAGTGACCCACATGTTGCGCCCAATACCACTGCTAACCTACATAGGCAATGTATCTTCTATAGTTACGGCGGTACCGTAGATGTAACCGGTCAGATCCTACACGGAAAGACGTCTCCCCTCAAGCACGACGGCAAGGGCGTATTCGCCAACGTTCCCCAGGACGTGCCCGTTACCAGATACCATTCGCTCGCTGGCACCCACGGATCGCTTCCCGACTGCCTCGAGGTAACTGCTACCATCCCTGCAAACGAGGATGCCGAAGTCAAGGAGGTTATCATGGGTGTGCGCCACAAGGAATATGTCGTCGAAGGTGTGCAGTTCCACCCGGAGAGCATCTTGACCGAACATGGCCGCATCATGATGCGGAACTTTCTCAAGATGCAGGGAGGCACCTGGGCTGAGAACGACCGGTTGCAGAAAGAGGCACAGGCCCAAGCGGTCGGGACGGCTGCTAATGCCACAAAGGATAAGCAGACGTCTATACTGGAGAAAATCTACGCGCATCGCAGGGCAGCTGTCGCCGAGCAAAAGAAGATTCCCTCCCAAAGACCCAGCGACCTACAGGCTTCATACGACCTGAACCTGGCCCCTCCCCAACTCAACTTCCCGGAGCGCCTTCGCCAATCTCCCTTCCGACTTTCTCTCATGGCTGAGATTAAGCGCGCCTCGCCTTCCAAGGGCATTATTTCTCTATCCGCTTGCGCACCCGCTCAGGCAAGGCTCTACGCAAAAGCCGGAGCTAGTACCATCTCTGTACTCACTGAACCCGAGTGGTTCAAGGGAAGCATTGATGACCTGAAAGCTGTCCGACAAAGCCTTGAAGGAATGCCAAATCGGCCTGCTGTTTTGCGCAAAGAGTTCATCTTCGAGGAATACCAGATCCTTGAGGCCCGACTTGCAGGTGCTGATACCGTGTTGCTCATTGTCAAGATGTTGGAGGAACCCATCCTAAAGAAGCTCTACGACTACTCCCGGTCACTTGGAATGGAGCCCTTGGTGGAAGTACAGAACGCGGACGAAACTGAGATTGCTGTGAAGCTGGGCGCTCAGGTCATTGGCGTGAACAACAGAAACCTTGTCAACTTTGAAGTCGACATGGAAACGACAAACCGCCTCATCAACATGGTACCCAAAGAAACAATCCTGTGCGCGCTGAGTGGCATCGCTGGACCCAAGGACGTCGAGCCGTACATCAAGAGTGGCGTGGGTGCAGTCTTGGTTGGCGAAGCACTAATGCGCGCGTCCGACACTGCCCAATTTATCGCGGAACTTCTAGGTGGCTCATCTGCAAAATCATCTCAGAAGTCGTCTACTCCAATGGTCAAGATATGCGGAACACGCAGTGCCGAGGCTGCAAAGGCTGCCGTCGACGCTGGTGCTGATCTAATCGGCATGATCCTGGCGCCTGGCACCAAGCGCACAGTAACAGCAGAGACGGCGCTTGCAATTTCGGAAACTGTACACAAGACTACGAAGCCAAACGTCTCCAAGTCAGGATTGCTGGCTGACTCCAAGATCGCCTCTGACTTCTTCGAGCACGGTGCGTCACGACTTGTCTCAAGCGATAGCCGCGCCCTTTTGGTTGGAGTGTTCCGGAACCAATCTCTAGAGTATGTACTTGAGCAGCAGCGGTTGTTAAATTTGGATGTTGTACAGTTCCATGGTCAGGAGCCATTAGAGTGGGCGAAGCTCGTGCCGGTCCCTGTTCTCAGAGCATTTAACCCACATGATCATGGCATCGGTGCACGAGGCTATCACGCCTTGCCCCTTCTTGACGCTGGATCGGGAGGTTCTGGCCAACAGCTGGACATGTCAGATGTTAAAGCAGTATTTGCAAAAGACAATGGTGTAAAGGCCATACTGGCTGGAGGCCTAAGCCCAGATAACGTGCAGGCTACACTCACCGGGCTTGATGAGTACCGAGACCGGGTCGTAGCCGTAGATGTCAGCAGCGGTGTCGAAGAGGACGGCCAACAGAGTCTTGATAAGATACTAGCCTTTGTGAAGGCCGCGAAGGGCCAGTAGTAGTGTTGTTATACTACACCAGTGTTCAATATACGACTGTTCAATCTAAAAAGTTTGATGATAAACCGACAATGAATATCCCTTTGCACTCAAATTCGCCTTAATTTTCGTAATACCTATCGCTGCTCGTTCCATACTCGTGCCCATCTTTGATGCACAGAACGAGTATGCTTCTGCAAGAGTAGCAGTCTGGAGCGCCCGTGGAGGTTGGCTGGCCGTCTCTCACCTTGCCATGATGATAGCGCTGTCTCTACACAGGCTATATCACCTGTGCTGCTGTCTGCCACAAAGGTAAGATCGGCCAGAGAGTAGTATCAACACCCCACCCTGTCGCCTAGCTATATAACAATCCTGTTCCCTTCTACACTAACATGATCATCCCTTCTACAACAGCCTAAGATTGATTGGTCTCAGCTTTATTTCCTTCAAACACTATCCTATCTTCAGTTTCTGCAGTAGCACTTTGTAATGGGTGTCCTCGACAAACTTACCATCGCCGTGACTGGCACCCATCCCCACGATACCAAACAAATCCGATCATGGATCGACAAAAACAATGGCAGATACTCGGCAGTTGTCAGGAAGAATGTCACTCACCTCATCGCAAGCAAAGAAGCCTACAAAGCACGCAGCGATGCTGTCCGCCAAGCCACCGATCTCGGCATTGACATTGTCAGCTACGACTGGTTCGACGACTCACTCCAGGCACGCAGGAAATTGAGTACTAGGAGGTACAAATGGGAAGTTCTCACGAAAGAGAGGAGAACCAGGAAAGAGCTCAAGAGATTGGGAAAGGTAGCCGATGGTAAGAAGTTCAGAGACGGTTGTGAGAGGATCAAAGAGTTGACTGGTTCAGGTACGTCAGATTCCGCTGCTGTCAAGCGCAAGCCCAGAAAGAGCAAGAGCTTCTTCTTTGATACGGCAAGCCCTGTTATCCCGCCGACCCCGTTCGTTTCTGCCAAAGAAGATCTCTTGCGCAGGAAGGCTGAGAGGGAGACTGCAATGGCAGACGGTTCTGTGGCATCTGGAGATGATGTGAATGAGGGTACCCCTACTCGGACCACCTCATCCCCGACCGTATCCACTCTAAGCACCACCTCTCGAAACGAATCATCTCCCATCAAAAAGCCCAAATCCCTACCTCCTTCACCTCCCCCTCCCATCGTTCAAGCACTGGCTAAAACCAGCCACTGGAAAGACTCCTACCACTACTACCACGACCAAACCGGTTTCGAATACAAACTCCTGCTCGTCCGCAGCGACTTCACCACAGCCAGCTTCTCCCAATACCACATCGGGCTCTTGGAAAGCCACGCCAAACCACACGTATACTGGACAATCGCACAGTACAAACCCACAAAGACCTCGTCTCCAGTCGACAACGCAGCTAGCACCATACACCCTGAAGCCGCCCGCCTCCAAGCCCTCATCTCTCCATCTTCTTCTTCTGTCAGCCCAACACCAAGCGCGCCATACCAAACATCCCTCTGTGCGCGAAACAGCGCCTTCGATGTGGCGTACACGGTTTTCCGCCACGCGTTCCGCGATCTCACGCTGCTCTCATGGGAAGAACGTTTCGACCCGGGCAAGACCCTACAAAAAACCCGCGCCGTATCACTCAACACCGAGCCTTTCGTCTACGGCCGCCCTAAACCCGGTATGCCTGTTGGTCTCTTCCCACAAGAGAACGGACTGAGTACGGAGGATGACTATGTGAGGGGTACCTTGGGTCTACCAGGCATGGAAGGCGGATTGACCAAGGACGGCGCTGTGGGCGCTAGTGTGTGGCGTGATGGTGTTGAGGAGAAGGAGATGACAGCGAAGAGGGAGGAGGAGAAGGTTGTGCAAGAGGCGTTGAGGAAGAGGGTTGAGATTCAGAAGAAGGGTGCGGGTGCAGGTGCGGGTGGTGCTAGGCAGGTGCAGAGGTGGGGGAAGGGCGGCAGTGCGAGGGGATTTTTTGATCCGGCTTTTGCGCATTTGATGGGAAAGAGAGCGAGATGATGTGGTAGTCTGAGTGTGTGGGGAGCGATTACGAGGAGTGGAGGATGTGGGCATTTCACTTCCTTCTGTTTAGGAATTCTCTTCAAGTTGGGTTGGTTTGTGTGGGCTTGGGAGCATGTATTCTATGCTTGCTGGAAAAAAGTTTGTCATTTCCGATATCTTCATACTGCTGAAAGCCTGAATCGAATATGGGTCCATTGCTTTTTTGTTGGCGTTGTCTTTTTCTTGTCTGAGCATGTCATGTTTGGCTGCTTCAGGCGGGTAGCTAAGAAACGAATTCGTCCCAGACGTACCCATTCACCGAACGGATCGAGAAAATATTTGGCATCAGATATCGAGGTTTTCCTGGTTAGCTCAGCTCAGGTACCTACATAAGTGCCCATGCTTCCACTAACTAACCTACGATGAATCTGCGTAAGCTCTAGAACCTAGAGGTAGCGGGAAGGACTGTGTTGGAAATGAGGTTGGGTATGCAGTAAACAAGGTGTAAAGGTACATAAGTGTTATCGATGCTTAACAGTAGACTTTCACAACGCAGTGTTATTGTAACAGTAAACAAGGTGTATATGTCGATCACTGTCGCCAGGTATTACAGTTTTCCCGCAAGTCGTTAAAGGCGCTTGACCTGGTGAGTTGAGTGAGTTTTCCATGAAAAGAGGGTGGGGTGGCCAGGGGTAAAAAGGTACCTAGGTAGCGTGGACATGCATATGTTTGCTGCTGAGCATCAATGGGGAGATGGCATGATAAGATAAGATGCGGCAGGGAAGATAAGATAAGATGCGAAATGGAAGAAAATTATGCGTAGCTAAGGAACAGCCAAGTAGCCTTGAGAAAGCTTGGCTTTTCTCCCCTTGAATTGCAGTCACAGCTGCACTTTCCATAGCTGTACAAACCCAACAGGCTCGAGCATGTCGCAAAGATTGCGATTTCGACAACATTGAAATAACGAGCTTACTTGGAAGTGGTATTAGCATTCTTAATAATGATCTAAGTAGATGTAATTTAACTAGTCAACCTCATTGATCCGTCCCGTGCCCAACCAACTCCCTTTCTAACTCTTCCTTCTCTTCAATCGTCAACTCGCTCTCCGCCTTGCCAATATTAACCCCCAGAAACATAATTATCAATCCCGCTCCCGCCAGGCCTGTAGCCATCCAAAACGCATACTGGTAGCTCTTCTTCTTCCCCCTGTCCTCGGTCTCGCTCACAACCAAATCCGCAAACGACAGAAACACAGCTATGCCGAGGAAAAGCAAAGAGTTCATGAAGGAGCCTGCGAGACCTTGTTGCGCCTTTGGCAAAGACGTGGTGATGAAGATGTTGCTGACGTTGTAGGTGATGTCGATGCCGAGGGTGGCGCATATCATGGTGGGGAAGACGTATGCCCAATAGTTGAATTTATGGGGTAGGATGGCGAAGAGGAGAGGTGTGATGATGAAGGCTGTGCCGCTGATAAGTAGGAGTATGCGGCCAGGTAAGAGATGCAGGATTAGTCCGCCGATGGTAGATAGGACCAAGCCGCCAACACACATGGGTGTGAACCAGGCAGCGGTGAGTAGGGGGCTTGCGCCAACGACATCTTCGATGTAGAAACTGGCGTAGAAGATGAAAATGCCAAAGGTGCCGTAGAAGAGGAAGAGAGCGAGGGTTAGTGGCTTCATGCCTTTGACGCGGAACATGGAGCCGGGGAGGAAGGGTTGTTCGGCTACCCAGCCTTCGATGTAGATGAAGACCGCGAGGAGGGCAATGCCAAGGACGAAGGTGACGGGTATGTATGGTGTGGCCCAACCGTCAGGCGCATGGCTTCCATCCGTGAGCGCAAAGACGACGAGGACTATACCTGGAACTACAGTCGCGGCACCCCACCAATCCATGGTGATCGTGTTCTTCGTGTTCCATTCCTCCTCCGACTGTCCCCCTAGCTTCGGAATACAAAGGTAAGACGCCAAAGCCACGATGGCGAGAATAATGGAGCCAATCCAAAACCACCAGCGCCACGTCAGGAACTGTGCCGTAACACCCGCAAGGAAAATGCCCATGAAAAACCCGACAGGCGCAAAAGCACCATACAAGCTAAACACCAAATTCTTCCTCGGCCCAGGCCGATATATACTGCCCAACAGCATAATGCCCGACGGTAAAAACGCCGCAGGCCCAAACCCTTGCAGCGCCCGACACGCAATCAACATTTGGTAATTCTGCGAGAAACCGGCGATGATGGACCAAAGTACAAACCAGGCCAGACCCAAGTTGAAGACAGTGTAACCGCCGTACATATCTGCGAGGCGGCCAAAGGGAAGCAGGAACGAGCCGGTTATGAGGGAAAAGACGGACGAAGGCCAGGTTTTTGCGTTGGGTGGGATGGACAGGGAGACGCTAAGGGGGGGGAAGAAGGATGCTGAAGCCTGAAACCATGTATTCGGCGATGAACATGGAGCCAAGGAGGGCGAAGCAGAAACCAAATTCGTGGGGGAGGGAGCGGAATGAGGGAGGGCGTTCGCGGCCGAGGCGTTCGAGGTCAGTTTTGGGTGTAGATGTGAGGGCGTGAGGAGGGTTGTGGCCTTGACTCTAGGTCTGGGGTGTCCATTGAGGGTTTTTCGCTTTGGAGGTTTAGCGAGGACTCCATTGTGCGATGGTTGCTTTGAGGGTCGGGCAAAGATGCCATCTTGGGTTCCAAGTTGAGACCGGCCATTATGGGCTGGCTTCTAGGTGGTGGTGTGGCGATTTCCGTGAGTTGAGTGAGAGAAAGCTACATAGATCAATAAATGGGTCGAGACCCTCTACGTGTTATATACATATATAAAGTGCAGTAAACGTAAGAGTTTTTAAAGCTTAGACTGCTAAGCCTTGGCTCTAACTACCTAGGTAGTCTACAATGAAGATCTAGTACCAAAACAAAATACACACAACTAAGATAGTAATGTGCGGGAGCCTATCAGGGGTAATTTATAGGTTATCAAGGTACTAAAGAGTACTGTGAATTTGCACTCTCTATCTTCATCTCCATGGCCATCTAAATGTGAGGCCTATGAGAAGATACACGCCGAGACTCTGAGTTCAACCGATTCCACCAAGCTTTGATGTAAGCAAATACGGAGAAGCACACGATGGGTACTAGTGGCCGGCCTATTACTCCACTCTGATACTTCTCCTTTGTGTGATTTCGTAAGACATGGCATGACTAGGTATCCGGACTCCGCAAAGTCCGCGCCAGAAATCCGTATATGTGATGCAAGTCACGGTTCTGGATGTTGAGCACATTCCAACACGAAGGTGACATGTTTGTTTTCCGGTGAGCGACGTTTAAACATGACGCCGTCACGATGCTGATGGCGGCCCCGGGATGCAAGGTTTGCGTCTTGGCTGCTGGTTAGAGTTTAGACGGAGTCGATTCGGGTTTAGCTCTGTCAGCAGCTGCAGCCGCATGATTTGCCGCTCGCTGAAGCTTCTCTGACGAAATGCTGCCTCATGCTATGCCTGCCTTAATCTCGAAAACGTTAGTCATAGAATCAAGGACATCGCTCCAGTCGCAACCACAACTAGAAGATCTCCACCCCGCCAGCTCACCGCACCTAAGTAAATACAGTCAACCACCAGCAAATCTCGCATGGCTCCCACCCAATGAGCGCCACGCCCTTCAATCTCCCTACCAAAGCTTGTCACAATTGCCGGAAGCGACGCTGGAGATGCGACCGGTCGCTGCCAAGCTGTCAGAAGTGTTTGTCCGCCGGATCCGAGTGTCTCGGCTATGGGAAGCTGTTTGTGTGGAACCGCGGGGTTGCGAGCCGGGGAAAGATGATGGGGAAGGGCTATGAGGAAAAGATGGAGCAGGGCCGTGACGGCGGTGTAGGAGGACCCTCGGACCAGGAAGCCAAGGCCCACCATGTGCCAGTCTTAGTATGGGAGAACGACGGGCCCTCGCGACATCAACGAGATGCCGACTTTGAGGTTGTAGGCGCGGACTTTGCGTCGGCCATTGCGCGGATACCCGTGCAGCATCAGCATCAGCATCACGACACGACCATGACTTCCGGTGTGCAGAGGCCGTTGACGGATCCATTGGTGAATGACCTCGATCATAACTCACGATACTATCTATATCACTTTGCAACCCAGCTATGTGAAGTCATGGTCGTGTATGATGTGCCTGGACAGAACCCCATTCGGGAACTTATACCGGCAACATCAAAGTATCCGCTGCTCCTGCAAATCATTGTGGCAAATTCCGCGTTTCATGTTTTCAACATTACCCGCAACCCAATGGGTCAATCACCCTATCAGGGAGAACAGAGTCCAAGCGTGACGGCATATCATCAGGCTGTCAGTCGTTTCGGGGGACCGCCGGTTACGTCTTACAGGGACGCACTCGTCGCGAAGCAGCAAGCTCTTTCGCTCCTTGCTAGGAGCGTGGTCTCTGTGGATGCTTCAAACATTGACCTTATACTCATGACAATCTTGCTATTTGTCAATTATGCCCTGGTCGAATCCGGACGAGATAAGTGGAAGGTTCACATGGATGGTGCGGTGAATCTGATCAAGTTGTTGGGTAAACCGCCATATTTGCAACAGCCTATGAGCAGGCTTCGCCAGACGATACTTTCTGACCTTCTAGTCTTCTACATTCTTGGCTCGACGTTTAGCTTCACCACACTGCCTGCGTTGATCCCGGACACTATCGAACTGGAACCCATACTTCGTTATGCGGAGACAAACAACTACCTCTCATGTCCTGGACCCCTACTACGTATCATGCTCGAGTCGTTTGCTCTACCCGATGCACAGGGATCACCGTCGTCAGCACCGATTAACATCGACGAGCAAGTGGCTATGCTGCTCCAACGTGCACTGGACTTTCAGCCTGAGCTATGGTCACGCGAATTCCAACGTGCAGCGCCATTTGATAATATCGGCCAACGCTTCCGCATAGCCTCTGCACATCGTTCGGCAGTTTGCATCTATCTCGCACGCGTACTACCCTCGACAAACCCTCTTCTCGATCCAGCAAGCGGCAGTGCAATAGTCAACCTCACCAGTTTAGCAAATGACGTCGTTGAACATATATCGTACCTCAAGCCTGGAGATGCCCTTTTCAAATCAGTCTGCTGGCCGCTGTTCCTTGCTGGCGCCGAGTCCGAGGATCCTAGCCAGCGCGAATGGATCATGAATACGCTGGACGAGCTCTATGGACAGATGTTCTGGGGCTATTTGCATACATCCAAGCGCGTACTGGAAGAAATCTGGAGATTTAAAGACGAGGCAGGCGTTGGCGCACCCAACTGTTGGGTCGAAGAGGTCAAAGACTTTGGTAACGAGATTCTGATTGCTTGATCGGCACAAAAGCTCCGATTCAAAAGCCCCGACACAAGCCCCGACATAAAAGTCCCGACATAAAAGCAACTACAAGACAACAGCGCGTGGTAGTTGACGTTTCGCCTTGTGTAATTCAATGCTTTTGGTGCGTTGTTTTCATGGAAGTATGCCGTGCCACCAAATGGAAATACACGTGGTGGTACGGAACGCCGGGTCGCTAGAACTTCCGCACTCGACGTAACTTCAAACTATCGGTATCTTTATCCTGATGACACAAGACGAGTCACGCTCACCACTTTCTCCGAAGTGACATAGCCATCTCAAACACTGCGAATGGTGGCTTGCCAAGGATTAAGCTCATGCCTGACTAGTGAATGGCGCCGAAGTTTACCACTAGGCCGGTAATGAAACATGACGAACGGGTGGTCACGGACCCACGGAGTACAACACGCGATTGGGGCATGTGGCTCAGTGCAACCTCCCAAGATCTGCGAGGGGGCCAGACGAACACCTACTTCGACCTCATGCGCACGTCCGACTCACAACAAGTATGGCTTGTTGAGGCACTTGCTTGACACTGTTGTCCGACATACTGGAAACACAACAGCAATGTGCACATGGCTCTTCGCCATAGCCCTGGTGGCACCAAATACGTTTGCGCATCCTCTGGAACAGCAGAGTCGTTTGCATCTTCCCTATCAGCCTCTGATATCGATGGAAGGGAAGCCAAAAGGAGTCGGGTATCAATACGCTAACGGCCAACTGCCTCTACAAGCTCGTCCAAGGTGAGACTTAGCAATGTTTCTCTTGGCGCTTTCTATTATCGTCTGTATCCGTGACTTCATGCTGCATCGACTATTATCGTGCGATGCACGGGTCGTGGCAAGTACGACTCTTTCTTTCGTCACCGCGCACATGTCGCACCTACGCAAAAGGACGTGTAGGGGTTGCACCTAATTACTTTTGTTCTAAGAATGGCCACCATATGTATCTCAATAAGGTAGCGCACCTTGGGCCTACCTGCTTCTACCAATACCAATCCTCGCCGACACCCATATTCTTTTCATATTCACTCTGCCATGTTTTCTACCTCATTGTTACGGTCGTCTTTCTTATTAGCGCTGATCTCTAACACTTTTGCGCAAAGCTACTTGAACGTTACCAACCCAACACAACGCGCGGCGCTTGCACTTGATGCTTTGCAGTCATGGTATAATCCTAACACCGGTCTCTGGGAGACTACTGGGTGGTGGAACGGCGCAAATATCATGACTGTGGTTGGCGACTTTGCAATCGCGGACCCCGAAAACAATACACTTCAAACCCTGGCCCGCAATGTTTTTGCAACCACGTTGGTAAAGGCACCGGGTAAGAACCCGAATCCAGGAGTTGAGGATCGACGTGCACAGGGAAAGCCTGGCGTCGCGAGCTGGGGACGCTGGGGACAGGGACGTTGGGGAGCTTGGGGAGGTGAATACAAAAAATACCTGGATCCTAACACTGGCGAACCGCACACTTCGTATCCGACAAACTGGTATACTATATCAATGGCTCCGGCGGCAGCTATCGATAGTTCGGCTCCTAACGCAAGCGATTGGCTGGATGGATACTACGACGACGACCTTTGGTGGGCGCTCGCCTGGATCAACGCTTATGACGTCACCTTTAACACTCCCTATCTCAAACTCGCCGAAGACATCTTCCTTGCCGTTGCGCGTACATGGGGAACATACTGTTTCGGAGGCGGTATATACTGGAGCCATGAGAAAAACTACGTCAACGCCATTGCGAACGAGCTCTTCTTCAGCACCGCCGCACACCTGGCCACTCGTGTCGAGTTCCAAAAGCAAGTAGTCTACCGAGAATGGGCGGAGAAGAGTCTGAAGTGGTTCCTGCAGACTGGAATGCTCAACCAGAAGGGTACCATCAATGATGGCCTAACGAAGGACTGCAAGAACAACGGACAGACAACATGGTCGTACAACCAAGGTGTTATTCTGGGTGGTCTTGTGGAACTCCAAAAGGCATCACCATCACCAAAGAACCAGTTCATCGCTCTCGCATCACACATTGCGAATGCCGCTCTCGTCGAGCTCTCGGACCGTAAGGGTGTCATTCACGACGAATGCGAGCCCAACTGCGGTGCCGATGGTACACAATTCAAAGGTATCTTCATGCGCAACCTTGTCAAGTTGCAGGGAGCAGGCAAGGAAGACTTCAGAAAAGCGATCAATGCAAACGCGAATTCCATCTGGGAAAACGACAGGTCTGCCTTGGACAATGGGTTGAACGTGTTTAGCGTGGATTGGGCGGGGCCTTTTATTCAGCCCGCAAATGCGAGTACGCAGAGTTCGGCTATGGAGGCACTAATCGGTGCTGTGGTTGTTCCGTGTCGTGACTGCTAGACGGTCTGTGGTTAGTTTGATGATGCGTGGTTATGTACTTGGTATCTCTTTGGCAGATTAATGATATTTTGAGAATGCGAGGTCGGTGCTTTGAAATCGTAGACTTGATCGGTGAGACGTGATGCCGGAGGTTATCTCCTTACAAAAGTCTCATCATGGCTCATTCTAAAAGATTGGAAGGCCGCGAATACAGTATGCTGATGTGCAACGTGTTTGAGTCTGTCTTGGTAATGTGCTGTATTCTCCCTGCTTAGCGCAATGCAACTGCTTGTGACAATATACACACCTGCGTATTCTCCAGATGGCAGCTTCAAAGTACCTGTCTACGCGTACCTACGCCCTTTCCGATAGACCAAAGCTCAGCCGCTTATACAACACATTGGAGGCCTTGCAGCCTCAAAGCCCGGCATCTCGCGCGCGAACAGCCGACTTCCGCAAAAGCCTGATCGGTCCGTCGTGCTCTGCTGTGATTGGCTGTATGACGCAGTATACGGTTATATGTCCCCACCATCTTTGTAAGCCACACCTCCATCGTCTCACCACCGGACGAAAGTCCGTATCGATTTGTGCGGCTGAGAAGGGTTTATTTGGTGATGAAGAGGAGGATTTCAAAGCAAGATGATACGATGGGCGGGTATGTGGACAAGGCTGTAGGTAGGCAACCGTCTGCGGAGAAAGTTGGAACAGTGGAGCTAGAGAGTGTGGAGGTAGATAAATAGTCTGCCTCTCGCCTGAAGATTTGTTGTCAAGTACGAATAATTACATCTATCTACTCGACTATCAACCAAAACAGCCAGCCCCCAGTTCTAATCCTACTCCCCCAAACACTCAACCCAACCCAACAGCAACAATGTCAACCATCTCCCTCCACACCGTCGCCCTCCTCCCCCTCCTCTCCGGCCTAAGAAACGCCCACGCATTCATCACAAAAGCCTCCCTCCACTGCACAACAACCTCCACCTCCCCCGAGTCCCTCCTAACCGCCTCCCTGCACCCCACCATGAAAGACCTCCGCTACCAAGTCTACCGCTTCACCGACGCCGCAAAGTTCCTGCCCATCCGTCTCAACCCCGCCCTCGCAGACCGCGAGTTAAAAATCCCCGACGTGGAGCAGAGCTTCGAGGAGCTATTGGAGAGGATCCAAAAGACGATTCGCCATTTGGAAGAGTACAAGGCGAGTGACTTTGATGGCGTGGGCAGCGAGGATGTTATCGAGGTCAAATTTCCCGGGGGAAAGGGGTTTAAGATGGGAGTGGCGGATCATGTGGCGCGGTACTCGCATCCGAATTTTTGGTAAGTGCTTGTGTGGATGTGGGGTGGGATGGTCGAGAAGGGGGGACAGTTATGCTGACGGTCATGTGCAGGTTTCATGTCACGACTACGTATGCGATTTTGAGGATGAAGGGCGTGGATGTGGGGAAGCTTGACTTTCTGAATGGGGCGGGGGAGATTGAGATTTTGGATATGGAGTAAGCATGGAGTGGAGCGGGATAAGTTAGTGACAAGTCGTTTGGAGGTCGGTTTAGATTGGAATAGACGCAGTTCAGTAGTAGGTGGGGAATGTTGTGAGTTTGCGGGTGGTACAGCAAGCTTTAAGGGATATTTGGCAGAAAAGCTGCACAGTGCACAAAACCAATGGATAGAAGTGTTGTTTCTTTGAACTGCTGACGACATGATATGTGCTTTCAATTTTATGCTATATAAACAAAGTGCAGGAGTGGTTACCGACCGACTAATTAGCACAGCTTGGTAATGGTGGCTGTGGTGGCTTGTTCTTTCCATTTGGGTCAACCGTACCCTGATCTGTATACCTGGGAAGTCATCATATTATACACTCTAACTATCCTATGTTGCGACTGACATAGCTTGCCTTTTTCAGCCTCTGTGTACCATAGAAGGAGAGCTTTGCAGGGCTGGCTCGACGATTAAACTCTGTCGACACCTCGTACAGATACTGCCATCCGTTGCGTTGATGATTTAGCACGTGCAACACGCTATGGAACGACCATGGCTAGTAATCTCCTCTAGAGGACACCTGCATATACGCTAACGACCTAAATTAATTTTCTCTATATCATGTACGCACCGGGTTTCCATGTTCAGACCCAAAGATAGAGAATACTAAAAAGAGCACGGAGAAGTGTTGGGAGTGCACAAGTGGGGCTTTAATCAAATTTATTGGAATGCATGTTGACGGCGTGGTTGGGACACTGTTGTGGTGGACGTAGAAAGGCACATAGACGCGTCGAGGCCAAGAGGAATATGGTTACAATGCCAGTTTCAATACTTCGCTGTCAGTTCCTGTTATGAGGCATGTCTGGATACTTGCTACTAGCGGCGTGTTCTAGAAAATACGCCTCGAGGTTGTCAATATACTTTGTAGTTCACATGTGTGTACATAATATGTGCACTCGTTTGGTACCTGATTTCAGCGGTCAATAGAATGCATCCTAGTCGCTCAAAATTGTGCTTTGAATATTAACAAGAGTATTCAAAATCTAAGTTTCTGTGATCACATCTTCTAATATGCTTCTATGTTGGGGTTCACTGTCAGCAGCGAAGTACCAGATGTCGCATAGTTCCTTCAATGTATGCAATACAAAGATCAGCAAATTTCTGTCTGTGACGACGAGAAAGATACATAAAATGCTGCAAGACTATCCCTTCTAACAGCATGTACAAGAACTTCAACGAGTCTCCCACATCATCTTCTCTCTGGCAGAGCAACGAGATCCTACAACACAACACGACAACAAGACTCCCGAACAACGACAATCCACACTGCGAAGAGTAGTATTTCACTGTTACAGTACTCGAACCAGTATCTATCAATACTTTCAAGCTCCTCAACACACAAACAACATGTGCGAATCCTGGCAGGAAGAGTACAAGTGCGGATGCGTCGAGGTAGTCGTCCTGGTTCTATGCAACCCACAGTGTCCGACGCACATGCAGATTCGGTGGCCAACATACGTCCAAGTTGCACAGAAATGCGAGTGGCATGGAGGCGCGACCAAATCGTCTCTCAGATACCCTCCGGAGAAGTATACAGGGCAGAAGAAAGTGAGCAAATAGCACATGAGACTGGGTAGCACAGAGTAGGTAGATTTGGGGGTGGGGGGACAAGATGGCTGAAAGGGCGGATATAGGGGCTTCAGATGGCTGAATATGATCACTAAGAGGCATCGTGTGCCACGCATCAAGCATACTCGTATGAAACAATTAATATTATATGTGTCGTGGACACGTACAAACCTACGAAAGCTTATTTCCGAGCTAATATATCATACTCTGTACTCTTATACCCCTTCCAAGACCTCTGCCCTCTGATAGCAATGCCTTCTAAACACCGGATCACCCGGCGACTTCAATCTCCCCAATCTGCGTACCACCTCCAGAGCATACATATTCGGCAGATAATACTTTGTTATACAAATCTTTGTGCTGCAAACCTTGCAATCAATACCAATTCGCTCCCGTCCGTTTCCCGCAGCGAAAGCATCCTCCCACTCATGCACGAAACGCTCTATGATCAACGAGTCGGTGGTTGCCATATGCGGACATATCTCAAGACGCGCCTTTCGCAGTGCTCTACGTAGCGTACTCGCTGTGAGCTGTAGCCTAGCGTTTTGAGCCGTGAGGAACGCCGTAGAGCGGATTGTGATCTTCGAAGTCCTACGTTCGACGAATACGGTGGGAGGCGAGAAGAACACGGGTCGGGTAGCTGGAAACGATCTCGTGGGCCAGTTCCGGTCCGGTCGGACAGCAAGTTCCACTCCTCTGTAGGAGGTGTATGTTCTATCGAAGACGCAGCAGCATTCCTTGCATTCGTAAGCCGTGGAGCGGATGTTTTTGTCTTTGGGGTGTGCATTGGCGACATTCTTCAATCGGATGAAGTGGCTGTATCGAAAAAGGCGGTGGGCGCATATTCTGAGTGGGCTGTCGAGCTTTTCGAAACATATCCGTAGGTGCCGTGGCAGTGAGGAGGTGTGGTTGGGATAATTCTTGCGGGAGTGTGAGGACGCGCACCTGACGCACCAGAGAAACCCAAGTTGACGGTTGAGCCATTGGGTTCGACTTTTGTAGAAGTGGTCACGGTTTGTTCTGTCGGATATCTGCGCTGAGCTTTTCTGGTCTACGGCTAGGCCTTTAGGATAAAGGACTTTGAGGTATTTGGAGGTTGAAAGCGCGAAGCAGCTGCGGTCGGCCTCGTCAAGGTACTCTCCGATGCGCTCAACGATTTCATTTGGGAGAGTGTATAGTGGACATGATCGCGTATTCGTTTTGTAGTTTCTTCGTGCCCGCGAGAATGCCTGGAAGAGTACCATGACAGGTGCTTGTATATGCCAGATGTATCTGTTGGGGTTGCCGAAGAATACTGAAATATCCTTGTTTCCAGTCTGTGCAGATTATGTTTATAATCGCTTCCATTCGTTGTGGCAAAGAGAGGTACTTTGATGGTACCGAGACGATATTTGCGTGGATCAGTCAGCCAAATCCATGGATGATACTGCCACAACGAGTAAGTTACGTTTCCAATTGCAATGGTTGTGCATATCTGCTCCCAGCAAAATGATTGTAGAATTATCCAGTCGAGCAGCTCAAACCGCGCCTGCGTCTTTCACCACATATCGAGTGCATTGACTTAACATTCTGAGGTGACGTGTTTCGATACCATCTATTTATATGACATGAGATCGTCGGCTCAAATTGGCTCGACGTTATGGAACTTTGGGCGGATGAGCTTTTCGGTCAACGATCTCTCGTGCGCATTAGTTCATGCCTCAACATAATGGGGTCCATAGCCAATGTTGAGATGCAGTTGAAAGCTAGGGCTTACATCAATACGTAGTGAAACTCTTTCGGAAGTGGGTAGGATCAGCAATGGTACGACTTGGATGCAGCTGCTGGTCTGTAGGTGGTACAGGAAGCTCGCTTCCACCGTATCTTCTTACAGAAGAGCTCGTTTCTCTAGACTACAAAATATAAAATCTATGTAGTAGCTGAGATTGAGATCTTTGCATACGAAACTACAGAATCGTTCATCACCCATTTTCTACTCGAAGTTCTTTTCAAGGTTTATCCACTTTACGTCTACTCCATCTACTCCATCACATACCATACGTTACATGGCTCCCCCGCCCCCCATTCGCCCCTATTTGACAATGTTACTTCAATAAAGAAGGCGTAGCCTGCATGCTCAAGTTCAATAGAGTTTGGGCTGGCGAATTCACCTCATACCTTATCCTTCAACCACGTTCCATCCCCTCACCTGTGCAACCACCCAACCTCCTCAAGGCACAAACACTTCTCGTTCCCATCAATACATCAGTACCCAAAATGCCCAATTTTTTAGGCCTCACATCACGATCAATACCCAATACCCAAAGTAACCAACACCAGCCCCCAGAATTCTTGCATTAGCTCACAGCACACATCCCGGCTCATCCCAAAACAGCAACCCGCCCCTCACCCAACGGAACCTCATCGGACCAACAAACCCCACCTCAGCACTGCACCACAGCTTTTACCCCTCACGCTACCCCACAGAAAACTAACTGCAGCCACCCAGGTGGCCCAACTGCAGTTCCCGTCTGCCCGCGGCATATGATGTGTTTGGCAAAAAAACCATGCTCGCCAAGGTAAATACTGGGCTGGGGGTGGATAGGCTGGGCAAGATGAAGCAAGCTGAGGCGTCGTCGTCGTCGCCTTCGCTATCGTCGGCATCGGGTATTGAACACTCGGCGCATCGCTGCCGTTTTTGACGTTGTAGTCGCCACAGCGGGTTATTGTAAAAAGTCTGGGTTCCCGTGAGGAAAGTTGCTTGTGCCTCATAATTTCTAGTATTGAATAGCGTATATACCTACATAAATCGCTACCATGTCATGTACGTCCCAACTATGCGCCTATACAATGTAGCCAGCAGCTAACCACTACCACCACGCAGCCAAACACTTCATCCATGACCCCTCCCACCTCGTGAATACTGCCCTCCTCAGTATCCCCCTGACCAACCCCTCCGTCCAATGCGACATCACCAACAAGATAATCTACCGTAAAGCCAGCGATAGCGCCTCGCAAGTCTCCATCGTCTCTGGCGGCGGCAGCGGGCACGAACCATCCTTTGCGTCCTTTGTAGGAGCCGGCCTACTCTCGGGCGCCGTCGCAGGCACGATATTCGCGTCGCCGAGCGCCGAGCAGATCCGAAGATGTATACTGCATCGGGTGCAAAAGGACAAGGGCGTTTTGGTTATTGTGATGAATTATACGGGTGACGTATTGAACTTTGGCATGGCGGTGGAGAAGGCGCGCGCGGCGGGATTTGACGTCGATATGGTGGTTGTGGGGGACGATGCTGGGGTGGGGAGGGCGAAGGGAGGGAAGGTAGGGAGGAGGGGGATTGCGGGGACGGTGTTAGTGCAGAAGATTGCTGGGGCGTTGGCGGCGAAAGGGTATGTTGTTGAGTCTGTTGGCTGCATGGTTGGGTATGAGATGAGTGGAATGGCTAACGGGGTGTAGGGCGAGTCTGAAAGATGTGACACGAATTGCGCGACTTGTTGCTGATAATACCGTTTCGATTGGATCCTCGCTGGCGCATGTCCATGTTCCGGGCCGCCGGGAGCCAGAAGGCGATGAGCTGAAAGACGGCCAGGTCGAGATTGGAATGGGTATTCACAATGAAGCTGGCTCCGAACGCAAATCGACCGATCTCCCGGGGCTGGTCAAGACGATGCTGTCGCATTGCCTAGATGTCGCGGACCAAGATCGGAGCTTCTCCAGAATTACCGATAAGGACGAAGTTGTGCTGCTGGTCAACAATCTAGGAGGCGTTAGTCCGTTGGAGCTGAGCGGTATCACGCATGAAGTGGTCGAGCAGTTGGCGGGTAGCTTCAAGATCAAACCTGTGCGCATACTCGCGGGCACTTTCATGACCAGCTTGAACGGATTGGGCTTTAGCATTAGCTTGCTTAGAGTCGCCGATACGGGATCAGTAGGCGCTTCCATGCTCGAGCTGCTTGATGCGCCTGCCGAAGCAAGTGGCTGGTCCGCAGCGATCAGTAGTAGCACATGGGCAAGACAGGGGGAAGCAAAAAAAAGTGAAGAACAAGTAGACGAAGAGGAAATCCAGCCTAGCACTTTGAGAGGTAAGTTACAAGGTTGCTAAATACAGTCGCGTAGGGCGTGCTAACCTGGCCGCAGTCAATTATGCGCAGGCGAACTCGACCTTGACAACTGCGTTGAACCGACTCATAGAAGCGGAGCCAGACGTCACTAGATATGACACGATAGTGGGAGACGGCGATTGCGGTATTGGACTCAAGCGCGGAGCTGAAGGTAGGATCTGGTCACGTGTGCATTGTTGCCTGGTGCTGACACCCTATAGCAATCCTGAAAATGCTCGAAACGGCAAAGGAAACAGATGATCTGCTGATCCTTGTGAATCACATCATTCAAGTGGTCGAAGTGGCAATGGATGGCACGTCAGGCGCCATCTACGCCATCTTCTTGAACGCCCTAGCCCACGGATTGCGACAGAACGCACCCTCATCGCCACAACCAGTGACCCCTGCTATCTGGGCCAAGGCTCTTGACTCATCGCTCAAAGCACTTGGCAAGTACACGCCTGCGAAACCCGGGGATCGAACGCTCATGGACGCTCTCTACCCGTTCGTGGAGACACTCTCCAAGACTGACGACATCGACAAAGCGGCTGCAGCGGCGCAGATTGGAGCGCAAGGGACCAAGGGTATGAAAGCGAGTTTGGGGCGAACGGTGTATGTTGGAGGCGAAGGGTTCCAAGAAGTGCCAGACCCAGGCGCGCATGGGCTTGCGGAGCTTCTGCTGGGCCTGAGTGACGGATTGAAGAAGTAGAATGGAGCACTGATGAGGGCGTAGGAGGGTATCGTTGTTTGATTCGTTCGGCGGTGACAGCCGTCATCGTGACGGCTATGTAACTTTTAATTCAATCCAGCCCCAAATCGTATACGCCATGGTCTCTCACTTCCATCCAGTCCATAGCGCAGATACGTCTATGACAACAAAACGAGAATGACCGAGTCTCCTCGCAAAAACCTACACATAGTCAGTGCGTATTCGGGTATATAGGGTGCAGTTCAGACGCACAGCTTGGAAATGAAGCGGTCCTTGTTAACCTTCCGTCCGTAACTACCGTTGGCTAACCGTGGCGTCTCGGTCCACATTTCCTTTGCGTTTTCGAGGACCATGTTGCAGTGGCGGTCAAAAGCCTTGACGCGCGCAAGAATCTTTCTGTTGTTTCGGCAAGAGATCAGCACCTGGGTGCGCGATCTAACGGCGGTCTGGAGGATGGATAGGGGGCCGGTCGTGAGTTCATGCTCTTCGACTTGAGCAACCTCATATTCTCTGGGCAACAATGTCAGGACATGAACTTAGTGTGAATGGTAAGGCTATACTATACGTACGTCAACTCGGAGCGTGGCTTGGAAAGAAGCTCTCTGCGCAACATTAGCATACATATCAAGACAAACGGCGGGTATGGGTACGTACTGGATCTTTGCGTCCACCATGATGTCGACTTGGGTAATGTGGGTGGGAGGTCTGGAGGAACAAGCTCGGCAACTATTACTCGTAAGTTTCCCCGTCGTTTGAGCTTCTGCCAACAGAAATTTGATATGCAGCTTAAAGAGGCAACGCGCAAGGGTGACACACATGCAATAAAAGGCTTGCACGGGCCAGGGAGAAGTGACTGACCTAGTACAAAGAGGAGGAATACCACGGCAACGAGCTTGGATGGAGGTGGAGCGGTCGGCGATGGACGTGAAGGGCGATTGAAGTGAGCAAGCTTGGCTTAGATGGCGCTGGGACCGCAGTCTCTTTCGCTTACCCGCCAATTAAGACGTGTCGAATTGTGGGCCCCAAGACTGGGCTGGAAGGTGCGTCACGCGTCGTACCTTCCCGGCGTTAGCTTAGCGCGGATATCTAGTGTTAAACCTCCGACATGGACAAGCTCGTGCCGCCATCTTCACTTTCACACACACGACATCTTTACGACGCCCTTACGCTCCTTTTCTTTCGCTGTTCTACGCGTGCTGCTGCCTAGTTTGGGGGATTTCCGTTCGGACCTATTTAAAGAGTCACGTTTCCCCGCCTTCCTGGACGCCCTTGGTCTCGCTTCCTTTTTGGTCCACCTAAAACGCGTTCGCGATGATCGCACGCCAACCACCGATCGCGATTCAACATTGACCACGACTAGTCCGCCCACGACGCCCTTGTTGTCTCCTTCGCAAGACGGCCTGCCTTTAGCATCGTCAACTTTACAGGCAACAATGTCGACTCCATCAAGTACCGCACCGGAGACGGACGGGATGCCGCAAACATCGACACCGTCCGCTGGCGCTGACGAGGGCTCAATGGACGAGATACCCCGTAGGCAAATGAGAGGCAAGCCTACCTAGTCGTCCGTCACATCCTCATCTAACATAGCCCCTCGTACAGTCAAGGTACTCTACACATTCGATCACGAGAACAAGTCGAATTGCCTGGCCCGTCTGCCGAGTGTTCTCAGCGTGCCTGTTGTGTCGCTGGATGAGACAACCGAAGTCGGAGTTATCGAACTCAAGACGTGCATTCAGGCTATTGTTGCTGCAAGGTGGGCCGTCTCCGATACTTATCGGTCTTACAGAACACATTGCTCACCGCTGTAGTCCAGAGCTGGTCGCCAAACTAGGGCATGATTACACCGTCTACGCTTACGACTTCTCCGAGTACGAAACGCCGCTTGTCGGCCAGGGCATGCTGTCGTGGATTCTTGCCTCAGCGTCGTCGACCCCCAATGCACCCGCCAAAGACTCCCAAACCATGGTCACTGGTCGTGTGTGCAAGAACATCCTTGGCATATTCTCGAATGGTATCAAAGAGACTCTCGAGGTTAAACTGAAACTAGTCCCTGTGCCAACATGTATGCAAAAGGAATATGTCGAGAACATGGAGCGGTATCATAGTCTCAGTCAGTTGATGCCTGAAGGGTTCGACTACAATGCCTGGTCGGACTTTCTCAAAGAGAACCCAATGCTAAGCCACCTGGCCCAACCAACTCCCGGCTATCCCGCACAGCCATCGCCGCGCGCTTCTACCGGTGGTGTCGAGCCGTTTCATCAGATGCTTACCCGCCAGAGTCCATCCCAGGAGTCTTCCCGTAATGATTCTTTCTATGACCAGACGGGCGTACCCTTCATGTCTCAACCCACGCGACCCTCGAGCCCTGCCATGAGCACCATCTCATTCCACCATTACCAATACAACCCACCCTCACGGCCTGCATCACGAACCTCTGTCCGAAGTGAGGCCGTCCCACCCCCTCAGCCGTTCCCGTTCAGCGATCCCTATGTCGTCGAGCAACAGGAAGAAGGACCTCCAAAGAAGAGGGCGCGCATCACCCAAACTACGAGACCGAGAAACACGCCGTTGACTGCGCATAACGATTCACTTCGGGTGACTGCCAGCACAGCTGCCTCTGTACGCTTGCTCAAGCCGGCTCTCAGTGCTTCAGGAGCTGCTGCTGATATGGTCCCACGTGCCCCAACCCCCCGTCCAGGCGAGAAGCAAAATAGGAGAGGAATGCGTCGCCCACCAGCGCCAAGTGCGTTACGACATGGATCCATGGATAGACCACGGTACATGTCTCCGTATGAAAACGGGCCGTACTCCGACAACGCCATGGAATCAGCGGATGAAAGAGATGGTAGTCCCAGCGAGACCCCTCGAGAAATGCCCTCCTCGCCTCCGATTGCACCACATCGAACCATATCGCCTGCTCCTTCCAGCCCAAACCTACCCACGTTATCCATGAACGACTCTGGCTTCGTTAGCGACATGCCCACAGGACGGGAGGGTACGGATCTTGGGGAGAAATCATGGCACCGAAAATCCGCAATACAGCCAATCGCCGAAAGCATTGAGATGGATTTGGGCAGCACACAAGGGTTCGACTTTGATACCATGGACCAGGATATGTTCAATTCGGTCTATTTCCAAGAGGAAAATACCAAGGACGACAATGATCTCATGTCCAGGATGTCGATGCTACAGCAGGATAATGACCATGTGGTCAGGCAGAACGGAACTACTGATGCTTTTGCATTTGGTTCGATAAATCAGACCCAGGTTCAGGATCTGTCACGCGCAACTGCATCTACCGCCGGCTCTCCCGATGCCACCGTCTCGCATGTCTCCCCCACCGCCGAAAGCGAGGCACAGATGTTTAGTCGATCCGCTACCCCAAACCTTCCTGTCAAGCAGTCGAAACCATCGAAACCAAGAGGGCTTCCAAGGTCGCATACATGGTCGGGTACAGGCGAGCCCATGTCCGATGCGGCCACACCGTCGGAGTATGGTGGACCTCGCAGTGGATCCGGTGCTAAGAGGAAGAGATACATCAAGGATCGGTTAGATGCAGCCATTGCAAAAGGCGAGATGCCACCACACTGTGTCAACTGTGGAGAGATCGATACCCCTACTTGGAGGAAAGCTTATACTCGTGTGGAGAATGGATCACCCACTGGACTTGAATTGTCGACTGATTCAGCCGGTACCGACATTATTGCGTACGAACTGGTAGAACCGTCTACCGACAGCGACGGCGAGCCACGATACCGCATATTCAAAAACAACTTGACCCGCGAAGACAAGGACCTGATGGCGGCGAAGTCAACTAACGCGTTTGAGGAGCTTAATCTCTGTAATCCATGCGGACTCTGGCTTATTAAGAAGTTTTCAATGAGGCCGCAGAAGGTTTGGGATAGGGCTGCGCGGTTGGCGAAACGCAAGAGGGACCAGAAGATAGGAGCTCGCTCCAAGTCCATGGCCGGCGATGAGCTCATGTCTGACGCACCCTTGCCAGAATCCGAGCCTGCTATGCCAGTCGAGCAAGAGCTGGGTGATACCTCTCTTGAAAAGAACTATGATGGAGCAATGGCACCACCAAATGGTCTGCCTGGTCTGCGTGAACAGGCTGCATTCCAGCGAGCTATGCAATCTAGCCCTGCCGGCGTTCGAGGATCCAAGGCCTCGCCCATTGACCTTGAACATGACCTTACACCAAAGCCTACCAGACGGATACTGTTCCCCTCGCCCGGGAAGCAAGGCCAAGAAAAGACCCTTCAGCAACCGCCGCCTCCGGTCGCCGCTCCTATGCATGTACATGATGACGACGCCCCAAAAAGGCCCCGTTGTCAACGATGCAAAGAGCTCAAGCGAGGTTGCGACCGGGAGAGACCTTGTGGCCGTTGTCGACATGCTGGAATAGGTCACGACGGTTGCATTCCCATTGTGACCAAGCAAACAAACTGGTTTGAGCAGCCTGTAATACAAGTCGCCACTATTGATGACGAAAATCCCGATAAAGAGAACTGCCCACCTCCTTCTACCACAGGACGAGATGAACTTGCTCACCTTTTTGAAGATGCGGTGTCGCCAAAGACTACGCCAAAGAAGGACCTGGGCTCCCAAGATCTTTTGAAGACGCCCACTCCAAGCACCCGGCAGCGCGCCACGTTGACACCAAAACGAGGTGAACTCGCTGCTACACCCTCCCGCAGCATGTTTACCCCTCGAGGAACTCGTGCGGCGACAATTGCACCCGATACACCGTTTACACGTTCACTCAATGCGCTATTATCTGACCATCCTATCTCGTCTCCTTCCCAAGCCATAGACTTTTCTGAATTTCCCACTTTCACTACGCCCGGTCGTAGCGCTGCCGAATTCAGTCAGTTCCTGCCCGACGACTTCCTCTCGAGCGATATGCCCGTAAATAGCTCCCCATCAAAGACGGGCTCATTGGGCCCAGGCTTCGATCTCTACGAGGACCCCAATACATCTTCCGCCGCTGGTCTGTGGAACGGGGAGAACATCTTCGGTAACGAAACCATGATGTTGACCATGGAGAATGGTTCCATACGCGGTAGTCTCGATGCCGACAACGGTCCCGATGCAGCTGCCTTGCTCAAGATGAACTACGGTGGCATGACTGTAGATTTTGCAGCCATGATTGAGGAGGTGGTCGGTGCGTCGAACAAGGACATGGAATTGAACGATGCCTCGAGAGAGGACGAGGACGATGTCAAGCCCGCTGTACCCATAAGCCCGGAAGCTGAGAGTCAGTGTGTTGGCAAGACACCCGAGGAGCCTACTTCCGTGTGAAGTTGATTACCGCGTTTACGATTGTGTCCTTCCATACCCAGCGTTTTTTTTTTGAGTTTTTCTCCTTCTTTCTCTCTTAGACTTTAGTTTTTTGCTCTTTTCCCCTGCGAAGGCGTTTACAGCGATGGAAACATGAAAGCGCGGCTGGTGGACATACATCATCACCAGCACAAACATGATTTAAAGGAAACGACAAGGTCACGAATAGTAGCAGTATTTGCAATTGTATAATTAGATAGGTTTTTTTTTTCGTATCGAGACTGCTCATCGCATCCTACCATTGTGGGAGGTGGCGATGGCGTGCAAAATACATGCTTTGTAATACGTCAATATATCTGACGTGTATGTCTGAAGTGACAAGGTGTTGTGGTTATGTGCTGACCGCCAGTATCAAAGAAAGGTTGTTAATATATGATCAAGAGCCAGAACGCAATACAGACACATATCAAGATAACATACAAACATGACTGCGCAACTTTGCCCTATCCGGGGATACAAGACCAAGACCATGTGGTCGTCGGTACCAAGCTTTCCAGACCATGTGCGAAAAACGCTTCTGAAGACTGGCCAAGAGCTCGGCGACACCATCAAGACCGCAAAGTCTGTCAAGACTTTCAAGGCTGTTAAGAACATAATTCAAGGTTGTAACTATACTATAGCGGTGTTGGAGTATGGGGTAAAACTCAGATTAGAAGTTTGAGCATATTTAGTATAGGTAGTTAGCATGGAGTAGAAATAAGGAGTGGGAGTGGGAGTGGGAGTGGGAATGAGGAGTGAGGAGTAAATAAGTGGATGGGAAGTGGGGGTGGAGGAGTCGCTGATGTATCCTCAACGGTGGTGTAGCGGGATTCAGCGTAGAACAGATGCTTAGTCTTGTCTAGCTGTTATAACATGAATTCATGTAGATGTAGTTGGTACCGAACAATATCATTCTCTGTTTGTCAAGTGCACGGTTTTGCTGCATGATAGCAAACGCTAGCAGAAGCTATCATTGATTCCTCATCTTATGGTTAATCCAAACCTCCTTCATCCTACGATGATGACTCCCCGAGTTTAATCTCCCCCTCAAACCCATTCACATGCATGAAATTCGCCCTCAACGGCGTCACACTAGTAAACCCCTGCGCGACCGCCCACCCATCATTCCCAGGTTCACTCGCCTCTACACTCTCATACACATCCTTGAAAGATGGTGCCCATTTGAAGTGCTTATGCGTATACCTCGCATGCGAAAGCCCCGTCGGCGTCTCCGTCCCCGAGTCCGTGCCGCCCTGCATGCCTGAATTAGACCTAAGTTCCTTCTTGCCCAACTTCTCTTCCTGCCTGCGTATCTGGCCTTCAATGTCCGCGGGGGTATCATCGGCCTCGGACGGCACCTCGACGACCTGGAAGCAAGAACCGGATTTCCAAGAGTTCTGAAGCATGTTTGTCCATAGGATCTTGCGGGACCCTACGTTCTCGACCAGAGGTACGTTGACGGAGTAGAGGTGCGTGGTGGCGTCCCAATTGTCCCAGAGGTGTTGGATTATCTTTGCGCTGAGTTCAGAGGCCCCGCTGATGATGTTGGCGTCGTGGTTGCGGTCGAAGAAGGCGTAGGATAGGGCGATGGATTTCATGCCGCAGACGGCTGCTTCCATTGCGCCGCCAATTGTGCCCGATGAGAGGGAGAAGACGGCTGTCGAATTGCGGCCGTAGTTTGGCCCGGAGAGGACGAGGTCGATGGGGCCGCGCTCGGTGAAGTAGTGGTATAGACCGATTTGTACGCATGAGGCGGGCGTTGAGTCGACGAGCACCCATTCTTCTTCGTTAGAGGAGGGTGGGAGCGGGGAGTTGTGCGTTGTGCCGTGGTTGGTAAGACGACCTTCAGAGGTGGTTTGGAGGGGGGCAGGGCGGTAGTATGTTGGTTGTATCTACGAATGTGAGTATGATGAGGCATGGAAGCGGTGGGAGAAGGAGTCTCGAGGATGGTTGGAAAATGTACATACCGACTTGCCAACAAGATGTGCCTTGCCTATCCACGATCGTTGCGTATGCGGAAGAATTACCGATACGGTATGTCCATACTTTTGCAGTGTTGATACCAACGAGTGTACGTAGGGCGAGGACTGGTCTGATGGCGGGCCATCGTCGTTGGTCACCTTTATCGGCGTTAGTCGCTGCCATTGAGATGTCTCACATGATCGTTACTTACAAGGATATGCATGTTTTGTGTATAGATGTTGATTTATGAGGTTTGAAGTCCTTTGTTGTGTATTGGAGGACAACAGAGGTAGAGGGGCAGAATCGACAGGCGCTATCGATAAAGTCCCGAGTTGGTCACCGCCCCCGGTCAATCACGTCAACACCACGCTCGTGTCGGCGATATAGCGTGGCCATCTTCAATTAATTTTAGATTGTATCAACGTGCTGTAATACGATAATAGAAGCTATATGACTTGTCACCGGTACCTGCGCCATGGATAGATCCGCTGATGCTCCCTGCGTGCCGCGACGATCAGGGCTTATATGGCCGGCAAACCTCCGACCACCTAGCTTCACGGCAACACGACTTATGACATATACAGGACTGAGGAATTGATGACGGGCGTTTGTAAGTGATGCCGGACTTCTCTTCGCATCTCCATGTTCAAACGCTCATCACTTGCATTCGGGGAGGACAGCCATGGCCCCTCCCCCTTCCGAGCCCGCACCATAGCCGGCACTTGATACACAACCTCTGAACTGGAAGCTCCTGCAGACCGGGAGAGCTAGCTGTGTATAGCCAAGTCCAGGCAACGTTTCCGGACGCGAGAGCGTAGAGCCGCAGGTCCCCTCAGACACCCTATTCTCGGTGTTCGCATTTTCGGATCCCCGCCGGCGCCCGCATGCGGTGAAGTCACAGTGTTTGAAACCGTAAAGCAAGACACAGATACATATATAGAGATGGGCAATGAAAGCTAGAGATAATTCAAGATACCCATTCCATTCCTACTTTACCAACAAATTCAAAATCCATCCTTTGACCCGCTCCCAAACTTCCAAGTCAAACAATTGAACGAACCCAACATCACATCACCAACCCACGTGACTCTATCAAAATGGTTGTCCACGTCCCCACCGCTTCCCTCGAAGGCCAAGTCGCCCTCATCACCGGTGCCGGCCGCGGTATCGGTCGAGGCTGCGCCATCGAACTGGGCAAGCGCGGAGCCTCCGTCGTCGTAAACTACGTCTCCTCCGAAGGCCCAGCCAACGAAGTATGCGAGATTATCAAGGGATTCAACAACGGCGCGAAAGCCATCGCCATCAAAGCCGACGTCTCCAAAGTGAGCGAGATTCACAGACTATTCGAGGAAGCCAAGAAGGCATTTGGCAAAATCAACATCGTCATGAGCAACTCGGGAACTGAGAGCTGGGACGTCACAGAAGAAATCACCGAGGAGAAGTACGATCACGTATTCAACTTGAACACCAGGGCGCAATTCTTCGTCGGTCAAACAGCATACAAGTACATCGAGGACAACGGTCGTATCATCCTTATGAGCTCTATTGCTGCCGGTCTACTGGGTGTCAAGGATCACGCTCTTTACAATGCTTCTAAGATGGCGGTCATTGGATTCATCAAGGCGTTTGCGACCGACTTTGGAAAACGCGGTATCACTGTCAACGGTGTCGCCCCAGGAGGCATCAAATCTGACATGTTCACCCAAAATGCTTGGCATTATATCCCAGGAGGTAGCCCTGACTGGCCCGCTGAGAAGATTGAGACATTGATGGCGAACCATTGCCCTCTTGGACGTTGTGCGGTTCCGGAAGACGTGGCGCGAGTTGTAGCGTTTTTGGCTTCTGAGGACGGTGGCTGGGTAAACGGGCAGGTGCTGACTATCTCCGGTGGCTCTTCGCAGTAATTGAATGCTGTTGAGAATGACTGGATTAATGGGGATGGATATGTATGTATCAGAACCACAAAAATGAAGTTTGACATACACGTGATCTTCACTTCTGAATTGTGGATTTGTGGATTCTTTTCATATGTACACCATGTATATACATGGACTTGGCCTATTCCTAAGTACCATGACGTAAATTCGCCATTTTGCCATGATGCGACTCGTCTTGTGATGGTCAAGTACATGTGCCATGTATCACACACTTAGGGAACCCCCACCCAACCCTCCCAGAGCAAGGCATGCCTGCACACATATATCATTACTGTAGGGAGAACTGACATTATATCTCCGAATGAACGGACAAAAATTATATCAGTCATGGCCCCTGAATGTACTAGAGCAGTCATGTGACACTTGTATCGCAGGACACGAACGATGACATCAACACATCAACACTCTGTCCTAATCATTTCCACGAGTAATCATACATGCACACAGGCAAAGCGTAGGGTAGCCTGCGTTATCTCTATGTGATCTCGTCCGGACGCTGGAATCATGCGAGTATCTCCGGTTCGCGATGTAGGTGCGGAGGAGTGGTATCGCGGCGGACAGTACCAGTATTTTGGTTTTGTGATCGTAATATGGTCTACTGCTCATTTTCACGTGTTTCAGTGGATGGTATAGCTGTGTGTGAGCGCAACCACTTTCACGAGAACAGTATAAGCATTGATTCTCATTTCTCACGACCTTACGAGAATGACGAGAGACACGAATGTATTGGAATGACGTTGGATGTAATTGATATATTGTATATTAGAAGTATAACCGGGCAACTACCTGTATGTGCCGTGGGTATCTAAATGAAAACCATATGCCTGATGGTGGCCCGATCAAACGCCGTGATCAAAGGCCCGCTGGATAAGGAATGTCTACTGATCAAAGTTGAAAAATGCATCGTCAAAGGATGACTGCTCGGGATTCTCGTATTCGTCCATGTTGAATAGATCTTCGAGATCATCAGTAGCCATGGTACCCATCATGTCGTCATTGGCACTTGTTTCTTCCTTCTTCTCTTCGGGTGGCGGCTGGGCTGCGGGCTTTGGTTCTTCGGGTTTCGGTGCTGGCTCTGGCTCTGGCTCTGGCGCGGGTTTGACAGCCGTGTTCGCGTTCGTATCTGTATTCGTGTTTGTTTTGCTGTCAGTGGTCATATCGAGGCCTGGGAGATCAGGCATGGTAAAGTCAATATCCATGTTCGAGGTTTGATTCGCATTGTCGTCGACGCTGTCCTTTGCGAAGTCCTCGAGACCGCGCAGCAGTGAGGGTTCATCGTTGCCGTCGTCAAGGTTGAAGTGGATGTCGTCGGTGGTATCCATCATGTCGTTGTGCGTGTTGCTGTCGTTGGTCTCATCCATGTGATCACCAAACATGGCATCAAAGTCAAACTCGGATTCGTGGTGATTGCCAGTTGTGGGTGTGGCGTCGAAAAGCGGGTCTTTTGGCGGCTCAAGGTTTGTCTCTATGGGCGGCGGTGGTGCCTTTGTATCCTCGACCTCTCGCTTGAGTGCAGCTTCGGGCTCGGGCTCGGGCTCGGGCTCCTTTGCTTTTGCTGGCTCGGGGGCTTCTTGCATGACGACCGGTTCAGGCGGTGCTGGTGTGACTGCCTTTTCTACCTTGACGGGTGCTGCTTCGGTGACGGCAGGGGCAGCTCTCGACTCGGCCGCCAGTCGCGCCTTCTCCACCTCCTGCTGTTTCGCGGCTGCCTCCTTCTTCTTGCGGTCTTGCTTCAGCAATGCCATGTCCCTGCGTATTACCGTCTGTGCGAGGCGGACCTCGTTCTCGAGCTCGTCTAGCGCATCGTGAAAGCGTTCGGTGGCGTGTGGTACGACGCGTTGTAGCTGCTGCTTCATGCGGCCGGTGCCGCCATCAGCCTGGAGTTCTTTGATGAAGAGGCCAGAATGTTTGAACTGCGGGGTTAGCAAGAGCTGGGATTGGGGATCGGCGTGGGTGAGCGTACAATGAGATTGAGCATCTCCTCGAGCGTGCCGATTTGCGGGCTGGCAGGAGTGCTGGGCTGGTCCTGCTTTGTTGGAGCGGTGGTGGCCATGATTGGGGAAGAGCACCGGGCTGCTCCTTCTCGTTGTTGTTGTTGTTGGTTGGTTGATGGTTGCTCCTTCCTGCAGTTGGTGGGTGTTGGCTGCTCCTGCCTCTTGGTGGTGATGGTGCCTGCTGTATTGGACGGTCGTAAAGGAAGGCGCGCCCACGATGGGGTTTGCAACTAGGCGCGACGCCAACAAGGAGGTTCAAGACGTCGGCGCTCCCAGGTTTCAGTTTCAGTCCCAGTCCCAGTCCTACCGAGGTAGCAGCAGACGTCACTAGGCGAGTGTTTCGGGAGGCTGCGAGCTGCTGTCGGTATGCCGGCCGACGGGTGCTGGGCGCGCGTTGACAGCTGCGGGACAGCTGCAGGTCTGGACGAGGGGTCCGCCGCCTAAATTGCTAGTACTGCGCTTCGGCGGTGGGACCACGGGCCCGGTACTAAAACACGCAACGAGGCAGGCACTAGCACTTTTTTACAATTCAATACGCCGAAACAATCTCGTCGAGGCCTAACGATACGTGTACCCGCACGAACAATTCGTTCGAGCCACCATCCCCCGTAAGATTAACCAGAGGCACGGCAGTCGACAGGCTACAGTAGCTCTCCCGTTGCATTCGGCGCTTGTGGCCTGCGCTGCGAGCCTAATTCTCGCGACCCTCGCTCACCACCCGACTCCTCTCCTTCTTCACCCCACAGTGGATATCCTAGCTTTGCTATCATAGCTCGGCGTGTGGCTTTCGCGTCTCCTATCTCTCTTCCTCTTTGTTTCTCTTCCCTTTCCTAGTGCTTTCGGGTCTGTAGAGGTAGCCTTACTCGTGCTTTCCATTTCGACTTTCCTTGCCGCCTCCACCGAGCAGCTCTCACCCCGCCCGCACTTGGCCACCCTCCGCGTGCTTGTGTCGGCGTCGTATTACTGCATCGCCGTCCCGGTCGCATCAGAGTTCGACTTTCCGCAACTACCTCTTACTCACCCGCGCCTGCACGCGACCTCTGCCTTGTGCGCATCCTCGCGACAGCCATGGCCGACCAACAGAACCCTGGGGCACAGCTCCCACCTCCCCCTCAGGCTGGCGCGCCCGGCTACGAGAACCAGGGCCAGCCTCAGCAGCACATGCCGCCGCCGCTCGCGCCTGTCATCATTCCGCAGAACAACAACCCCATCCCCACGGCCATCAGTTCGCCCATGTCAGGCAACCCCATGTCCCCGACCAGCGGCCAGCCCGGCTACGTCCCTCGGCGCGCTGCCCCCGAGCCGAACAAGCGTGCGCTATACGTTGGTGGGCTGGACCCCAGAGTTACCGAGGACGTTCTTCGTCAGATTTTCGAGACGACTGGCCATGTCCAGAGCGTCAAGATCATTCCAGACAAGACTGCAAGTTCTCCTTCTGTAAGATAACACTCCGCATCCGCTGCATAACTCTTGACAGCTTTGTGGCGCGGGCCGGGCTTATCTTGCAATTGCTGCAACATTCGTGTGCCGCTGACCGCTAACAGTTCAACTCCAAGGGCTTCAACTACGGTTTCGTCGAGTATGACGACCCGGGCGCGGCCGAGCGCGGCATGGCCACCCTCAATGGCCGTCGCATTCACAACAATGTAAGTTGTGCAGCCGTTGAAGCTATGACATGACTGGCGCGATTTCTGACTCAGGCTAGGAAATTCGCGTAAACTGGGCTTACCAATCTAACAACACAGCCAAGGAAGACACGTCCAACCACTTTCACATCTTCGTTGGTGATCTGTCCAACGAGGTCAATGATGAGGTTCTGCTTCAGGCTTTCTCCACCTTTGGCCCCGTCTCCGAAGCCCGCGTCATGTGGGACATGAAGACGGGCAGATCGCGCGGCTATGGCTTCGTCGCTTTTAGGGATCGCGCCGATGCTGATCGTGCTCTCAGCTCCATGGATGGAGAATGGCTTGGTTCCCGCGCCATCCGCTGCAACTGGGCCAACCAGAAGGGCCAGCCATCCATCTCTCAGCAACAGGCCATGGCCTCAATGGGCATGACGCCAACCACTCCCTTTGGTCACCATCACTTCCCCACTCATGGCGTCCAGAGTTACGACATGGTTGTCTCTCAGACCCCTGCGTGGCAGACTACGTGCTACGTCGGCAACCTCACCCCTTACACGTCGCAGTCGGATCTAGTCCCTCTCTTCCAGAACTTTGGTTATGTCACTGAGACCCGCTTCCAGTCGGATCGTGGGTTTGCCTTCATCAAGATGGACACGCATGAGAATGCTGCCATGGCCATCTGCCAGCTGAACGGCTACAACGTCAACGGCCGTCCTCTGAAGTGCAGCGTAGGTTGAATCGTCTCTCTTTTGTTATTTCTTAGCTCACATTTTCTATCTAGTGGGGCAAAGACCGTCCTCCGACTGGCCAGTTTGAGGGCTATTCGCCCGCTGGCGGTCCCAACTCAGCTTACCCTCAAACGCCCAGCGCGTACTTTCCTCAGTATGGTGGTGGGCCACAAGGTGGTCCCATGTCACCCTCAGGTGAGCGGCACCGGAGGAAGCTGCAGTATCGAAACAAGCAATCTAATGCGCGGGCAGGACCTAGCCCCGGCGGACAACCTTTCGCGCAGCAGCAGCAGGCCTTTGGCAACCCCGGCATGCCCTACCAGCAGCAGATGCAGCAACCGGGCAGCGCTGGTGGCTATGGTCGTGGTGCTCCTCAGCAGCCGCAGTGGGGTCAGTCTCCTCAAGCCGCCTTCAGCCAGAACGGCTTCGGCGGATACCAGGGCTAAACAGCCCATGTGCTCTGTTGAGCACCGTGCCATGTACTGTTCTGACACGCCTGTTTGTTTACAAGGGCGCTTTTTTGGATAGCTCCGATTTCTCGGTCATATCTCATCAGCTATCTGGTCTTATGTTCTTAGGGAAGTCGTTATTTTAGTCTCGTTGTCCAAAATGGTGTGAGGGTTGTTGTCTTACGGTATGGCTGTGTACCACGCAGTACACTTTTCGAGGAATATGGGTTTACGGTCGTTTGCGGGGTTCAAAATGAATCTCCTTTCTAGTGTTAGCATTTTCTTTCGAACCAGGCCTCGGCTTGTTGATTTTACCTCTTCACTATCTTGTTATGATGTTGAATCTTTTTATTGATACCAAAAACAGGATGTTTTCTCTTTGTGGTGTTATACTGCTGGCCAGGGTTGCCACCGTTTTTTGCTTATGGGTGTGGCATTCGACGAGGTCTCCTGTATGATGTTGTCTAATCTAGATGATGTTTCGCATCTTTTACCGCATGCACGACTTTTACGACTGGACGACATGGATTATGAGTATCGAGATGGGCGCAATATACGGTTGGAGATATAGAGACTATTATTCTGCCGGCGAGCGCATGCATTGGGTTGGAGATACGACGACACGAATAATGATAATCAAGCTGGATGCATACATCAGCAGGTCGCAGAGAAATGAAGACAGGCAGATGTTACGTGTTTACCCATGGTTAATAGTAATACTACGAGCACATCTGAGTAATCACAAGCTGTACTTGAGCTTGCAAACATTGATCGAAAGGCGATACTACGCATAACCACATCTTTCCGATGACGTTGGTGCTCTGATCGGTGAATGGACGGTACCATGCGCTTTAAGCCGCTGTCAACTCGCCTGGAACGTGTACCTGCGTCATGGTTTAATTCTCCGAGTTGGGGTTCCTGCAAGTTGTACCAGCTGCTAAGTTGGAAAGACCGCAGAAGCGCCGGCAATCTGGGCGTGGTGCTTGCACGTGATACAGAGAGATGAGGCATGCGAATAAGACAGATGGAGCTGGACTTTGATACCATTCATGTGGGAAAAGCTGTGGGATCTAACAAACATGAACATTAACGCGAATCACTGTTGTCTACCTTTGCTTTCACGTGACACTCTAAGAAATCCCAATTGAGAGGTCGCGTCGCGTTTTGTGGATCAGCTACACACTAAGGGCTAACATTCCATCAGGGCACCCCACCGCGCCATAGGGCATGCACCCTCTCGACACAATCTCACTTATCTTTTCTTTTTTCGGTGCGCTCTTTGTTTGCTGCATGCTTTCTATCCTTGCCAGGAGAGGTGCGTCGCTTAAACCGTACAATCCGAAACGGTCGCCGCTCTCCACGCCACAACCCGCCCGGACGCACTTGCCACTAACACGGCCCTCTCAAACGCATCTCCCTCGTACGCGCTTCTCGACCGCATCACTCAAGGTCCCGAACGCGACGACTTCACCGCAACCCTACTTCGGATACCTCGCTACTCGCCCACACACCACCATGTCCATGTTCAAACAAGCTGTGCAGAATTATGACTCCGTCGCGTCCACCTCGCCGCCAAACAATGCCTTCAAGCAATCGTCGATAGGGAATGCTTTCAAGGCGCGTCCTTTGGGGAATGGAATGAAACAAAGCGATGCGGGGCCACAGCGGTCACTGGGTGCTGGCACACAGGGCATCAAGAGGACTTCAAATGGCTCCGCCAAGCGATTGGGGTCTGAAAAGGATGTATTCGACTACCCCACGCTTAATATCGCCGGTATGGAGAAGGAGAATGAGCTGCCCGCCGCTTTCCATGCCAACAACGCCAGCAGCCTAGCATCTGCCCTATTTGATGAGGACGACTTTGATAGCGATGTGGATCTGGACGTCGAGGATCCGGCGACAAAAGGCACCGTTACTTACCCCACATTACCCAGTGCTTCGTCCGTTGGTTCAAGAGATTCCGGATACAATTCACGGACACAGACAGCAGACATCAAACCCGAGACGAAGAGCAGCCAACCGGTACCCTGGTCATCTTCTCCACCCGAGCATTTCAAGGCACCTGTAAAGTCCGAGCCTTTGAAGACAAAGCGAAGAAAGCTGCCATGGCCATCGGAACAGAAGACACAGCCCATACAAGAAGAAGATGAAGCCGAAGTAGAACGACAGGCTGCACGTCCTAGTAAACGACCGTCAACGGAAGCCGACAAGGTTGTCTCAACACCAAAGCCCAAGTCGGAATATCTCTGGAACACAACAGCCAGTGCTATTAAGCAGCAACAAAAGAATCTAAGGGAAACCAAAGCACAGGCCAAAATCAATCAGGGTACACAAGACGATGTAAAGGAGGCCACGATGAAGAAGAAGATGAACACCGTCCACAAGATCTTTCTAAGTGAAGAGCAACAAAATGTGCTGAATCTTGTGACGGAATACAAGAAGAGCGTGTTCTTCACTGGTTCTGCCGGTACGTGACTTTAGCGTTCAGACAAATGCCTATACTGACTGTGATAGGTACTGGTAAATCAGTTTTACTTCGTGAGATTATCGCGGCCTTGCGACGAAAGTACGTTCGTGAGCCAGACCGAGTAGCTGTGACTGCATCAACAGGTCTGGCTGCTTGCAACATTGGTGGCGTCACCCTGCACAGCTTCTCTGGTATCGGTCTTGGCAAGGAGCCGGCTGAGGATCTAGTCAAGAAGATTAGACGCAACCAGAAAGCAAAGCAGCGGTGGATGCGTACCAAGGTGTTGATCATGGATGAAGTCTCCATGGTGGATGGTGACCTGTTTGACAAGCTGGAGCAGATTGCACGCACTATCCGCAATAACGGCAGACCATTTGGAGGTATCCAACTCGTCATTACGGGTGACTTCTTCCAATTACCCCCAGTTCCAGACCATGGACGGCAAGCAAAGTTTGCCTTTGACGCGGGGACCTGGACCACAAGTATCGAGCATACTATTGGTCTGCATCACGTGTTCCGTCAGAAGGATCCAGTATTCGCAGGTATGCTCAATGAAATGCGAGAGGGTCGATTAACACCCGAGTCAATCGCACGATTCAGGAAGCTGGAGCGCCCTCTGCCAACAACCGACGAGAGCGTCGAAGCAACAGAGTTGTTCCCCACACGCCAGGAAGTTGATCGCGCAAACAGTACTCGCATGCTCCAACTTCACGGCAGCACATTTACCTTTGAGGCCCGTGACGGCGGTACTATTCAGAACAAAGAGATGCGAGACAAGCTTCTACAGAGCTGCATGGTCCCAGAATTGATACACCTGAAGAAGGGTGCGCAAGTGATGCTGGTCAAGAACATGGATGATACGTTGGTCAACGGTTCGCTCGGCAAGGTAACCGGATTCATGACGGAGCAAATGTTCAGCATCTACAAGGAAGACGAAGAAGGCTTCCTCGAGACCGGTCCCTCAGAAGCTGCTCTGAAGACGGAAATGGCAAAGACCTCGCTCGGAGTCACCAACAACCAGGTGTATCCCGTCGTCCGCTTCGCCATTGCCGACGGAACAACACGCGATCTGCTCTGCAAGCGCGAAGATTGGAAGATTGAGCTTCCCAACGGCGAAGTACAAGCCTCGCGCTCCCAGATCCCACTTATTCTCGCTTGGGCGCTGTCAATTCACAAGGCCCAAGGTCAAACCCTGGAACGCGTCCGTGTCGACCTTGGCCGTGTGTTCGAGAAGGGACAGGCGTACGTTGCGCTCTCCCGTGCGACGAGCATGGCGGGTTTGCAAATCCTCCGCTTCGATCCTAGGAAGGTGCTTGCGCATGAGAAAGTGAGGCTGTTCTATAGCAGTCTGAGCACGGCAGAGCAGATTGAGGGCAAGGCGAAGAGTAAGACTATTCTGGGTAAGATGCAAGCCGTCAAGGCGAAGAGCGGTGGTGATCGGTAGGGAGTGTTTTGGGAATGGCTTTGACTGTTTACGACTTTGCATGCATTTGTAGGTGTTCAATTGATCCTGGGGGCGTTTTTGCGAATCGGTGTATGGCAGGGTGAGACGGGATGGATACAGCATGAGGATAAGGGCGTACAAGGTGATGTGTATATGACGGGCACGAGGTGGTTAGTGTATTACGCATCGGACGTGTAGAGATTATTGGTATTCCCTCCTCAACGCTCAATCTCTGTGTTTGTTATGTTCGTTCCTTTCATGCTTAATTCACTTATGTATACTATCAACAATACCAAGGTGCGTATCCCATGCTACACACCCTCGCTCGTACTTCAAAGACACTCGTAAGCGCTCTATTGCGAGTCACGCGTCCCTTCGCACTGAAGAGCTGCAGACAAGGCGGTGCAGCAGTGCGTCGAACGTTGATGTCAAGAACGGATAGCGAGTCCCAAGCCGTCGTTCCAAGAGGCGAGTCACCAGCACTTAGTAGGCCTAGCAACCGCCTTCATGGCCCCTATCAGGTATATACATAGATACGCCTTTAACAGCAAGCACCAGCGCTAGCAGCCACTAAACCGGCAGCTCCGGTTGCTTAGATACGCACACCCTACCAACCCAGCCTACCAAAACGTGCATGTAAACAAACAAACAAACTTACCTAGGCGATAAAACAATAAACAATACATGGTGTGAAAGCTAGTTTATTGCATCAGCGCCACAATCGATAGAATGTGGGGTGGCTATTGTAGTCGTGAGGGACAGTTGTATCACTCTGGTGTTGCCATGAAGCGGGAAGAGAAGTGAGAGACGGGAGGGGCGGAACCGAGGTACGTTGGAAAGGGAAGGGCGGAGAGTGAAAGGGTGGGTTTACCGGCAGGCCCTAGAGGCGGTCAAGTTGGGGTTAGGCCGAACTTCACCGCTTGTGAGCATGTGGGAAGGGACGGAGGAAGCTGCGGCTACAGGTACGCGGTGAGGCTACGCAAGCTACGCACGGACAATGTTTCTGCTTGAGAAACTTTACCGCTTTTAGGTGGGGGGAGGGTTTTCTTGAGCGGGGGGGTTGACCGAGTGGATAGGGAAGTACTGTAGGCATACATCTTGGGTTAATGTTGTGGAAGGGTTGGTACCGTACAGTGTGGGCGAGGGATGTGGTAGAAACTTTGAAAGGGAGAAGAAGATGGAAACGTCTGGAAATGTCAAATCCGGTATTTGTGACAATGACAGAATGGGAAGCCAATCATCAGCGTAACCCGGCAGTTGGTAAACGGTCAAGCATTCAGCATGACATGAACTGAGGATGCGTGAGCTGAGGTATTTGTTGCTCAAGGTTGCAACTTGGCCAACCAATGGATTCGCTCGTCGCACCGAAAGTTTACCGGGTTTTAGGTCCAGGTACCTGGATTGTTGCATTGGTTGTTAATTTCCGAAATAGGACAGACTTTTTGGTGGACCTAAGGTTATGCTGGAGCAACTGTAGCGCAGTACTTGTTGGGTACGTGTGAGAAGGCGATTATCTGTCCTCATGCTGCTCTAGGGGAGAGAAAGTTCTGGCGGCCAGGTACCACGGGAATGGATTCGGCTGGTTTGGGCAAGGGCTTACCTTAGCGAGGGCGGGTGTTGAGATGGACTGTCGGTAGATGGATTGGATGATGGTGGTGGTGGTGGTGGTCGAAGGGCGAGTTGTGTGGCATGTCGTTGGTCAAGTGGCGAGTTGGGCTCGCAAACAAACTGGTCGAGTAATTGCATAAGGTGACAGTCTGACAGTCTGACAGATTTCAAAGCCATAGACATGCAGTTTGGCAGGCACACGGGGGAGGATGTTGTATCTACCATACGATATGGCGGTCAGCTCATTAGCCGACCGACGGGAATCGCATACCCCTGCATGATAATGCAAGCAATACATTGGCATGAAATGGCAGCAATGCGTACAATGACGTGGGGGCAATGGCGCATAAATAAGGACATGTCCTGAAATATGTGCTTGGGCAAGCACATGGTGCGGCAGAGAGGCAATCGGGGTCTTGGTAACGGCCAAATTTACGGCGTTCCCAGCGTGATTGGGACGTTTTGCGTCGTTTGAGGTGCAGGGAGTGGTGCGGGCGTTCCAAGTGTGGAGTTTGCACGTGATTTGTGGAGAGGAGGCGCTAGGCTCAATCCAAGCTGTTCCAGGGTCCTCCTAGGCTCCGTGTCGGTGTCGGCCAGGGATTGTACAAGCAGCAGGAATGACGGGTTGACATATGGATACCTACATTGACGGGCATGTTTGCAGTGTAACAAGTTCAGTGTCACTGGCAGCGGCTTGGTGGTGCTTGAGTGCGTGAGAGGCGTGAGAGGTGTCTTGTCAGTGTGGTGAGTGGTGTCGTGTGGTGCACTGAGTCGCGGCTGCCTTGTCGGGCGGGCGCGCCTGCCCCAGACGTCGATAGCGGGCATGGCGGCGGCAGGTACCAACGCCTGGCCGCTCCTCCACGCTCAAGTCGCAGCTCCTTTCGCATCGTGAGCAACCTCCGACTCTCTCAGCTCCAACTGCAGCTGATCTCGCACACTATTTGTCGCTCCCGCATGTGACCGGCCTCGCTCCAAACAACTTGGCCGTCTCTGGCCAGTCATCGCGCTGCAAAAGTAACTTGCCGGCGGCTGAAACGCTGCAAGGTGCATCGTGCGTCCAGCGGTTGGGACACGGCCCAGAACAACACGAGCACCAGACTATTCCCCTGCGTTGCTTGGCTCCACCTCGGCCTCACAAGTTGTCGCCATAGACTATGTATACGCCCACGCCCGCCCACACCGAATGAGGACTGCACCACGCTTAACCCGCAAAGCCCCTACCTACAAACAAGACACCATGACCAACCACTCTGCCTCGATGCCGCACCCAAGCCCAAGACGTCCAGCACCTTCTCCACCCACCAAGACGCAAAGTCTCCCTACACTACGCCATACTAGCTCGCCCCAGCAACAGCAACAGCAACAGCACCAGCAGCAAATCACTGCCATTACCAAGACGGCTGCCACTGTTCCCGACGCCACCATGGGAAAACAAAGTGCTGAGAACATCGTCTCTTCTCGCAGGCCATCTACACCACGCGCCCAGACAGATCCCCAGCCCAGCACCATGACTTCTCTGCCCTTCATGTCTTCGCTCTCCACCCCTACCACGAAGCCCCGGAACCGGTCGCCTTATGCTCGCTCTCACCTTCGCTCACACAGCGGGTCGGCGCTGCCAAATGCGCCTCCCATGACGCGTGCCCATTCACTGCCCACCGTCATGCAACCCATTGGCAACCTCAAGTTCTCATCCTCACCTATGCCACTGGCTTGTCCCGCCTCCCCTCTGCGATCGCCGAAACTGAGCCGGAGCCCGCGCGCACTGGAGCCGCGCCCCCACCCTGAGCGATATGGTTCGGGCAACCGTCCGGCCTCCATCGGCTCTTTCGACGGCGCACCGAGCGTTTGCGACATTTCTGAGGATGCCGAGCTGGAGCTCACACCCCGCGTAGGCACCACCGTATCCAGTCTGTACAGCAGCACGGGCTCGCTCTCCAGACGGCGTCGACCGGCGTCTCCTCTCTACCAGGTCTCGGTATCCTTTGGTACACCCCCTACCAGCAACCCCTCCGGAAGCCAACCCACCTCCACAGCATCCTCACCCTTGTTTGCACCCGCTAGATTCAACGAAAACTACCCGTCATCGCTGGCTTCGTCGTCGGTCCCGTCTACCCCAACTTCGATGCGTTCTCGCAGCCCTTCCATCTCATCACTCGAAACCATCGAAGACAGTCCAGATGCCGAAGAGGAAGCCATAGAGGCGGATCGTATTAGGAAGCTCAAGGCCGCAGCTGACCGTGAAGACGGTGGAGAGGGCCGGAGGTCGAGCCTAGACGTACCCGAAGGACGCGGTCGTAGTCTCGGCTTTGGTAAGAGGGATTCGAGGAAGAGGTGGAGTGTCTGCGGAGCCGAGCGACGACAAGACTTGGATCTTGAGACCATCTGGGAAGACTGATTCACACCCAGCCCATGCCGTCACTGGTTTGTTGGCATTTGTTTGGCGTTATTGCATATCTTGGAGCATCTTACTTTCAGCGTATGGAGTTTTGGAGCCTGTCTTGCCGCAGTCTCACCCCAATCTTTCGTTTAGGCTGGTTCGCGTCTTGTTTTTTGTCATTAACGTTACGATCGTCCAACATTCAGCAAGCCTCGGTCTAGGCGCAGTGGACGATGTGGGTCTGTATGTTTTTGTTTTTCACGCATATACGGTATGTTACATATCAACGACGACACATGGTCAGCAACATGATACCCTCCTCGACAGGAGCTGTGGTTTTGCGCAGCAGTTATGGAGTCTGTCCCTCAATCCGGCATACACTTAGTAGCCCATTCGAATACAAAACTTGAGAAAATTACCTGTTGCCTTGCTATTTTCACGTGAAGAATCTGATTTCTGCTCGGCCAGTGGTTAGTTTTGCCTCTTATTTCCGCTTTGGGAAGTCGCAACAGCCAGCCAATGACATCACACGAGGAGCTGGAAGCTTTGTTAGTGGGGTCGGGGAACGCGACAGCCCCTCGACTCAACGCTGAAAGATTCTGCAGGAGTGGACGTATATAAAGTCGCCAGGTTTTGCTCTGTATTCTTCATCAAACAACACCGAAACAACACCGCAAAGATGATCAATCTCGGAATCATTGGAACCAACTGGATCACCCACTCCTTCGTCGAGGCGGCACACGCAACCGGAAAGTACAACCTGACAGCCGTCTACTCGCGCAAAGAAGAGACAGCGAAGGAATTTGCATCCAAATACAATGACAAACAAATCACCACCTACACAGACCTAGACGCCCTCTCCCACTCCTCCATTGACACAATCTACATTGCCAGCCCCAACATCCTCCACTACGAACAAGCCAAGCTCTTCCTCTCCGCCGGCAAAAACGTCATTGTTGAGAAACCCAGCTGCAGCACAGTATCCGAACTCAACGAACTCTTCGCGCTGGCCAAGTCCAACAAAGTCGTTCTAATCGAAGCCTTCCGCCACATCCAAGAAGCCAACTTCAAGCTCCTGAAAAGCAAGATCTCAGACCTCGGTCCCATCTCCGGCGCCAGCATCACTTTCGCCCAATACAGCAGCCGGTACGAAAAAGTGCTCCAAGGCGAAGTCCCCAACATCTTCAACCTAGAAATGGGCGGTGGCGCCCTCGTAGACCTAGGCGTCTACTGCGTAGCTGCCGCCATCGACCTTTTCGGCGCTCCCCAAAACGCACAGTACTGGCCCGTTAAGATCGCCACTGGAGCCGATGGCGCTGGCCGTCTGCTTCTCACATACCCCAACTTCACTGTGCATCTGTGCCACTCCAAGATTTACAATTCAGACGCCCCAACGGAGATTTACGGAGAGAAAGGTACGTTGGCGATTAAGACGGTGACGGATATAGAGGATGTGGTGTTTTGGGATCCAAAGACCAAGACGAGGTCGTCGGTGGAGGGGGTGCAAGTGCCTGAGAAGCTGAATTTGATCGAGGAGGCGAGGGCTTTTGCGTGGATTTTAGAGCAAGGGGACACGGATGAGGCGGAGCGGTTGGAGAAGCATAGTAGAGATGTTTTGGCGGTGTTGGAAAAGGTGAGAAGGGATAATGGCTTGTTGTTTGCTGGGGGATTGTAGGGAACTGGCGAGGTAGGAGGGTTGATGGATTCGGTTTTCTCTCCATGTAGATAAGTCTAAAGGGAAGTCACGTGAATGCATGATGTGCAAAAGTGTCTTTTCTCTGAAATTTCTCTGTCGCGTAGACGAGAAATATTGATTGTGTTGTTTGATATCGTTATGCTACTCTAACCTCTCTTTCTTTTCTTCTTTCTCTCTCTCTCTCTCCCTTCTTATCCTTATCCATCCCTCCAAAGTCCACCCAAGAAGTTTAAAATCGCAGCATTGGTATAAACATGCCAACTCAAAAAGTATCAAATCATCCTAGTTCCTTCTCCACCTTTATTCCATCACTTCCTCATCCCCTCGTCTCTCTCTCTCTCTCGCGGCCTCGCGTGCGTGCATGCATCGCGTCACATCGTATCTCAGCGCATCGCGTCCGCCACCCATCCATCTTCCCATCATTGTCGCAGACTTTGACTGTAAAAGATGTTGTCGAAGACGGTGTTGAAGGTGGCGTATCGCTTTCGTCGCCGCGATGCTCGTCATGGTTGTATTTATTCATCCTTCCTTGTTGAGAAGGAAAGAAACATGTTGTTGTTTCATGCCGTTGGCAGAGGAGGTAGAGGACGGGTTGGTGGGGGACCGGGGCAAGGGGGCAGAACGGTCCATGGTCGGGGAGCCATTTTATAGGATGTTGGTGGTGAGGTTGGTTGGGTTATGGTTGTTGTTTTGGCTGGTTGGATCAACAGGTTCGTTGTGATGTCGTTGTGACGTTTGAGTTGTTGTTCGACTTGAGAGTAGTGATGCGGTCTTGTTACAACTGAGGGTGTGATGTAGTATCGTAGCGTATGCAGATGATGGAAGTAGAGTAATAGTATATGTCGGCGAAGGTAGTAAGACCACAAAATGTGGATGGTGTACAAGGGTCCACGATGATGTATATATAAGAGCGGAGTAGCTATTTGCTATGGTTGGATGTGATGTGAAGATGAGAGAGAAGTTGCTTGTTCTTGCTGCACACTTGTTTGCTGTGATAGGCCGTAAAACGAATATCGAGAGACACCCCCTCCATATATGTGTTCTCGCAACCACCACACGAAACTTGCATACGTGCCACTCCTCACCACACACCAACCAAACCAGCCAACCAACCAGCCCAGATAGTATCCCCACTCCTCCCACACGCGCGTCCACCATCCCAGCCCCTGAACGGGTAAGGCACCACCAAAACCCAACCTTGCGCACCACCCCAACCGAAACCCAAAACCTGAGCAAACGTTGTGAAAAAAACATTACTTACCGTACTATGCCACAAGAAAACAAAAATCCGAAAAACCGCATGCGGTTGTTAGGAAGGGGCCACTAGGCTTGCCCCATTCCCATTCGATCGATCTACAAACGAACACTGTTACAAAGAGAATAAAAAACGATTAGCCTTGGATCCGTGGGTTTTTGCTTTTTTGCTGCTCCTTTGTCCCAGAAAACCTTTCGGGGGGGATCAGGGCCCACCCTGTGGCAGGCCTAGCGCGAACCCTAAATCAGTCGTAGGCGGGCAGAGGAGACGAAGAGGGCAAAGGTCGAAAAACAAAGTAGACTTGTCTTGCTTGGCGTTGCACGTAAACTGATAGGCGGGTTCGAAGTAGCGATAGGCGGCTTGGGGAAATGGAGAGACTTGGGGAAGCGAGTCACATGGGGTAGCGAGACGCTTTGGGCCTCTCGGGTGGCTGCTTGCGTGCTTGTACAGGGCTGGGTGTAGTGGATTGTAGTGACGAGTGGGGTTGGGCGAGCAAGTGAATAGAGTGCTCCACTCAAACTGTTCATCGTCACTCCGATCGTTTGACTCGCAATTGCTCCACATTCATAGAATCGTGGAGTCATTGCATATCTAGAGGTTGAAGTCAATAGTCAAACGTCATCTTGACCCTGGTGGAACCACCTAATGTCACCTCATGTGTGAAGGAGAGGCGCATTGAATGTCCACTGTGAGGGTTGTTGGGCAGACATGCTCACCGTATCATCTGGCGTCTAGACCCCAAATTCCAACAGCCTCATAAGCCATGGTCCCTTTCTTGACTAGGCGATTTTTCCATCATTCAGCTCCACTAATGCGTTCGCCCAGCGTTCCCCCTCGTTTGAACTTGAGCGGTACACTGTCCTCACATGCTGGTCCCTGCGCATCTGAGATGCATATTCGTAATCCCCTCATCACTAACTTCCATCATTTCTCTGATTATTGGATGCAAGCGAGAGTTTGGATTGGTAATCTGCGGTATCGGTGAGCCGTCAAGGTGCTGAACAAGCTAGGTATCAAGGACCACGATGGAGCTTAGAGCTAGAGACAAGGTGCATGTGAAATGAGTGACCCTCTCTCGTGCAGCGCTCAGTTTTGAAGCGGTTCCGAGCCGTTTGATCGATGAAGCCGCGCGGGATTAAAGAGAAAGTAACGGGTAGTGAGTACTGGTACGTGATCAATTAACCAAACTTCTGTAAATAGGCAGAACGAGCAAAGTGATGTAGCCAATTAGCGTATACGCTGGTGCGCATGGTGTACCAAGATTTTCTAAACCATCGAGATAGGCTCGGCTGCGGGGACAACGGGCCTCCCCTTCGTCAATCAGGCGCACAGCTGCTAATGGCTTAGGTCAAACACCGTCTTCCGCGGATCGGGGTATCTGACATCTGACGTGCCGAGCAGACTTCGTCCATCTTGGTAAGGGATGTCGATGCGCATGGGCCATTCTAGCAGTGCCCACCCCCATCCGCTTTGCCACTTACACTGGCGTTCATCCTAGATCGTGTGGCTACGCTCTTAGCTTTCGGGATGCCCGACGTCGATCATCGTTGAACACATGGATCGCATCTCAGCAATTCGCCAATCGGATTTTATGGACGAATATGGAATACTGTATGTATAATCTGCATAGACAAGCTGCAGATGTATCGATTCCAACATTCTGATGTTTGGAAGTTCTCCATGGAGTGCACGGCACATGACGAAGTTTGGTTTAGACGCGGGACAAAACGCAGTCCGATTATAGTATAAAGGTGCATCGATCATTACGCACCTCGGTTATGGCGCTCGCGGTTGCACGTGCACTTTGACTTCTTGTGCCATCTTTCTCTGGTACGTATCAAAGTCGTATGTTTCGCAGAGACGCCACTGACCCGTGGGACACATAGCGTTGGACGCGCCGCATCCCCACACCTCGACTCTAGCCACATGCTCCACACCCTGATGAGTACAACGTGGCGGCTGGCTGCTGGCGGAGCCCTCGTTCTGGGACCGTACGCGTTAGTTCGTTGCATCAGCTGGAGTGAACCATGTGAGATGAAAGGGAGAACCGTATTGTTGGGGCCCGATGCCAGCCGACCAGGCGTACGTGCCACTCTGTGGCTCAATGGTCTGACCGCCGTTGTGCTAGAGTTTTCAGTCCATGAAAGGTGTAAGATTGAAATGGGGTATTACTGCACAACGTCTTTGTTATACGAGTCAACGAATGTGCATCGTCCCACATGGATCGTTTGACCGGAAGCTAACAACCATCCCCATGGCATTCGACTGCGTCAAACCAGTGCTCCGCGGAACAGACGTGAACAGACGGCGCTGATTAACCGTAGAGCGAAACCACCTGGCCTCTTGGTGTAAGTAGTTGCAATGAGCACCTGAGTATATCACCCTGCATATACAGGTTGCTAGAGGTTGGAGAGTCACTGGAGGGAGTAGCCCTAGCTGCAGTGGTGATCCTAGTGGTGACTTCATGACGATGACATCCAACGCTGAACCGGTCAGTAAACGGTCCGATGAGACAAGTTCGTACACGCAACGATAGCTTTCGAGCTCAAGGTATTCGCCAACCGGATGTTGGAACTTCCAGCCTAGAACTAGGCATCGTGAGTGTAGTCGCCACGAGGACTACGGTTTTGATCATCAGGTCCGTTTATGCTGTTGATGTTTTGGATATGCGCTTTATCTCCTCCGGTAGTCAGCTGGTGATAGGATGCCAGACTTCATGATCCGTTTCTATCCATCAGGAAAGGTCCAAGAAAAGGTCTGCAGCGCTCTATCGTGCTGCTTCAGCATGATTCGCTAAAAAGAGGAAGGATAGGAGAACGCAACGATGTCGTTACTGAGTATGTAGCGTCGTCGGTGACGGTGCGGTGAAGCCACGTCTGTAGATCACAGTCAAACGTTAACTGACGACAACCGCTCAATAACCGCTAGTAACGTGTCCCACCTGGTAGTTATGAAGTATGGCTAGAGTGGCTGGTAGCAACTGTCGCGTACTACAGGTAAAAGTGGAGCAGCTGTCTGGTTGGAAGACCAGCATCACAGTGCATACCGCACTATGGGCTTGTTCGAGTAGTCTGGAGTGCTGATATCGTGACTAGCTCAATCGAAAGTGAGCTGTGCAGTGGTTGAGGGGTATATAGTAGCTTACTAAGTGTTTTCCGAGGTTGAGGCCCACTTGATCTGACCGCGGGCACCTGACTCACGTTTTGCGAAAACACGTGATCAGCCCACAGATCATCGCCTTCGTTACCTAGATGAGCCTAGAAAGTAGCTCGAACAGCCATGCTAAGAAGGGTTGACATACAGTCTCGTCGCTATCGGTGTTAAGCATTGGGGGCTGATTCTTGTGTGGAGTCGTCATTATTGTGGCAGCGGCCCGCCCCTGAGAGGAAGACTCGAGCCGGAAAGTTACTCTTGGTCGGTATAGCCACGCTAGCTAATCCCATTAACCGCTGTGACTCTGTGGTCCTCGTCGCCCTGAGAATTGTCTGAGCAAAGCTATTCATAGACGGCCTTACTTGTCAATCGCTTCTTTTTCATCTGTATAGGTTAGACTCAACGAAACGGCATCAAACCGAGAGCTAGACCTGGACGCAAAAACAAAGTCGCTACCTTGTGGCCATGACCTGATTTCCACTTGAACGCACATACTCCGACACTTCCAAAAATATCATTTTGCCATTCTCGCCCCTCAGTATCGACAGATTGCGGATCGTTGCCTCTTGTCTGATGGAGCATGGTTCATCCTCTGCATTCACCGTTAACTGCCTGCCGCAAATAGTACTTGCGCTTGCAAGACATATGCTAATCGATTGTCTAGGCAGCACCGTCCCCACGTTGTTGCAATCTTGACAGCACTCCCCTGCATGGGCTTCAGCTGAAGCCCCCCATTATCCGGTAAGAGACATTGTGGATCAGGGCTTGCGAGGTCAGTGGTTTGTCGATCCATTGATGACCCACCGGTGGATTCAAGTTTGGCAAGAGCTATACAGCGCTCGGTGCGTTCGTGGGGTCGGTAATGACGAATATGGCCTATAGGGTTCGCTACCACGACCACGGCGGTTAGACTTTTCCCTTTGAGAGAATAACAGTAGTTCAATCATTCAACTCAGGGGCTGTCTGCAACATAGCCGAGCCACACCATCGACGGTCCCATTCGCTCTTCCCATTCTGATCGTTGATTAACATAGGGCTGGACCGATCCGATGGATCTGTGGCGTCGAAGATCCTGAGTTTAGCCACCGCCATGTGAAAGCTGAAGATCGGAAAATGGGGTTCCAGGTGTCTGGACCGGGAGAGCGATATGCAGGTTGAGGACCGCGTGGGTTTCAGATTATGCACCAAGCGATGCCAAAACGCCGTTCTCTCACGTCCAATCAATTTTTGGTCGGGCCATTACGAAGTACTATCAGCCCAATAACTCTAGTGGTAAGGTTCATGATCTCAGTGGTCCGCGGAGTGGTTGTCTCAGGCTTAATGTTGATCGTGAAAGGGGCGCCGTCGTTGTGCGGAAATTCAGATTGCAGATTTGATACGTAGTTAGGGAAGACCGATCACTCGCTTTGCGCATGTTGCTCGGGTAGTTGACCTCGGGAGGGGTGTGTTGGAAGAGTTCAAAGCCCCGGAGGAGGCAAGGGTGCTTAGCATATGTGCTTCTCGCTAACGGTAAATGTACTAGTCTCATCAAGTGGGCGGCAGCTCGCGCCACAGTCTGCAGACAGCCATCCTTTGTACTTCCAGCCGGCTTCAAGAGACAATTTTCCACCTATAGACTTACGCAACAGAGACGGTAAGGCATACCTTACTTCGTGACGGGTAGGCATCATGGGTAGCGCCCCACATTAAACTTAATGGTTAGTAGCGAACCAAATAGACCTAGCGGGTAACGACTCTCGCTGCGAATCATTCATGTGCGCTCTTCTTTGTCTGAACATCATTGCAATCTTGAATGCGACGGCAACAGTCATATCGTGGCACATGGGTGCTACAAAAGTGCGTTGGGGGCGCATACCGAGGTACGTGGACACTGTTTACCTGGTGCGACGAAATAGGCGCCATCACAGCGCGCGCGTCTAGGTATCGCGTCTTCTGTACCAGTTTGAAAAGCCACAAATAACGCTACCGTATAGATTCGGTATCATGAATGGCAGGCCAAACATTTGAGTATGTCGAGTAACCTGAGCATTATACAGTGGCAGCTGAATCCAGATATTGTGGACAGCCAGGGTTCCCCAATGATCAGGGCTGCCTTTCTCCACCAATTCTCCCCCTTCATATATTGTGATTTGCCCTTAAAAGCTTTATTAATGAACAAAGGAGGGAGAATTCACTCTCGTTTTAGTATCACTTACCATTGACGTTTACCTGACATTCGTTTACGTTCTCCATGTTCTTTTGCCCTGGGACTTCCTATAAGGCCTCATATCTTTTCGTCCACTTTCATTCGAACCCTAGTTCACCTGGTTTTTGCCACTCAGCCACCACTTACTAGCTGCGTCTTCTAGTATGTTCATCAGGAACGTCATACTTGCCCTAGGGCTTGCAACTTCTTCAAATGCATTCTTCCGCATGTCATGTCCTGGGCGACTTGTCAGAGAGCGCATCGATCCAATAATGAACCCTGGGAGCGTTTCCGACCACGTGCACACAATATCTGGTGGATCAGGGTTCAAGGCCAATATGACATACGAGGACACCCAGGCCTCAATGTGCTCATCATGCTCGATTAAGGTAGTATATCGGAATTCTATCGCTATTCTTAGACTTACATTTGGTACAGGAGGACAAATCAAATTATTGGACCCCCCAGCTTTATGTGAAGTACAAGAATGAGACAGGTTTCGCCCCAGTCCCTGTCATGGGTGACGGAGACGATAACAATGGTGGCATGACCGTGTACTACCTCCAGCGCCGTGGAGACAATCAGACCGAGCAACTGCACGCCTTTCCGGAAGGCTTCCGTATGATCGCTGGCGATCCGGAAACTCGCTCTTCTGACGGTAGTCTTGCTGCTCAAGGGATTTCCTTCAACTGCCTCGGTGCCAATTTACCAGAGACCAACGGCATGCCCAACTACACGTGCCCGGGAGGATTGCGAGCCCAAGTCTTCTTCCCTCAATGCTGGGATGGTAAAAATCTCGACTCACCAGACCATAAAAGCCACATGAGCTACCCATCGGGTACTGTGTACAATGGCGGCAACTGTCCATCTACCCATCCTGTCCACATGATCTCCATCTTCTACGAAATCTTGTACGACACAGCACGCTTCGAAAGCGAATGGCAAAACGGAAAGAACCCCTTTGTCTTCTCCCAAGGAGATGCAACAGGCTACGGACTCCACGGTGACTTCTTCAACGGCTGGGACGTACAGGTCCTCCAAAAAGCCGTCGACACGTGCACAGACATGTCAGGCCAAGTCGAAAAGTGCGCCGCAGTCACCATGTACACCACCGAGGAAAGCAACGCGTGTAAACTCCCCTCGTCCCTCAACGAGCAAGTTAGCAAAAACTTAACTGCCCTCCCGGGCTGCAACGCCCTCACCTACGGTCCTGCCCGTGCCAACACCATCACCGCAGCAAACTGCACATCCCATAACCCTACCCTCAATGCAGCCGGCCCTTCTGACCACATTGACCTCACCCAAACCAAAAAGTGGCAATACATCGGCTGCGGCACAGACTCTGTAACCGACCGCGCCATGACGGGCGCCTGGACATACAACGCCACCATGACGGTCGAGAGCTGCATCGACTACTGCATTGCCGGTAACTTTTCCTACGCTGCTCCTGAAAATGGCAACGAATGCTTCTGCAACAACGAGCTTGATGTAAAGCGCATGCCTAAAAAGGGGATCATGGGATCTTGCGCTATGCCGTGTATGGGGAATAAAGAACAAGTGTGTGGGAATGCGGGGAGTATGAGTATTTATGGTAAGTGTGAGGGGGGTGAGTGTCGGAATAATGATATTGGTGGTGTTGCTGCAGCAGTGGTCTCTCTCGATCGACCAGCTCGTCTAGTTACTATGAGCACTGTAATCGTGCCTGCATCCACACCACTGGGGCATGCTTAAAGAAATTGATATAATAGAATACAATACAATTTAGCCTTCCCACCTATTTGCGTGATCTCTTTGTTGCCACAATAACGTGATTTAGCCATAGCAGATCAACGTTGCATAGTGGCCTGATGTTTCTTCACTGAGAGGGTTCTTAGCGGCCACGCCAGTTGCTCAACACATGCATGTGCATGTCAAACTTCGGGTACCTGCCGCCAGCCCGCTTTCCCCGTCGCGCCGACCACATGCAGGAGAAAACTTTGTATGTGTATGTCGGCGATGAGAAAACCCTGATTGTTGAGCTTGTAGATCGGCAGAGGTGAGCTTGTTTCAGTTGGTATTGAACAATACGTCCAGTGTTAGTGCTGGTTATGGTGAGTACTTGATTCGCGGCCGTGTTAACTTGAATGTAGATTGGTCACGACAAGTAATGATTGCAGGGAGAAATTGTATGACAGCTCATAAGCTTGTTTTGATTTGGTAGAGTCGATGCCGCTTTGCGCTCAGCACTTCATTCTCAGTCTACGTACAGAGAAAACCTGACAATATTTCATCCAGATGCCCTGTCATTGATCCTACATAGACTTCCAATATTACGAACTCCATTCCTTCATACCCATATATCCAAGCGACCGTACGGTGTGCGTATTGCGACGTCTAGATCGCGAGACGCTCAATCTTGTCCTTGAGGGTGCGGATCTGACCCATCAGATCAGAGGCCTCGTTGGTGGTGATGGACGCAGCAATGACGGGCCTGGCAACTCCGCAGGCACGTCCAAGAGCCTGCTTGCTGGGGACGTATACGTAGGGAACGTTCTTATCTTCGCACAGGAGCGGCAGGTGGAGGAGAATGGCGAGCGGGGAGGTGTCAGCGGCGAGAATAATCAGCTCGCTGATTCCGCGATTGAGAGTCTTAGTCGCTTCGTTGGCTCCCTTCTTTATTTGACGGTAGTGAGTTGCCTGCTGGACGAGATCAAGGATTTCCTGGGACAAAGCTTGATCGGCTTGGGGCCAGGCTGCGGACTGCTTGTCGTTAGCACGTTGAAATAATCTTCCGTAGCGCATAGAAAGAATGGTGGGATAAACCGAAGTGGAAACGCAACTTGCTATACTTACGTTGTCTTCGGCCATGGTGGATGTAAAATGTAGTAGATTGGTGGTAGGGTTCACTGCTAAAGCTCGTCCGAGGTAGGATTCCTGAACTCTATTAGTCTTTGCGACTCTATAAATATTGGGTGTAGGTATGCGACATACACTGCTTGCTCGCCCGGGGTAAGTTTGGAGTGAAAATGGTGGATTAGAGAATCGGGATCTAGGAAGAAAAAGTTCCTCGGATTGAAGCTAGGTAGAGCCATGGCACCTGTGCCTCACGTGTGGCGCTTGTCTCAAGTTGGGACTAGTGCGTCATGGAGAGACGACCAGCTCTTCGCCAACCATCGTCACCACTCCTCGACATCTCCCAACCGCCCCGTCGCCGCATCCAAACACTTCCGTCCATCTCAGGAAAGATCTCGACGCCCTTCTACACCCAACCAACCAACCCTAACAAACCGCAAATATGGTTTCCGAACTTTGGTGAGTACACGCGGAGCTCCCTTGTCGAGATATGCAGGCAGCTTCCAGCTTGCCTCTTAGGAACGAGCTGGGCGCGCGACTATCATCACGGCACTGGAGAAGCTTCTTCGTCAACGGATGAGATGATTACAAGCTAACACAATGAATGCAGTCCCGTCTATGCTGTAAGTACTCGAAAAACAACGTGCGCTCCGTCGTGGACGCGATCGGCGCCGCGACCGCCGCGACGCCACGACCTCCTTCCGTCGTTATGCACGATACGAAAGAGTACATGGGCTAATGAGAGAATAGCCCTTCTTCGGTGCCATGGGCTGCACGTCCGCGATCGTCTTCGCGTGCTTTGGTGCCGCCTACGGAACCGCCAAAGCCGGTGTTGGTGTCTCGGCCATGGGTGTCCTCCGCCCTGACCTGATTGTAAAGAGTACGTTGGAGCATCGCCCCCCGGATCAGTCCGGCATGTACAACGCGACATGTAACTAACGCGCCGTGCAGACATTATTCCCGTTGTCATGGCGGGTATTATTGGTATCTACGGTCTTGTCGTGTCCGTCCTGATCTCCAACGGCCTGAAACAGGAGTCTTCGTTGTTCGCCAACTTCATCCAACTCGGTGCTGGTCTCTCCGTTGGTCTGTCGGGTATGGCTGCTGGTTTTGCCATCGGTATTGTCGGCGATGCTGGTGTACGAGGAACCGCCCAACAGCCCAGGCTATTCGTCGGAATGATTCTGATTCTCATTTTCGCCGAAGTTTTGGGTACGTCACGCTCCCGACATGTTGGCATACAGACAATTACTAACGTACACCAGGTCTCTACGGTCTCATTGTTGCCCTTCTCATGAACTCCAAGGCTGGTGAATCCGGATGTTAATAAATGCTTCCACGGGCTATGATTGCAGACCAGAATCGACAAACACCATCTGCAACAGACATCATCGGCATCGATACCTGAAGTAGGACGATATGTTCCAGCCATGTGGCGCGTATCAATATCATGCGCGCCACACAGTATGTCTACCCACATGTATCTTGCGAACAGACGGACAACGAGGACTTCCCAGAGTCAGGAAGCGAGGAGGCGGTATATAATGGCATCGGTTGAGGTGCACTTGGCGATCCATTTGGTGGCTTGTATTCTAGGGTTTCATCAATCTCATTTCTGCGCTTGTAAACGAAATGCATCTGTTTTATCCTGTACTTCTCTCATGGCCTTCTCGAAAGTTGCAACTAAAAAAAAATCGTGTCCGAATAGAAAAGTTGTGATAGACCATTGGTGTACACCATGCCACATGATGCCCACACCGCTTATCAGTCATGGCCACTAGATAATATACAACGTTTCGGAAGGCTCTACCATGCTTGCTTTCGCAGAAATAGCATGCGTGTTTAACCCTACGGCACGGTTGTATCATTGCTCTCGCTTCCCGCACATCGTCTAGTACACTTCTTCATGACTTGGTGTTTTCTAGTCACCACATGTCTAACCTAGAAGTCTCACTATACTCCAGCTCTACAGTAACGTTGTCTTTGGCTGTGCATAGCCTGGAGAAGCTGTAGAAGAATACAAGTAGCGTAGCTGTTGTTCTGACGATATCGTTCTGACGATATTGAGAGCTATGACTGCCTCTTGATAGGATAGTTGAAGAGTTTTGGTGCGGTGTCTTTACTGTGACTAGGTTTTCGTCGGTCTCTAAGCAGATAATTCCACTGTTCGTGTAGTTACGAGAGGGTCCCCCGATTGGCATTGCAGTTGCGTTATGCGAATTAGTTTCCTAGTCTCCGTGTCGTTGTCGTCGATGTTGTTATATCACAATAGACAGCAGATTGGCCTTGCTGGAAAGCCTGCAAGTGCGCATCTTTCTGTTTGACATCATATCTGAGACTGTAGGTATTCAATATGCAATATACTTAGGTACCTTAGTTCTTGGCTTTACAGAGTGCGGCGGCGTGCAATATTGGGAGGGCAAAGATATGTATGCCTGGTCAGCGGGGGAGAAGACGACGGTGAGTGCCGGGGAAAGCGTTTTCCGGTTTTCTGCTTCGTTCAATCTGCATGTTGTGTAGACAATAGGTCTGGAAGGAAGACGTTGGTACGAGGTGTGCACAGCGATGATCCTTGAGCAGGACACGTCGAGAATCATCTGTAGTGTGGTAGAAGACTGAAAAATTCTTCTGGCCTCGGGGTGGATCGCGAATGGGACAGGATTGTTTGCGTGAAGAGATCGACGTATCTTACTTACGTCGAGACTCGGGTAAGCTTCGTGATGTGGGGTTCGGTCCAAATATGAGGACGCATTAGTCATAGCGGCGGATTAGCCTTTACCGAACTATAGAACATGACTCAAAAACAAGACAAGACTGCCTAACTATGTGCCTAGCCAGATAGTACACCTGAGCAGTACATACGTAGCAATGCGCCAAACAATTATGGGAAGGACAGCCGGCACTTGGGAAATGTGGGGAGCAACATCCGACGAAATTACATCGATCATCCAATTGTTACTCTTCGTGAACCATGTACCCCATACTTCACGACATCATACCCCGCTCCAACGCTGCACGACACTCCCGCACGCTACTACAACACTACTACCGAATCCTGGCCTGAGCGAGCTCGACCGTACTCGACCGAGGGGCATTTTCACCAGATCTCAGATGGGTATGGACATTGACTCTAGTTGTGCATTCCCCGCTTCGGCATTGCCTTGCACGTTGAATGATACCGGTCCGAATAGGAGTCTCTGTACCCACCTAGATGTAGTATAAGAGTCTACGAGGACGACCAAAAAGTGAGTATCAAGCACCTCTTGACCAGCACCATGAAGCCTCAAGCTCTTTTGGCATGCGGAACCGTAGCACTTGCTCAGCAAGTGTACATTCCAGCTGAAGGGCCATCACCGCGACCAAGATGCTCAGGAAACTGTACATATGCGACTGCAGTTCCTCAATATACCTTCCGAGAGTTCAGTTTTACGCAAACTGAGACGGTCCGTACTGCCAGTTCGATTCCGGCCCCAACTGCTATGACTACCTACGCTCCACCCTACGCCTCGCTCAGTAGTCTCGTCCCTGATCTGACGACAACGCAATGGGGTAACTGGTATCCCAACGCCACCGTAACACCTACCGATACCGCCAACCCGTACGGCAATGCGTCTTGGAGTGCACTCTGGAATACCATTCCATGGGTCAATTTCACAAGGGGCATATATTCTACCACCGTGTCGCCGACTCCAGTACCAACGAGCGAACTTATCTTGCCTCCACCTGAATACAACGTTCCCGAAACATGCTACTACTTCCCTGCAGACTTCATGCTTGGCGTGGCTGCAGCAGCAGTTCAAATCGAGGGAGCGATTGCTGACGAAGGCCGAGCACCGGTTCACAACGATGTTGCTGGTTTAGCTAGCAGTGCCCAAAACGTCGGTAACCTAGTAACCGCGGACTCAGCGCCAAACTCCATCGCAATCGAGAACTATTATCTGTTCAAACAGGACATTGAGCGCATTGCAGCTATGGGAGTAAAATACTACCGGTTTTCTATTCCCTGGACACGCATTCTTCCCTTCATCCTTCCCGGCACACCAGTGAATAAGCAAGGTCTAGCGCACTACGAAGAACTCATTGATTTTGTTTTGGAGAAGGGAATGCAACCTGCCATTATGCTTTACCACAACGATGCTCCGTTTCAATTCTATGGCGGCAACCTCACCAACCTCTTCATTGCACCTGGTACTGGTGGTATTGGATACCTCGACTCTTGCTTCCAGTGCAGCTACAAAAATGTTTCCTTTGAGGACGGTTTTGTTAACTACGGCAAGATTGTCATGACGCACTTTGCCGACCGTGTTCCCATCTGGTGGACGTTCAACGAGCCGATGCTCGCTTCACGAAATGGAAGGTCCATTAATGCTGTCATCAAAGCTCATGCGAGACTCTCCCACTTTTACCACGATGAAATCAAGGGTGCGGGAAAGATCTCTCTGACCTTTAACGACAACTTTGGCGTACCCAGGAACCCACAAGATCCCGCCGATGTCGATGCAGCAAACCACTTCAACTCCTTTCAGCTAGCTACCTTTGCCAACCCCATCTTCCTTGGGACAGACTACCCAGAGTCTTTCAAGAGCAGCATAGACGACCATGTACCGTTAAGTGCCGAAGATTTGGCATACATCAACGGCACTGCGGATTTTTTCTCTATCCAGCCCTACACTGCGACTGTTATTAGTCCCCCTCCCAACGGTAGCATTGCAGACTGCGCCGCCGATAAAACCCACCGGCTTCGCCCCTACTGCGTTACTCAGTCAACTATGACAACCACCGGATGGAACATCGGGTACCGCAGCCAAAGCTACGTCTACACCACGCCCAATTATTTCCGCACTTTCCTCAATTACCTCTGGAACACATGGAAGAGCCCTGTTGTTGTAACCGAGTTCGGAGTCCCCGTCTTTGCCGAACAACAGAAATTGCAGAAGGACCAGGAATTTGACAGCCCGCGAAGCCAGTACTACCAGAGCTATCTCAACGAAGGACTCAAGGCCATCTGGGAAGACGGCGTGCAATTCATGGGTGCTTTTGCCTGGTCCTGGGCGGACAACTGGGAGTTTGGTGATTACGCCCAGAAATTTGGCATCCAATCTGTCAACCGCACGACAATGGAAAGGAGGTATAAGAAGAGTTTCTTCGACTTTGTCGACTTTGTAGAGAGCAAGCGCCAAAAAGCGTAGGGAAGAAAGGATGATTATCGCCATGACGTAAAGACACCGACCTGTAATGTAAATACATTGATTGAAATTCAATACGAATCGACTTTGATATACAGTGAATTTGATACCATGCTTTTCACGTTTCATAACCGACTAATGAACCCACTCCGATCCATCTTGACCAGATACTCCTTTCCGATATCCTCCACCCTAGTCACACCCGCAAGCCCCATACAAAGCCTAAACTCATCCGCCAGCAACCTCAACGCCAACTCCACCCCCTCCTGCCCTTTATACGCTAACCCCCACAGTACCGGCCTCCCCACCCATACAAAGTCCGCCCCCAGCGCCAACGCCTTGAAAACATCTGTCCCGTGTCTAATCCCACCATCAACGTGCACAGGCACCTTTCTCCCCGTATGCGACCGCACGGCAGCGACTACCTCGGGTAACGCATCGATGGTAGCGAGCGCGCCGTTAAGCTGCCGACCCCCGTGGTTCGAAACGATGATACCGTCAACACCGTGATGGCAGGCTAGCAGCGCGTCTTCGGCGGTGGCGATGCCTTTGACCCAGACTTGCATTTCGGGGCCGCATTGGGACTTTAGCCAGGATATGTCGCGGTCCCAGCAGAGTGTTGGGTTTGGGGCGTGGGTGTGGAATGTTATGGGGCCTTGGGGTGGTTTGCGGTGGTTAGTCTGGTCTGTCGTGGTGGATGGAGTATCTTTTTCTTGCACATCAACCATCTCGTTGTCGTCTTCATCTCGGGCGAAATTCGCTACCTTGAGATGCTTGGGTAGGGTGAATTGGTTCCTGATTTCTAGAGTCCGCCGACCGAGGACAGGGGTGTCGACGGTGAGCATGACAGCTTTGTAGCCTGCTTTCTTCGCGCGCTGGATTAGTTTCTGGCTTTTCGGTCGGTCTTCGAAGAGGTACAGTTGAAGTGCACCGGGATGAGATCCCAATTCGCTCTTCACGTCTTCGAGACTCGTCGTACTAAAACTGCTTAGTCCCATTACAATATCCATGTTCTTGCATGCGCGCGCTGTTGCTACTTCGCCGTCGTCGTGCGCGAGACATTGCATGGCTGTTGGTGCGACGCCGAGGGGAATGCTGTTTTTGTGTCCGAAGATGCTGACGCTGGTGTCGATGGATGAGATGTCGCGCAGGACGCGTGGTTGGATGCGGTATTTTTGGTATGCGGAGATGTTTTCTAGGAGCGTGGAGCCGGAGTCTGCGCCTTCGTTGTAGTAGTCTCGCGTTTGTTTGTCCATGCGTTCGGCAGCGAGCTTTTCGAGCTCGCTGATGGTTAGACAATTGAGGTCATGGGGGGTCTTCATGTTCGCCATGTTGGCTGGTCAGGCTGCGCAATGTTGTTTGTGATGCTATGGAGAAAACTGTCTTATAAAGGATTTGAGATGAGAGGGATAGATTCGGATACTGAAGGTGATAGTAGATCGACCGCGTTTCCGGATTTGATGATGTTATCTCCATATCGGCTATGATGTGGATGATGACGATGTTGACTCCAACTAGTAGCGCGGGTATGGCTCGCCGATCTCGGCTCGACGCGTCTTCCTCCTTTCGCGCGAGCTGAGACACGTCGCGAATTACTCTCTCTCTCATGAGCGTGAGAAGAAACGAACCATTTTCTTCGACATTCACACACTTGTCCAGATCTTACCGGCTTTTGGGTTCTACATTTGAGACAAATTGATCCTGCCAAAGTATAGGCGCCAAGTGAGAGTCTCGAAATCAGTGTTGGTGTCAAGGCACACCTATTTTACCAGATGTTCAATCAAGACTTTGCTACTAACAAGTGTTGGAAGCTAAGCATCTTGACAACAAGCGGGGCTTGCAAGCTGACATGCATGGATATCTACCCGACCACTTATTTGGAACGCCTCTCCGATCTTTGACCATATGAAATATGGGTGCATCAGTGCTTCTTCAGCCAGGTCAACACCCTTTTGGCAATATCGAGATTGTTCTTCTCCATAAAGAACATATGCCCGTTTCCTTGGATACCCTCTTTGGCTAGCTCAACATGCTCCACATCAACACCAGCTTGTCTCATATAGCCTACAGTACAGTAGTCGTAGAGCGCATGATAGCTCGCTTCTGAAGTAACTGCCAACACAGGAATATGCGCTAGATTCACGAGCTTCTTTGCAGGCTCGTCCTGCATGATGCATTCACTATGGTCTGCATCCTTTCCTGGAACAACCACAGTCTGGATATGAGTTGCGTTCGCGCCTGCAGGTGGATCATAAGAGATTTCGAGATCCGTGATACCCCAGGGTCGTGCAGGGCCAGTTGAATAAATTTTACCAACGAATGGTGGACCAGAGGGTTCGAGCGCAACAATGCTTTTGACAAGATGAGGTCTCAGATCTGCGACGCGCCACCCGTACGCCCCGGCTTGACTGTGAGTGATGATATGGGCCGCCCCAATCTTATCCAAGAGCGCCGTGTACGCTTTCCCATTCTGGGCTTCAGATAATCGATTCTCGACTTGTAGCTGTATTTGGGTTGCGTAGAACGCGTCAAATATTGGATCGCCCACCTTGCCGGTACCGGGCCACTGGGTGTGAAGTTTCGATTGGGGCCAGAGGTTGTGTGACGAGGTTGCTGTAAAGAGCTGTTCCACTTGAGCAGTATTTGCTACAAACATCGTTCCCATTGTAGGAAACCATGGGGATCGACCACGTGATGGTTGATCACTGAGATACACTGTGTAACCTTGCGATAGGAAGAAAGATGTCCACCCTGGACGACCGTCAGGCGTTTCGAGGAAGTTTGCCGCAGTTTGTCCGCCGCCATGGATGAATACAATCGGGTGCTTTTGAGTATTCTTTGCTGGGATATGTTTTTCGACGTAGATTTGGTTGACCATGTACTCTGCAGTTGAGGTTCCAAGCTACATGGTCAGTGTTGGGAGATGATGCGTGAGTAACACCTACTGTGAGGTTTGCATACTCGCCTCCAACATAGAAGAACTCGCGTCGCGGCTCTCGGCCGCCCACATAACCGAAAGTAATAACCTCGACTTGCCATAGAAGCGCTATTATCGCTGCGAACGACCACATTGTTGGCATCAGAAAGAGCTTCTGATGTTGATAGATGCCGCGACGTTACACAAGAAGCGGGGAGAAGAGATGAACAAGAGAATGTTGTATCAGATGTTATCCAGCTCGAGATTGACACAAATGCCTCATGGTGGCACTTCCCACTTGATCTTGTACTGCAGGTGCCAAGTGCGCTAAGCACCAACCGAGCAGCTGAAGGAATCTCACAAGGATACCAGGTACCTACACGTTTTAAGAAGCGATCCAAGGGTTGTTGTTTTACTGAAATTCACTGTTGTTGCGAGAAGGCTGGGTTACTTTTATTTTCAATTCCTCCGACTCCCTCAATGTACCTAGGTATGCAAAATCAGGTTGCGCTTTCCAAACATTCCTGTACAGACCATGACTAAGCTCCCTCGTAAGGAGAGGCTATTGTACTGATAGTAACTGTGTAATATCCTGCGATACACGAGAAATCACAGAGAAATTCCTGATTCGAACAAGATCATTCATGTCACAGTTGTACTCGGAGAGCTAGGAGCACGCAGCGGATATTGACTTCTGCCTTGCGCTGGTCTCCATTAAATTCGTTAGGTGTACACATAGCGTGGTCTTAAATGCAAACTGCGCAATGTTTCATGGTAAGGCCAAGTGCCGAAAATGCTCGGTAGAGCTCTCGTCAAAATCAGTTAATCGGTGCTTCTTCAGTTTGGTACACCCAGGATGGGTACTGTGGTAGTATAGAGAAAATGAAAATCTTTGTGAGATCTTTTGTATACTATATTGGCGATCAATCACTTGAACGATTTAACAAAATCTTCTTTTGATACATCCCTCTTCAAGAACCATCGCTTACATGATATTGACGAGAGCTCTACCGAGCTTTGTCACTCTTAGCTTACTGCCCCTAATATGTTGCTGGCAAGAGACTGAGCCGACCTCCATCTGTAAGCAGCACATTACCATTGATGTAGCCACCAGCTCTGCTAGTGAGGAAGAGTATTGCACCAGCCATGTCCTTGATATTGCCTGCCCTTTGCTCAGGAATGAAGTCTCTCGGCCAGGTTTCCTGCTTGAGTATACCCTCAGTCATCTCGCTCGGATACACTAACAATGGTCAGTAAGTTAACTGAAAGATTCGAAATTACCCCAAACTTGTCCCGTCGTTGAACCAGACAGTTTGAAGGGAGTGGGGAGACTTACGGCCAGGGGGCAATGACGTTTGAGCGAATGTCGTAAGGAACTAGATTTGTTGCCAACTGCTTCATGATATGTACAGCCGCCGATTTCGAACCGGCATATGCATATCCCGCCATGGGTACACGGTTGAAGGCTCCAGCGCTGGCAATGCATATGACTTGACTCTTCTGCTGCAGGTTTCCGGCTTTGTTTCCTTTATCGAGCAGCTCAAGAAATGCAACGACGGTGAAGAAAGCAGCAGTTGTATTGAGCGCAAATGTCTGGTTAAACTCATCCATGTCCCAGTTCCACAAGTGGTCTCGAAATTCGGTCAGAGATGCATTCTTGTCCAGGGTACGGAGTGTTGGACCGGTAATGCCGGAGTTTGCGACTACGAGGTTGACATAGCCGGATTTGGAGGCGATATGGTCTACTGCTGCTGAAAGATCCGATTTAGATGTCACGTCGGCTTTGAAGTAATGGATATTGCCATGTTTCTATAGAACATTAGTGATCGAACATCTTCTTGTGGCAACGATATGGGAGTAAATGTCGATAAGATGGAGGCTGCAACGAGTTCAGACCATGTAAACGTACCGCCGTATTTGTGGCCTTCTCTAAGACCTCTTGTCGCCTCCCGAGAATGTAAACAATCGCGCCGTTGGCTTCAAGTGCTTGTGCAATCATCAAACCGATGCCTGCCTGCTAGTCAGCCCGGCAAAAAGAAAGATTAGAGGTATTATGACCTGTTCCTCCACCAGTAATCACAGCCACCAAGCCTTTGACACCAAACAAAGTGTTTGGATCGAGGTCCGCCATGATGCTCTACTTTTCAAGGTGAAGATAAGTGAGAAAGAGAATGTGAGAGTGTTCAAAAAAGGTGACACAGCTCCGATGGTCGCCGATGGTGCCATGGTTTTGTTGTCGATGTAAGCCGATGCCCACAGAAGGGCCGGAAGGAACCCCGCGCTAACCTAATGAGGCTTGCCTAGGTGGGGCAGAGACGGGATGGGATGACACTCGCGGCTGATCTAACGTATTCCACCAGTGAGCTGGCCACCCCAGTAAGCTGGCCACCCCACCAAACCTAATACGCCTCTTTGTGTAATAGCTCTATAATAATATAAGATAATAGAGTTATATTCTATAAATAGCTAGTTTATTACTATCTATATTAAGTTCTATTATATCTTTAGGTATAGTATTTAGTATACGTTAGTAGTACGCGCTAACGTTCTTAGGTTATCTATACTTAGTTACTCTCTATAACTACTCTATCTACCTCTATAGCAAGCTACTAACTATATTAGACTTATAAAGCTCCTTTATAGGCTATATACTAATATTATTTATTTTTTCTCTATCTATAGTAATAGTTAAGAGCTTATAGCTTACTATTCTCTTTTATAAGTATTATTACTAACTATTTATAAGCTAATAACCTTTAATAAGCTAGTAGATAGCCTAGCTTATTAGGCTTTAGGACTAGCGTTAAAGTAGGTTCTATATATAAGCTTACTACTAGAGCTAGTCTACTATATATAGTATCTCTACTATTTATATAATAGTATTTACTATTATCTTTAGTAGAGATAGCGTCTAGATAACTATAAGTAATAATAGAATACGCTCTAGATAGTATAGGACTAGCCTAGCTACTTAGAAGCCTACCTAGATATTCTACTAAGTAAATATAGTTAACTAGTGTAAGGGGCTACGCTTAGGGAGCTATTACATAGGTATACTAGAGTTGTATTTAATAGGGAAGAGAACTATAAGCTATCTCGTACTAAAGGTTATTTAGAGAGCGGCTTAGAATAACCTTCTACCTATAGACTATATAGATAGTCTGAGTGTTATTTAGACGTAAGTAGTTAATCTATGCGTCTCACGCACGTGACTGAGATATTATCGAGTGTTTACTAACTAGGCTCTAGCCTATTACAACTAGATCTATATATAAGTCTAGAGAAAGTCTATTTTATTAATATAGTAGACGCCTTAGTAAGCTAGCTCTTAGATTTTATAACTATACGCGCGCTTAAGTAGAGAAAAGTAGCTTATATTAAGTAGCTAGAGAAGATAAGAGGTATAGAGTAGTATATAGAGAGTAATAATCTTATTCTTTATATAGTACTAGTTAAACTTAGGTATAGCGTAGCTATTATAGCTATTTAGAATAAAAAGCTAGTAGACTCTCTACGTATAAGACGCTATCTATCTATTAAAGTACTTTATCTACTTAATACTAAGCTAATCTATTATTTAGCTATTATCTAATACTATAATTACTTAGTCTATAGAGAGGTAGTAGTACTAGCTAGCTTAGTAGAGCTTTCTAGATAAGATTATAACTAATAGAAGATACTAGCTAGACGCGTTAATTATAATAGGCTAGAGCCTAGTTAGTAAACACTTGATAATATCTTAGTTACGTGCGTAAGACGCATAGATTAACTACTTACGTCTAAATAACGCTTAGACTATCTATATAGTCTATAGGTAGAAGGTTATTCTAAGCTACTCTCTAAATAACCTTTAGCACGAGATAGCTTATAGTTCTCTTCTCTATTAAATAACTCTAGTATACTTATATAATAGCTCTCTAAGCGTAGCTTCTTATATTTTATATTTAATTCTAATTAATAGAGCTTTACTATAAGACTCTATTAACTTATAGCGCGTTAATCCTCTTAACTACTACTTTAACGTGCGAGTAGGGTAACCTACTATATAGAATTAGTATTACTTAAAGGTATAATAGGCCCTTAGATAATAAGTAGGTAAAAGCTATTATAAGATAGCTAGCTTAGGACTATAGCCTTATAGGACGCTTAGTTAAACGCGCTACTAGCCTTATAAGATATCTAGAGTAAATAAATATTAGTTAGCTTAGTAAACTCTAAGCTATATTACTAAATATTATTAAAAAAGCCCTACTTAATACCTTAATAGTACTAAGGTATAGGTCCTGCTACCTATAAAAGACTTTATAAGAAGGTAAGTAAGAGTAGTAGAAGCTCTATTAGTCTTTAAAGAATTAAAGAATAGGTAATAACTTCTTACTATAGTAGAGTAAGTATTATTAGAAGTCCTATTAGTTCTCTATAAAAGAGGTATAAGCTATAATACTTAGCTAAAAGAATAGCTAAGAGGAAATTATAAGTATAAGAATTAGTTCTAAAAGTTATAACTTATAATAACTACTAAGAGTTATTTAGAAAAGTCTTATTATAGAGAATAAGTAAGAGATAAGCCCTACTAGTTTCTTACTAAAGAGGAGTAGGCTATAGAGAGATTACCTATATAAGTTAATTAAAGAATAATTAAAAGCCTTACTAGTTCTTACTATAGAGGAGTAAGCTATAGACGTAGAAGCTTATAAGAAGCCCTCTACTATTTAGAATAGAAGATAACCTTCTTAACCTTAATACTAATAAGCTATTTATATACGCCTTAGCTAAGTACCTTACTAAAGTACCTAATAACTAATATACTAAAAGATTATATAGATACTTAGAAATAATAGATAAAAAGAAGCTACTATAGCTCTAATAATAAATAAGGTTATAAAATAAATAAAGAAAGTAAGAGAAGCTAAAAAATTACTATAAGAGCTACTAAAAGTCTCTTAAGACTTTATAGTAGTAATAATAGCCTAACTAGTCTAGCTACTATCCTCTATTATAGCTTATTTAGATATAATAGAATAATAGAAACTTAGCCTAGCTCTCTAGACTTATATACTTAAGACCTAGCTAGATATAACTACTTATTTAGAGAGGTCGCAAAAGAAGAGGCTTTCTAACCTAGAATATTTTAATAGAGACTATTTAAACTACCTAGGTTAAAAATATAAGTATAAAGTAAACTAGAGTATAACTTATACTTATACCCCTCCTAGAATACTAAGAAGCGATATATCTTTAGTTAGACTAAAGAGAAAGTAACCTAGATTCTTTTACTATAGCTATTAAAAAACTAGCTAAGTACTATAAAAAAGTTATAGGAATACTTAGATACTTAATTCTTTATATATACTATTAAAAATAGGCTCTAAATAAGCTTTAATATCTAAAGTAAAGCTAATAGCTAGTTAGAGATTACGTCTCTAAGTTTAACTAGCTACGTATAGAAGCTAGCTAAGACTTTAGTAAGTCTATTTTCTAAAAGATATTTAGTAAAAAGTTTAGTATAGAGCTCTAACGCCTTATACTACGTACCTCTAAGAATATTAGTTTTAAGGAGTATATAGAGAAAGCTATTAAAATCTTAGATAACCTCTATTATATTAATTTTAATAGTAAGTTCTAAGAGAGAATATTTTAGCGCGCTTATAGTATAAGCTACTAGAAAGATATTTAGATACTATTACTACCTAAGAAGATAGACTAGGAGCTAATAAAGGCTAGTAAAGCGAGTATAAGAACTAGTAGGCTAAGCGCTAATTAGATTAAGTACTACGCCTATAGTAAAAAAAGATATATATTTAAGTATTATAGGAGGAGTTCTAAAGTAAGAAGTACTAAAGTAAACTAAGTAGTATAAAGAGAGCTACTACTAGATAGTAAAATTTCTCTAAAGGATATAAATAAAGGCGAGTTAGATAACTTAGAAAAAAAGTAGCTTTAGACTAAAGTCTTAGTCTAGAGCCTTAGAAGATAGATTAGTAAATAAGTAGTAAATAGAACTAATTTTAGTAGAAGTATATAAATACCTTTCCCCTTATAGCGTACTTAATCGTAAACTCTATCTATAACGCTACTATATTAATTAATAGTAGATATTTATACTACGCGTTAGTTAGTAAAAAATTCGCTCGCTAAAGCTATTTAGAGCGCTTCTCGATTACCCCTTAGATAATAGAAGGGATTAATAAGAAGATATTAGAGATAGACGAGGTCTCTAGATTTAAGTTTAATATATATTGTGATAGGCTAGAGCCTAGTTAGTAAACACTCGATAATATCTCGATTACGTACGTAAGACGCATAGATTAACTACTTACGTCTAAACAACGCTTAGACTATCTATATAGTCTATAGGTAGAAAGTTATTTTAAGCCGCTCTCTAAATAACCTTTAGCATGAGATAGCTTATAGTTCTCTTCTCTATTAAATATAACTCTAGTATACCTATATAATAGCTCTCTAAGCGTAGCCCCTTATATTTTATATTTAATCCTAATTAATAGAGCTTTACTATAAGACTCTATTAACTTATAGCGTATTAATTCTTTTAACTACTACTTTAACGTGCGAGTAAGGTAACCTACTATATAAGATTAGTATTACTTAAAGGTATAATAGGCCCTTAGATAATAAGTAGGTAGAAGCTATTATAAAATAGCTAGCCTAGGACTATAGCTTTATAGAACGCTTAGTTAAATATACTACTAGCCTTATAAGATATCTAGAGTAAATAAATATTAGTTAGCTTAGTAGACTCTAAGCTATATTACTAAATATTATTTAGAAAAGCCCTACCTAATACCTTAATAGTACTAAAGTATAGGTCCTACTACCTATAAAGACTTTATAAGAAGTAAGCAAGAGTAGTAGAAGCTCTATTAGTCTTTAAAAGATTAAAGAATAAGTAATAACTTTTTACTATAGTAGAGTAAGTATTATTAGAAGTCTTATTAGTTCTCTATAGAAGAGGTATAAGCTATAATACTTAGCTAAAGAAATAGCTAAGAAAAAATTAAGCGTAAAAATTAGTTCTAAAAGTTATAACTTATAATAACTACTAAAAGTTATTTAGAAAAGCCTTATTATAAAGAATAAATAAAAGATAAGCCCTACTAGTTCTTTACTAAAAAAGAGTAGGCTATAAGGAGATTACTTATATAAGTTAATTAAAGAATAATTAGAAGCTCTACTAGTCTTTACTATAGAGGAGTAGGCTATAGACGTAGAAGCTTATAAGAAGCCCTCTACTATTTAGAATAGAAAATAACTTTTTTAACCTTAATACTAATAAGCTATTTATATACGCCTTAGCTAAGTACCTTACTAGAGTACTTAATAACTAAATATACTAGAAGATTATATAGATACTTAGGAATAATAAGTAGAAGGAAGCTACTATAGCTTTAATAATAAATAAAGTTATAAGATAAATAAAAAAAGTAAGAGAAGCTAAAAAATTACTATAAGAGCTACTAAAAGTCCCTTAGGACTCTATAGTAGTAATAATAGCCTAACTAGTCTAGCTACTATCTCTTATTATAGCTTATTTAGATATAATAGAATAATAAGAACTTAGCCTAACTCTCTAGACTTATATACCTAAGACTTAGCTAGATATAACTACCTATTTAGAGAGGTTATAGAAGAAGAGGCTTTCTAACCTAAAATATTTTAATAAAGACTATTTAAACTATCTAGGTTAGAAATATAAGTATAAAGGTAAACTAGAGTATAACTTATACTTATACCCCTCTTAGAATACTAAGAAGTAATATCCTTAGTTAGACTAAAGAGAAAGTAACCTAGGTTCTCTTACTATAGCTACTAGAAAACTAGCTAAGTACTATAAAGGAGTTATAGAAATACCTAAATACTTAATTCTTTAATATATATTATTAAAAAGGCTCTAAATAAGCTTTAATACTTAAAGTAAGGCTAATAGCTAGTTAGAGATTATGTCTCTAAGTTTAACTAGCTACACGTAGAAGCTAGCTAAGACTTTAGTAAGTCTATTCTTTAAGAGATATTTAGTAAAGGGCTTAGTATAGAGCTCTAACGCCTTATACTATATACCTTTAAAAATATTAGTTTTAAGGAGTATATAGAAGAAGCTATTAAAATTTTAAATAACCTTTATTATATTAATCTTAATAGTAAGTTCTAAGAGAAGATATCTTAACGCGCTTATAGTATAAGTTACTAAAAGAATACTTAGATACTATTACTACTTAAGAAGATAGACTAGAAGCTAATAAAGGCTAGTAAAGTAAGTATAAGAACTAGTAGGCTAAGCGCTAATTAGGTTAAGTACTACGCCTATAGTAAAAAAGAATATATATCTAAGTATTATAGAAGGAGTTCTAAAGTAAGAAGTACTAAAGTAAACTAAGTAGTATAAAAAGAGCTACTACTAGATAGTAAAATTTCTCTAAAAGATATAGATAAAGGTAAGTTAGATAACTTAGAAAAAGAGTAGCTTTAGACTAGAGTCTTAGTCTAGAGCCTTAAAAGATAGATTAGTAGATAAGTAGTAAATAGAACTAATTTTAGTAGAAGTATATAAATACCTCTTCTCTTATAGCGTACTTAATTATAAACTCTATTATAATACTACTATATTAATTAATAGTAAGTATTTATATTATACGTTAGTTAGTAAAAAATTCGCTCGCTAAAGCTATTTAGAGCGCTTCTTAATTACCTCTTAGATAATAGAAGGTTAATAGAAAGATATTAGAGATAGATAAGGTCTCTAAGTTTAAGTTTAATATATATAGCTACTAAGAGTTACTTATACGTATATACTTAATAGTATAGATAAAGAAGTAGTCTTAGAAAAAGAGTAGATAGACTACTAAGACGTCTTAATTACTCTAGTAAAAAGAAGCCTATTTATATACTTAAGAGGTATTTAAGTAAGATATAATAAAAGTATTATAACTTAGAGTACTATATATTAGGTAAGCGCATCTATGTTTATAGATCTTATAAGAAGATCTAAAGACTTAAAGAAGAGAGTATAAATATTTACTACCTCTATTATAGATATTAATAAGGCGTTAGTACTAAAAAAAGTAGTAGATATAAAGTTACTACTAAAATAGTATTAGAGCTATTTTAAGCTCTTTAACCTAAAGAAAGTATTAAAACTTCCTCTATACTAAGGTTTAGAAGTAGACTATAAAATTAAGCTAGAGTTAAAAGATAGTTAATAGCTATAGCCGCTATAGGGCCTACTATATAGTATATTAAGGGGCGAGTTACTAGTACTCTAAAGGGAGCTTATAGCTCTTCTAGAAAAAGGATTTATCTATATAAGTAGCTTACTAGCCTCTTTACTAGTTCTATTTATAAAGAAGCTAGAAAGAAGACTCTAATTATATATTAACTACTATACGCTTATATAATAGGCTAGAGCCTAGTTAGTAAATACTCGATAATATCTTAGTTACGTGCGTAAGACGCATAGATTAACCACTTGCGTCTAAACAACGCTTAGACTATCCGCATAGTCTATAGGTAGAAGGTTATTCTAAGCCGCTCTCTAAATAACCTTTAGCACGAGATAGCTTGTAGTTCTCTTCCCTATTAAATATAACTCTAGTATACCTGTGTAATAGCTCCCTAAGCGTAGCCCCCTATATTTTATATTTAATCTTAATTAATAGAGCCTTGCTATAAGACTCTATTAACTTATAGCGCGTTAATCCTCTTAACTACTACTTTAACGTGCGAGTAGGGTAACCTACTATACGAGATTAGTGTTGCTTAAAGGTACAATAGGCCCTTAGATAATAAGTAGGTAGAAGCTATTATAAGATAGCTAGCCTAGGATTATAGCCTTATAAGACGCTTAGTTAAACGCGCTACTAGCCTCGCGAGATATCTAGAGTAAATAAATATTAGTTAGCTTAGTAGACTCTAAGCTGTATTACTAAATATCGTTTAGAAAAGCCCTACCTAATACCTTAATAGTACTAAAGTATAGGTCCTACTACCTATAAAAGACTTTATAAGAAGGTAAGCGAGAGTAGTAGAAGCTTTATTAGTCTTTAAAGAATTAAAGAATAGGTAATAACTCTTTACTATAGTAGAGTAAGCGTTGTTAGAAGTCCTATTAGTCTTCTATAGAAGAGGTATAGGCTATAATACTTAGCTAAAGGAATAGCTAAGAGGAAATTATAAGCGTAAGGATTAGTTCTAAAAGTCGCGACTTATAACGACTACTAAGAGTCGTTTAGAAAAGCCTTATTATAGAGAATAAGTAAGAGATAAGCCCTACTAGTTCCTTACTAAAGAGAAGTAGGCTATAGGGAGATTACTTATGCGAGTTAATTAAAGAATAATTAGAAGCCCTACTAGTCCTTACTATAGAGAAGTAGGCTATAGACGTAGAAGCTTATAAGAAGCCCTCTACTATTTAGAATAGAAGATAACCTTTCTAACCTTAACGCTAATAAGCTATCTATATACGCCTTAGCTAAGTACCTCGCTAGAGTACCTAATAACTAAATATACTAGAAGATTATATAGATACTTAGGAATAATAGGTAGAAGGAAGCTACTATAGCCCTAATAATAAACGAGGTCGTAAGATAAATAAAGGAAGTAAGAGAAGCTAGAGAATTACTATAAGAGCTACTAAAAGTCCCTTAGGACTCTATAGTAGCGATAATAGCCTAACTAGTCTAGCTACTATCCCCTATTATAGCTTATTTAGATGCGATAGAATAATAGGAACTTAGCTTAGCTCCCTAGACTTACACACCTAAGACCTAGCTAGACACAACTACCTATTTAGAGAGGTCGCAGAAGAAGAAGCTTCTTAACCTAGAACGTTTTAATAGAGACTATTTAAACTACCTAGGTTAGAAATATAAGTGTAAAGGTAAACTAGAGTATAACTTATACTTATACCCCTCTTAGGATGCTAAGAAGCGATATATCCTTAGTTAGACTAAAGAGAAAGTAACTTAGGTTCTCTTACTATAGCTACTAGAAAACTAGCTAAGCACTATAAAGGAGTTGTAGGAACACCTAGACACTTAATTTCTTAACGTATACTATTAAAAATAGGCTCTAAATAAGCTTTAATACCTAAAGTAAGGCTAATAGCTAGTTAGAGATTACATCTCTAAGTTTAACTAGCTACGCGTAGAAGCTAGCTAAGACTTTAGTAAGTTTATTCTTTAAGAGATATTTAGTAAAGGGCTTAGCGTAGAGCTCTAACGCCTTATACTGCGTACCTCTAAGAATATTAGTTTTAAGGAGTATATAGAAGAAGCTATTAAAATCTTAGATAACCTCTATTATATTAATCTTAATAGTAGGTCCTAAAAGAAGATATTTTAGCGCGCTTATAGTATAAGCTACTAGAAGGATACTTAGATACTATTACTACTTAAGAAGATAGACTAGGAGCTAACGAAGGCTAGTAAAGCAAGTACGAGAACTAGTAGGCTAAGCGCTAATTAGGTTAAGTGCTACGCCTATAGTAAAAAAAGATATATATCTAAGTATTATAGAAGGAGTTCTAAAGTAAGGAGCACTAAAGTAAACTAAGTAGCATAAAGAGAGCTACTACTAGATAGTAAAATTCCTCTAAAGAATATAGATAAAGGCGAGTTAGATAACTTAAGAAAAGAGTAGCTCTAGACTAGAGTCTTAGTCTAGAGCCTTAGAAGATAGATTAGTAGATAAGTAGTAAATAGAACTAATTTTAGTAGAAGTATATAAATACCCCTCCTCTTATAGCGCACTTAATCGTAAACTCTATCTATAACGCTACCGCGTTAATTAATAGTAGGTGTTTATACTACGCGTTAGTTAGTAAAAAATTCGCTCGCTAAAGCCGTTTAGAGCGCTTCTTAATTACCCCTTAGATAATAGAAGGGATTAATAGGAAGATATTAGAGATAGATAAGGTCTCTAGGTTTAAATTTAATATATATAGCTACTAAGAGGTTACTTATACGTACGTACTTAATAGTATAGATAAAGAAGTAGTCCTAGGAAAAGAGTAGATAGACTACTAAGACGTCTTAATTACTCTAGTAAAAAGGAGCCTATTTATATACTTAAGAGGTATTTAAGTAAGATGCGATAAAGGTATTATAACCTAGAGCACTATATATTAGGTAAGCGCATCTACGTTTATAGGTCTTATAAGGAGATCTAAAGACCTAAAGAAGAGAGTATAGATATTTACTACCTCTATTATAGATATTAATAAGGCGTTAGCACTAAAGAAAGTAGTAGATATAAAGTTACTACTACTAAAATAGTATTAGAGCTATTTTAAGCTCTTTAACCTAAAGAAAGCGTTAAAACTTCCCCTATACTAAGGTCTAGAAGTAGACTATAAAATTAAGCTAGAGTTAAAAGATAGTTAATAGCTATAGCCGCTATAGGGCCCGCTATATAGTATATTAAGGGGCGAGTTACTAGTGCTCTAAAGGGAGCTTATAGCTCTCCTAGAAAAAGGATTTATCCGCGTAAGTAGCTTACTAGCCTCTTTACTAGTTCTATTTATAAAGAAGCTAAGAGGAGGACTCCAATTATATATTAACTACCGCGCGCTTAACGCTATTACTAGGAAGGATAGATACCCCCTACTACTTATCTAAGAGATACTTAATAACATAAGTAGGGCTAAGTAGTTTACAAAGCTAGATGTTATTACTGCCTTCTATAAGATTTGTGTAGCAAAAGGTAATAAATAGAAAATAGCTTTTAGAACACGCTTTAGTCTATTTAAGTAGTTAGTTACTCTATTTAGTATAGTAAACTCTCTAAGTACCTTCTAGCGGTATATTAATTAGATATTAAGGGAGTACCTAGACGAGTTCTATTTAGTATATCTTAATAATATATTAATCTATACTAATAGTAGCCTATAATAATACTAGGACTACGTCTAAAAGGTCCTTAGTAAGCTCTAGAGCGCAGGACTCTATATAGATATTAAGAAATATAAATTTAAAGTAAAATCTACTAAGTACTTAGGTTTTATTATTAATATAGGGAAAGGTATCTCTATAGACCTAGATAAGGTTAAAGCTATTAAGGAGTAGGAAGCACCTAAGATAGTAAAAGGTATATAATTATTTCTTAGGTTTACTAACTTCTACTAAAAGTTTATTAGAGACTTTGTAAAGATCGCTACCCCCTTAACCTATCTAATAGGCGATATAAGCTTTACCTAGGGAAAAGACGAGTAGGCCGCGTTTAATAAGCTAAAGGAGATCTTTATAATAGAACCTATCCTAGCGACGTTTAACTCTAAGCGAGATATAGTCCTAAAATATAACTCTTCTAGCTACGTAATAGGAGGAGTACTATCCTAGTATAACAAAGAAGAGATACTACGCCTTACGCGTACTTCTTAAGAAAGAATAACGCCTATAAATATAACTATAAGATATATAATAAGGAACTACTAGCTATAATATAATACCTAGAAGAATAGAACGCTAAACTCCGCTTAGTAAAAAGCTTTAAGGTAATTACTAACTATAAGAACCTAGAGTACTTTATAAAACTAAAAATATTAAGCAAATATTAAATCTACTAAGCTGCGTTATTAAGCTAATTTAATATAGAGATACTATACTAGCTAGAGAAGTAAAACGTAAGAGCTAACGCGCTCTTAAGAAGAGAATAAGACCTACTAGAAGATATAAGAGACGAACGCTTATAAAAGCGTATTATCTAAATCTTAAAACTAACATCCCACTACTATAAGGAAGCAAGCGAGGACGAAGAGGACTTAACTAAGAGCTAGGTTATATTAGTAAGGATTCGTATAAGACGAATAGGAAGCTATCTTAGCCTAACTAAAGAATAGTTAGACTAATAAGACGCCGCTACTAATAAGAGTAATATAGACTAGTTAGAACTTAAGGAGCTATAGCTAGAAGCTCTAAGAAATAATTAATAGTACTAGTAAGTAGTATAAGTAGTACTAGAGTAGGAATAAAGGTTCTTACTAAGCTTAAGTATAAAATGCTCTATCTTAGAGTATATAATTAGTAATTAGAGAGAATTACTATATTAAGGTAGGAAATAGGTGCTAAATAATAAGAAACTATATACCTAAATAATTAGAGAAGTCTATAATTCTCTCTTAGCTAGACATCTAGGTAAGGAGATTACCTATAAGATAGTTACCCAAGATTTCTTCTAGCTAGGTATATTAGATAATATTAGATATTATATAAGAAACTATAATATTTATAGGAGAATAAAGCTATAGTAAGAAGGTACCTAAGAATTTCTTAAACTACTACTAATACTAGATTAGATATAGAAAGAGATATCTATAGACTTTATTAAAGGACTACTAATAAGCGGAGGTATAAGCTACCTTATAGTTATTATAGATTACTTAAGTAAGAGAGCTATCTTTATTCTACTACCTAATATTAAGATAGAGACAGTAGTCTAAGCCTTTCTTAGCTAAGTAGTAGCTTACTATTAGTTACCTAATATAATTACGTTAGATAGAGGGAGCTAGTTTGTTAGCGTGCTTTAGGAACGCCTTTATAAAGTCTTAAAGATTAATTAATAGTTATCTATAGTATTTTACCTATAGACTAATAGCGCTATAGAACAAATAAATAGCGTATAGAAAGCGTACGTCTAAGCGTTTATTAGCTAGTTATAGGACAACTAAGCTACGTACTACTCTATAGCTTAGATCGCTATTAATAAAAGGGACGTAATATTAATAGGAGTGTCCCTATTCTTCTTATAATATAGTTATAATATAGACCCTCTCTAGTTAAAGGCTCTACTAAGTATAAGTTAAAGGAAATATACTACTAAAAAACATTTAGACTATAAGAAGGTAGAGACTATTATAGCTAAGTTCTAAGACGTATTTAACCTAGTATAAGCTAGTATAGCTAAAGCCTAAGCGGAATAAGAGAAGTAAATAAATTAATACTATAAAGAGGCTAGAAACTATAAGGTTAGTAATAAAGTTTAGCTAAAGCTTAATAAATAGTATAGGATAGAACGTTAGTTATAAAAGCTTAATTAGAAGAGTGCTAAATATATAGTAATAGAGGTAATTAATAGCTACTTAGTTAAGCTAGATACCCCTCTAGGCTACTACCTAGTCTTTTATATTAATAGACTACGCCTCGCTAACTTAGACCCTCTACTAAGCTAGGTATAAGATAACTATTAGCCGCTACTATTATAAGTAGGTAATAAGAACGAGTGGTTTATAGAGAAGATTATAAGTAAGAAGTAGAAACGCTAAGAACGTGGTTAGCGCCTTTACTATAAGGTAAAATAGGTTAGATACGCCCTAATAGATCTTTAGCTAGTAGAATTACTAGAGGAAATAGAAGCTTTAGATTAATAGGAGGCCTATATAAAGAACGCTTAGAATAAGGAGGGACGCTTATTAGAAGGTTTTCGCCGAGAGACCCCCTAAGGGAGGGGAGGAAGAGGGTATTATAATAGGCTAGAGCCTAGTTAGTAAACACTTGATAATATCTTAGTTACGTGCGTAAGACGCATAGATTAACTACTTGCGTCTAAATAACGCTTAGACTATCCGCATAGTCTATAGGTAGAAGGTTATTCTAAGCCGCTCTCTGAATAACCTTTAGCACAAGATAGCTTGTAGTTCTCTTCCCTATTAAATACAACTCTAGTATACCTGTGTAATAGCTCTCTGAGCGTAGCCTCTTACAGCTTAACGCTATTACTAGAAAGGATAGATACTCTCTACTACTTATCTAAGAGATACTTAATAATATAAGTAGGGCTAAGTAGTTTATAAAGCTAGATATTATTACTACCTTTTATAAGATTTATATAGTAGAAAGTTATAAATAGAAGATAGCTTTTAGAATACGCTTTAGTCTATTTAAGTAGTTAGTTACTCTATTTAGTATAGTAAACTCTCTAAGTACCTTCTAGCGGTATATTAATTAGATATTAAGAGAGTATCTAGATAAGTTCTATTTAGTATATCTTAATAACGTATTAATCTATACTAATAGTAGTTTATAATAATACTAGGACTACGTCTAAAAAGTTCTTAGTAAGCTCTAGAGCGTAGGACTCTATATAGATATTAAGAAATATAAATTTAAAGTAAAATCTACTAAGTACTTAGGTTTTATTATTAATATAGAGAAAAGTATTTTTATAGACCTAAATAAGGTTAAAGCTATTAAGAAGTAGGAAGTACCTAAGATAGTAAAAGGCGTAAATTATTTTTTAGATTTACTAACTTTTACTAAAAGTTTATTAGAGACTTTATAAAGATTACTACTCTCTTAACCTATCTAATAGGCGATATAAGCTTTACCTAGAGAAAAGATAAGTAGGCTATATTTAATAAGCTAAAGAAGATCTTTATAATAGAACCTATTTTAGCGATATTTAACTTTAAGTAAGATATAGTCTTAGAATATAACTCTTCTAGCTACGTAATAGGAGAAGTACTATTCTAGTATAATAAAAAAGGGATACTACGCCCTTATACGTACTTCTTAAGAAAGAATAACGCCTATAAATATAACTATAAGATATATAATAAGGAACTACTAGCTATAATAAATATCTAGAAGAATAGAACGCTAAACTCTACTTAGTAAAGAGCTTTAAAGTAATTACTAACTATAAGAACCTAGAGTACTTTATAAAGCTAAAGATATTAAGTAAATATTAAATCTACTAAGCCGCGTTATTAAGCTAATTTAATATAGAGATACTATATTAGCTAGAGAAGTAAAATATAAGAGCTAATACGCTCTTAAGAAGAGAATAAGACTTACTAGAAGATATAAAAGATAAATACTTAAAAAGTATATTATCTAAATTTAAAACTAATATCCTATTACTATAAGAAAGTAAGCGAGGATAAAGAGGACTTAACTAAGAGCTAAGTTATATTAGTAAGAATTTATATAAGACAAATAGGAAGCTATCTTAGCCTAACTAAAGAATAGTTAGACTAATAAAACGCTACTACTAATAAGAGTAGTATAGACTAGTTAGAATTTAAAAAGCTATAGCTAGAAGCTCTAAGAAATAATTAATAGTACTAGTAAGTAGTATAAGTAGTACTAGAGTAGAAATAAAGGTTCCTACTAAGCTTAAGTATAAAATACTCTATATTAGAGTATATAATTAGCGATTAAAGAGAATTACTATATTAAAGTAAGAGATAGGTACTAAATAATAAGAAACTACGTACCTAAATAATTAGAGAAGTCTATAATTCTCTCTTAGCTAGATATCTAGGTAAGGAGATTACCTATAAGATAGTTACCTAAGATTTCTTCTAGCTAGGTATATTAGATAATATTAGATATTACGTAAGAAACTATAATATTTATAGGAGAATAAAGCTATAGCGAGAAGGTACCTAAGAATTTCTTAAACTACTACTAATACTAGATTAGATATAGAAAGAGATATCTATAGACTTTATTAAAGAACTACTAATAAGTAGAGGTATAAGCTACTTTATAGTTATTATAGATTACTTAAATAAGAGAGCTATCTTTATTTTACTACTTAATATTAAGATAGAGATAGTAGTCTAAGCCTTTCTTAGCTAAGTAGTAGCTTACTATTAGTTACCTAACGTAATTATATTAGATAAAGAGAGCTAGTTTATTAGCGTGCTTTAAGAACGCCTTTATAAAGTCCTAAAGATTAATTAATAGTTATTTATAGTATTTTACTTATAGACTAATAGCGCTATAGAATAAAAAATAGTATATAGAAAGTATATATCTAAGCGTTTATTAGCTAGTTATAGAATAACTAGGCTATATACTACTCTATAGCTTAGATCGCTATTAATAGAAGAGACGTAATATTAATAAAAGTATCTCTATTTTTCTTATAATATAGTTATAATATAGACTCTCTCTAGTTAAAAGCTCTACTAAGTATAAGTTAAAGAAAATATACTACTAAAGAATATTTAGACTATAAGAAAGTAGAGACTATTATAGCTAAGTTCTAAGACGTATTTAACTTAGTATAAGCTAGTATAGCTAAAGTCTAAGTAGAATAAGAGAAGTAAATAAATTAATACTATAAAGAGGCTAGAAACTATAAGGTTAGTAATAAGGTTTAGCTAAAGCTTAATAAATAGTATAGAATAAGATATTAGTTATAAAAGCTTAATTAGAAGAGTACTAAATATATAGTAATAGAGGTAATTAATAGCTACTTAGTTAAGCTAGATACCCCTTTAGGCTACTATCTAGTCTTTTATATAATAAACTATACTTTACTAACTTAGACCCTTTACTAAGCTAAGTATAAAATAACTATTAGCCGCTATTATTATAAGTAGGTAATAAGAATAAGTAGTTTATAGAAGAAATTATAAGTAAGAAGTAAAAACGCTAAGAATATAGTTAGCGCCTTTACTATAAAGTAAAATAAGTTAGATACGCCCTAATAGATCTTTAGCTAGTAGAATTACTAAAAGAAATAAAAGCTCTAGATTAATAAGAGGCCTATATAAAGAACGCTTAGAATAAGAAGAGATACTTACTAAAAGGTTTTTACTAAAAGACCCTCTAAGAGAGAGGAGGAGGGGGGTATTATAATAGGCTAGAGCCTAGTTAGTAAATACTTAATAATATCTTAGTTACGTATATAAGACGTATAGATTAACTACTTACGTCTAAATAACGCTTAGACTATCTATATAGTCTATAGGTAGAAGGTTATTCTAAGCTACTCTCTAAATAACCTTTAGTACGAGATAGCTTATAGTTCTCTTTCTTATTAAATATAACTCTAGTATACCTGTGTAATAGCTCCTTAAGCGTAGCCTCTTATATATATAGCTACTAAAAGGTTACTTATACGTACGTACTTAATAGTATAGATAAAGAAGTAGTCTTAGGAAAAAGGTAGATAGATTACTAAGACGTCTTATTACTCTATCTAAAAAGAAGCCTATTTATATACTTAAGAGGTATTTAAGTAAGATATAATAAAAGTATTATAACCTAGAGCACTATATATTAAGTAAGCGCATCTACGTTTATAAGTCTTATAAGGAGATCTAAAGACCTAAAGAAGAGAGTATAGATATTTACTACCTCTATTATAGATATTAATAAGGCGTTAGCACTAAAGAAAGTAGTAAATATAAAATTACTACTACTAAAATAGTATTAGAGCTATTTTAAGCTCTTTAACCTAAAGAAAGTATTAAAACTTTCTCTATACTAAGGTTTAGAAGTAGACTATAAAATTAAGCTAGAGTTAAAAGATAGTTAATAGCTATAGCCGCTATAGGGCCTACTATATAGTATATTAAAGGGCGAGTTACTAGTGCTCTAAAGGGAGCTTATAGCTCTCCTAGAAAAAGAATTTATCTATATAAGTAGCTTACTAGCCTCTTTACTAGTTCTATTTATAAAGAAGCTAAGAAGAGGACTCTAATTATATATTAACTACTACGCGCTTAACGCTATTACTAGGAAGAATAGATACCCCCTACTACTTATCTAAGAGATACTTAATAATATAAGTAGAGCTAAGTAGTTTATAAAGCTAGACGTTATTACTACCTTCTATAAGATTTATATAGTAGAAAGTAATAAATAGAAGATAGCTTTTAGAATATACTTTAGTCTATTTAAGTAGTTAGTTACCCTATTTAATATAGTAAACTCTTTAAGTACCTTCTAGCGGTATATTAATTAGATATTAAAGGAGTACTTAGACGAGTTCTATTTAGTATATCTTAATAACGTATTAATCTATACTAATAGTAGCCTATAATAATACTAGGACTATGTCTAAAAGATTCTTAGTAAGCTCTAGAGCGTAGAACTCTATATAAATATTAAAAAATATAAATTTAAAGTAAAATCTACTAAGTACTTAGGTTTTTATTATATAGGAAAAGTATCTCTATAGACCTAGATAAGGTTAAAGCTATTAAGAAGTAAGAAGTACTTAAGATAGTAAAAGCGTATAATTATTTCTTAGGTTTACTAACTTCTACTAAATTTATTAGAGACTTTATAAAGATTACTACCCTCTTAACCTATCTAATAGGTAATATAAGCTTTACCTAAGGAAAAAATAAGTAGGCCGTGTTTAATAAGCTAAAGAAGATCTTTATAATAAAACCTATTTTAGTAATATTTAACTCTAAGTAAAATATAGTCTTAGAATATAACTCTTCTAGCTACGTAATAGAAGAAGTACTATCCTAGTATAATAAAGAAAGGATACTACGCTCTTATATATACTTCTTAAGAAAGAATAACGCCTATAAATATAACTATAAGATATATAATAAGAAACTACTAGCTATAATATAATACTTAGAAGAATAGAATATAAGAGGCTACGCTTAGAGAGCTATTGCATAGGTATACTAGAGTTATATTCGATAGGGAAGAGAACTATAAGCTATCTCGTACTAAAGGTTATTTAGAGAGCAGCTTAGAATAACCTTCTACCTATAGACTATATAGATAGTCTAAGCGTTATTTAGACGTAAGTAGTTAATCTATACGTCTTACGCACGTAACTAAGATATTATTAAGTGTTTACTAACTAAGCTCTAGCCTATTATAATACTCCTCTTCTCCTCTTCCTTAGGAGGTCTCTTAGCGAAAACCTTCTAGTAAGCGTCTCTTCTTATTCTAAGCGTCCTTTATATAGGCCTTTTATTAATCTAGAGCTTCTATTTCCTCTAGTAATTCTACTAGCTAAAGATCTATTAGGGCGTATCTAACTTATTTTACTTTATAGTAAAGGCGCTAACTACGTCCTTAGTGTTTCTACTTTTTACTTATAATCTTCTCTATAAACTACTTATTCTCGTTACCTACTTATAATAGTAGTAGCTAATAGTCGTCTTATACCTAGCTTAGTAGAGGGTCTAAATTAGTAAGGCGTAGTCTATTAATATAAAAGACTAGGTAGTAGCCTAGAGAAGTATCTAGCTTAACTAAGTAGCTATTAATTACTTCTATTACTATATATTTAGTACTCTTCTAATTAAGCTTTCGTAACTAATATCCTATTTTATACTATTTATTAAGCTTTAGCTAAACCTTATTACTAACCTTATAGTTTCTAGCCTTTTTATAGTGTTAATTTATTTACTTCTCTTATTTTACTTAGGCTTTAGCTATACTAGCTTATACTAAGTCGAATATATCTTAGAACTTAGCTATAATAGTCTCTACTTTCTTATAGTCTAAACGTTCTTTAGTAGTATATTTTCTTTAACTTATACTTAGTAGAGCCTTTAACTAGAGAGGGTCTATATTATAACTATATTATAAGAAGAATAGAGACACTCCTATTAACGTTATATCTTTTCTATTAATAGCGATCTAAGCTATAGAGTAGTACATAGCCTAGTCGTTCTATAACTAGCTAATAAACACTTAGATATATACTTTTATACGCTATTTATTATTCTATAGCGCTATTAGTCTATAGATAAAATACTATAGATAACTATTAATTAATCTTTAGAACCTCGCAAAGGCGTTCCTAAAGTACGCTAATAAACTAGCTCCCTCTATCTAACGTAATTACGTTAAGTAACTAATAGTAAGCTACTACTTAGCTAAGGAAGGCTTAGACTACTATCTCTATCTTAATATTAGGTAGTAGAATAAAGATAGCTCCTTTGCTTAAGCGATCTATAATAACTATAAGGTAGCTTATACCTCTACTTATTAGTAGTTCTTTAATAAAGTCTATAGATATCTCTTTCTATATCTAATCTAGTATTAGTAGTAGTTTAAGAAATCCTTAGATACTTTCTCGCTATAGCTTTATTCTCCTATAAATATTATAGTTCCTTACGTAATATCTAATGTTATCTAATATACCTAGCTAGAAGAAATCTTAGGCGACTATTTTATAAGTAATTTCCCTACCTAGATATCTAGCTAAGAGAGAATTATAGACTTCTCTAATTATTTAGGTGCGTAGTTTCTTATTATTTAGCACCTATCTCTTACCTTAATATAGCAATTCTCTCTAATTGCTAATTATATACTCTAAGATAGAGTATTTTATACCTAAGCTTAGTGGGAACCTTTATTCCTACTCTAGTACTACTTATACTACTTACTAGTACTATTAATTATTTCTTAGAGCTTTTAGCTATAGCTTCTTAAGTTCTAATTAGTTTATACTACTCTTATTAGTAGCGGCGTCTTATTAGTCTAACTATTCTTTAGTTAGGCTAGGATAGCTTCTTATTTATCTTACACAAATCCTTACTAATATAACTTAGCTCTTAGTTAAGTCCTCTTTGTTCTTGCTCGCTTCTTTATAGTAGTAGGACGTTAGTTTTAAGATTTAAATAATACGCTTTTATAAGCGTTTATCTCTTATATCTTTTAGTAAGTCTTATTCTCTTCTTAAGAGCGCGTTAGCTCTTATATTTTACTTCTCTAGCTAGTATAGTATCTCTATATTAAATTAGCTTAACGACGCGGCCTAGTAGATTTAATATTTACTTAATATCTTTAGCTTTATAAAATACTCTAGGTTCTTATAGTTAGTAATTACCTTAAAGCTCTTTACTAAGTAGAGTTTAGCGTTCTATTCTTCTAAGCATTATATTATAGCTAGTAGTTTCTTATTATATATCTTATAGTTATATTTATAGGCGTTATTCTTTCTTAAGAAGTACGCGTAAGGGCGTAGTATCCCTTCTTTATTGTACTAGGATAGCACTTCTTCTATTACGTAGCTAGAAGAGTTATATTCTAGGACTATATCTTGCTTAGAGTCGAACGTCGCTAGAATAGGTTCTATTATAAAGATCTTTTTTAGCTTATTAAACGCGGCTTACTTATCTTTTCCCTAGGTAAAGCTTATATCGCCTATTAGATAGATTAAGGGGGTAGCGATTTTTATAAAGTCTCTAATAAACTTTTAGTAGAAGTTAGTAAACCTAAGAAATAATTGTACGCCTTTTACTATCTTAGGTGCTTTCTACTCCTTAATAGCTTTAACCTTATCTAAGTCTATAGAGATACCTTTCCCTGCGTTAATAATAAAACTTAAGTACTTAGTAGATTTTACTTTAAATTTATATTTCTTAATATCTATATAGAGTCCTGCGCTCTAGAGCTTACTAAGGACCTTTTAGACGTAGTCTTAGTATTATTATAGACTACTATTAGTATAGATTAATACGTTATTAAGATATACTAAATAGAACTCGTCTAGGTACTCCCTTAATATCTAATTAATATACCGCTAGAAGGTACTTAAAGAGTTTACTATACTAAATAAAGTAACTAACTACTTAAATAGACTAAAGCGTATTCTAAAAGCTATCTTTTATTTATTACCTTCTACTACATAAATCTTATAGAAGGCGGTAATAACGTCTAGCTTTATAAACTACTTAGCCCTACTTATATTATTAAGTGTCTCTTAGATAAGTAGTAGAGGGTATCTATCCTTTCTAGTAATAGCGTTAAGCGCGCGGTAGTTAATATATAATTAGAGTCCTCCTTTTAGCTTTTTTATAAATAGAACTAGTAAAGAGGCTAGCGAGCTACTTACGTGGATAAATTCTTTTTCTAGGAGAGCTGTAAGCTCCCTTTAGAGCACTAGTAACTCGCCCCTTAATATACTATATAGCGGGCCCTACGGCGGCTATAGCTATTAACTGTCTTTTAACTCTAGCTTAATCTTATAGTCTACTTCTAGACTTTAGTATAGAGGAAGTTTTAACGCTTTCTTTAGGTTAAAGAGCTTAAAATAGCTCTAATACTATTTTAGTAGTAGTAACTTTATATCTACTACTTTCTTTAGTGCTAACGCCTTATTAATATCTATAATAGAGGTAGTAAATATCTATACTCTCTTCTTTAAGTCTTTAGATCTCCTTATAAGACCTATAAATATAGATGCGCTTACCTAATATATAGTGCTTTAGGTTATAATACCTTTATCGCACCTTACTTAAATACCTCTTATAATAAATAGGCTCCTTTTTACTAGAGTAATTAAGATATCTTAGTAGTCTATCTACCCTTTTCCTAGGACTACTTCTTTATCTATACTATTAAGTATATACGTATAAGTAACCTCTTAGTAGCTATATATATTAAACTTAAACCTAGAGACCTCGTCTATCTCTAATATCTTCCTATTGATCTCTTCTATTATCTAAGGGGTAATTAAGAAGCGCTCTAAATAGCTTCGGCAAGCGAATTTTTTACTAACTAACGCGTAGTATAAACACTTACTATTAATTAACGTAGTAGCGTTATAGATAGAGTTTATAATTAAGTACGCTATAAGGGGAGAAGTATTTATATACTTCTACTAAAATTAGTTCTATTTACTACTTATCTGCTAATCTATCTTCTAAGGCTCTAGACTAAGACTCTAGTCTAAAGCTACTCTTTTCCTAAGTTATCTAACTCGCCTTTATTTATATCTTTTAGAGAAATTTTGCTATCTAGTAGTAGCTCCTTTTATACTACTTAGTTTACTTTAGTGCTCTTTACTTTAGAACTCCTCTTATAATACTTAGATATATATCCTTTTTTACTATAGGCGTAGTACTTAACCTAATTAGCGCTTAGCCTACTAGTTCTCGTGCTTACTTTACTAGCCTTTATTAGCTCCTAGTCTATCTTCTTAGGTAGTAATAGTATCTAAGTATCCTTTTAGTAGCTTATACTATAGGCGTGCTAAGATATCCTCTCTTAGAACCTACTATTAAGATTAATGCGATAGAGGTTATCTAAGATTTTAATAGCTTTCTCTATATACTCCTTAAAACTAATATTCTTAGGGGTACGTAGTATAAGGCGTTAGAGCTCTACGCTAAGCTCTTCGCTAAATATCTCTTAGAGAATAGACTTACTAAAGTCTTAGCTAGCTTTTATGTATAGCTAGTTAAACTTAGAGACGTAATCTCTAACTAGCTGTTAGCCTTACTTTAGATATTAAAGCTTATTTAGAGCCTGTTTTTAACAGTGCACGTTAAGGAATTAAGTATCTAAGTATTTCTATAACTCCTTTATAGTGCTTAGCTAGTTTTCTAGTAGCTATAGTAAGAGAACCTAGGTTACTTTCTCTTTAGTCTAACTAAGAATATATCGCTTCTTAGCATTTTAGAAGAGGTATAAGTGTAAGTTATACTCTAGTTTACCTTTATACTTATATTTCTAACTTAGGTAGTTTAAATAGTCTCTATTAAAACGTTCTAGGTTAGGAAGCCTCTTCTTCTACGACCTCTCTAAATAGGTAGTCGTGTCTAGCTAGGTCTTAAGTGTGTAAGTCTAGAGAGCTAGGCTAAGTTCTTATTATTCTATTATATCTAAACGAGCCGTAATAGAGAATAGTAGCTAGACTAGTTAGGCTATTATTACTACTATAGGGTCCTAAGAGACTTTTAGTAGCTTTTATAGTAATTCTCTAGCTTCTTCTACTTTCTTTATTCGTCTTACGACTTTGTTTATTATTAAGGCTATAGTAGCTTCTTTCTACCTATTATTTCTAAGTATCTATATAATCTTTTAGTATATTTAGTCGTTAGGTACTCTAGTAAAGTACTTAGCTAAGGCGTATATAAATAGCTTATTAGCGTTAAGATTAAGAAGGTTATCTTCTATTCTAAATAGTAGAGAGCTTCTTATAAGCTTCTACGTCTATAGCCTACTCCTCTATAGTAAGGACTAGTAAAGCTTCTAATTATTCTTTAATTAACTCGCATAGGTAATCTCTCTATAGCCTACTTCTCTTTAGTAAGAAACTAGTAGAGCTTATCTCTTACTTATTCTCTATAATAAGGCTTTTCTAAACAACTCTTAGTAGTCGTTATAAGTTATAACTTTTAGAACTAATCTTTACGCTTATGATTTCCTCTTAGCCGTTCCTTTAGCTAAGTATTATAGCCTATACCTCTTCTATAGAGGACTAATAGGACTTCTAATAACGCTTACTCTACTATAGTAAGGAGTTATTACTTATTTTTTAATCCTTTAAAGACTAATAGAGCTTCTACTACTCTTACTTACCTTCTTATAAAGTCTTTTATAGGTAGCAGGACTTATACCTTAGTACTATTAAGGTATTAGGTAGGGCTTTCTTAAATAATATTTAGTAATATAGCTTAGAGTCTACTAAGCTAACTAATATTTATTTACTCTAGACGTCTTGCGAGGCTAGTAGCGCGTTTAACTAAGCGTCCTATAAGGCTACAGTCCTAGGCTAGCTATCTTATAATAGCTTCTACCTACTTATTATCTAAGAGCCTATCGTGCCTTTAAGCAATACTAATCCTATATAGTAGGTTATCCTACTCGTACGTTAAAGTAGCGGTTAAAAGAATTAACGCGCTACGAGTTAATAGAGTCTTGTAGCAAGGCTCTATTAATTAGGATTAAATATAAAATATAAGGGGCTACGCTTAAGGAGCTATTGCATAGGTATACTAGAGTTATATTTAATAGAGAAGAGAACTATAAGCTATCTCGTGCTAAAGGTTATTTAGAGAGCGGCTTAGAATAACCTTCTACCTATAGACTATGCGGATAGTCTAAGCGTTGTTTAGACGTAAGTAGTTAATCTATACGTCTCACGCACGTGACCGAGATATTATCGAGTGTTTACTAACTAGGCTCTAGCCTATCACATAGAACGCTAAACTCTACTTAGTAAAGAGCTTTAAAGTAATTACTAACTATAAGAACTTAGAGTACTTTATAAAGCTAAAGATATTAAGTAAATATTAAATCTACTAAGCCGCGTTATTAAGCTAATTTATATAGAGATACTATACTAGCTAAAGAAGTAGAATATAAGAGCTAACGCGCTCTTAAGAAGAGAATAAGACTTACTAGAAAATATAAAAGATAAATACTTATAAAAGTATATTATCTAATTTTAAAACTAACGTTCTACTACTATAAAGAAGTAAGTAAGAATAAAGAGAACTTAACTAAGAGCTAGGTTATATTAGTAAGAATTTATATAAGATAAATAGAAAGCTATCTTAGCTTAACTAAAGAATAGTTAGACTAATAAGACGCCGCTATTAATAAGAGTAGTATAGACTAGTTAGAACTTAAGAAGCTATAGCTAGAAGCTCTAAGAAATAATTAATAGTACTAGTAAGTAGTATAAGTAGTACTAGAGTAGGAATAAAAGTTCTTACTAAGCTTAGATATAAAATACTCTATCTTAGAGTATATAATTAGTAATTAGAGAGAATTACTATATTAAAGTAGAAGATAAGTACTAAATAATAAGAAACTATATACCTAAATAATTAGAGAAGTCTATAATTCTCTCTTAGCTAAATATCTAAGTAAAGAGATTACTTATAAAATAGTCGCCTAAGATTTTTTCTAGCTAAGTATATTAGATAATATTAGATATTATATAAGAAACTATAATATTTATAGAAGAATAAAGCTATAGTAAGAAAGTACCTAAAGATTTCTTAAACTACTACTAATACTAGATTAGATATAAAAAGAGATATCTATAGACTTTATTAAAGGACTACTAATAAGTAGAGGTATAAGCTACTTTATAGTTATTATAGATTACTTAAGTAAAAAAGCTATTTTTATTTTACTACCTAATATTAAGATAGAGATAGTAGTCTAAGCCTTCCTTAGCTAAGTAGTAGCTTACTATTAGTTACTTAATATAATTATATTAGATAGAGGGAGCTAGTTTATTAGCGTACTTTAGGAACACTTTTATAAAGTCTTAAAATTAATTAATAGTTATCTATAGTATTTTACCTATAGACTAATAGCGCTATAGAATAAATAAATAGTATATAGAAAGTATATATTTAAGCGTTTATTAGCTAGTTATAAGATAACTAGGCTATATACTACTTTATAGCTTAGATCGCTATTAAGAAAAGATATAATATTAATAAAAGTATCTTTATTCTTCTTATAATATAGTTATAATATAGACCCTTTTTAGTTAAAAACTCTACTAAGTATAAGTTAAAAGAAATATACTACTAAAGAACGTTTAGACTATAAGAAGGTAGAGACTATTATAGCTAAGTTCTAAACGTATTTAACTTAGTATAAGCTAGTATAGCTAAAGCCTAAGTAGAATAAGAGAAGTAAATAAATTAATATTATAAAGAGGCTAGAAACTATAAAGTTAGTAATAAGGTTTAGCTAAAGCTTAATAAATAGTATAAAATAAAATATTAGTTATAAAAGCTTAATTAGAAGAGTACTAAATATATAGTAATAGAGATAATTAATAGCTACTTAGTTAAGCTAGATACCCCTCTAGGCTACTACTTAGTCTTTTATATTAATAAACTACGCCTTATTAACTTAGACCCTCTACTAAGCTAAGTATAAAATAACTATTAGCCACTACTATTATAAGTAGGTAATAAGAATAAGTAGTTTATAAAGAAGATTATAAGTAAAAAGTAGAAACGCTAAGGATATAGTTAGCGCTTTTACTATAAAGTAAAATAGGTTAGATACGCCCTAATAGATCTTTAGCTAGTAAAATTACTAAAAGAAATAAAAGCTTTAAATTAATAAAAGGCCTATATAAAGGACGCTTAAAATAAGAAGAGACGCTTACTAGAAGGTTTTTACTAAGAGACCCTCTAAGAGAGAGGAGAAAGAGGGTATTATAATAGGCTAGAGCCTAGTTAGTAAATACTTAATAATATCTTAGTTACGTGCGTAAGACGTATAGATTAACTACTTACGTCTAAATAACGCTTAGACTATCTATATAGTCTATAGGTAAAAGGTTATTTTAAGCTACTCTCTAAATAACCTTTAGCACGAGATAGCTTATAGTTCTCTTCCCTATTAAATATAACTCTAGTATACCTGTGTAATAGCTCTCTAAGCGTAGCCTCTTACATTAATATACTTAATAGTTATAACTTAGTTATAATTATCTAGCTATATAGTAGTAGCGCGACCTACTATATTTAAGCTAGTAATAATCTTAGATATAGCTATAATACTTATTATAAAGCTAGTCTTATTAAAGTTATAGATATCTATATCTAGAATACTATAGGTCTAGCGTATCTTCTCTATAAGCTTAAACTATACTATAATAGTAATAAGATCTTTATAAAGAGCGCGCTAACTATAGAGCTTCTTATTCTACTTTATCTATAGCTTAGACTAGCTATTAATAAAGCGCGATACTTAGTTCTTACTTATAGGTAGAGGAGGTAAATCTTAGCTACGCGCGGTAAGAAGAGTGTCTACTATCTAGCATACGTTAATAACTTAGAGTAGAAAACCTTATTAGGTAAAGTCTAGAATTTAGTTTATAAGAGACTACTCTTTAGTAGCTAATAGCTTATAGTTAATAAAGACTATCTCTAATTATAGCTAGGTACTATAGAGACGCGTCTATAGCGTTAATTTTAGGACGTTGTAGGCTACTATAAGTGCGTAGACTAATTACTAAGAGTTATAGTTATAGGCTACTATAGCTAGACTTATTCTACCTTTATAAGAAGTCTATAAAAGTTATAGTTATTATAGTATTGTCGCTATTGTGTCGAGAGGCGTGTCAGGTTTAGTGGGGTGGCCAGCTTACTAGGGTGGCCAGCTCACTGGTGGAATACGTTATGCGTTATACTTTCATTCGTGTGAGCACATAGTTATTGATACCTGCAAATCTTCTGGCTAGGCTAAAAGGAGCACACAGGAATAAGATCCAATCTTGTAACACATGTGAGAGATGGTAGCGCAAAGACAAGTCACCTGGGCAATGCCCGCGGAAAGTAAGATGGCGGCGCTACCCCGTGTGGGGTAAAACGGGGGTACCCTATTGATCAGGCGAGCAGCGCGGGGTGGCTGCTGCGTACCCAGGTACTCGGCTTGATACAACACCCAACTCTTCATCGCATTGTAGACCCCAAGAGAAGCTCTTACCAATTTCTTTCACTTCCTTTCCATCTTCAGAAGATACCGTAATTGAATATTAAAGCTGTCAGCATTCGTGCCATCCGGACCCCAGGCCAACATGGTCCTCTCCCCAATCGAACGTCTACCTCTCGAGCTACTTCAGCCCATCTTCATCGCAGCCGATCACAACATCGCATTGGTGAAGGCATCTCCTTACATTGCGACGCGGCTTTCTTCCGAGTATATATACCACTCAACCTGCGACTTCTTCCTTACCGAAGTGAGGGGCAAGCGAGTAGAGCAATCTGCAGCACAGACTCAAATCTTTACAACCAAGTGGCTGACATGGAGTTTCTTCAAGTCCTGGATCTTGCGGAGATATGGGCCTCGTGGATGCCTCTGCGACTGTACAACGGATGAAGGCTGCTTCGATGCGCAGTGGCCGGATTTCGAGGATGCCACAAGGATGGTCTTTTCCCGGAGTCACTTGCCTCGACTTGCATTTGTGAAGGGTCGTATACCGAGAAAATTAGTACAAGCACCATGGACCCTGGAAAAGATTGAGTTTCTGCGATTCTTGCTATGGATCACCAGTATGAGCGTCGACTGGAGCGATCCCGAAACCTTGCAAATGGCTACTGATGGAAGGAAGCAAGCCATGTTGGATGGAAATCTCGCAGCAGTGGAATTGTTCAATCACAACAGACGATTGGGTAAAGCTGCTAATTTGGAGACGGTACGCTTTGCGGTATTGGAAGCAGGTTGCGATCGGTCTGTCGTATACGATACTCTGCTCGCGGCCAATATGTGGACTCCTCCTGGAATGACCCGGTACTCTGCCGAATTGTACGAGTGGTGTGAATCTCGAACACTAAAGGGAGATCCAAAGGGTAGATGGCTTCGAAAGAAGCTAGAAGAATCATTGGTGCTGCGTGATCATACCATAGCTGATGAGAAGGACGACCGGATGCTGGATCTGGCAGAGGATGTGAGCCTAAAACCTGAGACTGAAGCTTACGATGGCGGACTGGAAGACCAGCTATGCATAAATGATCTCGAGTGGAACAAGGTACGCAAGCAGTTTAACGCTCGGTCCCAGAAAGCCCCTATGAGATACACAGCTGTAGACCAAGTTCAGCAGATCATGGGTTCGAAAACCGAGCATACTTTCACAGATAGACGATTTTAGCTAAGTATGCTTTAGGTGAAACCCCACAGAGGATGGCTTGTAGCCAGGTTCGGGTACAAACCGAACACTATCAATCACGACATCAGTTGGGCTGACGTCTATCGGGAGCCCGGTTATCGCATGTACCGTGGGTTCAATGCACCTCATCGCATCCAATGTTGGGAACCGTACAACAGAGTCTTACAGCCTATTCAGCTTTGGCTCTCTCCGCCCGCCTCTCGCGACCCCCCTCCGTCTTTCTGCAGCGCCGTACTAGCGTCAGCACTACATATTAGACCGATTTTCCTTATGTCATGAAATTAGGTACATGGCAAATGTCGTGGAGTAATGGGTAATTCAGGAATTATTTTCTCATTGCCGCTTTAACCGTCAATTACTATGATCTGTTTAGCCCCACAGTTTGATGCATACTGCAATATGCTACTGTTACAGTTTATGCCTACCTTTACGACCAAGGAAGCCATCGATAGGTCTGATATTCACCATTTCGACATGACCCACGCTGCCATCCAATACCGAGGCCTGGAAATTAGCGAAAGCGTCCCGGTTTCTTGCCACGCACTGCACCCGTATACTGTTCGCATCTTTGTCTTCTACTACTGCAAAAAGGCTGATTCCTTCATCCTTACTTATGGATGTCTCGGCAATGTTTTTCAATTCCCCAATTGATTGAAGTGTGCTGCCGGACTTCGAAGGGGAATTCATAAGGATAATCGCTGGATTTGACGAAATTGGAAGGGGTGACCCAGATGTTTTTTTCGCAATGAACGGGCAATTGTGAACCTCCGGTGGCTGGGCGAGGATATCTCCCGTGGTAAAGAGTTGTACAAGATCCTGAACAGGCTTGGTAGCAAAGTGCGCGTCGTTGGCTTCTTGGTTTGTGTATCTGGTTGCGTCAGGTTCTCCAGATGAATAGCATGGGCAGTGGTATCTACTCTTCAATCATGTATATCTCGGTTCCTAGGCTATCGTCCAAGGGTAGTGCGCACACGTATTGCAGCACTTCGGGCTCATTTGATGTCGTATACTCGATGATGTCGTGAAATGCGTCGATGGCTTTCTGTCTTCCTTCTTTGTCTTTGAAAAGAAGACGAGCAATTGTGAGTATAGCTGACATTCTGGAAAATGCCAAACCAATGATCCAGACGGACCAGTTTTGTAGATTGCTGACTCTTTTATCATGGCGAATAGCGTAGCAACCCCGCAGGCTCGGAATTTGGATTCCGATATCTCGGAATATCTGATCCGTACCTGCAGAGAGGCTGCATCCTGACCAGTGTAATGCTTTAAGCGGCAATTTCCGTTACTTTGAAAGCATTGAATGCAGCGGAGAAAAGGTCAAGCGCGATGCTGTTGGTACATAAAAAGCCAAACGCGAGCACACGTGAGGTCGTGTATCTTGACGTCATCATCTCGGTGTTCTTTCCACACCCGAACGCGCTTCCTCTGAAAACGAAGGTGAGCCTAACTTAGCTATCAACAACACTCCCATGTCACTTCCACGCTACATTAAACCCCTCAGACCAACCCTCACAGCTCCATGGCGTGCATACTCATCACTTAATCGTTCCAGCTCTGTTCCATTCAACTTCTTCTCTGGATTCACGGTGGCAAACATGGCGTCCACATCAATTGATGGCTCGCTCTTTCCCGTAACACCGTACAAGCCCAGTTACGACAATTGGCCGTATAACGCCTCGGACTTCGAACGCTATGATGAAAACGACGATGGCGTATTTTACCAGCAGTCTCGCTTGGTCACGCACATTGATGATCCCTCGATAGCGCGGCTCACGCAATACTACGATACCGCTTTACCGAAGAGTGGAAAGATTATGGATATGTGCACCAGCTGGAAGTCTTTCTACCCAACTTCCATCAAGGAAGCCATACAGACAAAGGACCTTGAAGTCTTTGGTGTGGGCTTGAATGCAGAGGAGATGGCACTCAATGGCGTATTCCAGGACCCAGATCATTGGAGGGTTATGGACTTGAATAAGCCCCCACATGATGTTAGGAAAGGCCAAGATATCGAATTTGACGCGGTGACCTGCGTAGTCAGCATTGACTACTTGAACAAGCCTCTGGAAACATGCAGGAACTTACTGGATGCGACAAAGGAAGGGGGAAGGGTCCATTTAGTCATCAGCAATCGTTGCTTCCCTAACAAGGTCGTGAAGAGATGGTTGACACTTGATGAGCAGTCCCGGCTGGAGTTTGTTGGGGGTAAGTCACCAGCACACCATCGTGCACGATTGGATTCCGACTGACCATTCAGATTACCTCCACTTTTCGGGTTGGAGAGATGTCGAAATCGTCGACCTGTGTGCACGAGACGATAGAAACGGCATGCGCGTCACAGATGATCAAGGCACAGTGTTAGTACGCTCATCTTCTCTTCCGAGCCACCTCGACCCTCTCTGGGTGGTGCGAGCAACGAAGCGTGGATGATAAAGTAGTATCCCTCTCGTCAAACTTCATTGTTACCGTATATTGTTAGATGCCGGGTCACTGTATAGCTTCATCTGCCAGATGTTGAACTCGGCAGACATGAGCAATGATACTTGCATCAACCGTACACCATCTCACAGTAGCCAGTGATACAAAAGTTATCAATCCAACCTCTAGCCAAACTACGTGCCTCATCTCTGCTCAGCCCACTGCTCCAACGCCTCATGAAGCCTCTTCCACCTCCCACCCTGCCACTCACAAATCTGGCCCCACTCCTGCACCGTTGCCTTCATAAACTGCAACCAGCCCCCCACAATCGCATCCGCATAAGTCATCTTCTCGCCCTCCAAAAACGGCCCCTCAAACCGATACAGCTTCGCAAATTCCTCTAGATCTGCCTTGAACTCCTCCAATATCTTCGCCCTCGCCTCTCCTCCAACACATAGCTGATCCCAGCTTTCCAATCCCGCCCTCCTTACAAACTCTGCTTTACTGACTTCTGCTGTCTCAGGATTAAACGGCATTCCGCTGGCACAGATGTACACATGGCGCGTAAACAGCGCGTCGACGTGCGCATTGAACACGCGATGGACGCCGATACTGTCTTTCGGAAAGAGGCGATGCCCACTATCTGAATAGTTTTCATCGAGATACACGGCGATGTCGAAGGAGTCACCGACGTAGGCATCAGTGGAAGGGTTGTGGATCATGGGGAGAGTGTAGAAGTCCTCATCGTTTGGGAGTTTGCGCACGGGGGCTACCGAGTGCGCTAAGCGGGTGGATTTTACGTCTGGAAGTTCGACCCATTTGGTTTTGTAGGGGAGGGCTTTCATGTTGAGTGCGTAGCTAGATGCGATTGGTTGTTAGGAGAGGAGCATAGAGAGGAATATGAGAATGGGGGCTTGTATTACCGTGCCTTCCAGGGATTGGGGGCGTATGCCCGGACTGGGGGGCCAGAGGCAATATCAAAGAAGAGAATGGGGTTTGAGGACGTCATGATGAAAAGTTGATTGTGATTGTGATTCTGAACTGAAGAAATGTTGGGCGAGGCTATGCGATATATACTTGCTGACTACATATGTATAGGTGGTTGCAATGCATTGCGTTATCAGATTAGGATAGCGTAACTTGGCTGTGTACACCGCCAAGTATGCATTGGAGTGGATGCGCTGCACGGCGTGCATATGAAGCCGTTCAACCCGCCATAAGCGCGACGCGATTCTGAGATCCTCAGTCGATCTAGAATACTAAGGATGTTGGTATAAGGATTCATCGAACCTCTCTCTCGATCTTTCCCATGAAGCAAGTCTTGACTGTTTTAGGATGTATATCGGAGGGTGTCGGATCATGAGTATCGGTAGGGACCTCGGCCCGACCTCGGCCCATCTTGCGTTGAGAATTGGGTATACCTTCATAGGCACCTCTGTTTGTAGAGACCAATACCAATACCAGTCATTACTAGGACCTTGTTGTTATTCACCCCGTACGATCGTACAAGGCCTACCAACAGAGGGAATTTATTTCTCCAACCCGCTTTTTGCAGCGGAATGACAGACATTAACACATATGCGATATAGCCCAGCTTTAAAGCAAAATCATTCTATACGTGTGGTGCAGAAGCAGAAGAGCACAAATCAATGAGATGTTTATACACATCTCTTCCGCACTAGACAAACGCGAAAGCCTCACACTGACACTGACACTGCGGAGTGCATGGACCGTCCCTGGTAATTTATTTCGTCGCTTCTGCAGACAGGTATTCATGGTGGTACTACCTGAGTCGTGTGTTGGTGCACACCACAATGATGCGAAATGACTCATACTGACGAGGCTGCCGTTTTGTGGAATGCGCCAAGAAACGCGGGGAATCCCCCAATCGAAGAACGCAGCAAGACCTAAATTTCACAAGCGAACAATAACATGTGATCCGACTTTTCCAAAAAGATTACCTCAATAGTTGACTGGTTTTATCAATTGCCGCATAGGTGAAGGGAAACCAGCCAGGAAGTAGGTTTTCGAAATCTTGGAAACGACAACGGGAAGAACGCAAAACAGGGATTCTATAGCTTGAATGTGAAGGAAATGGCTTGATCGAACGCATTTCTCGAGATTATGCTTAATCACTCTTGATACAGAGCATCCATGCTCCATGGTGTTCGGTAGCGATATGTTTTCTAGGGGGAGGCAGGACACTGCTGGTCATTCACAAGCCTCTTTGAGGGTTTAAAACCGCGAAAAGTACGGAAGAAGCGGAGGTTATCAAAGAAGGACTAGAAGGATTTTTGCTATGCACAGATCTCAATCGCGGGTTTGGAACGTGTGGAAGACACATAACTCTAAGATTTCATACACTGCGCCCGAGCAAGCAGGCTTGCCAAATCATGCGCGAGAAGTAGAAACTTGTTACTCTACACTTAGATATCTTGGAACTAATAGAGGATGTTTCAGTGTAACCGTGGGTAAAAGGAGGCTTCCTCATCTTGCCATTCCGCTTACGTTTTTTTGGGTAAAGAGAATGATAGTAGTAGGAGTTATCATCAATCTCTGGAGTGTTTATGCACAGAAGTAACACACCGCTCAACGGCCATGGGAAGTCTGACAGCGGATTTCAAATTAACGGTAAACCCCATGGAAAAGGTAGAGAAAGTAGACATTAATGCCTCTCCGGTCTGTTTGTGCGGCTAAAAGGTGCAGATGAGTACGGCAGCCATCATGAGGTAGCTGTGTTTCTTTTGGAAATAACAGGAACCGCTTGAGCATTTTGGGAGAAGGAATAGAAATATTTTGACGTAGCTGTATTTATATGTAGCCGAGGAAGGGCGCCGATCTTCATGGCGTCCTTGTCACAACGTTTCAAAAGTGTGATATCTAACAGCGACATACAGGCAAAGACCATCAACTACATGGTAGTTTGTTTTTAGTAGACTGGCTTGCACAAGACACAGCAAACATGATGCCATTTTTATTGAGGTTTTTTAGAACATGTAAGTTAAACCTTTGGATATGACAAAGTATGAGAGGTATGTACTTCATTCATCTCAGGATCGATACATACCACGTCAATATAAAAGAGCAGTACAGAAGTTTTAGAATATAGAGGACTGCATGAGTTTTACAACTGTTCCAGCAGGTTGCCAGTCGTCAGCGGCAGGAAGACCAGCATGTAGCACTTCCATATATATGTATCTAATCGACTCCAGTAGTATTTTGAAAGAAATGAAGAAGTGCCAAATACATGTAAAATATCAGAATGACTCGAAAGGTTGATAAAACCAGGAGGCGGTATTGCAAGATCATATTATACTCGAGGAGAGCGTTTAAGAATTTTGCGTCTTGGTTAAGTAGAACCGCAGAAAAGGAGAAGACGTGGATTTAGTCATCATTATCTTCAAATACTGAGAACAGGCCATAGGAGACCAAGCATATGTTGCAACTTCACAGTTTCAATAGAAAGTATCGTGCATGAGAAATGACGGAAGAACAAATCATGCGAAAGCCATCGTGCACTTTCAGGCAATTAGACAGAGAAAGCAGCCTCGCAGTCATAATTACTTCCTTGTATAGGTTTGAGAGACAAATAAAGTGGACTGTTGATAGAACAGAAAGAGAAGGGGGGCTGAGTGGGTTTATATACACATGGGCGGCTAGATACGCTAGTACGAGAAAGCACTAGCTAGACACATGTGTTCTGGGTCATCAAACGCTGCATGTGCAAAAAGAGCATTGGTTACTTAATGCTCCGCGCTCCAATGCATTAGCAGCTTCGTCACTGTCATTTATTCACAACAATTAGACCGAGACGCGCAAAATACTACTACTTCTGCTATTATTTATGACAGGATCACACAGGGCAAAACGTGGGGAGAGGACGGAGATTCAATGTGGGAGCATGGATTTTAGGGGGAGCTATGAATGTATTCAAGTAACTTTGGAGAAGTCAGTCAAGCGCAGTATAGAAGGACACTATTCGGAATTTTGTCGCTTTTCGCTACAATACACATCGCAGGTACTTCCATACGTTTTGGAATATGCAGAGTAATCAAGGAGGAACAGGACATGAATCTTGTCTTTCCAAAATTTCATAAATGATGTGTATCTTTTCGATACTTTCTTCGCTCTCCATGATATGTATTTCCGTCCAATTCAAGTCATTGTTTTCGAGTGCGCTCGTGGCACACATAATGATGACTACATGGAGTTTTCTATTTTTTGTATCAACTTCAGAGGGAAGAAAGAAATGTTTCAAGTCTGATCGTTGTTTGTATACTAATTTATAGTTTCAAGGCGTTTTCTCTCTCCATGTAGTTCTCGAGATCTATATATGAGACTTACAAAGTCTACTGTTTCACAAATAGCCAGGAAGAGAGAGAGAGAGAATACATGGAAATCGACAAAGAATTTTTAATGAAGAGCATCTGGGACGTAGTCGTAGAGGAGAGAAGAACATAGTGGAGATGGCTTTTATACTGTAGCACATACAATAAACGCTTCTTCTTAAGCCGTTCACGTTGTTTGGTTGAGTTTGTAGATGGAGAGTGATAACATGAACACATGTCAAATGCTGTAGGTGTTTTTTCTTTTCGAATTAAGGTACAAAACGAAGTTTTTGAATGAAGTTTTGGAAAAAGCTTTTCTGGGAAAAGTGGATAACGGAGGAAGGAACGAGAGATAGAAAAGCAAAACTTTTATATCGTAGGACACGCGCTACACATGCCACCATGTTTCGTATAGGCCCACGAGTCTTTTAGAATACTCTGTATCGCTAGAAAGTAGGCGGATGTATATGGCGGACCTAATTGCTTATTTTTCATGTATCCTTCGCCTTACGTCCTGGAGAGAACAGACATCAGACTTGGTCAATCTTTTTATGTTACCATCCGAGAAAGAGGTAAACAAAATAGAGAAATAGAAAGTCTAGAGACATATTTTCCATACCGTAGCACAGGCTCCTTACGTTCCTGTAATCTTTGCTTCCATATCTCGGATGCTATCTAATAGCGCAAGACACAGATGGGGAAACAAAATGGAAACACCTGGTTACTGTTTGTTTTTGTTTTCATGTTTAGTTCGCAAGGGCAGAGGAGAGAAGCCATTGTAGGCCTATCCGACCACTCACGAAATGTCTTTTCAAAAAGTCCGTAGAGCACGCCCCAGCCCATATATATATAAATTCGATTTGTAGCCCTGGAGGAACGCCAGGAAGGCACACATATTCAAGTCTCGGATTTTGGAAAAGGGTAGACGTGTAGTCCTAAATCAAAATTTCTAGAGCCCATTATTTTGAGACAATTGAAGTAAGGAAAGAAGAGATAGAGGCAAGATTTTATGCGTAAGCCCCTGTGTTAGCCTAGAGTTGGTCTCGTACTAAGTGGTTAAGATTTTTAGTAGAATATGGAAATCATACAGAGTGATTTCAAAATAAAGAAGCAGAGACGTAACACAGACTCGTCTTCACAGCGACTTCGAAATTTCTATATAATTCACTATTCGACAGCCGGGACATATTCCAATTCTTAGACTGTGTAGATATTGCAGAACATCCGAGTTTTTTGGTTGTACAAGAAAAAAAAGAAGGAAAGATGTAAAAGCTATCGAATTTATAGACCCGCATCGACGCCTTTACAAGGACTAGCGCAAAAGTGTAGATTTAGGTATGTAAGCGCGGGAGAGAGAAGCACAGCACATTAGAGCGTATCAATAGTCATTTTAGAAAGCCAGTAGAAAGAGACACGAGGACAGTGCGGAGTCTGTTTAACAACTTGTGGAAAAGGAAATACCGGGGCTTTTAGATAAGGGCGGAAGAGACATAGCATGTCTTATGTTCGTTTTGAAATATCCGAAAACGAAGTTATTTGACCTTTGTGTGTAATTTTTATTGTAGTAAAGGGAGAAGAGAAAGCCGAGAAGAAAAGCTCTAGCACTTCATAAAACTTAGGCCAGAAAAGGTATATATAGCTTCTTAATCGCTCGTTTGTGTAAGTCTTGAAAGTGAGGGAAAAAGGATGTAGAAATTTTACCTCAACAGCTCTGCAGGACCGCCCATGTTGAAAGTCTTCTATAGTTTTATCTATAGCCGCCCGCAATTTTTGAAAGACAGACATGCATAGTATCATGGTTCTTTTTGTATACCGCAGAAGTTACTGAATTTCAAGGTACCCACGAGAGGAGAAGGAAAGATCATAGTCGTGAGATCAGCAGTTTTCTGAAAAGCAGGAAAATTTCGTTGAATAGTAACACTCATGTTTCGAAGTTTTCAGGATAATGAAGGATGCTAGTGAAAAGAGGAAGAAGGCGCAGTTACAGAGATATGTTTATATATGCTCAGAAGAGACGCCAAGGCCACTTACAATACCGCCGCAGCAAACACACACAGAGAGATTATATGAGTGTGTGTGTCTGTTTTGAAAGCACCAAAAACAGAGAAAAGTTCATTAAGATGCGACCGGCGATTTTTGGTAATTCGCACAGTGTTTTTCATCGCGAACACTGCACGGCAGAAGGTTGCAAGTAGAGGAAAAAATCGGGAAATATGTGCCGTCGCTGCTCGCCATTGTCTTTAGTCATCCGGGACAGCAGAGCGCCCTGTTTCCTTGATGTTTTAATGTTAAGGGTTTGGATCTATCAGGGGCAGGAGCAAGAAGCGCAAACCATACATCAGGTTCTCATGTAGTTTTCAGCTAGCCGGAAATGAGAGGATAATTTTCCCGAATCGGAATTTGCAGTATTCTTAGGAAAGAGAGGAAGGAATAAACAGGAGTAAGTAAGAGGTAGACGGAAGACAACAACATCTGTGGGTAACCCATATCTTTTGATAATCAGAAAAAGCTGGACGCTCACCCCCCGATATACACGAAGTGATTCCGATTTCACACATACGTCTAATAGAATCGCTGTTTCGTAGGCATAGGAGAAAGCCAACGCAAACCCTCTATTCGAACGGTGTGTATTTTAAAGTTCCCAGAACGGATGAAATCATCTTGATAGATTCAGCTTAATTTTGTGTTTTGGGGAAAAGAGAGAAGGAAAAAGAGGGGTAAACAAGAAAAAGAAGAATGGAGAAAAGGCAAGACATGTGTTGTTGATGTTGTCATTTTAGAATGATTGGGGAAAGGCGAGACATCTTCTTCCCGTATGCATATTTGTTTATAAACTCAACACATGTATAGTTGGTATGCGCAAGTTTTAAGCACAGGCATACGGCACATACCATCTCGTCCTGGAATCGGAATGTTTAATTCCGCGGCAGATGATAAATACCGCCATGTCTTTTTAAATATTTCAGGGATAGTAAGTAAAAAGCATATATGGATATGGAAAGGCTGTTAGATACAAGAGAACAAAGGCGCGGACCATGAGTTTATTAGTTACCTTTTTTCATCCGTTGGAAACTGCAGAGGCCATGGTTTGACTTGATTCGCATTTTTGATATTACAGGGAATGGTAGCAACGAAGAGGGAAAAAGAACAATAAAATGGTGTTTCAAGCATAGGAGAAGGCAGCGCAGACCATAGTCGTATTCGAAACTGATTTGATACCGCGGCAAAGGCGGAGATCATCCAAAGTTCTGCCGCGTGTTTTGATAATGCTGGGGAAAAGATGGAGGAAGGAAGAAAAGGGTAGCTCAGTTTTTCCAAGCGCAACAAGTCAGCAGCGCACGCCATGCCCAAGCTACTTGTATCATACAACCCAGCGGAAAAAACCAGAGTCATTATCTTTTCCTCCTACCTTTTACCCTTCTCCCCTGAAAAAAAGCGCAAATAGAGGGGAGGAGAGAAGAGAAAGTCATGTAGAAAGGTTCTGTCATATTTAAAAGACAGCAGCACAGACCATGTATGGCAGCCTGTTTTTTTGAAATCCTCAGAGGAGCAAGTCATGAACTTAAAAAACTTGTGTTTTTAAGATTTCAGAAAGTAGAGAAAAGGCAGGCGAGGGAGAAAGGAAGGTAGGAAAGGAAGAGAGAAGATGTACAAGCAAATGTAAAAGAGGAAAAGAGGCAAAACAACGCCATCGTCGAACAACTTGTCCATTTCTTATCATCTTCGGCAGGAAATTCACATGTTCAGTACCTTCCCGTTTTTTTATTTCTCTGGAAAAAAGGGGGAGGGCACCACACATGTCATGCAGTCACTTTCGGGGGGAGGGGGGGGGATAGAGGCTTTTTGGAAACTGTGTTTTAGAAGTGACAAAGGGAAAGAGGAAGAAAGCAGAGGAGAAGAAGGGTTTTATATGTGCTGGTTCAGGGGAGGTTAGATGAGATGGCCGTCCAAATGATCGTATGGAAGTGACATGTATGACGATCAATGCTGTTTTGGAAATTCCGAGAATTTGCTCAGCCTCTCCCACCCAGACTCTTTACGCGTCAATGACTTCCCTCAAAGCTTTTGCACTCTTTTCCAACTTGCCCTTCTCCCCCTCACTAAGTTCCATCTCCATTGCCCTCACCACGCCCTTCCGCCCCAACACAACCGGCACGCTAAGACAAACACCTAATCCCTCCTGCCAACAGCTCACAGGCCGTATAATCTTCTCATCGAATAGCACACTTTTGCAGATACTCGCCACCACACCCCCAATCCCATAGTTTGTCGCTCCTTTGTTCTGAATGATACTAGTCGCTTTATTCCTCGTTTCCTCCTCAATAGCCTCCTTATCAATCGCCTTTATGTCACTCGGCATCGCCTTCTCCAGCGCAACACCACCAATCGACGCAAGACTCCATGCTACGAATTGTGACTCGCCGTGCTCGCCGAGGACGTATGCTTCGATGCTACTGGCGGCGACTTCGGCTTTTGACGCGAGGATACCGCGGAGGCGCGCCGAGTCGAGAAAAGTGCCGGAGCCGATGACTTTGTGTTTGGGAAGGCCGGAGAACTTTTGGGCGAAGAAGGTGAGGACGTCAACGGGGTTGGCAACGATGAGGAGGACGGTGTCTGGGCGGAAGGGCTTCATGTCTGAGATTGCGGATTCGAGGATGGCTTTGTTGCGGCCGATTAGGTCGGTTCGACTTTCGCCTGGGTGTGGGTTAAGCTTGCGACTTCGATAGGGTTGACTTGTAAATGGGTCTGAGGCTCACCCTTCTTTTGCTTTGCGCCGGCGGTGATGACGACGATATCGCATTGACCGGCTTCTTTGTGGGTTCCTGCTCTGACGCGCGTGCTGGTGTTGCCGTGAAAAGTGGCATCTGACAGATCCTGCACCTGTGCGTCTCGTACTTCTACCTTGGGGTCGACCATGAGGATATCACCTGCAGCTGGGTTCATGATCAGTGAGTAGGCAATCGTAGCTCCGACATCGCCAGCGCCGAGAATGGCAATCTGGGAGGTGAGTTTTGGGTCTTGAGGCATGCTGGATGGGGTATGGGGTTGAATGAGGGAAATGTCTTGTGGTGTTGTTGAATGCCTTGGAGGTCTTTCTGTATTTCAGCTAGCAGCTACGTCATCGTGATTGCGCTAGTTTTCGTGCAGCCCGTAGATAGCCCGTGTGTCGAATGTACAGGCATAACCTGTAATGAACACAGAGTCCTGACGGCGACGCAAACATGCCATGTCCTCCCTATGCCATGGTAGCATTGATGGTATCCTCTACCTCTCCCTTCATAGCCTTCCCTGCACGAACCTGGGATCATTGGGAATCCTTCTCGGACGTCGTGCGGGCGCTCGAGGTTTGGGCCGTGACTGCGTCGTGGTGGGCTAGCGGACGATTTAGTATAATTCAAGGCTAGTATGTACAGCAAATGAAAGCACCGCGAAATCTCAAGTATATTCACGATACCTTGGTTGCAGTTTCTACGACTGGCGCAGCAGTCCTCTTCTTTCTGGGTTGTGTTGCAAGACCCTTCATCAACATTAGGGGTATCACGTCGGTGGCTTTGGTGCGGCTGATGTTCTTTCGGCAGACGGGACATTGCGAGCGCTTGATTTCGTGGGGCCCGGTGCGGTTTTCGCCCGCGATGAGAGCTTCCATGAGGCATGTGTGGCAGAAGAGATGGCCTGCGTGCTGTTAGTATGCGAATCAAAAGGAAGGGGGCTGGCCGACGCACCACAGGCAGTTGCTGTCAGATCGGTAGGGTTGTCCATGCAGATGACGCAGTTGAACGTGTTGAAGGTGGTGACCGTCTCCTCTGGCTTGACCTGTGCCTTGACGGCATCCTGGCGCTGCTTTTGTAGGACCTCTTGCACCGTTGTGTTGGTCTCAGTCAGGTCAATCGATTCCACCTGTTCACGCTTCTCATCCTGCTTGGCGTCTTTGGCCGTGCCATCTTCCCGCTTGTGCCGCTTGGCCGATGGGCCTGGGGTAGGCGACTCCCTCTTCCGTCTCTGGGGCGGCGAATCGTCGCAGAGGTTTACGTATCCGTTGGATAGTCTACCAGGCTGCGGGCGTGAACGCGTTGTAGGCGGCATGTCTGGCGGTGGAAATGGGCTGGCAAAGGGCGAATATCTGCCGTGATCGAGGCCTGCCGGGTTGAGAATGTTTTCAAAGAAGCCAGTGCTATACGAGACGGTTGAGGCGGGATGGTTATTTCCGGCGGGCTGGGCGTGGTTAAGAAGCCAGGTAAAGGATGGTGAAGATGGTTGTGGCGGTGAATTGTTGTCGCTCATGATGGCGTACCCGGCCGAAATGGTGGCGAGGGCGAATAGCGGGCGGCGGGCGGCGGACAGCGGACAGCGACAGCAGACAGCGGGCAAGTCAGGTGAGTGCCTCCTTCACCTTGACAGAAACAATGGGAGTTGTCGCTGGACGGCACTGGTAGTGCATGCAGACGCCATATTTGCGCAGCGATCGCCTACGGGCTCGGGCGTGTGTGTGTGGCACAGAGGACATGCATGGCGGGCCCGGCCGTTATAGGGCTGAGGCTTGAGCCTGAGCCTGAGGCCTGAGGGGAAGTGATAAATGCAATCAGGCGCCAAGAGAAGGCAGCTAAGTACGGCCTAAATCCAAACATGACGACACTACCAGACTAGACGCCGCCGCCGATAATTTCCATAATTTCAAAGAGTCGATCTTCGCACTTTCGACGCAATGCAGTGACACGCTGCCTTTTTCGTGCGATGATGCACTCTTCCCATCGCACTTTGGTCGCAAATGCTGTTAATCGATCGCGACCGTTAGCGACGCAAAAGTCTTTTGCAAACGCCTCAAACTGGAGATGCCTCGCTACAACTCGCCCAACAAAGGCCGCCGCCCGTAGCGATACGACCAAGGCGAGCTTGGCTGGTATGCGACAAAGAAAATACAAAAGAACTCGGCTAACGTATTTCAGTCTCCTCCGAAGCCCGGTTTAGTCCCATTGGCGTTCAGCATCTTTCTTCGCACATTCACGCTCAAGTCTTCCCCGGCGCAGAAACCGAACCACCGCCCCAACTCATCGCTCTCTCCAAGGACCATCTCAAACGCCATGACTTGCTCGGAAAGAACCAGGATCAGACCCCGCCCGTGGGGTTTGACATGCCCGACCTGCAAGGCGCCACCTTGGACGAACATTTCTACAAACTCGGCATGGACACGGCCGAGCCGTTTCTGAGCATGGCGAAGACGCTGAGATGGGCCAATCCTCCTCCAAGACCGACCAAGTGGGTGCGACGGAGTGGGTGGACCAAGTACCACAAGGACGGCAGAACCGAGAAAGTTGATGTGCCAGATGAGACAATGCTCGTCTTCGACTGCGAAGTCATGTACAAGGAAACGCCATTTGCTTGCATGGCGTGTGCAGCCAGCCCGACTGCATGGTACGCCTGGATATCACCCTGGCTGTTGGAGGATTCCGAGTCGGATCGCCACTTGATCCCGCTTGGGGACACGTCAATACCCCGCGTCATTGTCGGACACAATGTAGGCTACGATAGAGGCCGAGTAGCAGAAGAGTACCAGATTACGCAATCAAACAACTGCTTCATAGACACCATGTCTCTGCATGTCGCCTCCAACGGCATGTGCTCGCGCCAACGCCCTTCGTGGATGAAGAACAGGAAGAGTCGGGAACAACAGGAAATGGCGGTTGATGACGAGCAGAATGCGGATCTGGAATTGGACATGGACGCCGCAGAGGAGGAGTTGTGGATGGGAAGAAGCGCCATCAACTCACTACGAGACGTAGCAAAGTTTCACTGCAACATCACCCTTGACAAGGCCCAGAGAGAGTACTTTGGTGAGCTTGACCGGGCAGGTGTACGGGAGAAGCTGGACGAGCTGCTGGACTACTGTGCCAAAGACGTCGAAATTACACACCAGGTCTACCAAAAGGTCTTTCCACTGTTTCTTGAGACATGTCCACATCCTGTTAGCTTTGCTGCTCTGCGTTTCTTGGCTTCCGTAATCCTGCCAATCAATGAGACCTGGGACGTCTACCTCAAGAATGCCGAAGGAACATACCGCCACCTGGACGACGCTGTACGCGCACGACTAGTAGCTCTTACCGAAAAGGCGCTCGAGGTCAAGGAACAGCCTGAAGTGTACAACAACGATCCGTGGCTAAGCCAGCTCGATTGGTCGGGACAAGAGATCAAGATGGTCAAGGGAAAGAAGAAGAATGACCCGCCTAGGCCAGCAGCCCGACAGAAGAAGCCAGGAATGCCCAAGTGGTACAAGGATCTGTTTGCCAAGAGTGATGGCCCCATGAACCTGACTGTACGAACACGAATTACGCCCATTCTGTTGAAACTAGCTTGGGATGGCCACCCAATGGTCTGGTCTGACAAGCACGGGTGGACATACAAAGTGCCAATGGACGAAGTGTTTGCCTACAACGACAAGGGCATGAAACAACTCGACATGTCAGAGGAGGAGAATTTGAAGCTACGAGATGATACGGAGAACGTGTACTTCAAGATTCCACACAAAGATGGGCCTCTCGCTAGGTGCGCCAATCCGCTGGCCAAAGGCTACTTGCAATACTTTGAAAAGGGGAAGCTAGGGTCAGAGTATGCCTACGCCAAGGAAGCGCTGGAGATGAATGCTTCTTGTTCATACTGGATCAGCGCAAGGGACAGAATCATGTCGCAAATGGTCGTGTACGACAAGGATGTGCCGAAAAAATCAAAAGTGCCAAAAGCACCGAAGCTGACATCTGCATCGACTGCTACTAGAGGGAAGAAGGTTGGCTTCATTTTGCCACAGATCATTCCAATGGGAACCATTACCCGGAGGTCCGTCGAAAACACCTGGCTGACGGCAAGCAATGCCAAGAAGAATCGCGTGGGCTCTGAATTAAAGTCCATGGTGCGAGCACCCAAAGGGTACTGCTTTGTCGGCGCAGATGTCGACTCCCAAGAGTTGTGGATTGCTAGTTTGATTGGTGACGCCACATTCCAGCTTCACGGTGGTAATGCTGTGGGCTTCATGACGCTCGAGGGCACCAAGGCAGCAGGGACCGACTTGCATTCACGGACAGCTGCCATTTTGGGTATATCCAGAAACGATGCCAAGGTCTTCAACTACGGTCGTATCTATGGTGCAGGGCTGAAGTTTGCGTCGACACTACTACGACAATTTAACCCTTCATTGACGGAAGCGCAAACAACCAAGACTGCAGAGGACCTGTACAAGAATACCAAGGGTGTCAAAACCATCCGCAAGCAACTGCATGAGCGACCGTTCTGGCGAGGTGGTACCGAGTCGTTCGTCTTCAATAAGCTCGAAGATTTCGCTGAGCAAGAGCGACCGCGAACACCTGTGCTAGGCGCCGCCATTACTGAAGCCTTGCAGCGACGTTATCTTAGCAAGGGTGGTTTCATGACCTCGCGTATCAACTGGGCCATTCAATCGTCGGGCGTCGACTACCTCCACCTTCTCATCGTCTCCATGGACTACCTCACTCGCCGATTCAATCTTGACTGCCGCCTTTCCATCACCGTACACGATGAAATCCGCTACCTAGTTAAAGAAGAAGACAAATACAAAGCAGCCATGGCCCTCCAAATCGCAAACGTCTGGACGCGAGCCATGTTCTCACAGCAAATGGGCATCAACCAGCTGCCCCAATCCTGCGCCTACTTCTCCGCCGTCGACATCGACCACGTCCTGCGCAAGGAGGTAGACATGGACTGCATCACCCCTAGCAACAAGGACGCCATCCCCCACGGCGAAAGCCTAGACATCATGGCCCTCCTCGCCAAAGGCCGTGCCGCCCGCCTCGACCCTAAAATCAAGCCCAATTCCCCTCCTTCCCCTGAGACATACACCGCTGCATATAGACCCCGCATACCCATCATGACCACCCTCTCTGGCTCCGACATCACCTCCCCCACTGCCCTTGCCTACTTAAAAGCCCAAATCTCTTCCGACGACCAGGAACTTGCTCGCATCCTGAAACCGCTGCGTGCGCCGCCTAAACCCAAATCCAGAGCTGCACAGGAGAAGCAGGATAGAGAGGAGAAAGAGAGGGAGACGGACCATGCGCTTCAACACTACAAGGCCATGGAGTGGGATCAGTCTTCGAGGAGTCAGGTTACTCGCTCAGAGGACATGTGGCAGGATCTTTATGCACGGGGTGGGAAGGAGGGGGGTAGAGCGCAGTATTGGCAGACTGGTATTCCGCACCGGTATAGTATGACACCCAAGGCTGCGAGGGTGTAGGTTGGAGAATAGTTTTCTCGTGTCTAGTCTTCTCTTTTCTTTTCTGTATGATACTTTTGACAGCTCATTGGCTTACGTTCCGGGACGAATGGGTACATGGACACGACGTTTTGTTTCGCTTGCTACGGCTCGGTTGGGTTGGTCATGTATTGCATTGCTATGGCGTATGGGCGGGGCTTTTCTGAAATATAAGTCATACTGGACTGGCGGTTCTTTTTCGTCAAAGGGCCAGATCTGGTCAGATTATCTTATTTTATTTACCCATCACGTGTTTCTCTCCCATCCCAGTCGCCAGCACATATAAATACCCCTCTCGCACCTCCCTCTCTCCCTCACACACACTCTTACATACATTACACATTTTACCTTATTTGTTTTTCTCAGAAATGGCTGGTTGCCCTCCCATGTTTCCGACTTTGCAGCTTTTCTAAAACTTTAGCACCTCCCTCTCTCTCTTTCCTACATTACACATTTTACTTTGCCTTTTCCTCAAAAGCAACAAGTTTCCACTCATGTTTCCGGCTTTGTGGCTAGTCTAAAAACACGCGGACGTAGACGATGTGCTGGTGTTTTCTGCGCCGTTCCAAAATGGCTCTAAATGCTACTATGTTCTGATCGTTCTAGACGCCCTTTTCTAAAAACAGTTCTTGGATGCAACCGTCCCTGTTTGTTTGTTTTTTTTGGGGGGGGGCGCGTTTTGTGGACTGGAATAGGAGATGGGGAGGTACGTGTTTCTATGTGTCTCGAAAATAGTAGCGCATCCGTTGTATGCTCGGCCGTCTCTGGCCTTTCTTGTAAAAACAAGCGATGAGATGGCATGTTTCCTGTTTTTTCTGAAGAAAATAGAAAATGACTATTATGAAGGCAGGCGCGCGATCTGCTGTTTTCCATCTCTTATAAAAGACACACCAGACACGTATATATTCTGCCGTCTTTGGACTTTACAAAATTGCCATGTAGCCTTCAAGATTCTCTTTCTTCTCGGCGACTTGAAAAACAACTACAGACGAGGCATGGTCTGGTGTTCTTCTCCTTCTTCGTTCTTCTTTGCTAAAACATCCGTGTGTTTCTAAATCATCTTGCCTTCTCAGCGACTTTTAAAAAAAAAGACAACACCGCAGATGATGGTCTGCTGTCCCAGCCTCTTTCCTAAAAAGCAACCTCATCTTCCCTCAAATTCATGTTCCACCGCTCTCCAACCTCTTCCTGAAATTTTTTTGTCGCTGGCTTACTGCATTTCGGCATCTTCTGACCCGTCTTACTAAAACTGCCCTTGCGCTGTGAGTGTGTTTTCTCCTGCGCTGTCCTCCATTCCCTCGTATTTTCCCCCTCTATATATCCACAAAAACGGGGTGTATAGTAGTATTTTGAAATCCCCAGGGGTCTGGAGAATGTGTCTGGTGCTTTTGGGGACCTTGAAATTTACCGGTTGTATGGCTGTGTTGGCTGTGCTGAGTGAGGCCCGACCGGCTAAAAACCCAACCAGTGAAAGATGGATGGAGTTCTGCGCTGTTGTTCTTTCCTTTTTACCTTTTTATTCTTTATTTTTGGAAAAAAAAAGAGGTTGCATATCAGGTTGGATGTGGGACTTCAAAAAACGTAATATCTTTCGGATGATGTCCCGGGTGTTTTCTAAATTCTAAAAATGCAGAGGTTACGGATATGCTGTGGTGTTGACACGGCAAAGGTGTCGAATATCACGGTTATTGCAACGAATAGAGTAGAGTAATATTTAATTAGTAGTAAGTAAGAGCTAGATAGAGAGATCTCTATATATATAGTTATAAGCTAAGCGGGAAGCTTAGTCTAACTAGTAGTCTAAGCTTCTAGCTTAGAAAAACTCGCTAAGCTAGTTATACGCGTATATCTAATACTAGCTTTTTTTCTTTTTATAATAGCGTATAGTTAGCTCTTAAGTACCCTAAATCTACTTAATATTTTACTTCTAAAAAAGTATTTAGTTTCCTATTCTAGCTAGCGTAATATATATAACCTATTTATTTCTTATATATACGCGTATATCTATCTTAGTTCTTACTATAATTACTTATAAGTTTAGTACTATTACTTATAGGCTTAGTACTTATCTTATTTATAGGCTTAATACTATTATTTATAAGCTTAGTACCTATTTTATCTATAAGTTTAGTACTTATCTTATTTATAGGCTTAGTACTTATTTTATTTATATTATAATTAATTATTTATTATTCTAATACTTATCTATTATAATTAACCTATCTTACTTTTATTATTATATCTACTAGGTTATCCCTACTATTAATTTAGCTAATATTTATAAGATTATTATACTTATATATTTATATAATATTATAATATCTATTATATAATATTTCTTCTTATAGTGCTAAGTTTAATAAGAAAGTTATATAAGGATTATAAGTCTATATATATAGTAATAGAGATTTTAGAGAGAAAGAGTTAATCTATAATTATATTATCTATAGTATTAATAGTAGGTATATAGTTAGATCTATAAGTAATATTATCTTTCTATCTATAGATATACTTATCTAATCTAGATACTTTTTCTTTTATTAGTTTAGTTATTTATATTATAGTAAGATTCTAGCTTATTTCTTATTAATAAGTAGTTATAATATAAGCTTATTATTCTTATTATCTAGAGGGCCTAATATAATAGTATTCTTTACCTTCTTTTCTTACTTCTTCTATTATATAATAGTAATACTAGAGTTTACTAGGATAGAGGGTTATATATCTTTATATATTTTTAGGTAAGAGGTAGTAGTTAGTAACTACTTTAATAAGTTATTTTAGTATATTATACCTCTTCTACTATTAGTAGTACTTAAAGTCTAAGTTAAGTTATATAACGTTAAGCTTATTAATAGGCTAGTTAGAAGATTAAGTAAAAATAAGAATATTAAATAGCTATTATATAATAATATTATAGCTATTTTTAATATAATACTTTAGTTATAGAGTATATTTTTAACTACTATATAGACTTATATATCTATTATATTAAAGTAAGTAATAGACTATTTTATAAATATCCTTTAGAAGTCTTAAATAAATATAATATTAAAGTCTCTATTATCTTTAGTCTATACTACCTAGTAATAGCTATAGTATTTATCTAACTAGGGATAATTATATTAGTTATAAGATTAAGTTAGGTATTAGTATACTTATCTTTATATACCTTTAGGGTTATTACTAAGTAATAATACTTATAGGTATAGTTCTAGTAGTATACTTATAGATTATAGAGTTACTTATAAGTTACTTATTATAAGTTTAATTATATAAAGTTATTTACTATTAATTTTATTAGATTTTTATATAGTTAATATAGATCTTTAGTTCTAGATCTCTTTTAGACTTATTAGCTAAAATAAATACTTATAGATAAATTTATTCTTTAAACTACTAATATAATATAAGGTTATATAAGAGTTGCTTTTTTACCTAGGCTATATAGACGTAGTGCTAATAGGCCCTTTATATATAGATATCTTACTAATCTATAGTTCTATTAACTACTAATTAGTATTAATATAGTAAAAGTATTAAATATTATAGTTATTATAATAAATAGAGTAGAGTAATATTTAATTAGTAGTAAGTAAGAGCTAGATAGAGAGATCTCTATATATACGGTTGCGAGCTAAGCGGGAAGCTTGGTCTAACTAGTGGTCTAAGCTTCCGGCCCGGAAAAACTCGCCGGGCTGGCTGTACGCGCATGTCCCGACATGTGGTGTCCTTTGAAACCTCTCCGGAAATATGTTAGATCTTTTTTATCCTCGTTTTCCCTACATTTAAAATGCAAATTTCGAAATATCAGGGCTGATGGTCGGACTTTGAGAATCTGTGGCTTCGCAATATGTCTCTAGTGTTCTCAAAGTCCTGGAAACTACTACTGATAACAAAACACCGTCGTTCCGTTATTATGTTGCTCTCTTTGGAATTTTGTTAAATTCATGTGTCTTACCCTGATCAAAGCGCAATGTTTTATACTTTCTATTTCTTCCATGTCTTTCAGTACAACCTGTTCACCATTTATAACCCCCTGGCCTCTGAGTTCAACATGTATCCACGGCTTAATAGTATCTTTAGTTGCTGGCTAGATTTCCAAAAGAAAATTACCCGTATTTAGCGATAATGTTGTGTGTCCTCGGCTTTCTCAAGATAGAGCACCGAGGATGTATGCGTCTCTGTCTCCTTACATGAAACTAACTTAATAGCTTTTTGTGCACTTGTCAAGCGCTATCAAAATTCAGAGAAACAGCTGCATGTCTTTGGATTTGAGTTTTCCTGCTCGGGCTGCTGGAAGAACTGAAGTAAGAGTTGAAGGGGGGAATGTGTCGTGCTGCCTTCTCTGCTCTAAAAGATATTGGGCTAGCAACGATGTGTTTGAGCTCCTGTACGAGCTGCTAAAAAACTCTTTATAGCAGCCGCATGCATTATATGCTTAAACTTCTCACACTGTCCTAACCTTCCGCCGATTTCTTTAAAATACCAGCATCGATAAACATGCGACCTCGATGCGCCTATTCCGTTCTAGCGGAGTCGGAGCCTCGTCTATATAAACACTCTTTCGCCGCAGGTCGATCTCTACTCTTCTCTTGTATAAACAAAGTTTGGCTACTAACGCCAAAAGTAGAAGTACATCGGGTCATGTCTCCCTCTCCAGTGTCCTGTTGTATATGCCACTGAGGTTGATAATTTTCATTCTCTCTTCCACTCTTTTACAAACTTTACATGAGGAATGGCGGCATATTAGTTCTGGTTCCGAAGAGCGAATTTCTAAAATGGATAGCTGAAGGAAGATGGTTCCGTTCTCGCGGATAAAAGAAAAACGTTAATGGAAAACGCCGACGTGTGCTGCTGCGTCCTTTCCACCTACCTTCTATAGGATCTCGGAAATCAACACTTCATTTCCTATAACTTATATTCTTTGTACGGCGGCAGCTATTAGAGACTGTAAAGTGGGACCTGTTTAAGTTCACAGTTAGCTCTCCAAAGCGCACCAGATTCCCTAACCCCCCAAAAAAGCCTAGTGATTATGTCGCCCTTCTATATTTTGCCTAAACTTGTGGACGACTCTGACATATGTGCCTCTATTTTTTTCCTATTATCTATGCGATAGTTACTCTATGCATCGATACTTTCTCTACTTTGTAAGACAAGGTCTCCAGCATACATGCCCCCCGGCTCGGTCTTCTTACAAAATCCTAACTGCAAACGTTTATATCCCGTCTCGTTTGCTGCTATCTCTATAAATAGCGTCGTCGATCAATCTACCTCATTTTTCTTACTAACCACATTCTCAAAGCAATTGAAGAAAATCTTCAACTTTGAATGCAGGGGCGCTATGTTTCTCTGCACGCGTTGCTTAAAAGCTAACAGCTTAAAATTCGCTATCTGCTATCATGTATGCCCACTCTTTCCAAATAAATAACAACACCAGTGAGTATGATATGCTTTGCTTCTTCAAAACACCTGAAGATCTCAGAAACATTGGGATTTCAAAGACATAAAGACCATGTCCTACTTCCGAGTTTGCTTAAAATTCTCCTTAAACTCCTATAGGGGGTGTCTAGGTTCCTCTTCCCTCAACGCGAGAAGTAGTCGTCGAGAAATCTAGTCACCCTTTAAAAGTGCAGAAATACCAAAATCCACTTACACCAAAGTGCATGGTTCTTTGTGTATCCTGTCCAAAAGAAAAACTCGGCCTAAACCCCCACAATGACCAAGCGCAATCCTTTTTCTCTCTTTTACTTGAAATGTGAAATTGTAACACCCTAATTTGCCTACTCTGCGCGTCTGTCTACGTAAAAGTGTCAACGCGAAACTGACTCTATTAGATTCTCCAGAAGAAATTAGAATATGTAGCAACATCCATCATGCAGGCATTGAGATGTTCTTCCCCCTGTTCTTTTTTAGAAACAATAACTCAAGTCACATGTCGGCCACTCCGTGCTTACTGTCGATATAAACAGTTATCGATACAAATTTACTTCCTCCTGCTTTTTCAAATTCTGCGATGAAGCATGAAAATGCCAACGAGGCTCAGGCTCATATTCTTGTGCTGGTGGCGCTCAAAACTCCCCAAAGACACCTGATGTGGGCTTCTCTGTTTTCCTCCTTTTGGAAAGCATACACGTGGGATTTCTGTCACTGTATTTCCGGAATGCAGGAAACAAGAATTAATTGTTTCTGTTGCCTGTTTTATTCCAAGAATAGGTTCATAAGAGGAACACATGTGGGCTGCGTTGTTTCTCTCTCTAAATTATGCCAATAGGGTCTTTATGCATCTTTTTATGGTTTTTCTTTATTACGTGCAAAAGGTCTGATATTAAAAGCATGAACACCGCATGCCATTTGTTGCTGCTCTGTCTCTCCAAATCTCTTCTACTACCAGACTTGTCATTAAGCAAATCAAATAAACTTTGGACGCTGATTTAATTTGTTTATATAAAACTTAAGATTATATTTAAGTTATTTAGTTTAATAGTATTTTAGGAGGCTGTTTATTTAAAAGTTTAATAGATTTTGTCGGACCATAAGTATCGGTAGGGACGTCGGCCCGACCTCGGCCCATAGTGCGTGGACAATTGTGTATATCCTCGTAGAAACCTCCGTTTATAGAGAGATAATACTAATACTAGTTACTAAAAGAACCTTACTTATTATTTACCTTATATAATTATATAAAGCCTACCTATACTATTAGTAATTATAGGGTAGTTATAGATAGTTAGGTTAGAAGAGATAGATCTTATAACCCTGCGCGTTCCTTAGATTACCTATATTAGTAGTAGAGTTATCTATACTAAGCTTACTATTAGCTATATTAGGCGTCTTATTTAGCTTAAGACTAACTATTCTAGCTATATTAGAGCGTTTTAGATATAGTCTATATATATACTAACCTCTACTTAGTTGCCGCTTAACCTATATATAACCTATAACTACTAATATATCTCTAATAATATAGCTAGCGTAGTATATATTAATAATAATAAATAGCGACTAAAATAGTAAATAGTAATAGAGGCTATACTCTTATATAAGAGAAGCTACTAGGGACTATAAATCTAAAAGTAAAAGAATAGTATTATATTAATCTAGAGATCTAAGATAATAATATTAAAGCTCTAAATAATAAGATAGATAAAACTATATATAAGGATAGAACCCTCTTCCTTACGCACTAGTCCTATATAGGCTTAGCGTATAGACTAGTCCTAATTAGGCCTAGTATATACGCTAGCTACTATAGGCTTAGACTCTCCTTCTTTACTATATAGAGTAGACTCTCCCTTCTTAGAGAGGTTGTCTACTATTATCTCTACTTCTAAATCTAAGAGTTATCTAACTAGTCTACCCTTCTATACCTAATATCTACCTTATATAATAGTAGACCTATAGCTAAATTAGCTTACCTATAGGCTTCTAGCCTAGATAAAAGCGCGTAGTTCTTACGCGCTCTTAGTTATTATATAGATTACGCTCTAGTTACTACCTCTTTACTAAGTTAAGCGCTATTCGTATAAGAAAGAAGCCTAGAATTTTAAATTCTAGTGACGGATTTTACTCTTTTAGTAACTAAAAGGTTAACTCTTCTAGAAAGAAGGCGGATTTTAGCTAGTAGTATTTAATTTAGACCCTATTTAGGAGGATAGCTAACTACTACGTAATAGCCTTTAACTACGTAATAGCTTAGGGATATAGCCTTTTACTACCCTCTGCTATAGCGCGCTAGCGTTACGTAAATTTAGATTAAACGCCTTAGAGAGATAGACTCTCTAGAAAAAACTACTAGATATTTAGCGTATACTACCTATCTTTAGTAATTAGGCTAAATACTACCTACTCTAGGTGCTTATTCTCTAGCTTAGAGGCTTATACCCTACCTTAGAATAGCGAATACTTCTATATACTTACTATAAATCGCACTTAGTTTAGGCTACTCCTCGCTTTTATATAAGTTACCCTCTCTAATCTTCTTTAATAAACGTAATATATCGCGTAAAGTTAATAAAAATCTTCTTAACTTTTAGTCTACTAGGATATTAGCTAGAATTCTTAATAAAGTACTCTCTAAGTCTACTAAAGAACCTCTACCTTCTTCTATAACTACCTCCCCTACTATAGGGATAGATAAGCCTACTTTCTACCTTAGCCCTAAATTTTATAAACACGAGTATAATATTTAGTTAGTGTCTAAGGTACTCCTCTAGCTAGTATTATAGTTAGGAGTAGACTTTAAAGAATCTAAGCCTAATACCCTATATAAAAAAGATTAGTTATTTACTTTCTCTAATACTACTAATAAACTATTTAGTTAAAAAGTAAGCTACGCGTAGTAGAACTACGCGAATAGAGCTAGAGAACTACTAGTTATTATAGATAAATAAGTTTACTATAGAGGATCTCTTAGCTTACCTATCCTAATAGGATAAAGAGCTGTATACTACTCTATTCTAGCTACTTTATAAGAAAGATAACTAGATAGTCCTAACTCTAGAAACCTTAGGCTTAGATAAATTAATACTATAATTATTCGCCTTATGTACCTTAGCTAACTAGCTATACTATAACTAATTTAGGTATAGAAAAAGAGATATAAAACGCCTAGAACTTTAGAGAAGCTCTTAGCATAGCTTATAAGCGAGTAGATAACTATACTAAAGACCTAAATACTAAGTAGAATTAGCTTAATAGTAGAAGAGTTTCTATACTCTCCTACTAGCTAAGTATTAAGCTCTTATAAATAAAGCTAATATAGAACTAAAAGACTACCTTTTAGATAGTTCTCTACCCTCTAGCTAACTACCTATAGCTACTCCCTCTAAATAATTAATAGGCCTATTTATACCTACGCGTATCTTAGACCGCGAAGCACCCCGTAATAAGACTATACTAAATAAGTTTAGTATATAGTTATACTACTAGGGCCTCTTAAAAATACTTAATAATAAGTTCTATTCTAGTAAATAGGGACTTATTCTAATCCCCGCTCTACTATAGTAATAGTCCTAAGCTGTAGAGTTACTTTCTATATACGCTAAAAGTATAATAATAACGTAGTATAGCCTAAAGTATTTAAATAGAATCTAATAAGCTATACTACTTTATAATACAGCTACTTATATTCTAGCGTTTAAAAGGTAAGCACTTTTAGTACCTAGAATTATAAGTAAATAGTCTCTTTCTCTTATTAACAGCTTAGCCGTAATAATCTTAACTAATAAGAGAAAATAATTTGTTTAGATATAATTAGATATTAAGTATATAGTACCCTCTAGAACGTTTTTAGAGATTCTAATCTATAAGTTATAGTAGATAAGACTATTTACGACCTAACCTATCCCTACTTTCTTAACCCTATATATAAAATAGAAAGAGAGGCCTAGAATACTTCTATATAGAATTTAAAGCCTTAGCTTTATAGCTCTAATTAGCTATATAATCTAGGCTTATAAGCTCTATAGTAAGCTTCCTATACGTCTTTATAATAAGATAGCGTTTGCGCTTGTCTACTATAAGGGATAGTCTAGGCTACTATAGTCTACTTAACGCTATCTTAGACCTAGTAGCTTAATTAGACTTTATAGACCTTCTAAAGTTTTTAGCTAAATAATAGAACTACTTTTGCCCTGAGAAACTCTATATCGCCTTAGAAACTAGCGGAAGAAAGCTATAAACCTAAAAGTATAAAACGCCTAAGAGAAATAGTATATACGCTAAAAAGCGCCCTATAGAACCTACTAATAGCTAAAACACTTACGTATTATATCTATAATAAGCCTAGACATTTTATACAAGAATATCTAGAGTTAAAAAAGTTCTTAAAGTCTAGGCTCTTAGAGAATAACTAGTATATAACCGTATACCTAGATAAATCTAGGTTAGATTATAATAATATTAAAAAGTTAGGCTATTATAGCACTAACTTATTAGGGGAAGAGTAACTTTAAAGACTAGGCTACCCTCTAAGATCTCTACCTAGCCTTAGAAAGAAGCCCTAGTAGACTTCTTTACTAGACTTACCCTATATAACGCTAGAACCTTCCTTAGAAACATCTCCGCTTAGATAAAGGTAGCACCTACGTAGAAGAATCTCTTATAATTTATATTTTACTCTTTTATTAGGCCTTAGAATAACGTTCCCTATAATATCGCATATTAGTAGATAATAGAGCTAACTCTAATTTTGTCTTCTAATACTTCCTATAATAAGTTTAAATAATAAAGTCTATTAATCTATCTACACTAATTACGTATAAGGGATATAAAGAGGTACTAGTCGAAACTATTATAGAACGCGTTAAGTTCTATCTTAGATTAGATAATTATCTAGAGCGCATAGTAGCCTATATAGTTAATATATATAGCTCTTTTAACCTAGTCCTAGGCTTTTAATAGAGGTAACTCTACTAGCTAACCCTAGACTATTGTAATAGAAGAATTAAATTTTCTAATAACTACTACTAAAGTTACTATAGCTTACTAGATCTACTCTAACTATTATCTATCTTAATAGTATAGTAGAGCCTAAGACCCCCGCTAAACCTACTATAGAAAGCAATAACCCTAAGCCTCCTCTAACACCTCTAGGCTTACTAGAAGTAAAGAAAGTATCCTAGAGAGTTATTAAGGTTATAGTAAAACGCTAAAGCTATACTCTCTATATAATTTTACTTTAACTTCTAGAGGAACTAGGCCGCCCTAGAGTTAGATAAGTAGTAGTAGATAAAGATTTTAAGAAGTTTATAACTAGAATTTTAGAAACTACTTTTAAAGAAATTTTATACTCTAGCTATTCTAGAAATACTTTAGCTATATTCTATATTTAATAAAGCTACTATAAGAAAGCTCTCTAAATATTCTAAATTTAACTATAATATAGAGCTAAAACTAGACGCTAAAATTCTAAATTACTAGCCTAAGCTATTCTTAGGCTAGCAGCTAGAGGCTATTAGACTCTATATTAAAGATATAGAAAATAAAGGCTTTATTAAACGCTATAACTCCCTAGCCTATAACTTGCTACTTATTATTACTAAACTAGAAGGCAGCTTACGCGTGTGCGTAGATTACTAAGATAAATAAGGCTATAGTTAAAGACTAATACTCTATTCCCTTCTTTTAGGAAACTCTAGCTAAGCTAAATAAGGCTACTATTTTCTTAAAGTTTAATATTATACACGCTTTCTATAGAATTCGTATAAAACTAGGGTCTAAATAGCTTACAGCTTTTACTACCTACTATAGCATATATTAGTATAAAGTTATACTATTTAGCTTCTATAATATACCTACTTCCTTTTAGCATATAATTAACAGTACTCTATTTAAGTACTTAGATTAGTTCTATACCACTTACCTTAATAATGTTCTAGTCTACTCTAAATCTAAATTAGCTTACGTTTCCTACGTTAAGAAAGTTTTATCTTAGCTTAAAGACTAAGGTTCTATATTAACCCCTATAAGTCTAAATTTCACTATATAAAAGTAAAGTTCTTAGATATAATTATAATAGATAAGAGAATTAAAATAGATCTAGATAAGATATTAGCTATCCGCGAATAGGATAAACTAAACTCTATAAAAGGATTACTAGCGTTCTTTAGCTATACTAAATTCTATTAATAATTTATTAAGGGCTACTCTGCTATAGCCCTTCCCCTTATAAAGCAGATCCGCGTAAAAGTTATTTCTAATAAAAATAGCTAAGGCAAAGCCTACACAATATATAAGCTACTAAAATAAGACTCTAACTATAATATAGTGTTCTAAGTATTAAAAAACGCTTTTTACTAAGAGATTATACTATAGCACTTTAACCTAAAGAAGCCTATCTTAATTTTTACAGATTCTTTAGAATAGGTATACGGTAGAGTAATAAAACAACTAAACGCATAAGGTATTCTATAACCTATCGCCTTCTTCTTAAAGAAGTACTCTACTGCGGAATATAACTATAATATTTATAACCTTAAACTTATAGGTATTATTTAGATATTTAAGGAATAGAAACTAGAGCTTATAAGCTCTAGCTACTAAGTTAGCGTTATTATAGACTATAAGAACCTAGAGTACTTTATAAGTTTAAAATCGCTTACGCGCTAATAAGCTCGCTAGTATTTTCTATTTTAATTTAATTTTAAGACTTATACGCCCTAGAGGAATAAAATAGAGAAGTAGACGCCCTTAGTAGGCGCCTATAAGATAAGCCTACAGATCCTTTAGACCTCTAGTTCACAGATATAAAGATTATCCTTAGTCCTAAAGTCCTCTCTCTAGGTATATAACTAGCGATTTAAACAGCACTTTGTGTACTATCTACGTCTTTAGACTCTTAGTCTAATAAAATTCAGCCTAAATAGTAGCGTCTCTACGGATTTCTCTTTAGATTAGTACGTAACCTAGACTCTTTAGTACTATTAGAGCTAGATTCTAATCTACCAATAGCAAAATAGACCTAACGTTACCCCCTATAAATAAGACCCTAGACCTATAGAAGAACTACTTATAATAGCCTACTAAAATAACTCTATAGCTATTAAAGCGTTTATAGCTATTAACACTAGTAACTCTAAGCTTTCTAAGTAGTTCTATAAGAATAGGTACTACGTAAGTATAGCGGACCTTACGTCTTTAGGCGAAGGAGATAACTAGTATTTATTTATAGATCGCACGCGGCTATACGTCTCTAATAACGCCTATTTGCGTTAAAGAATCTTTAACCTATACTATAATTATAGATTATAGGCTATAAGGGCCCCCGCGTAACGCTATATCTAATATATAAGCGCTACTACTAGCCTAGAATACTATAATCTATTATAACGTACTATAAAGCTTATATAGTATATAAGCGTACTAAGTCCCCTTAGAATAGTAAATATAGATACCTACGGCCGCTACTAATTCTACACTCCTAATAAAGTAACCTAATAGTAGACTATATCTAGGACCTCCCCCTATCTTAGTACGAAAACCGCGAATACAGAAATATCTTAGTAGTAGTTAACCGCCTTACTAAATATCGCTACTTCTATCTAATACAAAGTTAGATAGTAGTAGAAATAGCTAGTTATTTTATAGATATCTTTTAGCACTATAGTCTATCTATTAGTATTATATTAGACCGCGGCTCTAATTTTATTACCTCTTTAGAAGTAACTCTATAAGAGGCTCTATATTAAAAGAAAGTTATTAACTATATACTACCTAGAAACTAACAGCTAAACAAAATATGTAAACTAATCCCTTAAAACGTTCCTACGCTAGTTTGTTAACTACGTATAAGATAACTAAGTAGCTTAGCTTTCTATCGCTAAATTCTAAGTAAATAATACTATTAATTTAAGTATAAGAATAACTCTATTTTTTACTAACTTAGGTTATTACCTCTAAAGTAGCATTTACCTCTAGGAGAATATTAAAACAGACTTACTATAACCTATTAGAGACTAAATTATCTAGGCTAATAAAATAATAAACTCTAATATAGACCTTATTACCTACCTAAAAGAATAGCTGCGCTAGGTATAATAGAAGTAATCTACGTAAGTAAATACCTCCTACTACGCTATACCTCTATACTAAGTAGGCGATAAAGTCTAGGTATCTATAGTTAATTAGAGCACCCCTAGCGAGATAAAGAAGCTTAACTACTAATAAGTAGGACTATATACTATTACCTGTACTATATATAATAGACGAGCATATAAATTAGAACTACTTAATACTATAGTATTAGCTAGAGTATTCCCCGTCTTCTACCTACGTCTACTTAGACCCGCTAATAATAAAGGACTTCTAGATTAAGCACTACCTACACTAGTAGAAGTTTAAATTATAGATAAGAAAAGGGATAGCTACACTAAATAGCTAGTCGACGAGTTTATTAACGTACGACTAGGCACTAAAAGACGCGCAAAGGATTGCTAGTAATATAAGATTAAATAGATAGATTACCTAAAAGTAGAGTAGTATAACGCTAAGAACTATTTAGACTACTATAATACTTTTCTATTTACTAGCGCTACTAGAGAAACTCCGCCTACTAAGCCTAGCTATACTACAACTAGTAACTACTCCCAAAAATTGTAATTAATCCTCTAATAACTTCCCCTCTAGTAATAATTTAGCGTAAAACCTTATAGTTATATATAGCGCAACCGCAAAAAGTACCTTAGGGACGCTTAAGAGCCGCCTAAATATATACTACTAAGCCTAGCACGCTATAGGCTCCCTACGCCTATAAGCTTAGGCCTATAAGCTACCTTTACGCTCACAAGCCTACGCCTACGCCTACAAGCCACGCCTATAAGCCTACGCCTATAAGCCTACGCCTACGAGCCTAATAATAAGCTATAATCTTAATATATTTTAACTATAGGTACTTAGTAGTTATACTACTACTAAGTCTATATAGTATATAAGAACGTAAAGTGCTTAAACGTTATAGGTTAGAGGATCCCCGGCTAGAAACAGCGTCAGAAACCTACGTTTTATATAGCAAATCGCGTAGATATACGTAGCCCTATATAAACCTAAATGCTAGATTTAATAAGATAGCTGCTATAAAGGATTCTAGGAGCTATATCTAACTTTTAGGAGCTCTTAGATAGTTTTTTATTATAGTCTTTACTATTTCTTTAGTTTAGTTACTTTCTTTACTATTACTAGCCTTAGAAATAAGGCTAAGTTCTTTTTTTTAGAGGGGCACATGTAAGAACAGAACCCTCTCCTTACGCACTAGTCTATAGGCTTAGGTATAGACTAGTTCTAATTAGGCCTAGTATATACGCTAGCTACTATAGGCTTAGACTCCTTCTCTTACTATATAGAGTAGACTCTCTCCCTTTTAGAGAGGTTGTCTACTATTATCTCTACTTCTAAATCCAAGAGTTATCCAACCAGTCTGCCCTTCTATGCCCGATATCTGCCTTACACTATAGTAATAATATATATTACGTATATAATTATAGACTATATAGACTAGCCTATAATAGATATAGAGCTTTTTAGTAAGTTTCTCTAGAACTTTTAAGGCTAGACTAAAGCTATATTTATACGCGTAAACGCGACGTATATAAAAGAGCTAAAGTAGATCCTCTACTTTAAAAGTATTTTACTAGCTATATTAATATACTACTAAGTAAAGCTATAGCTAAACTTCTTTAAAAAGAAGAGTATTAAAATAGCTAGATAACTAGTTCTAATCTACTACCTTTAATAAGAAGTTAGCTACGTATATACTATAATAGTATAGACTAAAAGGGCGATATAATATAAGAATAGTATAACTAATAAGTAAGCGTAAAGCTAAATATCTATAAAGATAAGAGACTAAGACATAGAAGAGTAATAAACTAATATTTAGGTTAAGAACTAAACTAGTACTTAGGTTAACTAATAACTAGCGTAAAAAGGGTAATAAAAATATCTCTACCTATAGAGATAATTAAGTAGATACTATAGATAAATAAGTAATACTAGGCGGACTAAAGATAACTAAGTTAAAACTATAGTTAATATATAATAACTTTAATAGATTCTATAAATATACGCTAGCGTACCTATAATATCTAAAGAGAATAAGTATTTCTCTAATTATACTCTTAGATATATAGATTCTATAAAGTAATTCCTTAATTAAGTATAGTAATAAGAAACTTAATCTCTAGAAGATTAATATCTTTTTAAAGATATAAGACTATAAGAAGAAGTATATAGAGAAGCTATATAATCTACTAAATAATAAATTAAAAATCTTTTATAGTATCTACTACTATATAGATATTAGTTAGAATAATTTATATAGTCTTTCTATAGATCCTAGAAGGCTATATATAAGACTACTACCTTACTTTATTAACTAGTAAGTAGACACGTTCCTAACTATATACTAAAGCTTAAGAACTACTTTAATATAAATATTAACTATAGCTATTACTATATAGACTAGATAATAATATCTTTCGCTAAAGTATGTAGGGAGAATTCTAATAAGATACTTTATAAGATTTTTAATATTATACTAGATAAGCTCTAGCTATACTAGAGGGTACTTAAGTAGTAGTATATAAAAGAATATACGCTCTATATAATAGTTATTATAGTATACTAAGGTGTTAGAGAGTTTATAATAGTACTATATAGACTATCTCTAAAATATAAGGTTCTATTAGAGATTTATACTTATTAATTAAAAACTCTCTTACTATAAGTACCTTTATTAACTTTACTAAGAAAGACTAAAATAACTAGTATTACTTAGACTAGAGGTATAATAGTAATAGAAAAGGTAGAGGTAGATTCTAGAAAAGAGGTAGAACTAGAGGTATATTCTTAAAAGTAAATAATACTTTAATAGTAGCTATAAATCTAAGCTATATTAGAAGAAGAAGTACTTTATTTACTAAAAGGAAGAATACTAGTCTATAACTATATAGATAAAGAGCGTAAAGCTATATATATATAGTTCTTTTTAGTATACTACTTTATAGGAGATAACTACTTATTAACTTTTAGTATACCTTGTAGAATATAAAAGTAGCGAGTATACTAGCTAGTATAACTAGAGAGGCTAAAGAGAGGAAGACTATAAAAATAGTAATAATAGTAATAGCACTAATAACTAATAATACGTTAAATACTAGTTCTTTAAGAAATAATACCTTATAGACTAAGTATTTTTATATTAAATCTCTAGTAATAATATATATAGCTAAGAAGTACTATTAGTACTAGTATTATAATTTCTACTAGAGGACCGCTATATATAATCTCTATACTAAGGAATCTTTCTAAATTAAGTACTACTAACGTATTTTAGTTAGTAAGGAGTAGTACTTTATACTTTATAAGAAGATCTAATAGTTAAGCTAGATACGTCTATAGTAGAGAAAGTATTAATTAAATTTAGAAAAGGCGAAGCTATAGTATCTATTAGAACTATATAAGTCTCTATAGAGATTAGAAAGATTAACTTTAAAGTACTTAAGGCGCCTATACTATTTTACTATATCTTATAGATATAAACTACTTAAAAGTATACTTTAATAATACTATAGATAAGCTTATTTAAGAAAATATGTATTCCTATTCTACGTAAATAGGGATACCTATAGTTCTATCTTAATAAGAGAGAGAAAGTAATAGTATTCCTTATAGAGATAGAACTAAGACAGCTCTACTACTAGTTTAAATACCTAACTATTATATAGCTAGGTAAGCTCTTAAAGAATACTAGCTAAATAACTTTAAAAAGAAAATACTAAAAAAAGTTACTAAGTTTTACTACTACTACTAGCTCTATAGCTCTATACTACGCTATTTTAGATTTACTTTTAAAGATAACTACTACTTTAACTATAGATTCTAGTAGATATAATATACCTTAGCGGTAAGCTAGTACTATACGTAGTAAACTATTAACTACTTTTAAAGTATAAAGTTCCTAAGCTCTATATTAGCTAGGAGATATAGTAGGTACTATAGATATTATAGATTAATACGTACTAAGGGCTACTAGATATTATTATATATAATATAGTACTAACTTATAAGCTTAGAGTTCTATACTAAAGTAAAGATTATAAGAGGTTATATAAGTAGGTATCTATAGAGGCCTACTAGTCTATAAGTAAGATTAAGAGATACTATATACTACTTTATTAAGTATAGAATATACTCTATAATAAGCTCTAAGATACTATATCTAAGAAAGTAATCTTCTAAATAGCTATAAAAGTAGTTAATAATACTACTAAATCTAATAGGCTAGTTCTAACTCTATTAGTCTTTAGAGTAATCTATAGATAACTATAAAGTTACTACTAGTACTATTAATAGTTAAGCGTAGTAAGGCTATCTAAAAGGTAATAAAAGTATTATATAAGCTTACGGCAGAACGTTAGTTATAGATATATAAATACCTATAATAGACTAGCTACTATAGATATACTTACTTTCTTACTCTAGAGCGAAGTCCTTATATAGAGAGAGAGTAATAAATAGAATAGACTATATAAGATTACTAGTATAAATAGCTATAATATTACTATTAATATAGTAAATAGTTTAGTAATATTTAGATAATAATTATTAAGCTATACTATAGACTAGATTATCTCTAGAGCAATCCTAATACGCTATATATATTAAAGAAGATATATAAGCTATAGAAACTAATAGTAGTACCTATAGTAGCGTAACTACGTAAGAGAGGATACCCTCTAGGCTTAAAGAATAAACGTAAAGTATACGCGTATATTACTAAAAAAAAGTAAGATAATTATAAGCTAGCTATTAAGCTATAAAATAATAGAGTAATATAATATTAAGCGCACCTTTTAAAGCGTCTAATAACTAAGAGATTAGCGACTTTATAAGTTATAGAGTCTTTAAATTTAAGTAATATAATAAGAAGCTATATAGTAAAATCTAGATCTTAAGTTCCGCTTAGTATATAAGTTAAAGAAAAGATAACTAAACTTTATAAGAAATCTTATCTAGTTATCTAAGGCTACTAAGACTATAGTAAGGAGGCTATTCTAATATAGTCTCTAACTATCTAGTAATATAGCTAGTAACTAATATATACTAGCACCTATACTAATATAAAGTAGAATAAGTATTAAGCTACGTAATATTATATAGGTATACCTATAGGCTTAAATAGTACTAAAGAGAATAATACTTATATACTTCTCTACTAAGCTAGAGCACTAGTACTAAGAGGTATACTTCTCTATATAATTAAGTACTTATAGAATTATAGAGGTAGAAGTCTACTAATAGATAATATACTATAGATACTATTATAAAGAACTAGATATAGCTACCTTAATATATAACCTATATCTATTAATTATAAATAATAATCTAACGTCTTTAGATTATAGGTATATAAATAGATAATACTATTATACTAAGGATATAAGTATTCTTATACTTAAAGAGAAAAAAATCTAAAAATAGAGTTTAGATTAAGCTAAAGTCTATTTTTATACTAGAAACTAACTAGACTTTAATAGATATATACTTATAATTAACGCTAATAAACTAATCCTAAACTTTAGATAGAAAGGGTAAGAAGGAAAGATAATCTTATAGACGCAAAAGTATATAATAGCGCGTAATAGTATATAGAGTAATAATACGTAGAGCGTATATTATATTAATATACTAACTAGAAGTATTATTTAATCTATTTATTACTACTTAGGCGTAGTAACTATTAGATAAGAATATAAAGGTACTTAATAAGCGATTAAAGTAGTAGATAGAGAATATTAACTATAGCTTTACTATATTATAGTAACTTTAAGGAGGCTAAGCTTATAGTCTTTATAGATAGCTTCTTTACTAATAATAAAGACTTTAGCTTATAGCTTAGTTTTATTTTTATACTTTTTAATAAGTCTATAAATACTAATACCTTTATAATCTAAGGTAATATATTTACTATAGCTCTACTAAGTATAAGTAAGTTATATAGAGCGTATTAGTATTAGAGATATAGTATAATAATAGCTTTATATAGGTATTAAATACTACTACTTTAAGAATAGTTATAGAACGACTTAGGATACTAGAGATTCTACTAGTTATTTATATAGACTTATACTTCTTATATAAGTGCTTAGTTAAGCTTAGGATAATAAAGGAAAAGCGCCTTATAATAAAATTATAGCGCTACGTTAATTATATAAGCGTTATAAGATTACTAAAATCTATTAGATAAATAGTAATAATAATCTTAAAACGCCTTTATAAAGGTATTACTAAACTGCGCCCTAGAATACTTATTAATAGTAATAAGTTAATAGTATAAGTAGATAGGTAGGTATAAAGGCTAATAGGTAGTAATATTAATACTATATATAGTTAATACTAATATATACGAGAGTACTCCCTATCTAGAAAGAAAGACTCTAGTATTAGACTATAAGTATAGTAGAGATATTAGCCTAACCTTAGCCTATAGTGCGTAGATAATTATATATATCCTTATAGAAACCTCTATTTATAGAGAGATAATACTAATACTAGTTACTAGAAGAATCTTGCTTATTATTTACCCCATACGATCGTATAAGGCCTACCCACAGATTTAATACTATTTAGGTGCTAATCTAATTATATATATATATTACTAAGCTTTACTATTTACTTATATTTTATATATTATAGCTACTTTAGCGTTAGTTATATTACTTAAGTTATAATTAGATAGAGGCTTAAAGCTAGTATTACGCTAGCTTTATATATATTATATTACTATAAGTAGTTATAACTTAATTTTACGTTACTTTAGCTCTAATAAATTACTAAGCTTACTAAATAGCTACTCGCACTATAACTTAAGGCTAGTATTATTAATATATTAATTACTATACGCGCTAAGTTAGGATACTTTAGGCGTAAGCTTATCTAATAGCTAATAAGATTACTACTTATTTAAACTACTCTTGCGTCTAGTAGAGTTAAACTATTACTAATACTCTAGCTTATCTATCTCTATTACTTAATAATACTATAAGGCTTTATATTAATAAGCGCGTTAATAGTATATTAATACTACTTAAGAGCTACTAATAGGTAACTTTAGCGCTATATTTAAGCTTATAAAACGTTTAAAGTTATTTTAACTTAGCGTTATTTACTTTAAGTTAGCTTAGTTTATTATACTAGCTATTCTTATAGTAGTTCTATAGTATAGGTAGAGGTAAATAGTAGTAAAGTATATAGGTAATTTATTAAGCTTAGTATAATACGCGTTAAGCTTTACCTAAGCTACGCGTAAGTTAATAGAAAGGTAATTTTCTAGCGCGCTATTAGTATTATAGTTAACGCTTTTATAGTTTTTAAGTAGCTACTTATATATAGTAAGTATAGCTTTAAAGATAAGTATAACCTTATATATTATACTAAAATAGCTAGCTTTACTATAAGCTTTAAGCTATTTTATCGCCTCCTTTAGTAGCTCTAATACTAATATATACTAAGTTATTACTACCTAATTATTAGCTATAAGCCTATTAAATCTTATCTAAGCTAGTACTATAGTAAGCTTATTATTATAGCTACGCGTATACGCGTTAGCGCCTATTGTCCTTTTAATATAGCTTTAGGCGTACTTATTAATAGCGTTATAGAGTTTTATAGCGTATATAAAGGTATTATAAAAGCTATTTTAGCGCGTAATAACTAGCTTTACTAGCTTAAGTTTTCTTACTTTAGTTAGAAGCTTTAGCGTTAATATAGCGCTAGTAATTAGTAAAAAATTTATATATTATAGTATTTAGATATAGTTAATAATATAATTAGTATACTAGCGGACCTTATTACTACTATTTTTATAGGTAGGCTGCCTCTATTTTATACTTATCTTAATTATTATTATACGCGTTCTTATTAAAGCTAAAGATAATTATCTATTTAACTAAGTTAAGTATATAAGGGCTATAGTAGAGGTAGTAATAGCTTACTATAAATTTAAAGCGTTAGGCGAGTTTAGTAATAGTAGTATTATTAGCGTATATATTATTAAGTATAAAGTACCTAAGCTAGCTACGTATTATACTAAAAATATTAATTTATTACTAAAACTTTAGCTATCTTCTTACCTATATAAGCACTTATAAGCTAAGGTAGCGTAATAGATAGGTCCCTAATAGTACTATTAGTGTTAGTAAAATAAGTAATAACTCTAAAAAAGCTATACTTACTACTTTTTATTATTTAGCTATTAAAGCTTATATAAATTTACTAATAGCTAATAAAAGTATCTAAATAATCTATAGCTCTATATAGTAATATAGCCTATTATAAAGCTAGCTATATTATTATAACTTACTTATAGCGCGTTAGCTACCTCTAAGTTAGTAAACTCTATTATCTATCTAAACGTAAGTGTTTTAAACTTATAGAGAGAGTAGTTATTATTAATAAGCTATATAATAGTATATTAAAAGCGCTATATATTAAAATTTCTAAGCTTATTAGTAACGCCTAAAGTATATTATACTACTCTAGTTATTATCTAAGCGTTATTAGCCTTATAGTAGTATAATTAAATCTAGTTTACCTTTATAATTATAGCTATAGCTAAGTAGCTTCTATATAAGGTAGTTAATAGTATTACTAGTTAACTTTATAACCTCTAGATAGGCGTAAAAGATCTATAATAATAGTAGTATTTATAAATAAAGAATATATAATAAGGCTTATAGAGAGAGGTAATATAGTAACTATACTAATATATTAACTTTATTCGCTTTAACGTATATAGTAGCTTTATAAAATATAGTAAATACTTCTAATTAATACTATTAAAGTTATCTATAAACTTATTATTAAAGCTAGTATTATCTCTACTTTTAATAGCCTTACTTATAGCTTTTATAATAGCCTTACTACTTTTAGCTAGTAGTTATATAGTAGCTTCTAGTATAGCGTCGCGTAACTATAACTTAAATAGCGCGTCTTTAGTAGCCTAGCTTACTATAGTAGCTAGGGCTTTACGTAGTAAGGTATAGATAGATAGCTTAGACTATAAATTATCTATTAGAATAGGCTATAATATACTACTTTTAGCTATTTTAGCGTACTTATAGAGGCTATAGAGGCTAGAGGTGCCCTTAGTAGCGCGTTTTAGGTTATAAAGTAGTATTTTTAGCGTATTAGGTAATAAGAAATACTAAAAATACTATAGAGATAGTAGTATAGCTATAAAAGATAGCTAATAGTAATATAGAAGATAGGAGATAGAATATAAGATAGTAGTTATTAATAGCTAGTAATACGATATAGTTATATAATAACTAAGCTAGATATAATATAAGAAAACTATTGCGAAATTACTATCTCTACTATTTTAAAAATATTATTAAAGTCGATCTTAAAGCACCTTAGGACATATCTATAGAATAGCTTACTATATAATATTAGTTAAATAGTTAAATAAACTAAATAAATTTTAATTATACGTTTAATTTATTTATATATTCTATAGGTAGCGTTTAGTTTGTTTAATTTGCTTATAGTCAAGCAAATTAAACAAACTATTTAAACGCGTTTGCTTAATGACAAGTCTGTCTACTACCATGCTATGTGTTCTCTTCTTGGTCCAAATTCATACCCTGAACATTTGAAAGTCTGCTTGTATAAAACTATATGTGCTATCTGATGACTCGGCTAATTGAATTCCGCAAGTTCCAAAACTCAAAGGAGACGAATGTATGTTTTGCCTGCTCTTCTTCTCTATATAAGCCGTATCAACCCATCATCTACTTTCTACTTCCTTTCTCTATCACAGAAACCGAAAATTACCGAAATATGGAGATGAATGAATCAGGTTCCGTTGTCCTTGCTGAAATAAAATAACCCTGTCAGACCTCCCGCATGTGTGCGGCCCTACAAACGATTTCCTTAAAATTTCCGCCCTCTGACCATAAAATTCAAAGAACATGACTCTGATGGTTCCGCTGTTCGAGCTGTATAGAGCTTGATGCAGAGGTGGTTATGTGTGTGCGGTTTTGTTTCCCGCACTTGAAAAGGACAGCTCTCCATTCTACATTTCGTACATGCTATGAAAAAGCAAATACTAAACCAGTGCACGACGTGTGCATGTGCGCGGTCTGCCCCGCATATCGACTTTCTAGCACACTTGCCTTTCTTCCGGGATGAATAGATTTTTGAAACTTGGGAATTTGTGTTATTAGGCTGGCTCAACAAAACCTTTCGAAAAGCTCCATGTACTAGAAGCTACTATCATGCCTGTACGAGACTTTCGTTCCAAATCTGAGATGTGTGTGGACACGCGCTGAGTGCGGCTGCTTGCTTGAGATGTCTTTCGGGGCGCCTGCCACATGTTTACCTTTGCTGTCCAGCCCAGCCCTCTCTCACAGCGTACCGAAGGTCTAGAACCTATCCCCTATAAAGCCATGTATCCGTCGCTCGGATCGCGAGGGTTCCGCTCCAGATAGTTTCCATACGTGTTGATCACTATCACCTTCTGCGCCCAGAAACTGTCGATCAGTTCTTCACTGCACAGCCATCTATAGAACCTATACTCAACAGAGTCACACATCCGCAATATAGCCAGTTCGAGATGCACCCAGAGGCGTTCCATGTGTCCAGTTCCCTGGAAAGTAACCACGCTTAAGCCAGACCCCTTCTACGACCGCGGTTTGCACATTGGATGTTCCCCGCAACACTTTGCTGTGGGCCGGGCGGTTCCGCTCTGCATATGATTTCAGACGGAGGTTGGGTGGTAGCCTAGCTCGCCAATTCTTTCGAAAGTTGGAAAGCTATGCCATATAAAGTCACATCTCCGCTACTTAGACTATTCAAAACACGGTGACCGAGGTCCCATATGTGCTGTTCTCTCGGGATTGTACGAGTTGCTCTCTACGAGTTTCATCTTGTTCTATGATGATCTTTACTATCTTTTGAGATATCTCTGATACTTGGAATGTTTGACGGTGCGTAAGTGGTTGATGGGCCATTGGTGGCTTTTGCTCAGTCGAAGCTTCCTCCATGTGTCCAGTTGGCTACAAAATACTTACGTCATTATCTTGTTTTGTCGTACTACAAATTGAGAGGTGTTATACCTGCGTCTTCCTAAAAAATCAAAAGTGTATTCTGCGCTTTTCTGGGAGGCGTGACGTGATGTGATTAGATTGATATCACCATCGACATGCATGTCTGCCAATATATGTTACTAGCTGACAGTGCAGAGGAAGCCACCCATGCTTGTTCCCGGCTCAACGTGCTGCATAGTCGCTCCTGCCATCTTTTTGAACTCTGTGCGCCTCTCGCTACCACACTTTCCGTTCTACCATCCACTTCCCATGCTCCCACCTGACCCATCCACATTCATCCACATAACCACGCTTCCACTCACACTTGCATACTCTACTGCACCATCATTATCTGGGCGTCTCATGCAGAAGACTCCTGGATTTCATGTATCGGCGGCATTCGTCCTATCACCCGCATTCCCGGCTTCAGTCTTCCGGATGCTTGGTATGTTCGGATCGGCAAAGACATGGACAATCCTTCCTGGTTTTGCCATGCCCAACAGATATGCGAGGTTATATCCGCCACCAACTGCTGCTTAACGTGTCCAAAAGAAGCAGAGTGAGTGGAAAAGATGTGGGCTGTTGCGAGATAACCGCGGTACTGGACCAAAGCAGTCGCACTCTAGACCAACGACAGGCTACCGAGACTCCAGGATATGAGCTATGTATGCACACTGCCTCGAAGTGAATGTGCGCCGGCTGCAACTGATATGCCCGACAATTCATGCATCAGACGTCATGGGTGTGGACGCACTAGCATCGCAAAGGAGCGCGCTGCTTTCCACGAGTGCAAGATGGCGCTACGGTCGCAGCCAGAGCGAAAAGAGCAGGAGATAGAAGAAAACGGTCGACTATACCGAGATCTCTTGTACCGCGTTGCCGACGTTGGAACGTCATGCTCAAACTTACCGACAAACATGCCTCAGCAGCCTTGTTCACCAAGCCGAAGCGCCCACGCCATTGGAGCGCATCCATAGATGGTAAGTTCTCCTGATCTGATAGCCACATGCATCGATAGCAAGGTGACTAGTGGTAGCACACGAGCGGTAAAGGAGGGCGGGTGGCTCCGTGAGCGACCGGGCGAAGCGTGTGGAGAAGTGGAGTTGAGACGAAGATCAAGGTCGAAGAGGTCTGGCGCCCGGGGCGGTGGAGCTTGCTGATAAGACTTAGTTAATCTTTGCGACCAAGTAGGTGTGGCAGCCGCGGCATGTACGTGGGAGTGTTGTCTAACGGCTACACGATGGTGTGGTAGGAGCGGTATGGGTAAACTTCGGCAGCTGGGCGCGGTGCATTTAGTCAGCATGTGACTCTGCGGGCTGCACCTGTGTGCACTGTCGCCTCTGGTGCGTGTGCCAGAGCTGAAGATGAAGCACACCACAATCGACACGGGATGGGTAATTGCGGACACAGGCTGCCAGGCACCAAGCGGTGTTTAGTAAATCAGAGTGGGGCGGACCAAGATCTGCTACGCAACGCGGGGCTCCCATCAACCCGTAGCTTGGTCTGGGCCGCTGTCATCCATCAGCCACCACGATGGGTTTTCTGACCAGTGCTGGTTTCCAGTTCTCAACCATTGCTTCGTAAAAGAAGTGTTTATGGATGCGGCTAACCTTGCGCGGCCCATGACTAACGACATCGAGTCCTGTCTGCGGGTGCTACAAACGTCAACAACGTCTCGCTACCCCGTATGCCCCACCCACGCTACATACATGCACTGCTCGCAAAGTCCCGTCGACAGCTTATACCCAAGAGAGCAGTACAGCCGTGCAACACCTGATGTCGACTCTGCTTGTTGAGCTGAGGTTGTGGAAGCCAAACCGAGCTGAGTAGCCGGCATGAGCGACACCAGGCCCGACACGGGATGGAAGCATTGGGACGCCTTCTTATATCCCGCACGTGTGCCGTCTAGCCCAGCCCCTGGCCGCATCGTGCATCCAGACTCCCCAGTCTATACGAAACCTAGCTCTTAGCCGAGGCCGCTATAGCATATTTCGCAAAGTCGTGGTGACGCCTGTCCACTCTTATCTCTCATACTAGTCGTCTACGCTTAGCCAGGCAGTTGAAATCACGCGAGTCAGTCGACCTTCCTCTTTGCGAAGCTGCATCTACACGCACAATCAGGCATATTACAAAGTACCGAATAATTCAATAATCGCAATTGGCTCCCAGTTGCTGTGGCGCCTGTTATTTCTCGCTGCTCATCGCCGACCTTGGACGTTTCGCCAACCGATGTGATCGACATCACGATGCTGATATTGCTCGGACGTCTAGGAGAAAAGGGTAAGAGCGCTTTGGCCTTGCAACGGTCTTGCGGCCACGTGTGGTATCCACGCAAATACCAGGCATCAATTTGATTGTCGCAGTATGCAGTACCCCCTCCAGGAGAAGAGTAGGGCACCATGAATGTAGGCTCTTGGGACCAAGGACGCATGCCGTTTTGATGTAGCGTTGGGTTTCCTCAGGCCATTGTGGCAAATATACTCCTATTCAACGAGATTTCTTCATGAATCCTAGACTGGTGTGTCGGTTGCGACAGGAATTGCAACGGATGCCGTCATTATTACATGGAGGCCGAAAAAAAGCGAGCAGGGCGTGAGGGTCGGGCGAACGGTCCCAAGGGCTATGCCCAGCTAGAATCCATCTCGGGCGGTCATATCGTTTAGAGCAGGTGGCGGTTGAGGCACCACTCACATCATGCAAGGGACATGCGCCGTTCACCTCAGGTCAGTTTCAAGTCCTTCCTAACGATTGAGCCTACCGAGTGCAGGGTAAATGGTCGACATGCCGGTTATAACACACGCGGGTCGTCCCGTGTGCTCTCACTCGTGGTTCTGGCTTCCCTGAGGTTTGCTTTTGTTGTTGTTGCGACTCCCACTGTGCTGGTCCACACAACATGACTTCAAGATTTCCAACGGCTGCCGAATTTGCAGCATTCCCTCCGCCAAACTATGTGGACCCGGTAACCAAATTCCCATTGGCATTGGCCATTGTGATCCCAATGACCGTCATCGTCGTTGGCTTCATATCGTGTCGATTTTATTGCCGGACGGTTCTCATACGCACACTGGGATGGGATGACTGGTCAATGTTAATGGCTGCTGTCAGTGGCGCTGGAAAGTGTTTGAAGGAGCGAGAGCAAAGTACTGATTCGTGCAGATCATGTGTGTAGCGAGCAATATCATGCTCATCATATCGATGCTTCCAGCCTACCAGATGGGCTACCACCTCTGTACGACAGCCACCATCTACATTTCTGCGCATCGCTAATGGAAGGCAGGGGATATTCACCCACTGAAGCTGTTTGGGTCGATGAAGGCTGCGCAGGTATGTTTTGTGCAACGCAACAGGGGAATGACGCTGACAGCAGTGTAGATGGGCATGGCTACCCAAGTGCTTTTCACACTCATTACTACTTTTATGAAAGTGGCTATTCTTCTCACATATTTCCGTAGGCGCCACTGGAAGGATCGGTATCTGGATCGCAATGACTGACACACCATAGGCATTTTCCCGGCGAAGCTGGACAGATGGTTTTGTCGCTTGATGATCGGATACACGGTATCACTGAACATTGCATGCTTCTTTGTCATCCTGTTCCAGTGCTCGTAATAATCTCCTTGCGCCTTTTGTTTTGCGCATCGTGCTAACGACAAATGTAGGCCGGCGAGCACGTACTGGGAAGTTTTCAAGTACTTCCACACTGCCAAGTGCCTCAACATCAAGGCCATCTACTACTTCCATGGATCGCAAAACACACTTAGCGACTTTCTCATCTTCTTGTGGCCAGCAAAGAATCTCCTCAGCGTACAAGTCTCGCTGCGCCAACGTCTTACGCTGACAAGCATGTTTTCACTCGGTGTGATGTAAGTTGCCCGCACTTCATCCACGTCGACACAAGTTAATTCGTACAGCGTCTGCATTGCTGGTATTGTACGCATGTACTACACGTATCTATACTTAGAGTCCTTTGACGCCTACTGTACGTTCCATCATTTCGGCCCACCTCTCTCACCACCAACTAACGAAACACAAAGGGTACGGAGCCTCAACCTTCATCATCATGTCGGTCGAAAGCGGCGTTGGCGTCGCCTGCGGCTGTCTCCCCGGCTGCAAACCCCTCATGAACAAACTCATGCCCCGCGTCTTCGGCAACACATCACAAGCCTCGCGACGACGCCCATCCGGCCCCTTTGGCGCACCAAAAGCCATGCCATCCAGCTCCTCCGCTGGAATGTCAACCCACGCATCATACCGCATGCAGCCTATCCGACAAGTAGTAGCGGGCGCCGCTCTATCTCCTGAGAAACGCGGCAGGGACATGGACGTGGAGAAACAGTTACCAACCACACCGCTACCGTCGCATCAGAGTATACGAGTGCCGAGTCGGTCAGCGTTTCCTGCACGGAGAGAGGCGTATAGAGAATTGGCGGGGAACCGGAGTGATTCTAGTATAGAGATCTTCCTTTTGCATCATGATTGATGGAGCGGGCGGCTTGCTCCATGTATATAATATTGAAGCGAGAATTTTAAACTTTCATCATGTGACTTTGTGCCAGTGGCGTTGCTGGTGAGACTGAGGCTGATGCTGAGACAGGGGGGGGATGAAGGGCTATTCATGATACCCTGGATCATCCACTACAGGTCAAGTCCACACCGCTTGCCGCAATACTTTGCAAGAAAGCGTTCTCTTTACCAGTAGTACACACAGCTGCCCCTTCCCCCCTTCCGATACCATCACGAACCAACAGATTTCTCTTTCCAACGCAAGAACCGCTGACCAGGATATTCTCTTCGCTTTTTTTCTCCAGCAACTGATTACACAACACGCTCAATTATTAATTACCGCATCTCCATGCTCTTCCGTATGCCTGTAAACCCACACGAGTGGCATTCTTTTTTTTTTCTTATATGCACTGTGTCTAGTATGCTGTGATGTTGTGTAGTGTGGGACTGAGTTTTGGTGCTACTTGGGGCCCGGCTGTCTGGTGGAAACGCGACGAGGTGTGTTTAGTACCTTTATCATGATAGTGCGAGATGTAAGATGAGGTGAGTGTTTGTCTCAGTGTCGATCTTCTGAGAGCATTGAGGCAAGAACTGAGGCTAGTTGGATGTTATTGCGTATGCGCCAGTGTGTCTTTGCCCTGTGACCGCAGTCTTACGACAGTTCTTCCAAAGCGCAAAGGAGGTGGAAATGACCAAGATGCAGACTGAAAGTATTGTGAAGAGGTGTGAAGCTTGTGATTGATTGATTGATACATTAAAGAAACCCTTGCCCGTGCCCACGCGCCAGTCCTTGCCGTGAGCCAAAAGCCACCCTGTCACCCATCTGAGCATGAGCCCATGCCAGTATACCAACAAAAACAAAACAAATAAGATCTATTATGCCGCGCAAATCGAAGACGAAGTGCTAGACGCTATGCCGCTGGAAAGTCTATGTCTATCCAAGGCTCCGAACAAACGTCGGTAAAGACAGACAATCGTCGCGCCCGACGGCGAATCGACGAAAGATTAAAGGTGTCGGGGTATCGTAGAAGGAGGTCGTGATATACGTGTTTAGACGATGAGGAGCTTCTCGACGTACTCGCCAGAGGTACGCTCGCTCATGCGGTTCCAGGCGGTGTAGGCAAGGACACCAGAAACGGCCCACATGACGGGGACAGCGACTTCAGCGCCACCTAGTCAAATATGTTAGCATGTATGCGCAGAGCATTGTCTTGTAATTATACGTACTGGGTCGCTCGGCCTGAGCGGCCATCTCCATGACGCGAGCAGCGCTGCTCGCTGAGCTGGAGGAGTTGTAGCGGAAGGTAGCGGGTGCGACGCGCTTGCCGGCAAAGGCAGCAGTGACTGGGACACGGGAGGCGATACGGGCGAACATGGTGATGGAGGTTTGAGTTTGAAGGTGTGTTGTTGTTTGCTGAAGTTTTAAAGAGGCGAAGACAGAGAGAGTTTTAATCTAGCGGTGGCGTGAAGGCGGCGTGACAGGGACAAGTGACACGTATGGCAACGACTGTTGTGTATTGCGCAGGTGCGAATGAATGAGAGTCTTGGGCAAGAGGAAGAGCGACGGTGATGTATGTGAGTTGATTGAGAGTGAATGCGGGGAAAAGAGCAGTCGGACACAGACAGTGTTTATATATAAAGAAAGTGGACCTTGAGGAAATGTGTTTGTTGTGGGTCCCTCGCTCGAGCCTCGAGTCAAGCCGGCTAGAAACAAAAAAAGGAGGCAAAATAAGACGAAGCGAGGCGCCAGCGAAAAGATTTCAGGGCGTGCAGCGATCTGTGCAGGGGTAAGCTTGGCCGTGACCGCTTGGCGGGCCGGGGTAGTGGGTCGAGAGATTGGAGATGAGAATCTGGAGTCTGGGGAAGTATCGGCTCCTAGGCCCCATGTGCAGGTTTGATTTTGACGAAAAAGCAAGCATAAATGATCAGGTCAAACGCTCATCACAGCGCATGTTGCGACGTTCTTATCAGCGCTTTGGAGCCTCTCCGGACTTTGTCCGGCCTTTGCATCTCAACCCAATTCCCGCGCATTGCCGACCCTCTAGCGTAATCTACCAACAATTAAATTTGTCCTCGCCACCTCTAGTTCTCAACACCGCCTCAACACAACACTACAGCAGGTTGGCGCATAAGATAGTACATCACAGGGGTCGCTGTGACCGTAAACCGGGCCACGGACTCTTAAGAGAACTTAGTCTACCTTTTAAGAAGGGAAGTGAGTAGGTCAGAAGATCCAGCTTCTAGTTTTCTGTAGTTATGCTTACATTCTTTGTCAGCAAGTTATAAACAAGGTACCTTTATAGTCCTGTTTCTACCTCTGCCGAGTTCCGTTGTACGCACCTACAGGTTGTATATGTGATAGTTTCTTGTATTGTTGTTTTTACTAGATGAAACTCGTAACCTCGCTAGCACTCATATCCTTGAGTCGTTCCTAGCCACCGTAGCTATCATACATAGTTCGCACACGATGAGCGCTGGTATGCTCACCAAGTTTATCAAAAAGCTCGACAGGGCTTTTCCTTTTCTACTCGACTCCTCTTGACGCCGGCAGACGGTAAGCCTCACGGATCGAGCAAAAGACTGCGTAATGGAGGAATTTAAGGGACCGCTGCCGCTAGCGAAGATCAACTACTTCCCCCCGCTCAAATTCTGTATGGAAATATGGGAGCAGATTTGCAGGCGAGCTACTCTAGCAGGCCGCAGCAGGACGCTTGAAGCAGAATTATTCGATTGGCTCTAGAACCAAATGCCAAAACGGGTCGAGGACGCCAACCCCATGGATGGCATGGAAGTCGGAATCCGTACTCTCAACATGGCTGATGTGGTCATGAGTAATGGATCCCGCGCCAGAGCGCTTGATAGCCTTTTCCTACCAGTCCTGGTTCGGGATGCCATGGCCAAAGTATGCGAAGAAAGGGAGATGACTAACTTTCTGTGGAAGTCCGATTATTGATCTATATTGCAATTTTAGCACCTCTGGAAGGCAACGAGAAAGTGACAATGTCACTCCTAAAACTTACTTTGCAATATCTCTTTGGAAATCGAATGCTGGAGAACTGAATACACTCTGTTTAAAACAAGTCCAATGGTCATGTGTCTCATAATTAAGCAATCTCAATCACAACTCCTAATCTTCCACCTTACCCATCTCAATACATTTCAAAGCCGTAGTCTTATGTAAACCCCGCATTCCCCTTTTGGTGATTCAGCAGTGCCTGCGCCACATTACAGGGTCTCCATTATTTATGCCGGCAACGGCGTTCTAGTAAGCGACAACCTCTACCTCCAGAAGGATTCCTCGCTTCCCAACTCCCAAGAACCAAATATACATATACCCCCCATAGTGATACAGGCGGCATATTGTTCCACAACCCTATCAGGGCACACCGCATAAATCACGTGTATCCCCCACTACCCCCAAACCGCGTTAGCACGCGCTTACGTCACAAACACCTAGGCAGTATCGGATCTCCAGGCAGCACATGCACCGCCTCGCATCAAGCAAGTCAACAATAAACTCCATGCTGCTATCAAAATAAAAAAATCAATTCATCCCCAAAAGAAACGAAAAGCTAAGAATGTCCACAACAAACAAACCCTTCCCCGCAATGACAGGTAGCTGCATCTGCACCACAATCCGATACCGCCTTCTCACGTCCCCCCTGTACTGCTACGCCTGCCACTGTCCCGACTGCCAAAAGCTCTCGGGCAGCGCCTTCGGCCTCTTCCTAAGTATAGAACCTTACAATCTGGAAATCATTTCGCCTACAGCTCCCGTGTTCGTCAAGCGGGCGAAAAAACCGCCGTCAACAGATATCACGGCCGAGTGTCCAAGGTGCTCGGTTCAGCTGTGGTCGCATGGCGGACTGGGAGAGGCGGTGCTTGAAGTCAGAGTCGGGACCCTGGATTTCCCCGCGCTGATGCAGCCTGATGTGCATATCTTTGTGGGGAGTAAACTTGAGTGGGTGGGGTTGCCGAGGGGCGCGAAGGTGAAGATGGGCGCGCATGATGTTAGGGAGATGTGGCCGAAGAGTAGTTTGGAGAGGTTGGAGGTTTGTATGAGGAGGGTTGCGGAGGGGAAGAAGAAGAGGCGAGTGGCTGGGGAGGAAGGGGGTGGTGGTGCGGTACCGTTGGGTGGTGAGGAAGTTGCTGACGAGGGGGCTGGGGGGGAGGGTGAGAAGACGCCGACGGCTGGGGAATTTGGGGGCGAGGATGATGAGGAGTTTGAGAGGAGGGTTAGGGAGACGGAGAGGGCGTTGCTGGAGAGGTTGGGGAGGCTGAGTTTGAAACTGGGAGAGGGAGATGGTAAGGAAAAGAAAGAAGAGGCGATTGTTGGACCGGCTGGTACGGGTATGTGAGATGGATGATGTGAAGTTAAGAAGGGAAGGTTACTGTCCCCCTTTTTGTGAATGGGTATCGACATGCGGCAGAATTGGTGTACAGCCACTCAGAGATCCGATCTGATTAGCGATAGATGGCTAACCACCACTCCACGCCTTCTCCTCCCTGGACTTCTAGTTTCATCGCGCAATTACGGTGTGCTCGAAACACAAGTACGGGCATCTAAAGCCCGCCTCTGCAAGACCACCGATCATGGCAATCCCTCTTAGGATATGCACATAAACCGTCAGTTCGCAGTCCACACACCATTGAGTGTAGGAGGATACCAAAGATTCCAAATAAGCCCTGGTTGGAAGAGAGAGAGAGAGAGAGAGAGAAGAGATAGATTCCAGGAATACAGTTGTAAAGTCACATGGATTGGATTGCAAGAAGATCACGGTAGTTCATTAGTCATCTCGTTCTTGAGCTCGTATCCAATGATGTGCATCAACTCGAGCATGGAAGATATTTGGTTCTAACAATGTAGACAACAGTGGTTTCGATGTGGGAAAAGAAATGCAAATATCATCATCACACGTAGTGCGGCCCATCAAACTCTGGACTCTTGAATTGCATGTATCATTGCCTCACATCTCACGCACCACTCATGACAAGTCACAGCGCCCAATCTAGGCCACCATAGCCACAGTAAACATGATACAATACGATTATATACTGTACAAACGCAGCTCACGCAGTCGCGCGCTGCACAGGATTTCTCTTTGCCAACAACTGTGCTATACTACCAACACCACTCTGGAGCTGACCACCCTCCACCTGCTTTGCAGATTCCAACTCATCCATCTCTTCGCTTTCAGCCCTAAAGCGTAGAGAATCCATGAGCCTATTAACCTCATTGGTCTTTTCAATCTCGTAATCTTCAGCGCGGAAGAGCAAAGTCTCACCCCGGGCCTTGTTGAGCAGTAGCGGCTCGTGCTCAATCTCTGCGGGCCATCGGCCTGAGGCGTAAACCGCGTCCTGGATGTCTGCCCAGCGAACGGAGACGCCTTGGAGGGTGTAGGGCTTTGTGGAGTCTTTGCGGAGGGCCTTGGGTAGGACGGAGCGTGCGATGTAGTGGTCGCGTGCTTCGGATTGGGCTTTTGCTTTGAATGCGAGTTCGAGGGTGGAGATGTCGCTTTGGTATTGGGCGAGGAGTTCACGGTCGGCATTGAGCTCTTCCTTGGAACGGAGAGGGTCAGGGTTCTCTAGGGAGTCTTGCAGAACGCGGGCTTGAGTCTTCAACTCCTCTAGCTGGGCCTCGGCACCAGGATCGTTTGCCGGTTCCGCCCTCTTCTTCAGGTCCTCCTGTAGTTGCTTGAACTGCTCAGCCTTCCGCAGTGCGTACTTTAGTTTCCCTAGACGAGTTTCTAGGCCCTCTTTCGCGGCCTTGAGTCTCTTTTGATCAGCCTCTTTCTGGTTGTGCTTCATTCTTAGCTTTCGATCCATGGACTGTATTTGACCCTCGAGCCAGTTGACGTTGTCTCCGGGCTTTTCCTTGGCCAGACCGGCGTTGGCGAGGGCGTCAATCTGCTCCCATCGCTTGTCCAGATAGGCAGTCGTCTTTTGCTGTTGCTCCTCCTGCTCCTTCGTCTTTACGAGTCCGTGGGAACGCTGGATGCGCAGAACCTCGGCCAGGTCGGCGCTCGTATTGGCGCGTTGGTTCATAATCTTCTTCATCCTTAGCTCGCGATCCAGTCGTCTGTATTCGGGGTTGGTCTTGTCCCAGGACAACTCATGTAGTCTTCGGAACTCGCGCAACTTTCGGAACGCATTTTGGCCTTGGGCGGGGGTGGGAAAGGTGACGACACAGTGCGGGACCCATTCGTCGGGGCGGAGGACGGGCGGTTTGGAGTGTTTGCCGATGAAGGGAAGTTGCTCAAGATGGTGGTTCTGTATATGGTTAGTAGACAATCGTCACACATGGCGCCTAGTCCCATACATCAAGCAATTCCTGCAGCGAGTGGATGATCTGATTCGTCTTGGTGTTGCGGAAAATATAGATGATTTCGCCATGCTTCGCTGTGCCCTTGGGGTCTACCACATCCCGCAGCGTGTAGGGCTTGGAGGGTGCCTGCACATGCTTTCCCGTGGCCTGTCGCCTTGCTTTTTCGTTCACAACGGTCTGCAATTTGAGGAGTTTGGGGTTCGATTGGCGCTTAACATAGGCTGTAACCCTGCGCTCTAATATTTCCTCGAATTCTGGGGTGATGCGCTTTACGGTGGTGGGAAATCTGAGCGTCTTTAGTGGCGGCTTGTACCGGAGCCGGGCGAGGGAGCGAGGCATGGCCGCGGCAGTGGTTGGTGATGCAATTGGCGCTGAGCGGGCGTGGTGGAGAGCAAAAGATGCGAGATCTGATTGTGCACGAGCCCGGTTCCCGCAGCACCTCCGCCTGCTCCAATACGGCAGCCAACAGCTCCACGCGCAACCACCCCAGTAAGCCCAAACACCACACAAGAGCTCGGGCAACTACTATGAGCTGCCCGGATACGCCGACTGCTTCTATGAAGCCGACAAGAGACCACAACTCTCTTCGCCTACCCACCGGACGAGCTACATAACATGGCTGGCGAGCAGTCGCTGGCAGCCGGGCAGCCCGAGTCCCGTCCCCCGCGCGAGCGTCCGTGGCTGCTGCCTTATGTGCGTTTTGCAGGCGACTTGGACCATCATGGCAGCTAATAGACTGGCTAGAATCGCAAACTAAGACATCTCCAAGGCATTACCCTCCGCAATCTGACCCTCACGCCAAACCCTCCCAAGTTGCGCGGCAAGACCATTGACGACGAAGCTATTCCGAGCACACTCAAGTCGCCCACAAAGGAACTTGCGCAGCGAGAGACGCGGGGGTTAGCGCATTCGCGCTCATCCAGTGACCTCAACTCAACCGATGACAGCGTGCGCCGCAGTAATGGGGGCGCACGCGAGCCAGGGACCACCGACAAGGCAACTCGACCCGGCTACGGAACAGGCCCGAGGAGGTCATCTACGCTGGAATGGTCCAATTCAAGCCCATTGACCCGCCAGAAGAAGCTGCAAGACATGACGGCAGGGCGCATGGCCGACACCTTCTTCACCCTGCACATCGACGGCCATGACGACCCGGTATACATCTCCGAGGTGGCAGAGAAGGCCATGAACCCCAACTTCAAGTTCTTTGATCTTGCCTCGTGTGGACCTGGTGTCACGCGATTGGACAAGCTCACCGTCAAGGTGTGGGCCAAGACGGAGACGATGCAGGACTGGCAGTACCTTATCGACTACACGGTGCAGTTCAGGTCTCTGCAGTTCATCGGAAAGACACTCGGAGGCTTTAGACACCCCCTCCCCCAGAACTGCATACTCTTTCATATGGCGGACGGAATCTATACCAGCTTCACCGATCTGCCTGTCGAGGAGCGAACACGGCCCGAGCCTCTCGCCCCGCCAAAGGGAAATCCGGATGGTCGGGTGCTCACCTCGTCTTCGTACGACGCTCTCATGCGACTGTCGACGCTAGATGACTGCATACAGGACGCCTTGACCACGCGAGATCGCATTGCGGACGAAATAGAGAGCATACTCGCCGCGAACAAGGAGGACCTCTGCACCGTCGAGTCAGTAGCCGAAACCGAAGAGAGTCTGCGCACAGTGCAGGCTGCGGTGACGGCCGAGAAGCGCCGGGTCGTGGCGGCGCGGAAGAAACGAGACGAGCTACAAGCGAGCATACAGCATCGCCAAGAGCTGATGAGATTGGGACGCCACCAGGAGTCGGAAATTGATGCCAAGCTCCCTGAGGAACGAGCCAAGTGCACTGACACCAATCAGCTCCTGGAGAAGACAGGCGAGGATATCACAGGCCAGAGGCGGAGGGTTTGTGAAGACATTCTGCGCATCTTTCCCATCGAGCCAGTACCAGGAAAAGCATTGGCATTCACGATTCGAGGCCTCTTGTTGCCCAATTCCGTCTTCGATGATACCAAAGAAGAAGTGACATCAGCAGCACTAGGCTATGTGGCGCAAGTTGTGAATTTGTTGTCCCTGTACCTCTCCGTCATACTGCCGTATCCACTCTCCGTACACGGTTCGACATCGACCATTGACGACCCCTTGGCCGTTACACAGAACAATCAAAACCACCAACGCACATACCCCTTGTACATGAAGAATGTAGTTCGGTACCGGTTCGAGTATGGCGTTTTTCTTTTGAACAAGGATATTGAGATTCTTTCCAATTCTCTTGGTTTGCGACCAGTCGACATCCGTCATACTCTGCCAAATCTCAAGTACCTGCTGTATGTCGCTACTGCTGGGAAAGGCGAGCTACCAGCACGAAAAGCAGGTGGTATTAAGGGTTTGTTACGACAGGACGGCCTTCTCTCTAGGACAGGGAGCATGGACAGCACGATTACTGCAAGCAGTATTGGTACCCCGACTACGGAACTCAAAAGGAGTCTGGAAATTGCTGGAAAGAAGATTGAACACACCAAACCCAACGGTGCGCTTGCACATTCTCTGGGAAGCTTGCAACATAAGACTGCCATGCAGCATGCAGGCAGTCGGCTTCGTCCGTGAGGATGATCCCGAGATGTGGTGTCGTCTACATCGCAACGATGCGTTACGGGTGATACGGTTGGCAGGGTTGCCCCATGTCAGGGGATATTGTGTATTAGCTGTAATGTAGATGACCGTGCAACGAGCATTCTTGCAATAATGGCATCAGACTGTTCAACTATAGTATATATCTGCCCCTTTACCACGTGCTTACTTGCTTCTTTGGATGCAGGTGGTGTGCAAGTGCGTCGGAAACACTCCGGGCCGCGCGAAAAGCACGCCTTCACCAGCGCTTCTATTTCGGCCCTATTATAGTTCCAAGCGGATAGACTCGCGGGGCTGACAATAGATATCAGTATCGGTACAACATCAATCTTGTCGCTGTTGATGTTGGCGCTGATCCCTGCGCCAGCACAAAGCCAAGAGGCCCACCGCTCGGAGATTGGGAGGGTTGGACCGAACCTTGGAACGACTTTTACCCTTCTACACATATCATCCGTGCCCGAGACGACTCCTTCTTGGGGCTCTCGGCTGCTCCTTTACACAATCAATTGCGACACGGGTGTCTTTTTTCTTTGCTATATCTTACATACACTCAGCTGCTTACTACACAGCCACCACGCCAGTGCGACTGCGATTACGGCTGCCGCCATCGTCCTTGCTAGCCCACCATGACGGAGCCATTTCCTTCCCTTAACGGCACAGCCGCAATGCCACATGGCCTCGCGGTCACAAATGAAGCACGAAGCGGCAGGAGGAGAAAATCGAGTGCGCTGGGCCCCAATGTACCCGGCGATGGCAACGTACCTGCCTTTGCAACACACCGGTCGGGCACCCCACCCATGAACAGTCCCATTAGTCCAGTAGTTATGGATTTTGTATGCGTCACCCAGCGACTCCGGGTCTTTTCAATGCGCTGACTTCCACGCAGAAATCAGAGAGAGCTATGCGCCGTTCAAAACGGAGAACAACCCGCCGCTACCTTTCCAGAGCGAAACGCATGTGCATACGACACACATGGCTTCTCCCACTGGTCCTCGCGCTTACCATCATATCGCTCTACCTCATCTACCCTTACCCGTCGAATCCACTGTCCGCCTGCCTGTTCCTCTCCTACCCGCTCGCACGCGACGATCCCTTCATCCCAGCCCACGTACGCGAAGACCCCAATGCGCCGGTACACTATGGAAAAGGCGGCCGTGACTTTGCCTTTGTCGGCTTCTACATCATTGTCCTAAGTTTCACCCGCGAATTCTGCATGCAGCGACTCATCCGACCTATTGCTCTCCATTTCGGCATCAAAAACCGCGACAAGCAGTCCCGCTTTATGGAACAGGCCTACACCGCGCTCTACTTTGGCATCTACGGTCCCTTTGGTATCTGGATCATGTCGCGAACGCCTGTTTGGTACTTCAACACCATCGGCATGTACGAAAACTTCCCCCACCGAACCCACGAGGCCATCGTCAAGGCCTACTACCTTTTGCAAGCGAGTTACTGGGCTCAGCAGGCCATCGTTCTACTACTCATGTTGGAGAAGCCGCGAAAAGATTTCAAAGAGCTGGTTGCGCATCACGTCATCACTGTTAGCTTGATCTGGCTCAGCTACAGGTTTCACTTTACGTACATGGGTATTGCGGTTTACATTACCCATGACATTTCCGATTTCTTCTTGGCTGTAAGTCAATTTCTCGGCCTTACATTATGCGTATCTTAGGAATTACACTAACGCGGTTTTAGACATCCAAGTGCCTGAACTACATCGATTCGCCCATCGTTGGACCCTACTTTTTCGTTTTCATGTGTATCTGGGGATACACACGCCATTACATCAACCTCAAGATCATTTACTCGATTCTAACCACCTTCAAAACCGTCGGTCCCTACGAGCTCAACTGGGAAACTCAACAATACAAGTGCTGGATTAGTCAGTACATTACATTTGCTCTACTTGCGTCTCTGCAAGCCGTCAACCTCTTCTGGTGGTTCTTCATCTGTAGGATCGCGTACCGATTCATCATCTACAAGGATGCAGATGATGACCGCAGCGAGTACGCGCCAACAGACGAAGAGATTGAGGAGAAAGAGGCCCTATTAAAGGAGGACGTGGATGTCGAAATTGAGAAGATCGAAGATGCGCCAAGCACGCCAGCGAACGGGACGACCGGCGCCCAATTCGATAGCATCGGGTCGCGGCTGAAGCAACGAAAGAGCGAGAAGCAATAAATTCACGAAACAAGGCCAATGACTGAAATGCCCCGATACGCGGTATTGATGACGGAGTTGCGGATATGGATTTTGCTGGGCCGTCTGAAAGATTTTTTTCTCTTCGACTTACCACTACCACTGACTACCAACCACGGTCTGGATCTAGGGAATTGTTTGCATAAAACTGCTGCATACTTTTTCAATTTCTTTGCAGCCTCTTATCTTACGTTCTTTGTAAAACTAATACGTGGCTACAATGTAGCAGAGAGGGAGAGAGCCTCATGATTTTTCTTGTCGAATATACCTTTTAGTTCGGATTTCCATCCTTTGGCAATGGTTGGCTGCAGATTGGGTCTAGGCCCCGCATCGAGGTTTTTTTTCCATAAATGTTGTTGTATGTGATATTAGTGTGGCGGGGTGTGGTGTACATAGTAGTTTGATTGCCAAGGCGCTAGGCTCGGTGTCTTCTAAGGGCCTATAACTGGCTTCACGAATCCTTTCCATATCTTTCCCAGCTGACTTATTTTGGGTGTCAAGATTGCGTTCTCAATTTTTCTTTGCCGCAATGATTTCTGATTTCAAGATGCGCAAATCCTCATATGCACCATTTACTACGGGTGACTATCGTTCGCCGCATGGCTTGCCATGGATCTGGATCGGCATCTAGTTTACCATGACATAACACCACTGAACCACGGATGAAACAATCGGCGATCGTAGGGTACGCTTACTCGCTCTGTGAGTCGAAATGGTGTATTATCTGGTTGGATTTTGTGGACCAAAGGGTTGATGCGGTTGTGTGTCGCTCAGTCGTCTTCACTCACCACAGTATATATAAGGATCCCGCCTTTCAGATATTATACAAAGCACAATGGCGCCGCCTAAACCATCCCGCAAGGACGAGCGGCTACCAGCATCCCTCTTCACAGTCTACCAGACTTATAAGCGCGGAACTTCCATAGTAATTGACTGGCTGATCACGGCTGACAATGGCAGTCCCAAGGATCCTCGCGCTATCAACAAGGTAGCTTTAGCAGATACAGTCACGGTCAAATAGCTGCTTGAAAGTGCTCAAAAGGCGTCACACGGGAAACGAGTCCCTTATGAGAGTCTTTCGTCCACCTCAATCACATGGAACCCCTAAGCGATCCAACAATAGCATTCGCGTTCTTGGTTTCGCAAAATCCGTTCGATGCGCAATTAAAGATTAGCAAGGAACTCAAGAAGATTATTTCAAGCAGGGTATACTGGGCGAGAACGACATTGAAATCTTATCAGGACTATGGAGCAGCTAGACTCGTTTACTTGAAACAAGTCTTTGGATTTGTATTCATAATCGCCCTGGGTTAGTTTAAGCTACCTATCTACAATCCAAGGACGGAGCACCTATATCGGCATCGAAATTCTTAATAAAGGTGGTTACTTAACCGAATTGCTGCACGTGTCGATACGTTGCAGCAAATCGAAATTCCAGGTTCAGATGTCTCCGTACTTAATCGCCTGTGCCGTATTCGCGGTACAGTGCGGCTCCTCGGTTCAGGGAAATAAACTCAAAGGACCTCGGCGGAGTTTTCATAACAATCATACAGTCAATTTAGTTCAAAGCATCTCAAACAAGGTAGAGTTGTCACTATTCGGATCCCACTAAAATAGTTAAGTTTAGAGTTCCATAAAACGTCCAGCAGGGAGTGCGAAGGCATATAGTCTCGAAAGCTTTACTGATATTACACATGATCTACCCAACGGGCCCGCGAATGCACATGAAGATCTGGGATTTGCTTCTTTTCCCCTTTGGCAGACCTCGGTAAAAGTGGGGCGGCTAGCGCTATTAATACTTCGTGATTGACGCTTCCCCACTCTTTCCGGTGGCTTCTCCTCTTCCAACTCAGCATCCAAAAAAACCAGTGTATCAGCTGTTAAACCCACGGATAATTCCTGTTCTGCAATACGCGTCCAGCGATTATGGAGGGTGCGCCTACGGGGGACTGAGAGTAGCTGATCACTAGGATGGCCGAACACTACGTGGCTCAGCTTAGCACCCGGAATCTGTACACCGCCTAAGCCACGCTAGGTAGTGCGCTTAGACGCTCAGCGTAGCCTTTCTCTAATAAGTAAATAAACACTGCAGGATCTTAGGGTGTGATTGCCACGCCGGGCAGCTTGGTAAGCGACATGATTGGTTAACAACTCTTTCGAGCCCTCGATAGACATGTGCATATATCTTAGGAGCCAGAACTGTGTATCGCCAGAGCTAAAGGTTACTAATGCCAAATGCTAGAGATGTTATCGCACGTGTCACTGAGGCCTACCTACGACGTCACTGCAAACTTCGTTCCTCATGTCTATTTAGTTCTATTCGTCGTCAGAACCACAGATGACAACAAGCCAGCTAAGCTGCTATCATGCCAGATATGGCCCCTGTCCACTAGCGGCCTCGAATATATAGGTCTAGCGATACCTGAATAAAGGGGTGGCATGTCTCTCCAGTTAGCCCATGGCTTATTGACAAGGCTAGTCTCGATATTGAGAAATCCGTAACTTATGCAACGTATCGGACTCCGGTCTACGCGTGTGCACCTACATAATCATAGCTTCGGGCACCAAGATATGCAGCAGATGACGCATTCGGTAGAAGCATAACGCCTCATAACGCCTCATCTAATAGTCTTGCATTGCTCATCACCATGACGTATTCCTTGGAAATGGATACTTGCTTCCAATAGTATATGAAGCGGTCGCTGTCTTGAGTGTCCCCCACTCGTTTTACTACGAGAACCCAACACTGCAACTATGTCGTTCACCCACACTGTCTACATCATCGCCATCAACGGCGGCCACGTCGTCGAAGCCGACAATACCGGAAAGGAAATCAAGACCCAAAAAGCAACGGTGTCCAAGTCCCAGCAATGGGTGGTGGAGCGGAAGGACGCACATAAAGCAGATGAGTTCGCGCTTCGAAATGTCGCAACCAATGCCTATCTCGGGGCCCCCAAGGGCGTTAGTGGTACATATTGCACCACAAACACAAAGCAGTTCTGGCGAGCGGAGCCTGGTCACGCGCCTGGATCCTTCTGGTACGTCTTGACTTCGAACGGTTTATGTGCGCCTGCTTATAGTAAGTAGGTTAAAGAACCTCGAGTTCGACGATGCATGCCTGTGCAACTCAGGTGCCAAGACCACCGCTAATAGCATCGTCTACATGTGGCAGAAAGATGTATGATGCCATTCACGCCCCCCGTTAATGATTAACCGTTGACCGAACTATAGGATGGCTGGGTCCAGTCTATGCTCTGGTATCTTAGGGATGTTAACGATAAAGGCTTATTCTAGTCATGTTGGCCAAAATTAAGCCCGTTGTGGTTGGTGGGATTACCAGGGCCACGCTTGGGCAGATGGAGCACCTGCATGCTTGTCGGAATGGACTGGATTTGAATAAGTGGTGGTGGGAGAGGTGAACGAGGATGGCAAGGTTACCTACGCAGTAGCTTGACGCATTCCTGCCAAGACCAAATGTAGTCACGGTTATATCTCAGGTCTCTGTTCATCGTTTTTATCTGTTAGACTACCCCCTCTGTGACACAATAACAGCGATCCAGAATGGTCTCGTAGGTCCCGCAAGACCACCGCTAGGATCTTCGGAACCGCTGCGGCGCTGCTATCTATATCTTACCAAGCTGGTTCACCTCCTCTTGCTGGCTCAACCGTTTACCCGTAGCCCCCTAAGGATTTTATGTGCAGTGTCACAATCGATTATTGCGTCGCCGTTGTACTTAGTGGACGACGGCTAATGTGGCGGTATAAATAACTTGTATACTTAATCGTATATCAGGCCGGTCTTTTCGTATCATTCTAATTAATCTCCGCACATTTAACTAATACTCTTAGACACCGTAACATTATTAGAAATAAAGCGATGACTTATAAGTTATAGGCGATATAGTGGTAGATTGATGATGACCGGTATAAGCCCGACTGTAAGCTCGAGAATATCATGGATGAACCTACCTTCGAGACGGTAACTACTTGTCACTCCTGAGTTTACCCAAATCATTGAAGTTGGAACAGTGCATCCAAAAGCTCCGCAGCAAGGTTAGGTACTTTGAGCAAACTGGAATCATACCAACTCTCGATGCAACAGCTTCTGCAGAAACTTCGGATACATTGGTTACCGAGGACCTTTATCTCAGGCTACGCTCAGCTTTTGACAAACTCAAATCAGCCCATGGAGCGGCCCCGGATTGTCCTCCGATGTCCAAAAACATGGTGCAGGACCTTGTGCACCCCTCCATGTGTACCTTGATCTACGGCCGAAGTTGGGTATTCCAAGAAGAGCACGTCGGTGTAGCTGACGCTATTGACCGTTGGGCGGGAAAGGGCAAAGTGATACCCCGAGAAATATTCGGACAGTATGTGGATGATGATGATGGTATTCGCAGGGGATGGTTTGATTCGAGCTACGGAATTCCGGCGGAGTGTTGGTCAGAGACATACCAGTGGTTACCATCCATCGTGGCCTTTCAAGAGGATATTAGTGTCCGTTTTACGAGCTACGTTACCAATCCCCATCCCACCAGACACCCTGATATCTATCGTACGATTGGGATGATGATTGATTAAAAGAGAGAAGTGCGTTTGTTAAGAAGAGTGAGGAAGAGTGGCAACACGGAACATACAGCTTCTGTGAGCAGTAGAATATGTGCTGGCATTCGCAAAGGGGACACACAAAGGTATACTGTAGTGAAAGCATACGATTACAGTCTATTAGATGACACTTTGCATTATCTTCATTGATCTACCGCGCCCCTAATGCATCCTGTTCAACGACGCGTCTTCTCTGTACTGCTAGGTGCCACCCTCCTAAGCGATAACGGTGACGTCCCAACAGTTTCATTCCAACGCAACTCATACACGTTATCCTGCACCTTCGCACCATAGAACGCACTCGCCAAGGAACCATCATCACTGATGAGCATAGCTGTTGAGCCATAGAAAGAAAAGCCAGAGGTATCAATAGTGTCGTTGCCGGTGCCGTCGTTAGGAGGGAGGAAGCCAACGCGCGTATCATTTGAGGACTGAGAAGGCACAAACAGGGTAACGCTGGACCAGGTAGGTGTGTGCTGATTGAGTGTAATGTTGGGGTTACCGACGAAGTGGCGAGCGGTATCCGTTTGGACTAAGCGGTATTAGTAAGGAGAAACAAGTCGAGAAAATGCAAGCGCTTCGACTACTGCTAAGACATACAGGTCACCACAGCAGCATCTGAGCTGTTGAAAACATTCGGGTCGCCAACGTATGCAAAGCCGTCGGCATGGAAAAGCGGGAAACCGCCGAAATCATCGCCATATGCGTACAGCTGGAAGGTTGCAGCAGGAGAGACATCGCGCTTAACGGCACCCAAGACTGCAAGCGGAAGGGCGGTCAAACAGAAGAGACGCATGTTGAATGACATTGTAAATGGTAACGACTGGTGGATGTTGAACGAATGTCAAGAATGGAAAGAGTGTGGGATTTGGAAGCAGGGGGGTGATTAGAACGAGGGTGGGGAGCTATCATGGACGGTATCGATCCTTTTATTCTCATGGATTCAAAAGCAGATAACATAGTCGCTAGTAACCCGCGGTTTGACCTGTCAACGCGTCATTCCGGAGTTAATGCGAGGGGGCTAAAATGCGCTCCTTCGTAGGCAGTGAAAAAATAATCAATACCGTTGCACGTGTCAAGGAACTAGCAGCATCGATCCACTGTTCAAGGAGGCGCATGGCGATGTTATGTTCGTCCTGCGAACAGAACGATGGGGCTGTATGGTGTGACCTTTACAGGGCGCGCACGGATCTTTTCACGATCTTCTGCAGGAGGAAAAAAAATTAGCCTATGTAATGCGAGTAACACTCCCTACCGAGTGGAGGGTCTAAGTCTCTTTTGCCCCATATTTGCCCGAATGGATCGCAACGTGGGTCTATTTTGGAAAAGACGGCTGGGTGTTCACAGATCGTTACAGATCCACATTTGACAGATTTGACAGATGCATCACGTTGTGGCCCCATTGAAATGCATCACTATCCCCGAAGCGAAATAGAAGAGTGGACTGTATCATGGACGACGTTGTAATAAACCCTGTTCGCATAGGCGGCTGTTCACTGGCGCCTCCGTCAACAGATCGATCCATGGCTAAGTCGAGCCACTATCTTCGACTAGTACAAATGCGGTCACTAGTGCGCGTGTCAAAATGCCACCGAAAGTGGGTTTCATGGTGTTTCAATAACTTGGCGAATGTGGATAAGGGATTAGGACTAATGCCTAAGGAAACTTCAGTTCAGAAATAACCATCGCATTAGGAAATCTTTATCCGAGTTTGGGATATATGTCCGATCATCCAGTCATAGACCAGCCGGTATGGTGGACCTTGGATGGGGATGAGAATAGCGTTCTTGGCTGTATTAGCACCACGAACGACGCATACACGGCAAAGCATTGAAAAGTGTTGACGACATGACTGAGAAAAGAATGATAGCGATGTAGGTTATAAGGCACGATCTCTCCATCATCAGTCAGTATCATCGCATCACACTCGTTTGTCCTTTGCCCGATCTACCCACAGTCGCTCCCTATAATTGCATCTTTGCTCTTTTTTATAGTACTATAATATCTTACTGTCATGCTTCTACTTGGAGTAATTGGTATTGCAGCCTTTACTGGCTATGCATCTGCCTCCCCCTTCTCCCCTCCCCCTTCACATCAGACTTGAAGCCAAGAGCAGCCTGCAGTGGAAACACCGCAACTACTCGCTCACAATGGTGTGACTTCTCCATTTCTGATGATCCTACCTCCAAGATCCCTGAAACTGGAGTCACCCGCGAATTCTGGCTCGAACTCACAGACGTTATCGTCTCACCAGATGGTGTATCCCGATCGGCCATGGCCGTCAACGGATCAATTCCTGGGCCAACGCTTATCGTAGATTGGGGTGATCAAGTCATTGTCCATGTCACCAACAAGCTTACTACATCCAACAATGGCACAAGCATCCATTTCCACGGACTCTGGCAACAGGGTACCAACGAAAATGATGGTGTGAGCTCCATCACTCAGTGCCCAACTTCACCCGGAGAGTCAATGACCTACAAGTGGAGAGCTACTCAGCATGGTTCTACTTGGTACCACTCCCACTTTGCTTTGCAAGCTTGGCAGGGTGTCTTTGGCGGCATTGTCATCAACGGTCCTGCAACGGCAGACTACGATGAGGACCTCGGCATGCTTTTCCTCAACGACTGGGATCACCAGGTATGAGACTCTTTACCTGTCGTGCGTACAACAGACTAACATGATATAGACGGTTGATGAGCTCTACCTCCACGCCCAAAAAGTCGGTCCTCCAGTTCTTGACAATGGCCTTATCAACGGCACAAACACATACGAGGGCGGCGGATCTCGCTACAACACCACCTTCACTGCCGGAAAGACTTACCGTATTCGCCTGATCAACGCTGCTGTCGACACCCACTTCAAGTTCATGATTGACAACCACACCATGAGCGTCATCGGCTCCGACCTCGTCCCGATCAAACCATACAACGCAAACGTAGTGAGCATCGGCATGGGCCAGCGCTACGACGTCATCTTCACCGCAAACCAGAAAGCTCTTGCCGACAAGTTCTGGATGCGAGCAATCCCCCAATCCGCATGCTCCGAGAGCGGCAACCGAGACGACATCCGCGGCATAGTCTACTACGACGCTGCATCAGCCGGCGAGCCATCAACCTCCGCCTTCGAATTCAAAGACAACTGCGTTGACGAGACCAAGAACATTGTGCCTTTCAACCCCAAGACCGTCGGCGCCAACCCCTCGCTAACAGCTAACGAGCCCGTCAGTGTAGGCTTGAACCCCGACAAACTCTTCCGCTGGACCCTCAACAGCACATCCATGGTCGTGCAATGGGACGACCCCACCCTCATGCAAATCATGTCCGGCAACAAGTCCTTTGAGCAATCCAACGCCGTGGTCCAGCTCCCCACTGCCGACGAATGGGCTTACGTGGTTATTTCCACTACCATCCCCGTGCCCCACCCCATCCATCTCCACGGCCACGACTTCTTCGTTGTCGCTCAAGGCTCCGGCGCTTACACTGACGACGTCGTCTTGAACCTTGATAACCCACCTAGACGCGACACCGCCATGCTGCCTTCCTCTGGCTTCATGGTCATGGCGTTCCAGGCGGATAACCCAGGTGCTTGGTTGATGCACTGCCATATCGGTAAGTTACAAACACGTGTTTTCTTGATGCTTCCTCCCTCCTTTCCACATGCTAATGATACGATAGGATGGCACACATCCGAGGGTTTCGCGATGCAGTTCATCGAGCGCATTGATGAGATTCCGGCGATTACGAATCGAGAGGCTTTGGAGAGTGGTTGCAAGTCCTGGACTGGACATAGTGAGAAGTTTGAGATTGAGCAGGATGACTCTGGTGTATAGAGAGAAGGAGAAGGAGAGAGAGTTAGTTGTTATATTTGTTTTTAGCCTCCGCGCGGTTATGAAAATGAGATTCCCTTAGACGTGACATTAGACTATAGATGGAACAAAAATCTTCACCTGAACTGTTGTAATGTCTTCTTTTTATCTTTTCTCTGCGTCGGCCTTCGAAAAATACAGAATACAGGGCGCTTTGAGCTACCGCCTCACTGTGTCAGATGACTAGGGCTTGGCACTTGTATATAAGCAGGAGAGCCCGTGCTTGGCACATGATCAATACAAAATCCATAGGATCATCATCCTGTCTCAATATACGGAGGTTTGGTCGCCATCAAGCCATGATCTTACCACTGATAGATTCTCTCGACCCTTGTCGGAAGCGGGTCAATCTTCTTCTTCATCTTTCTCTTCTGAGTCGCTCATATCGAACCAAGGATGTTGTAGTATCTCCTTTTCGTCGCGTGTCCATCCATCGGAACGGAGCCACCCGAGGATACTGCGCGTTGCATTTTTGGATATTTCCTCGCGATCCCTGTTAAGCGCTTCATAGAAGACAGTCACCCGTTCTCCACTGCCAAAGGGTGGTGTCGTCGGATGGATTGTAAGCTGTGGATTGGCCCAGCTGAACGAGCTCTTGCCATCAATGTTATTCCATCGGATACCTTGGTATTTAAGCTGAAGATGTCCGCAGTCGCAATGATTTAGAACTTCGATATCAATATCTTCGACACATGTGGCTCCAAATGGCTTCCATTGACAGACTGGATGGCGGATGTGGCCATCGGACCTGGAAAGAAAGAGTAATCGACACTCGTCTGCTCGACTTATGCGTCCTCGGACCATAAAATAATTGCTTACTGGTTGCTGTATGAATGACTACAGGGTCCCTGACCATGCTGCACCCTCCGGGTCAAATGGAATCAGGCCACATCGAACTTCTTGTAAAATTCGATCCTGTAGGCCCAAGATTGTGGCACCGACCCAGAGGTATGCAGCTTCAGGTCTTCGTTCCATGCACATACGCGCCATGATGCAGGTTTCTTCCTTAGCTAGAGTGTTGAGGGCAGACAAAGTCCCCTGAAGCCACGGTGTGACAGTGTTGCACGCTACATCTGCCTCATAGAATAGCAGGCCACTATCGTGTCTCGTCTTGATCTGCGTAATCGATATCTATATAGAAGGTGTTGGAATCTTGATGATCGATCTTCGTGACATTCACGGCGTCTCTCTGTGCCGCAGTGGTAGGGGTGTACTCGACGGAGCAGGTTGTAGGTATGAGTTCAGCCCAGCGAGCTGAGAGGATGTATGTCCATGCTAGGATAAGGACAAGAAGATAGTTGTCATCACTATAAAACCACGAAATACTTTTGATATCGTCTTGAGCAACGTCTGAAACTGAGAGCGGTATCGGGGTTTTCGTTGTAATGCCAATGTGTACCGGTCGCTCGAACGACGGCAACCCGTGGTTACAAGCAGGCATCTCCGAACCCCAAAGCGATGATGCGGTAAAGAAGGCCTGATAATCATTGTGTTCCACAAGTACCGTGGCTGGCAGAGATGGGTGTTGTAGGAAAGCTTCTTGAGGTGAAAGATAATTGGGGAGCAGTTTGGGGCTAGTACTGGCAATGGAGTACAATTGCGCCCAGGTCTTGAAACCGGATTCATAAATCGAGCGAAACAGTTCATCGCTCGGTCTGATCTCGTTGTTCGTATGCGAGGATGGAAGGCTCACATACTGAGACGAGTGAGCCATGGAAACTCTAGGCTGCGAATTTGGGTTTCTTACTACCTAGGCAGTTACTACGATCTGGTCCAAGAATGCGCAAATTGAAGCTCATCTATGCAGAAACAGACATTAAGACGGTCATTCATGTTACGAGTCTTTTGTCGCGCGACTCACTGAACAGCTATCGTTGGTCCACTGGCTCGGTGCAAGAGACTGTCGGCGCGGCGCCTACTGGTTCACGTGATGTCGCTTGTCGTCTCCAAAGACGCCGCAGATTGCGATGTGCCTCTCAAAAGGATGCGCTCGGCCGAACATCAGGTTCCCCAAGCTGAGCCTCACGTTACCGTCCGATCATCGCACGCAGCATGTACTTGTATCTCATTGGTGTATGTTCTGCGGACGCGATATGACGTCCTTCTCAGAATGTTACCCCGCAACCAGCATCTTCATCGAGCTCTTCCACGCGCCACTCTACTTACTAAACTCGAGAGACCATTGTACGAGACCAGTATGCCGGGATGTGCGACTTAAGAATGATTGAGTCAGCCTTCCAAAAGACCATCAATACTGATAGCGCATGTTGCGACATAATGCAGATCGTGCGCTTCATTTGTCTACGCGCGCTTCGGGCCGCCTGGTGGACAACTAGTATGCGGGTATAAGCCATCGCGCATGGTGGTTACCGTAATGCGTCATCGGGCGATCGCATAGTCGCTCTTCGTACTCGTACGAAACGAGTTTCGATCCTCGATCGCCTCCATTACAGTCGGTAGCCTGTCGTGAGGCTGACACAGCCGCTCGCAGCTGAACGCGCAAAAGCTTAGTCAAAACAGCCTGACATCAACACGCGTCCTATTGGTTATATCTGCATCCTTCGAGGACTTTGTACCCCTGCCGAATAAGCAAACAGGCAGAAGTACATGGCAAGGCTGGATTATAGGGAGCTTTGAGCGGTCCACAGCTCTAGGCTGCTGGAACAGCTGCTCTCTGAGTATAAGAACGCTGCCTCTTCCCTTCGTGTGCGAGTTGCTAGCACTCAGTTGTCCATCTTCTTCATTTTGCAGCGATACCCAAGCAAATTATCACTCCACATATACTAGTCACTGTCATAAATATACCAATGGCTTCTCAAACAACAGAATCCGTTCCAATCCCTCAGCCTCCACCCTCACTGTTCATTGGAAACCTTTCAGAGATAGACCCCACCAATGTACCAAGCTCCTTCCAACGGCTTGCAGACATCTATGGCGAGATTTATCAGCTTGATCTACCAGGTCGCAAGGGTAAGGTCGTTGTTATTTCCTCATACGACACGATAAACGATGTCTGTGATGCCGATCGATTCGAGAAGCCCATCAATGCAACGCTCGAGGAGGTTCGTGCCCTAACTGGCAATGGTTTATTCACAGCCTACCCTGGGGAGAAGGTGAGCTGAAATTACATATGTGGTATGTTGCTGTATTGAACAAATTTCAGGCATGGGGAGTGGCGCATCGTTTGCTCATGCCAGTGTTTGGCCCAATGGGCATCCGCAAGATGTTTGATGATATGATGGATATCGCGACACAAATGCTGCTCCGATGGGACCGGTTTGGCCCAGAGCATGAGATATTGTGTAGCGACGACTTCACACGGTACGCTATGTCAGGCACTTGCATTCAACTCTGCCTCGCTGACCTTTCTAGACTGACATTCGATATGATCGGCTTATGCGCATTTGGATATCGATTCAACAACTTCTACTCTGATCATGCGAACCCGTTCATTGACCAGATGGTTGAGGTTTTGGTGGAATCTGGAAAACGAAGCAGCCGTACAGCAATTGAGAACAAACTGCGCGTCTTCGCTGAAGCTAATCGCCAGGAGAACGTGAAGAAGATGCATGATTTATGTGATCATATCATCGCCGACCGCATCGCACACCCACAACCAGACGCCAAGGATCTTCTCAATCCTATGTTGGAAGGAGTCGACAAGGAAACTGGTGAGAAAATGTCGAAGGAGCTCGTGCGATACAACATGGTAACATTTCTGGTGGCGGGCCACGAGACTACAAGCGGAACCTTGGGGTTTCTGTTCTACCACTTGCTTAAGAATCCGGAAACATATCTCAAAGCTCAGGCCGAAGTTGATGAAGTCATTGGCGACGGTCCCTTGGAGGCAAATCATATGTCGCAGCTCGTCTATATCAAGTTTGCTATATACGAGGCTCTGAGGTTCCTTGGCCCTATCGCAATCACTGCGAAGCATTCTTTGGCGCCAACGAAAATTGCCGTAAGTTAAATCTCTTTGGTGCTACTATCAGACTAACGCACATAAGGGTAAATACCAGGTACAGCCCGAGGACCACGTTCTCATGAATCTACGCGGACTGCATCACGATCCGAAGGTTTGGGGCGAAGATGCCGAAGTGTTCCGACCGGACAGGTTCCTCAACGGTGGGTGGGAGAACCTGCCTCCAAATGCCTGGAAGGCGTTCGGAGACGGAATGCGAGCCTGTATTGGCAGGACCTTTGCTGAGCAAGAGATGATAATGATTGTCGCTCTCATACTACAGAAGTTCCAGGTCGAGTTGGCAGATCCCGCTTATCAGCTCCGTGAGTATATGTACGCCCCTTAACTGTAGTGATGCTTATCGTGTTTTAGACGTCTCCGTCACCATAACACAGAAGCCCAAGGACCTGAAGATCAAGGTGCGCAGGCGACCTGGCCGAACTATGGCAGGCCTAGGCGGGGCGAGACAAAATGCCTCACCTCACAAAGCAGGCACGGAGAAGTCCAGCCCAAGTAATGAAGCAAACACCCCCACCCGAGATGCAAAGCCAATCACTGTACTGTACGGCTCAAATGCAGGTACATGCAAGTCGTACGCGGAAGACCTAGAGACAAATGCATCTCGCTTCGGTTTCAAAGCCAACATAGCCAGCTTGGACTCTGCCACCGAGCATATCCCGAAGGACCAGCCGATAGTCATCATTGAGCCTTCATATGAGGGAAAACCAGCCGATAACGCTAAAAAGTTCACTGCATGGTTGGAGGGTAATGCGGACTCCAAGCAACTTGAAGGTGTACAATACGCCGTCTTTGGTGTCGGCAACAGCGACTGGACTCACACTTACCATCGTATCCCAAAGCTGACAGACTCATTGTTCGAGAAGATGGGCGCAAAGAGATTCACCGAGATTGGCCTTGTCAATGTGAAAGAAGACATTATGGGTCCCTGGGAGAAATGGTCCGAGCAAATGTGGAATGATCTCCGCAAATCGAGCGGTACAACTGTTGAAGTCCTTGGTGGGCAAGTTGAGGTTCACATAACACCGCCGAAATTTGCGACGTATCTCGGAGGTAATGACATTGGCTATGGAGAAGTCAAGGCCAACAAGGACTTGGGCGGTGGTGAAGTTGGTCTTGCAAAGAAGCATATGGAGATCGAACTTCCCGTTGGGACATCGTACCGATCGGGCGACTACATGGTTATTTTACCGCTGAACAGCATCACGAATGTGAGGCGTATCATGAAACGCTTCGATCTCGCGCCAGACGACAACATCGTCGTTACTGGAACCAACAAGAGCTTCATCGCTACCGATTCGCCTATTTCTATCTTCGACCTGCTCATGACGCGTGTGGAGTTGAGCACACCCATTTCGCAGAAGCAACTCCAAACGCTCGCAGAAGCGACACCCGAAAGCAAGCGCAACAAGTTGTTGGAGCTCGCAACAGATGAGGTGTACAAAAGAGATATCATCTCAAAGCGTTACAGCATCCTGGACATCCTTGAAGACTATCCTGACTGCCAGCTCGACTTTGCTACCTATCTTGACTCTCTAAAGCCTCTTTCACCTCGTCAATACAGCATCTCGTCCTCACCGATCGCCAACATCGATTTCACACAGAAGCCAGATGGCACCAACACTCAGCGCCTGACAGCCTCATTGACCTATGATGTACACGAAGAAGCTGCATGGAGTGGAGGTGGCCGCCAGTTCCGTGGAGCCGCATCCACATACCTTGCTAGACAAGAGCCTGGCGAAAAGGTCCGTTGCTTTACACGCCCAACGAACGCGAACTTTCATCTGCCACTCGACCCTACAATACCCATCATCATGATCTGCGCAGGCTCTGGTCTAGCCCCCATGCGTGGCTTCATCCAAGAGCGAGCGGTGATCAAGAAAGCCCGCAACGCGACCGTTGGCCCAGCGATCTTATACTTTGGCTGCCGCAACCACGAAAAGGATTTCATCTACGCGGACGAACTGGCGCAATGGGAAGCGGATGGCGTCGTCAGTGTGCGCGGGTGTTTTTCCAAAGTCGCGCCCGAAGGGCAAAAGGCCCAACGCGTGCCTGATCGTATGTGGGATGAGCGCAAGGAGTTGGCTGCGTTGTTTGGAGAACAAGGTGCAAAGATCTTCATTTGTGGAAGCGCAAGTAAATTGGCGAAGAGCACTGCGGAGGTCTGTATGAAAATGTACATGGATACTTTCCCGGGTAAGACGGAAGATGATGCTCAGGAGTGGTTGGACAAGGTCAAGGAGGATAGGTATGTCAGCGATGTGTTTGAGTAAGTTGTAAACAGAATTTGCGCGCTGTGCGACTCGGTGACGGGATTGATACACCGATAATGGGCGGAAAAATTACATGCCAAGATATATGTGAGGGGTATGAATTATTGTTCATTGCCATGGCCGTTGATGCACAGTTGATGCACCCCAGACGATCATCTCGGTTGTAAAAATAAGGTTACGGACTTGAATGCACCGAGCTTACTGGGGATCATCTCCGCATATGAGAATACGAAATCGTCTAGAACCGTCTTCGGTTCCCACCGCTTTTTTCCCAGAAGGAAGTGGCGCTACAATCCGGCATTCAAGATCTTGCCCTGCCGAGAAGGGACAATCTCGAGATGCTTGGCATGGAATGTTAGCGTCACGGACACTAACACATACATCCCGCTGTGGGGTAGACTTTATTATTGGTGGATAACAGAACACAATGTTGTCAGAATATCGAAAACGCCGTATTCACGGAAGAGCTGTGTCCGATAAGTCAGTAAATCGTATCCAACTCTGTTCGTATTTGCTGGGACAATATATGCCAAACTTTATATGAGCATCAGCTGGTGGGGTATAGCCATATCCAAAGGTCGGTGTGATCCAGGCGAAAGAAGAAAAGGCGAAGCATATCCGTCTGGTATCTCTCACAGCTATCCTTCCTTGTCCTGATTCTCATCACTGGCAAATATCGGCCATGGTTCAAATCACTTGTCTCACCGCCGTACTGGCACTTACTTCTCTTGTCTCTGCGCAATGCGGCTCCGGTACTCCCGACGCAACAGTGACTGGCTCGGGGGGCAGTTATACTGCTACCAAAGGATCCACCGTACTCTATACTGGCTCTGATTACCATCTAGCCATCCAAACCGCCATCGATGGAATCACCAGTGGTCAACGTGTTTCGGTCATGGCTTCTGGTAATATCGGTGCCACTACCTTAACCATAACGAGTGGCAAGACATTTGAAGGCTGCGGTACCATCACTGTCGCGCCGAGGGGCACATCCGGCAACATCGAGGTTACGAACCAATCTGGTGTGAAGATCCCCTACCTCACCATGGCAGGCTCTGCATATTTTGGACTTCGTTTCTCCGGCACAAAGGACCTCACTCTGGGCACTCTCAATTTCAACCTCGGCCTTGGAATTGCAGTCCGCTTTGATCGGGACCGTCCAGCAAACACGAATGTGCAAATCGGTACCGTCACTTGCGTAGGCGGCTCATCGCATTGCATCGAGACATGGAACATTGACCAACTCAATATCGGCACCGTGATTGGCAAGAACGTTGGCGAATGCGGCCTGTTGCTGCAAAAGGTCACCAATGCAAAGGTCGGCTTGGTAGACTGCGACAACTGCGGTACCGATACCGGTTACGCCGCCCTCCGTTTCGCCAATGAGGCCGGAAAGTTGAACGGCGCATACACCACCAACATCATCGTCGATCGCGTCAAGGCGCGTGGTGGTGGTCGTGGCGTCTTTTGCGTGTCTGCCTCCGGCGGTGCGCAAATCAATAACATTGACGTCGCGAACACGGGCAACCAAGCTGTTTTCATTGAGAACTGCTACAATGTCAACATCAAGGCTGGAACTGTGACCGGTGGTGGTGAGGTGAGATTGGCGGCGCGGGCAGAGTTTGCGAATAGCAGGGACATCGCGATTGCGCTGAAAGTTGATGGGACGACCGTTACGGAGGATCCTTGCACTGAAAACAAGACTAAGTGGAGTCTTACTGGAAACGCCGTACAACATATATGTACTTGAGTTTTAGAAGTCTAGAAGTGGAATATGAGAATTTACTGTCATCATCGTGGAACACTCTTTGGTGGTTGTGATTAGCGAGATCGCGAGGACGCATGTACCCACATCGCGCAAGGCAGTCACTTTACACAACAACAAGACCGTGTTGATTTGCGCACCAGCTTGTCCAACCAACGTCCATACCGACTATCCTGATACAGGACTGAGTAGCTTGGCAGCTTTCGCTCACTGCGCAAGTTCAGCTGGGCCAGGTTTTACCGTGCTCTGTTGATGACCGTTGTGCTCCAAATGGGCACACAGGCTGGCCCCAAGCGATGAAACGGTGGTAAGCTCATGTACGCTTGAGGAGAGCTATATAATGTACTAGCTCTCTAACGATCTCTTTCCTACCGCCTTCAACCTTGTATCACCACAATGTATCGTCGAATCGCCTTGTCACTTTGTTTCTTCAGCATTGTCTTTCTGCAATGCGCAGCATCAGGCTGCTCTTGGTGCAATGGCACAGAGAATCCAAACAACTAAATACCCTATAGAATCGACCCTTCGAGCTCTCTCAGCACAATATTTTGCGCATCATGGGACGAGTGTCTACCAAATGGACTGTGCAAGAATACAGTAGACTCAGGCTTCTGGCGTGAAACATGCACCAACCAGGATTGGACGGAGGGCAGATGTCAGGAGATATGCTCGACAGAGGTAAAGCTTTTTGAGTTACCCCATATATGAAACCAAGGACTTACGCCTGGCAGAACGAAGATCAAAGAAGCACTGATATGCATGTTCAGCCCTGCGATTGGACCGTTGAGTCGTTGACTTGGGGCTGCGGACCTACCAAAAACTGTTGCACTGATGGCTGGAATATGACGCGATACACTGTTGCGGCTCCATTTAGCGATCTTATACTAACTACTATTATTGTCATAAGTCCTCCTAGCGATTTAATATAGGTAGCTGTACATTAGAGATGGTATATACCTTGATTAGTCACTTATAACTTAACATCTCCGATTAGAAATGATAGCCTTTCCAGTAGTATGAAAGCTAGAGTTATAGTTAGTATAGTACTTAGAGCTATCGCAGTAATAGCAATAAGTATATGCATTACTGAGGCAATATAATAGTGAAGTTAGACTTAGGCTATTACGACGCTGTATAGTAACCTTCCGAAACCATCTATTAAGGAGGATTACTAGTATAATGTAACTTGAGTACATATATAAACTCTATCGAGCGACGATTTTTAGTAATAGGCCCTATTGGTACCTAGCGATTCGAGCATGTGCCCGAAGCGTGCCATAAAGGAGAATTAGTTGCACATGCTCTCTCACATGACCCCAAACGCAGTATTGCAATTAAACTACTTAGCTACATAACTGTTCTTCTATGCTTTGCCGAATGCTTCGCTGCGCCACTGTGTGGAAATGCGCTGCGCGAAGCCTTCTGCAACACGACTGAACCTAAGACGGAGCGGAGCGCCTCTTTGAACTTACATCCCCTATCGGACCGGAAATTCATTTGCCGCCCACTGTTAGGCCCATCAAATCGCTTGCTATCCCTTTTCCTCTTTGCCGCTTACAGATAACTGGTTCAGGCCAATCACAGCCAGGATGAAAAGAGCTACAGCTGCAAAGTAAAACATGGTCTTCATTATAGAAGGAGTTCTGGGTTGATAGAGATAAGGGTATCGCAAAGATTTTGTAGTAGTCGACAATCAATAGACAGTATAATATCCTTCTAAAAGGACAATAGCTTCTAGTATTCTTATTATCAGCTCTCTAGTGCACAACATGCTACTAGGAATCTACTATCTTTAATACTTCCTTACCGAAATAATTTGGCAGCACCCGCTTTGACTTAAACCTCTTCATAACATAGCCGCATAAAGTTGTTTTATCAGGCATCACCCATTCACATTGAGTCTTGATGTCCTCTGGCAGGAGTGGAGAAAGATCCGTAGAGCTCTCATCAAGATGATACAATTGATATTCTTCAAATTAGAACGCCAAGAATGGGTCCCATAGTACTGCAAAGGGTATATAAACTCTCAGTACGCACGCAAAAGAATCCATCTCCCGTACCCTTGATATCCTGTCGCAGAAGTAACATGACATACCGCGCGGCCTCATTCCGTACAGCGCTTCGGAGGCTTGTCTCTGAGCGTCAATGTCATGTAGTGCGCAGCGATCCGCCCGGTGCGCCATGGAACAGCTCCCCAGCAATCGGATATGATCTTGCGCTCCATCTGTTTCATAGATCCGAAATTCTAAATTTTGCCTAGGCACTCACAAACCTCGCAAAATTAGATGTCAATGCTCGCTGTTCTTTCAAAGAGCTAGCAGTCCAGACCTCTTCTAGCATTGCCTCCCAACCTGATTTTGCTTATATCTCATCATAGGCTATACATAGATTACATGTCTCTATCTAGTCTTGATCATTCTATCTCGCGTAGAAATGAGTCCTGCATAATATAGCATGTTTCTGAAAATAGCTGATGCAGGCTAAAAAGTACTTGGATAGCGATAGATAATAAGCATGTAGCTGAGTACGTGTCCCTTAACATTCTTCATTTGTTTCCCTGAGAGTGATCTGCATGAATACGTGTTAGTCGCAATGTGTCTCGCGTGCAAGAGTTTCCCGAGGTGGCCTCTCTGAGGCGTGGTGTTCCGATACCCCGCATCACTCCACCGAGGCGAGGCGGACACTGGGAGATACTGTGGAAGCTTACCATCGAATCCGTTACGTCTATTCGTCATCATCGATGCTGCAACCTTGAAAAGATCTACAGCCGCTGAATGGGCCGATATGAACGGGAAGACACCTGGGGAAGACCCTAGCTTACTGAACAGTGACCCGATCCGGAGTGATTCCATAACCGGAAAGCTACGCTGTACTTAGAGTTAAGGCTACACCTATGGAAGCAGTGGGCTGACCACCAAGCGAATTATACCTCGCCTTATTGGTTTGTAGATGCCGAAGAGCTGAATCTACGCCTAAAGACTGCGTCGGCAGCTTTACCTTGTTGGTCTAGGGGCCTGCATTGCACCGCATGTGTTCATGTCTAAGGGCGGCCTTATTCCGTCCCCAGCTAGATAGCTGAGAATGAAAAGAGAACACAATGTGGCTTTCTTTCCGAAGGAACCACCTCTTTCTCTATCTCTTCTTGTTTCCGTAAGTGCCTGAGTGTACTTTTGCACAGCCATGGCCCTAGATCTGGAACGTGTCGATTCGGTGGACCCTGCAGAGACCTACGACTATATTATCTGCGGGTAAGTTGCTCGTGCTTCACCCAAAGTTTCGTTCTGGATATCAGAACTGTTACTTGCGTGCTATATTTATGATCCCGTCCTGACATGGCGCTTGCTAGTGGTGGCACATCTGGCTGCGTGATAGCCGGTCGCCTTGCCGAAGACCTCAACGCCAAGATTTTAGTACTCGAAGCCGGCCCTGACAATGCAGATCTAGAGAACGTGCACATGGCTGGAGGGTAGGCTGATGCTCCGATTCCTAGCAATTCGTTTAGTAACGTCACAGATGGAGCAGGAATTTCGACACCGAAACAGATTGGAATATCGTAACGGAGCCAATGGACAAGGTGAACGGCCGTCAAGTCAAACTTAGCAGAGGACGCTTCCTGGGAGGATCCAGCGGCGTCAATGGAACATTGTGTATACGCGGCACGAAGCAGGACTACGATGACTGGGGCTTGAATGAGTGGACTGGTGACAAGATGTTTGAATACATGAAGAAGGTAATATGATACGACTACAACACCTTGGCTTTTTAGTTCCATGCGTTAACCTTGGTTGCAGGCTGAAACCTTCCACGCAAAAGAGTGGCATGAAGCCGATATGTCGGTCCATGGCACCTCGGGGCCTCTGCATATCGAGCCCCACGACCTGGCACCAATCTCTGAACGCGTAAAAGAGAGTTGCATGGAAGCAGGCCTTGATTATCATCCTGATATGTTCTCTACGGGTGAAACCCCTCACGGATGCGGTCATGTACCGAGAACAGTACACCAGGGCATCAGGACGACTGCCGCAGATTTCATTACGAAGGGGTTTCGAAGAGCGAACATCACGATCAAGACGGAAGTCACGGTCGATAAACTTCTCTTAGCTCAAGTCAATGGTGGACTGATTGCAACTGGTGTCGCTGCCATTACAAAAGCTGGCAAGAATGTTGAGTATCGGGCCAGAAAAGAGGTTATCGTTGCCGCAGGAGCTTACTGCAGTCCTCCCATCTTGATGCGCTCGGGTCTTGGGCCGAAGGAAGAACTGAAGAAGCATAAAATCGAATGTCTTGTTGATCTACCTGGTGTTGGTGGTAACTTGATGGACCATGTCGTAAGTTCCAATCGATCTTACCACAATCATCCGCAACTGACCCACCCACTAACAACCTCAATAGCTATGCTTCATCTTCTACGAGGTCTCAGAGCCAAACCTCACAAATGACCACTTAGTCTACCACGATAATGCCATGGCCTCAACCTACCAGCTCTATCAAGAAAAGAAGTCCGGTGTTCTCTCCACTTTCCCCTTTGGCATCTTCGGCTACGCCCGTCTAGACGACCGCCTCAGCGACTCTGAGCTCTGGAAAAGTGCACCTCGAAATCCGGGCCGTGATCCCATGGGCCTCACCTCCAGCCAACCCAATATCGAAATCTGGAACACAGAACTCTACGGCGGACCCAAACAATACGACGACTTCCCCGTCGACCACAAGCACGCATTCGCCATGTGCACGTTGCTGTTCAACCAGCATAGCAGAGGCAACGTTAAACTGGCGTCTGCAGACCCGCTGCAGAACCCGATCGTGGACCACAAGTACTTGGATGATCCGCTGGATATGCTGGTCATGAGCGAGGGGTGTCGGTTTGCGAATAAGATAGCGTTGAAGGGCTCAGCGACGAAGGATGTTATTAAAGGAAGTTGGCCGCCAGATTTGACACATCACACGTATACCGAGAGAGAAGAGTGGGAATCGCATGTTAGGAAACATGCTACGACCTGTATGTCCAACTCTCTTATTCGTATTCACCGTAACTAATGCTCTCAGGCTACCATGCATCCGGCACCTGCGCAATGGGCGCCCCTGATGACAAGAACGCAGTTCTAGATTCGCGCCTACGTGTTCGTGGCGTGCAAAACTTGCGCGTGGCCGATGTTTCCTCAGTGCCCAAAGTCAATAATGGCCATACGCAGATGGTGGCGTATGGCATCGGGGAGGGTGCGGCACAGATTATCAAAGAAGATGCCATGGCGAAGTGAAGAAGAAATAGCTTCTTAAGGCTTGCAGATGAGATATAGATACAGAAGGGGTAGTGACAGACTGTACTGGAGAGAACTCTGGTGAGTTAGTCGCAAGAATAGGAAGACCAGATTGCTTAGCCAATGAATTAAATATATCATGTATCCTATACTCGGGGGTTACGAACTACTCACCACTACCACCACGATCGGCGACATTAGACAGCAAAAGATTTACAAAACTTTCATGCATCTTGAGATTGTGTAGCAAGTTCGTAGCGATCTCTCACTGCCGCGACGTTTCACCCGTTTCGCAAAAACGAAAAAACTCTTTCACGGGCCGATGACCGATCGAAAGAACCCAACACGCAATCTGGATGTAACTGCGTAATGCTGACTGTACCAACACATTTAAACCTTTGTCTTTGCTTGTGAGCACCGATTGGTAGGCGCGCTCCCCTGACCCCCCAAAAATGGTACCAACACCAACTCATCATATGCATTTCGGATCTATAGTACTCGCCCTGGCAAGTGTTTTTGAATTCGGGCTCTGCTTTGACAGTTATGCGACCTATTTTACATTTAGGGGGTGTTAGAGAAAGAGAATTCGCGTGCGCGCGGAGAATTTTTTCTCCTCTGCAGTACTATGGTACCTGTCATCGGCGTACTAGTTTGATAAACTATCGTTCACATAATACTGTCGAGAGTTCTACCGAGCTGTTTCATTCTTACCTCCTCTCCTCGCCCTGGCGAAGAATCCCAAAAAGCGGCATTTAGGTATATACATTCACCAAGTTCCCCCATCTTATTGGGCCATCCAGTTTCTCGTCTACGACCACTACCACTTGCCTCGTTTAATCCTGCGCCCAAAGACTTATTACTTCTAAGAGATTAAAATAAAAACCAACGACCAAGGCAACGATGAAGCTCCTCACACCCGCAGTCGTTCTACTTTCCATATCCACCGCATCAGCCTGTGCATCCTTCTGCAGCTGTTATGCTCATAACTTTTGTTTTATGCCAGGAGGAGGTGATTGCGATGTCATCTGCGCGCCATACAATGGCGCCCTTTTTTGCAATCCCCTAGCTTACTTGAACCTCGCTGCTGGACAATGGTCGAGGATTAAGGTATGTATCTCGTGTTCTTGTCGATAGCGGAGTGTTTAGAATTAGTTAGCTGATTGATAAATATAGAAGTCGTAGGGCTGTAGTGCCAGAGCGATACTTTAGGCGTTTTGATTGCGGTTATTGAGGGATATGGTGATGGTAAAAGAGTGTGCGGGTTGGTATGTGGGTGATGAGGACTGTTTGATAGGTAGAGAGATAGACTTGTCCTTCAATGGAAGTATTTTCTACGATTTTCTTCGTTCGCATCTAACCTTTCTGTTCGCTTCTAACTCTCATCTTCCTAGTCGCTGAAAATATCGCGCGCTCTGCGCATACGCAACGTGTCTTATACCTTAGAAAGCTAGGTTATGTTAGGCGACGATATCGAAACCGTGTTCCGCCATGATTTGGCATCGTTTAAGAGCAGTGGTTTTTTAGGGTTGCTGCCTCGATTTGGTTGACATACCATAATGGGGTACGAATTTCTTTACTGGTACAATGAACTCTGGGGTGAGAACTACTAGGGAGTGTAGTCTAGCAGCCTCACCTGCCTGCGATGTTGTTCGCGCCACATAGGGAGATAGCCAATCGATAGAGATCAACTTGCAACTCGGATATCACTGTTCAAGTCGCCTAATATTTCTATTCCCTGTAGAGAAGTAGGCAATGCTGAAAGGTTAGGTGCAATGTACGCATCCATTATAAAGGTATATAAGTGATATCGATGCTTAGCAGCAGATATTTACAACGCAATATTATTGTAACAGCAACATAGGAAAGCAGTTAAGGCGTTATCCTAACACCTTAGACTCTATAGGTAATAGTATTTACTTAGTAAATATGCGTAGGTAGGGGTAGCCTCTAGTATATAATAAGCTTGTTCGAACTTAGTATCGCAACGTTGTATAACTGTAGGTAAGTGACGAATAAGTGACTTATAAGTGACTTATAAGCCCGGCAATCAAGATGTTGTAGGGAATTCAGGAGTTGGATGTGATCGTACGCATCCATTATATTAACTGCTACTTACCTACTCGTAGGTAGATACATATTAATACAAACTCACCTGCTATCTACTACCCTAATGAAATGCCTCTATAGACTTAGGGCTTTTTTCAATATCCATTTGACGCATGACACTCTGCCACAACTAATGTAGGTTAGTTCTCTTTCCCACCTTCCTAGGCGACCTTGGGAAGCTCTAATAACAATTAGACCTGCTATCCTTCTTCTCCTCCTCTACACAACTGTAGCGTTAGCATGCAAAACCTACTGCCTGTGAAAAGACCATGGCATCATGATTGTAATATAAGTAATAAAAGAAAAGATTCCAGCGATTGTTGTGACTACTATAGCGGCACTATCGATTGCAAGTGGTATGATAACTTCTCGGATTGTAGGTGCACGGTATGTATTAAATTCTGTGTGTTGGGAGGTGCCCTTAGTGAAGAGTACTAGTGATGGGTTGATCGGATTTATCTATACTGCGACTAACAGCTTGTGCGCGCAAACTAACACAGCTAGTGATAGGAGAAGTTAGGAACATCGAAGTTTCAAGACAGAGGGGCGACTACGACTGATTGGGTGGATAGGGGGGTGGAGAGGAGTAGGAAGGATATCGGGATGTCACCTACCTAGTGATGATGAATGAAACGAAATGAATAGAGAAGTAAACTTATTTTCGTGCTAAAGGATATTCCGCAGGTGTATTTGTTCTAGTAACACAACGTTAACTGATGTTGTAGCCGTCTAGACTTAGCTATCTCCCCTTCCTAACTCCTGTCACCTTCTACAACACCTAAGAAACCTTACAGTTACACCAGACTTTTACTGCCGCGCATCTAAGTTTTTTATCCGCGTCCAACTTTCCCAATCTATAATTATAGAAAAGTGATATCGATGCTTAGTAGCAGATTTTCACAAGGCAGTACTTATAACAGCAGTACAAGAAAGCAGTTAAGGTATTATCTTAACACCTTATACTTAGTAAGTAACAGTTTATACTTAGTAAATGTACATGGGCAGGGCAGCCTTTAATACACAATGAGCCTGTTCGAATTTGGTTTCGCAACGCTGACTGTGGGCAGCTTTCTCAATCTATAATAATGTCATCTGCGCCGCATGGCCGTCGGTCATAGGCTGATCGATGAAACCCAACATGCGACTCAGAAAAATGTACATAGTAGCGCTGACTGTGCCAACAGCCACGTCGCCAACCGATAACATTGGCCCAACGTCAGTGAGCTACCATACATGAATGCTTCACCATGATAAATTTTTCTAACACCCCTCCAAGACATAATACTCTCCCGATCTCTCTCTCGCTCTCCAATCTCAGCGCCCCCAAAAACAACCATCCGCTCCCAAAGAAAAAACCCCTTCCGAAAACGATGAAGCTCGCCGCTATTCTCCTCTGCGTCTCCGTCGCATCGGCATGCAGTTCCTTCTGCTTATGTAAACACTCTTGTCAAATAAAAGCCGAAGGTGACGATTGTGCCGACCTCTGTGCATCTTACGGTGGCGATCTATACTGCACCCCGTTTGGTTTTCTAGCGATCGTTCCATGCTATAGTGTATGTGTTTATACTGAATATTGGAAGTTGTCATAGTTGCTTACATATAATAGTTGAAACCGGGTGTGGGACAGTAGGGACTTTGAACTGGGGTGTGTGCGCGGGATGAGGCGGATAGGCGCGTTGGTGATAGCTGTGGGAGATAGAGATCTATTATTTTGGACGATTTCGAGCTGTTTTTTTCTATCATAGAACTAGGCTGTTCGATGGACACTGTAGCCGTCTGCACCATCTATTGCCCAGATTAAATCAAACATGGTGGGGTTGGATCCTGCCCAAGTGTGCATGTATTTGATATCAATGTTCAAAGGGATGATTGCTAATATGTAATAGTGATGTAGAAATTACGGTTTTGGGGTTTTGTAATTAGGGGAGGGGGATGAGAATATGGAGAGATGAGAAAGCTTTTTGTGGAGAGGTATACACGCTGGCTGGTTTATTTGTGCTGGGAGCGTGGTATGGCACTGTTTATGTTGGATATTTTAGACGTCTAGAGTTATCTATCCGTTTATTTTTCCTAACTCTCTGTCCTTCTCTCTATTCATCTATTTCTTCTCAAAACCTAAAACAATCAAGTCCGACTAGCCAGCCACCATCACCCTCACCCTAATACCCCCCACCCATACCTCCCCTGCCCCTCCCCGTCACCACTGCGCCCCTGGCATCCCTCCAATTTGGATACCGCACCATCGTCCTACCCGTCATCCACGTCTTGCCCTCAGCCGTCTCTTTCTCCGCCAGCTTCTCGTACCAGTCCTGCACTGCCCGCGCGCTCGAAAGTGGCGGCAGCACGAGCCCGCCATGTTTTTCGAACTGGCGGATTAGTAAGATATCGATGAGGGTCTGGTTGCCGATGATGCCTTGCACGCCGGGGTGTGCGTCGGTAGGGTGGGTGATACCCCATATTACTTGACTGAGGGCCATGGGGTTGGTGTCGATGAGGTCCTGGGAAGAGGAGAGAGGTTAGTATGGGTTTTTGGGGAGGGGGAAAGGTGGGAGGAAAGGGAGTGAGTGGTGGTGATGTTACGATTGCGTTTGAGATGTTGACCGTGGTTGCGACATCGACGTCATGGTTATAGTTTGCAGTCTTGCTTTAAAGGCTCGCCAGAAGGTCACAATGGATTCGTCTGCGTACTGTTCCAGGAGAGTGCGCTCTTGTGGCTGGGATCGGTCGCGACCTTGCTGGTACTTCATGGTGGGAGCCCAGGTTGCAGGAGTTGAAGACATGGTGGTAGATGTTCTTCGTCTTGGGATTAAGATATTAAGGAAGATAGTGAGTTAGATGAATTCTAGCTAGAAGGCGTGTAAGTGTAGGATATTAATATACAAGAGAAGGATAGAAGCAGTCTTTATATATACCCCCAGGCTAGGCCAATTTCTCTAGTCACAAACGCAGCGACCGATTGCCACACCCAAGAAGGAGGGTACGAGTGAGATCGGGTTCTGGCTTTCGGTGTTTAGCGCCGAAAGCGCGAGTTACCGCGCCTTCAGATTTCCAGAAGGGGGCAGGTAAACGGCCTTCGATGGTGATATGAAGCAGAGAAAGGTGACGGTAAACCACTTTTTATGCCGCTCTTGTACTGGGGGTGAGGGAATTTGCGTGTAATATTGGGGAGCAGAGGCTGATGTGAAAGAACGGATTGCGGAGTCGGACTGACGTAGAGCAAACGAATGCGAGAGCCTCCTGATAGCTTCTCGGGACGTCGAGGGCTCTAGTATTGCATCATCATGTCAGCAGAGCAATTCACATGATACAGCCACAGTGTTTGTGGTAACAAAAAATGATCTCACTATACGCGTCTGACAAACTATATCTTCCGCATTGTGACTTCCGTAGCCGAAACAGTCGTTCCGCTCGAGCTGCTGTTTACAAGCATCTGCTTCTCCTTCTGGGTCTTCTTCCACTGTTCCGGCTTCGCCGCCTCCGCAAAGATAAGCTTATCAATTCCCAAGTTCTCAGCTGTAGCTGCGATAGCTGCAGCGAGCAAACAGATAACGACAATTAGGTCAACAACGTGGACACCCCACCACCAATGCTGTATTCCAACCCCACAGGTACTAAATTCGAGTACCCATTCGCCCTTCTCGCCTTTGGTTTGGTCGAACCATGCGGAGAGAAACCCTGCGTAACCGGAGTACTCGCCCATCATACTGCGGAGAGTGATCTCGCGAATGTGCGGAGAGGCATCGATACTCATACACTCGTTTTGCGGCGTAATTTCATAAGGACGATGTGGAAAACGACGAGCACGCCACTTTGGTGGAGGGGGTTCTGAAGGCTGTGGGGCTGCCTCGGCGGTGGGTTCGGGCGAAGATTCTGGGGAAGACTCAGACGGGGATTCTGTCTGATCGGCTTCGTTGGCAGTGTCGTTGGCGATGACGATGTTGATATCCACGCCATCAATGCCCATGGAAGTAGCTATCATGGTGTCGTTGGCGGTACTGGCCGGCCAGTATGCCTCATGGCTCTTCACCGCTTCGATACGACACACGTCCTCCACGCCGGGTTGCCTGATGTAATGGACAACATCACAGCCTGCATGATCATGACCATTGATAATGATTCCACGTCGGCCAAATCCGTGACCTGCGGCGTCCTTGTTGGAAGTCATCCCAAACATTCCCTCCAAGACAGTTTTACTAGCGTGGTACGATAGCATATTCTGCTCCTTCAGACCCCCTCCGTTCTCAAAAAAGTCAAAGTATGGGCTGTCTACGCATATCCCTGCCTCCTTTTCTAGTGGAATATGAGTGAGGAGAATAGTAGCGTGCGTCTTGTCGTCGACTGGGAGAGCTGTGGTTATGACATGATTGAAGTAGTCGTAGGTTTCGGTTTGAAGCTCGGTAGACCAGGCAGGCGTATCTAGGTTCATGGTATTAAGGACTACGAGGCGGAGAGTTGGCGGCGTGTCGGATTTTTGTATCGATGAGTCGGCGGTGCTGTTCTGGCGCAGCTCGTCTGGCAGGGTAAACCAAATATCCCAGTTGACGCTACCGAACGCGCGTTCGAATCGCTCGATGCGTGACTCGTCGATATCTCCACCATAACCGATATCATGGTTCCCAGCTATGTTGATGACACGCTTCTCCCAGCTCTTGTCAGCGCCAAGTACCTCGGTCGTGCCACCCCATAATGCCTTTCTCAGAGGCTTCTTATCTTCTTCATCCTCGCTCCTCTCTTCTGTCGGTTGCTCTGGGTATGTCTCTTCTGCCGATTCGCTTTCTTGATCTATTGCTGAATCTAATAGTGGTTCCGCTGGTGTAGTTTCCCCCTTTTCGCTATATTGGTCCATTGCTGGCTCGGCCACATCTTCATCCTCATTCTCCATGTCTTGGTCTGCTGTCGACGCCTTCTGGCTATCATGATCCATGGCCGGCTCGGCCACAACTTCTTCATCTTTTTCGATATCTCGATCTCTCGTGGATTCTGTCATTGGCTCTACAAGCACAAGCTCCTCCTCTTTCTTAATATTTTGATCTATCGTCGATTCTACCGTCTCCTCTAGCCCCTCCCCCTCCATTTCCTCAACCTCAACCTCAACCTCGACAGCACCAAATACCTTATCTGGCACCTTCTCCAACCCCCTCATAACAACACCCCAATACCTCCCCGCTCTCTTCCGAAACTCACCATCCGTAACCCATTGACTACCCAGCAAATCCCCCAGCACACTAATATGCGTCGGCCTAGTCCACCACCTCAAACTCCTTACAATATGCGCGAGATAGCGATCATTCCCCCAGAGATCAATCGCCTTCCTCTTCCCCTCTAACCAAACCCCTGCATCCCTCAACACACCCTTCACCGCTTCCTTTACAATATCCCGGATCACGGTAATGTTGCTCGCAGTACGTAGATCAGATACGAGATTCTCGAGCGAAGGAAACACGAGGGCGTTGGGATCGGGAAGTGACGAGTCGCCTTCGAGTTGCGGGTCACCGAGGGAGAGCAGACGAAAAGGCGCAACAGCAGGCGGGTGGTGTGGATGCGTGGACGACGACGACGACGGGGGTGTAGGAAAGGCGCAGCCGTGCAATATTGGGTACAAGTACAGCCATGTTGTGCCGACGAGGGCTACGGGAAGTAGCAGCGAGGCGACGCACAGGAAGAAGCGCGAGAGCTTCATCGATGAGCATGCTCAGGCGGGAGAGAAAAAGAGAAAAGAAAAGGGGGGACGACGATATGGCAAACCTGGTTTGGTTTTCACATGTTTCGCGTGTTGAACAAGGATCGCGGCGGTCCATGGGGATGCGTGGCCGCCGCCCATGTGGGACGCGGAAGATTAGCAAGGGTTTGGGTTGCAGCCAATGAGATGGCCGCATTTGCGGAGAAGCATCACTTTCAGCTTTCTTGCGCCTCAAGGGGTGCATCGGAAACGGAAATCAATTTGGCCTAAATTCTTTGCCGTCTATGAGCACATTCCTATCAAACAACCATACTGTGAGACGCCACGTTTTGTATCCCCAACGCCCGTCATCGTCTATCCCAACAAGTCGCCCAAAGCACCGCCAGCCTTGTTTCCAGATTGTGGCGTTTGTGCGGGAGGCGTACTTGCAGTTGCGGGAGTACCCCAAAGTCCTTGCGATGTCTTTTGCTTGGCCAAGTCGCCCATGGTGACCTTTTGCGTAGGCGTCGCCGCTTTCTTTGGCGCGGCTCCAGCAAGAAGAGATGCAAAGGCATCACCACCTGCCTTCTTGGGGGCACCTCCTCCAATCTTTCCTCCCATAGCCGAGGGCGTAGACGCTCCTGAGTGAGGCGCAGGCTGGGGAACAGACGTAAAGTAGTTGGGGCCTGCTGCTTGGTACCCTGTCGGCTGAGGTGGTTGAGACATGGGCATGCTCATCTTGTTTGCCGGTGGTGGCGAGACGGTAGCAAACAGGTTGCTCAGGTTGTTGTTCTGCGCGGCAGATTGAGCTTGCGGGGCAGCGAATTGGGTCGAGGACGTGATGGTAGAGGTAGATGCTGGCGGTGCCATGTTGAAAGTTGACGTGGCCGGCTTTGATACTGGCGCTGCGGGCGCTGCAGACTGGAAGTCGTCGAAATCGTCGTCGTCTCCAAAGTCGTTGCTCGCTGCCGCAACAGGTTGCTTTCCTGCCGCCGTCGACGTGGGGGCCGGCTCATCGTCCCAGGCCAGCAAATCCACCACAGGCTCAGGTTCCTTGGGCTTTGGTGCTTCTTTCTTGACCTCCTTCTTTGGGGGACCTGCTGCAGCCTCCTTCCGTCGTGCTGGAGCAGGGCTGGCACTGTCACCCTCATCGTACTCGTCATATTCGTCGAATCGGTCGCGTCGCTGCTGCGTGTCTGCAAATCCAGACTGGTTGCCCCCAAAGCCACCACCATCGCCGTAAACCTCACCTCTGTAACCACCATAGTCTGCCTGCTCGCTGCCAAACCCGCCATATCTGCCGCCGCCTCCACCGCTGCTGCCAGAGAAGCCACCCACGCCGAGGCCAGCCCCGCCCTCAACGCCCCCGAACTTGTTCCTGTTTGCGCGCGCCTTCTTACGTTCGGTTCGAATGCGATCTACGTCGCCGAGGAGATCGGCGAGCTCTTTCGCACGGTTTCGGACGTTGATACCTTGGTCCTTGCCGTTGGAGTCGATAAAGTGGAATTGTCGTAGCATTTTAAGCAGAGAGACGTGAGAGCGCGCATCGTCGATTACTCGTTCCGAGCCGTTCTTGATCAGGTATTCGAGAAGTTGGAGGGCCTAATGGGTCAGCGGTGGTGGCAGTGAGGCATGTTTATAGTACCTTGTATATCTGCCTCCACTCTTCTGATGCCTTTTCTGTAAAGCGCTTGTAGATCATAGGCATGATCTCGTTGAGTAGTTGACTGCGCCATTAGCAATAGCCTGGGAGTCTGTGGGTGCATAACCTACTAGTTGAAGGTTCCATTGGCGATTTCCTGTAGCGCAGTAGAAGATGCACCTTGTCGTCCATTAGTTACTAGTCTTGCAATGCGAATATGCGCGCTTACCCCATGGTTCGTTGTTTGTTGCCTCGCGGACCTTGGCCTCCATTTCCGTGTAATTCATTACCGCTACACAGAGCGTCAGTACTGGCCAGCTGGCGTCCCCCAATCCTAGACGTACCATTTTGGGCTTTGCGGAATCCTGCCTTGAGGTCGTAGAGCGTGAGATTGCTCACTTGGTCTTTCAAGCTGTTGAGATCCATCTTGGGGAGGTGCGCGTTATTTTGGTCGTGTGTCGATGTGGCCGAAGTGGTATTGAGGTGGCAGCTGTTGACCTGCGACGCGGATTCGGTAGCGGTCCCCCGAGCGTTCCAGGGCAGCTTACCAGGCTGGGCAATGTCTGAGGACTCGGAGGTCAATTAGTCAAGTGGATATGATCCGATTCCCAAACAGTGATGCCGAGATATAATTGTATTGGGCTATCAATGAGTCCTACACGATCCGAGCCTTGGGCTTTCCATGCATGCACGTGACGGGAGCTCGGGCTTCCAAAAAGCATCACCCCTAGTTCAAACAACAAAGCCCTTCCTCATATGCCCACAATTCAATTCAATGAACTGGCTTCCAAACACATGTCGCATGCACCTAAAGATGGCGGCAAAAACATGTCAGTCTCACCAAATAGAGCGCAGGGGCCCCGCGGTAGGATCTGTATTGGAGCAGGGAGCGATCATCAGTGACGCGCCGAACCGTGGAGCGCGCTAATTCCGCAATTCGGCCTTTTGTGCCCAGGCTTGCGGTATCCAGACTTTTTTCCGCCAGTCTTCTGTGCAACTGCTACAACAGCTACTTTACGCTGCATCTATCAATTGCATTCTCAAACTTGCCGGTCTGCATATCGCGTAGCATAGCGGCTTCATCACACCCCTCTGCCTCACCAATTGCCACGGCCGCCTTCCTCGGACTCGACGGCTAGTTGAACGATAACTGCACATTGGATTTCGAAACCTTACAAAGTAGGTAAATGTCGCAGTAGCTCTTTCCTCGTGCTTCAGCCTCGGCCTGTTGCATATGATGGGAGATGCCACGAAGCTGCTATCTCACGATTCACCGCCAAGAAGCACGGTCTGACTTCCTTTCAGGCTAGACCAGACACCCCGCGCTGCATCATGCCCCACCTACCTAGAGCCTCTGCTCTATCTGCTTTCCGTGCCGTTCCCCAGTTTCGCGCTCCGGTCAACAAACGCTTCTTCACCCCTTCGGCATACAACATGACTATCAAAGCTTACTTTGATTGCTCCTGGACTGGGCCCGAAGTCCAGGTGGACAACGCTGGCAATGTCACCAAGCAGGGCGAGGTCAAAGGTAGCTAGCTACTTTTCGTTTTGTCTCGAGTTGTACACGACAATACAGCCTCGGAGGTAGCTTATTGACGGATGCTGACTTTTGTCTCTTCTAGCCCAGACCGGTCGTATTAACTTTGAGGTTTATGACGATGTCGTTCCCAAGACGGCCGAGAACTTCCGTGCTCTCTGCACGGGCGAGAAGGGCTTTGGGTACAAGGGCTCCAAGTTCCATCGCGTGATCCCGGATTTCATGCTTCAAGGTGGTGACTTCACTCGCGGCAACGTATGTCTCTCAGAGTTTGCATATAAGAACAACTAACCAACATGTGCAGGGCACCGGTGGCAAGTCCATCTATGGCGAGAAGTTTGCCGACGAGAACTTCAAGCTCAGGCACGACAAGCCCTTCCTACTGTCCATGGCCAACGCTGGTCCCAACACGTAAGTCCCAGCATGCGGGTGATTATTGCCCTATAGCTTACACGGCGCAGCAACGGCTCGCAGTTTTTCATCACCACCGTCGTCACCTCCTGGCTTGACGGCAAGCACGTTGTCTTTGGCGGCGTTCCCGATGGCGATGTCGAGTCTTACAAGGTTGTCCGAGCAATCGAGCTTACTGGCAGCGGAAGCGGCAGTATCAAGTACAAGGACGGCCAGCCTACTATCACCGGCGCTGGTACTCAATAAATGGCTGGGAAAGGGTGGAATAATGTTTGGAACATCTATCATATCGATCAACTGTCACATGCAAAGACAACCTCTCGGGAAGCTGCAGTCGCCGCTGCAGTGTCGCAACTCTTCTGGTAGCTACGATTATACGACATATCACTCAACTCTCAAATATCTACATACTATGGCATTTTCTCGTAATCCCATCTTGCTAAGCGCATTGCGCGCATGCTTTACGATATTTTTTTATCGCCATGGCGGGGCAATTGTACCCCGCACTCGTCATTGTTGAATATCTTTTGCTCCGCCAGTATGGCTCAAAGACAACGCCACTCAACTAACGGTTTACCAGACTGTCTATCAGGATTCCCCTACACTAGGTTAGCATGTTTCAACATGACGTCGGCACTCGAGCATTGCCGTGCGTTCATGCGTTTACCCATCTGCATCTGAGCGGATACGCGCATACGAGCACCGAATGACATGTCCATAATCGCAGATACGGCTCCACTGTAATAGCGTTGACAATCAAGTCTAGCGTGTAGGGCGCGCATGTCGACATGTTCTCAAGTCATTGTGTCAATGTACCATTGGCAGTGATATAGAGGTTTTCCCACCTCACTCTTGCTTCAAAAAGTGCCTCCTTCTATTACGGGACACAGCAGCTTTTGTACTACAGCCAATTCGAGCTAACACTTCCTAATATTCTAACCACCATGCCGTACCACGCCTCGACATACGGCATCCACGCCGACGACCAGATCAACACACTCACCGACGTAGCCCCACCAATCCACACCTCCACTACCTTCCGCTACCCCCGCAATCCCGATGACCTACAACCCGTCCCTACAGAAGGCGAGTTCGTCGACCTCCAAACACCACTGATATACTCCCGTCTTGCATCCGCCAGCACCAACCGCCTCGAAACCATCCTAGCCCCCTTACTCTATCCCTCTGCCAGCGCCTCCGACCTCGCCGGCAGCAATGGCCTTGCCAACCACATCATCAGCTACACCAGCGGCCTCAGCGCCTTCCACGCCCTCCTCGTAAACGTAGTGCCCAAAGTCATCGCCATCAGTGGCGGCTATCACGGCTGCCACGGTGTCATTGACCTGCACAAGAAAATGCACGGCGTCAGAACCGTAGACCTTCACGCCTCAGATGCCGAATGGGATGCTGCCGGCCTCAGAAAGGGTGATCTCGTTCACCTAGAAACACCACTCAATCCTACGGGCGAAGCTTTTGAAATCGCAAAATACGCTAGACGGGCGCATGCGCGAGGGGCGCTGTTGTCTGTCGATGCGACGTTTGCGCCGCCGGGGCTGCAGGACCCATTTCACTGGGGCGCAGATGTGGTGATGCATTCAGGGACCAAGTATATCGGGGGTCATAGTGATATGCTGTGTGGTATCCTTGCCGTTCTACCTGGGAGTGAAGGATTGAAGCGCGCTAAGACGATGCGTGCTGAGCGCATCTTTTTGGGTGCGGTCCTTGGGAGTTTGGAGGGATGGTTGGGGGTGAGAAGTTTGAGGACGTTGGATCTGAGGGTTCAGAGACAGAGTGTTAGTGCGGAGAGGCTTGTGGGTTGGCTTCATGGGTGTTTGAATGGTAAAGGGGATGAGGGAGAGAGTGCGATTGTGAAGAACGTGGTCTCGCATCTTGCGCACGCGAGTTTACAGAAAGACGACATGGTGTGGCTCAAACAACAGATGCCAAATGGCTTCGGTCCTGTTTTTAGCATTTATATGAAGGATGAAGCGTTGGCTAGGGCACTACCGAGTCACCTACGTCTATTCCATCATGCGACCAGTCTAGGGGGTGTCGAGAGTTTGATTGAGTGGCGGAGGATGAGCGATACGGATGTCGATGTGAGATTGCTGAGGGTTAGTGTGGGAGTGGAGAGTTGGGAGGATCTGAAGGGTGACTTTTTGGAGGCGTTTAGGGAGTTGGGTGGTGGAAAGGTGGGAGGAGAGGGGGGAAGTGTTGGTGGTAATGGTGTGCAGGTTGGACAGAATGGGGCGATGATGCCGGAGGTGGGGTCTGGTGCTGTGTGATGGTGCTATGAGTATGCAGTGTGAGCGATATATGTAAAGTTTTCTCTACATGTTCTGGTGGTATTTTGATTCACTGTGGGCGAGATTAGAAGCCGACAACGATGTTTTTTATCAAGCCGTTTGAGGAGAGGAACACAGGGGTTTGGTGGATTGGTAATTGGCAAGGCCTTGTGTTTTAATGTTGTCGAATATAATTTACCACGTGGTCTTGATCTGCAGAAACACAGTTTGATACGTGTAGGGAACGTTGGCAGCAAAGCTTGAACGCCTCCAAAGGGACGTGCGAGGAGCGCGACTGTGCTTTTTTCCCCAATAAATATCTCGAGGTCTATATTTGGTAGCCGCGCACTTGCTAGAAAGACAACGCTGCCTATAACCAGAGTTCTTGTGTTGATCGCGCTCAACTAACATGGTATACATCGTTCACACCAACCGTCCCTTGAGGAGGTGTATATGTCCAAGAGTAAGGCGATCTGAGGCAAATGTGAAGAATTTCGGTAGAGCTCTCATCAAAATCACGTGAGGCAATGATGACGCACACCCCGATTGACAAAAAGCAATATCTCGCACGAGGACACTACTAATAAGCAACGTGCCATTCAATAGTCCGTGCAGATGACTTTTTGTCAGATTCTGTGACCGTATCTGATTGCCATTGGCATGGGCAGCCCAGTGATGCACGCATATTTCAAGGAGCACAGTGCATTCAATACGATCGACGTGAGTGGATACCCTCCTATGTCTACTCTCAACGAGATGTGACTGCCAAGTAAAGAGACTGTGCACTATGTCGTTCGTCATCATTAGACCCTTGCAACGTTTATTCATCGATATGTGCATCTAGCTGGGTGGTTTATAATGAAACCAATGTCCTCGCTCAGAAAATAGCGACAACCTCATCTGTTGTTAGGCTTTCGTCTTGAGATACTGGACGACATCTATCTTGTCCATTTTTTTTTCCTCCTCTTCATGCACGTTCATTACCCCACACTCGTTCAACTAGTCACGATGAAGTCTACCAACCCTTTTCATCCCTATGGTCTCGATCCTCGCTCTCGTGAGCACCGCGCTTCCTCTCGGCGACCGCTCTGTCGCACTCCGTGACCTGCATGCCAGGCAGAATATCTTGCCTGAATTCATCACGGAAGCGAAAGAGTTGCAGCAACAGCTCCTTCGCCTACAAAAACTACTGGGATCACTACTTGACGGGTCCACCTATGCTTCTCATGCCGGTTCCCCCCAAGCCGAGGAAGAAGCGTATAAAAAGGCTGCCGAAGCCTACGCTATCCAGTATGAAATCTACAAGGTGCTAAGAGAGTTGAGAGGCTTGTATGAAATCTCCAGGGAGCCCTTATATAATGATTCTTCTGCGTCTGCCGCTGCCTCTAGTGGTTCCTCCAGCTCCTCCTCCAGCACCTCCTCCAGCTCCTCCTCCAGCTCCTCCTCCAGCGCCGCCTCCAGCTCCGCCTCCAGCTATGCCTCCAGCTTTACCTCCGCCCTCACCTCCAGCTCGGTTCTCTCCTCCATCGTCGGCTCGACTATCTCTAGCCTCAATTTAAGCTTCAAAAGAGGTATCCAAGCCACTAAGCGTCAGTTAAACTACTCCTATCCGCTCTTTCTATTTCAAACAATTGGAAAATGCGTCTGTCTCAACCTCTAACAGTTTGAGATAGGAGACATTCTTTTATTAGATAATATTTTACCGTCACTGGACAAAAGTGAGGCGTTATCTTCCGCCCCAGGCCTTTCCGGTCCCTCGTTCATTGACTCTGGCCCTTTTGAGCTCCCCGACACCACTTCACTTGAAGGCAATGCACTTGATGAACTTATCAAGCGCCTTGAAAGAAGTATTTAAATCCTAGAAGCTGCTACCGACGTTGCTAGTAAGTCTTCTGTCCATTCAGCCGCGAAACAGACTTTATCTCGCTATCATAGACGATGCTGTATAACCAGGAGAGATATGCTAACCAACCACTGAAGAACCCTCCACCGAAAAATAGAAACGTATTATCAAGCACCAGTCTTCCTCGCGATTACATGTTTCCGATGATGTTCTTGAAGGCATGGTTTCTGAGTCTTGAGAATCTAAACTTCCTGCCCGAAAGCGCCGAGATTTGGGTGACCCTGCGAGTCAAATTATTGCCCTTATATTGAACCTGGAGGCGCGCCTCACCTCGATTGGAAAGTAGTGGAAAGTAAGGATGGCGAAGCTTGGTGGAAATTTCCAGAAGGCCTGGAAGTGGTGCAGGGTGTAAATGGGGGAGGTAGAGATGCTCTCGACGCTAGTACTCTGTGGAAATGGAGCGGGAAGAACGAGGAAGAATAGTGGGAAATGAAGGACATAGTCAATCTAATACTTTTTTCTATAATAAGCATTTTGTCAAGAATTTCTCTCAATAGCGTTGAATGCTCTGTAAGCTACAGCTACTCAGGTGGTGTTTTATTTTGTGTGACGAGTTGCAGGATTTATGATATTCTTAAGAAGACTGTGGATCAAGATTCACTCTAAAAACATATGTGGCTGTCAATATACCGCGGATTCTCTACTTGACGAGCTAGGACTCAGAGCGGGACAGCGATAAACACTCACCATCAATCACCCTCAAAACACGTCAACATTGGAACAATCGACAAACTATGCATGCATTTCCTCTAATAGAAGCAGGCGGTCCACCAATCAGCTACCAAAGCCCGTAAGGATACATAAACATGCATATCGTCTATTAACTCATAGCCTTGTTTTATCTCTTTCTTACAATCCTCTCTTCTCATCCCTCACGCTAATCGTATCCACATTCTCCACATCACCTACCTCACCACCACCAACATATGTGCTCTCCTTCATATTATTCATCGCATCTTCCATCTTATCCGCCTTGCGGAAGGTCATGTAGAAGCCGATACCGCCAAACATGGCCACCACAGCCACGGAGCCGTAGTTCCAAACGAGCAGTGGGTCCTCTGACAAACCGACAAACGCCTGTCCGAGGGCTGCTGAGACAGCAGAGGTAGACAGCGCAACAGCTTGAATGGTGGATTTCATGTTGTTGGGGGCTTTGGTGTAGGCGTACTCTAGCTTTGTGATGGATGCCATGATCTCTGACATGCCGATGAGTCCGTAGGGGAACGCTTGGACCCAGACGGATATGTCTGCGCTGCAGTCTTTGCGTGTTTTGCTGAGGTGGTTGATGTCGGAGCCGCAGGGTGACATTTTGTAAATGTAGTATTGGATTATGCAGGCTGACACCATGGCGAATGAGGAGAGGGCGAAGCCAGCGGTGATTTTCTTGATGGGGGAGAGCACAATACCGGCTTTTCGCAGGCCGGGGTAGACGAGGAAGTCCATGATGGGGATTAGGATGACAATGAAGATGGGGTTGAGCTTGGAGACAATGTCGTTGGGGGTTTTGCCGAGGTTCATGGTGTTGGCTTGGGAGACGAGGTTGTTTGTCATCTGTAATATGCGTTAGCTTGCTGTGTGGATTGGAACCGAGAGAAGGATGCGGGTGGGGTGCTAAATAGGTTGACCTACCTGGTTGTACGCGAGCCAGTACAAAGGATACCACAAGAATACTTTGCAAGCAAGAAGTCCGCGCTTCACTTCGTCGACCCATGCGTCATCGAATGTCATCCACTCAGGCACAGACTGGCCGTTAGCACGAATTGCGCTGGGCTTAATGCGGTCCCAGAAACCATCGTCTTTGAACGTGTTCTTGCGGGGAGATGACTTGATACCCAGACCAATCAGCTTGAAGGCTTTGCCCATGACGGAGCCGGTGGGAGGAGAAAGCTTGTAGTGCTTCTTCATCGTTATGAGGATGATGGGGCAGAGAAGGTAGCAGATAGTGGGGAGGGTGTATGAGAGCCAGAAACCTGTGGTTTGGGTGTTAGCATACAATTATCATGAGTCACTGAGAATAGCATACCGACGAAGTGCTCGCTGTAAACCATTGCAATGGAACCGCAGATGGAGCCGCAGTTGATGAGGAAGTAAAAGTATATGTAAATCCTGGCTGTTGTTGTGGCCGGGTCGACAATCTCCTTCTTTCCATTTTTCCTCACGCGTACGTAGGCCTTTTGATCTTTGTATTGCTCGGCAATCAAGGGCGAGATGTTACTCTTGAAGCCGCCAGTGCCGAGACCCATGACGACGAGACCGACAGCGAAGACACCGATGGCGACGTTTGGCTTGACGATGACAGCGGGGATCGCAGACATGATGAGAATGATATGGCCAATGAGAGCAATGAAGTTGGAGTACTGGATTGTGTTGTAACGACCCCAGTACTCGTCAGCAAGCCAGGCGCCGCCGAGAGGCGTAATGTACGACCAGAACTGGTTGAACATTGTCAAGCCGGTAGATGCGCGCTGGCCCATGTCGAGAGCACCAGATCCGGGCTTCTTGAGAAATCCAGCGCCGGTCTTGGAGCCGGGAGGGAGAGGCTTCTGGATGAAGTCTAGGTGTTGATTAGAATCATGTGACGAAGTCCAGAAAGACTCGTTTCTACTCACTGACAAAGACAGCACTGGTTCCGTAGTAACTGAAGCGTTCAACAAACTCGACTGCAGCAACGGTCCACGCCTGCCATGGAATGCGACCCGCAACCCTGGGGAGAGTTGCCCATTCCTCCTCGGTAGGGAACGGTCCTAGAAGGTTGGCGTGCTCATCCTTGAAGGAACCGGTGGAGCTGGCTTCGAGCGCAATAGGTTCACCAGCAGTGGCACCCTTTGTGATCTCGAGAGATGCCTTGACATTGGTAGTAGCCGCCATGGTATAGCAAGACAGACCACTGGCCAATCTTTACTGTAAAGCAGGACAAGAAGAAAGGTATGAGGCCCAATAAATGGACTCGCGCAATCACACCGTTGGCGGAGGGGTCAAGCGAACGCAATGTGCGGTGGACTTGAGGTGCCTAGGGTGCAAGCATGTGTACCCAACGCGTCTTCATATACCGAACGAATACAGCCCCATGTCACAGCATCAAGAGAGTTGCACAAGGATGCTCACGCGACTAGAGAAGGATCCCACAGCCGAATTCGGCCTCGTTCGCTTGTTGACCGTGTTATCGTGTCAATATCGCAAATCAACCAACAACCCAAGACAGTAGTATCACGATCTAGTATCCATCTAAGCATACCACCCCTCCCATTCAGGCCCGCTGCCACTATCAAGCGCGCCCTCAAGAACCACCCAAGGCCGTGGTAAACCTTCATCGAGATAAGAAGAGGAATGCGCGAACAGGCTGGGCGGGATTCAAGCGCGGCGGAGAATGTTCGAAAAAGACGTTGCCAAGTAGTGCTAAGTAGAAAGAAGATAACGCCCGTCGAAGCTTCCATATGCGCGCGGTGTTTGCGCCAAGTAATCCTCCATCTCTTGGGCTTGTCACCTCCCCGTTCCGCCTTAGCTGGGATGTTTACCGATTGTGAAGGCGCCTAGACCCGCGATGGGGGATGCTAGCCAAGGGCTTGGAGAAAGGGTTACGAGGATAAGAGTTTCATTGTGGAATACCTCCTTCTACAATTGACCATGGACAAGGCGGTGGCTGATGGGGCGTGGTTTTAATAGCGTGTGAAGGGTGTGAGAGGATGTTGGTTCGATGGACCTCTTGTTAGCCGAACCTTGGCGTGGAAAGTGGGATGCCGCACTCGACTACTTTTGTACTACTCACTTAGTGCCTAGAACATGGGAGATATGCAGTGGAACTTGTATCGCACCAACTACGGGCTTTGTATTCAAAATCTCTATAGATTACTCCTATAAGTGGGCATGTACATTGCCATGTCAATCCGGTATCTCCCATGGTCGCCACCACTTATCCAACTGCCATTATCCTTATCTTCATTCCTCGGTGTTCCCGATCTATCTCATTCGCAGCAAAATCTCCGTGAAGTCTCCTTTCGATATGTGCAAGGACTAGCGGTGGACAACCAAATTGTCTTTTTACGCAGCGTCCTGGACAGCCGTATATGCGCTGGTCTCCGTTGCATCATTCTTGGACTCGCGGACCTCTGGCTCTACCTTGGGTGGGTGGGCTGCTCTTCATTGGATGTAGAAGAACTCTGGACTTCCTGAGGGCAAGATCGAGTTTGCTGCAATTGGAGCCTCTGAAGTCGAGTACTTAGTTCGGTGGGAAAGCTCGACTGTACTGGGCTGTACGCCATTTGATCGTTGTTCCCTTCGTGCAGTGCTTGTGTGGGAACAGGAGCAGGGGGCGCAGGGCCAGCAAATACTTGACATTGCCTATCTTGTAGGGTCTGCTGTTGGTAATGTGGCATAGTCATGTATGGCTGAGGGCTGTTGTCATACATGCTAAGAGGATCAGGGTACGGCTGAATGAATGCTGGGTTGTACAGATGCGGGACGACCATCGGTGCTCCTGTAGGCTTATACATGCCAGGATACTGATTATAACTGTGACCGGGAGGCAGATTATATCTACCAGGGTGTTGCGGCGGCCTACGATCTTGACCTGCTGCCATTGTCCGCTGGCTCTTGAGAGGACGACCCTGGTGATTCCCATTGTTATTGTACGCACCCGAATTCTGGTTCTTTTGGTTCTGATTTTGGCGATGCTGGTTCTTTTGGCTCTGGCTCTTTTGGCTTTGTTTCTTTTCGCTTTCGTACTTCTCCAGCTTGAGGGTAAGGGCCTTGACTTCGGCTTCCAACTTCTTTACCACATCTGGTTTGGCTGGCTTAGGGATGACAACTACGGCGGCTCGCTCGGTACCGTCTTCTTGCGGCCGCGGGTAGCACGGGTTGGGACCATTTCCAAGCGAATGGAGACGGTACGGGCCATGGCGGATTGCATGACGCACGAAGATGCGGACGCACATCTGTGGGCCCATACTAGCAATGCGCATGAACTTGTTCAACTCGTACGGCGTGAGAAGGGAGGCATTGATGAGGCAAAGCCGGAGTCGTTCGATGGTAGAAGGAAAGTCCTCGTGGAGTGGCTGTTTCAAAGAGTCAGTGCAAAACCTAGCAGCACGAGCTTTGCATATGATATAGGTACACGTCACGTGAAATGAAATGCAATGTAAGGTTTGTGAATGAGGTGAAGCGCTCAACAGGTATATACTCGCCGCTTGATAGTGCTGGAGAATACTTACAATTCTGTCAAGGTTAAACCTTGCGAAGAGGACCATGCGCTCCCAGGTAGATGTTGGCATGCCCTCGGAACCAGTGAAGACCTCCTCAAGGAAGGTAATGAGCTCTTCATGCGCCCAGCCCATGTCGAGGTACTCATGGCGGTCGGAATCGTCAGGCTGGTCGGCATCTTCCATTTTCATGAACATGTTGAGTTGACCGTTCTCGGCTATCCCAGACTATATCTTTGGTTGTACCTGGTAGAAAGAGAGTATATAGGAAGTCCTGGGGCGCGCGGAGTTTCTTATGTGTTCTAGAGAGAGCTATCATTCACCTTCTCTCTACGTCATTCGCAGCCTAATCCTACCCGGGCAACCCACGAGACCAAAGCGCATGGGCCAAGTTTTGGTGCAAGCGGAGGGGAAGCCCGCCTCACCTTGACAGTAATTCGATTCGCTGAGATTGACCGCTGATACATCTGTTTCTATGCACATGGCCCTCGTGGTTGCTATTGCTCCCAATCTACTGGGTATTGCGCTATACGCTAGGTTTCACAAGATTGGTCGAGCCTGCTGAGATTGTGTGAAAGAGCAAATGTGCGATTTATCCCACGCGAGCGTTTGTGAGGCCATACGCGATAACCAGTTCCGAAAACAGGAGCAAAGAGATATTCGGTTGTTCACTTGGTCGATCCTAGTTGATGATGGGTATCTACGATATATGCTTACCATTGCGGTCAAAATTGCCCTGGTGGTGTTGCAGCAAACAAAAGAGCCTTGACAAGGGTATTTCGTCCTGCATGAAATAGTAGAAAGTATCAACTACATACCCAGGAAGTGAGTCTCTGATGATTCGTATTCCACACAATATCTCTTTTACAGACATCACACTAGAACGTTGTATATGTGGATAGTATGGTTTGTTCAGGTCGGTGCGAGACGACTATGTGAATGGATCAGCATCTTTGGTGCATCGAGACCGGTCGCGTCGACCAAAAAACAAGATCACCAGCGAAATACTCGAACCCCCTTCCACCATATCGTGATGAAGTTTAGTGATGCTATGTACGTCTGTCAAGGTGTCCGTGGTTGTCGTAGAGGCTTGGCGCGGATCAGCGCACGGACCACGCACACAGAATTTCGTTAGCGAGACGGCATCCAGCCCGCCTCTGTCGAACTTTACGACGCTCCCGACTACTCCAGCGACGACGCACCCGAACCCGCCAAATCGAATATCCCCCCCGATAATCAATCAAAATGTCTGGAAAGCGTGGGTACGTTTAGGATCTACCGAGAGATTGCATAGCTGCCCATGCGGCAATTGCTGGATGTCGGATGCTGGACGCTGGCTAACGTGTGTGCAGTCGAGGTTCTACCTCCGGTAACAAGCTCAAGATGACTCTCGGTCTGCCAGTGTACGTTTGATCCCGATACGATTCCTCCATACGAAACTATACGCGCTCGCGAAAGAAGCAACATGTACATATACAGCAAGGAATCAGGCTAATGGAAGCACAGCGGCGCCGTCATGAACTGCTGCGACAACTCGGGTGCCCGCAACCTGTACATCATCTCCGTCAAGGGTATCGGTGCGCGCCTCAACCGTCTGCCCGCTGGTGGTGCCGGTGACATGGTCATGGCCACCGTCAAGAAGGGAAAGCCCGAGCTGAGGAAGAAGGTCATGCCCGCCGTCATTGTCCGCCAGAGCAAGCCATGGAGGCGAGCAGATGGTATCTACCTCTACTTTGAGGATAACGCCGGTGTCATTGTCAACCCCAAGGGTGAAATGAAGGGCTCTGCCATCACTGGACCCGTCGCAAAGGAGGCCGCTGAGCTGTGGCCGGTACGTCGAGCCAAACGCTGTAGAGAGACCCCGCTAATAAACAACAGCGTATCGCCTCCAACTCCGGTGTCGTCATGTGAGGTGTCTCTTTTCCTGCTTTCGATAACATTCATGGGTTCACGGGCACGGCGAAAATGCATTTACGGGGTGGAGGACTTGGGAGACGACATTGCAACTACGAATAGCAATGCGACGACCTTCACAATACCAGTCAAATGAACATTACGACCAAAACCAAGCCAAACCATTTCCCACGTTTCTTAGTGACTGAAAGGTTTTGAATGTAATGCGCGATGGAAGGCACAGGCAGTTGGCTCTGAGCTAATGTGAACAATGAAAACCGATGCGATAGGAAGCTACAGAAGTATGTACTGAAGTTGGAGACAACATCAAACTAATTGCAGGTGCTGCGATCACACGCCAAGGCCGTAAAGTCGCTTTCCTCATCAACAACAACATCACCCTGCGCCCATCTCATTTGCACCATGCCTCTCGCATCCACCTCGCGCTTTCGTCCACCCACGAACGTCAACTTCTCGTTTCCAACTACACCGGTAAGCACCGATCCATTGCTGGGCGCACCGATGCCTGTGACCACACCATTGCCGCCCTGCATAACGTTCGAGTAGCTGGTCAGCATTGTCTGCACACCAGTAACAAAATCTTGTCCGTCGAATTCGCAATGGCCTCCGGCAGGCGAATTGTCCACCGTCTGTAGCTTGTTGATCTGATCTGTGGTCAAACCGGCATCAGTTCCAAGTTGCTCGTACGCTGTGACAGCTTGCGGGATGCTACCCTGGAGCAGCTTGAGCTCACTTTGTGTAGATTGAAAGTGAATTTGTGTTTGAGGAATGACCGTTGCCGCATCTGGGAAGGGAACTTGCGGTGGCATGCCACCGCAGTTGAGCTCAACAGCAGAGTTGGGGAAGTTTTTCATTTGTGCCGGAATGAAGAAGCCAGACATCAAAAGACTGCCACCGCTGACACCAGTGAAGACAACTTTGGACATATCCACTGCAACGCGCTTTGGTAGCTCGGTTTGAACAAAGTCGTTGACGGCTTGGGCGTGTGCAACACCGTCTGTGCGTTGAAGTCCAGAACCTCCACCCCAGAACAGGTTCTTGTTCGGGGCCAGTAGCACAACACCCATGGTGTTTGCCTGCACAGCCTGGTTGGGCATGTCGAAGAAGCTCTGTCCTCCATCACCGTGAAGCAAGACGTTCGCTCCCAGCGTTCCATTCGCAGACGTTGCCGTTGCACCAGGAACACCCGAAGCAGCCATGAACTGGTCTGCAGGCGCGGAAATCTTGAATCGAATAGGTAGGTTGTTGACCATTACGGTGTCGTCGAGGATCATGGAGCCATCTGTGGCTTTTGAGATTCCTTGCGGGACCTGAGCAGCTTGTTGTTGAGCGGTCATTTGCTGGCCTTTGCGTTGCGGGAGGGCAGACGCGAGAGTGAGAAGAGAGAAGGCGATGGTCTTGTACATTTTTGCGGTTTTACTGGCGAGGTCGGTTTGTTGATGTGATGTTGATTATAGATATTAAGCGTGTATATAACAAAAAATATGGGCCGGCCAGAAAAGAGAAGAAGAGAGAAGGGTATTCAAATCACACACACATAGATAAAACCGCACGGCAGTAGAGAAGAAAGAAGAAGACAAAAACGAGGAGATCAGTACTTCATGTTATACTAACGCTCAACAGCCCGGTGTACGAACCAGCCCACACTCCAAACATGTACCCGTAGCCAAGCTTCCATGTGCCATCTCGCAGCGACATGCTTCAGCCTCGCCGAAGCGCCCAAATCCCACCACTTAAAACCATGCTGCTAAGACGGTCGCGAACCAGCCTACCACAAAAGTGTTTGATGCGCCTATGGTCTGCCGCATGCGTGGTTTAGCATTGGAGACGGAGGTGGATGCTCGCGCCGTTTCAGAGGCGTCGCTTGGCGAGATACTAGTGTCGCAGTTGTTAGGCAAAACAAGCGGTTTGGAGAGAAGATAGGAAGGGTTTGAGTGCAGGCGAGAGCGTGTATGCCTTATTGAGGAGGTATGTTGTGGGGTGAGATGTTTTGACAGAGAAGCATGTGGAATTGGTGGAAGGGTAGGTTGCGTGATGTGTGTCGGCAGGGGGCGGGGTGAAAGAAAGGTTTCACTTAGCAGTTCCCTTATTGGAGTATTAGGACAAGCAAAGGAAGTAAGCACTCGTTTGCTTGGATACAGGAAGCTTTTTTCTTCTTGCAGAGAAACGCCGTGGCATGGCTAGATGAGTTATTAGGGAGGGATTCTCTGGAAACGTGACGACTGCGCGACTTTGCCTTAAAGCCGGCTCTCGAGATACCGGGCATTGCCAAGCGCACATTTTCTGTGCTTGCATGATGCAACACGTATATGTCCTGGGGGTTATACGCGTAAGTAAAAGTTGCAAGGCGATCTGCCGATGTGGACGCGTGGATGCGTAGGTGTGACAGGTTCGAGGTTCCAAAGATGGTGAGGCACCACGGTCAAACCCACACTCGTAGACTTCTGTCATAAACGTGCCAACATTCCATCACGACGCTTCCAGAATTATCAACAGACACACGTCGGAGCGTTTCGCGGAAAGTCTATGTGTGATCGGGGATGACGACTTGAAACATCGGCAGCGGTGGTTTTGTGGTAGATTTCGCACGTCAGCCGCTTCGGGCCGCTCATCGTATGCTGCCGCCGGATGAATTGCTTCTCAAACAATATTACATGTACGGGCACGTTGGAACGCGATGCTGAAAGAACCTATGGTGGTATTAGCTTTGCAGAATTGGCCGGTTGGAGTGTTGAATCCTCTTCTGGCACCAGAATACGACGTCCCTTACAAAGCGACACAAAAACGCCCAACCTTGCACACTTTCATCTATTATATGCTAATAAAGGTGTTTTACAGAGAGCATTGTTCTTAAAGTCAAGTCACCGAATGAACGCTGCCGATGGTAATGACAAAGATGTTTTCAGCAGATTTCTGGATTTAAGTGTCTCGGCCCACGTACCTCAGCCCGATCGGTTCATGTTCGTGTTTCAAACATTATTATTATTATTGTTATTGTTGTTAAGGCTACCTGGGCGCGCAATTTGCTAAGCAAGAAATCTTTTTCGTCCAAAAAGAGGAATTCAGATATAGAAAGACGCAACGAAGCATACGACAGTGTACAAAAACACCATCAAAGTCATGTGGTCGCTAAGCCGTCCAAAACTAGACCTCATAGGGCGTGAATACTCTTCTTTCGGGTACCGCACCAGTGTCTTCTCATTGGTTTGCAAAGCTTCATCCGCAGTGACCTCCTTCGGTGGCCAGAAGAGATAACTTAATGGAATCCAACAGCTTGCCAGTTGGCCGAGCCACCACACCGGCGGCCATCCGATCCTGGTGATTAAGAAAACCCACTGGTCATGACCCGAGAGCGTGGGCACCGCGGCTGTGTATGCGGTACTGATACGAGCGGATGAATAAAAGCAGCGTACCAGGTTGAGTGCTACACCAAGGACGCAAGCTAGAATATAGCAAGCGTGTATCCACACCATCTGCTGCACAAAGATTGCGCGAAAGCGGCCATAAAGACCCGATGGCTTTGGACCACGCTCCCTAATCTTGGAAGATAAACTTCCACTCGGCGTAAAACCCGGCTTCGTGCCACCAAACCTCTTAGGCAGTATGAATCCCCGCACAAGAGACAGTGTGTAGTAAGGAACCAGCCAGATGTCAGCTTGCTCCCAACGCATACCATCTCTGTACCCGACAAACAGCGCCATGCTAGCTTTGTGTGCCGTGTCGGTAAACACCCAGAGGCAAACTAGCCGCAGGAGCCATGCGAGCTGCCAGGGCTGGTGCCAGACTACAAAGGGGTAGCCAGAGAGTAGAGCGAGTGGATTGCCGATGTAGCCGAGCCAGTTCAGAGCACTGTTTACGAAAGAGCCTAGGCCGAAGACGAAGCCGGCGAGGCGTTGACGGGCGTTGCATTGTGGCACTGTTGGACCCCAGAGGCGGAATTTGAGCTGTGAATAGTAAGGATTCGGAACGAAATGTCATGTAGGAGATTCCTACCTTGATTGCTGTCTGAACGTTACCGATGGTCTGATCGATATTAGTCAGCAACTCCTCGTTTTCAAGTCGGTGTCTACTCACCCATCTCGTCCGCTGCTTGATATGTCCAGAAAGCGTATCCGGCATCTCCCCACATTGCAAGTACTCGTCGATGTAAGCCATGGACCATCCTTTTCCAAGCAGCATCGAGCTACACGCCGTGTCCTCGCTAATGGAATATGTGGGGAATCCACCAATGTCGTCTATCGCCTCCCTTCGTGCTAGGTATCCTGATCCAACACAGTCGGCTGAACCAAGCCCGTCATGCACAAGCTCCGTTACAGCATAGAAGTAATCGAGATCTTGTCGTACGCGGTCGTTGCGGGGAATGTTCCAGAAGTACTGCGGTGGGCATGTCATGGCCATTTTGGGGTCGTTGAGAAGATGCGGCATCATGGCTCGAAGCCAGTTTGGTTGGATTATCATGTCGACATCTAGGCCAGCGATGAATGGTGAAGGTGTGTCATTGAGCGTCGCGCTAAATCTTAAGCCGTTGTTTAGATTGCCTGCTTTCTGGTCTTGGTCAGTATGTACCAATTGAGGATGAGTGTGTAACGCACATAATCTGGAATCTCTGGTTGTTTGCGACTTGTGTAGTGCGCATAAGGGTACTTTCTCATCACCTGCAACATCTTGTCTTCGAGCTCAATCGACCTGCCGTCGTCGCAAAGAATCACACTGAGGCGATCCTTAGGCCAATCCGTCTCGCACGCAGCCCTGACAACGTTGAGGATGGTGTCATGGTCTTCCCTGCAAGCAGTGATCAACACAGCGACTACTGGGACATCGTCGCCTTCAAGGTTGAGTTGTGATCTTCGTGGACGGCGGATGACGAATACACGATTGAAGTATAGCAAGGCTCCAGGCAGATATTGGCAGAACTCGACGATTATGAAGAACCACGCAAGACCCAGCTGGTATTTGGTATTAATCTCGGCGGTTGCAATGCAGTAAACTCTAAAACCATAGTATACGAAGAGGAAAAGAGGTGACAAAAGGGCGGTAATGGATACAAGAGGCCAGAGGAAATCCGGCGCTACAGCCATGATGAATTTTGGTTTGTCGAGGTCAACCTTGAGATGACAGACGACAACACGAGCGAAGGGCAGCTCCGATTAAATGCGTGGGCATACATGGCGCTGGCTGTAAGTTAAGTTTAAGGTCAGTATGTCAAACCGCAGAATGCACTATTGTGTCCCTACGCCTTCACTATTGGAACTTGGAGTGAAGCGGTGATGATTGGGATAGACGCAAAGCGGTGCGCGTGAGATCGTCGCAAAAATTGAGTCTACGGACAAGAATATTTCTTTTGTTGAAGCCGAACCACGGTTTGTCTGCTCTGGACCTGCGCAAGAACAATAAGTAAACACCAATCGTGCGATCAGCCACGGGTTTGAACGGAAGATCAATCCCAACGTCCCATAGCGGCCGAGAAAAACGAGAGATGAAGAGAGGCAGGGTTCCCATAATGTTACCGACGTTATCCTCGAGATGCATGTTCCAGCAGTCGACGCTGCAACGACTTCGCAGAAGAAAACGCGTCCACAAGAATCAGTATTTCAGAGCCGTGTTTGAAAACAAACAAGACACAAAAAGAAGTTGCTGGGCTTTCAAACATGACCTGCTGTCCCGATCTGTTGACGTGAACCCGGAGTCGTGAAAGGAAGCGTTGCGAGGTAACTGCTATGGATACCGACCGCGTTCGAAGCCGCTAACGGGGCATGAAGCAGTACTGTACAAGCCACAAGTGCATCCCCACCCCATACGAGCTTTCCCCATAATGATGTAAAACAATAGAGCGTGAATTCCTGGCCAGATACGAGTGTTATAATTTGCTTTTGTGGGTCGCAGTTGCAATTTTGTTGACATCAAAAGGAATTATAATCCAAAAGACGAAGAGACACTCATGGTGAACACGTCCGGTAAACGCGAAATCATAAGGTGAAAGCGCATCTCAGGTTGCGACGTGATTTAGAGGGGAAACATTGGAAGAGTAGGTAGAGGATGTCAAGGTTCGTCCTTACATGGCGATCGGCCGACAAATTGGTCACGTGATCTGTCGTGATTACAAACGGACTCTATAGACTAAGACTACCACCATCACACCGAAAGTCTACTTAGCTCCTCGTACGAACCAAAAGAACGCCACCACGTATCATTCGGCGCTAGAATACACCGCCTTGTCCAAACAATTACCAAGTTAAAGCGCTCGCTGCACAGCCGGGAGATGCGCATGAATCTCAGGAGATTTACCACTAATAGCTCCCACCCCTCAAACCTCAACCTCTTTCCCACATTAGGGGGAGAGGGTTCACGGCAAACAACCCCCATCCAGACATCATGCTACTAACAATAACCTCATTGCCTTGTCCTGCCAGCCTGGAGTCCCCGTCTCTCAGTTTTTGTTTTTGGCGCTATCGATCCCCGCTGATGTCGGCAATGACGGCATTAACCTTGAGAAAGTTTCCACTACCTGACCCTGACTGACATGACCTCGGCTCCAACGTTTCTCTAGTGGGGCGCATTATCCGTTGTTTATTGCGTATACGAGGAGGGGAGAGGCAAACCGGTCGTGTCTGTCAAGGAAAATGCCTACTACGATGAATTTGCATTTCCCTGCGACATGACAGAACAGTGATGGAAGGTTTCTAGAGCGATGATGCATGGCTTCGGAAGCTATTAGCCGAACAGCGTAAGGCAAGGCCACTTTTAGTCGTCAAGTCAGGGTCCCATCATCGCTGATTGGAACGGAAAACCCCCCCTTGGTTTCGCGGCTAAGTTCGCCAATTGCCAACAACAACGAAAACTTAATCCGTTGTCACCTTCCTCTCCGAACCAGGGCGATAATAATAATACAACCACACTCCGGTCGTATAGCCCTCAGGTCTCAATATCTAATCCCTGAGCATCTAGTCATGGAGTCTCGTATCTTCTCAATTGTCGGGTACCTTAGCCCCTGGCTCAGGCGGCGCCACCAAACCGCAAGCAGCTAAACACGCTTTGCCTACCATGCTAATCTCCGTTCTGGCTCGACTGGTCGGGGGCAAAACAGACAACGCAAAAGCAAGCGGTGTGGGTTCTGTCTGGCGATGTAACCCAGCACCCTAGACCAAGCACTTTTCTCGGCCCGCTTTTCACGGCGCCAAAAATAGGGCTTGTCAATGCTTAGCCCTGGCAAGGCCGTTGTGGGCTGGCTACGTAGCCGTGGGCTAACGTTCCCTTGCAATCTATTTACCGTACATACCAAAGGGCTGGATACGACAAGATGTACATATAAACACACATCTTATCCCTCTTGTTTCTACCTCACCTCACTTCACTACAACACAGTCTTCTATTACTACCCTAATACAACCACCCAACTTCACCACCTTCGCTTTACGCTACCAACCAAACCCACCACCACCATGAAGTCCTTCGCCACCGCTCTCCTCATCGGCGCCGCCGCTGCCGCAAGCGTCACCGTCACCAACTACCACTACGTCGGTGTCAACGGCTACCCCGCCATGGGCTTCTTCCTCTCCGTCGACGATGTCCAATGCTCGGCCGACCGCTACGTCCCCGGCGTTGCCTACAAGTGCAGCGACCCCGCCTGGACTTTTGTTGTTGACGCCGACGCCCCTGCTGAGGGTAACTCGTTCACTCTGCGCCACACCGTTAACTGGTAAGTTTCCTCCCCCCTATTGTTCTATTTCTTGGTTGGTATTCTCATGCTAATACTGTCTTGATAGCAAAACTGAATCCGCTCACTTCCACATCCCCCTCAACGGTCCTCTCCCCACTGTTCTCGGACAGATTGGTCTTGGTGTCACTGAGGAGCTCGTTGTCGACGAGGAGCAGCACGGTTGCTAGAGGGTGCCTGATGGAGAAGGGGGAGTAGATTAGATTTGTTAATATTTAATCTGTTGTTGTCTTGAAATTTTCACTTACTAAGCCCCCGTGATGATGCAAATACTTTTTACCTGGTCAAAAATATTGGTCCATGTCGCTCATGCAACAATGGTATCTCGAGTGTTTGTTTGCCTTGTGTAAATACCTGCGTAGCATTCACACTTCTCCTGTTTTGTAATACAGTTGACGGGCCCAAAAAAATGTAGCACATAGAGTTGCTCCTTACCCGAATCGAACGAGTGATCTTCGCATTACAAGTGCGACGCTTTACCGCTAAGCCAAAGGAGCACGTGATGAAAGAGCTAGGAAAATTTCCGATAAATAATGTTAGGCATATGGGAAAACACTAGGAACATGGCTAAATGCTGAAGTGGGCAAGTGGGACTGTGCCCTGGATCTGTGTGTTGTACAACCAAACACGTTGTGAACCCCTCAGTCACATCACCTGAATGCACAAGACAAGATGTATGCGCAGTTTTTGAGACACTGTCTGTCATTGGAAAAATGTAGACTATCGTAGTTACTCTATGCAACAATAAGAACGACCATGTACCGCGAGAGGTCTAAAGAAAAGATAAGCAAATATCCAATTGGGTTTCCCTTCCCCGGGTGGTTTCCTTAACCAAACCCGAACGCCATGCTCAATGCTTCGCTTCATGAAAGAACAAACAAAAGAAAACACGTAAAACGACTCGTCCTAAGCCAAACCGAACACACCCCTCAGCCTCCTCCAGAGCTCCTTGCCCATAGCCTTCCTCGTGTCCTCTGTTCGCAGCGCCGCCTCCTTGTTCTCGCTTGCCCTGCGGAGCAAGAAGTTTAAGCACTCGGTTGTGGTACCCCAAGTCATGCACTTGACGACCTTAGCCTGGGTGTCTGCCTTCATGGTTTCGTCCTGCACAAGGGCCTGTGAGATCTCGTCGGCCATGCCCTGGAGCTGGGCGTATGTGAGACGGGGTAGCTTCTCCGGGGGTGTGGAAAGCATCTGTTGAGCGCGAATCTTCTGGGCGGCTTGCACGGAGGCGAGGTTGTGGGTGGCGAGGACAATGTTTACGGCGGGGAAGGGTGTGCCGGGAGTTGGGGCAGGTACCTTGTCGGTCCATTGCTGGCGGACGACGGCATCGGCACAGGCGTCGTAGTTTGCGTCGGTGCCGGCTTTGGTGTCGAAGGTGAGGTGCTTGGGCTCAGAGGTTAGGTATGCGCCGCGCACAAGCTTGACACCGGCGATGTAACCTTCCTTCGAGGCCTTCTCGAGGTGCTGGGCCATGCGCTTGGAAATGTCTCGTAGGTAGCACTGGTAGGTGATGTAGAGAACAGCGCGGCCGTTCTCGGGCTTGTTGTACTTCTTCTGCAGAGCTAGAGTCCACTTCTCAAGACCGAGGTTGGTAGCTTCTTCTTCGGCACCGGGGAGAAGGCTGACGCCTTTGGCGGCGGCGGCATCGCAAGCTGCTGTGATGGCATCCCACATCTCGGGAGTGGCATCTTGCTGGTTTTGAAGGAGGTTCAGAGCGTGGCGACCAAGACCGGACCATCTAGATGAATGTTAGCATATGCAACAATGGAGGTGACACCAGGGGGGTACGTACTTGAGACCAACAAAGTCACCCTCCTTTGCCATGTCGACACTTTGGAGCATACCCTTCCTCCATACCTCAATTTCCATCTTAGTCTCCTCGGCAGTTGGCGCCTGTCCTCCGAGAACCTCAAGTGCATACTCGAAAAGGATTCCACCATAGCCCAGAGTCCTGGCAAAGTCGGTGTTCTTAACTACCTCATCCTTGTGCTCACCAACGCAGAATTGAGCGTAAAAGGTCTTCTTGAGCAAGTTGGATAGGACAGGGTTGCGCTCAATGCTCATGAGAAAGGACTTGGAGTCAAGCATGCGCCGTAGGATGCCAAAGCATGCATTGAGTAGCATGGGCTGTGAGGACATGGCAGTGATGAGGTAGGAGCGTAGGACGGTGGATGTTGGTAGTCGGCCAAGGACAGCCTTGGACCGTGCTACTTGTGACTCTGGCTGGGTGGAGAGGAGGTTTGCGTTAGATACGGATGAGGCAGAAACATTCTGGCGTGCGCTCTGATGGACGTATCGAGGTGTCTGCGACAAGGGCCGTGTTGTGTGTGATAGAGCAAGGCTCTGGAAGCGCTGGAAATTCTGTCGTCGGAGCATCGTGATGGATGATAATGGTGCTATGTGTTAGACGAGTGTTGCTCAGTGAGGAATCAGAGGCTTTTGTACGAGTTGGTCAGAGTTGGAGAGTGGGCCCTATGGTGCTCGGTACCAACAAGCTCGGTGAAATTGAGCGACTCAGGAGGTCTTGTGACTTTGTACCAAGTGTTTGACGCCATATATACCATGGGTGATGCTCGTGGCGACGCATCAACCAGGGCGTAATGCTCGGCTTGCGTCGGCTCGCGCTAGTGATGCTGCTTGCTGAGACGGCGTCAGTCCAGATGGCAGCCGCATTCGGCCATGGTCATCGGCCAAGCCAGAGAGGGGCCATGCCGTAACCTGTTCCTGTGGAGTAGTCCGTCTGGAGTTTGTCGCGGCATGGACATGGCCTTGAGCTTGTGTTGTGAGACGAAGCTGGATTGCGTGCCTGTCTCTGTCGGATCCGGGGTATCCAGGGCACAATTGGCAAGAACCCGCGCCTGTGCCTATCTGTACCTGTCCTGCACCGCCATTGCAACAACAACATCATCACCAATGCCTCGATCAGCAGCGCTTCACTTTCTCTCCATCTCCGTGTGACCTGAATGCCTGTTACCCCACACTCGGCCATGTTGCTAGCCCTCCGCACAGCTCCTACCGTGATCTTTGCACCCTCCGAAGCCCACGCAGCCCACGCCGCCCACGTTCAGAGCCGAGCGTAGCCAGCCGCGCCATGGCCTCCCGATTCTGCGCCAGTCTTGTTTGTTTTTTCTGACACCATCATTTCCACTCGGCATCAGTGGGTCGCATGTGAACCGATATCGGATCTTGTCGACGAGGCGCAAATTTTGTAATGTCTTCATGGACTGCACCATCGTTGCGAGGAGGGCCGTGGTGGCTGCGGAAAGCGTCGGCGGACCCACAATGTACCGGAACCTCCGCTCTTCAAGTGCACGTCCTCCACACTTGTTTACGTCCTCCGATTGCTTCTTCACACGTTCACGATGCTTTCTTTCGGTTACGAACATTATCACTGGTCCAAAGGCGTCTAGTCGTCCACCACATGTAGCTGCCTAACTGGATGCTAACATATTGTTGTTTGTACCTGATCCGCCGCTCCCAAATTTGAGGACACCAATTTTTTAAGCCTTCCAGGCCTTTCTACCGCCGCTTCTAGCTTGGAAGCTCCAAGTGTTTAACAAGCATACTATGCACAAGTGCCTGCACGGGTTACGCTCCGGTTGGTTGACGCTTGGAAGACCATATCACGAAAAAGTAATACCACGCGGCGGGAACTATGTTCCCCGCAAGGTAACCGTACTAGTCCATGCCGCGTCACAATCTTTACTATGGCCTGAACATGCTTAGGTACAATAGTAGAACGGCCCAGTCTTCTCCTGCCATTCGTATTTTCTCAAAATCCAGCTTACTAGACAGAGAGTATGTGTCGCGCAGAAATGCTAGAGGTGTCGTCGGCTACCTTTGCCAATGTTTGTTACAGTGCAAAAGGGGTTCACGCTAGAGATGTTAGAATCTCACTTAGAATATCATGAGAGACTTGCTTCACTTATTATTACCCACCAATCCCTACCGGTGAAAACAAAACTTTTACTCAAAACTTCCAGTATTGGCATCACACTCACACTCACACGCTTACCCCCTTCCCTACCCCCTTCCAAAGCCCAACTAATCCCTCTAGACTCTCCCCCAACACCGGATCCCTCCCCGGCACGGGAACATCCCAAACCACCCCTTCTCTCCCCTCGTGCTCCCCTCCCACCTTAAAATCCCACACGTTTCCCTCCGGATACGCCCCCATCATCATAAACTCCCCCTTGACCTCGACCCCCTCGAAGAACCTCCGTCTCTCCTCCCCCTTTTCTCTACCCCCCTCTTTGATGCCCCGCGGTGGCTCCCAGAATGCCATCTCTTTCGTCTCCGGCCGCGGCGCAAAAGTCTTATGCGCAACCCCTGCCGGCACAACAAAAACATCACCAACCCCCGCTTCAATCTCCACGCCACCCTCCTCGCCATCCCCCCTCTCCCCGGGTGCCAACTTGCCAGCTTCCCACGACGGGCTGTCGGCGACGCCAAATCGGATTGTGGCGCCTGTGCCTGAGATTACCGTCATGGCTTCGTGCGTGGTGGAGTGGTAGTGCGATTGGATGTCGGGCCCGTAGCGGGCGATCCATTGGGTTTGCCAGCCGTTTGAGGCATAGAGGGCGAGAAGGGCGGTGGAAGTGAAATCGGGGGTTGTGACGAGAGGTTTGAGGAGGGCTGGGTAGTGGAGAAGTGGGAGGGGGGAGTTTGGGATTAGGCGAGTGGGCGGGAGGGTGTAGGTGTGGACTTTTATTGGCATGGTGGATTGAGGATTTGTAGGTGTGTGACGGTGTGCTTTGATTATTGTATTTTTTGGCTTTAAATCTGTAGGAGGGTTTTGTGGGTGATGGTGAGTTTGTAGGGCTTGGGGGATATGGTTTCCCGAATAGGAAGGGGCAGGGCGGGGTTTGTTTGACGTCAGACTTAGTTTGAACCCCGTGGACGGGAAGGATGCCGGGCCGGGCACTAGAACCGAGGAGGATGGGTGTAATACGATATACTGTAGGTATACATAACCTCAAAGATGGTAAAGATTTACACTTTTACTTTATATACTCAAAACTCCAAAGCAACTTTCCCCACAGCCTTGCCGCCTTCAATTATCTCATGCGCCTTCCTCAACCCTTCCTCATCAACCTTGAGCTTCTGCGTACAGTGACACTTGACCGTCCCATCATCCAACATGCCAGCCAAGTCGTTTAGAATCTTCCCATGACTTTCCACATCGACGCCATAGTAGGGCTTCGTGCCCAACAGCGCCCACACAAAAGTCAGGCTCTTGGCCATAAACTCTGTACCATACATGGGCATCTCCTTGTCCTGCACAATCGAGCACACTTTGCCAAATGGCGCGCAGATTTTGGCTGCAGGAGCGAGATAACCAGACGTTGGTGTGTGAGTAATGAAGACATATTTGATCGGGACATTGAGCTTCAGTTTCTCAACCTCGGCGGCGATATCGTGGTGGTGGTTTACAGTGTGTGTTGCGGCCCCTACATCTTTTGAAAATCTCACTGTTTCTTCTCTTGAGGCTGTAGTGATGACGACGGGTAGTTTGAGCACTCGACGTGCGATTTGACTCGCAACACTGCCGACGCCACCGGCACCGTTGATGATTAGTATACCGGCGTTTTCGCCTTTTGCAATCTCCATGCGCTCGACGAGGGCTTCATAGGCGGTGATCCATGTCAGCGGCATAGCAGCCGCTTGGCCCCAATCTAAACTCTTTGGCTTGAGAGCTACGGCTCGAGAGTCGACGAGCTGGAATTCTGCATTGCTCCCTTGGCGAATGGGCGAACCGGCGTAGTAGACTTGGTCGCCGGGTTGGAAATTTGTGACATCAGATCCGACGCTTTCAATCACGCCGGCACCGTCGAAGCCGAGGATTTGGGGCAGTTTGGGGGTGCGCTCGTAGTAGTCTGGGTAGTCGTCGTAGGTGCCTGCTCGCACTTTTGTGTCGACTGGGTTTACAGAACAGGCTTTTATGCGGACGAGGATGTCATGGCCTTGTGGGTTGGAGGGTTTGGGAAGATGGAGGGTCTTGAGGTTGGTGATGGGGCCGTATTCGGTCACTGCGACTGCTTGCATGGTGGAGTGCGTATTCTTGTCTAATGTTGGTAATTGCTGTTATTACCATGTCTACAATTCCTGATCTATATTTCTATATTTCCCACATGTTCTTTTGGCGGCACGTAAAGATGCCATCAGTGAGGGTGCAGTGACGTCATCTATATGCTTGTAAGTATCTGTTACATGAGTAGTTTGACATTACATGTGCCGAGTAGTCAGCAACTCAATGACGACCAAAGTTACTTGTACCACTCACTGCCTATGCACATGATTGCGGTCTGATGCAGGCAGGCGACAGATGTGGTGCACGGAATTGAGGGGCTGTTTCTCGTTGCAGCGGGCTTCGGGAGAGGCGAGAGCTGGCGTTTCCATGGGGGGTTGAATGGAGAGAGCGATGGCACAATTCTGAGGCGTAGCGAATGAGACGTCGCGGGCGCCTTGGCTGTCATGGGCGCTGCCAGCCGCAACATGCAACCAAAGTGTGTGCAGAGGGCATTTTGAGGTGTAATATTGGTGTCTTTTTTTTTTGCTACATTCCAAGTTTCGCCATGTCCAAGGTAGTTGGCACGACATGTAGAGTCTGGTCCCTTGATATAGCGTGCGTGGGGAGCGACGGAAAGCCATCACAGCTGGGCCGCAAGCCGCTATCATGGCCCCCAGATCGAGGCACATATGCTGGGCTCGCCCGCAGCGCATTGATGGATATTGCGCCGCCACTTGTCAGTCTCGCACACCAACCTCTCGCTCGCTGCTCGCCAAAAACCGGTTCCCACGCCAGCGCCCGCTACAAGGAATTTTCCGATCCGACGACGGCCTGGATTATCGTCATCTCCACGTACCCGAATCTCATCGTGAACGGACGGCTTGGCAGCACAAGGCCACGGCTCCCTGCATCACCGACTTCAACGCTGCACCACGCCAACTGCCTGTGTATGCCTGCTGCGAATGCGCCTTGACACGGCTACGACCTTGAGCCGGCGACAGCAGCGTCGCATGCAAAAGGCCACCCACGTCTTGCGCTCGCAGGGAATGGCGTCGTCGTAACGCCAGAGGAAGACGCACAGCACCACGCAGTTTAGTAGTCAGCGTGTGCTCGCAGCCTGAGCCCAGTAACGACCATGCCAGAACCCAAATCCGACCCATATGCCATGCTCGATTCATCCTTCAAGCCCTCATCCGCCCTACGCCAGTCACAGCACCTACCACGCCGCAGCGACGAATACCGCACCTACTCCAGGGCGGCAGCACCCCTTAAGCGTGACTACTCGTATACCACACAGGCTACCGATATTACCGATGAGACGGATTCAACCTGTGGCAGCCAGGACAGCACGCCCTTGGCATCCTCGGGCGCATTGAATCGAGCAGAGAGCGGCCATCTGCCACCCACTCCGCCCTCTGCCTCACAGGACGGCAATTCAATCCAAGACCCGGAGCCGCCTCCACTCGCCGACAGCGTTCGCAACTCCCTCATGTCCCAAAAGTCGGCCCTCAGCACTCCCGTCAATGCGCGCAGTCCGCCCACGCCCGATCCCAGCCCGCCACGAACGACGGCTTCCAACGTCACACCCGAGCGACCGCACTTGCCTACCTACCCATCCTCGCGCGCAGACTCGTTCCAGACGGCGCGCGAGGAACCTCTCTCCTCGGATCGTGACGACAGCAGGTCGGTGACACCCGCACACGACCGATTGAGCACAGTGGACGAGGATAGGGGTCTTGGACTGGCGTTTGAATATATCCAGAATGATGTCACGCCCACTACGACCAAGGACCGTTATTTCCCCACTACTCCCACCACGCCCGCTATGGTCCATGTGGATACAGCGGCCGGCGCAGCAGAGGACAAGGGATCCCAGACGGTGGACAAGATCCCAGATCGGGAGTGGAACACAGACCTCATGCGCAATGTAACAATAAGAAAGAAACGCAGACCTCAGACCACCGACTCTCCCACCAAAATATCCGACCCTGCCGTCACCGTCGTCGAAGCCGCGTCTCCTACTCCCAGCAACCGGACACGACGCGCCTCCAGTCTGCGCGAACGCGTCGAGGCGAGCCACAACAGCCCCGTTACACCGTCCATCGAAAACTTTGCCCAGTCCATCGGGTGGCCTGCTGAGCCGGGAGGCATGTCGGGGGAGAGGTATCGGGATTCCACAAACAAGCGACTCTCGACCGCCTCGGTAGCATCGACGGTAGTGTCGGCCCATGTCATAGTTACCCCACCGCGAAGAAAACAAATGCTAAGACACTCTGGAAGGAACATGGCTTACAGAAGAGACGTCAGCTCTCCGGCTGATTTGGGTTCCAGCACCACTAACTCGAACCGCAACTCCATGGTCTCCCAGTTCGATGATCTGCCACCCCGCCGTCTGGTACATAAGAGGACCAATATCGGTGATAGATCCATACGGTCTAGCACCGACTCTAACGTTCTAGGCTCCGACCGTATCATGTCACCCTCCCTATCCCTACGGCAGAGAACCATCGACAGCTCGGCACATACACTGGCACATCACGAGTCCATTCGCAATGTCCTACAGCCTGCTTCGGATATACTGAGCAGACACAGTTCAGGAGCCCGGGCTGGTGGTAGCTATCACAAGCGTATCAACTCTGCGCCTGAGCCTGTGAAGCGCAAGACGCAGCCTTCGAAACTGAGGAACTTTTCCGAACTCTCACCCCCAGGAAGTCCACGCCCGAGAGAGATCCCCTCTACTCAGGTGCCAAAGGTTGAGCGGGCACCATCACCCCCGCTTTCGCCAAAGCCACGACGTGCGTCACCTACCTCACGTAAATCGAAGCGTCAGACGCCAGTTGTTACTGACGTGAGACTGCCGACTGGTATGGAGAACACGCTTCCCGACCTTCCGGACCAGGGCATCGATGGACCAGCTGAGCGAGATGTCTTCTTGGGCGCAAGTCATCCTCTCGACGAGACCCGCGTACCACCTGAATTGATGGATCGAGTCCGCCGTCTCGTCGCAGGTGATCCCACAGAAGAGCCTTCGTTCTTTGAAAATAGCCCGAACCCTGCTACCCCTGAGTATTTGAACAAGTTCTCGCCAACGGACAATGGTTCAAGACAGATTCCACAGGGCTCGCGCTTTGTAAGACCAAGCTCCCGAGATCAAAAGCGGGCCTCTCCTAATCGGGACAACTTTTCTCTATCTCCCGATATGACAACACGGCCCGGGTTGAACGACCGCATGTCGAGTGAAGAAATGGCGCGCCGCAGTCCTGAGTGGCGCCGATGCTCCTCAGGTACGCCCGGCCGCGTCAGTTTTGACCAATCTGCTTCACGGTCAGCTTCAAGGATGGAAGAGCACGCCATGGCTCGACATTTATACTCACAATCAACACCCTTCTCTCAGTTTTCCGATACAGTCGAAGTCACAGAGGCGACGGCTGTGAGCATATACCCTCACAACAACAATTCCCTTCTTGTTGTGCAGCAAATGTCCCGTGGTAATTCGATGATCCAAGAACGCCGTCAGCTCACGACTGATACCCACATGGAACCACAAGGTGGGGATGAGGTACCGATATCGCCGACGCCGCCCTTTGTCGATGCCACGGAGAGTATCGCGGAACATTGCAAGGAAGCGCCATCGCAGCCAACCCTGAACTTTGAGCCTTCGACTCCTCCGATGCAGATCGAGCTACCTCAGCCGCATGGTGTGGACATTCCCCTTCAGAACCCTCGAAGCCCACCAAAGCCGCCGAAGATCATGTTCATCCCTCCCACCCCGATGGAGGAGCTAGAGAATCAACTACCGCCAGGGCCACCCGGTTCGCCACAGCGATCAGACTCAAATCCTCAACGAAGACTATCTGTCTTGCAACGAGCACGGAGATACTCGGGTAATCTTATTACGCCTATCCTTGCTCGCGCCTCCAACAAACCCCGTAACAATGAATCGCAAAGCCAGAACCAGCAAAACTCTCGTGTGCCCAGTGTGGCCGATGAAGACGGTACTCTCCATCCTTTCTGGCGACCTCGCGGTTTCTGGGACGGCTTCTCAGACAGCGAGTCCGAAAGCGAAGAGAGCGGTCTTCCAGAAGGCGGCGACACAAGCGATATTGAAGACGCCGAGCCCGAGCCACCCCGACGACCCAACAGACTCAACAAACTCAAGGGAGGTCTCCGCGGCTCCGGCGGCTTCCTCATTGGAAACTCTGTGGGTGTAGAACGCCACGGCACAAACAAACGCCGTCATCAAGTCACGCTCCCGCCAAACTTCCCCCGCCAACCACGCACCCGCTCAACTGGGCGTTCCTCCCCACCAAAAGTCATCATCCAAGCTCCCGCGCACGCACTCGGTCGCCACGGTGGCGGCGGCATCTCAAAGCGTCGGTCAACCCCCGAACTCCGCCGCAGCCCTTCGATCTCAGATAACGTATCCATCGAGTACGAGCAGTCGAGGCGCCGCGGCTCGTGGAGACAAGGACGCAGTCTTCCTGGGTTGAAGAAATATCACGTCCAGTACATTGGGCTGTCGGGCGTAAAAGATAAGATTCGCGAGAGAAGGACAGAAAAGCGCAGGGAGAAGATTAGGAGGAGTATTGGCAGTAGATATTATGTGGAGCCTGTTACGCCGGGTTCTGTACCGGGTTCTATAACAGCGTCGTCGGAGTAAGTGAAAAAAAAAACGTGGTGGAGATGGTGGTGTTTGGCCGATTTCCCTTTTTGTTTCTTTTTTTCTTGCCCTTGGGGATCTACCTCTTTTTGCTTTCTCCCCTCTCTTGCTCCTTTCATGCCTCGCCTTTTTGCTTTTCAAGATACCACTCTTGTTTTCTTCCCGTCTCTTTTTTTTTCTTTACTTACACGCATACCCGCACCACAACAGACACCGCAACAACAGCAGCAGCAAGCAACACGGCAAACATCGCCGTTGTCCTCACATTTACTCTCATCATACCCCTTTTACCGCGTATACCAACACCACTTCAACTTTTTTGTCTGCATCTTCAACTGCACATAACGACCGTAACGACTGCGTGGCTTTTTGGGCTGTTTATCTGGCCTCTACTGGGTAGCAATTACAATTGGGATATTTGGTATAGATGATGGTGCGAGGGGTTGTTTAGACGAAGATATTAGTTTGAATTAGGAAGGAGAGAAGGGGGTGTTTTCTTCTTCTTCTGGGTTTGGAAGGGGCTATTTAATTGGTATTCTTCTTTTTTTCTGGATAAAGAGAGTGCATATGGGGTGGGGAGTGGGGTTACTCTTCTTGGGCGAATTTGAACACAGGCATGTAGTGGAGAGAGGTTGTATATACACTTACCTGTCTTGTAATTTCACGTATATATATCCCACTTTCTTCACTTGTTTCCCACTTGACTTCCCATGACAATTATCACACTTTGGGAAAAAAAACTTAGGGAAAGAAAGACTCTTGTATTTCAATTCTCACTTACTTCACTCGCCCCCACGCATGATAAGCAAGGGGTGGCTGGCCTACATACGGCAGCCAAACTACCAGAATTACCCCCCATTGATTAACCAAATCCCATTCACGCCTACCTTGGGTCCAAATGCCGTATCCCGTCTCACCCCCTACCCTGCCCCTGTCGCAACCCATGCGAATCCCCATTTAGCACCAACAATAACGACAATCTAGTTTCAACTAGACTTGTAAAAACAATGCTCAAATCCGATGATGATGATGATATTTCCCAGACCAACCAAGAAAGAAAGAAAGAAAAACACACACACACACGTGGATACAAAAGTATATAAGTAAAAACCATCTTTACAACTGGTGATGGTGGTGGTGATATCATATGTTTGTTGCTGCCCCTTCGCAAAAAGCTAAACAGAAAAGCTAAAAGCTTGAAAAAAAGTTGCAGGATGCCCCTCCGTTTTGCGCCGAGTGAAGAAGAAGAAAAAAGCGTGGCCCATCTTTACCAGCACGGCTTGAGTGATGGATCGAGCGGAAATGTTGTGATTGAGAAGGAGATGGAGAGGCGTGCCGGGCCGCTTGTAGATGGAAGGATGGATGAACAAAGGAAAAGAAGGGTTGGCGGTGTAATAGTGGTGATGGTGGTCATGTATGAAAAAGTAGCGTATCCAGGCTACAGCATCATGTAGAAAAGGCGCGGAACAACAAGAGTATTATCCAAGGGCTATGCAGAAAAAAACGAGTATGTTGTATCCTAGCAGATGAATTCGGCCTAGATTTTGCGTCGAACGGTGAATTTGCGCTCCATGGTTGCGGCGGGCAGTGCTTCAGCGAAGCGGTCGCGTGCTGTAATGAATCGTCAGTATGCGTCAAATACAAATACAGACAAGGGGGCAATGAACGGGAGAAGAAAAACTTACTCTCGGCAGAGTCAAACATGATGAGAATATCATCATGTTCACCAGGATACTCAATCTCATCCAAACAAACAAACCTCCGCTTCGTTCCTGACCAACCCGTCAATCGACCCTCAGCTTTCTGGATCTTGCCCTCGCCACGACGTTCATCTACGGGAAGCGCAAACTTGGCATCGACGAGCTTGAGGCCGAATTTCCCGCCTTTTTCCGTCTTTTCAAACGTGTCCATGGTGCGGAGCTGGAAGTTCATGGCGTCAGCGTGGGAAAAGTCTTCGAAGAAGGCGAGGAGCTGGACAATGTTGTCTTGTTCGACGATTTGGAGGCGCAGCCGGTTGGCGGTCCATTGCTTGTAGATGGGGACTACCATTCGTCGACGGGAGATTGAGAATGTGCATGCGAGACTGGTGGGTGTTAGCGATTAATCTTTATAAGAATGATAGAGTGAAGATCATACCCATCGAATTTGACATTGAAGCCGGTGACAGCAAGCTGGAAGGTGTGCAGATCTTGGTACGAGTTAAATATTAATCGACGTATTGTTGTCGCGCTTGTAAGAGTTTTGAGGAGCTCTGCCAACGCATCCGGCACGTTAGGCTCTGTACGGCTGGCATCAACCGCGACTGATAAATCCTGCTGGGCTTCACGAAGGAGTGTAAGCTCAGGTGAGCCGTCGACAGGAAGACGAACCAAAAGTTCACCAGGACCTGGTATTTGTTAGTTTCTTCGCTTTGTCTCGCGAGTCGGAGTAGCTTACCCAAGTTCATACGGTCGGAGATGATACCAGCGGTATGTCTGCACATGATTCGCAAACTCTCGCTCATAACAGTAGGCGCGGATTCCAGTCCCACAGCCTCAGGATCTTGGTTCACAACCTTGGCTTCTACCCACTGCAACTTTTCAAGCACGCGACTGCCTTGTTGACTGAAGCCCTCTGCCTGGTCGGCACTTTCAATATGATATGCCTTGAGTGACACTTGCGCAAACGTGGTTTCACCATCAGCAACATTCATCGAAGTAAACGTACCAAAGATGTCGTTGCGCTCTCTGCTATCATGGAAGACCAAATGTGCGGTACACATTCTCAACTTCTTGTCAGGACCTTCTTCGCGGAAACGTAGCCTCAGCGCTGGGGCTTGGTCGGGCTCAGTGACATATTCAAAGTTCATTGGTTCATTCTTCGTTCCGAACTCATGATTGATGACGCTGACTTGCTTGACGTGTTGTGGTGTAACAAGGACCATCCGGTAGCCTCGATGAAGTTTCCGCTTGCCTGTGCCTTCACTGCTGCGCTCAATCTTTTGGAAGACCAAAAGCTTGCAATCCTTGACGCGATCAGGTGCAAAAGCGCCAGGGCTTGCTGGATCCCTATAACTGGCCTCTCGAAGATATATCTTTGACGCAAAGCGTTCATCTTTTCTTTCTCTAATGTCCGACTCGACGCGGTTGGTGTGGTTGATGATGGACCAGAGACTACGGAAGTCGACTTCGTGTAGGGCAAGGGTAAGAACAAATCCATGGCGTAGCTGCACCGTGATTTGTTGTGACTGCTGTTTCCAGCTGACGTCTTTCCAGCCTATGGCCGAACCTGAGCCAACTTGGACATTGATCAGGCTGTTTTGACTGCAAATGGAGAGCTTGATTTGGTATTCCTTCTTGGACCGCAATACAGACATGACTGCATTCATGGGGACACGATCTGTACTGGGGTCGTCGGTCGATAACGATGCTTTAACAAACATTCTGAAATAACAGAAGTCGTTCTTCGTGTCGGCGAGAGGTATGCATTGCGAAAGAGTGAACGGTGGGCCACCCTGAGAAGGTTGTCCGAGAACACTGGCGGCATCACCAGGGAAGGTTGGGTATTCTTCCCATATCGACTGGTCTTGTCCTTGGATCAACGCCTGTGTCGGAGGCATACTCTGGTGCTTCTTCATTGACCCTACAAGTAGTTTCATGTAATGACCAAGAGCGTTTTGAATATCGTAGGCTTCAGCACCCGCGGCATCTCCAGCTTGCCGTGCAAGATCGACTTGTGCATTAGGTGACGCGTCACCGTAACTTTGCAATCCCGGGTGGTTGGGCAAGACTTCGGTAATAATCCACCACACCTTTGCCAAATCGACATGGGGCTGGGCTAATCGCTCCTGCGGTGGTTCGCCATTCCTGGGTTGACTCCTGATCATGTTCTCCATTCCGGTGCGGCCCTTCAAGAACCACCAAGTAGCGACCCGAAGCCACTGCATGGGGGAGTGACTGTGGATGTTTCCTCCAAGCTGGGCGGTTAATTGAAAAATGCCTCGCATATGTGTGACGCGTTCAGCGAAATCCTGATAGGCTACTTCGTTTAGCGTTTTCGTGTCAGAGCGAGCGAGGGATGTTGCAGGTTTCATGCTAGCCCCAGAGGCATTCCGCGACGGTAATTCGCTGCCCGGCGGTCCTGAGATTGCGCGTATTTGCGGGGTCGAAAAAGAGGGTGGAGGTTGTGCGGCTTCAAAGAATAGTTCTTGCTGTGCAAGCTGAGGCGGTGTTGGCGGATTAGAGCCAATATCCACTGGTTGGAAAGAAGGCTCCTTTGTAGGAGAGACCATTTGCTGAAGTCCTGCAGAGAAGGGCTCTGATCGTACTTGGGGTGATGTGCGTGTTTGTGACGTTGGAGAAAACGGAGTGTACTGCGATGACGCCACTGAGGGTGAGCGCGGCTCCATGTCAGTTTGGATGCCATGGCCCATGGGCCTTCTTCCTTGGGTTGCTCTTGATCTATGGGGGTCTTCGGGATCCGTTGGATGTGGGGATCCTCTCGGTTCGATTTGCGAGCTCTCCTGGGGCGTTCTTGCGGTCGCTGGCGTGCGGTAGGACGAAGGCGGGGTCCCAGCCATGGACGGTTGTGAGCTCGACTCAGAGTCCCGTCTTTCAGTTTCTGCTGCTCGTTGGGCGGCTTCGTGTAGTGTTCTGCCCTCTTCCGATCGCATTTTTTGCTTGACTCGCGCCGCAAATGAGTTGGGACCGTCCTCTTCTTGCTCCGCCAACCTCTGTTCTGGTAGGTGTGGAACAGAAGGTATCGGGTGTACAGGCTCATGACCTTCGTCATCGCCTAGCATGCTGAAGCCAGTCTGAGTGCGCTTGAGCAGTTTTGGCTGGAAATCTTCTTCCTCCTGTATTGTGGACTCCCGTACTGACACGTTCCTCGACACCGCGGGCGAGAAGCTGTCTGAATCCTGCGAATACACAGAGTCTTCGCTCTGCCGTCTTTCTGAAGGATTTGCCGCCGCCTCCATAATAGTGTCGAAGCCGGTTGGCGCTCTTGAGAGAGGTTTCGGTCGTTCTCCGAGGCCCATAGAACCCATGTAGCGTGGCGGCGTGGGCGGGAGCTGGGCAGTCGAATTGATCTGGCCAATCTGCATCTTTTGTCCGAGGGGCGGAGAGAGCTCGCCGGGGTTTGTATGTGTTCTTGTAAGTTGGGTGCGGTATTCTGTCTGCGAAGCTGTCCTGCCTATGCCGTTGGTACGGGCGGTTACATTAGCATCATCTTGCGGTACCTGTGCCGGCGGCTTCTCGACTTGCGACGCGGTGGCCGCCTTCTTCTTCTTCTGGGACACCTCGATGGTGGGGTCTTCGCATTCGTCGCCGCCATGACCTATAACTTCAGGCACAGTGCGCACAAACCCCACGGTGAGGCCCTTCTTGCGGTTGCCTGTCTTCATACCACCCGGGCCCGGGCTCTTCGCAGCGGCATTGGCGAGAATGACCTGTGCGCTCGGCCATCGCTGAGCACTCGCGACGTCTATGCGAGGACGACTGAACAAGGCGGCAGCGGCCTCCTTTTGCTGCTGGGCGACCCTATCAGTCGAGGGCTTGAGGAAGGCGTCGAGGTCATCATCGGGGGTCCTGGCAGTCTTGGCCTGGTTTGCAGCAGCGATTTCGGCCGTCTTCTCGAAGATCTTGGTCTTCCAGCGACTCTTGGAGAAGAGCTTACTCCCGGCGTCCTGTGTGTCCACCATGGCGCTGGCCGCAGACCAGAGATTTGGGCGTGGCGACTATAGATGGTGGTGGTGGTGGTGGTGGTGGTGGTGGAGGTGTTGTCGGCGGTGATGTTGATGGTGATGGTGAAGGCTGCGGGGTTTGTGTCGTGTGAGGTGTGTGGAGGCGTTCGTGCGTTGGAGGGAGCACAATGGCGGTAGGCGTGTCAAGGCAGGACGTGAAGAGAGGGACTTGTTGGGCGTAGACGGCGTCTTCCGAGGGGATGCGACGTCTCTAACCGGGACCTCGCACCTGAAACTGGCTGATGCTGAGGGTGCAATGCCAGTGCCCTTGCATGTACCGTGTACAGTAACAGGGAGTCTTTCCAGTGTCAATGGGAGATGTTGTCGGGCGGCGGCCAGGGACCAACAAGCTAATGTCGTGGAACCGCCGCCGCCGTGTTTGCGGAGTAAGTAGTTATCTGCTAATCTGCTAAATTGCCAGGGTCGACGCTAATTGCGCGCCTTCCGCTTATCGGTGCAAGCCCGCCGCGGTATCCCAAACTCTCACTGCTCCATGCATCCGTCAAAGTATGGCGTTTGTGCGCCCCCCTCAGCACAGTAAAGCCGTACCGAGAAATTGCATCGACAGCTGGCGCGCCATACATGGACGTGGCCTCTGGCTCCGCGCCGGCGCAAGAAACCTCTCGTGTTCGGAGCCGCCAACGTCGACACACCCCACATTCAGCCCACCCGATCGTCTGTGCGTCGAGTATTCGCTTCTGGGAGACTGCAGCATCGCGGGTCCATGTAGCAGTCTGGTTACGGCGTAGCACCAAATCCTCACGAGCCTGCCGCTCTGCAATTTCATTTCACCGTCCAACACGGCGCCTTGGCAGCAGTACGCCTACTATGTATACGCGCCCCAGACCATGGTACTGCACCGTATGTACATACAGTACACCTACTCTGGTACCGTACTGTGCGTGCCCAACTCCGTCCAACTCGGTTGCTGTCTGTAGATCATGGCCCCAGCGCCGTCAAGATCGTCGTGACGTGCGTGGCATTGTGTTTCATTCCTTTTCGCTACGTACCAACAACAGGCAAAAGCCCGTTGACTATGCAACCGCCAACAGGGGAAAAAATGACGACCAAAACGTCCGTCACGCGAGCAAATCACACTCGGTACCTGTCACATCCATCAGACGTCTCCCAGAACGGAAGACCACAGTGCGCACTATGCCTGAAACAAGACAGCGCCCGCTCCAAACCGTCGACTTGATAATCTTGGAACGCGCACGCAGGGATGACGATCGCTGGGGCCTGTGCCAAGCTTCCATCTAATTATATTCGGCTGGCTGGCTCTGTCAACGCTACCGAACTTGCATGGCCTGATTTGCCCACACCAGACCAGACCAGAGGGAACCGCAATCCTTTCCAGTGTGCCGTGTCATGTGAATGCTTCAGGGGAAGCCTCTCGCTCTTGCGGTCCGAAGTGAAGAAAAGATGCTTACATCAGCCGGCGCTAGTGGCTGTGGCGCCCACCCATTGGATCTTTGCTTTTTACCGACATGCAGTGAGAGTTGGTACCTATTTACAACCACTTCTGTCATTGGCCGTGCAACAAGTCAGCAGCGACACATGGAGTGCACAAGCATGACGTCTAGGTGAGAACTGGTAGCATTCAGACCATCTGGTAAGCTCGCCCAAACTCTGTCGTCGTTCCCGGCGCAACAATGACTCACCGCGTCAACGTATGCAAAGACCATCTCGTACACACGGTAATTCAATAATACCGTCTCTTTTCATCCGCCCCTACGCTAGCCCTCGCAGGAACAGCTTGATTTTATGGTCCATCCACTCAACATCTTTTGCATTCGCCCCACCTCCAGCAATATGTCCCCAAATGCTCGGGATAATCTCCACCGACCCATTCGTCAGCCTCGTCACCTCCCTTTCACTAACATACGGCCTAAAGTACTGGTCCGTCTCACAAGGCATGAGCAACACCTTTTGCCTTGATACTCTTGAGCGCCTCTTCCTCCGTCTTTGCTTCTGTGCACCGGCTAATATCGCCTCGCTGCCACATGCCCAACATGACGAGCAGGTCGTCTCCAGTCCAGCCCTCGTATCCCTGGATAGTAGCAACATCGTCCCAGTCACCGAGGGCTTGGAATCCCATTTCCTTGTAGCGTTCCTCGTCAAACCACTCCGCACTTGTCAACCACGCTGAATACGCCTTGCCAAACGCCCGGATGCCTCGCTCCGGACTGACCGCGCTCTGCAACGCTGCCTTTGGGCCCTCAAGGAATTGGTAATTATGTCTGCTCGTCTTGGCTGATGAGCACACAATGACGGCGTGCTTGATAAAGTCTGGGTAGCATGTTACCCAGTGGTACGTGATTTGACCGCCCATGGAGAATCCCAGCATCACATCTACTTCCTTGACGCCGAGCTCTTTGGCCAAGAGAGTGTGTTGGGCGCTGATGCAGTCCATATATTCGAGCTGAGAGGGAAAGTTGGGAGTATTCGAAGGACTAGACGATTCACCGTTGCCAAGAAGTGCAATGAGAATAATTTTGTGGTTTTTTCAGTGCCCCATCCGCATGTGTCAGTGTGGAATCGAGGCGCCCCTTGAAGCAGGTATGCACTACTGCAATCTTGGAATTGTGCGGATTGAGTATCTTGTATGCCAGCTTAAGCTTGGGCAGTATATTGCCATTGCAGAATTTGAAGTCCGGTATCTCGTACGTTTGGAGGGGTTCTGTAGCTGGTTGAGAAGACATTCTGGTGGAAAAAGGCGTCAAAGAACCTGGGGATTGAGGGGAAAGTTGAGGTGTCGCGGGGTTGTTTTAACTGTACCTTGACGTTATGACGATTGTTATGGAGCTTCCTTCCGTCATGGCGGGCACGCGGTTCAGCGCCCCACTTGCGGCTCAAGGCGCCGCGCGAACACCTCGTTGGACGGGCAAGTCTCACATGCCAACAACGATTAGTGTGCTCGGCAAGAGTTACTTTGACTGGTGTATAGAATGAACATTAACTATCTTGGCAAAGCCCGCATGACGTCTCGAAGCAGTCGCAAATGCACCTCACAGGGATACAATCAGCTGACGTTAAACGTTGGCCGTTGTACATAGCACTCCAACACAAGCCTCACACAAAGAACTCGAAATTCCAGAACAATCAGCCATCAGCTTATCAGCAAAGAAAAAACCCCCACATCTTTTCCACGCATACACGATCCACCTCGCAAAGTCGGAGATGCAGCAGCATTGGCGAACTTTCCTTTTCGCTCCTGTTTCACCGGACGCCAACCCACCAATCGCATCACACCCCTCTCGGTATGTCATCGCCAAGCTCTTACATCCTCTGCCTCAGTCTGCCACCATGCCAGCGACAAACGTCCGAGCTCCTGCAGTAGAAATCCCTCCCTACTCATTCCTTGGACCAACTTTTACATTCACAACAAACCAAGAACACACAAGCCTCCCTCTCCCATAAGCGCCATTTCGATCCCATAGCACGTTACTGGAGCAAAACGCAACTATGCCCTCACCACAGCCAAGCATGCCCTCCCCAGGATCATCATCATCATCATCATCATCATCCTCAGCATCCACCTCGTCCCCCCTCCCCAGCGCCCCAGAGGCGGACGCACCCGCGTCTCCGCAGAGCACACTCTAAACCGGGTGCGCGAGAACCAGCGGCGACACCGGGCCCGACAGCGCGACCACGTCGCCTCGCTAGAGCAAAAGCTCGCAGAAACCGAGCTTTTACTCGCAGAGGCACGCGCTGAAATTGCGAGTTTGAAAGAGCAGCATAGCGTTTGCATTAGCCAGCAACATCGACAACACCAGCAGGCCGTTGTTGACGAGAGTGGCGTGGAGCAGTCGTACATGGTTGATGGTGGAGACGGTCACATGGGCTTGGATGTCGATATTGTATCTGCTCTACCACTACCACTATCACTACCACTGCCTCCTCTATCATCGTCAGACACACAAACACAGACACAACCCCAAACCCAACCACCACAACCATCCTACGACATCCCCTTCCTTAGCTCCCCCACCCCCTTTTACCTCTCCCCATCCACCGGCCACCCCCCTGCTGCACAGACCCAGACCCAACCCCAACCCCGCTCTCCCTCTCCCTCTCCTCCACAGACCCCGAATGCACAACCTGCAAAACCCGCCCACCCCCTTCCCCCACCGAATCAACTACCCTCTGCGCACAAGCCTACGTCATGATTAGCCAGCAAAACTTTCGCAACCTGGACCCGGATACCATTCGTTTGTGGTTGGCCCAGGGGCTGCGGCGCGCGCAGAGGGAGGGCGAGGGCTGTAGGGTCGAGAATGGTGCCTTGATGCGGTTATTGGATTTTATTAGTGGGGTGTAGGGCGTGTTCATGTGAGGGTGTGGTGTGTGTGTGCGTGTGGAGAGGGGATCCCCTTTATGCAGGCGGCAAAGGCTGAAGAAGCAATTATCAACAGCATCAAGCTCGCAAGCATGCACGCACGCATATGTCACAGACTACAGAATCAAAAGAAAAAGTAGAGAGAAAGAGAGAGAATTCATACATAATTCATTACTACTACCCGCTATGCATCATGTTTAAAAACCCTACTAATCAAGCCCAGTGAAGTAAAATATACTCCTATATAAACATACAAAAGTCCCTCTTATTTGCTACCTTCCCCCTTCCCTACACATAGGAACAAGGAAAAGTTACCACATCATACCTCCCATAGTCTTTTAAACATGCTACCAACAGTCATCTACCGGCCCATGCGAATAACACCCGCATGCACCAACTTCTGAATCTTGGATCGGATGCTAGGGTTCTTGAGATGCTCTTGCAGAGCAGCAGGGTCGTCCTTGGCTTGCTGCAGAATAGCCTGCATGACGGGGTCTTGAAGGATACCGACAATCTACAAACACGACGTTAGTAAAATACTCCTTACAGCGGAACATGTTTTGTAGTTAAACTTACCTCTGGGTCTCGTTGGATACGTTCCATAGTCTCCTGCTCAGTCTCACCCTCACGAGCCGAGTACTGTGCCTGCAGAGCCTTGGCCTCTTGTTGCTGAATTTCCCTTGCATTCTTGCCGTCCTTGTCGTGTTCCATGGCTTCAGAGCATACGTTGATGCACTTGTTGTACTCGCGCATGGTGAAGTAGGCCTGGGCTTTTCGGAGGTAGGCACGGATGAAGCTGGGATCGCGCTTGATGGCTTCGTCGCAGTCCTGGACTGCGGAGGGGAACTCGAGGAGTTTGATGAAGCAGGCTGCGCGGTTAGAGTAGCCTCTTGGGTCGTCTGGTGCGCGTTTGATCATCTCTGAGTAGGCCTCGACGGCGGCGGGCCAGTCGGATTCCTTGAATTTTGCGTTGCCCAGTTCTCGTGCCTTTTCGGCCTCTTCCGGGTTGATGTAGGCTTCCCTGTCCTTCTTGATCTTGGCCTTTTCGGCGGCGCGGAGCTTTGCAAGGACTTCAGGTGTGCGGTGTTCAGTCTGTGCCTTTTGGTAGTAGGTGATTGCGTTGTTGAGGTCACCCATCTTCTCATATGCGGTACCGATACGTGCAAATGCCCTGGGAGAAGTTAACAAATGTCTATGCAAATGTTTGTTCGAGCACTTACTTTGCGATGATCTTGAAGTCTGCCAGAATCTCGCGTCCGTACTCAACAGCCTCGTTGCAAGCCTGGATGCAGCCTTCATAGTCACCCTTCTCAAACTTGGCCGCTCCAAGATTCGTCTTGTATGCAATATCCTTGTGTAACTCCCAGGCCTTGGTGTAGTGCTCAATAGCCTCGTCGAATTGTCGCTTCTTGTAGAACTCAGTGCCCTTCTTCTTCAACTCATCAGCCTCGGCCTTTGCCTTTTTCGCAGCCTTATCCTCCTCGGTCTCTTCAACCTGCTCTGGCTCTGGCTCAGGTTCGGGCTCGGGTGCCTTCTTGGGTTGCTCTGGTGCTGGTCTCGCATCGGGCATCTCGACGTCCTCCTCGGCCTCCTTGGAGGCTGCAGCACCCGCGCCACCAGCACCTGGTCCTTGACCAAATGACATGTCAATTCCCAGTAGTACGCTCATGACTTGGAGGAAACGCGGGTCCTGCATGAACTGGCCAGCCGCGTTCGGGTTCTTCTGCAGCTGCTGCAACTTAGCCATGAACTCTGCATCGCCGAGCAAAGCGGCTGTCTTGGGGTTGGCAGCAAGCTTTTGGATCATGTTTGGGTCGCTGAACATGCCACCAAGGCCGGCTCCATCGTCGTTGGCTTCGGCTTCAATCGCGCGCTTGACGGCTTCAAGGCCTGATTTCGCTTGGGCATTGTTCGGGTCTAGTTTGAGTGCTTGATCGAAGGCATCTGAAGCTCCCACTGCTAGCTGTTAGTATTTGTAAAAAGCATATACAGGTCCAACATACCCAAATCACCCTCGCCGTGCAGCGCCGTTCCCTTGCGACCCCAACCCTTGGCCCAGTCGGGCTTGATCTCGGTAACCTTGTTTGCATCCTCAAGCGCCTTTTGCCAATCTTTTAGAGAAGCATATGCACCTGATCGGTTCGAGTAGAGAACGTGATTTGAGGGGTCGAGCTCTATGGCTTGTGAGAACTTCTCGCTGTGTGTTGTTAGTACAGCGTCGGCGAGGCTGTGCTTGCGGGGGGGTGCTTACATGGACTCGGCGAATTTCTTCTCGGCGAAGAGCTTGTTGCCCTCTGCTTTTAGTGCGTCGGCCATGATTACAATGTAAGAGTTTGGTGTAGTTTATTCGAAACTGCAAAACTTCTTGTTGTAGCGTCAGAGGGCCCAGGTTCGAATTATAGTTTCACGTGTAGCTAGAATGTTCGATTGCGGAGCTCTGGCGGGAAAGACGTCCGTGCATCTAGAGCCTCCAGGTCGTACCTCACTTACCCCACCAGAGCCTTACGCGACTTTCTTCCAGTTTGGTGAGTACCAAGCCATTTCTCAGCCCTTTTTCTGCATCGTACGTCCATCTACATCGCATGTCATCGTATAATTGTGCAGGGCTTAGTAGCACTATTGAAAGGTCCAGGCGCGCAAATGACGTTTGCTGCTCGTGTTTGGGGCAATTGATGCCTGTTCAGCCTTTTGTCGTCTGTCTTTGCCCCGCCATCTCTGTTCACATAGGCTGACGTCGGGTGCACCGCCGACGAGTCAGTGAACGTATGGATGTGCTGGCATTGGCAATTTGCTACTTACAACTAACACACAAAAAAGGCCGAACCTTACTCCAAATCTATCGGAGCTTTTCTCCTCTCCGAACTACTAAGCCATGAACATGGGTTCAATCGTGCGTCAAGTTCAGTGGGATGCGGAAGTAGCTCAAAGTGGCCATTTCGATAAGATCATGGTCCAGAACCTCGAGGTGATCGTGCCCGCAGGAAAGGATGTTTGGGGACGTGAGAAGAAGCAGCGAGCGAAAATCAGTGTGACCTTGACGCTAGGCAAACAGTTCACCTCAGCCTCCTCTACCGACTCTGTCGATGACAGTACCGTCCACTATGGTACGCTCAGCAAAGCGATTCAGGCACGCTTCAAGGACGACGCTCTGCCCTGGATGTCTACTTCTGCACTCTCTGCAGCCATCTCTGACAGCGTACGCCAAGTTGCAGGCTCGACAGACATATACGCTCTCGAAACAGATGTAAGCTACCCGAAAGGGAGCATGCTTGGTGAAAGAGCTGGACATCGGACATCGAGTGTCGAACAGTCTGGAGCCCGTTCAAATGTCCTATACCTGCGCAACGTCCGCATTCCGTGCCTCATCGGCGTCAATTCGAATGAGCGGCTACAGAAGCAACCAGTAAACGTCGATATCTGGGTAGATAACGTGCATGAGTCTCGCGTAGACGACTATCCACAGCTGGAGAATCTCTTGTTTGAGGTAAACATTCGACGTACGCTATGGAAACGCTGACTAACCCATGACAGCTTATTTCCGTATCCTCGTTCCAGACTATCGAGAGTCTTCTAGCGTGGCTTGTTGGAGAGCTGAAGCAGAAATTCTTCACTCAAGAGGTGGATCAGGATGCTTGGATTAGGCTTAGGATTGGCAAGCCCCACGCTGTGCCGTTCGCAGATGCACCAGCGGTCGAGATAACGCGGCCGATACGGTCGTAGTGAGATTACTCTGGTGTCTTCAGACCAAGCCACAATACACAAAAAGCTAGAGAAGTCTGTTCCTGACTTGCGGCCCTCCTAGGATAAGGTCCGCTAGCGCACCCGGTACCGATACGGGCTCCACAGCTATAGCACGTTCCTTGCCTGTCTTCCCTGTCCTACACTGGAAAGTTTGGAACCCGTGGTTAGGACAATGCCAAGTTGATTAAGCTCTTCCACGGCTTCCTTGCATGTTGGTAATTCCGTATCGCGAAACACACATGTGATGGACGAGAATGAAGGGCCAGTGATGTGTCTGGAAGGGTGTGATTGATGTATCTATTGTTGTTGAGCAGCACATTTGACATGGGCATCGTTGTACGTTACCCGTGGACAGCTGCTGAGTAGATCCCCCACGTGGTCCAAGCGATAGCTGAGTGCGGGATTGTGTACATAGGTAAGTACCTACGGTAGACGTGTGTACCTGCGCCACCAATGCAGTCACAACCTTGCAAGGCAACATGGCAGTGAATGCATTCAATGCATTGAACAGACAACCTAGACGCAATGTACTGTCTCGCTGTAAACATGCATCGAGCATGTATTGGCTTTTGCCACGGCCAGCGCACTGCAGACTCGGCCCTGATGTTGCGCGTCTGTTGGGAAAGAAATGGGAAAAGCGGTGGCGTAACGTCAGGGTTACTGCATACCCTTGCTAGTGGCGTGGCCAGATGAGGGGCTTTGCAATTTATCGCCATAGCTCCCACGAAGTTATTCAACAATTGTGCATCGTGAGGTCGAGCAGATAGGCGGCTGCGACGCTCATTCGACAGTCACGGTCGAGTCGCGCGGGTGTGGGACAGTGGGGAGCTCTCGGTCAAAGGCCGACCAAGTGGAGCGGAAAGACTTCGGTGCAAGGACACCGAGGTCGGTATAGTACGCCAGCTTTGGACATGGACAGCTCAGATAAAGCAAAAATCATGGAGCTGGAGCTTCGAGTCGGCCTACCGTATAGACCAAGCCAGGTGGTTACGATATCGCCCGAGTATTGGAGGCTGTTTACCATGTGGGTAAGGACTATTGGCGGCGTCGCCGTTGCCATGCAGAGATGTTGCGCTCGAAACTTCCCGTCTGGTCGCTGAGCGGCAACAGCATGCACGTATAAAAAAACGAGATGCACACCGTCTCTTCACTATTCCCATCAAAAACTCCAGGCTCCTTGTTTACAGGTCGAGGCTCGTTCTCCATTTGCCCCACGTTGAACGCCAAGCGCAAGCCATTGCCTATAAGGAGACCAGCTCCCCAACACCTGTTGCTCTCGACACCACTTCTCCCTCTTGGATTCTTTTCACAATCACACAATGGCATCTCGCGCGATTCCCTCCCACTTGAAGCCCTCCGCTGCTGAGGGTAGCGGCGAAGGTGGCTTCTCATCTCAGCGCCATCACGGCAAGTCGCAGTCCCATGTGGTACGTACGCTGTTCTCTCTGTCCATACCCCTCTTCAGCCTGCATAAAGCTCTCATGGCATTGCTTTTTGGATTCGGCCAGGCAATGCAATTGCTGCACTTTCATCTCTCTCTCACCGCTTTTGATGAGCACCAGCTTGGGGCACTGTGGGTACCTTCACGGAGACGTGTCTTCGCTGTTGTGTACAACACACCGCCCAAGCATGGCATTCACACGGCCCTTCTCGATGGAATCAGGCAATATCAGGAAATCAATACTCACGGTCCTCCTGCGAGCATTGACCTTGTATTCACTTGGACTTACGCCACGCTGCCCTGCCGTGGTCTTATTACTGCAGCAGCAATGCTTTCAATCTCCAAATCTTCTCGCACACGTACATTTGCACCATCAACCTGCTAACCATGGATCCTCTCCAGGCTTTCGAGAACACATCAACCAACGTCGCTGCTTCGCAAATGCGCAATGCTCTTAACAAGCTCGCCGACACCGTCACCGACCCCGCCGAGAAGAAGGTCAGTCGAAATGACAAGCGTGTTCCTCTTCAATGTGCCGCGGACCGCTCAAAGCATCTTACTAGACTCGCTCGGGGTTAATTCCCGCCTCAGCGAGATGTCAGAATGTTTGGTAGTGGGGCTTGAAGAGGGGCACTACGCAATACGAGCGTTATATTGACGTATGTGCAGTACTTCGAGACGGAAATGGACAACTTCTTCGCCCTCTTCCGCCGATACCTCAACGACAAGGCCAAGGGCACTGCCATTGACTGGAATCGCATTGCTCCCCCCAAGGCTGAGCAGGTCGTCAACTACGATGACTTGGCCAACTCCGAGGGTGTCGAATACCTGAACAAGTTGGCAGTTGTCAAGCTCAATGGTGGTCTCGGTACCTCGATGGGTTGCGTTGGCCCAAAGTCGGTCATTGAGGTCCGTGATGGTATGTCCTTCTTGGACCTGTCAGTACGACAGATCGAGTACCTGAACCGCACATACGACGTCAACGTACCGTTTGTGCTGATGAACTCGTTCAACACCGACACCGACACGGCGAGCATCATCAAGAAGTACGAGGGCCACAACATTGACATCCTCACCTTCAACCAGTCGAGGTACCCTCGTATCCTCAAGGACTCGCTCCTGCCCGCACCCAAGGAGAACAAGTCAGACATTGCCAACTGGTACCCCCCCGGTCACGGTGACGTTTTCGAGTCTCTTTACAACACGGGTATGATTGACAAGCTCATGGAGCGCGGCATTGAGTACATTTTCCTCTCCAACGCCGACAACTTGGGTGCCGTCGTCGATCTCCGCATCCTTCAGCACATGGTCGACTCCAAGGCTGAGTACATCATGGAGTTGACGGACAAGACAAAGGCCGACGTCAAGGGTGGTACCATCATCGATTACGAGGGCTCCGTCCGCCTGCTTGAAATCGCTCAGGTGCCCAAGGAGCACGTCAACGAGTTCAAGTCAATCAAGAAGTTCAAGTACTTCAACACCAACAACATCTGGATGAACCTGGCGGCCATCAAGCGTGTTGTCGAGGCCAACGAGCTTGCCATGGAGATCATCCCCAACGGCAAGTCGATCCCTGCCGACAAGAAGGGCGAGGCCGACATCTCGGTTCTCCAGCTCGAGACGGCTGTCGGTGCTGCCATCAAGCACTTCAAGAACGCACACGGTGTCAACGTTCCTAGGCGGCGATTCTTGCCGGTCAAGACTTGCTCGGACCTCATGCTTGTCAAGTCTGATCTCTACACTCTGCAACACGGCCAGCTAGTGATCGACCCTAACCGATTCGGCCCTGCGCCGTTGATCAAGCTCGGCAGCGACTTTAAGAAGGTTTCGAGCTTCCAGGCCCGCATCCCTTCGATCCCCAAGATTGTCGAGCTCGACCATCTTACCATCACGGGCCCGGTCAACCTCGGTCGTGGCGTCACCCTAAAGGGTACCGTCATCATCGTTGCGACCGAGGGCTCCACGATCGACATTCCCCCGGGTTCCATCCTGGAGAACGTGGTGGTGCAGGGTTCGCTCAGGCTGCTTGAGCACTAGAGGCGAGTGGTGGATGTTTTCTTGACAGGTTCATATGAGATTTTGAAGACAGGTCTTCTGGCAACTGGATTACGAGGATGACATTGCATTTCTACGTTCCTGAGCATAGCGGACTGGAACGAAGACGGGAGGCATATATTACCGCCTGACCCATGGCATGGTTCACGCATGATGATATAGATAAAATGCATAGTGGCGAATACAGATACATAATTGTCTTCAACGTCATGCCGGGTGCCAGTGATTTGCCGACTGTAGAGAATGGGAAGCGGGATTATTTGATCTTCTACTTGGCTTGAAGGCTCTGCCGCGCGAGAGATTATTTCCAAGACAGCGGTGCCTGATTGCTGCCTCACGCTTCCCGCTCGCTCACCCCGGCGGCCCTACCACGGTGAGCAACTGACATCACCAGCCATGCATGCATGCCATGCCGCTCGCAACACCCCCCTCCCCCCACCTTGGTACCGGGTCCTGCGCAGTGCAGAGGCGCAGCGGGCCAGTCATCTGGGCGTCGCATAACGGTGATGCCTGCTGATAGCGGCGAAGGCGTCTTGGTATAAACAGCAGCGGCTTCCTGGCCTTGTCGCGTTGCGCACGCCTGCACTCCGCGTTGCACTACGGCGGGGTTCGCCGCACATACACGAGCGTCAGCTCCGCGCAATCAGCTGAGATTATACACATGCCTGAAACCATTGATAGTCATAATCTCCGCCGACCCCAAAAATGGCCGCCGAATCCAGAGAGTCACAGGAACAGCGAGAAGAGCGCGCCGCAATGAAGGCACATGCAGACGCGACCGAACGGGAAGCCTGCCAATACTGGGGCTACCTCTTGCAAGAGGACAAGACGGGAACGCCGAAACTGGATCGCCTGTTGAGGGGCATAGCAGAGGTTATTGTGAGTCCAAGGCAGCAATTGGAACCATGCGCTGCAGGAGCCGTGACAGCTGATGCGTACGGGTATAGAGCAGGAAGTTCGAGCCAAGCGACTCGCCCGACCTCACACCGTCACAGATTGCAGCTTGGTACCGCAGTGTCGGCGGTGACTACGACCTTTTGTTCACCGAGACGGCGCCATCATCGGTTGCATTTATATATCGCTCACTCGGTGCATTTCACAGTTTGCAGCCGGGACCGGGCGACGACGGGTATTCGACTCCTAGCATTCCCGCTCTGAAGAAGCAAGGGTTTGTGACATGGCAGACAATCCAGATATTGTTGGGCCCAGAAGAACATGTGCCGTTCTTACAACGCGCTGTTGAGCTGGACGACATCCACGATCCAGAAACCGGCAACATCTTCCCCAAAGTTCTACCCAAGCAATGCTTCCCATCAAAACCTGACGAGGCCATGGAGGCGTGGTATGAAAATGTTGCGGACCGGCTTAAGAGGGAGGCGGACGAGGAGTCGAGGGGAGATAGTGTACCAGATGAGCCGAGACTGCGCACCTCAACCGAGGGCGAGGGCTCTTCTGCAGATGAGAAGACGGGCGCATACAGATACTTTGAAGACCCGCTGTACCGTAATGGCAGACCAAGACCTACCTTTATGCGCCATGTTTCCAAGGAGTCCACACGCCCAGAACATGACCACAGAGGGGCTGTCGCGTCAAGAGTAAGACATATGCTCAACCCTCTAAACCCATTTGCTAGTAAGAAGAAGACCGTTCCAGGACGATACGAGAGTGATAGCTATTCCGACGACGATGCAACACCCATTGCCACGGTCCCTCATCCGGCACATCGATACCCTTCCCACAAGCGTCCACCTGCGCCGCGACGTGAATCTTCCCTATCAACAACAGAGTCGGAATCGGATGTGGATGAAGTGCCCTCACGACACCGTACGCCCGCTGTACGCGCACATAGATCCCAAGATCCGCCCGTATCGCAAGCTGGATATTTTCCCGCTTACCCCGAGGCGCGCCGATATTCAAATCAACATGATGCAGTCCGGTTAGAAGGCAGAGGCTCAAAGGCAACTTCTCCACAACCCGTGTATCGACCAACTACATCACCTCTCTTTGCCACCCAAGTCGCACATGCTCAGCAGGAGGCGGCGCGAAAATACTATGAGCCTAGACCGGCTCTTCCACCACGTACTAGCTATAGACCAGTTCCTGCCCCGCACAGTGTACGATATGGCCCGACTAGTGTGCATCCTGTGAGCCCGCCTCGAGAGGGCGCACCACATGTGAGGGAGCGCGAACGTGAGCGCGACCGACACCATAGGCGCGATCGAGATGCATATGACATGGGAAGCGGTAGCAGCGGCCGGTCACGACGACGGCACTCGACTGACGTTGAATATCCCCGCGAGCGTGACCGGGACACTGCGCGAACAAGAAGCCATGATAGGGTCAAGGAAGACTGGGACGAAGAAGACACACACGAGCGCGAACGGGATAGGAAATCTCGCTACGAAGATCGCGGCAGATTACGGGACGACAGCCGGGAAAGAACAAGAGAAGCTCGGACGCACAGGTATGTGTCTGGGGTGCAAGATGGCGGTTCGTCTGGCAGAAAACATGCAGTTGTCAATGGACCTTCTTACTAAGATGTGTGCGCAGTATCAGGGGACAAATCATCAGACTTCTCAAAGACTTTTGAGGAAGGAAAAATAGAATGAAATGAAAATAAACGCGATGGCGGTGCGCAACTCGGCTACGGTACACAGAAGAAACAAGGGCCGAAAAGAAGCGGGGGGGCGATTTCGGCATGCGGCGTGAGTGACGAGTGTTGGTTATGGGATTGGTTTGAATTGCAGGACTAACTACTGGTGCACAAACACATTGGGGCTGGCGCGTGGTGGATATATTTGTAGCACATGGACGTAATGAAGCAAAGTTTCTTGATTGGCATTTTGCGCCTCTCCATTTAGGCATGGGCTGCGAATGACACCAAGGTTCAACGTGGAGATGGGAGCCATTATAAATAGGAAGGTGGCCACGTACACTTCTCTGTACCTATCTATGGAAAAGCGTGAGTAATGTACAATTAAAACTATGTAGGTTTACACTACCAGTACCAAACCCTATTTTTATTTTTTACGTAGTAGGCCAGACAACTACTCCCCTGACTAACCAGTTCTTCTCAACGCAACCAACCCCACCAGGCTTAATTTGATAATAAGTACCTACCTTGAACATTGTCCCAGCAAGGATTTCTTTTTTTTGTTGTACCTAAAACATGCGTCTTGTGCGGAAATTGTCGAAACTAAAATATACCAACTACACGTTTCCCAGGTCGGCAATGGTATGTAACGTGGTCTTTCCAACTGGCCATGGATCTCCTGGGACACAGGGCGCGGCAAAAGAGGAGGTGGATGAGGGTGAGTGTGTGTTGTATGATGGTGGGGTTTGTTGTGTGTAACGTGTTCTTGTTGATTAGATAGGTGGGGTAGTAAGTATATAGTCGTGTGTATGTGGTGGGGGTTGGTGGTATAGTGGAGGTTCAAAGAGCTCTGTACATTTCGTATACCTAGATGTCGGTACCATGTTCTTCTAGTGAGATATCGCATGTGTTGTGGTGCCGAGGGCTCTAGTAGCTAGCGGGAGTTGGGAACGCGATGCGCGCACCCCTGCAGTTGGTAGCGTCATAGTCGGAGTACATAGCTCTTTTGAGGGGTCCCTGTCGTATAATCGTGCCGATACGTCAAACGGGCTGGGAATACGTACCGGGTCGGTGGAGGACACAAGGAAGTAGACAAGCTCGGCTGACGAGTCACGCAGCTTGAATGAATCGATAGTCTCTCTTGGATTGCACCGACGGTTGCAACATTGCAATCTATTGCTGCAAGTCATCGGTTGTGAGGCAGTGCAGGAGCCACTGAAGGACGACCAAAAGCACGGCCGGGTCGTGGCCATGGCCGGAGACGAATCATCCCAGTACATCGACACCTCACCCAAGCTCCGTGATTGCGTGGGAGCAAGTTTGACTGTTCGTTCGGCTTGCGTGTCCATTTCCTACAATACTCAACCCAGTCATTCCTTGTGCCTTTTCTTCTTCTCCTTCTTCTTCTTCTTCTTTCCTCTGTGACTATCCAAATCAAATCCATTCGGTGGGAACAAATTGCCGTACGAGAGCGTGTTGGTGGCCAGGTCAGCCGGAGACATTGTAGGTGAGTAGCACGTAACTGCTGCTGCACACATGCAGCACCGCCGAAGCTTAGCTGCCGCCATCAAGCCAGCCAGAGCTAACCAGGCATATAGCAGGTTTCTGGGCCCAACAACAACACGTTGCCGTTCACTCGTCCCCTAATTCGACCCCACAGGCTTCCACACCTAACACTATCGCTGATCGACCATCGCGAGCGCCCAATTGCACCTTCATCGTCCCGCAGCTGCTGGAGAGCTCGCGACCCGGACTTGCGCTCCACATTGCCGACATGGCGACGGAATCGCGTGAATCCGAGCTGAAGCAGCAGGGTGTGCTCGATGCTGCAAAGGATCCCGATTCCAGCATTACCGCGCAGCAGGCGGAGAAGGCCATGGTGAATGAGGCGCAAGCTGGTGGCAGCGCCGCCTTCCAGTTTGATCCCAATGCCACTCCCGAGCAGAAGCGGGCACAGGCACGAGCCCGACTCCCTCCCGGCTTCCACCACCAACAGAGCCATAATGCGACCGCCCTCGTCTCCGACGCCGATAACAATGGCCCTCAGCAGTACGACCTCCCCCCGCCCTCCAAAGCTGGCGCCGTCGAAACACCAGAGGAAGCGAAAGCAAACGGCCACATGCCCGAGAAATCCGACGACGACGCAAGATGGGAGCGCGTGGGATGGGCGCCGCGATTCGGTATGCCAGGCTCCGACGAGCCAATTGAGGACGAGGCCTCGCTGGCGGACCACCAGACATGGCTCGAGGGCAGGATAGAGGACAAGTTCTTTGGCGACTGGTATCACAATACCGGTATCATCATATTCGCCTGCCTGAGCTCCTGGGTTGTTGGTATCCTGGGCGGGGGACTGGGCTGGATCATCATCTTCATCGCCGTCTGCGGAACCTACTACCGAACCTCGATCCGCCGCGTACGTCGCAACGCACGCGATGACCTCAACCGCGAAATGGCAAAGAACAAGCTGGAGACGGACACGGAGAGCTTGGAATGGATCAACAGCTTCCTCGTCAAGTTCTGGCCCATCTACGCGCCTGTTTTGTGTGACACCATAGTAGGCACCGTCGACCAGGTCCTCTCCACCTCCACCCCCGCCTTTCTCGACAGTCTGAAGATGAAGACATTCGTGCTGGGAACAAAGCCTCCGCGGTTGGAGCACGTCAAGACCTACCCAAAGACACAAGATGACATTGTCCTCATGGACTGGAAGTTCAGCTTTACTCCCAATGACACCGCCGATCTCACCGCAAGGCAGATCAAGAACAAGATTAATCCCAAAATCGTGCTCGAGATTCGCGTCGGCAAAGGCCTTGTCAGCAAAGGCCTGGACGTCATTGTCGAAGACATGGCCTTTTCCGGCCTGATGCGCCTCAAGTTCAAGCTGCAGTTGCCCTTTCCCCATATCGAAAAAGTTGAAATGTCCTTTATGGAGCGCCCGACCATTGACTACGTCTGCAAACCCCTTGGTGGAGAAACCTTTGGCTTCGACATCAACTTCATTCCCGGTCTCGAGACGTTTATCATGGAGCAGATCCACGCCAATCTGGGCCCAATGATGTACGACCCTAACGTATTCCCTATTGAGATTGCCAAGATGCTTGCCGGCAACCCCGTCGACCAAGCTATTGGTGTGCTGCAAGTCCACTTCCACGGCGCCCAAGGCCTCAAGAACCCTGACAAGTTCTCTGGAACACCTGACCCATACGCCACTGTGTCCATCAACAACCGCAATGTACTTGGACGTACCAAGACTGTGCACGAAAATGCTAACCCCCGATGGAATGAGACTGTGAACATTATTGTGACTTCGCTGAAAGATTCGCTCACGATTAACATCTTTGATTACAATGACATCCGCAAGGACAAGGAACTCGGCACCGCTACGTTTGCGCTGGAGCAGCTAGAAGAGGACGCTATCCACGAAAATATGCAGCTTGAGGTCATGTCGGGAGGTCGAGCGCGCGGTATTGTTTCGGCAGACGTGCGCTTCTTCCCTGTTCTTGAGGGCACGACGCTGGATGATGGCACAAAGGAGCCGCCTCCAGAGTCGCGCACTGGTATTTGCAAGTTCACCGTGGAGCAGGCCAAGGATATGGACGGTAGCAAGAGTATGATTGGACAATGTGAGTCAAATTCCTCCATAACGCTCCTGCGATATGCCTTCCGGTCATTTACTAACTTGTTACAGTGAGCCCATACGCCATCCTGTTGCTCAACGGTCATGAAGTTCATAGATCACGCGTCATGAAGCGAACGAACCAGCCCATTTGGCCTGACGCGACCAAGGAAATGCTCATTACCGACCGTAAAAAGGCAAAGCTGGGCTTGGTCATCAAAGACGACCGCGATCTTGCGGCTGACCCCATCCTCGGTACTTACCAGATCACTCTCGACGACATGCTGGAACTCATGGCCAAGGGTCACGAATGGTACAATCTCGCTGGCACACAGAGTGGTCGTGTGAAGATGAAGCTCGACTGGAAGCCGGTTGCTCTCAAGGGAGCTGTGACTTCTGGTGGTTATCTTACTCCTATCGGTGTGATGCGGCTTCATTTCCAGAGTGCTCGTGGGCTTCGCAACCTTGAGGCTCTCGGAAAGTCGGATCCATACGTTCGCGTGCTACTCTCTGGTATCGAAAAGGGCCGAACTGTTGTATTCAAGAACGACTTGGACCCGGATTGGGACGAGGTCATTTATGTGCCCGTACACAGCGTCCGCGAAAAGCTCACCCTGGAAGTCATGGACGACGAGAATCTTGGCAAGGATCGCCCATTGGGACACATTGAACTCTCGGCTGGCGATTATATTCAGCAAGACGAGAACGGCGAGTACCTGGAACACGAGCAGAAGCAGCCCACCGCCGGACCCCTCCGGCTCGCTGGACAGT